>CM033449.1:99657219-100883853 GCA_019425775.1 Rafetus swinhoei | reverse complement strand
CAGGGACTCTAGAACTTCCCCCTTTTTGGAGTTTATTTTATTTTAGGTGTCCCCACATCTCATTCCAGGATTACTTTTGATCTCTTATTCGTATTTGTGTGCATGCATACATATATGCAACCTGCACCTTTTGTCCAAATCTTCTCTTCTTGAGTTTGTGTCCCTGCATATAAGCTCCCTTCCCACAACTTTCCTTCAAAGCAAGGGTGTCAAACTCATTCTGAGTTACCATTTCAGTTATGGACTGTGGCCATGGTTAATTATGGATTATACTGCACTGGATCCATAGTAGGTTTTCTACTGTTGAAAATAAGCAGTTTACACAAAGGTTGTGTCTATAATCTGGATGCTACAATGGCACTGCTCTACAGAAGGAGTTAGGCTGGCATAGCTACAGAGGTCAGGGCATGAATTTTTCACATCTCTGTGTTACATCAGTCTAATTTTTAAGTGTAGGCCAGTCCAAGTGTAGACCAGTCCAAAGTTTAAAGAGGACCCTTACACAAGACCTTAACTTTAGCCACCTGAAAAAATTACTGAGGTTTCAGGGTCAAAAAATCACCACATAGTTCCTGCTGATAGCTGGGGCAAAAGCTAAGACTATTTATGGGGTTATCTTTTGATGCAGGTGATTACCTTTTTTTTTTTTATTTATTTTCTCTGGAGCCAAGGAAGAGAAGAAGGGAGCTGGAGAACCAGAGCTGGACAGGGTAGCAAGGGATAGCTGTATTTAAAAAGATGTCACAAAGAACTGATCAGTCATTAAAACAGGTTACTCACTAGTGAAGCTAGAATACAAGTGGTGTATGGAGTTCTTTTTAACAAAATCTCTTTGATAACCTATATACACAAACAGCAGTCCTGACAACAGAAATACTATAAACCCAGTGATGCCATGTGATTGTATAACTTGGCAATTGGCATCCTAACACAAAACAATTCCTCCCCTCTTCCACAGTAGAAGTTATGTACAGATACCTACTTTTAAAGCATCTATTAACTGAACTTTCTTGGCCAACAACAGCTGATATTCTAGTTTTGGGTGGATTAGTTTCAATGTGTGATTCACAGATGCTTCATTTATATCTAGCAGGAACAAAAAAATTTCCAATAAGATTAATATTAATATTATTAATGCTTTCATGCATAAGATAAAATGAAATAGAGGAGAAAAATATCTTACCATATGATATATTGAGATTAATTTTCCTTTTGGTAGCTTCTTTAGAGAGCACATCTTTTAGAATGGATATTGTAGAAATGTTGTCAGATTTGAAAAATCCCTCCCCTTTTCTGCCACACAAAAAAGAGTTAAGAAATTAGGGCAGGCTAGTGCACTTGGTTTCCATTTTACAGTGATGAATAGGGCACACTTAGAGGCCATCACTAAAGCTATTCTACAGACTAGCTATCAGAATATTGCATACACTGATGTCACCATACTTGCTATCCAAAGCTCAATCTTGTTAATATGGTATAATATCTAGGACTCCTGACATCTGTATATTTAAGTTATTACAGTGTGCGTATCATCATATGAGCCTAACACCACAGTCTTACTTTACATGAAAAAGAGTAAGAAAGTCAAAACGCTTTTACATCAATATATAAGCATCTCCTACTCTAATCCCAAATCAAATTGAAATCTATATAATTGGAGTAATAACAATTAATATTTCCAGCTTCTACTACTCTATTACAAAGCAAAATGATATCTGCTAGCTGAAGCAGCACACTAGTTCACTTAAAGGTAACAGAGAATATTATTTCTAATACTGAAAATAAGTCATTTTTCTAATGGTAACTGCAGAAAGAAGATTTTTTTTTTCAGCTTGAGGATTTATCATGTGCTTTTTTCTTAGGAAAATTAGATGCCCATTAAAACAACAACAATTAGTGCAAATTGCTCTGGCTTCTAGCAACTCTCTCAAGATCCTCCAGTTTCAGGGACTGAACTCTTTTTTTCATTCACAGGAGTGGAGAAACGCAAACTCTGTTTCTTCAGCCTGTATTTATTTTCTTCAGCACTGCACTGTATTTTACCTGTAAGTACTTTCAAGCTGTGTATCCAAGAAGGTGTTCTGAAAGTAGAAAGTAACACTGTCTCCTACTGGAGTTTTTTCAGGAACTTCAGGCAAGCAAAACACAACCCAAGAGTGAATTTCAGCAAAACTGAAATGTCCTTTAAGCATCAGTGTGTTCATGGGTCTACAGTATTTTGAAGGCAGAAAGAAAATGGGAATGAGTTACTGATGGGCAGTACTGTTGCTGCAGTAGCTATGCAATTCAAGACAAAAGTTTGTTTTTATATGGTACATCTTCCTCCCTTTCAGTCTCAAAAATTAGTTTTCACTGACATCTAGCAAAGTCCTAAGTAATTTAGGCTGTGTGTGGGAGTGTGTGTGTGAGTGTGTGAGAAAGAAACACTTCTTATTTGAATATTCTCAATCCAGAGGAGTCACGGCTGGGCAAGAACACCAAAAAATGGCAAACTGTTTTGCCAGGTTATTTGCATAGCAAAATGCAGGTGGGGTGCTCAACAGACAGTGCAGAAAAGCTGAGTATTATAAAACTCTCAACAGTCTCCTGTTCTCTAAACCAGAGATATGCAAGCACTTTGCAGAGATTACACTTTGCAGAAGTGAAATAGGCAATAATGGAAGGCACAGGAAATCTTTCCCGTTAGCATCTCATGCATGTGTATCAAGAAGGAGGAAACACATATGGTCTAGTTCAATGGAATTCTATTTTCTTACTGTCCTTTTTAAAAGTAAGCAATAGTAGTGATGTAAGAAACAGGGAGATTAGGTATATTTGAATAAAATGGCAGCATCAAAACAGAGGGATAAAGGACAAACAATCAATTTGGATCAGTTTTTGGGCTCAGCTAGATGTGGGAGAACACCATTTATTTAAAATTTAAAAAAAACCAACAACCTCAAAGAGACTTGCAATATGAGACTTAAAATCAGTTGCTAAAATCATCACTGCAAGTTACACAGTCAACTAAGGAACCAATTTTTAAGAACTATTTTTTGCAAATACCTGTCATGATCAATAAAGTGAGTTCTTTGATGAAGTGAAAGTGGTTTAATCTGATATTGACAAAGTTGGCAGGTTTTTGGTTGAATTCTTGGTGTTATATATGCTTGCAGTGTCCCATACTGGCCTTCAATTGATCGAATCTACATTAATAAACATAAAAAAGAGCAGAGGAAAAATTAATGAATTTCCCAGAACTTTTTTTAAAAGATATCTTTTAAATGTACAATACTAAGTAATCCAACTAACACAGTACTTCTATAAAAAGGGAAAATACAATTTTTAAACATTTTTAAAATTTAGCATCCAACAAGAAACTGCTAGAATTGGCACAGAATACATACAGAAGAAAAAGGACATCTGTTTGCTTTGATTCTGATTGTCCGAAGAACAAAGACTTTGTCCAGCCACTCCTAATATGTTGGTATTAGTGTACAGCAGTGTTTCTCAACCTTTTATAAAGTACCCCTTTTTCAAAAAAAAATTATAAGTGCCCCCAATATCTACAGTTTTCAGACACTAAATTTTTGGTTGTAAAAAGTACAAAAATAATAAAACACTGTAAAACTTAAAACAATTTCAGTTTTCTCCAAATTTCAGTTGTGGTGACGTACCCCCCAGACTCTAGAGTACCCCTAAGGGTACTCATACCACTGGTTGAGAAACAGTGCTGTACAGGACTTCAGAGTTTGTGCAATGTAAGATAACAACGCAAGACTTGTCATTCTACACTTAAAACTCAATTAAAACCATTCTGTAACTACCACCTCCGGAGCACCCACCTCTTAACAACAAGCCAAATCCTCCAGTTCACAAAACAAAACAAGAAATAGGTCCCACTCCTCAACTGCAGTTGAGAAACACTAAGAAAAATGGAGTGTACAGAAGAAGCTCTGGGCCACTTTTGCTCTCACCCCACATCCCAGAACTTCACTTTATACCCAGTGCAGTCCTGTATGCTTGTCCAGATGTCTAACCTGTACTGTCTACAGCTCCAAAGGAACTGTCATGACATAGGGATATCCTACCCACTGTCCCTGCACAGACCACAGGTGTGGAGGAAGGCTTTATACCATCTGAATGAAAGATGTCATAGTGGCTAGAACATTAGACTGGCATTCAGGAAACCCTTGTTTAACTCAAAGCTCAGGCACAGACTTCCTTGTAACCCTGTGCAAGTCACTTAATTTATCTTCTGACAGAGAACACCAGCTTCCCCAGGGCCGGACCTGTGGCCAGACTGTGGGGCGTTCCCCAGGACTGGGGCTGGAGACAAGCTGCAGCAGCTAGATGGGAGCTAGGCCCTGACTGGGACCTTGTTGGCCAGGCTGCTGCAGCCAGAGCCCAAGCTGGGCTGCCGCAGCTGGGCTGTTGCAGCAATTGCGGGGCTGCCATTGCTGGGTTGCAGGATCTGCCCCAGGAGCATGGCGGCTGGAGACAGACTATTGTCATCAGATGGGGGCTGCAACTGGGCCACTGCAGCCAGATGGAGGCCCCTCTCATTATCCCAGCTTGCAGCATGCATGCATCCCTTACAGCGAGCCCTCAGCCGGCCCTTTAAATGAACAGCCAGCTCTTGCTGGAGCGCAGCCAGTTCTTACTGGGGTGCACTGCCTCACTTTCACCTCTGGTTAAAGGTGAAATAGACAAATAAAGACCCTCCTGACACGATTAATTATGAGTTCTTAAATGTTTTAATTAATTTTTCATTTTAATTTAAAAAGTTGCATGTATTTTGGGAATGACAGAAGAGCTATATTTGGTTCCATACTGAGCCATGTTTCGCTCGAGAGCCACAGGTTGCTGACCCTTGTGCTAGAGCGTGTCCAGAGGAGAGCAAAAATAAAAGATCAAATAAAACATCCTACGTTGAAATATAGAAAAAAAAAAAAACCCCTGGGCAGGTTTAGTCTTGAGAAAAGAGGATAAAAGTAGGCACCTGATAAGAGTCCTGAAATACATTAAAATTGTTATAAAGAGGACAACAATCATCTGTTCTCCATGTCCACCAACAGTAGAATAAGTAGTAACTGCCTTAATCTGCAGCAAGGGAGATTTTGGTTAGATACCAGGAAAAAATCTGAAGGGTAGATAAGCTATGGAATACTGAAGGAGTTTGGGAAAAACCCATCATGGAGATTTCTTAAGTACAGATTAGAAAATACCTTTCCAGGATGGTCTGTTTCCTTGATTCTACCTCAATGTAGAGTGCTGTACTAGATTACTTGTCAAGGTCCCTTTTATTCTTACGTTTCTTATTCTATAAATGGTTTAAGATTAAAAATCAAGCTACGCATTTGTTCTTATGAGTATGTAAATATAGAGTTAAGTTTTAAAACTGAGTTAATTTCCTTTCCAAAATCACCAATGAGTCGACAACTAAAGACTTTCTCTGAATAACTTCAGAAAAGGAAAGTCTTTGGTTTTAGACCATTGGTGATTTTTTGGCTTCTTCACACTATTTCAGAGTCAGAAGTCCTTTAAGGAAGGATGCTAGGCTTGCTCTTCTATATCACCCCACTTCTCTTCAGTGGCTTCTAGAGTCATCCAAAGTGAATACTTTGTAAAAGCAGCTATAAAGCGGGAGTTCTCATCAGTATCATGTGTGTGACCAGAAGTATCTCAGTGAACAGCCAAGGGTCTTAAGACTACCATATAAAAATTAGTGGACTAGTCTTTTGTCCAAGTTAACACATTCAACCTCTGCGCACATAAGCTTAGCACAAGATACAAATGTGCATTTTCTGGATAAAACACATTTTTTAAAAGTACAAGAAAATATTTTGTAGCGTGTTTACCTTAAGCTCCAGTCTAGTAGTGTTTGCTTGGCATCGGTAAGTGGCAAGGAGAAAGTTGCTGTTTGGCTGTGAACAATTCAAAATGAAAAAAACAAAAGAAAAAAATGTCATAAAACTTTTATCATCAAAACTTCAACAGCATAGTGACAGTTTTTGCTGTGTAAAACTATTAGAGGAAAAGTAAACATACATGAAGTCCTGGCTCCACTGAAGTCAATGGCAAAAATGCCACAGATTTTCACCCCATGTTGCATTGTAGGGCCCTTCCAAATTCACAGCCATAAAAAAATACATCAAGGACCATGGAATCTGTTCTTGCGTGTGCTTTACCCTATGCTTTAGGGATTTCATGGGCACAACCAGCACTTCTCAAATTGAGGGTCTTGACCCAAAAATGGAGTTGCAGAAGGGGGAGGGGGTGAGTGTCACAGGATTATTTTAAGGGGGTCACAGTACTGCCACCCTACTTCTGCATTGCCTTCAGAGCTGGGTGACTGAAGAGTGGTGGCTGATGGCCAGCTCTGCAGGCAACAGCATACAAGTAAAGGTGGCAATTCCATTCCACACCATCCTGTGCTGCTGCTGGCAACAGTTCTGCTTTCAGAGCTGGGATCCTGGCCAGCAGCTGTCACTCTCCAGCTCTGAAGGCAGTGCTGCTGCAAGTTCCTCCTCCACACAATAATCTTGTGACCTCCCCACCCTGACAAATCCTTTTTGAATCAAGACCAATTACAATACTGTGAAATTTCAGATTTAAATATCTGAAATAATGAAATTTATGAGTTTTAAAGCCCATGACCATGAAATTGACCAAAATGGACTAGAATTTGGTAGGGATCTATATATTAGTAAGTACCAGTTCTCTTTAGAAAGATAAAGAATAGGAAATCTATTGCACTCTCTGTTAAAACTGAAAACAACTCTGAAAAAGCCATTCTACAAAAATTAAAAGATACAATTATCTACTAGTTTCCCTAATATTAACTTAGCTCAGGATCTGAGAAGTCTTCATTATGAAAAGATAAATTAGTCAGAAAACATAGTGTAGGCTAAACCAATATTAGCCAAAGTAATGATCACACAAAATGATTAAGAAACTTGAAGGGAGCAGTTAATTTCTGCAATCTTCAGTGTAAACTTCTGAGGTACCAAATTACTTACTAAACAAACTTAAAATATTTAGACTTCAAATGAGCTTCACAATGCTAATTTCATTTCTGGAATAATTTTTTTTTTTTAAACAGTATCTATAAAAATGTATTTAGTCAAAAATGAGAATGTGTGAATTACAGTGTTTTCATGATGTCAACTTAATATTTTAAAGATCTATAGTAAGCATAAATATAATACTCTTTGCCTAATAACTTTCAATAAAGCAATACAAGGGCCAACAGTTGACTTCTATTATGCTACCAACAAAAATGCATTTTCCCAAAGTTCCTCTCTCCCAATACTTTATTCATTTTCAGCCATTAAATACATTATTTTAACTTGGACTTGAATGAATCTGTAAATCCAAATTACCTACCAGAGTCTAGTAGGTAATGGTTAACAGCTTTCATCCAGCAGTTTCTGTACATTATCTTTTACATTTATGTGTTACTTACTTCAGAATCACAGCCACTAAAACTGACAACAGCAGAATTTTTATCCACATCCAGTAGGTCTACTGGGACATCACTCTGTGCAGAACATTTAAGGGAAAGGGTGGGAAAAAAAGCATACATTTCTGAATAGTTTCTAATGCATTTATCCTCTTTAATTATCAATTAAGTTAGTGAGGAAGATGCAATATGATAGTTTGATAATATCATGTTTTCTATAATTTGACAAGGGTAAAAGATTAAATAGATATTTAAGCATATCTTTGTACTAACTCGTTTGACTGTTAAAGATAACATTCACTATAGCTGATGTGATAGAATAACTAATTTAAGATGGGAAGAATATTTAGTAGTATCTATGTACAAATCTGATCTTTTTCTACATAATTGCATCCTACCACACTCAGGAATAGTAAAAGTAATTACAAAATAATCTTACCTCAAGTAGTGAACTTGTCAAATTTAAAAATATATTAATTCAGTAAGGAACAACTAGTTAACAATATTCTGGATCAAAAATTAAATGTTAGTTTTCTTGACTGTTTAGTTTTCAAGTAATATATATTTTGTTAGATTTTCGGTCTTAAAACGTCACTCACCTGTACCAAGACATTATCAATAGCTGTCTGCACCTCTAAGATAAGACTATAGCTAGCATCATCCTTATTCAATGTAAACTTGTCATTCACACTAAATGCCGGTACTGCTGAAATAGCAGTACTGGATCGAGATGACTGCTGATATTTGTCTCGTTCTTGCAGTACCTTTATCTGTAGATGTTCCAGCTCATTCCTAAGAAAGAGAAACTGTCAGATGTAAAAATAAAATCCTGAAGATAACTTTTTCATCAAGATGCCCTGAAACCTCAATCTACAATTTCTTATTTTTTTCCTAGTAAGGACAAAGAGTAATAAAGTCACCAATCACAATCACCCTTTGTCATACCCCAATGGCCCCCTCCTTCAAAGGGTTCCCTTGGGGAGGCAGGTCAGCGTTGTATATTGCTAACGCTGTTGCAAGCATCGCAGTGCATTTTGGAAAGGGTCAAAGGTGTGAGTGTGGAATGAATGAAGGATTCCTTTGCAGGTCGCGAGAGGCCAAGGGGCGGGGGTGGGTGGAGACGAAGAGAGCAGAGAACGGGATTAACTCCACACTTCTGCTAGGCCCAAAGAGAATACGTTGGCTCCAGCCAGCTCAAGGCCACAGCACACATCTGACTCTCGGCTGCTGGCCAAGAAAGAGGGGGGCCTGGAATCCACCAACGAGCCATAAGAAAGGCATTCAACTGAACCGATCTGCAGAGCCAGCCCATAACAAGCAAGACAAGCGAAGGCCAGCACGGAGGAAAGCAAAGAGAACAACAGAGTCTAGCCGGTGTGTTTTGGGAAAAGTCAAGGCGACCACAGAAAGCTGATTTGGACTGTCACAAAGAGCACCAGGACCAGAGGTCGTGGAATGGAACACCCCCAAAGGAGCCCAGGACTTAAAACCCTCTTGAGAGCTGGAGCAATTCGGAGAGATCACAGCAGATCCTGGACGACCTGTGCGCACAGGACCGAACTCCCGTCCACCCTTCCCCCTCTTCTTCTTTCATTACACCCAGGCCTGGCCAGCCTCGGGTAGTGAGTATGTGAGTATGAAAGTGGGTTGGGGCTCGGGGCACTAACACTTTCTTCCTTCCTCTGAGTGACGTGGGAAGCACCCATCACTCTCTGCTGTTATTTTATTATTTTATCAATAAAGCTTTAAAACTTAGACACTTGGTGTGTTCCGTCATCTCTTCCCTTAATTATCCTGTGGCCTCACCCGATCACCTGACTCCTCAGGCAGATTGGTAACAAAAATCTGTCACACCTTCTACAGATGATATATGGCAGGGCATTTTTTCCCCAAATGTCATCTATTTTACAAAATAAGGACATTTTTATATTATATATTTATACACACATATATACAGAGAGAGAGAGAGAGAGAGAGAGTAGAGATTTCAAGAGGATCTAGGGATGAGACAGTTTTCTTCAATATTAAATTCCTGATTTGAAATCTCAATGACCCTCACACCTCAATATTCAGTACCCTCCTTAGATAACATGTGAAATATTATTACTGCGTTTTGACCTAACATCTATTCAAGGTTTGGGGCCTTGGGAAGCTTGACAATGAGTGTGGTGGTTTCTTGGATATTTAGAAGGCTCAAGCTTTGTTCAGCCAGTACCCTTGAGCCTCTCTCTAACATAGCTGGACTCTGAAGGCATCAACTGCAGAACATCCTGCAACAGCAGAAGGCTCCAAAATGTAGAAGTGGGTCTGATCTCCTCTGTGCTGGTTAGGGATGTGAACAGGTAACCAGTTACCCAGTAAACCTCAACCTTACCAGATGAGACTTACTGGGTACAGATTGTACCTCCCTAAACTGGGACTCTCTGGTCCAGGAGGACCGTGGATGTTGCTGGACCACAGAGACCAGGGATAGGGAGGTCTGGTGGCGAGGCTGGGAATGTGGCCGGGGGGGGGGGGGTGGCGGCGACAGTGACTCAGCAGAAGTCCTGTGTCAGGGGTAAAGGGAGTGCGATGCAGCAGGGAGCTCCAGCCCAAGCAGCTGAGGAGCTCTGGCCCCCAGAGCCACCACAGAGCTCCAGCCCCAGGGATCCCCAGCCAGGCTGGTGGTAGAGGGGGCTGCTGCTGGAGCCTGAGTCCGAGCCAGGGGCATTTGGGCCAGGAGCATGCCGGAAGTAGCCGGCAGTAGGGAGGGGCTAGGAGGCCAATGACAGAGGGCCTCCCCTGGTCCAGAAAACCCCCTTGTTTGGGATCAGTCAGGTCTCAAATGTGCCAGACCAGGGAGATCCAACCTGTAACGGTTAACTGGCTGTCCTGGAGCAGCCCCACATCCTCACCTAGCCACAGGCAGAGGGCTGCGCCAGCCTCACCAGGCTCCTGCAGGGCTGGGGCCAAGAGCTGCTAGCCATCAGCCTGCCCTGCACAGCTGGCAGCCCCAAAGGCTGGAGGCTACTCCAGGTGGGCTAGAGCGGTCCCCTGCCCTGGATCCCACTTAGTCAGTTAACCAATTAAACATTCGATTAACTTAACATTTAATGGTTAGCTGATTAATCGGAATGTTACATCCCTAGTGCTGGTGGAAGCACCCCAATTAGGGGCCCCTCACTTCTAGTCCTGATTGGTTTGGGAGGGACAATTCAGGTTGGACCTTCGTTGTCCAGCACTCTCAGGATTCGACCCGCCCGAATGAGGGAATTTGCTGGATATGGGGAGGTCCCCAGCCACCGGCCTCCCAGGATGGTCCCCCACCGGTGCAGCTGGCTCTGCTCCGGCCCCACTGCCACTGGGCTCCAGCCTGCAGGGCTTGGACTTGGGCTCCAGCCTGTTGGAGCTCCCAAGCACAGAGCTCCCCAGCCACCACGGCCCCACTTTTGGCACTCACTGGTTCCACTGCTGCCCCCGCCAGGGCTCCCCGAGGAAGAAGCTCCTCAGCCTCTGCCACCCTGCTTCTCCCCCACCCGACCAGGGATCCCCACCAGGGACGGGGCTTGCCAGTCCTGCTGCTGCCTCGCCCAGCCAGGTCTCCCCAGGGATAGAACTCCTCAGCCACATGGTCCCGCTTCTTGACCACCCAATCTAGGCTCCCCAGGGACAGGGTTCGCACTCCTGGACACCAGGGCTCTCCAATCCGGCAACATCCATGGTCCAGCCAGACCACGGATATTGCCAGAGCAGAGAATCCCAGATTTCAGAGGTTCAACCTGTACTTGCTCTCTCTCTGCACAGCTGCAGAAAGGCTGCACCCCATGCCACACACTCAGCCACAGGAACCTCAGGCTGCTCTCTAGTCCCAGACAACTTCCTGCAGCAGGGAAAGATACCCGGAGGTGAGACTGTCTGGTTTCTCCTCACCCCCAGTAGCTATGCAGAAGATAGACAAGTCCTGTCACTCCACTGTCCAGTCCAAGCTTGGAAGCCCCCTTTGATGGGGCACTTCCAGCAGCACAGGGAAGATACAATCCAACTCCACAAGTGTCCTCCAGCTGCAGGAACCTCAGGGGACTGCCAGTCCCAAACAGTGTCCTGCAGCAGGGAGAGGCACTCGGAAATGGATCTAGTCTTGTCCCCCACCTCACACCACCGGAGCAGTTTGCAGGGGAGGGACAAGTTCTGTCCTTCCTCTGCCCAGTTGGAGCTAGAAACTCCTAGAAACCAGGAGATATCAGATTTCACAGGGAAGGGCTTATTTTATGGTCCGTGACCCCTACTGGTAAATCCTAGAAGACATTAACACTGAAACTGTCCAAGGGACATCCACTAAAAAGTTCTGTCCCCAGATGAAGATCATGCTGAAGCAGAAATACAATAAAGGGGATGGAATTAAATCCTTTTTTCTTAGAATAGAAAACACCACACCACAGGGCCAGGATCTAGTAGCAATCAGGGGCTTTATGGATCTGATGATGACAACAGCCATCTACTTCAGAATCAAGGCTCCCACCTTTTATGCTCAAGCCTAAAAGACTATAGTTTCAAAGAGAAGTGCAAAGAACTGATCAAATGGAAATTACAGATGAATAATCAGAGCGCAAATATTGTTATCAGCTCAAACCCCTCATTAGAGAATCTCTCATGGGAATTTTTCCAGTTGGTTCTCATCATTGACTCAATACGGATGACCAATCTGACCAGCTCATATACGAGGGACCTCTAGCAAAGCCAATCACACTGGTTTGGCAGATCGAATGGCAAGAGCTCCGTCAGACCAATCTTCTGCCTCATTTGTTTTGACAAGTTCCTTATGAAACATCTTTGCAAGAAAACCACCCCTTTTTCAGCTTCTGACCTTGTAATATGCTTAAGCGCAAGGGTTGCTTAGCATCCATATTGCTCAGCCTGGACTGGAAAAGATATTCCAGACTCAAACTACTAGAGCCTCTTGAATGACCAAGTTTTGGAAGCAGCCTGTGTCACTTTGGATTCTCTTTAAGAAAGACTTACAGGCATCACAGTATAAGATTGAGTGTTCTATCCTCAAACATAACGACAGCTATGCCTATCTAAAAATGGAGTACACAGCAGGGTAAGAAAAATGCTTCTTAAATCCAACTTTTTATATATATCTAAATGCCCCCAAAAACCAAAAAAAGTAAAATATTTTGAGAAAAACAACCAAACCTCCATCCCTCAATTGAAAAAGACTTATGAATCTTTTAAAAAAAAATACAATAATGAGTTGTGTGCTAACTAACATAATGGAGAAAAAGTAAGATTCGTTTCATGAAAGCTCCAGAAGACAAAACAAGTGGCGTTAAGGGTTCCATTATATGGGGAAAAGCATTTATTCCCAACCAGCAGACTTACCCGGGACCTTCAGGGTGGGGGGAATGGCAGTGTGGGGAGTGTAGGAGTAAGGGCAGGGCCTTGGTGATGTGTGGGGGGAAGTGCAAGAGGCTGGAGGTTGAGGGGGTGCAAGTGTGAGGCTTGGGAAGTAAAGAGAGGCTCAGGGTGGGGAGAGTCCCATCTGACATGGCCCTTTTCTCTCCCCTCAGTGTCCCGCTCTGGCTGCCAGGGGGCATTTTTCTCTCCTCCCGCCACTCCAGTGTGGCAGCCAAGGGCCAGGATGGGTGGGGTTTGAGGCAGGGGGCTCTTTACCTGCTGTGCTGGCAGGCAAGATGGCAGAGCCCCTGCTCTACTGGCCACTTCTTTGATGGTACAGCTGCCTCCAGTGGCCACTCTGCAGGATAGCTCTCCCTTATGGGCTCACTAAGCCCAGTGGCCACTCTCATATTGCGTTTCTCCAATCAGCAGCTCCTCCCTTTGCATGTTACGGAAAACTGTCCTTTCCATCAGCTTCTGGTTGTCCTAGCACAACCCAACTCTGACTTTGCTTTAAGTTAGGAGAAGAGGAAGCTACATAACAAATGTGGTGGTCCTAGCTCTTATCATTTAGGACAGGGATGGGCACGATCCAGCCCACCAAGCCATTTGATCAGGACCATGTCCCGCTTGGCTTGGGGGCAGGATAGCGTAAGAAGTCTCCTCCCTTAAGAAAGGCATTGGATTTATGGCTTATTAAAACAATCTGTAATCCATTAATCCCCCTTTTTGTCCTAAAACTACCAAGGCATTAACAAGCCACTTCACCTTGAATGGTCCCTTAGAATGTGATGATAATATATATTTATGCTATTATATATTCCATCCTGTATTTTGGTGAGACACTCTCAGTATCTTTCCCAGACCTGAAGAATTCCCTGAAGCTCTAAAGCGTGTCTCTCTCACGGAGAGAAGTTAGTTCATTAAAAGATATTACCTCACCCAGTCTCTCTCTGTGATCCCAGATGTGAAAAGAAAACACACCGACAAAACCACACATATTTTTCCTTTTACACATTTTTATCAATTTTGGTAGTTCCAAGGGTTACATAAAAATATGCTTCAGAAACTGATAGCAACAACTTCATTTCCAGTGGATAATTCCCTTAGATCACCATAGTTTTAAACATTGGCCACATTTTGTACTTAGCTTTCTTTACAATTTTCCTTTATTTAAGTTACCTTAAGGATGAAATCTTGTTCTGCATCTCTTGACTTATCTTTAGTTCTTCACCAGATCCACCTTCCCTATGGACAGGCTCTGTAGTCAGTCCAGTCACCCATCCTGAAAGAATCATATAAATAATTCTTTATTAATATCAATACATTAATAAATTAATACTCTTTATGAAATACAAACAATAAAGCATTTCAAAAAGACCTAAGTGAGCCATACTGCCTTAACACTGTAGAATATAAGAGGCAGAGTTATCCAGAAAACCAGCAGTCAAGGTGTGGGCTCTATTTCCAGTTCTTTCACGGACCCAGAAAAATGGTTTGGGGCATAGATTTTTCAGAGCAGAGCAATTTCCCAACCTGTAGAAGGGAGACATGGCAGCTACCTTTCTTTATTAGCACTTTTCATCTGAGGATCTGAAGGAGTTGTATTACTTAATGCTGATCCTCTAGTCTAACAGGTTCCTGTAACATCATGGATAGTTTGTTTTTAAGGATAATAATGCAGTAGAGTGTTGTATAATGTACTTATGCTGTGCCACATACTTGCTCCATGTATTTCTGTTTCCTTTAAAGGAGGAACAGTAACACAGTATTATTACAAAATGCACCATGAAAACTAATATACATGTCAAGTACAGTAAATGCTTGTTTACAATAATATATTGTAAGTGCAATTGCTGCTTACAAGCAACATTTCCTCTAGAAACACTTTCCCTACTGTGTATTGTTGATAGTCCCCATAACAGCAACAGCCACTTCGGAGCGACATAGCATAAGGCTACTACTAACAGGCATCTCAAACATCTCAGCCATTTTTGAAACAAAAAAGCTTCACTAATCAAGGGCTAGGTATAAAAAAAAGTCAGAAAATACATAAAATAAAAAATGCTTCAGTATTAATTTATATCTTTTGATGCTCTAAGCATTGCTTTTGTTATTCACCAAACCTAATGTACTTTGCACTCTTACTGGAGCTTTACCTTACGAAGCCCACAGTGAGAGATTTTTCTTCCTCCTTCCCTTTCAGGGTTTGCACAGAAAATCCTCGTATAGCTTCTGTGATCTTTACAGCAACATCATCACAGAGAGTGAGTAACTACAGAGAGACTTTGGAGCAGATCCTCAGCTGGTATAAATTATAATAGCTCACAACTATCAAGGCAATGGAGCTGATAATTTATACCAGTTGAGAAGCTGTCCCCTAGCCTGTTAGCCTTCTGCAGACTATTATTATATACACGGAAAGTAAACATTTGCCATTGTCTCAGTGTAAAACAGACTATGAAAGTTAACACAATTAAAACTTGGACTTCAGCACATCAGGTTTGAACCCCAATAATAATTTCAAAAGTGACCTTTTACTGTTTTAAAACTATTGAGCAAAACACATACTAACACTTTTCTTACTAGAACTCCCTCAGAGATAGACCAGTGCTACTTCGGGGTGAGGTCTACTGAAGGCTTCAAATCTACATAAGCCTCCTTACAAAGGGTAATCTTATTTTTCTAATTTCTCAAAAATGGTTGCTCTGAGGACTCCAAAAGGTCAGCACTACTGAGAAGGAAAAAGAAGAAAAAACATGCATATTCATGACTAAGAGGGATGCATAGAAAAGACAGACAAAGGAAAAATATAATATTCATAATTTTAAAATTATGAAACTAAATAATTCCATTATGTATTAAATCTAAATATTGTAATGCACTCTTCACTGTGTTATACAGCTGTCTATGCCTGATAATAACTAACTGCTGTAGTACACTATAATAGATATAAAGTGAAAAAACACAGGGTTTTAATGCATTTTTAAATATATACTAGAAAATGTTTCCCACACTTAGAAGCATTTTTAAAGCAGAGACTTTTGGGCCAGAATACTATTTTCTATAACCAAAACAAATTATTAATATAATTCCAGCTCCATTAACAGCAGAGTTTAACTGTTAGAATACTGATAGCCAAAATTCTTCAGGTATTTCATAGACAACTTACCTGAGTAAGTGGATGCTAAGATTTCATCATACCCATCCTTTCCGACACAGCCACCCTGGATAGATGTAATGCTCTCCGACAAGGCCTAAAAAATAAACACAGACTAGCACTCAGGAGATACTTTATTTCATTTTATAGGAGGGCTGTAAAGAAAAAACACTCTTCCCCTTTAATTTGTTGTGCACAAAATCTATTTAGATGCAGGTTATTGTGTTTCAGCACATATTTTTTGGTACTACTGTGTGTGTGTGTAACATGAAAGACATATTAGGATCTGGTTTATAAAGTAAAACATTGATGCACAATCTAATTTTCAAACAGTAACTACCAGAAAGTCTGGAAAGAAGAGTGACTAATAATTAAATCCACCACTTTAAAGTGTAAACTTTCTGTTTACTTACTGGAAAAAATATTTTATTGGAGGTGTTTTTTGTTTGATTGGTTGCTGTTTTGATAGCGCTACTATTTTAGGTTAGTAAAATAATCTTGAAATATTAAAAAGGGAGGGACTTTCAAAATGTATTTTATCATTTGTGCTATTTAATTTTAATATTTCATTCAAATTGACTGGCGTGTTTCACTTTCTGGCCCTCAAATATTACCTTATTGCTTTGGTAATGGTAGAAACCCAAACACATGGAAGCATCGCATTTTAATACACAAATTACATTTTTTAATTCATATCAATTAAAATAAGTCATTGGCCAATTTTTCAATTGCTACTATACAGTGTGCCTAAAAATAAAATGAAGTACAGCACTGAATAAACCACCTTTTATACACTCTTTGACAGCATATAAGAATGTAGCTATACCATGGAGACAGCACGACTACCGACCGTTTAAATAAATAAATTTAAATAAAATATCTATGACTTCAACTGGTTTAGCTGTGGTTTATATCTATGACATACCACTGGTTTAGCTGTGTAACAATATAACTAGAACCTTAACAAATTCACAGTCCATTTTGGTCAATTTCATGGCTGCCATGGGGCGGGAAGGAGGGGATTAGTCAAGTTCATATTTTCAGATATTTACATTTGAAATTTCAGTGGCATAAAAGAGATGGGGTCCTGACCCAAAAAGTGGTCAGGATGGGAAGGGTTTCAAGGCTACCATATGGGGCCATGAGATTGCTACCCTCATTTCTGCTCTACTGTTGGCAGGGGAGCTGCCTTCAGACTTGGGCAGCCAAAGAAGAATTCAGTGCTACCAGCAGCAGTAATGCAGAAGTGAAGGTCACAGGGTATAGTGGGGTGGGTTGCCACATATCTGGTTTTCCCAACAGTTTCCAGCCCTAATGAAGTCATGAAGCTTCTGGCAGCCAGAGAACATCCTGGAAGTAGGTGTAACCTGGTCCAGGAGCAGCCCTTGCAATGAAAAAGGAAACCCTGTCCCAAGCCATCCCCAGCCAGAATTAGAGCTTGCATCGGTGTCAATTTTCACAGGGAGATCAGATTTCACAGTTTATGATGTGTTTTTCATGGCTGTGAATTTGGTAGGGTCCTAAATATAGTTACAAATAATAATTAAGAAATTATAGGGATGTTAAATATTGGATAATTGAATAGTCGAGTAACCTCATGAATTCTTATCAGTTGTTTGACTATTCTATAGGCCCCGGGGGCAGGGCTGACAGCCAGTGCAATCCAGCCCCACTCCAGGGGAGCCCCTGCCATCCTGCATTGCAGTCTATGTATCAGAGGCAGCAGCGCAGGAAGCCAGGGGAAAGCTGGTCCACGAGGGGAGCCAGTTTAAAAATCAGCTCCTCTCGTGGACCAGCTGCCTGTGGCCCTGTGCTCCTGCCTCTGGTAAAGAATGGGGTCTGAGCTCCCGGACCCAGTGCAAGCCAAAACTGAGTCAGGCTGCCTGCCCACCCAGCTCCTAATACACTTTAATTGCAGAGCTTCAGCAGGGGTAGTTCCCGGACCCATCTCAAGCCAGGACTGAGCCTGCTAAAAAATTTACTGGAGGGGGGGAGGAGAGGGAAATGCGTGTAGTCTATAGCATTAATTTATAAACTTTTGCTTATCAGTTAATCGACTACATTATTACATCCCTAAGAAATTAAACAATTCATTTCTTTTCTAATTTAAAACAAAGTAGTATGAAATATGCCCGTGAAAAGAGTATTTCCTGTGATGAACTTACGTGATCATATCGAAGGACAGGCTCATCTGTACTGTCAAAGTTATAGATTTCTAACATACCATCATCTCTGCCAATAAGTAATTCTTTAACTCCATCACCCAGAATGTCAAAGTTATCAATACATAAGATACCTAAAAATAGAGAAAAAAACCCTTTTATGCATAACAAACTGACTGCTTATTTAATAATTTATCTCTCAATGAATGATTTGCAAAATACTTCATGAAAAAACATATTATAATGCATCATTAGTTAGTCATCTCTTGAAAAAACAACAGAGCATTCTTGGTAAGTTAGTAAGTTTTTACTAATGACACTTCTGGCTTCTGAGTCAAATGAATGGCTTCATCATCACTATGTTATGAAAAACAATGTGCTGGACTAAGTATGTAAAAAACCAGAATTATATTCCAATGCAAAGCACAGAAACAAAGAGACTTAATAGAAATCAATTATAAAAAACTCCAAACTATATCTAAAATTCAGGCCCCTTTAAAGCATCTTAGACACCCAAAATCAAAATCACTCATATCTGAAAAATGAATTCATAATTATTAAAAAAAAAAACCTCTGAGAAACAAAAGAATGAACATAGCATAATGCTCTACAAGCATATGAGACAACTGGGTTCTATTTATGGTCCTTTCCTTTTCAGAAGAACACCACCCGAGATTGCAAACATAAAAAGGAACCAATGTCCTGCAATCCACAGCAATAATTTTGTGCAATTAAAGAACAGTGGAGCTTCAAAGAGAGTCTTGTCTCATCCTCAGAGTGAAAGCAGATAAAAAGTGACAAAAATATTACAGAGGGACAGTGATAATTTTTGCTCTGGGAAAAATTCAAAATACCGTAAGTTCTGAATAATATGGCATTCGTATTTGGATTTGTAAGTACAACCACCATTACAGCACACAACCAAATTTTATATATAAAATAATTTAAAAAAATGTTTTTTATAAATGTCATCTAAAAATAGTTTACAAAAGCATACTATATGAGAACTGAAAATAACCTGTATGAAGAAGAAGGTAGAGGCTGGAGGAAACAAAACAAAAATCAAAACACCAGGAACAACTAAGTGGAGTACTGAATTTACTATGCTATACAGGCAAAATTGTGACATAACACAAACATTTCCATAAGTATAATGAGAGTTACTGATTACTTTATTTCATAAACATAAGGACATAATGGAATGCCAAAGATCTGGAGAGGTTACCAAGATACATACCTCCTCTCTTCTTCTCATTTTTGATTTCCCACTTATGTACCGGAGATGCACTTGAAACCTGAATGAGACCAAGTTTCCCATCAGATGTTCCAAACAGAAGGTCTTCTCCAGAATCACCTAAGCATGTAAGTGCTGAATTGGTTCTAATTTTTATATCTATTTATTATGTTTTAAACTATTCAAATATTTTAACAACTTAAGTCTTTTCTTTAACATTTTCCTTCAAAATGTAATATTCAAATTCATGCTCTGCAACAGAGTTACCAGACTTTTTCAGAACACAGTTGGTAGAAAGAAGGCTAGAACTTTAGAAGATGGACACTCAAACATCTTGAAAACTATGGCTATTTTAATAAATTGCTAATTTCTGCTGTTCTTACATGTGTGCTTCTCTCAATAGCTGTTATTGTAAAAGGAGCAGGACATCAATTACATAAATTGATGTAATATATATATATTACATAAATACTGAACACAAAGATGAAGACATTCTTCACAGCTTCTGAAAAGACTAGTAAGAGATGTACACCCATCTTGCTCCCCCATTAGATTGATTTTCATTATATTTAGAATACATTAGATTATAGAACACATTAGATTATATGGTCTGTGGAAAGGTCTTCAATGGCAACAATTAAACAAAATCACTTCATTCACCTCCCTGGATAAAGGATGCAAAATCCAGCTCCCGCTGAATAGGCTTAAAGGGGAAACCTCCCTTCCAAACCAACTGCTACCACTACAGTGCTACTTTCAAATGGCTTGGTTAAAAGAAAATGGATTAGTATCTGGATTAGAACCATTAGTTACGTTTTTTGATCTATGATGTTAAATTCAGGTGACAGAAGACAGAAAAAGAGCTGGATAAATAATTTTAAAATATAAGACTACGTTGGTACAGCTATGCTAGCAAAACCCTATAGTGGAGACATAGCTACAACTTAAGAAGGGGTTTTTCCATTGATGTAGAACATCACCTTCCTGAACAACACTAGCTACATTGTCATAATCACTCTTTCATTGACATAGCTGCATCTACACTGAGGGATTAGGCTGGCATAACTATACTGGTCAGAGGGTGCCACTTTTTGAGGGGGGCCAATTTAAGTGTTTTTGTAAGTAGTCGCGGGTCACATTTTTCTATTATATTAATTGAGAGGGTATGGCATCTAAGACAGTGTTTGGGTGCAGGAGGGGATTTTGACCTGGGGCAGGAGGCTGAGGTGACGGAGGAGGTTGTGAACTGGACAGGGGCTGGGTTATCGGAGGGGCTGCTAGGTGTCCGGCCAGGAGACACTTACCAGCATTAGCAGCTCCCAGCCAGTGGCACAGTGGAACAGTCAAGTTCCTTCCATGCCATGGTGACCCCATGCCGCTCAAAGCTGACAGCTACTGCTGGCTAGCATGTCTCTGTGTGCCCCTTGGGGGAGGGATGGGGGCAGTGGATCTCTGCATGCTATCTGCCCCTGAAACCACCATCCCTGCAGCTCCCATTGGTTGGTTTTCAGCCAATGGGAACAGTGAGGATTGTTCCGGGGGCGAGGAGACTCACTGCTCCCCTTCTCTCAAGGTGTGCACAGAGACATGCTTGCCAGCAGTCTCCAGATGTGGAGCTTCCAAAAGTGGTGTGGATGGGGCCACAACAGGGAGGTAGATTGCCTGAGTGCCCCACTGGGCCGCAGGGTATTTTCCTTCAGCCCTGGTCCAGAGGTTCATGGTGGGCTGAAGGAAAATATCTGGCAGGCCACATTTTACCCACCCCCGGTGTAGACAATACCTAGGCTGATAGGAGGCTCTCTCATTGATGTAGGGAATCTACCTCCTCAAGAGACAGTAGTGAGGATGATGGAAGAATTCTTCCAATAACCTAGTGCAAGTTTACACCAGGGATTAGATCAGTATAGCTCAGTATCTCACACCTCTTTACTCTTGCCTGAAAGGGACAAAGGCTGCACCTAATAACTTTAGGGCTAGTTAAGTTGTGGATAAATCTCTGTAACATTTCCATATAACCATGTATCATTCTCATATAAATTTGTATTAAGAGAAAATTGGTAAGTCCTGTATCAGAGGGGTAGCCGTGTTAGTCTGGATCTTCAAAAGCAACACAGAGTCCTGTGGCACCTTATAGGCCAACAGATGTATTGGAGCATAAGCTTTCGTGGGCAAAGACCCACTTCATCAAATGCATGTAGTGGAAATTTCCAGAGGCAGGCATAAATATGCAGGCCAGAATAAGACTAGAGATAACAAGGTTAACTCAGTCAAGGAGGGTGAGGCCCACTTCTAGCAGCTGATGAGGAGGTGTGAACACCAAGAGAGGAGAAACTGCTTTTGTACTTGGCTAGCCATTCACAGTCTTTGTTTAATCCTAAACTGATGGTGTCAAATTTGCAGATGAACTGTAGCTCAGCAGTTTGTAAGTCCTTTTATATATATATAGATCTTGTCCTTTTAGATATATCTTTATGTTAAGCCTTCTTATAGAATCCCTTGTATTAAGAGAAACCTTGTATCCAGTCTTTTCCATAGAAACTTTGTATCAAGCTCTTTATGTTATAGGTCTTAGGAATAGTTAAGGTAAAGAAAAATGTATTTTGCTAGGACTAGAATAGATCTCTCCCCTTTCATTGATTGTCCTGTTGAAATGAATGAGGTGTGAATGGAGAATGAAAGGTGAGCACCTACGGCAGCAGTTTTGAGGGTGGAGAGGGACTGGGAACCAGATCCAAGACAATACCTGTGAAGTGAACTCACTGAAAAGAAGTCTGGACATACAGACGCCTAGGGAGTCAAAAGCAGCAAGTGCCTGCCCTTGAAAGAACTCTCTTTGAAGCAGCATTAAAAAAGGCGAGGTGATGACTAACTGGCTGCATGAGAGGGATAAATATGAGGCATCTTGCAGAGGAACCCCAGGTTTTTGTCTTGTCAACATCGGAGCATTGATCCAGATCGGCAGAAGCCCAGCTCCACCCCTCCCCCATCTAACTCACCTGGCCAGTGTAGTTAGGGGAAGCAACTATTGGTAACAACAAGATGGAGCGTGCTTGTGTGTGTGTGTATGAGTGCATGAGTGTAATGTACCATATGCATATTATAAAGTATTGATTGATCTATGTATATTCAATAAATGTGGCATGTTGCCTTATCCCCCTGAAAAAGATCCCAGGTGCTTCTTTTAAACACAACAAAGTTTCTATAGGAAAAATAGAACTTTAGACATATAAAATTATGAATAGAAGACAAAAGAAATCTTCCTTTGTCTCAGTCAGAGAAATTCTGTTATTGGCAATGAGCTGTTCAGCTGATTTAGTTTTTTAAAAAAGGCAAAATTAATAAATTCTGAAGTGATAGGTGAAAAGAATGATGGTTAATTTATTTTGCAATTTCCACACCGAAATATAAAAATATTTAAAAGATGAATAATTTCCAAAAATATGTATAATCTCTTGAAGTGAACAAATTCTGAATGAATTAGAAATGTTCTAACAATTTAATCAATTATATTTCTATCAAAGCTACCAAATGTGATGTATAAGATGTATAAACTATTACAAGAAACAACCCTGCATGGTCACAGTTGTGATTCAATTTGAATTTTTACACCAGCTTCCAAACAGTGTTAATCAAGATTCTACAATATTTGTAAAGAAGATGTTCAGATTTTGATATCTGTATGTAAAATATATATCAGTATTTCACTGAAATATTTAAGATCTAGTTACCACCATTTCCATTGTTTAAAGCAAGAACAGTAGGCGGCCCAGGAACTTCCACTTCATAAAGCAAATCAGACCCCTAAAAAAGAAGAAAGGAAGAAAAGAATTGTTAAAACAAACCAAAACTCCATTAAAGTCACTTAAAATTGCACAGGTAGATATATATGTATGTTATACAGTGGATAACTTAAATTATTCAAATACTGCATCTTTCGTTGGCAGTCTTTCAAAACAATATAACAGTGACATTTGTATAAATGGAGCATCGGATTGGCTTAAAATGAAGTGATCTATTCAATCTGATGAAGTGATTTATTCAAAATAAAAATGTATATATTATGAGACACAAGATTTAAGCTCCCATCCTATAAAGACATGCGCTTAAATGTTAAACATGTAAGTAGATCCACTAAAATCAATGTTGTAAGGAACTATAAAACTTAATTTAACTATACATGTGAGTAAAATGTAGGATCAGGATCTAAATACATACTTAGCCATACCAATTGGTGAAATTCTGCTAAAGGTTTGGGTATCTCATTAGCCTACAAATGGCAATTCTTATAAAAACAGTACTCATCTCACTTTTCATCAGATTTAACAGTAGTAGTAGTAGTCTACTTCATTAGAAAGTATTAGTCTACTTCATTAGAAAGTATTCTGTAGAATATTTATAGTATATTACTAAGCCAATAAACAAAGCATACTTCCTGATGTGATATTAAAGTTGAGTTTGTTTACTCAACATTTCCCTAAAATTCAATAATTTAAATGGGTCTTTAGTGATTAATGAAGATTGTATGGTACCAGTAAAAAGTGACAAAAATAATTTTAACCTGTAAAACTCTAAGGACTCTATCCTGACATGCCAATATCGGTGTAATGTGAGACAGTTTTTCTACTGGAAGACAGAGGACATCATTGATTTTATCTCCGGACAAATAGTAGTGCTGGTCCTTGCAGTCACAGTAATGGTTATAGATATAGCTTGCACAAAGAAAGAGGTCTGCTCCTGATATATGCCTGAGAAGAAGAAAAGTATTTAATTTTATCAGTATTTAAAAGTATGGTGATACTCTCTTAGGCCTCAACAGGCATGTGGATAAAGCTACACAAATATATCTGTTTGCTGATTTAGAGCCTTAATGAGTAAAATAAGCAAGTAATCTGTTTATGTAGATTAAAACTTATTTCCTACAAACTATAAAATCATACAGTTTACATTCCTTTTATTCAATAACTTACTTTCAATAACTTCTCTGACAAGAAATCCTAAAGAGATCTAACTAACACACTTTATAATGTAAAGAGAAACACAAAACCTTTCAAAAAAAAAAAAAAAAAAAAAAAAAAAAAAAAAAGTCCCTGGATTAAAGCACATTAGGGCAGAATTTCCCTTGAGCCTCTCAGAACAGGATAGGGGAGAATATAAAACATTATGTCCATGTGTATCTCAAGAGAAGTAGTTAAAGCTTTTGTAAAACAAATTTTTAAAAGTAAAATACAAGCAGGATGCTAGGGGGGCTGTTTTGGTTTAGTTTTGTTGGTAAATACATTTGACTAATTTTTAGTGAAAGATGAGCAAGAGAAAGGGTTCAGTAAAAGTTTTAAAAAATGAATGGGAGTAAAAACTAGGGTTGTCAAGTGATTAAAAAATTAAATTGCAATTAATTGCGCAATTAAAAAAATTAATCATGATTAATCGCAGCAGCATTTCAAAGGAGCAGCACTGCGGAAGCCAGGAATCAGCTGGAGTCCTCATCTGACCCTAGGCTCAGTGCAGCTGCCCCTTTGAAACTCAGCGGCAGCAATACAAAGGGGCAGCACCACAGGAGCCCGGGATCAGCTGAGTCCCCAGCTGACCCTGGCTCGGTGCAGCGCTGCCCCTTGGAAAGGCCGCTCCAGCGTTTCCAAGGGGTAGCACTGCGGGAGCCCGGGGTCAGATGGAGTCCACAGCTGACTCCGGCTCCATGCCTCGCTGCCCCTTGGAAACGCCTGACCAGCACTAGAAAGGGGCAGCATGACGCGGAGCCAGGGATCAGCTGGGCACTGCAGCTGATCCCAGGCTCCTCGTTGCGCTGCCCCTTTGAAGCGCCACCCTCGCGCCTCAAAGGGGCAGCGCATTAGGATCCTGGGATCAGCTGGTGACTCCAACTGATCCCAGGCTCCTAAAGTATTGCCCCTTCGAAGTGCTGTAGCGGCACTTCAAAGGGGCAGCGTAGCATTAACGCCTGCAATTAACGCGTTAAAAAAATGAACACATTAATCCTGCCTTGCTTTAATCGCAGGCGTTAACACAGATCAATTGATAGCCCTAGCAAAAACCTAAAACATGATGGAGCAGTAGCCCTTTTGGACACTGGAGGAACACTTCAAAAAACTAAACACTGAAGATTAACTGTAAAGCAAAAACAATTAACACAGATTCTGAGCAAAAATGATTCACCATAACTAGAATGTTGAAATAGAGGGGTGGCATTCAGCACACAAGTAAATTGTAATTAAGGCCCCTCCCCCCGGTACATTTTCTAATGTTTCCAAGTTATTTTAGAAGCCTAAAGTCTATATATAAAAGTGACAGAGGCACTAATTGCTTGTCTACAGAGGCTTAGCCACCAGTGAAACCACACTGATATAGTTATAATGCAGCGAACGGAACTTAACATTTACAACCGTGCATTGTCGGTACACTGGAGTTTGCACCATTATAACGACAGCAATCAAAAAGCTAACTCCACATGTCAACAAGTCCAATGTAGAGTTACACACCTCAATATCTTTTAATTTACTGGTTCACTGAAAGCATTCCACAATGCAGCATTCTCTGACACTCCCAAGTATGAAGAGTTTCCTTGTAATCCAACACATGTGATGTTACATTTTGGATATCTTCAGTTAGTCTACCAGTTAGGTCACTTTTATAACAATGTTTGCCTTACCTACCAGGTAAGTAGCAATGAAGTGATTAAGTATAGTTCAATATAATTTTTCTTGCACTGAGTCACAAAGTTCCAAATATTTTGTACTAATTGAGGCTTTAAGAATAAAGTTATGTAAAATTTTAATATTTATGTTCCTAGGTTATTTAGAAGAGCTATTTAAAATAGTTAAACTTAATACTAATTAAGAACACAAATACAAAAAAGAAAATGATACAGATCTATTTTTAAGGCCACATTTCAAAAGGTATGTCTGCATTATTAAGAGTGTCAATTCAATGCCTAAGGGCTTGGTTAATTTCATTTGTTTCACTCCATAATACATTTTCTCCAACTCTCACACATCAGCAGAAAGACTTTGACTTTAACAGGAGTTGAAGGAGAGCCCAACTTTCTTCCTAATCACTCTTTGTGCTGCCACCTCCCTCCTGACAAGAAGTTTACAAAAGTTTACAAAATTGGTCCCCTTCTAACATTATGGCTAACCTACCTATAAATACTATTTGGAGAGATGGTTAGAGGAAAGAAGATTTACAATGAAGGAGGTGGCCACATTATTAATCTAAACTAGACTCTAATGTATTTTACAGGATTCTGACAATATCATATTTTTCTTTACTTTTTACCTTTCTAGAGAAGCCTATTTATATGTAAGACAAAGAGGATTTTGCATTAAAAGCTTGGGGCTTGTCCAAAAAGTGGACAAAAAGGTTATTTTTCATATGCGATATGATATATACACACACACTAATGAATGCGTGAAGAGTGCTTTTAACTGTTTAAGCCCTGTTTCTTCTCCCTAATAGGCCAACCATGTCAAAGTATGGAAAAATATTTTTAAAACTCTTTTTAAGATTTTTATTGACATATTGTCTCTGCAGTTATTCAAGATAACACAGTAGATCAGAAGCAAGGTGTAGAACAGAATCCAGATCTCCAAATCTTATTCTAGTGCACTATCTGCTATGGCACACTGTTTCCTGTGAATGGTTTTTCTTCCTCTCAAAAGGTTTAGAAAAGTATTTACATTCCCTCCTGTCTCCACAAAACCCCAAATAATTCCCACAGAAACCCTCATCGTTCAGGCCTCAACATAATTATTGCAAGATCAAAAAAAAGGAATCCAGAAAAAAGCAACAAAAACACTAAGCACTCAATAACTGCATTCCAGGACCAAAGTTCCTCTGAGCTGTCCAGAGCCAAGTGCCTTGTCAGCACTCCTGGGCCAGCAGCAATGAGAAATCCCCCCACCCCCAAAAAAAAAAGGGAAGTCAAGAAAGGTCAAAAAGATAAACACTGGATATGATCGAAGCTGGTTGGGATAAAGAGGAGTTGGCTAAAAGCTTTTCATGGCAGCAGTTAAATTAATGTCTGGCAACCAGCTATAACAGGGTTCACTATCCACTCGCTACTTATACATTTACAGGACTTCTGCTTATCTCAGGATAGAGAGAAGAGACTCAAGATGAAAATCCTGCACAGATATCTTTAGCAAAAAACTCAATACAATTACTTAACTGTACAGAAAAAAATTAATTTTGAGGAAAAAAGGAGTATTAGGAGTATATGAAAAATTTTAAAAGTCATACAAAAATAAATATTAGAACACAATAGTATACTGCACTTAGTTGGGATATGTTATATTTGGATGGCCACTTTACTGAGCTATCTGCCAGAGTGAAAAAAATTATTTCACGACACCAAAAACTAACACACTAGTTTTACTAAAATGAAATAATATTGAAAGATAAAGTACTGCACATACATAGCTTTGATGTTTTCAGTGAGGTTAGTTTCAAATGAAAGGAACTGCTTCCCTCTCTTTGTGAAACCTCTAACCTCTGATCCTGTAGCCACAAAAATTTTCTCCTGTGGTGTATTAAGAGCTCCTCCCAACTCCAGCCTTGTGATCCTTTGTCCAGGCAGTGTCTTGAACACGGGCTGTGAAAGTCAAAAAGAAAAGTGAAGTTCAATCAACTCAATACTACATTTGTATTTTAAAAAAACCAAAACAAGAGACGCCAAATTTACTTTGGAACTTTTGGCATAACAGCAGTGATTTTACAGAACATATAATACGTGATAAAGTTTTATTATATGTTGTTCCTCAGAATTAGAGATTAGAAATTTTATAAATCAGCTCTGTGCTCTAAAAAGCTAACAGACACAATTTTTTTTTTTAATCCAGTGCTATTTATTGAAGCATAGCACATAGATCTCTAGCAAAAGCATCCACACAGTGCCCCATATACACACTGTATTTTGATTCCAGGGGAATCTTCTCTAGTAATGAGAAAAGGTTTTGACAGACGTGGAAAATAAACGTATCAGATACACTTCTAAGATACAAGCTATGAAAGTTGTTTTTGTAAGTTGTATTGTTATGCACATTAGTTCAGAAAATATCTGATATTTAAGTGACTAACTATTTAAAAACCATTACTAAGTTTGGAAACCAATTACTGACCTAGAATCATGGAGCTTAGTAATCATTTGCCAATTCCCTGAGCTATCTTGTTCTTTTTATGTAAATACTGGGGACAGGTAAAAAAATGTACACCAAGAACTATAAAACAAACAATTACAAAGATAACGAGTAGTCCTGTGGCACCTTAAAGACTAACACAAATACATAGATAATATCATGTGCTTTCGTGGGGAAAATCCAATTCTTTACATGAAATGATCTTCATTGGAGGAAAAAAAAGGGGGGGACCCTCAGAAGAAGAAAGGAGAGGGAGAAAAAAAAATACCTACCAATTGTAGTCCTGGTGCTAATGAGGCTAACTGAGTGGGTTGGAAGTGTCCTATACTTAGCTTTTGATGTCAATAGGATGTTGAATGTAAGTAAAGCTGGTGTTATGTTAACCAGTTCAAGTCTTTGTTCAAGGCAAGGGAGATGGTGTCAAATTTGCATATGAAGGTCAGTTCTGCACTCTCTCTCTGTAGTTGGCTTGTGAAATTCCTTTGTAGAAGAATGGCTATTTTTAAGTCCATTAATGAGTGCCCAGGCAGGTTAAAATATTCCTGTACAGGTTTGTGTGTTACCAATCTGTTTTGTGTCCATTAATCCTTTGTTGTAGAGACAGCCCAATTTGGCCAATATACATGACAGAATAGTTTAAACTTACCACAGCTTCTCCTTTTTTGATACCAAAACATGTAACAACACCATCATGATCTCCAATGACAACCTGCAAAAATGTAATGCATAATTATATCAGCATTACTGCTATAAAGATTACTAGTTTACACCTTTAAAAGGAATAACTTTCCTTGTATTAAATATGTGTATATGCATGCAGTATGAAAAGTAAGCATTACCAACTACAAGTTTTAGCTCCCTGATCCCTGCATGGTCCCAGATAAGGGATTTTGCCAGACCAGGAAAGGTCATATCTGCTTCCTGCTGCTACTGGCCCCAGCTGGTCTGCCAGTGCCCATCCGCCCCCTTGCCTGCCACACTGGGCAGCCCCACTGGGGTGCTCTGGGCTTCGTCAAGGCTCCTGGCTCCACCGAGCAGCCCCGCCACAGCACGCCGGGCTCCAGCCCCATCAGGAAGCTTAGCTGGGGCACTTAGCTGTGGGGAACCGGGCTCCGAGCTGCCAGCAGCTTGTAGCCCTGTCAGCCCACAGGACTCCTAGGCACCAGCACTCCACCGGGATTCTCTGGTCCTGGAACATCCATGGTCCTTTTGGACCATGGATGTTGCCGGACAAGAGAGTACCGGTTTACAGAGGTTCAATCTGTACTGCAATATTAAATAATCATACTATATCATAGCAGCACACAACACTTTACAGATATAAAGACAGATAAAAAGTCCTTCAGTCACAGAGCTTAAAATCTGTTATTTCTCTGCAATTATTTAACTGTCAACCTTTTTTATATTTGTTGTTTTACAGAACATCTGTCACATAATGGAGTCTTTGAAAAAAAAAACAGTATTATTTTGATATAACTGTTTTCCTACATATTATACTGCTCGTTCGTTTACTTTACTCTTATTACCGGATATGAAAAGCTTATAATTGTTTCTTAAGAGTTCATCTGTTCTGATATTTTCTTCCCACATAGAAATCATAACCATGAATTTATCAGAAGACATTTTTTTTGAAGAAGCTCCCATCTTCAACAAATGTTCTAAGCAAACAAGAACAGGGTGGAGAAATATAAACAAATACTAACACCTAAGAATGTCCACGAATTATCAGCAAATCTTGAAACAGAATTAGGAAGCTGTGCCTATACTTTCACAGGTAGAAAGAATCAAAAGATCATTTGCACTAGTATCTGTTCCAAAGGAAAAAATATACCAATTTTTAATAGAACAAGTATCCCACTTTCAACAAAAGCTACCTTCTGTGTTGCCCTACGTCCTGATGCAGGAAGAAGCTTCATGGTCTTCTGAGATGTCACTCCCACCTATTTGAAAACATCAACTCATTACTGAACATCTCAATACTTACATTTAAAACAATTAAATCATATGAAAGCTAAACATCTGCAACTTGCTCAAATCACTGATGGGTCACTGAGAAGAAATACACTTCTGTAAGAATTCTCTCATAGGGATATAGCTCAAAATGAGTACACGTAACCAAAGTCCTATTGGAAATGTGTTGGGAATATCTAAATCTCTTAACCCCTACATTCCACACAATATAAAGGCAGTGAATATATGAAAAATGTCACTTTGTCTAGAATTCCCTGCCCTAGTCCTCCATTTTAAATTTCAAGCATTAGTGTTCATGCAATTTAATATCTCTATCCCCAAAGCAAGAAGAACAGCAATTCAAAGGTTGCTCGCACAGCTAAAATAATGTGACAACTCATTTAAAAAGATCAATTGTAAAGGCTGTCTATTTGTGACTTGTCGTGCCTTTGTACTTGCTGACAAGTCTGCTTATTCCTCAAGTTGGGGTACTGGGGTTTCCGAGATGTGAACATCACTAGTTTCCTGGATAGTTACTTGAGGCAGATTGCCAAAATACAGCAACATGCATAACAAGTTTAGTATTTCAAAGACTGCAATAATAATAGAACCAATTATTAATATTATTATATTTTATAACATATTAGTGCTTGTTATCCCAGGCATCACTGACTGCACTGTAGAGTCCCACAACTCCAGACCATGTAGCTATATAAATAAAATATGTAGAAACACTATTTAATTTATGATTATAATATTAGGTCCTGATACTGCATAGATGTAAACAGATGCTTATCTTCTTTACAAAGATACTTTATCCCACTGACTTAATAGGACTATTCATGTCCAGAAAGTGAAACACTGTCTGCACGACTAGGACCTTAAGTATCCAGCAGTTTTAAATTATATTTGATTTTTTTAAAACATGCAGTAACCACTTGCAGTAGGCCCCACATTTATGGGGAAGGGGGGGCAGGGCTTTGAGTGGGCAATGAAAGTTTCATCAAGCTTAACACTAGTAGATTTTGCTTTTAATTCTAATGCAGTTTTCGCTTATAAAAATATACACTGCAACAATCTCAGAGGGGTGGCTGTGTTAATCTGTAAATTCAGAAACAACTGGCAGTCCTGTGGCACATCAGTGACTAACACATGTACCATGAGCTTCCGTGGGTAAAACACACTTCATCAGACTGCAACTCACGAAAGTAGCCGAGCCGATGCTGAGGGGGGAAACGGAGAAAGAAAGAGAAAGGAAGGATGGTCCTTAGGCGCTAGACAATAAGATGTGCGAGACCAGGACTCACTCCCCTGCTGCGCCGCAGACTTCTTAGGTGACCTAGGGCAAGTCATACAAACCGCTCCCCGTGCCTCAGTTTCCCCACCCGCGAGGTGGGGGGGGGCAAGCCCTGCCTGGCGCGGGTGCTGTGAGGACAAATCTATTAAAGCCGCGGGTGTCTCGAACCGCGTCAGCGAAACGCAGCCCAGGCAGGCGGGGAAACTGCCCCGCTCAGAGGAGAGAGGGACTCCCCGGGCAGGGCTCCTGGGAGCGCGGGGCTTGGCGGCACGGGAGCCTTTCCCCGCCCGCGCCGGCCGGCTCTGTGCCGAGCACCTCGCGAGCGCGGCCGCGGCGCTACCTGCAAATAATCCACGCGGTCCAGGTGCAGCTCCATGGCGCAGGGGCGGCCCGACCCGGGCCCGAGGCCCAACCCCAGCACAAGCCTTCTCCCGGAGACAGCGAATTACCCGTCACCATGGAGACGCAGCAAGCCCCGCAGCCTTCCATTGGACACGCAGGACGGCGAAAGGGCAGGGTCATCCTGGAACGCGCGCCGTGATTGGGCCGAGAGTCACCGCCTCTCTGCGCCCGTGGCCAGTTGGAGCCTCTGGGGACGGGCCGCGCCTGGCCTGCTGGGAGGGGCGAGGGTGGGAGAAGGAGGCGGGGGGGGCGTTGCGTGTTCTCACCGGCGGCGGTGCGGGCGGGGGCAAGGGGCGACGAGGGATAGCGCCTGCGGGACGCTCCCAGCCCCAGGGACCGCATTGGGCTGCTGTAGTAGGCGCTGCCCCAATGCAAGATGCTGCCTCGCCCCTGTCTCCTAAGGGGGGCGGCTGCGCGGGGAACTCGCTACCCTAGCGCCTACCATGCTGGGGAGCAGGCCCTGCCCCGTGCCGAGGGGCTCATGCCGCAGAAGTGTCATAGAATCATAGAACTGGAAGGAACTTGGAGAGGTGATCAAGTCTAGTCACTCGTGGCAGGGCCAAGCCCTGTGGAGAGCGGAGTGACTCTGACCGGTGTGTGTGTGTCTCACCTGCTCTTAAAACAATCTTCAGTGATGGAGAGTCCACAGTGATTCTGTAGGCAGCTCGCCCTGCAGCTTTGCGGCACTCCTACAAAGAGGCTCCACAGGAGCCGGAGTGCTACTCGGTGGGGCTCAAAGGTGCTGTAATAGTGACTTGAGAGTCACTCAAGGAGCTTTGCGGGTATGGCACACCTGGTTGATTTACTGCCATTGTGACTGGCCATTATGTGGGTAAATTAGGCCCTGGTTTTCCGCAAGTAGTTGGGCCCTCAGAAAATGATTTGGCTGCTCTTGACTTGCTTAGTATGCTGAAGATACAGATGGGAGAGGGGAAATGCGTCTGGATTGGGATTGCACTGCTTTACAAAACTCCTTTGCTGTTATACATACATATCTCATGGAACGAGAAGGGACCTTGAAAGGTCATTGAGTCCAGTCCCCTGTCTTCACAGCAGGACCAAGTACCATCCCTGACAGGTTTGCCTCAGAGCCCTAAAATGGCCCCCTCAAGGATTGAACTCACAACCCTGAGTGTTATGCTTACAAATAATCTGGATAAGGGCTAAGCTGCTGGCAAGCTAAGGTCAGTGGCTACCATGCTGACCAGTCTGTATTTCCATTAACTCCTAGGTTGGTTGATAAATTTCCTGAATTATGTAAGCTCTTGGGGGCAGGGGCCATACTTTTGTGTTTACACAGCATCTGGCACACTGAGATCATGTTCTCTAGCTGGGGCTCAAAAGTGTTATAGTAATAAATAATAATTTACATTGTGACTCCTGGTCCAGTCTTCTTCCACATTCCTCATACATCTATCCTCCAGACTTCCACGTTGTCCATAAGGCCTACAAGAGCATCCGAAAGACAATCTCTGCACTCTCATTTATGATACCTAGTGCACTATGGCCTCTGCAGCCTGGAAGGTCAATTTTGGGGAAGATCTGCTCGGAACAGGAGTAGAGAGTGCTCAGTCATGCTGCAGGAATGGCATATATAAGCTACTAACTGGAGTTACCCAGCGTTGGTTGGGGTGGGCGTTGGGGTCCTGCCGGGGGTGCCCTGTGTGAGGGGCGGGCAGGAGGGAGTGAGCATGGGACCTAGGGTGGGCGGGGAGGCCCAGCTCGTGCCTGGGGCTACAGGTGCCATGGGGGGCAACTACCCCACCGCCTGCCCCAAAACTTTGGCCCCGCTACCTGCCACATCATGGGGCTGTGCCGGGGGCTCCCCTCCCCCGCAGGCCATGCCGAGCAGGTGCTGGGCTCCCTGCCACGTGATCAGGAAGCTGCGCCAGACCCCAGGCCGCTCCCAGCACCGCGGCCACCGCCACCTCCCCACTGGGCTCACCCTGCTGCGACCGCCCCCTAGCAGCGGCTGTGAGCTCCAGCCTGCCGCTCAGCAACCCTCGGCCAGCGCCGGAGGGAAGGGGCCCATGCCTGCGTAGTGGAATGGCCTGGTAGAGGCAAGTGGGGCAGCTGCCTCTCAGAGTGCCGCCCCTCCCCTCGTGCCTCCGCCGCCGGCCTTAGTGAGTGACTGTCCCCGCCGCTTCCCCCGGGAAACCGCTTTTCCCTGCACTGCCAGAAGTACCTTAAAACCTTCTCCTGGGGGAAAGGTTACCCCATGCAAAGTTTGGTTGCGGTAGCTCTTATAGTGCCCAAGTTATTAGCGCACAAACATTCTCCTTTATATATTAGATTTGGTATACTGTGGCTTTGTGGGGATAGAATACTTGCAATGTAGACAAAATCTTTAGAGAATTTCATTGCCAGACTCTACCAAACATGCACAAACTGTAATTTTCAGACGCATGTAATTTGACCAAACATGGACAGTTTTTCAGAGAAGTGAAAGGCCCATCTTTGACAGATGGGTAATCCCTGTGCCAAAAATGTCAAATATTTGCTCCAAAGCAAAGAGATGCTAGAATTTCTCAGTGAAACCAATTTTTTTACATGAGCAAAACATATTTTCTTATAATTTTGTCACGAAGTTTTTCCTGAAGTTTCCCCAGAAAATTCAGTCTAAAGTGCACACAGATCTGAAATGGAAAATTCCAGCGTGAACTTTATGGCTATGTCTACACTGCCCCCTCTTGCGTAAAAAAATATGCAAATGAGGTGATGCGTGGCATTCTTCCTGATGGCTCTTGCACAAGAGGGGGGTTTTGCACAAAAACGGAGCCTCATTAATGATGCAAATGAGGCGTGGCAATATTCCACGCTTCGCCTCATTTGCATATTTTTTGCACAGGAGGAGGCAGTGTAGACATAGCCTATATGTTTGGCAAAGTTTTAAGCAACTGAAAAGTCTTATAATGGAAAATGTTAGGTAATGTCACTGCCCAAAACAGCCTTTTACTACCTTTGGTTGATTGCTATACAAAATCTCTGTGTAAGCCACCATATACTTCAAAATTTGGTGCTGAAGAACGGGGACAAGTTAAAGAGTCTGTAAAGTATGAATATTTTATTTAACAAGTAAGCATCAGAGGCATCATTTAGAATAGTGTAACAAAATACCAGCCCTGCATAGAATCTGAATTTAAAAAAAATCATCTCTACCACAAGAAAGTATAACTTTTGACTGAGTTCACTTTACCTTCAAAAGTTTATTTTAAAAAAAGGTTTCTAGATTCTGCTGTTGAAAGCAAACATTATGCTGTATTAAGAAACAAACTGTAGTATATGTATGTTAAACAGTGCTATTAAAGTTATATTCACCCTTTGATATTCATTGTTAAATCTCCAAGTGCCCATTCTGGGAGTTCTCCGGTCATATCTCATATTAGAATAATTGAAAAAACATAAATATTTCAATAAATCCTTCACTGAGTTCAAGCTGACTACTCATTTATTACATTCTATAGAAACCTATTTACACAATTTGCTGCAGGGGACATAATCCTTTGCAGTGCCTCTTTTGTTTTTGTTTTTTGCAAGTTGTTTAGTGCAAAGAGTTTTTGAAGTTTTACTCATAAAACTGGCAAAATATCAGCAATGCAAGATGGTTTCACTTTCAATTGTACTTATTAAATGCAAAAAATTGTATGAGAGTTCTTACTTTTCAATACACTTAAATGAATAGAGGTTTTTTTGTGTCGTGAGTTAATAAAATTTCCTAAGATTAAATTTAAAGCTGTACATAAACTTATTTAATGCTAAAAATCTACAATATATTATTCAAGTATAAGATACTCAGAAATTTTATTGCCAATATTTGTGCTGAAGAAAATGCCATAAATCCCGGTCATTCATTGAATTATTCACATCTCAACATATTGGGATTGAGTTTCTCACTGAGTTTATGTATTAGAATTGCTAACTCTTCTGTTGCTTGGGACTTATCTTCCAAAAGTTCATAGCGAAGACTGGAGATATCTTGTTTGATTTCCTTTAATTCACCTGTATTAATTGTAGAAAGAAATACTTTAGTATTGCCTGTTAAATATTGTGCATATTCACAATAGTGCATATTTTAGAATTATCTCCCACCTAACCAAAACATTCCTTAGAATACCATATATAATTCACTGACCCAATGAACTAACACTGTACTTCACATGCATATAGTGTAATTAAAGTTCTGAAAGCATTTTACAGATGTTGATCAATTATTCATAGTATCTCTGTGAAACTGGTAAATATCTCCATTTTATAGAGAAGAAACATGGAGATTTTTAAACGAGTTGATTAGGTCACACAGGAAAAGAGTGTAGCAAAGCACATAACAAGAACACGCACACATCTGAGTGTCTTCTTCCTGAACCAAAAACTCATCCTTAGAAAGCAGAAAAAACCAACCTATTTCAAGGGATTTCACACTTTGACAAGTATAAACATGGCACTTAAATTAAAATCTTCCTGGTCAAAACACATATACGAAGGCCAAATTGATGACAAGCCACAGTAGTCTATTTCAGGACTTCAAAACTAGAACCTTTTTTCAATATTCAGATTGTTATTCTTCCCACAAACTTTGTGGGACCATAGGTTCATAGATCAGTCAATTCTTTCCAGGGTAGGAAATTGCTTGCCATGTGTGAATTACAGAGTATAAAATAAGACCTTTACTGTTTTGTTCTCTTAAAGTGAAATCCCTTGCCTCATATATTTGAAATAATAATACAGCTGTCATAGAGGATTTTCTGTCCAGTGTATATAGCACCTTGCATTATATATGCTTTGAAAACCATAATTAATCCTCACAGTATCACTGTGAGATAAGTATGATGCTGGATGCCTAGAGCTTTTACTGCTGAGAAAAAGAGAGGTCAACTGAAAGATCAGAATTTAGGTATCCTTGTTGTGCTCTCACTGTTTGACTATGCTGCGAATGCAAATACAAAAAGGGACAAAAACCTTCAAAAGATGTGTGCTTTGTCAAGCATTTTGGTGATAGAACAGTTGACACCATCATCTCTATCCTGCTTTGCAAAAGATGCATGTGTTAAGTTAAAAATACCAAAACCAAAATATATATTTTAGAGGTTTTCTGGCACCAGAATATAAATTTTAGAGTTTTTCAGGCACAGGTACATACTTCTGGGCTTCTAGTAAAAAATGCCAAATTGAACTCTATGTCCTATTCTTCTTTTTTGGAATCACCTAGAAACTCAACACCCCTGGGATTTGTGTGTCATGTACACTTTCTATTCTACTTTTAGTCAGAAATTAATTCAATGCTAATAACACACATTTCAGAGTGAACTATTCAGTTACTACAACTGTTCTCTTGATTTTGTTTTCCTTTTATTAATATTTTATTGGACTTCAAATGTACAGAAATATCTCATTGTCAGTGTCTAAACTAAAGTAAGATTAAGGTACGCATTATAGTTCAATTTCTTTTCAAGCCTAGATTCATGTTTCAATCAGCTTGACAATTTTTGTACAGCGGTACCTATTTTGACAATGTCATAGCACTCGGGAAATGATCCACAGGTTATGGGAGTGAACAGTAAGTTTAGTTAGCTTGTAAAGTGTGAACTTCAGATGAATTAATATGTTTTTATTTACATTTAAGTACAGCTCCTGGCAATAAAGCTATCATCCCTCATCCGGGATTTTCTTTTTTATCACTGGTAGAGTTCTCTCACAGCAATAAAGCATGACTATCCTGCCCATGTCACAGCACTGCCACAGCTGCACTGTAATGTAAGCAATGTAGGCATACCTTAAGATTTTTTAAGGGCTGTTCTACCATTTCTCATAGTACTCTGGCCCACACAAGGAGCTGCAGCTATTGTCTCTTTTACTTCTCACCTTATAGCTACCATATAGCCATTTTCAATATAGACTGGTGATTCTCTCAAGGGCCATGGAATTTTACAGGTGAACGTTCCCTCTTCCAGTTCCCTCACTTTCTAGTTTTATAGAAGAACGGGAACAAATGGCTTATAGTGTAAACATAACAATGATCTACTGGGTCAGACCAAAGGTCCATCTCATCCAGTATTCTATATTCTGACAGTGGCTAATGCCAGGTACCCCAGAGGAATGAACAGAATAGGCAATTGTCAAGTGATCCATCCCCTATCACCAGGGCTCGCCGAACCGCGGCGAGCCCCGCTCGCCAGCCGCGCTGTCGGGCGATCTGCGCATGCAGATCTTCCGGGTTACAATCTACTCGCCACAGGCGATTGTATAATTTGTCGAGCCCTGCCTATCACACATTCCCAGCCTCTGATAAACAGAAGCTAGGGACACCATCCCTTCGCATCCTGGCTAATAGCCACTGATGGACCTATCCTCCATTAATTTATCTAGCTCTTTTTTGAACGGTGTTATAATCTTGGCCTTCATAACATCCTCTGGAAAGGAGTTCCAGAGGTTGGGTGTTGTATGAAGAAGTACTTCCTCTTGTTTGTTTTAAACCTGCTGTTGACTGATTTTATTTGGTGACCCCCTAGTACTTGTCTAATGAGACAGTAAATAACACATTCTTATTTATTTTTTCCACATCAGTCATGGTTTTATAAACCTCTATTGTCCCTTAGCCATCTCTTTTCCAACCTGAAAAGACCCAGGCTATGTCTATACTATAGAGTTTTTCCAGGATACTAGGGAGAGCAGACGCGTTCTTTCAGAAGACCCGTATTCCTCATTTTATGAGGACTAAGGGCTCTTCCAAAAGAGGAGGTTTTTCTGACATTTGGCCCCATGTAGACAGGCCAAATGTCGGAAAAGCCTCTTCCAAAAAAAGAATGGGAAGAAGGTATGCAAATTGTGGTTCGCAATTTGCGTACCTTTTTCTGAAAAAACCCTAACAGTGACATTTTTTGTTTTATATATCCCTTTATTAATAATTCCCAATATTCTGTTTGCTTTTCAGACTGCCACTGTACATTGAGTGGATGCTTTTAGAGTACTATCCACAATGACTCCAAGATCTCTTTCTTAAGTGGTAACAACTAATTTAGACTCCACTATTTTATTTGTATAGTTGCGATTGTGATTTCCAACGTGCATTACTTTGAATTTATCAGCATTGAATTTCATCTGCTATTTTGTTGCTCAGTCACCCAGTTTTACGAGATTCTTTGTGTGATACAAGACTGTATATTCAGTTGAAATAAAATGAAGAGGAAGACTTTTCATGGTGGCTACGGTACCAGACTAGGACATAGGATACCTTAGTTCATTTCCTGGCTTCACCACAGATTTCCTCTGAGATTTTGGGCAAGTTACTGAATCTCTCTGTCTCCCAGTTCCCCAGACTAGAAAACAGAGATAAAGCTTCCTTTCTCCCATCATTTGTCTGTCTTGCCTATTACACTGAGGGTACGTCTACACTGCGGAGCCATTTCGAGATGCTGGAAGTATCCCGTAATAGCTATTCTGCGTCTATTGAAGCAGCCCATTATTTTGAAATAGATTTTGAAATACTGGGTGGCTTATTCTGATGTCCTGGTAACCCGCGTTCCACAGAGGTTAAGGGGCATTTCGGAATAGCAAGTTACTTCGAAATTTGGTGCAATGTAGACAGAGCCAAATTACAAAATAAGTTATTTCGAAATACACTCGAAATGAGCTATGTAATTTGTGTAGCGAAAATTGCGTAGCTTATTTCGAGCTAAGGATGCTGTGTAGACGCACACTGAAAGTTCTTTGTGGCTAAGAATGTCTCTTGCTATCTATTTGTCCTAAGTTCATCTAGTAGAACGAGTGCCTGATCTCGGTTAGGGTTTCTAGGTGTTACTGTAGTATAAATAAATAAAATAGTCCTGCAGAAAAATAATATCTGTTAATGCTGCATATACAGTGACTCTCACCTTCATTCACTTCATCATTTTCTTTGTCCACTTGTGCTTTCAGAACATAACGTTTTATAAGCCTTTTCATGATTTGCTATTGGACAAAAAATACATAGTTAACCGTTTGAGCACCCTGTATCCTAGTCACTTAATTGTCTCATATGCCTGTAAATGAAACAATTCACAACCAAGAAGTCAGCATTTTCTTCAGCTTTTCTTCTATTGGTGGGTTAAGGAGACCTGTCATTAGAGTATAGTCCCTCCCTTGTCTACATACCTCTTACATGCAGCCCAAGCCATCAGGGGATCTTAACAGGAATGGTACAAAAATGCTAACAATATTTTCATGACAAGATTGCCCTTTCATTCCAAACAATTTCACAGCCCTGAAATTTTGCTTCTGCATAAAATTCTACAAAATGACTATTTTTCACAACTAAAACATGTACCAGTCCTCACATGGTTTTGCTACAAAGCCACATTTACTTAAAATGTGCCAGCTTTTACTCAAAAACATAGCAAAATTTGGCAATGACTACTCTTTGCACTTGTAACAAAATGTTCAAACCTTCAAACGTAAAATTCTTTCCATTATATTATAAATACCATGCAGACTTCTAGTTCTAGCTTCCCTATGTCAGGGACACGGTATGCTAGGTTAACTCGCACCTTCCGAGTGGAATGATTTTCCCCATCCCCTTACTTTTTAAGGTCCGATTTTACTTCCTTGTGCTTTGGTGAGAGCTGTGTCACTGCACACACGCTATGATTTACAGAACTTGCTACCTTCCCGGTGATTATAATAAAGCAGCTTGATACTGCCAAAAATGTACCATACAGTATAAGAGTAAATGGAGTGCTGAGATGATTTATAAAATCAAACTGGCTCCAAGACATTGATGCTAAAGAAATTCCCTTTAAATACTACCAAAAACCACACCACCCAAGAGAGACTATCCATACACATTCATCTCGTTATTTAATTTTTATGTTATGGTTCAATCGTCATTCCTTACTGAGGCTACGTCTAGACTGCAGAGTTTTATCGGAAAAAGATACGCAAATTGCGAACCGCAATTTGTGTATTTTTTTCCGCTTTGTTTCTCGGAAGAGGCTTTTCCAAAATTTGGCCTGTCTACACGGGACCAAATTTCGGAAAAATCTCCTCTTTCAGAATATCCCTTATTCCTCTCACCAAGACGAATACAGGGATGCCAAAAGAATGCGCCTGCTTTTTCAGAAACTGTTCCAAAAAAGCAGACGTGTTCCTTGGACGCAGCAGAGTTTTAGGTACCCTGGAAAAACTCTGCAGTCTAGACACACCCTTAGGCTTGCAAGCCAATGAGAAAGTTCCTTAAAAAGGGGATAATGACCAGCTGGCATTTGTATTTATATGAACTTCAGGACATCAACTCCTAGCCTGTCATTAATACCCAGGAAATGCCAAGTTACCTCCATTGTTATAGATTAAGAGTTAAAACTATGGGCCCCCGTGCAAAGCTTAAGTAATAGGCCTTACACAAAAAATGAAAATCCTATAGGCCCAGTATACCTGCACAGCATCCCCGCAGCCCTTTCCACATGCAGTGATTTTGATTGGTGAAACAACCTAAACTGGATTTAATTGCAATCCCTCCCACTTTGTTCCAACTCCCTTGATATAGTTATGGAGAACTGTGAGGTTTTCTTTCACTGTACAAAGGGGTATGGAATTATCCTGCACAGCCTCCCTGCACTCAGCTTCCTGCTTCAGCAAGAACTGTGGTTATTTTACTTTGTTTGGAGCTTTCTGCCCCTAATATGTGCTCTCACCCAAAATGATGAATGTTTCACCCCACTGCTTTGAACCCCTTTCAGCACAACGCCTGGGCATCTGAGTTGGGATTAGAACTCAAGTATCTCATGAGGTACTGAACTTGAATAAGCACCAATCTCCACCTAAGCACTTTATGTGTGCCTATAAACAGGTCCGCTCTAGATAAAGTGTAGAAAGTATCTGGGTGTAGGAGCACTCTTTTAAAGTGCTTTATGTGACATATGTGCTTGGAATAATCTAAGGGATTGGTGTTTGGAATTAACTAGCCATATAAGAACATAAGAACGGCCATACTGGGTCAGACCAAAGGTCCATCTAGCCCAGTATCCTGTCTGCCGAAGTGGCCTAAACCAGGTGCCCCAGAGGGAGGGATCACAACAGGTAATCCTCATGTGATCCCTCCCCTGTCACCCACCTCCAGAGAAAGAGAGGCTAGGGATACCATTCCTACCCATCCTGGCTAATAGCCATTGAGCCATACATTTTTCTCTGTGATTGATCTTGGCAAACCTGGATATATACAGAGTTGTGACCTTCCTTTTGGATTTGTTTCTTTAGCTTTATGTATAATATGTACCAAACGGGCAAAAATGTCAAACATAACTGTTTTTTTGTGTGTTTGTTTGTTTTTGTTTGGTTTGGTTTGGTTTTTTTACTTTAAATCTACTCAGGTCAGATCATTCTGAATTAGGACTGATCATCCCTTTTACTAATCCATCTCTTTAACTCACACATGACTGTGCCTGGGAAAAGGGCTAAGAGTTAGGATTGCAATATCCCCTAAGTTTTCAGCCTACCTCTCAATTGTAGGGGTTTAATTCAGCCTCTTCACAGTAATTTTTGTTTGCATCTGAATTCACTTTATCATTATCTGTGACAAGCATCCTCAGACATTTTCATTGTTTGAACCACCATTTAATAAGAAGGTGGGTGAGAGGGTGACCCCAAGCCAATTTACAATTAAGTGGACCACCATTCCTCACATTCACATGTCATCAGCCATCTCTTCTCCCCTTCATGATTGCATTACATGCCTGTGACAACTACAGCAATTGCTTACAGGGATAAGTAACATTACAGTATTTAATGTAATTTTAGATGTTTTTATTTCAGATTGACAGCTGGAAACAAGAAAAAAAAAGTCACCACAGTATGACTAGCTATCAAACTTTTCCACAAACCGCCAGGGTTTTATGCATCACAGTATGAGAACTAAAGATGGCTGGGAACTGGAATTCTAGTTCAAGAAGAAATTCTGAAATGTAAAGCAAGGTTGTGTTCTAAAACAGAACAAAACACAAAGTTTCAAAATTTCCTCCAAAACAGGAAATTCCAAATTTCAATTAGAAAATCAAAATGATATATTGGTTAGACATTTTTGAAATGTTTCAGTGGATCCTTGAGCTCCTCATAACTCTGCCAGCCCAACAAATAAAAAATGAGTTTTTAGTTATTATTTATTATTTTTTCAGCACCTTGCTGTCTATTAGTATAACTCAGTGAGGAAATGTGCTCCACTCTATTTTTCTACCCTTTGTTTCTATTCCTTCTTTATTCTCTGTTCTCATTTCTCTCACTTGCTGCAAGTCTCCTGTCCTCTGTGCATTTCCTTGCCCAAAGAAACACTCAGTTCCTGCTTTCCTGTGGGTTTCACTCTTACTCCCTTTTCCATTCTATAAAATAAAATGATCAGCAACGAAATAGTTAATGTTAAACATTGCTATGTCATCACTGGGCTTCAGAGCTGACACTGAGACAGGATAGTTTACACCTCTACATTATGGCAAGCTCAGGAAGACAGCACTGTATCAATTATGCTCAGCTTGCATTTGGAAGGTCATCTTTGCAACCATGAGTGCTAGAAACTCAACTTTTTTGAAAATAAACTCTGCACAGTCTAAGTATGACCTGTGAGTGACATAAATGTTTTAAGCAGGCAAGATCTGGCCATTAGGTCATTTTTTGGACATCCCTACTGCAAGGGCTCCTTTTGTGCTTTGGTATTGTTGCCTTGCTGCTCATATTTGAGATTATGCAAGTGTATTTACTTATATACAGTCTAACATAACCCTTACAGATTTGTAAAACAAATCTGCTCGGGGGCCTCCCTGTCCCCCACTTCTCTCTTCCCATCCATCTCCAGGTCATTCAAGCTTCACACTGCACCTGTAATCAGAGAGAACCTCTAAAGAAAGCAAGAGGCGAAAATATCAGCCCAGTGTTCTCTGGACCTTTCCCCAGAAATTTGTGTTAGTTGCTGCAGTTTGTCAAAATGGCCAGATCAAGGAAACGCCCATTGGAGAGCTAGTTGTAAATATTTCAAATGATAAGGTTTGAAAAACAAGCTACAAGTACTGTAGCATCAGCAATATGCTTCTCTGATTGCCAAGGGCATTTTTTCATCTTGGGAAGACTAAATACATTTTAAGCACAGAATTCTGCTAATATCCTCACATTGTCACATTGCTCTAAACTAGAGCCCCTTGAATACCTTACCTGATAGCGTGTTGGCTGATTGAGAATGCTGTTAAAACTGTGCGATTCGGAAAACCCTTGAGTTAGATTGAGTGAAGAGGTTTAACTAGGAAACAATAAAGCTAAATTAGAACATATTCCATGGAATTCTCCCCCTCCCCCCTCCCCCCCCATATAACACAACAGAATAATATGGCAGTAGCCCATCATTTCAGACTATTGTGCTCAGAAAACACTGAAAATAATTTGGGCCCAAACTCAGCAAAGCACCTAAACACGAGTTTAATTTCAGGTATATGCTTAAAGCCTTCTTTATTTAGCAAAGCACTTAAGAATGTACTTGCAGAATGTGCCTAAGTCTTATTAAAGTCAAAGCATGGGCTTATATGTTTCACTGAATCATAGCTTTGAGGAATAATAATAATATATTTGAAAACAGTTCACCATCAAGTTATTAATGTGGCAATAAACTCCGTTCATACGTATCAGGAGTAGAAATACATAGTTTTTTAGCTCTGGGCTAGAAAGAGAAGGGAAAAGGGTTGTGAAAAGATGGTCTTGTGGCTAAACCATAAGATTGGGGATTAGAAGATCTGAGGCCTCATTTATAGCAGTGGAAATTAGGAGTTACAGCAGTGAAAAATGTATGGAGATGAGACGAAAATCAGACTCCTGGGATCTATTACTGGCTCTGCCATGAACTTCCTGTGTGGCCATCTAAAATCATTTAAAGCAAGTAATTTAAAGTCAAAGCAAGTCATTTTAAAATATAGATACAGATAGATACACACACACACACACACACTCTATTTTGTTTCTCTGGGATTTATAAATAAAGCCTGAGTGTTTTTAACATAACAGAGACAATTCTGGAGGGGAGGATGTTTGTTTCTGTTGTTTTTTAAAAAACATTATAAGTTCAGGTTTTATCTATCTTGAAAGACTTTCTGGAGACTGGAGAACTAGTGTAATGAGGACATTATAAGAGACCCACAGCATGAAAGCCCAGTAATTAGGAAGGGTAACTTTTTGTAGCTAAACTGCTTCAAATTACTGTTTTGTACGTGTGGAAGTTTCTTTCTTTCTTTTGAAACCTCAAGCCCGGGGTCCAAATGTGGCCCCCGAGGCTCAGGGCCTTCCCCCCCCCACCCCAGCATTTTTTTTGCTTCTCACTTGTGACTGATTTTTCTGTGAGTCACTGGCCCCCAATCCAAAAAAGGTTCCCCACCCCTGATTGATTGATTGATTTACACACATTTAACTTCAATACCCAAATAATAAAAAAAAAGGGAAAACATATCTGTGTTAAAGATTCAACACTGCTGACAGTTCACAACGAACAGAAGTCTTAGGAAGTCCTTCACCAAAACTAGTAAATACCAGATTTTACATTTCCAATATTTTAAAAATAAGCAATCAAAATATATTACTTTAAAAAATGCTTTCAATCCTTCTGTATGTATACATGGTAAACTATTGAAGAGGTAATGATCCTAATTTATTTAAAAAATCCTCTGAAGGTCACTTTTTATCTCTTTATGCCCTAGTTACCCATCTGGAAAATGGGAACAATAGTTATCTACCTCACAAGAGTGTTTTAAGACTCAATGTATTACTATCTGTGAAGAACATTCAGATGCTATGAGTGAAGATGTTATGGAAACGCTAGGTATTATTATACCACAAAGGTACAATTATTTCTCCTCCCCGTCAGAAATACAGGTTTTGGTAGTGAAGAAGTCTGAGAAATGGTACACTATATAGCTGGCTAAACTTTACCCTTCACCTATTCTGGTGATGAAAGGAAAAGTTAGCTTTCTAGATCTTCCAGCCTTTTCCCCATAAAATATATGAAAGTCCACTTTGGGCATCTTTCTGAAAAAGGCTGAAGACTTATTTGTTTACCTGTTAAGTCATTTCTTGTAGGATTTATTTTTGTTTTCAGTAGTTGTCTAGGACTGTTTTGTTGGGTAATTTATGCTCTTTCAGTTATATCTGGTAAAGGGGCCTTGTTGCCCTGCAAAAAAAAATTTACTATTTTACTTTGCTTTTGTGTTGTGCTTAAAAGGCATCTGGGTTACAGGGGTTACAGCACTTTAAAAATAAAATACTTGATTAATTATGGTGTTATCCTTCACAAGTACAAAACTATCCCCTATGATTTAAAGGAAAGCAAAGATTTAGGAAGCAAAAACGTTTCTCCAGTGCACTGAACAATTTTTAAGACCTACCCTAGACTTGGAATTACTCATTCCTATTTCAATATCTTTCTGCAGCCTTCTCCTCCTGCACTTAGAAAAGCCGATGATCCTCATGATCAAATAGAAAAAAGACTTGGGACTTGGTACAAGACTGAACGGCGGAGGTAATGTTTTTCCATCATCAAAGTAAGATAACCAGAGCTTAGAGCGAGCAAACTTCCACTCCACATCACTGTCATCCTGCGTTAGAAACAAAAGGACATGTCTGCTTTGTTTTACTTACCTTTGGGTTTCATATAATTCAAGACTCTTTCAAAATGAGTTTATCTTAAGCAGCTTCTTTTTCTTTTTGTTTAATACAGAAATGTGATGAACTTGTTAGTGTGAATGATTCCCAGTAGTTCAACTGAAATGCAGCTGCATTATCAAGTCTATTTTAACTTAATTCCTGCTGTGTCTATTTATGTGGGCTTTTTCTGGTCATATTTCGTTGAAGCACGCAAACAATTTTTAAAAGTGTTATATCTTCACTGACTGAGAACTGAACTATTAAGTCCTGCTATTAAAAGAGAAAGTTATTTAATAAAAGCAAGTATTTTCTTCCTTAAATTTAATGCTGAAATGTGATGACGGGCAAGAGAGGAAATAACAGTATTGCCTTTTTGGGGAGGTATAAAGCGCGTTATAGCATGAGCAGATAACGTGCTTTATAGCCTTATTGGTATTATAAGGGGAATAAATAATACCAATTATTATAAGGGGAAGCCTTATAATACCAATTAAATCTGATCTTCTTCCGATGCGTAACCAAGTATCAGGTTTTTTCATTGGCATCCATGGGAAGGAATAAGCAAATAGATTTTGTGCCTAGACTGATAAAATCTCATGATGGTTTTGCAAGCCTGGATCTAACTGAAATTTGAGCATATTCTCCAAAGATGAAAAGCTAGTTTATTTGTTTCCAAATTAAATTTAATCTCAAGGCATATAAAGTATTTTCAGAACGTATTAGAAATGCACATGCAAAACACATTTTGATTTTTTTCTTTTTATTTTAAATGTTTTAGTCAACTTATTACTCATCAAAAATGCCAAAATTACAGCCTTGAAGATTTCAGCCCACCATTTACTCACACAATAGATATGGAATGGTTCAAGTTTTCCCATTATATCCTACCAAGGTGAACAGAAGGGACCTCTAACTGAGATGCGATGGCATAGTTCAGTGCCAGCCAGAGTGTCATTGTCAGTCATGTTAGTGGTTTGCATACTTCAGGCTTTTGACTGAGATCATTAATTCTGTTTAATATCAGTCACTCAACAGCCAGCAGATACTAATGCCTCTCATGATCTGCGAGTAAAGAGCAGACCCTAAAATTTGTGATGTTTCATTATGTTTCAATCACATTTTGTATATAGTCGATCATATTCGAATTTCCCAAGAAAAATTATATATATTTGTATGTACTTTCTGATATCTCAAAAGCACATTGAAATTCTGCTAAAAACTGTTTTTGTAAGGCCACACATTAATTGGTATAAAATATACTTTTATCTTTGTAAGCAATTCAGGTTTGACTTTAATAACCAGTAGTCTTCACAGTTTTGGGCATGTCTTTCTTTCTTTCTTTTTATTGTACACTATTTGAATGATACGCACCTAAATTGAATTAATTAAATTCTCAAATGAAGTCATTTGCTATCTCAATGAGCTCAAAATAAAGCATCTGCCTTATAGATGAAATAGCTATTCATCATTTTGAGAGCTCATCTTAATTTAAGATAAACTGTAGGCATTAAAAATCTGCCACTCTGCAGGTAGGTGTGCATGAGTGCAGCCACTAAGTTTTCAGGGTACCAACATGGCAATGTGCAGCTAAGATTAGAATCAAGTTTTAAATATTGTACTGAAAACAGAAAACGGATGCTTACACTTCAGACTGAATAATTAAGCTTGAAACAGCTGTTAAATGTGATTTAGTCATTAGAACACTCTCACAGGAAAATCTTTTCTTATGTCATGCACTAGCACAGTGCGTAAACCTAAGAAAGTGAAGCTGAAGTATCTAACACATCTATATTTAGTTAAAAGGTTTGGAGAAAATGGACTAGTGAGCCAATTATCTTTATGGAATACAGTAAAATCTGTTTAACCAGCACTGAGGGCTTGTCTACACAGTAAAATGTACTGTGTTGAGGAAACGGTGTTATAAAATATTTTAATGTGTTATAAAATGTTTTAATGTTTAAGAATTAAGGAATTAACTGGCCATACGCTAACATTTTCTGCTCAGTAACTTCACTGTCTCCTGTATCCCATCCTTCATTTGAAAGTTTATTTAATATGTCAGCTTTTTGAGACAGACCTTTACTATTTGTATAGTTTTACCATACTCTCATGTCTGTATAAAGAAAATGAGCAATACTGTCTGTCCAGATCCTGGGAGGTCTCAAACAGCTTGGCTGGCTTGCCAGGTAGAGCCAAACCCTCAAACCAGTTTTTCTGCCATGTCTGCAGTACAGAGAACCAGACTGGCAACTTTGTAGAATGAATGCAGCAGGGGATCCTTAAGCTACAGAACTCAGGTGCCAAGCACAGAAAGAAGGTGCAGGAACCCACAAGGGGAGAGGCAATTCTCGAGTTAATCCTGAGTGGAGCGCAGGATCAGGTCCAGGAGATAACCGTGACAGGACCGCTTGGGAATAGTGACCATAATATAATAACATTTAACATTCCTGTGGTGGGAAGTACACCTCAGCAGTCCAGCACCCTGGCATTTAATTTCAAAAAGGGGAATTACACAAAAATGAGGAGGTTAGTTAAACAGAAATTAAAAGGCACAATGACTAGAGCCAAATCCCTGAAAGCTGCATGGAAACTTTTTAAAGACACCATAAGAGAGGCCCAACTTAAATGTCTACCCCAAATTAAAAAACATAGCAAGAGACCTAAAAAAGAGTCACCGTGGCTTAACCACCATGTAAAAGAAGCAGTGAGGGACAAAAAGGTATCTTTTAAGAAGTGGAAGTCCAATCCTAGTGAGATAAATAGAAAGGAACATAAACACTGTCAAATCAAGTGTAAAAATGTAATAAGAAAAGCATAAAAGATTTTGAGGAACAGCTAGCCAAAACTCAAAAAGAAATAACAAAATGTTTTTAAGTACATTAGAAGCAGGAAGCCTGCTAAAAACCTGTGGGTCCCCTAGACGATCGAGCTATAAAAGGAGCAATCAAGGATGATAAAGCCATTGCAGAGAAACTAAATGATTTCTTTGCTTCAGTCTTCACGGCTGAGGACGTTGGGGAGATTCCCAAATCTGCACCGTCCTTTGTGGGTGATGAATCTGAGGAACTGTCCCGGATTGAAGTGTCATTAGAAGAGGTTTTGGAACAAATAGAAAAACATAATGTTAACAAACCTCCGGGACCGGATGGCATTCATCCAAGGGTTCTAAAAGAACTCAAATGGGAAATTGCTGAATTATTATCTGTGGTTTGTAACCTATCCTTTAAATCGGCTTCCATACCTAATGACTGGAAGGTAGCCAACGTGACACCAATATTTAAAAAGGGCTCTAGAGGCGATCCTGGCAATTACAGACCGGTAAATTTAACTTCAGTACCGGGCAAATTAGTCGAAACAATAGTAAAGAATAAAATTGTGAAGCATGTAGAAAAACATAATTTGTTGGACAAAAGTCAACATCGTTTCTGTAAAGGGAAATCATGTCTTACTAATCTATTAGAGTTCTTTGAAGGGGTTAACAAACATGCAGACAAGGGGGATCCAGTAGATATAGTATACTTAGATTTTCAGAAAGCTTTGACAAGGTCCTCACCAAAGGCTCTTGTGTAAATTACATGGCCATGGGATAAGAGGGAAGGTCCTTTCTTGGATTGAGAACTGGTTAAAAGACAGAAACAAAGGGTAGGAATAATGGTAAATTTTCAGAATGGAGAGGGGTAACTAATGGTGTCCCCAAGGGTCAGTCCTGGGACCAATCCTGTTCAACTTATTCATAAATGATCTGGAGAAAGGGGTAAGCAGTGAGGTGGTAAAGTTTATGGATGATACAAAACTGTTTAGGATAGTCAAGACAGAAGCAGACTGTGAGGGACTCAAGAAGATCTCACCAAACTGAGTGATTGGGCAACAAAATGGCAAATGAAATTTAATGTGGATAAGTGTAAAGTAATGCACATCGGAAAAATAACCCCCAACTATACGTACAGTATGATGGGGGCTAATTTGGCTACGACAAATCAGGAAAGAGATCTTGGAGTTATCGTGGACAGTTCTCTGAAAACTTCCACACAGTGTGCAGCGACGGTCAAAAAGGCAAATAGGATGCTAGGAATTATTAAGAAAGGGATAGAAAATAAGACACAGAATATCTTACTGCCCCTGTAGAAAACTATGGTATGCCCACATCTTGAATACTGTGTACAGATGTGGTCTCCTCACCTCAAAAAGATATTTTGGCCTTGGAAAGGGTTCAGAAAAGGGCAACTAAAATGATTAGGGTTTGGAACGGGTCCCATATGAGGCGAGGTTAAGCGACTGGGACTTTTCAGTTTAGAAAAGAGGAGACTGAGGGGATATGATAGAGGTATATAAAATCATGAGTGGTGTGGAGAGGCGGATAAAGAAAAGTTATTTATTAGTTCCTAAATAGAAGAACTAGAGGACACCAAATGAAGTTAATGGGTAGCAGGTTTAAAACTAATAAAAGAAAGTTCTTCTTCACACAGCGTGTAGTCAACCTGTGGAACTCCTTGCCAGAGGAGGCTGTGAAGGCTAGGACTATAACAGAGTTTAAAGAGAAGCTAAATAATTTCATGGAGGTTAGGTCCATAAAAGGCTATTAGCCAGGGGATAAAATTGGTGTCCCTGGCCTCTGTTTGTCAGAGGCTGGAGAGGGATGGCAGGAGACAAATCACTTGATCATTGTCTTTGGTCCACCCTCTCTGGGGCACCTGGTGCTGGCCACTGTCGGCAGACAGGATACTGGGCTAGATGGACCTTTGGTCTGACCCAGTACGGCCGTTCTTATGTTCTTATGTTATGTTCTTATGTAAGGAAGAGGGGGATTCTGATTGGAATTGTATTCACACTTTCACTGGTACTACTTCCCCATCCAGAAAAGGACTGAAATTTGATTTTGTCTGAATTCTTGTTTGAACACTGGGTTTTTACAGAAATATGTTTATAATACAGTTTGACACTATCCACAGAAGTAAAACTGCATGTTGACATGGTAAAGCACAACTGTCTAGACAGGCCCTTAAACATGTTTCTGGCTACCAAATTCATGTCGACGTGGATCAAACCAAACAATTTTGGAAAAAGATATGTGTTGGTCTTTCAATGCTGGCCAACTAAACCTGGACTGAAAAAAAAAAGTTTAAACAACATTCAGATTTTTTTCAGAGGTTTCAAAGTACTGTTTAAATAACGTGGAAATTAGTTGGTCTCACTCTAACCTCTACAATATTTTGCAGCTTGTTTCTCTAAAGTTGTTCATGAAATAAACCACTATCTCCTAGAACAGTCATTACTTGCGAGCTTCTTTAACTGGATTAATCTTTTACTGATACTTATTTCCATTAGAATGTGCCCATTAAGAGGACTGTAGTGTCCTTTCAGAACATAAAAAGAGGAGAGATACCTTAGAGAGAGACCTTACCTCAATTTCTTGGTACGAACTGTTAATCATGGCAATCAGCATGTTGAGCAGAACAACAACCATTGTTACATTGTATATGCCATACAAAACATAGCCAATATTCTCTATGAATTTATGATCATATTTGAGGACAACTGAAGTCACTTCAGATAAACCAAATATTGACCAAAATAAGGTCTTGAAACTTTCTTCAACCCTGTATGAAAGAATAAAGAGGAACATTATTAATAATAAATCAATACACAGTTCTTACGATAAATTTAGTAAGGGTGCATCTATATAGCACCCTTAGCTCAAAATAGCTTATTTCATAATTTGGCACTGTCTTCACAGCGCCAAATTTCGAAATAACTCACTGTTCCAAAATGCCCCTTAACCCTGGTGGAACAAGGGATACCGGGACATCAGAATAAGCCGCCCATTATTTCGAAATAATGGGCTGCTTCAATAGACACGAAATAGCTCCGCAGTGTAGACCTATCCTAAGCGATGACCTCACATTTTTGTCTGTGATTTAGATTTTAAAGGTTTGTAAGGAATTTTAGTGTAGATATTTTATCAAATCAACCAACACAAAAAATGTTTTTCACAGAACATTCAAGTTCTTCCCATCTTGATTTTATTTTACTGGGCACTGAGGGCACGAAACATCTCACAAACTCAGGTTATGTCTGTACAATAGAGACAATACCAGCACAGCTATGTCAGCACAGCTCTCCCAGCACAGTCCTGCTAGCATAGCCCTTAGTGCAGACTCAGGCTATCCCAATAGAATGAGTTTCTCTTTCAGTGTAAAAATGCCACCTCCCTAAACAATGTTAGCTAGGTCAATGGAAGCATTTTTCGGTCGACATAGCTGCCTCTAAGCTAGGGGGTTTGTTGGCATGATTATGTTGCTCAAGAGTAGAGTGTGGGGTTTTTCATATATATAGCTATACAGATAAGCCTCAGGCCCCTAGTGGGTAAAACAGTAAAATGTTCAGAAGCTTCAGGGGGTAGCCAAGTTAGTCTGTACAGAAAAAAACAACAAATGGTCTGGTAGCACTTTATAGACCAGTGGTCCCCAACCTTTTGGGGCTGCCGGGCACCCGGGGGCGAGGCCACCCATATGCTTCGTGCCCGGAGCTGGCGCCACCCATGCGCCGCACTCCCGGGGCTGGCGCCGCAACCGTGCTGCACGCCCACGGGTGGGGCCGCCCATACGCCGCGCGCCCGGAGCCGGAACAGCCCATTTCCCGCGCGCCCAGAGGCGGGGCCACCACCACCCATGCGCTGCGTGCCCAGAGCCGGTGCCTGTGCCACGCGCCCAGGAGCCGGCAGCGCCCATGCGCCGCGCGCCCGGTGGCGGGGTGGTCCATGTGTTGCGCGCCCGGGGCCGGCGCTGTCCCTATGCTGCACGCCCGGGTCGGTGCTGCCCATACGCTGCAAGCTTGGGGCCGACACAGTCCTCGTGCCACTCACCCGGGGGCGCGGCATAGGGGCGACGCGCCTGCGCCAGCACCGCCCATACGCCACACGCCCGGGGCTGGGGCTGGCACAGACCTCGCGCTGCGCACCTGGGGGTGGGGCCGCCTAACCGCCGTGCGCCCGGGGCCGGCACTGACCATGTGCTGCGCGCCCGGGGCCGGCGCCGTCAATGCGCCCAGGGGCTGGCTCCGCAGGCACCGCGTTGGGGACCACTGTTATAGACTAACAAAACATGTAGATGGTATCATGAGCTTTCGTGGGCACAGCCCACTTCTTCAGATGACTGGAGTTTGACTATAACTTCATACTTACGTTGTAAAAGCAGAGTTTACTTTAGCTCCAAGGTAATAGGAGTAGAGTATGAACATCCCAATCATAAATGCAAGAAATACCATAATAAAAAGGACCATAAACTTGAAAATGTCCTTTACAGTCCTTCCAAGGGAAATCTGCAAGGGTCCAAAGCTCTCATTTGCAGGAAGGATATATGCAATCCGAGAGAAGCTAAGCACAACAGCTATTGCATAGAGACCCTCAGATATTATCTGTGGATCAGATGGGAGCCATTTGTCTCTGGCTGGAAGACATAAAATAAAAAGGTAAATGAGTTTCTTACTTAGCACCACGTTTGGAAAAATATAGCTATCAGCTGGGAACTGTCATGCATGTATCTGTATCTATTAAGGAGAAACATTTGTGGAGTCAAGTAGCTGATGTTGAATTACAATTAGTGTGATTTATAAATGAAGAATTTGAACTGTATACATTTTTAGTGGAAGTTATAATGTAAAGAGACAGGATCTCTTCTAATATTGTGTATATTCACCTTTCTATTGGGAGTTAAGCATGAAAATTATGAGATAAATCCCGCCATGCTATGAATTGTTTATATTGTTATTTATATTTAACATTTATAGATTTTTATAGTAATTAACATCACTATTAGTATTTGCATGATTCTGAATGTGATAAAATTCTCAAATAAAACTAAAACATTAATATTCTTATATACATACCCTATTCTTCATTTCTCATGTATTATTTAATTTATTGAGGTTTCTATAGCAACTTTATATGACCACTAATCGTCGTTCAGGCTTTCCTGAGTCTGGACTTTATGTCGCAGTTCATTTTTGTTTCACAACAATAACTATTTTTTATTTATATTGTATCAGTGACTGAAAACTGCTGCATTAATAAGATATAATCACACGTGTTCTGTAAAAAAGTTATTTTGTAGGTTAAATATAATGTAAAATATAAATAAAAGAGTAATAATGACATAAATAAAGATAGTAAAATAAATATTTAATACAAATACCCTTTTTTAGAGGAAAATTAACAGTAAATTACATGAAAATAAATACAATGTTAGCTTTTTCCTTTCCGGTAACATATGTTAATAACATGTCTACATCACCAAAGGTTGTGGGGTGTTTTTTGATCATTTGTTTTGTTTTTTAATTAAAGCAATGGAAAGGATAATAATTTATTAGGGTTTATCATATGTAGTATTGAATCAGAAGCAGTGTATGAAAACTGGGGGGGCATTGGTTTTGGGTGTATTTTTTAATGGAAAGCTAGCAGTGTTGGCTGAGGAACTTCTGTAGCTGACAGAACATGAACACTCAGAGCTAAGCCCACAAAGGACACTTAGGATCAGCTTTGCAGAACCTAGGGCAGGAATTCCCAAACTTTCCACTACATAACTCCATTTTCAGATGTACTGCTTTCCTTGACCTCTGACTGTATAATGTGAATTCACATGCTCTGAACATGTGGTCATGCCACATGGAAAATGTCTTTTTATAGACCAAAATGGTGTCCTTTGTACAGTTGACTTGCATGTATAGTGTGTGCAAGATCACACTGTGAGAGGACAGTATTTACAACATGTCATCCTCCCCTCACTTGGGATTGCCAGAAACCTATTCCCTGATGGAGCGACTCTACTTGAGATTGTTACCACTCTTCCTGATTCAGAGCAAGGACTTGAATCCAGATCTTCCAAGTAAGGTCCCTAGCTCCTGGGCTAAGGTAGCCTTGGAAGGATTCGTTTTTTGTTGGTAAACATTGATTTCACCACACACACACAATGGACAAGAAATATTTCCATTGATAATAATAAAAATTTACATATAGGCAAGTAAGAAAAGTGCTGCTTTAGTATTTAGTCAAAATCCAATAATTTAATCTTGTGAATTAGGCTTGTTACAAATGGATTAGTGAATGAACAGTAAAGACATACGATATATTAATTTAAAGATATTTACTTTGCCTATTTTGATCTCCAGTGTTGACAATTTGTGTTTTAATGGTTTATAAAGATTTAATGTTTTGAATCACAACATCATTAAACTTTTGCCTAACCCCCTCATAATTTCATGCAACTATGACAATTTAAATAGATCACAGTGTAAAAAAATTCTTAAGAATAAACATCAATGTATGAATCAAAATTATAAAAAATAAAAATGGAATTTTGCCCAACCGTAGGATATTTTGGGGTGGGTTTCTATGTTATTTGTTGAACAGATGTTCACAAGACTGTTTAAAAACATAACAAATAAAAACAAATTGGTAGAAACCTTAAGGTAAATATTATGAAATCAGGTAGTTGCAAAAGGTTAGAACATAAGAACATAAGAACATAAGAACGGCCGTACCGGGTCAGACCAAAGGTCCATCTAGCCCAGTATCCTGTCTGCCGACAGTGGCCAGCACCAGGTGCCCCAGAGGTGGACCAAGACAATGATCAAGCGCTTTGTCTCCTGCCATCCCTCTCCAGCCTCTGTCAAACAGAGGCCAAGGACACCATTTTATCCCCTGGCTAATAGCCTTTTATGGACCTAACCTCCATGAAATTATCTAGCTTCTCTTTAAACTCTGTTATAGTCCTAGCCTTCACAGCCTCCTCTGGCAAGGAGTTCCACATGCTGACTACACGCTGTGTGAAGAAGAACTTTCTTTTATTAGTTTTAAACCTGCTACCCATTAATTTCATTTGGTGTCCTCTAGTTCTTCTATTTAGGAACTAATAAATAACTTTTCTTTATCGGCCCTCTCCACACCACTCATGATTTTATACACCTCTATCATATCCCCTCAGTCTCCTCTTTTCTAAACTGAAAAGTCCCAGTCGCTTTAACCTCTCCTCATATGGGACCCGTTCCAAACCCCTAATCATTTTAGTTGCCCTTTTCTGAACCCTTTCCAAGGCCAAAATATCTTTTTTGAGGTGAGGAGACCACATCTGTACATTTTTTATTTATTTATTTATCTATCCTAAACACTGTTCCTTTAAATGAGCATCCACTAGTCGACTACTTGAAAGTAACATTCAAACTCACCATAAGTGAAATACTCTATTTCGGGTGGAAGTGTGACTACAGAGAGGTCACTCTCCTCAATGTAGTTGTCCACGTATCTCTGTGCTTTGGTGGCCTGCAAAAATGCTAGCAGCCTGGCTGTGAAAGCAGCAATGAAAATGGATAGCATCCCAAAATCCAGAACATTCCACAGCTGCAAAATATATTCCCTGGGTCCTTCTAACCAGAGCTCTTTGCATTCTGACCACATCATACCTGCAACAAGAAGAGAATATAGCCTGTTTGGTCACACCGAGAGTCATTTAACTTTCTCTCCCACAAAATCAGGATACAAGAGGAAGGCACTGAAGTACTCATTTTCAGTATTACAGAGTTGCTATGTATCTTAGCTTTCCTGCGGCTGTCTTTAGGGCCAAAGCTCAGTCACCCCACAGTGGGGCTACTACGTCACAATTTAACAACTTCACAGTGCAAACATCTCAGTGTGATGTGTTTGTTACAGAAGGATAACTTTTAAAAGTGGAAGGATATCCTTTCTAGCACTCCTCTCCCATTTCATTTACCCATATACTCTTACATAACAGCCCAGGATCAAAGACATTTACTATTACAGGAAAGCCCAACGACTCAAAACACAGAAGACCAAACACAAACTGAACAATTAAAAACACAGGTTACTGGTTTCATACTGTTTTGTAAAGGATATGACTCTTTTCTGTTTTTCACATTCGGTACCTAGCCTAACAGCCTGTTAATGCTTGACAAGCTCACATTTCACCCAGAACACAGAGAGACAGATTCTGCCATCCTTACTCAGACTGAATAGTATCTTACATCAGTGGTTCCCAACCTTTTCAAGCATACCTTTTCAATCTATTAAAATTTCATGGACCTCCCCCTTCCCTGGGGGAGAAAAGAAAAGAAGAGATTAGGCCCACCATGGTGGGCCCGATCCTTACTTTTAAACTTTCCACGGACCCCCTGTAGTACCATCGTGGACCACAAAGAGTCTTCAGACCACAGGTTGGGAACCACTGTCTTACATCATAAGGAGCCCCATTGATTTCAGGGCACTTCTACTTGCAAAGTAAAGTACAAGTCAGCATGACGAAGGGTGGCAGAATCTGTCCAAGTCATTCAGCATTCCTCATTCAAATTTTTCCTCAAAGGAGTCACTCGTATGGCATCCAGCCATGTCATACTCCTCATCATTTCTCCACGTGAGACATTGGAGCTGCAATTTGCTTTTACCCAAAAATATTTACAAGAAAAAAGATACAGAGTTTCACGTTTGCTTTGTTTCCCACCGCTGGTTACTGAGAGGGATCTGCTCAACTGAAGTTTGTACAGAGGATCCTCCCATTCAACAGCTTCCATGTAGTGGGCTACCTTGGGGCTAGTCCATTCTTGGGTCCCCAGCAGAGAGCACAAGAAATCTTCCTTCAGTAACATACCCAGGGACCAGCCCAATCCCAGACTTTGCCTTTGTTCAAGCATAGGGACTACTCCTCGCTAGCATCCTTTGCAGAACTAACCACTCCGAAGGAGAGACAGTCATGGCAACCTTATCTGCTCCTCAGCATACATAATTTAACAGAAAAAAAACACTGGTAAATAACATAAACAACAAATGGTGCTCCAATTAAGAGAAATGAGGTTCTGCAGAAGGATACAGGGCAAAGTACCTTCATTAGCAGTAATCATTCCTTTCAAACCTCTCTCTACAACAAGCTGGGATCACTACAGGTGATGCTTTCCTACATCACATCACCTGGCCTTGAGTTTAAATCCAGCAGATTACAGGGTTCGGCCGTGTAAAATCTCAAACAAACTGGCAGATGATCAGGCAATGAAAAAAAGTCTAGCAACAAAAACTGACTCACTAGCCCTTTGACACTGAAAGAAACTGTGATTTCCTCTGGTGCTAAGTAAACACTAATTAGCTAGTGCATTAACAACTCCTGACCTGGCATATACAATGACATAGACTTTGTGATCAAAATTAAAACAACCATTTTACATTATTACACTATAGTAAGTATCAGTGATATTACACCAACATTCGGAAAGCTATGGTATTAGTGAGATATTGATGATATTACACCCAACCTGGGTTTCTGCCACAAAATGCCAGGGTTTCTGAACTTTGAAGTGGTATCACTGTGAGTTATTGAGTTTTCCATCTATTACCATCTTCATCTGAAGAACACCACTGGCCATTTTACTCTTGCAAATATGTGGGAAATGACTAATTTCACAGCGTTAAATATAATTGCCCATTACACTGAACATAAGAAGAAATGTTAATGATGTTTACTTAGCCAAGATAGCTCTTACTTGAAAGCAGAAGAAACTAGAAATATGCCTTTCCTACCCACAGCACACCTGGACACCCATGGCTACAAGAGGGGCAGCATGGATCTGCTTAGGCCAACTGTTGGCTGCTGGAAGTTTTCCTTTGGGAGCCAGTGTAGCCCTTGAATACCACTGGAACCATATACATGGTTACAGTGGGAAGCCAGCATTTGAGCCTCGCTTTTTTCATTTAAAATGTCTATCTGCACAGCACAGTTGTCATGGAATTGTAGTGAAGAAGCAATATGCTATACATACCAAGTACCCACACCATGATCAGCATCTCTGTCCAAGTGAACTGCGTAGTTTTCACCCTAAAGATCTGTTTTGGGTAGTCAGTTACAGTCACATTTGGGAGGGTTGTGATGCCTTCAAATCTGTCCGAGGCATTAAACACCAGGAGGCCCAAGAAAATAATGAAGGATGCTGCATGTGCCACAAATTTCATAAATGGGCTGCGGAGAATTTTCCCGAACTGTGAAGGCAAAACAAAAACAGTCCTTCATTTTAAAAAGTTATTACAGCATTTCCCTTGTATCACACAGATAAGAAGCATCAAGAGGCATTTACAAAAAATGATGTGCTGGTATTAAAGTACCCACTACCTGCTTAGAGATACCCTTTAAGTGCACCAAACAGCCATGAGATGTTATCATTCCTGACAATTGTCTTCAGAAGGCAATCCATCCAAGAATGATGTTCTGTTAGTCAACAATCATACAGAGGACAATGTTTGCAGAGTATACTCATGCTGTATGAATATTCACTACTCGTTAGGGAGACAGAGCCATCCTTACCCATATGTAGAATATGCAGTTGTGTAGGGCACCCAAAAATTTGGGACACCACTGGGTCTTAATGTCCACCCACCTGCCTCTTTCTACCCCTCTTCTGTGGCTCTGCTTCCTCTAGAGGTTAACTTAAAAGTAAAAGAACCTGCCCGATCTATTATCAGAACATCAAACCAGTGAAAGAGACATTCAAGTGGTAATGAAACCATTTAACAGGCATTTGCCAACCCCTGTCAGTTTCTGAATGTACTGTATTAGTCTACAGGACCTTATTTTAAAAAAAATATTTCATTAGTGTGTTACTGAAGATTGTAAAATTATGTCTCTAGAAAATCTTCATTGTTTCCCTCCCCTTCCCTCGCTGCCATCTTCGGGCTTATGGGTATCAATTTAATAGTAGATAGGGCCTGATGGAAGACAATGGAGTGGTGGATCAAGCCCAAGTAGAAGTGAGTAACAAAATGCCTTCTCTACCAACAGGGAAGATGCCCAAGGTTTTCAGGGCATTATTAGTTTGCCTATGATGTCCCGAACTCAAAAATCAGAACATCAAAGCATTATTTATAATGCCTGAGGAGAAACAAACTCTTCTGGCTGATGTGTTCAGAGCATAAAAATTCCCCCAGATCAAGACTGTGAATACTTTAAAAAAAATAATTGGAAAAATTTACACAGCAACAAAGTTAGAAAAACTAGTTCAGAAACATTAACATATTTAAATTAATTCATCTGGATTAAAACAACACTTTGTGGGCTAGAGAGTGGCTGTGCATTTGGGATGGGTGGAGGTGCATTACAACAGTAGTAGTGGCCAGCAGCAGTCTTCCTGCAGAAGACTGAGGGAAGCAGCACACCTTTAGGGAAGCTGTGAAGGGAAAGCATTCTGGAGCTGTAATTGCTATTCCTTTTCAAAGGAGGAGCCCGGGACCACAAGTCTGTGTGGTAAGAGGCAGGGCCACCGCTCACCTTTTCTGGGGGGTTCTACTGCCAGCCTTTTGGGGATGGGGAAGGGTTCATGTACCTCTGTTGGTGCTGTGACTCCTGAGCTCATGCACTAAAGGGGTGCCAGTGACAGAGTTCTTAGGAGATGGGTATTCTTTCCCCCTGACCTCCTGTAGGGCACCCACAAAAGAGCAATCAAATCCAGCCCAAAGACTTCTGGTAATTATGGACCTATATGTCATTAAGAGATGCAACCACCCCAGGCCTCAGCCCACTGAGAAATTCAAGAGGGATTGCATCTTAGGAAATACAGTTTCTCTCAGTTCTCTCACCCAGCTGCCTTCCAGCCCCTTTGGGAGTGAATAGTGTCTTTGGGAATATATGCACAGAGCAGTCTCTTCAGACCCCTAGGTGTAAGGAGTATTATTACCTCAGTCCTTGCATGAGATATTGCAAGGTTAGTGGGAGACAAAACTCCTTGCCTCAACCACTGCACAGTCTCTCAAGGGTGCAGGAATTATCTGGCTCCAGAAGTGTAGTAAGGGAGTAACACTAAGTTATTTCAACATTATCAATTGTATTCATAGATTCCAAGGCCAGAACAGACCATAAAACATCCTCAAAATAATTCCTAGAGCATAGCTTTTAGAAAAGCATCCAATCTTAATTTAAAAATTGCAGGCATAGTGAGTCCACCATGATCCTTGGTAAATTATTCCAAAGATCAATTACCCTCACTGTTAAAAATATACACCTTATTTCCACCCTGAATTTGTCTTCAACTTCCAGACACTGGATTGAATTATATCATTCTCTGGCAGATTAGAAAGTCAATTATCAAATATTTGTTCCCATATAGGAACTGTAATTAAGTCTCCCCTTAACCTTCTTTTTGTTAAAATGAATAGATTGAGCTCCTTGAGTCTGTCACCATAAGGCATGTTTGCCTTATGCCTTTAATGATTCTCTTGTGGATCTTCTCTGAACTTTAGCAATAACCTGAACTCTGAACTAGACAGAGTATTCCAGAAGTGAACCTTCCACAGGAAAAATAACCTATGTACTCCAATTTGAGAGTCCCCTGTTTATGCATCCAAGGATCACATTAACTTTTTTGGCCACACTGTTGTACTGGTACTCACATTCAGATGAGTATCCACTAGGAACCCCAAATATTTTCCAGTCAATGCTTCCCAGAACAGAGTCTCCTTCCTGCAAATATGGCCTACGTTCTTTACTCCTAGATATATATTTACATTATATTTACATTTAACCTTATTAAAATGCATGTGTGCTTACACCTATCTTACCAAATGATCCAAATCACTCTATATCAGTGGCTGGTCTTCTTCATTATTTATCACTCTTCCAATTTTTGTGACATCTTCAAACTTGATCAGTGATGATTTTAGGGTTTTTGGGGGGGGGTCATTGATAAAAATATTCTAGGGCCAAGAATGGCATTAATCACCACATAAGACAAAATATGTGAGATTTTAAAACCTCATCTGACGTTCTGCACTAATTACAATATCCTTTCATAAGAAAACAGCAAATTTAGTGAGTGAGGAATCTAGTTTCCCCATTTCAAGAGACAGGTTTTCCTGAAGTCAGGGGTCAGATTCAGTGAACTGAGCAGTAAAGCATGCACTATGTTGACATTCACTAGTTATACAAAGGACTTTAATAGCCTCTTTTTGTACCTGACCTTTATAAAGCATTTTTAAATTACAATATTAAGCAGTTGATCTGTATGTCCAATACCTTGATTTCATGTGAGCATTCAAAAAGGGCCACGTGTTTCTGGCAGTAGAAATTAAAGCTCAGGAACAAATGTCATTTTTTCCATATCAGACATTAAAAAAAAAAAGTGAACATGAGTTTACAGTGACATCAGTCTACCATGCAGCTGTAAGGGGTTCTTTTACAACAGCTCTTCAAGGAAAGTGACATCTCAGAAGATAAACTAAGTAACCATTTATTTCATAAAGGTTAATCTTTCAAGCAAACAAATAACCAGAGAAAGAAAAAAATCAGATCCCCTTTAAAAATGTATGGGGTGTGCAGAATCTTGTGACTTCATACACAGCAAAATATAAGCTCAAGTGGAGAATAGGTTTCAGTGCTGGATTCTTCTCCTGAGCAGGCTTGTGGGGAAGGGCCAGGAAGACATTCAGCAAAGAAATAAGTTCTAAGTAAACTTAAAAAAAATACTTCTCTCTGAAAAATCCTCCTTTGTTCTTCCTGATTTACTGAAGATATATCACAATGCGTCATATGGTTGACATCACACATATCAGGGATTGAATGGATTTCAGTGAGATTGCTGGTATTTGTGTAATGATATCATCAGTGAACCTAGAAACACCAGGATGATTTCACCCATGGAAAATATCAACGTGAAATGATTTGTTAAAATGTTCTCTTCTGATTCCCCCCACAGCATGGTTATAAAACTGTGCTTCATTTAATTTTTACTTTGCAGTTCACCTTCATAAGCAATCTGACCTAACAGTTTAGAAACAGCAGGTATTTAATTTTGGGCTCAATCCTGCACCATTTGAAGTCCGTGGGAGTTTTGCAATTGACTTCTACGAGAGCAGAATCAGATCCCTAAAATGCCATGGGTGAAGTCATCCTGGTGTTTCGAGTTTTTCAGAGCCACTGCAGGACGTGGTCATTAGCAAAAAAGCACATAGTACTTATACAGTGCATAGCTGGTATCATGGAGAGAATATGACCCACACATATTAATACGAACATAATATCATTGAGTCTGAGAGAGCTTATGGCATATCTTCAAGCTCAAACACAATTTATTTACACATAAACACATTTCCTCATACTTGATCAATTTTATCCACTGCTTAGAATAAAACAAATTAGTTAAAGACTGCAGATTTCTAAAAAATCTGAATAATCAGTTAAATTCAGGTGATATAAAAGTAGCAGAGCAAGATTACACTGCAGATGACTGTAGCTGAAAAGGAACGTCTGGACCAGCATGAGGTGTTTAAATATGTAATTTATAAAAAAATATGTACCCTGCTACATGGTGCAATCCAGTAACCAATGGCAAGAAGTGGAAGGCCCAATGCAACAACCAGCACAACGAGACACTTGATAGCTGTTGTCTGTTCCCGTAATCCTGAGAGATTTTCATACCAGATAGTTAACAGCTGTTGCTGACAGTTTGGATGGGCCACAAACTGTAGATAAAAAGAAAGAAAATCAAGGTTCAAGTACATTGTATTATAAGAATTATACAAACATTACACGCAGGATCAGCAAATAAATAAATAATATGTATGAATTTACATCTTAATAAGCATGTTGTTTTTGTCCTTTTCTAATATTTTGGTTAATTTATCTACTATATATTTGAGAGAGTTTGTCTTTCTCTCTGTTTGCCATCTGTCTGTTTGTCCAAGAACTCCTTCTATACAGTAAGAGCTAGGACCACCAAATTTGGTATACAGCTTTCTTTTATTATAACTTAAAGCAAGGTCAGGGTTTGTGTGTGTCAGGAAAATGGGATGCGGCATTGGGTCAGGCATTGTGGGATACTAGAAGAAGCCAATTCTCTGGACAAAACAAACAACAGAGTCCACATTGGCTCTTTGTCCACAATAAAGGGAAGGGAAAAGACAAAAGTCTCCCACAGAGGTGGAAGTTTTTTGTCACCAAAACTAGGTGTTTTTCCCTGACAAAAGTTGCATTGTAGTGTGTATGCTCTCACTGTTTTGTCAACAAAAGGCAGTTTTTGGAGACAAAACATGCCAGTGTAGACAAGGCCTCAGTTTACTTTATTACATGCTTTGTTATCAATTAGTCTAAACATATAAAAAAGAGAGATCACAAAATATTGCAATGTTTCCTCTGTTCTTACAGAAGTTCATCACCTCAACAATATCTTAGCAGAAAGATACTACGAAATGGCATACAGCCGGTCCCCGACTTACGAACGAGTTACGTACCAAACACTAGGTCTAAACTTGATCTGTTCGTAAGTTGGATTACATTCACTTATGTATGGCCGCGCTGTTTGTAAGTGCGGATTTTGTTCGTAACTCGGGTTCCGGCTGTATAGGAGGTTAGTCGTAAATACGAACAGTCGTAAGTCGATGCGTTCGTAACTTGGGGACCAGCTGTAGTTTGGTCTTTCAAATATGATTCTTTCTCTTGTATTATTTTAAACATCTAAAGGTTCTTGAACATATAGATTGTTACCACTAGCCAGTTTTATGCTATAATTACATTTATTAATTTATTCATTTTACTGATCTGTTAACTTCATAATAATGCCTTACAGAGGCCCAAATGAGATCTGAGAAGTGTGTTTTAACTAAAAATACTAAAATTTGTTGTTCTCTTTAGTTACAGTAGATCATTTGATTTTGAATAAATTTCTCATATGGGAGGTTTCTTTTCTTGTTGATGACCAGGGCACATTATTTTTATTTGTTCATTTAGATTCCAGTAGTTCTCAAAAACCCCAAGTCAAGTTGGGACTCCACAAAGCTACATGTTGAACAAACACATAAGGAGACCTAGTCCCTGCCATAAATGATCTCAGGTCAACATTTTTAATCTTGAATGCATCTAATCCATATTTCAGCATTTAAATAAGAGTGACCTGATTTTCAGAGGCGCTGTGTATACATTGCTCCCATTAACTCTAAATCTTTAAAATCAGGCGACTTACTTAGGTGCCTGAAAAATTAATTTATATGCCTAACTTCCAGGGACTCAGATGTGCACATTTGGGATGGGATTTGCAAATCCTTTAGTGCTGACCTCTCGTTTAGCCATTTCTAAGTGCTTTTGAGAATTCCACACGTATGCTTTAGACTCTAAAAAGACAAAAACTAGACAAAAGGTGAGGCAAAGATGCATAGCATACAAATGAAGCGATCAGTGTGCTAACAACAGACAGAAATGCTATCAAGCTGAGTTTTAGGAACCTGCTTTTCTCAGAGAGCTATCAATTATCATTATTATTAATAAATACAACATCCACACTGGATTGCTTGTCAGATGCTATCCTTCATGCAAGTGTTAGTGTCTTGTAATTTTCCAAAGCCTTTTTTCTGTCTGTCAGAACATTTCAGGGAAGTAGAACATGAAAGCAAAACTGAGACATCCTGAGATCTATTTCTTTTTTCAGATACATTATCTTTTACTTGCAACAAGTAGATGCACACACACATTACATTCATTGGTATCAGTAAGAGATCTACATATACAAGGAGAAGGGTATATTCACCAAAAGGAAATTCTACATTAAGACACACTTTGACTAACTGCATGGAGTACTGTACTTAATTCCATTTTAATATTAATTACAAATAAACACTGATATAAGAAATAGAAAATGAAGTTTCAAAGAAAGAAACTTGGTACATGTTTCAATAACTTTTAAGATTTAGTCTATTAAAATCTGTTTTGTTTGGATTTTTTAAAAGTGAGTTTGTGTGGCCCTGGTTTAAAAACGTGGACTTTGTATTTCTATACTATTGTGAAGATGTACAGGAAGATTGCCATATAGCGAGAGTGGTGTGAACTTGAAGACAAGACTAAGGCCACGTTTATACTTATGCACTGGAGATCAATCTTCTGGCATTTGATTTAGCGGGTCTATTTAAAAACTTCTAAATTGAATGCTGAGTATGCCTCTGGTTGGTACTTGTTATTCCTTGCAGTTGCATGGTATAAGAGAAGCTGACAGGAGGGTTTTCTCCCATCGACCGCCCACTGTGTGAAGACAGCACCAAGCTCAGGTTAAGGTATGTTGACTCCAGCTACGTTAGTTATGTAACTGGAGTTGCGTACCATAAGCCGACCTTCCAGGTCTAGTGTAGACCTGGCCTAAGCAGGCTTAACACAAAAGTAAGAACATCCTCATTACTCTAACACTGATTCTTTTCTCATTCTAAGCGAGTCTGACTTTTAACTTCAGTTTCTCCATTTGTAAAATGAAGATAATAAATAGTATTTGTTTGCCTCACACAGTGTTGTGAAGATTCAGATAAAGTGCTTGCCACGCACTTTAAAGATAAGTACCATACAAGAACAAAGTATGCTTTCTTTGTTATATTATAAAGTAGTCAGGTTTGCCAATACTTGTGTAATAAAGTGAGAATATTTTTAAATATTTTATGAAGCTTCTGCAAGCCTCAGTTTCCTCCATACTTTACATTGCTACCCAGTTATGAGAAAAGACTTATGTCTGATTGCAGGGAAGAGACAGGTATCTGTTACCTCCCTTTCTGGGTGGAATAAAGAGTCATTATGGCTACGTTTAGATTGCAGCACTTTTATGGGATACTGAAGGTATCCCGGAAAAGCAATGCCATGTCCAAAGAACGCGCGTCCGCTTTTCTGAATTTTTTTCTGAAAAATACCTCGTTCTATGCGGCATAAGGGATGTGTTGAAAGAGCAGGTTTTTCCGAAATTTGGCACCGTGTAGATGCACCAAATTTCGGAAAAGCCTCTCTCGACAGAAAAGCGGAAAAAGATACGCAAATTGCAGTTTGCAATTTGTGTATTTTTTTCCGACTTACCTTTGTAGTCTAGACATAGCCTAAGAAACTGGCCCAAACCATCCTAGATCAGAGACAATGCAAGCTCTAATGACTCCTGAATTGACACTCTCAACAGGAAAGCTGGTCAGAGACCCCCCCCCGACTCACACACCTTAAAAACAAAGGATTGGGATATGTGAGGTAGGGGGATAAGTGTGGGTACTAGAAGAAACTTGAGCTCTCTCACACATGAGGACTGAGAGAGACAGCCTGAAACTGGAGGTAACTACAGCTTGGCTGGTAAATTGTGGCTTGGCCAGAATGGACTATGCTTTAACCTTCATATCTCTATGCTTACTTAAGGACTTCCTATGCTGTGTTACACTTCACTAATAAATCCTAATCTGTTTTGAAAATGCTGTTTGGATGTCTCTATAATACTGCCTGGGGCACATTAGTCCCTGAAGCAGGTACAAGTCTCCGTAAGGGGTATCTTCTCAGTTGGTCTCAGTCGGCAGAGCTCACTGTGTGAAGCAACAGTGCTGGAGCCCAGTAGCTCTGCCTAGGAGGTGGTGAGACTATATGGCCTATCCTGAAAGAAGGGTAAGACCCCTTGGGCATCTGGCACACTAAAGAGGTTCCTCTAAAAGGACTGTTCAAAAGCTGGGGCATAACACAGATTTTGCTGATCTGTGATAACGCCACTAAATTGGAAAATTATAGGAGTCTTCACAATTTTCTAAAATTGTTCTGATACAATTGTTCATGTAGGACTCCTGTATGAAGGCTACATAATTCTCTATGTAGCTCAGACAGATTGTTTCAGACTGAATTTTACAGTTTGATCTGAGTTTCTCAAACTAAGTATAATATAAACACTGAACACTTTACTATTCTTTATGCTGTGTTGAGATCATAAAGTACCATTCATGATTGCTTGCCAACTCTCCTGCAAGCTAATTTCCACTTAATGTCAAATCTCATTTACAAATTCTTATAGGAAGTACAATAGGGCAGGCTTCCTAACAAAAATTAAACCAAGAGGCAAGTAATGAAGACAAGGAAATCCCTAATCTCTTAAGAAGAAAAATAGTAATTTGATGCAGCGACTTTAAACAAGACAGTGATCTTCACCTTTTAATCCACTTTGCTAAAAAGCAAATTCTCTAAATATGCTGAGATGTGACTCATGTTCCAACCAAATCACATATTAAAGCATTTTCTGCTTACATTGGAATGGCAGATAAAAAGCTAAAAGTCCTTAAGAGCTTAGTGAACTCCTGAACTAACCATCACCATTTGAAAAAGTGAGAGTCATCCTGACTCAGTTAGGGCCCATTTTGAAAAAAAAAAAAAAAAGAAATAAACACACACATTTCATTGTATGTATAATTTAGTTTGTTTTGAGTTCTAGTTTTCTTGTGCTTTTTTCTTTTGTAAGAATAAGGGTGTGTTTACACTGCAGGACTTAACTCGAAATAAGCTACGCAAATTGAGCTACATAAATTGTGTATCTTATTTCAAAATAGTTTATTTCGAAATAGGTAGCGTCTACACAGCACTTATTTCACAACAGAGCACCCTTCCTCTGACTCCCTTATTCTTTGCACAATGAGAGTTACAGGAGTTAGAGTAAGAAGTCCTCCAGCTTGACATTATTTTGACACTATTTCAAAATAACTGCCTGCTGTGTAGACGCAGACTAAGTTATTTCAGAATAGCGCTAGTTATTTTGAAATAGTCTTGCAGTGTAGACATACCCATAATTCCACTGTTCACCAGCAGAGTGCAGATCTAGAAGCAGGGCCACCCAGTAGGAAGCAGCAAGTTCACCTTGGGTAGCAGAAACTGAAGTTAACAAGTTACTTTTAGTTCCAAAACAATCCAGCCCTAACAAATCTTGGGGGAAGGGGAAGTATTACATGCCCTGCCCCAGATATCTAGGGGAACTGGGAACAAACAGTTCCTCTGCTCAAATAAATATTAAGCTAGAGAGGTGTTGGCATTCTGGCCTTGGAGAGTGAAGTCCCCCAGCTCAAGCACACTTCTAATACTTGTCCGCAGCCAAATATCCCACTGCTCCCAGGATGGGACTCAAGCCCCCAACCCTGTGCTCCCCAGGCAGATGCTGTATTCCCCTTATCCACTCAGAAACCCACACACCTCTCACTGCCTTTGGGGAGCCCCTTATCCTGGGTTGACTGTCTGGTTGCTCTAGTTATTTCGAAATAATGTTGCAGTGTAGATGTACCCATAGTTCCACTGTTCACCAGTAGGGTGCAGATCAACAGCAACAAGGTTGTTGTTAGTGGTCTAGCAGCAATTTGATTTGACATGGAGAGGAAAACTGCCCATGTTATCTGCTTCTTCACAGACACAAGAGAGGAGCAAGAAGGGAAGAGAGCATTGTCAAGGGTTATGCAAGTTCCCTTTAGGAAGTAGATCAAAAGGCTGCCAAAGGGAGATTAGATGTGACTTTAACCACTGACAACCACATTATCTTCCCTTTATTCTAATTTATATAGGTTTTAAAACCATGTTCCCCTCCACACTGCCTGACCACTTTCCAGTACTATATTAAACTACATGACTACACATCTCTCCTTTGTTGTTTGTTTTTTCATCCTCCACCCAGGGGAAGCATGTACAATGGAGTGTCTTCTTTAGGTAGGGTTGTAGAGAATGTTTGTTTTGTTACAGATATAAATGTTGCTATAGATTTATGTTAAAGAAGGCACAGTCAAATGTGTATTGCACTTGGACTGGAAGGTGATGGTCTTTAGATCTTGGGGGATCTTTAGTGATGGTCTTTAGCTCTTGGGGGATTTCATCCTATAGTCTCAAAGGCACCTCCAAATAAAGCTCTGGTCACAGACAAGCTTTTTTGTTGTTCCAGAGGAGCGTAATTATTGACCAGTCTTCTTTCTGGCTGTCTAGGTGGTCTTTTAAACATCCTGGGCCCAGCTCATAGTGCACCTGGAAGATAAGGATCCCTCACCAAATCTTGCCACTTCTCCTGTAACAGCTATGCACCAGGGTGCACCCGCTTACTTTCACCTCTGCTTCCTACCATATCACCTCTTCCACTGGTGCCTTCTGTATTTCTGCTGTATCACTTCTCACACCCACATCCTTCCTCATCTTTCATTACACTACACATATCTCTATTTTAGGGCCCAATCCGGCTCCTACTGCACTTTGAATAGGCACAAAGGCCGGGTCTGGTAAGCAAGAAAATGCCAATTTTATTTAGCTAGTTTTGACTAACATCTTGCAGATACTTAACAGAGAACCACACTTCACCATCTGTTTGCATTTAGTTTACTATGTAACCATGCAAGTTGTAATACATGTCTATTTTTTGTATGAGTAGATGTGCTTATAAAATTACATCAGCCAATTTTAACATTCTCATGAATTGTGTTAAGCTCCTAAAAGGAACAGGCTTTAGCGTGTTTTGAAATTTTGGCTGAAATATATATGAAAATAAAGCTGCATCCTCTTTATTATCCATTAAAAGTTGTACCTTGTGATCAAATCCTTCACTCTTACTCTAGCCAAACTCCCACTGAATATAAGAACATAAGACCAAAGGTCCATCTAGCCCAGTATCCTGTCTTCCAACAGTGGCCAACACCAGATGCCCCAGAGGGAGTGAACAGAACAGATCATCAAGTGATCCCTCCCCTGTCATCCATTACCAACCCCTGACAAACTGCTTTTAGTTGAACATTCCTTTAGTGAGTTTTGCCTGAATAAGAACTGCAACATTTGGCCTGCTAGCAGTAACTTCTTTGAGACTGTTTGTAGCTTAAACGTGGAGGTAGCTAGCACACAGTAAGGAAAGAAAACAGCACTGAAGCAACTCCTTAGTATGGCAAACCAGATTAGTGGTAATAAAAAGTTTCATCTGGTTTTACTTCTCTTGGACATCTGTTGTTTGAGAGGCTGCAGTGCCATCTTGAGCATTAGTCTCAAAATCATACCCTGTTTCTGGAGGAGCACTAACTTGTTTATTTAGCGTATAGGATATTAAGTATAGGAGCTCTATCAGATAAGTCAGAGTTATGAGCTGCTTTCCCACACAATGTACTTCTGAGGACATTAGCTTTTAACCCCTTTGTTTTTAAAGAAAGGGGAGGGAGGTTCTCATGAATTATCACATGGACCTGCAGTTCTAGCAAGGCTTGTCGTGCAGAAATGCACCCATTTTTTGTGGATGAACTCAAAAGTCCAGACAAAAATATAGTAAAGACTGTGGGTGACATTTTCAAGAGTGCCTTACTTAGGCATTTTTGTGTGAAGCCAAAAAGTGTTTCACATGAAGTTGATGATAGGAGGCAAAAGTATCCTTTGCAGACCCCCAGACCGGAATCTGCTCTGCAATTTGATGGCTGTTAGCACTGGCTGTTAGCACTGCCAGTGGTCCCAAGAGGCAATTACAGTACCAAGAGCCGTCAGAGGGTGGAGAGTCCCTGGCCATATCCCCCTTTCTCCTTGTCATTCTCTCTGTCGTGGCCATCTGGTGGGGATGGCAATGATGTAATTAGAGTGTCTTTTCATCACCTGACAATCTCCATAAACAGCAGAGATTCTCTGGGGTCGCCATGATCACCAACTTACTGCATTTAGGACCATGTTGTGTGCCATGTGTGAATGGCCTAAGATTAGCACCTAAAAACTTTATCTACAGATCAGGAACAATGCATGCACCAGAAGCATGTCCCCTGTGCCACCCTATTCATGTGCTCCACCACTGGATGTAAGGAGACTGAATGGGCATTGAGACCGAGCAATCTTCTTTCTTTCTCACTCTGTGCTGAGAATGCCAAGCAAAATACCATAACGTAGCGATGGTGATTTTTGCATCAAAGAGGCTTGTATACTGGAACTTGACTATAAAGGCAAGCTCAATTAACAAAGCATGGAAAAAGACATCAGATGGCAAAGGATAATCTTTTTGGCACATGCTATTTCTGTCATTAAAAATACAGGGCAAAATTCTTAGCTGGCATACACTGACATAGCTCTATTGGAGGGTTTTGTGTGTGTGCTAGTTTACATCCCCTGCAAATCTGGCTCACATTGTGAAGATCCCCCCCATACTTTATGAAATTGGCTTATAAATATACATATGCATAACTCAACGATGCTTTGGACAAAATACTCATGTAACCTATCAATTTTAATGTGAAAATCTGCTGGATCTGTATATCTTATTTGGGTGCTTGTACATTCTTGTATGTAAAGTTAAAAATATGAGGTATAAGACTTTTTAGGGTTTTAAATGTGAAAATATGAGCCGTCAATGTGCCCAGAAGCCTTAACGAGTGAGCAATCAACTTAATGACTCGAGAACAGCCTTGTTTATGCTTTATGTCTAAGCAATCTGACAGCTAATTTTCCATGGAAGTTGGGCGTAAAGAACAAGAGATTCTTGGATTTTATAGATTCTTGGGTGGAATCTATAAAAACAGTGGGAAGCTATCTATCTCTTTGTCTTCAGTTGGCCTGGGGAAAGGCCTGGCACATTAAGATACAAAAGAAACAAAGGGAACTACTGGCGACCCAGAGTAAACAATCATCCTTGATTTGAAGACTGGCCTGAAATATGAACAGACTCTCTAGGGTAAGGAACTACTTGTATTACGTTTTTTAGTGAATTAGAACCAGCTTTATAAAATGTTTACTTTTCATTTTAGTTTTGTAATTTACTTTGCTCTGTCCATTTTCACTTGCAACCACTTAAATCCTGCTGTTTGTACTTAATAAAGTCACCTTTGTTTATTATCAAGTCCAGTATAAATAATTGTTACCTGGCGGAACAATCAGTGTGCATATTCTCTCTTTCATTGATAAAGAGGGCGAACATCCTCATGGGATTTATTTGTGTAAAACTTTTACTCAGAGAAAGACAGATATATTTGGGTGTTTGATCCCTTTCGGGGGCGGGATTCCTAGGTGCTGTGCCACAGAACTCCATTCTCCTGAATGGATCTGAAATGGTCCAGTGCCTACATTTCTTTTATGGGAGGATGGGTTAACCCAGCTCTGTGCCTTGTCTGAGGGAAACCAGAGAATCTGATCCAGCAGGACAGGATGGTGGGGACCCCCAGAAAGCAAGAAGACGCGTGTCAGTGGCATAATCAGGGAACAGCACCAGGGAACAGCACCACGGGGTTAATTGTGACCGCACCCCATCACACACATATTTTGTCTTTAGACAATTTATTGTCCATTCATTAATACATGCAGAACATGATACAATGCATTCACATCCAACATTGTCTGCAAATGCTGGTTAGACAGTTACCTTTTTTACTTCATATTTAATGGCTAGCTTGACACGACTCAGTGAAGCTCGGTGCCTCTGTGTTTCAACTGGCTCAGCATCGAAATCCCCGTTTAGAATAGCTTCTACCTCTTCAGAGTCTCGGCAGAGATCAAGAACACCAACAACAAAGTCCTTGCATTGCATAGACAGCTTGCGATAGTCGTTCTGAAAGAGAAGAGTTTAAAGATAATAGCCGTTGACTCTCATGATGGATATGCTAAGCAGTCGACAGTAAGGAAATATGGACAAATTAATGAAAGCTTATAAGTGTCATATTTAAATTGCACTTTATATCCTGAAGGCATCCAAGTACTTTGCAAATGTATATTATAAATTACAATCACTTCCCCTCTACTAAGGGCAGCAGCCACCTTGGAAGAAGCACTACAATACAATACAAAGGGTTAGGACAAGGGTTTCCTGAATTGAAATGAGAGTGCTAAAGAAATTTCCGTGGTAAAATGGAAGTGCCCAAACTGGAGACCAGAACCCTGGACTTATTAACCTTACTTCTGCAAAAAATGCCAAGGTATCTTTAAGTGCCAGAGACATTCTACAGGGATTGCCATTTGGGCTACAGAATCGAATTTCTCTTCCTCCATCACTACTAAAGGTGTTAGTAATCCTTGTTCTTGCTTTTCCTTTTTTTTTTCTCTGTTCCCCTTCCCTCACCCATCATGTCTCCCAGCATTTGTGAGAAACTCCAAGATTGCCATAATTCATAAATTTCTTTTCTAGCACATCCTAGGTACCTTATCCTTCCTTTCCTCTCCCCCTCTTCTATGTACCTCCTGCACACGTCTGAAATGGACCAGTCTCTTCACAGAACTAGCTACATTCTTAATCCCCTGCTGCTTCCTCTCACATGTGCATTGTCCACCACTATTTCTCCCTCCACCACCATTACTGTCAGTAACTGATCTGTCTTTATTACCTTCTGCCAGTGTTTAAAACCTGTCAGTATCTGCCACTCTTCTTAAAAGAATTTTCCCTTGATTCAGAGATTCTTTTTACAGCCCCTTGTACTAGGAATTAACACTGTGTCACTGAAGTGGTTTTAAATGTAGTTCAACACAATTTAAACATGATTTGCACAGACAGTGCTGTTTAGAAATGTGCTGTAATCCCAGTGGTTCTCAAGCTGTGGGTTGGGACCCCAAAATAGGCCGCCAAGGCTGGCTTAGACTTGCTGGGATGCAGGGCCAGAACCGAAACCTGAGCCTCACCACCTGGGGCTAAAACGGAAGCCTGAGGGCTTCAGCCCTGGGCAACGGAGCTCAGGTTACTGGCCCCCCTGCCTAGGGTTGAAGCCCTTTGGCTTTGGCCCCTCAACCAGGCCAGTGGAGCTCAGACTTTGGCTCAGGCTTCAGTCCCCGCTCCTGGGGCAACGTACTAGTTTTTGTTGTCAGAAGGGGGTGCAATGAAGTTTGAGAACCACTTCTCTAAGCTATTTACCTCAGCTGCCCATTGCCTCCATCCTTGCAGCATAGGTGATAATGTCCTATCTCCTCTTTTTCTAAAAAACACTTGTAAAAGTAGCTTTTTCTCATCTCTGCAATTTTGCACCACAATATCCTTGGCCATTTTCAGTCTGGGTTCAGATATCATAGGAATCTCTCAATTGTATGTAGCAAATACATTTCTCTGCTATCTCTAGGACTCTCTTCATTCTCTGTGACCTGAGTGCCTCCTTTAAAAAAGTGTGCCACCCTTCTGGATTACATCCCTCGTTATGTAGGTGTGTCAAAATCCCACCTGTCACACTATTATTTCTAGGGTGCTGCAGTGGCAGCTTTTCTGTATGCAGTGCATAGCACATGGCTGACTCTTCCGCCCTTTTTCCATTCACCTCCTCCCACTGAGTCATTTTATTTCTACCGTTAACTGTAGCTGCTACTTTCACACTGGTAACGCTCAGTTGTTCATGTCTGTCGACACCTTTAACAACTTCCATCTGTCCACCCTCTTTGCTTATCTTCACAGTAAATTTGTGGCTGCATCTCAATATTGTTGATCTAACCTCTGTACATAGTCTTAGTATGATGCCAAACCTTAAACCTTCTTTCTGCAAACTGTTATCTCTGCATATTTGCCTGTCACCACCTCTGTGACATTAGCCTGATGTGCCTATAGATTGGTTCCAGTTCTGTTGGAATCTTCATTCATGCTGTCATCTTCTCACCTTCACTTCTGTAACATCTGCCTCTGTGGCCTCGCCAAGACCCAGCCCTTGACTCCCTCTTATACAGGTGTAGTTGGTCACACATGCAACAAAGTATGATCCCATCACTTATATAAACAATCCAGCTATGCCATCATTCATCTCAGGACCGAATTTGAGACTCTACTTCCTTTTCTTTTAAAACATTGCACACATTTGCTCCAAGTAGTTTTCCCATAGGCCATAAAAGGCCCAATGTGAATCCTTTGCTTCTTCACATTCTGCCTATTTTCTTTTCACACAGGTATTATCTCTTCCTTTTAACAAACTTCATCTTCTCCAACACTCGTCATCTGAGACCCTTCCTCAAACTCCATCTTCTCCAACACTCGTCATCTGAGACCCTTCCTCTCTGTGACTCTGGTCATCTGGAAAATCTTTCCTATATATCTCAGCTTTATCATCTGCCCATCTGAAAATATATCTTTTCCCTTCTGAGCTCCTTAACTTCTTTCCCTTTCTGCGAATAGTTTTGTTAATTTTTTTGACTGAATTTGTATTTTGTAACATGTTTTGGAAAGTTGCAGTGTTGTACAGCAGAGGTTGGACATCCAAAAACCAGGACTTTCTGGTCTGGCAACGTCCGTGGTCCAACAGGACCATGGAAGTTCCTGGACCTAGAAGTCCTGGCTGTGAGCCCCAGTGGCAAGAGGGCTGGTGGCTTGGAGCTGAGTGGGGCTGGGGACCAAGGCTGGAGGCCCGGTAATGCAGCCAGGGCTGCGGCAGCCCGAGTACTGGGGCTTGGGACGCGGCAGCCATGGCAGCCCTGGCAGCCCCAGTCGCAGGGATAGGGATGAGGATGTGGCAGCCCTGGTAGTGGAGCTAGGGCCAGGGATATGGCAGCTATGACTGCCCTGGTAGTGAGGCCAGATTCAGGGACGTGGCAGCCCCAATAGCAGACACTGAGGCCAGGGACGTGGCAGCCCCGATAGCGGGGACTGAGGCCAGAGATGTGATAGTTTGGGCTGCCAGGGCCACAGCAGCATGGCAACACAGCAGGAGGGTAGCCGGGGCCAGCAGCGCGGAAGGATGGTGGGCTGCAGAGCCGATAGCTGGGGACCTCCCCGGGTCCGGCAAATTCCATCATTCATGACCAGTCAGGTCCTGAGGGTGCCGCACCAGAGAGGTCCAACCTATATTTGTATTTGGAAAACTGAGTGCTATTTTCTAATTTCCAAAAACAAAGCATTGCATGTCGGTAACTAAGAACCTGAAAGATCTCCCTGAAATGATTAATTTGCTACTTAAAGACAGTTGCTACCGTTTTCACTACAACTGAATAGGCATTTATATAAATGGTGGAAAGGAAAGCACATTAATCATCATATACAGAGTCATTTGGAGTTAAAACAACAGGCATTAGAAAGGAAATTAACACTTAACATTTCATTAGTAATGTAAGGAGTAGCAACCTGCATGGAATTGGGAGGGAGTAGCACAGATACAAGAAAGAAGAGTTTGGAAGAGGCACCAAGAAGCCAGTCACTGTGCATATGGTGTCAGTGCTAGCTGCAGTTGCAGCACCTCTGTATATAGCTTTCTTAATAAAAAGGCATTTTAGTTCTCGAAACATGGAGTCCTCACGCCATTATCCACACGCCATTTACAAAACATAAGGCAACAGATTATGGCTCAGATCCTGCAACTGATAGTGTGCGGGAGGATACACCCACATGGAACTCATTGCCTACAGTAATAGCATTATATTGGTGGGAGAGGACATCACAGCCATCCTAAGTTCTGTTTTCAGGCACTCATAATTTTTCAGAAAAATCAGTCTTTGTTCTCACATTAATTAGGCCTATTCTCAGTTTAATCCTGATTTTTTTTAAAAGTTTGGTAAAAAATAATTTGGCTTTTTTGAGTTATCAAAATGGCACTTTTTATGCAGCAAGATCCAAATTTTGTCCTTGCATAAATACAAAAGGTTCACATTACATTTAGCTCTAAGAAAACTGGACTGGCTTTTTTGCAGTTTAAAATACCTTTATGGATATGTACATACGTCAGTGATGAATGTGGGATTTGCTAATCAAAGAACTTGGCTGAGAAGCAAAGGAGTCTACTCTGAAAATAATAGTGTACCATGCAGGCAGCTCACACAGCTTCCTTTACCATGTAAGAATTCACTTGCTTTTTCTTTCTTAAAAGAACACGAACATTTAATGGAAAAAGTTATGTTAGTGAACAGTTATTTTTGAAAAATTACAAGAAACAAAACCTAGGCCTTTGCAATTCAGTTTCACTCCACAAAAAACATCCCTTAGCCACATTAATCATATACATATTTAGGCATCAATTTAACAGTTTAACCTTAATACAATATGCTGTGGGCCTGATCTTCATTTACACTATGGCTACATAACAGCAGCAATTAAATTTGTATCCACTCTAAGATCTCTTTACATTGCCAGAGTGGTGCAATTAATGTCAGTAAGCATTAGGCCCTACTTATACAAAAGAGGTTTGGGTGCCACTGCTGTGGGAACTTGTTTCCCAACTTACACATAGATTTCCAACCATTATATTGGTTACTATTTTCTGGATCTAATCCAATATTCTTTGCACACCCAAAACTCCAACAGAAATGTGCCCAGGGAATGAGGAATTGGGACCAAAAACTAACGTGGATTTCCCCACTAAAATTTTTAAGAATTTGTAAGCAAGTTCTTAGATAGCAAAAGTATTTATCCAGATAAAAATGTATATATCTAATGCATATTACATATGTCATGATTCAGATTTTCAAAAGGGACAGAACCTAGGGGCACAATTTACTCACACAACTGGTACAAGTGCATATGCAAATTTGAAAGTATAGAAATGGCCATTTAGGGACTTCATGTACAAATCAAACATAAATTTGTATACACTAATGTATATGGATATGATTTCTTAAAATCTGGTCCTAAATATACTTCAGGTTTGAATACTCTTTATTAATTCAGCTAAGGAAGAGTATATAAAATGACTTGGAAAAAGTGACAAATTCTGCCTTGAGATTCACATCCCTATTTTTAGAGCATTACCAAAGTGATGGTCCATTTTGATCAATTTCATGGTTATAGAATTTTTAAAATAATAAATGTCATGATTTCAGCTATTGAAATCTAAAATGTCATATGCACAACAGTGCACATTCCATTAAGCATGTCTGCTTTTGGAAATTTAGCCCAAACACCTTTTAAAACACCCCCATTAAATATTTGTATCCAACACTCCTACTCTTTGGGAAACCACGTCCAAAACTGCTTACCGCCCTGCTGCTGCTACATGTAACCAGAAAGTGAAATGCAGAGTGCAAACAGGAAATTAGACAGACTGCAATTTACCATAGTCTCTGAGCACAGTGCGTGAATTTCTGCTGAAAGGAAACTTGTTGTTCTCTAGGCATAAGAGAGGGTTGTGTTTACATTTTAAAACCAAATCTTGAAAGAATTATGCTCCATGATGTTTTATCAGTTGCTTTTGACTGAAATGAAAACTGAAATCCCTAGTTATGTCCCATGATGATCCCAGAGGAGGGAGCAGGAGAGGACTAAAGGCCACCCTCTATCATAGTGGATGGAAGTGCTAGCTTCCCCTCAGAGTAACAAGGGGGATGGCAATGCATAGCAAGGAGTGAGTATGCCATTCACCTTTAACCTCAGCTTCCTGGCAGAAGGGACTGAGAAGAGACATTTATAGCAAAGGCAGCTCTGTTTAAGAGCCTGTCACAACTTGGGTTTGCACCGGACAGACACGGGTAAACAACCAAGAACAGATTCAAGCGAGATAACAGAAAAGAGGTGCTAACAGGCTGCTCTCTCCATTCCAGCTCTAGCTCCAAGGCTTCCAGTGTGGTATGCTGTGTAACCCTTATGCTTTTCTCAGTCCTTTCACACCTGCCTGCAGCCCTGATGGAATACCGTGTGTCGGCAACTGTCACGACTTTATTGGAAGTAATGTGATTTAGGCTGCTAATGGAATCAGTCTAGCGGCCGTGTGAAAAACTCCAGCCTTCCGTGCCTTCCCCATGTACTTACCTCCTGTGGAAAAGCTTCTGCAGGAAGTAGGCAGAGAATTTTCCCCTTTGCCCCTGGAGCAGAGAGGAGTCTTTTGCTGGGGAGGGAGATGGGAAGATAAAGCAACTAATATCAACCTCACAGGAGGGACGGGGAAGGAGAAAGCAGAAAAAGCCTAGCAACTGAAAGTGGTTCCTTCTCCCTGCTACAGTGCCATCCTGTGAAGAAAAGGGTCAGTCTACTCCCTTCTCCTCCCTGCTTCCATTTCCATCCCATTCTCTACAACTCCAGGCATTGGAAGGGGAAGAAGAGAGAAACAATCCTAGAAGCTGCCCTTCCCTAGAGGCTGGGAAAACAATGGAAAAGTCCTTCCCCCTACGAGGCCTGAAAGTGATGAAGAACACCTAGCACTGACTACAAGATGTACCTAGAGAGGCAAAGGGCAGATTTGGTATGGGGGTGAGGCTGAACTGGTTTGGGGGTTAGGATATTCATAATTGGTGATGTCTGGGAATGAGCAGATATGAAGACTGGGTGGATGAAGTATTTATTCATTAGAAAGTTGGTTAGGAGAGAAGCCGGAAGCTTTGCACCAGCTCAGACTCTTACAGCAGGGTCATATCACCTTGCTATAAAGCTGGGAGAGCTGGCAACCTCATAACTGTTTCACATCATAAGTGCGTGTGGGCAGGGGAAGGTAAAAAAGGTAAAGATCAAAACAATATATTATCCTTAAAAAAATCTCTTGCTGGGTCTGACTCATGATTTTTTGAACTTTTGGGACCAGTACTGCCACCCCCTCCTTCCCCCCCCCCTCCCAGCGCTACAGAGCAAGTCATAGAAAGGAGGGCAGGAAGGCAGGAAGGAGGCAAGGCCAGAGTCATATATCCTAAAGTGTTCACTGAGCGGGGGATAGGCAGGTAGGGGGATATGGGCTGGGAGGAGATGGGCATGTGCGGGACTCTGGAGGGGTCTGGGCTGGGAGTGTGGGTGGGGTTGCCCCCCCGTTCAGGTTTTACCAAAACACTCCAGTTTTTGTCTTCTGTGTCCAGGTGTCATTTAGGGTTGCCAAGTGCCTGCTTTTCAACCAGAAAGTCTGGTTGCAGTGGAGTGGAGGGAGGAGCTAAAGCATTAATCTGACAGCCCGTGCTGAGCTAGCGCTACCTCACACCTGCAGACAAGCTCCTTGAGATGATTCAGTGACTGATTGGGGGAAGGGGGGAGAGAAAAGGTGAAGCAGGGACTGGGCCTTGGGGAGAAGACACAGATAAGAGGACAGGGCCTCACGGGAAGCACGGGCAGGGCCTGTGAGGAAGAGCTGGAAAAGGGGCGGGGCGTGTGGTGAAGCGCTGGAGAAGGGGCAAGGCCTGTGGGAAAGAAGTGAAGCAGGGACAAGGCCTTGGGGGTCTGGTTACCAGTAATTAGAAACATGGCAACCCAAAGCAGGGGAGGTTGGGGAGAGGGTGACCAGATCCTGTTGTGATTGAGCTCAGCAGTTCTGAGAGAGGAGTTCAGGGGATAAGGATCTCCAGCCCTTGTGGGGGTGGAGGAAGCTGGGACAGGGAACAGATTATTGCCACAGACATCTACCAGAAAAGAAGAGGGGCAACACTGAAGTTTTGCCTAGGGCAGACCTGTTTTCTCTGACCTGAGGCATAATCTCTCCAGTGCTCCTAATGGGGTCACTTGAACCCATATCACCCACTTCACACAGCAGTAGTATAACTGCCACAATCTGCCTTTTAGATGCATCTAAACATTTAATCTTTAGGATTTCCCTGTCACAGGGTTTATACTGAATGACATTCTGCTCTTCTTTGGCTGCGGTTTGCTTCTGTATGTTTTTGCATGACCACATCTTTGTGACAATTTTTGTTTGTTACACACCCCAATGTCTTGTCTTGATTTAGTTCTTTGCAACATGGACTGTCTTTTACTTATGTATTTGTATTGCAGCTGGTGCAGGGGTGCCCTGATTTAACAGGGGTCTGAGCATTAGTGTAATAATTCATGTTACAGACAGTGAAACACGTGTGGATTTAGTGCTGCAATGGTCCAGTAGAAAAGTGATCTTTAAGAAGAATCAGAAAAAAAGCATTAACTTTATGGTTCTGTTATTGAAATATTATATAAAAGGATGAGTCACCAGCATGTGCACACATACCTCTGGAAGACAGGATCCTTCCTGGAAATAATCCATGGTTAAAAAAACACTACATTGATATTAGCTATGTTTTTTCCTTCTATAATAATTTGCGTGTGAAGCAGGTGACCACAGTTCATAGGGTGGGGCATATATTAACAGTCTCTGTTTTGGAGGGATAGTCCCTATTTGGCAAAAAACAAACAAAAAACAACCTACCCTCTAATTTTTCAGTTTTGTCTTTGTAAAATCCTTTCCCAGACTAATATATATCACTGGAAATAAGGACATAATTTAATGTACTTCAGTATAATTTGGTCAGAGAGTGTGGGGAATATAGACTAGACAATATAGTATTTCTGCAAAGCAGCTTCCTTCTCCATGCATGGAAGATGAGAGGTTCAAGATGATGGGAGAAAGACTAAAAGAGGCTTTAGGGTGTGTAGGCTACAAGGAACCATATGGGACCCAGAAGTCTTGCAGCCCTTACAGTAGAATTTTCCCTGAGAAAATGCCACAGTGGTTGGAGTCCACAGGGCCACAGAGCCTATATGAATTTTGTGCAGAATCCATCCCCTAATTAGAAAATATTTGCTTTGGCATTATATTCTGTAAGTGGTGCCAAACATTTCTGTACCACAAACTTTTGTTCTGTTATCTCACAACCACACATAGCAGCATTAAAGCATTCCTTCTAACTCTCCCAGCATTAAACCTTTATTTCTGACTAGTTCTGCCTCACTGCTGTTATCTAACAATATTTGGGCTTACTCCTGTCCAGAAGGATACATTCATTTTTGTTCAAAAGAAACTTCATTCTATTAATTCCTACCCATTTCTCTGCCACCCACTCTAGACCCACTTGTATTTCCTCTCAGTCCTCCATTGCATTTGTAATAAATTACAGCTGGCTGTGATCTGTAAAGATTAATGAGTCTTTTTCCCCTCCTTCACATCATGTATGAAGACGTTAATTAAACAAAGCAGTACTCAACATTGACCCTGCAAGAACCCATTAAAAATGTTGCTGCAACTAGATGCAATGTCATTTATATAACCACTTGCTGTTTACAATCTGTCATTCCCTGATCCAGGCTTTTTTTTAATGCATTGTAGCCTCAACCATAGAGTTGTTTTTTGTGAGTGTATCTTCTGAGGTGCTACAAGGAACTGTACATCATCAAGAGGCAGCATTGGGTAATATTTATCATTGGCTAATCATGAATTACCTCATGGAGATGTTGAGATATATAAACTAACCAGTGTACAGAGAGTTTATATTAAAACACCCAAATCAAAAAGAGATTAAAAGTGATTACATAGGTAAACATTTTAACTGCAGGGCAAACAAATACATTCCTGAAAGCTGAATGAAAAAAACTGACTGGCCAATGGTAAAACAACGACCACATAATTTGTAGAAAACACCATTCAAAATGGCTGTGAATAAAAAATAGAAATAAAATTATTGTTGTGTAAAAGAAAAGTGTAATTTTGCTGCTTAATGCTCAGATTATATCACCTTTGTGGAGAGCGCTTCAGTAAAAATAACTATTAGCTATTACAGGGAATATAATTGTTTTCCATCCATTGCAGGGTTAGTAACACTCACACTGACATTTCTTCTATAGCTCTTGGCACATAGCAGTTGTAAAAGCACTTTTGTTTCAAGCAAAACTGCTTTTTAATGGTTTACTCAATGAGCACTCAAATGATCTAGAACCAAAAGGAACAATATAAATCAACCAACTGTAACTCAAAAGATAATATACAGGAAAAAATGCCAAGCATCTGATGAAGTTACATGTAAAGACAACATTAAAAAAAAAAGAGGCAGACAGAAAATAACCCTTACCTTGAATTCTTTTTCAATGTTTGCCAACTTAGCAAGCTCATTACTGAGTTCTAGAGCTGTGAGAACTGGGTCTTCGCTGGAAAGGGACAAGTAAGCAGGACTAGCCAAACCTTTGTAGGCATTTATCCTTGACCTGGAGTGACTAAAAGAATCATGCTTTTGCTTTTCAGTGCAGTCATTGCATTTGCAGAAATAGTCGTGAGGCCTTTCTATCCTTGCTCCTTTCATTAACAACATGTGCACAACCTCATATTTTTGGCAATGAGCAGCTAAAATGATGGGAGTGATATCTGGAGAAAAGCGGGTGCCATCTTCGTCGTAGGAATAAAAGTCATCATCCTGGAGCTCCTGCTCGCAAGGGCTCAGAGTCAGTCGCTTACTTGCAGCAAAACCAGGATGATTCAGAATTGCTTCCACTATCCGGATGTACCCCTTGCTGATTGCAAGCAGCAGTGCATCTCCAATTCGCGCCAAGTTCTCCTTTTTCAGCAGAAGCTCTGTCACTTCCAAATGCTCATTCCCCACAGCCAGCTGCAAGGCATTTTGGCCCATATAATCAACACAGTTGACATTTAGTGTTTTTGACTCCTCCAACATTTTGCGCACCACAGGAATATTCCCATACTCAGCTGCATCCAAAAAACGCTCTTCTTCAGCAGTGAGGCTTGTGCCCCTGTTGTTGAACATGAACGCTGGGCCTCTGATAGCTTGCCGCCTTCCCTTTTCCCTCATCATAGTCAGATGTCTCAGAGATGGGCTTCCTTCAATGGACCTAATAAGCAGAAAAGATAAAATAATTGTAGACTGTTATAGTAGTCATTTCCTTTGCAGACTCTTCACCAGCAACTGCAGTCGCTGATGACTTTCTCCTTTGACTAGTGCAGGGGTGGACAATAATTTTTGCAGGGGAGGGGCACTTCATGAATTTTGGTAGGTGGTCGTGGGATGGGCCCCCTGAAAGGTGTGGGGCCTCGGGCAGAAAGAGGCAGTTCCCTCTAGGCGACACGCACCCCTGGCAGGGGAGGGAATCGCCAGCCGCTTTGAATAGCGAATGACTCCACACACTCCCCAGCCCCCAGGTCTCAATTGGCCTGGGGTGGGGGAGCGGCAGGGCAGCCACAGGCTAGATCAAATGGCTTGGCGGGCCGGATGCGGCCCACGGGCCGGATGTTGCTCACTCTTGATCTACCGTTACCTGCCCATCTGTCTGCCTGTGTCTCCCTCTGGCCTGGCCCTTCAACCTTTGCCCTTGCACAGAAAAGACTTCTTGGTAGAGGAGGGGTCACAGACCTTTATACTGTGTTGAGCGCAACTGAAAGGTGTTCACAGATTCATTTCCTATGGGTCCATTTCTCCCCACGGACCATGGTAAAATATTGTTATGTGCAATATCGTTTAAAAATACCTTCTAAGCACATTCAATAGGTATGCATAGGAAACATTAAGTCCTGTATCCTCCCACAGTGGTACAGACCTGGTGGTTAAGAGGAAATCAAAATGCAAACAAACCACATGGTACCTTGCATCACATACAATGCTGTAAGTGTGGAAATCTTTCCTTCCTGACCCTGTCTAGTGATCTCTGCACATAAACAGTACAAGACCAGGCACACATTTTTTTACCATGCACCTCTACCACTGTTTGGCCAACTTCTGAACACTGTACTCAGCCCTTGCTAATGGCAATCTGAGTTTTTCCTGAAAAAAAGACTCGGTGAAAAGAGAGTGAGGACTTCATGATTTGGTCCATTACTGCTGATCACAAAGTTATCTCCCAAGGTGCCATTTTACTGAATGACAGCAATTAATGAAATACAGATCTATTAACAGAAAATAATTTCCCCCACTGCAAGCCATGTTATTATTATAGGCAGAGCTAGCAGCACCATCTGTCAGATCTGCTGACGGCCGAGAGGGGAGACCAAGAGGGCAGCTGCCCTGTGGACCAGTGATCTGAAAGAGCCTGGGGCTCCCAGCCACTGCTGCTGCTACAGCAGAAACAGCAGTGGGCAGAGTTCTGAGCCCTTTAAATTACCGCCGGAGTTTTGGACAGTGTACGACCAGCAGCACAGAAGGGCTTTTGGGGGGAAGCTAGTTCCCAGCCCTGCCCCTTCCACCTGACACCCTGCCCCTTCCAGAGGGCTCAGAGCTGCCCCCCATCTCTCTCAGAAACCAGCAAAGTCTGTTGGCCCCCTCGCCATCTGCTATTAAGGTTGTCTGACATTTCCCATCATTATAAAACCTTGTTTTCAGTTGCTTATAATTCTGCCAAACTTTAATGATTTAAATTTTTCATGCTGGGTGTCTGCCTCAAGCTGAATTATTTTGGAAATTTTAAGCAAAATAGTTCAGCTATTTCTGAATATAAATTTAGGGGAAAATACATTGTTTTTCTCATATTAATGAATTGGTTGTAAGAATTACTGTACTTTTAGAAGCTGTTGTAGGAGTGTCCATGCTTTGGAGCAAGGGCTTGAAATTTGTCAGGGGGGTGGCCCTAACATCAGGGATGTGCCTTTTGCTGTGCCTGTGAAATCTCACACATATTTGGCCAAGTTCTGACGAAGTTTTCAATTTTTGTTTTATAATTTCCACAGATCACATCAATGTTTATTTTAAGTATATTTACAATTTTTTATCAATTTAAATTTGCACAATCATGGGAAATGATATGTGTGTGGCGGAGGGGCTCAAACCATAATTATTTCATGACAGTTGACATTGAGATTCAAAAGATTAAAGCTTTGTAACTTTTAAAAACACAAATTATCAATATCACATGTCAAAATACACAAAGTAAATATCCTTAAATCAAACTTTGAAGAAATTTTCAAGCCACATTTTTCTTAATTTGCCTGTCTATCCATTAATTTTTATTATTACCAATGGAAATTTTTTTCCATCAGTTTGTGTATATTAATGAAAGTGACATTTACTGATAAAAATATAATCCTTCCAAGCCTAGTTATAAGCTTTGAAAGATTGCTTACACAAGCTCAGTAGAGCTAAATTCTTGCTAGTCATCTTAATTCTTTTAAGATTCTGTCTGCACTGAGCATGCCCAGACCCAGAGATACAGGGGCTGAGCAGAACTTTCTCTGAAATTTTTGCTCTTGGCCATGGAGAACCCAAATGGGGCTGGAAATAGGTACCGAGAACAGGGAGACTGTCTCTCCTGTGGTCAGTGCTCTCTTTGCCTCTTCACACCCAGACAGACTTGAGGACAAAGTTGCCTAACTCAAATGCATATGGGACATGGGCTGGATCTGCAGGCTGGAGAGAGTAGATTGGGACAAGAAGTCTGGTACTGGGAGCTGCTATGAGGAGATACAGAGAAATTGGGCTGGGCAAGGAGACTTAGACTTGGAACCACTGGGGAGAACATGGGCATGATTGGGAGCAGTGCAGGGGAAGACAAAAGAAAAAATAGGACTGGCTAGACGAGGAGACTGGGATGAAGAGCCTGATGGGCAGGAGATAGATTGAGATTAGATAAGTAAACTGGGTGGGGTTGGGGACTGGGAATCATTTGTCAAGGAGAGGAATGGCGAGGCAAGAAGTCAGATTGGATGAGAAACCTGGGAGAAGAGGACTGGAATAGAGATTGGCTGGGCAAGGAGCATAGAACACATTCTAGGACAAGGAATTCAGGTAGGGTATATCTACAAAGCAAAGTTATTTCGGGATACCAGAGGCATCCCGAAATAGCTACTCTGCGTCTTTTGAACATGTCCGCTACTTTGAAATATAGCAGATGCACTATTTTGCCATCCCTGTAAACCTCATTCTATGAGGAGTAAGAGATGGCTCGGAATAGCGCTTTATTTCAGAATTTGGTGCTGTGTAGACAGTGCCAAATGACAAAATAAGCTATTTTGAAATAGACTCAAAATAAGCTACGCAATTTGCACTGCGCAAATTGCGTATCTTATTTTGAGTTTCGGGTGCTGTGTAGACACACTTGTAGAGAGAGAGAGAGAGCCAGAGGTGGGTGAAGGGCGGGAAAGAAGATATTTTAAAATCATGAATTAGATGACTATCTACTGTTTCCCCCCAAGACCTCTGATTCATTCAGTGCACGGAATGGATGACTCAAAGAGGGTTGTGTAGTGACAGAAGCTGGTGGGATTTTTTTTTTCAGAAGTTGAAAGGTGAAAGAGTGAGGGGATGACTGGGAGCAAAAGGATGTTCTCGTGGTTAAGGTAGTTGAATGCTGCCCTAGAGAACTGGAGTCTATCCCTGCCTCTGCCATTGAGTCCCTATCTGATGCTGGGCAAGACAATTAATGCCAAACTTTTCAGAAGGGATCACTAGCTGTGCGCTATTTTTCTTGTGCCTATTTTCTGGTGATTTGAAATCATGACATCTGATGTACAGAAGTGCTAATCAAGAAGCATGCTTTGAACTTTTAAATACTGTGAAAAGGTGGCTCAGTCTGGGAACCTAACCTTAGTGGATAATTTTGACCTTAGTCTCTCTCTGCCTCTGTTCCCCACCTTTAAAAAGGGGACAATATCCCTTCACTGCCCAAGAGTGTTGTAAGAACAAAGTAATTAATGTTTGTGAAACACTTGCATACTATAGTGATAAGTGCCATAGAAAAACCCATGAGAAAAATACTTCTGTCTTCAGAGCAGTGTACAGTAAATAAGGATGTATATTGAACAAGTAGTCAATAAAATAATAAATAGCTGCGTACTAAATACAGTCCTTTTATGCACCAAATGAAGCAGGAGTCCTGTGGAAAAAATAGTGTGTGATGGTGTAATGAAAGACTGTATCACCATACACAACCTTAATTTGAGCATTTCTTAACATTTGAGTCCTTGACAATGTAACTCTCTTAATGGTGTTCTTTGCTGACTGGATTATACTGACCTGGTACAAAGAGCTCACATTGACTTCTGCGGGCGTTCCCTACAAGCTGCAGCCATATCAGACCAAAAGATTTTTATTTTGCATGAAAAATTCCATTCATGATGTAACAGTGATGCTGCTGTTGCAGTTGTCTGCATCAGCTGCAATATACTGAGCAAAACAAACTATTTATAACTTTATGAAAACTACAAGCATCCTGAAAGCATACTGGTCTAGGCCCTGGATATTTTAGCTGAGCTGTTTCAATGCAATGGGAATGGTGATATTGCAATATTAATTATCAGTGGCAGACCTCTCCGATGATAAAATAATTTTATCTTATTTAAATGTTCAAGCATGTTCAGTTTTGTTTTGTAAAGCAGTAGTGATTTGTGTGGCACCACCATGTGGTCTATGCTAAAAGAGAGATGTAGTTTTTGAAACATGCCGAACAAGTATGCCAAAAAGACACATCCATTCTCCGTTGCTCCTGAAAAGTGCTTATGTCTACCAAAAAGGAAAAGCTGCATTACAAAGAGGATTTGTAACTTTGTGCTCAGCTCAGAACTGATTTAGGCTTATTTTGCATGTGAAAGCACTTTGAGAGAGGTTTGACTGTAGAGTATAGGTCATGAACAGTCAGTATGCTATCACCCTCTTATCCTTAAATCACAAACAAAAAAAGGCTATTTAAATAAGATCATAAATACTATTTGACATGCCCTTGGTTTCTACCCTTCTTTCCCATCCAAAGATGTAATGTACCTACTAGGAGGATCGCTCTTATATTCTGTAATATTTGTATTATAATTTTATTAAACAGCTAATAAAGACAGAATAAATTTCCTTATGCTTTATCGTTGGTCTAAAGAAGTTCTAACAATTCACTTTGCAACCCTTCTGTCTTTTAGGAAATAAGCATTTAACATATTATTCATTTCTCAAATATTCAGTGCAATTTTTCCATACATTTTTATTTCCCCTTCTATTAATCATTCTTTCAGATTCCGCTGCTAGAGTAAAGAGACTCATTTGGTTTCTGTAGGTGGAGATACATTCTTCCAAAGGCATACTGTGGAGTATATTTTGCCAATAAGAAAGATGTACGCAGCCATGTATTTGATGACAAAAAGATATGATGTGCATGTGAAATGCCTTTTCAAAATACAGAAGATGAAGCTTGCTGATATTTTACTAACTGAAGCCCTAACAGACCTGCTGAAAAAAAAATCAAGAGCTGGCAATTTTCTATGGTACCATATTGCCAGATATTATAGCTAAATGACTAGATCAGGGCAACTCTCTCATTAAATTCAGAGACCTTCCTGAAGTCAGTGGAAAGAGTCAAAGTAAGACATGTAGAATCAGACAGTCTGCTATTTCCTTTTCTAATCTCTAGTTCTCAGATTTAAGGATCACTTTTCAAAAAGGAATCTGTGAAATATATTGAATTATTGAAGTTTTAGCTTTGCATTTTTGATTGCACTATACTTATCCCTCATTCAGTCCTGGCAACTCAAAGCATTCAAAAGTCAAATCAGGCCCCCCAAGAAATCATGCGACTGCCTTAAAAATAGTCACAAGGTGTAATATATTTTTGGTTCTCTTAGTTTGCCTTCTATTTTTTCAGGGTTCACGTGTTCAAGCTTTTCTCTGTAACCATGAAGGATAAAAGCAATTACAAAAATAAACTGAGATTCTCATTAAATCACCTGATGCCAATGCATTCTTAAACAGAGGTAATGCTAGCTTATAAGTAAATTCTACTTGCAATGCACAATTTGAATAACCACCCTGTTGAGGGGGAGATTCAGAATCGGGAAGGGGAAGACACAGTCAGACCCCATCCTGCAAACCAGGGACAGTAGTTGAGCTTCTCTTTGGATCCTGGCTCAGGCTAGTAACACAAGTATACAAGTAACACAAGTTGTATCACAAGTCCAAGGTACTAGGAAGGCTTGTACAACCTATGTCCAGATCCATGCCATTGAAGCTTCACTGCTATTTTTAGTTATGCTAGCTAGATTGAAGTTAGCTGGGATGTATTTAACCAAACTCCAATCACGCCTCCAGCTGCAGCTTTGACAAACCCTAGGTGTACAGCTTTTTACATAAGAATGGCCATACTGGATCAGACCAAAGGTCCATCTAGCCCAGTATCCTGTCTTCTGACCGTGGCCAATACCAGATGCCTCAGAGGGAGTGAACAGAAAAGGTAATCACCAAGTGATCCCTCTCCTGTTTTCCATTCCCAGCCTCTGACAAATAGAGACTAGGGAAACTATTCCTACCCATCCTGGCTAATAAGTACTGATGGACCTAACCTCCATTAATTGACTTAGTTCTTCTTTCAAGGAACTTAAAAGCTTCACTACCAAACAGAATGAACAAGTGTAATCTAGGGCAGAATTTGACTCAGAATATTCTTAATCCTGAGGTATTTGGATAACAGAGTATAGTATTTGCTAATAGCATGGATAAAAGCAAGCGTGTTCCTGGTGTCCTAAATTACAAATTGTAGCTTCTTAATGACATTACTAACAGTAGCAATTTGCTAGCACAGGTCCAGTCCTGAAATTGTTAGGCAAAACTTCCAATTACTTTAACAACATCTTTAAATGTGTAAGGATCACAGAATCAGACCCTAAATTATTAACAGTTAACCTAACCCTGAATAGTATTACCCAGGCAAGTTCCTGTTTTACAATACCCATCTCATTAAAATATTTTTAGCTTCTCAGAGCCAGGTTGTCCTCACCCTATTTGCAGAGGCTATATCTCCAGTTTCATGGTATAATCCACTGTTATGTTTTTCTAGGATAACATGAAATAGGGACAGTACATTTCCTTCTTTCCTTTTGTGCCACCCACTCTCACCGTAATATGGGCATGCTTTAGCGCAACTGAAAAAACACTCCATGAAGTCAGTTAATCCTAAAGAGATACACGAAGAACATTCAGAAGCAATAATCATAGAACTGGAAGGGACCTCAGGAGGTCATTGAGTCCAGTCCCCTGCCCCCATGGCAGGACCGAGCACCTTCTAGATCATCCCTGATAGAGGTCTATCTAACCTGCTCTTAAATATCTCCAGTGATGGAGATTCCACAACCTCCCTAGGCAATTTATTCCAGTGTTTAACCAACCTGACAGTGAGGAAGTTTTTCCTAATGTCCAACCTAAAACTCCCTTGCTGCAATTTGAGCCCATTGCTTCTTGTCCTGTCCTCAGAGGCCAAGGAGAACAATTTTTCTCCCTTCTCCTTGTAACACCCTTTTAGATATGTTCCCTTTAAGTCTGTGATTCATTTACATGCAATGAAGTTTCATAAAATAAGCAAATAAAACTATCCTACTACATAACCATATTTTTGTCCACAAAATTCATCCTCTTTGATACATGTAATAAATAAAAGGAGACATTAAACTTCACTTTTCTCTAGAGAAAGATGCTTAAGAAGTCTCTTCATCTTGTGATTTTGCATACACAATGTTATCATATTAGAGTGCAATGCTTTGTTGCCTAAACACTCACATCTGCTCCAGAAGCTGAATTTTCTCTGGACATAGTGTTACTGCTATGTACCAGTGACAAGCTGAGCACTTGGCTGTTGGTTTCTCTGCTTTTCAAATGTAATGTAATAAGCTGCTGCCTTCCGCCAAACCAACCATATCTTTTAACCTTCAAACCTGCCTGAGTGTGACAGACAATTGAAATGGATGACAAATGACTGAAGTGTGGGACTCCTGTGCTTTATTGCTCATTGTGTCATCACTGACGGATAATGTTTAACTACAAAACTTGTTTCTGAGTTAATTGACACAGTGAAAACACAAAATTAACCAGTTATAAAAAAGAAAACTGGAGAAACACAAATTTCATTGTTTACAGCCATAACGGGTGCTGGAACAGGTTTTATAGTGGAGGCGCTGAGAGCTGTTGAACGACACTGGAAACCCTGTCTATAATGGAAACCATTATAAGCTGGGGGGTACTGCAGCACCCTCTGCACCCCTACTTCCAGCCATAAGGACCCCTCACATAGGTTGAGGGGAGGGGACTTTAGATTCCCATTACTAAATTCTGTAATTTGAGATTAAAAGAAAACAACTGCTGTTTTCTTTGGACCAGCCGGAAAGGGGATAAGTGGCACATGTATAACAGAACCTTAGAGTTACAAACACCAGAATTATGAACCGACCAGTCAACTGCACACCTCGTTTGGAACCAGGCAGCAGCAGAGACCAAACAAAACAAACAAACAAAGGCAAATACGATACAATACTATGTTAAACGTAAACTACGAAAAATAAAGGGAAAGAAGCATTTTTCTTCTAGAAAAGTTTCAAAGCTGCATTAAGTCAACATTCAGGTGTATATTTTTGAAAGAACAGCCATAACGTTTTGTTCAGAGTTATGAACATTCAGCGTTACAAACAACTTCCATTCCTAAGGTGGATTGTAATTCTGAGGTACCTTGCTAGTGGTTTACACAGCCATTTGCTAGACAGCAGTAGAATGGTGGGGCATCGGTATTGTATTTGTGTGCCTGAGATGGGACTGTTATCCATTGGTTACAGCCACAATAGCTAAATTAATCTAAAACCAGCATAGATGAGGCTTGAATGTGATATATAAGGCTATGTCTACACTATCAGGTTATTTCGAAATAACTCCCAAAATTACTATTTCAAAATAAGCTTATTCCTTTTCACAAGCAGGAATTATTATTTTGAAATAACAAGCCCATTATTTTGAAATAACAAGCTTGGTAGTGTGGATGCTCGCCTTGTCATTTCAAAATAAGGGGAGTTATTTCAATACATCAAGGCTGTGTCTACATTGGCACCCTTTTTGGAAAAAGGGATGCTAATGAGACCAGTCGCAATTGCAAATCGCGGGGATTTAAATATCCCCAGCGGTATTTATTACATAACTGCCGCTTTTTCGGCTCGGGGCTTTGCGGAAAAAGCGCCAGTCTAGACGAGGATCTTGCGGAAAATAAACCCTTTTCCGCAAGATCTCTTATTCCTACCAAGTAGGAATAAGAGATCTTATTCCAAGTAGGAATAAGAGATCTTGCGGAAAAGGGTTTATTTTCCGCAAGATCCCCTGACTGGCGCTTTTTCCGGCAAAGCCCAGCCAGCGGCAGCCATGTAATAAATACGCGGGGATATTTAAATCCCCATGATTTGCAATTGCGACTGGTCTCATTAGCATCCCTTTTCAAAGTGCCAATGTAGACAACAATTGCAACGTAGCTATTAAAAAAGCATTTCAGCTTTGGGCGCTGTCTACACAGTAGGAAGTTGAAGGAAAAACACTCTTCCTTTGACTTCCCTTACTTCTTGTAAAATAAGGGTTACTTCTTGTAAAACAAGAAGTCCTCCACTCGACATTATTTCGAAATAAAGGCTTTTAGTGTAGACACATTCTATGTTATTTTGGAATAACATCAGTTACTCTGAAATAATAATGCTGTGTACATGTACCCTAAGGCTATGTCTACACAGCAGCGTTATTTCAGAATAACTGATGTTACTCCAAAATAACATAGTCCGTGTCTACACAGCACGCAGTTATTTTGACATAATGTCGAAATAATATCAAGCTTGAAGACTGATTACTCCGACTCCTGTAACCCTCATTGTACAAGGAGTAAGGGAAGTTGGAGAAAGAGTGCTCTATCTCAAAATAACTGCTATCTAGACAGCGTCAAAAGCCAAAATAAGCTATTTCGACTTAAGCTATGCAATTGACATAGCTTAAGTTGCATAGCTTATTTCAAGTTTAGCCCTGCTGTGTAGACGTGCCCTTAGAAATCTAGGTTCTATTCCCAGTTCTGTCATAAGTAACCTTCTGCAACTTCTCAGTTAACATTTTCATATTGGAGAAATGATACTAGGACTTTGCTCATAGGATAGTGTGCTGAGGCTTTGCCCAACAGTAAATGTTTTGAAGTGCACAGAAATATAAATACCCGTCAGTAGAAGAGATTAACTTAAAACTCATGTCCTCTTTGCTCAGTGCACTTTCCCCTACACCTAAATGTACAACATGAGAGTTTCTGTCTCCCATCTGTGAAATATCACCTGGCTTGCTGGAACAGAGAGGCTCACTCACTTGAAATGCAGACTACACCACATAATCTAGGACAATTAAGCTGTCTGATTCCAACCCACAGTATTACATTGGTCCATTCGGAAGGAGTCTCATCCAAAGTGGACATAATATTCATTGTTACTGGAAGTGCTGGTTCAAAGCTGTGAAGACAACAGTCAGACCAAATCAACAGAGGTAAGATACAGAGAGATATTCAAAGAAAGACATCACTCCATTCCAGTGTCCTCCTCACAAATCTTTAAGTGATGTTTTAACCATACCTGTTTGCTTAGGAACAAATATGCTCAATGAAAAGAACAAGTAATATGCTTGATAGGAAAAATAAGTACCATATACATCTAGCCAGATTTGACCTCAGGGCCAAATCTATGCAGACGCAGCGCCAGGAAAATAGCTGTACAAAGAAGCAACATGGTAAGAAATGGGTAGAGGTGAATATTAAACTTCTTTGCACTCCTCTCCCTGATTTGGAATCAGAGCTGATTGTCAAAGGAGCCTAAGGGAATTAAGTGCACAACTACCACTGCATTTCAGTGGGAGCTAGATGCTTCACCCCTTTAAGGTTTCCTTGATAAAAGGGAGCCACAACAGATAGTATTTTTGCCTGTGTGTTTCTTGTACAAGACCATTAGTACCTTGTGAACTCAAAGTCATAATCCAAATGTTACTATAATTCAAATCTGGAAAAATATATCTTTCCAATGACGCATGGCATAGCCTTAGGGTAGGAAAGGTATGTGCCCAAACATTAAGAATGCCAAGGCAATATATGCAACACAATAAGTGCCTGACCAGTAGCTAACCAGTTTGTCACCATTAAGTTACTTAACAATCAGGGATCACATTACCAATATAGTGCATTCCTCCTTTTACAATATTTTATCAATCCTCTTCTCTGTCATTTTGTCTTGCTTACCAAACTATGATGAGTAGGATCAGAAGTCTGGATGTAGATGGATGTATAGTCATGTAGCAACCCAACACTTGTCAGTTCATAACCTGAATAGGTTAACTGGACTGGGACTCAAGAAACATGGGTTCTGTTTCCAATACAGCCACTCACTTGCTGTATAACCTTGGGTCAAAAGCTTCAGGGGGGTAGCCGAGTTAGTCTGTAACATGAAAAACTTAAAAAACAACAAATAGTCCGTAGCACTTTGAAGACCAACAAAATATGTAGATGGTATCATGAGCTTACGTGGGCACAGCCCACTTCTTCAGATGACCGGAGTGTTAGATGTCCAGCAACACTCCAGTCATCTGAAGAAGTGGGCTGTGCCCACGAAAGCTCATGATACCATCTACATATTTTGTTAGTCTTAAAGTGCTACCAGACTATTTGTTATTTTTTAAGTTTAACCTTGGGACAGTCATTTTAGTCCTCTTTTGCCCTTCTCTCTTTTAACTGTCACCAGGGGGGAGCCTTTTGGGGGTTGGGAGCCACTGACCCACAGAAAAATCAGTCGGAGGTCAACACAAGTGAGAAGCAAAAATACCAAACAAATCCTCACTGACGTGGCCCCCAACTGAGAAGGAGAAAGACACTCCCCACATTCCCTTCACACACCAGAGCCGAGGGGGACCCAGGCTAGTAGATTTTGTGTGCTTCAGCCTGGGGGTGGGGTGGCAAGGTGGCTAGAGCGCCAGCACGGGCTCCCCAAAGCTGGGGAGGGGGAGAGCCCTGAGCCTCAGAGGTCAGCCCCAGGCAAGCTGTGCGAGGTGGGGACTGTCTTTTATTTTACGTTTGTACAGCTACAGCATCTACCAGGACACTTTATTCAGTTAATCATTATATTTATTCGTGTTGATATTATTAATATGTGCCACATTTTTTGCATTTAAAATCCCACTTAAAAGAGCATTCCAGAGCAGGGTTTCCCAAAGTGTGCTCCATGGAGCTCTGGGGCTCCATATGATGGATCCAGGGGCTTTGCGAGAAAATATTAATGACAGTTGTATGACTTTGTTATTTTACTAATTTTCTGATAGTTTTCTTGAAAAAAAAAAGAATTTACAAGAAATATACAAGAAATAAAAATAGAATTCCAAAACTTTGTCTATTTATTTGGGTACCTATTAAATTAAAAATCACGATATTTTAAGGGTTCTGCCAAATCTTCAGAACCCCATAGGAGCGCCGTGGCTGAAAATGTTTGGGAAACCCCGTTCCAGAGAAAACAACCTGAGTCTCTAGTAGGACCCTTCTTTAACATGGTATGTTAGAAATCGGACTGCAGAGTTGAGCATTCAGTAGAGATAACAGAGGTTACATAGCCTTTCCTCCCTGCATTCTAGTGCTTCAGCATATCCTATTTCATTGATTGGGAGTACTAGTGGACAATCACTTCCAACAGCTATTGTAGCAGAAAGGGCTAGGACAGGAATGCAAGACCTGTATTCTGATAAATAATTCCTACAGATGGAGTTCACCCCAGACACAAAAGCCTTGAGCTGAGTAAACTGGACTCAAATATCAGTCCATGTTGGTGTAACATTCATTTCTTAAGGAAGGGAGTATGACAGTGATTTGATTACACCATTTATACTATCACTGAAGAGATCTAGAAATACAAGTCTCTTGATATCTGAGCCACTGGATACAAAAGCATACTACAGTGTAAAACTCCTATCCAGGGATGGTGGAATCTACATATATTTGGGATTATCGCATTTTAAGTGCTACTCTGATTGTTGTATTTTAAAGACTTCCCGAGTGTGATTTCAATTAAGCACTTTTACAAACACAGAACACATTCTCTAATAATGTATACCTCAAAAAGTGCTCATTAGTTAGTAATGAAAACATTTAATTAAGAATTAATTTGACATGAGACTGTGAGATATTGAGGTAATCCTTGGAGACCAAAATATTGAAGCATCAACCAAAACTATAACATATTAAAGGACAGAACAATTCCTAGTCACCACACACAAAAACAGTGCCTTTCTGGTCATCTTTCTCTTGCTCAGACATTTTATTCATTTTTTAAAAAACAGATAAAAAATTAGCAACTTTACAAAAGTAAATTAATTTCTGTTTCAGATAAGTCCTCTTAACTATTAACCATCATTACGTTTGGGAATGTTTTTAAAAAATACATAGACTGACATTTTCAGATTGTCAGAACTTGAAATAAACTTACAAGATGCAGATAAAAGTTTGTCCGTCAGTATAGTTCTTCCAGTTTTGTATTTTTCTGGTGTGATTTTATTTGTGTAGATTTTGAAAATATGGCTCACCATATAAAAATGTAAAGATACAATTGAATCTATATGAAGATAATATTTTTTTTAATGCTGGGACAAAAGAACTTTGTGAACTCCTGAAACCTTGACTAAGCCAGTGATTTTCTTAGAAAACTATTCTACTAGGCACAAGACATAATGCTGCATAATTGCTGTGAATGTAAATTAAGTTTAGCCAGTAGGATATTAAAACATCCCCTAACATATGCTAGGAAATACTCTGGATTTTTACTAGACTTATTAGTAAGTTTAGTAAAATATTTCCATCCTAGCATGTGCAGAAGGGATCTGCACTGTGTCATACATAACACACATTTAATTTTAAAATTTTTGTGCGAATAACAGTCGATTTGATAAAACAAAGATTGCCTGAGAAATCCTGCTCCCGGTTGGTTATATAAACAAACTGATCCACTCTTGCATTTCTCTCCTGTTTGCGCCCAACACAAAACCCTTTGCAATATCTCATTTGCATCTGCTGAGTGCAGCAGGTAAAGTTTACTAGAGGTAAATGCTAGTAAAGGATAAGCAGGGTAGGAGCTCAAATATTGTTTTCCGGGGCACTTTGCTGGAGCGCACAGGAGAGACACCAGAGGGCACTGCTGACCCTTGGGCCTCCTATCTACCATCCTATCTACCATCTTCCTATCTACCTTCAGGGATGTGAGGAGGGTCTGCTTCCTTCTGCATGAGAAGCAAATTGAAGGATCATCTCATCTGCAGAAGTAGGTTTTGCCCACAAAAAGCTATATAAAAATACTATATGTATGTTCGTCTCTGAGCCCTCGTCCATACAAGGGAGTTATTTCCAAATAACACCCCTTATTTCTAAATAACAAGCAGCGTGTCCACACTACCAAGCCCGTTATTTCAAAATAAGGCACTGGTTAGTTTGAAATAATAACTCCTGCTTTCCTTGGGGTGCATCTACACTGCACCCGTAGTTTGAAACAAGCTACGCAATTTGATCTATGCAAATTGCATCTTATTTCAAGTAAATTTTGAAATAGCTTATTTTAAAATTTGGTGCTGTCTACACAGCATTTATTTTGAAATAAATCACTATTCCAAAACGTTCCTTACTCCTCGTGGAATAAAGTTTACAGGGGACATCCCGAATAGTGAGCCTGTTATATTTCAAAAAAAATGAACGCGCTCAAAAGATGCGGAATAACTATTTCGGGGTATCCCGAAATAGTGCTGCAGTGTAGACATAGCTTTGGGGAATAAGCTTATTTCAAAATAGTTATTTCTGGAGTTATTATTTCGAAATAAGTTATTTCAAAATAATTTCCTAGTGCAGACATGCTCTAAGGTGCCACAGGACTACTGGTTGTTTTTTTTTAAGTTACAGACTAACCTGGCTACCCCTCTGAGACTTTTAAACTGAACGATTGTGTTACAATTCCATGCCACCCCACCCCACTCAGCCTAAAGAAAGAAGGCACCTACCTACTGTATTTAGATCCAGACTGTCCCCTTTTCTCTGGGGGGGTTTTTTTTTTCTGTCTTGCTTCAAATCCAGATGTAACTCCGGAAATAAAGGGAGGTCTGTTTTCTCTCCAATTCAAAGGTACTTTCTAGCTTTACACTTAATTTCCCAGGAACAGCAATGCTCGCAGACGCCTCTCCAGTGGTCCAGGCACCTGCTCTGAATGTGTAAATGTACCGGTGCAGCATCCTTCCCTTTCCAGCTGTCACATTCACACTCCCTTTCCTACAGCAGCCAAGCGAACTCCGGGGGGCATTTCGAACCCCATCATGACAGCTGCCTGGCAAACATCGCTCGCTCCGTGTAAACTCTCCCGCTCACCCCCGCTCCGCATTGCTCCTCCCCAGCTCGGACTGGCTGCCTTGCAGGTGAATCGGGGCTTTGCCAAGGGGGGATCATCACGCCCAGCATCGCAGCACCCACGGGACGGGCCCGCTCGAGGGGCTCCCCGGAGGAGAGGAACAAAGCGGCGGGAGAGGCGAGCTGGGGAATGGGGGGGGCACGGTAGGTCCCCCCCAGCCCTCGCGGCTTGTTCACCCGACTGCCTCGGAGGGACAAGCTCTAACTTTGCCGAGCCCCTCCCGCAAATCTCCTCTCCAGTGCAGCGCCTGGCCGGGAGCCACCCCCTAGCCCCAGCCAGCGCCCGGTACTTACAGGGGGCTGCCCAGGGGCATGGGCGGGTAGTAGCCGTAGGGATCCCGCTGGGTTTTCACTGCTCTCTGCGGCTGCTGCGAGGGCTCCAGCCCCCCATTGACGCCTCTCCAGCCCCGCCGCCGGCGCTGCTGCTCCTCTTCCTCTCCCCCGTCCTCCTCCTCCTGCTGCTGCTGGGGGAAGGTCACTCTCCCCTGCTCCTTACATCTCCTGCCCTTGCCGGACATGCTCCGCTTCGCCTGCCGCGGCCGGCTCGCAGCCTGCGCTGGGGGAGCGAGGCCAGCCCTGCCCAGCCAGCCACAGAGCCGCTGGAAGGGACAATCCCCGCACCCTCAAAAAAAAAGCGCCCTTCCCCTCCCTTCTCCTGCCAGGCTGCTGCTTGTCGGGAAGGAGAGACAATGTGCCGCCTGCTCGGGAGAGCGGGGGAGTCGGTCTGAGTGAGGCGCTGAGGAGGAGAAAGGACTCCAGGTCTGCCCCTCTCCTCGCGCTTTTCATCATCACTTTGCTAGGACAGCCTCATCACGCCGAGAGAGAATCGATCCTCCACCAGCCCAGGCAGTGAGGAGAGGAGGGGACGTCCACTCCCTCCGACCTGCACATGAGCGGGGCGTGACAGCTTCCCTCTCCCGCCCCGTGTCTCAGAAGAGAGGGAAAGCTGAGGGATTGAAGAGCAGGTCCTTTCTGAAGCAAGGACAGGACAGGCAACTTTGCTAGGGGGCAGCCAAGCATCCCCGGGCAGCAAGGAAGCTCACACTCAGCAGCCGGTGCATGCATTTTGTCAATGTAAATAGTTTCTCCCCCAGGCACAACTTCTAAGCAGCGTTATAGATGTACAAGACTGTTAACATGGCCATAGTGCTTGAAAGAATATTGAAAAAGACACACTGTGTATGATATATGTATAGTAGCATGGCCTCCCTGTCATTACCACACACACATACACGCACAGACAAATCCAAGAAACAAATTAAAAAGCAAGCAATTGTCTGACACAATCACAAAAGTCTCAGGGTGCGTCTACACTGCACAGCTATTTTGGGATGCCAGAAGTATCCCAAAATAGCTACCCCACATCTACATGCGCCGCCCATTGTTTCGAAATATTTTTCGAAATAACAGGCACACTGTTTCGCCATTCCGCTAAACCTTGTTGCACGAAGGAGAAGGAATAGCTCGAAATAGTGTGTTATTTCAAAATTTGGCGCTGTGTAGACACGCCAAATTTCAGAATAAGCTATTTTGAAATAGATTCGAAATAAGATACCCAATTTGCATAGCACAAACTGCGTATCTTATTTCGAGTTTAGGGTGCTGTGTAGATGCACCCTCAGACACCTTTCATTTCTGAGCAGTGTTTCCCTCCCCTCCCCCACCCACCAGACCAGGCAAATGGGTTAAATAAGGAATAGTTTTCAAACTGCAGGCCGGTACCCAGTACCGGGTTGTGGAATGTCAGGCACTGGGTCTCATTGCTGCAGAGGGATCAGGTGACCAGTGGGGATGCTAAGGCAGGTTACCTGCCTGTCCTGGCACCCCAGACTGCGCTGCGCTCCAAAAGTGGCTGGCAGCAGGCCCGGCTCCTAGGTGGGATGGGGGAAGAGCGCAGAGGGCTCCACACTCCTATTGGCTGGGAACCTGATGCTGGCTGTTTCTGGGATGCAGCAAGGTCTGTGGTGTCAGAAGAGGCAGGAAGCCTGTGTTAGCATGCCTGCTGTACCACTGACTGAGAGCCACTCAAAGTAAGCCCCTTCTGCCTCCGCCCTGATACCCCAAAGCAGGAGCCCCCTCCTACAGCCCAATCTCTCATCCTCAGCCCTACCCCAGAGCCCACACTCATATCAAATTATGTTGGGTGGTGGGCATCAACAATTTTCTTCAACTGGGTCATGAGAAAAAAGTTTGAAAACCACTGAAATAAGGTTCCCTATGCATGAAAATAAGCATTCAATGTTTTCTCTGGCTTGCCTACAAGAAAAATACAATGAGAGTCTTGATTTCCAAATAATTTTAAGTGACAAGTATAAAGCTGAAACCAACGTGAATGTGCAGACGCTTATGCCTCTTACCTGTAACTGAAGCTAATTAGACCCTTTTGTCTAGTGCTCAATCACAAAGATTCTTGTGATGAGGAGAATACAAAATTACTTCTTTTGTTCCTATGAGAGTTTCAGATAATTATATTATGAGGCAAATTATGCCCTGGTAACTGTACAACCCCATTAGAGCCAGTGGAATTGCACTGGGGGGAAACTTAACTTCATCTGTTTTCATAAGCAGCCTGTACAGCAATCTATTTGTTAGTTTATTCATCACAGTATAGCTATTCTCCCTCTCTCTCCACATTGCACACTGTGACCGTGTGTTTTTCTTGCTTTGAACTTCAAGGCTTAATCTAACCATCATTGCAGAATTGCAATGAGAAAGACTGAAGTCCAGATCCTACTGCCACTGAATGTAATGGGAGTTTCACTGTCTTTGTCAGTGGGATCAGAATCCATCCCCAAACACCACTCTCTCCTTAGACAGAGATCTCACTTTTAACAATGGAAGGCACTCACCTCTGCTGGGGCTGAGTCTCATCAACACGCCAAAAGAAGAGGTTTGCAATACCCCACTTCTTTTTTTCTTTTTTCTTTTTTGTTCCGCTGCACAAGTTGTTTGCAGTACAAACTGAGATTTTGCTTTGCCTATTTTCACAGTACATAAGTCTGTATTGTTGCATATGCAGGAAGAACCCTGAAGAGATGCATAACCTCATCCCAGTTCAGCTAAAATGTTGGCATTTGGAAAATGAATCACTTTGTCAGTTGAATCCATTAAAAAAATATCAGTGGGCCTTTTTCTGCCTATTTACACCATGTCTAACCTGCCTTTGTCTTCAATGGGATTACACAGATTGTAGGGCAGAACGTAGCCCCAGCTTTTAGGTATTTATAAGCACTCATCACCATACTAAGTGCTAATCACAACAATTCATAATCACATAAGATTATCCATACAAGACAAACATCAAGATGTTAAACCTAATTCTTCTACACTGCATTAGAGCCCAGTCAGCTGATGCAATCTGTTGTCATTGACTCCTGCAGAGTCTCATTGACCTAAAAACATAATATTCATTTTGCTCTCTACACTCAGGAAAGACTCCAGTTCTAGTCAGTGGAAGTTTTGTCTGAATAAGGGATACAGGATTAGGCCTTATGCCTCTCCTCTAGAATCTCCTGTGGGGGGAAAAAAGTGAGCACATGGGTTTAAAAACATAGCTTCTTAGGGATTACATAGTGTAAAGACTCTAAATATCAAATGTATGCTAACAAAAGGAATAATGAAGTTATTTTTGCTTGAAGAAAATCAAGTCACTCTTTCTTTAGATGCTTCAATTGTGGCTTCTCACTAACTTTAATCAGATCCACAGTTGTCTATGCTAGTGAACTTGTTATAGAACCTGGTCCTTAGCTATTTTCAGATTCCAAGGCCAGAGGGACCAAAGTGATAAGCTACTGTGACCTCTTGAATAAAACACAGACCATAGACCTTCCCCAAAATAGTTCCTGGAGCATGTTTTAGAGAAACATCCAGTCTTAATTTAAAAAATGGTAAGTGATGTAGCTCATATGGCTAGCATCCTTTATCATATTCATTGATTTCCCTTCATTATAGTCTGCATTTATTTTATTCAGCAGTAATGCAAGGAACCTACGGGCCTGTATCCTGTAGGGCGTTGGCTTCCACATTTAGCATAAGAGTTGAGGCCTATGAGCTTTGGTCCCGATAAAGAGCTCACAGGAAACAGAGTATGTATGGGGGGAATTTTGTTGATAAGGACACCAGTCAACTACAGGAACATGAGCGAACACCAGTTTGGATTAGAATAGCCACAGATGACAGATCACAACAATGATAAAGACCCCAAACTAAGCAAGGGTTGTGTGCAAGAGCACAGTGGGCACTGGGAGTCAGTCCCCAAGTGAAGCAGGGCCAGGAGCAAGAGCACAGTGGGGCAGAGAGGAGGGTATCATTCCTCAAAGTGAGGCACAGCCAAAGACAAGAACACAATAGAGCAGTGGTAAGTCAGTTCCTGAGCAAGGCAAGGTCCAGGGCAAGCAGCAGTGGGGCAGACAGAATCCCCCTGGGCAGTACCTACCTCCCTCTGTCAAAGCCACCATCTTGGGAGCCAGTTCTCTCTCCCTCCAGCTGAGCTGCAGCTTAACAACCCTCCTGGTTTTGCTGGGACTCTCCCAGAATCTGGCATAATCTCCCAAAAGCTACAGAAACTAACCCAGGAAATGTTAAGCTGCTTACAAGACTGGTGGCGCAGTGTGGCTAAAGCAGGCTCCCTTTCTGCCCTGGCTCTGAACCACTCCCAGAAGCAGTTGGCATGTCCTACGATTCTGGAGAGGGGAGTGGGGACTCTACACACTGCCTCCACCCTGAGTGCTGACTCTGCAGCTCCCATTGGCTGGGAGCTCTGGCCAATGAGAGGTGTGGGGCAGTGCCTGTAGCAGAAGAAGCATTCAGAATCCCTTGCCCCTTCTCAGGGGCCGCAAGGGGCCAGAGCCTTAGTCTTCATGCACTGCCATCCAGTCCTGAGCACCTTCTGCCTCCAAACTTCCTCCCAGAGTTTGCACCTCACACCTCTTCCTGCACCCCAACCCTTGCCCCAGGCTCAGCCAAGAGCCTCCTCCCTCTCTCCAAATCCCTTGGCCCCAACCCAGAGCCCACACCCATTCCCATTCCCCAAGCCCCAGCCCAATGAAAGTGAATGTGCATGGGGGAGAGAGGGAGGAAGGGGTGAGCAGGGTGGGCCCTCGAAGAAGGGCCTTGGGGAACGAGTGGGGCAAAAGATGGGGCAAAGGTGTTTGGGTTTGTGTGATTAGACAGTTGGAAACCCTACTGCAGCTCCTCCATGCAGTTCTTCCCACCATCTTGGCAGAGAGGCTGCTTGCTGTTACTCCTGTAACTAGGCTTGTAGTGTCCCGTCAGCACTGCTGGATGCTAGGGATGTTAAAAGTCGGATATTTTAATAATCATGTAACCTGTAACATTTTTAGCAGTTACATGGTTATTCGGTGCTCCCAACCCCCGCCGGGTTGGGGCCAGTAGCCAGTGCACTCCTGGCTCCCAGCCCCACTCCTGGGGAGCCCCCTGCAACCTCCACACTGCTGCCTCTGAGACAGAGGCAGCAGTGCAGGGTGGCAGGTGGTTCCCCTGCATGTACTTCATTTAAATCTTGGACCAGAGGGCTGGGACTGAGCCAGCCTGCTGGTCCGAGTTTTAAATGCAGAGCATACAGGGGTAGGGAGTTGTTGCGGTTAACCAGGACTGTTAACCGATAAGCAATCACTAACTGGTTAACTGAGTAGCTGTTAACATCCCTATTGGACGCTGCCAGGATCCTGGAATCTACCAACTCCACTTTTTGACTAGAAAGTCTAATTGAAAACCAGACACCTGGCAACAGGGACACTGGAATGAGGCAGGGAAGAGAAAGGGGACTGAAGCCCCATCACTTTTACAAGTGGGAGGACTGGTGTCTGCTAGAAATTACGAGATCACACTAAGGAAGAGGGTGGCTGCCTTCTTCAGTACCGATCTGTAATGTTTAGGGGGAAAGCTGTGTGATCTTAGAGGACTTCAGTTTGAGTGATAAATGCTGGAGGTCTCATTCTGCCACTAAAAAATATCGTTGGAATTTCTAAACATTATAAATGACAATTTCCTAACTCAAAAAGTACTTCAGCCACCATGGGGAAATTAGGTCGCATTCTAAAAAATAAAGAGGAACTGATCACAGAATTAAAAATGAATGGTAGCTTAGGTACAAGTGATCATGTCTGGATCACATATATACAATACAAGCAGAATAAAGTCCCAGTAATTAATGGCCAGTACCAGGTTTACAATGGTGTCATGGCACTGTTGAAAGGAGCCCACTATGGCTATGTCTACACTGCACTCTAAACCCGAAATAAAGTGCTATTTAGAGATATCCCTTAACCCTCCTGGAATGAGGGTTACCGGGACGCCAAAATAGCGCGCCCATTATTTTAAAAAAATATTTTGAAATAATGGGTGGCTTGTGAAAATGCAGGGGAGCTATTTTGGGATACCTCTGGTATCCTGAAATAACGTTGATGTGTAGACATACCCTATGGTTGCCAGAGGAAGTATTAAGAAGCTCCCTAGAAATGGGAGGAGCCACCAGCATTTGGACTGTGGCCCTGCCCCTACTTTGCCCTCATCCCTATCCCTGCTCAACCCCTTCTCCTGTTGCCCCGCTGCTATTCAACGTCTCCCTGTCTCCCATGTGGCCTCTCCCCTTTAGCTTCACTCACTGCTCATTTGGCCTTCCCTCCATCACTCACTTTTAAGGCATCTTGTGCTTTATCTGTTAGGACATTGATCTACAAGCATTAACCATCATTTTATTTGTGGTTAGTGTCTTAGAAACAGGTAATGCCGTTTTTGACAGAATGCTACTGTCACGCCCCCTTCCCTTTTGCCAGTTCAGTCCTTCCTAAATAGATTATAACCATTGATTGTAACATTCCAGTTATGTGAATCATCCCACCAGGTTTCAATAATACCAACTAGATTGAATTTTTGCTCATAAGTGAGCAATTTCAATTCCTCTTGTTTGTTTCCTAGTCTCCTAGCATTGGTGAATAGGCAATTCAAGAATTTCTTCTCTTCGTGTCCGTTGGTTCCTTGATTAATGTCGATCTCAACATCTCTATTTTCTTATGAGCGCTCACAGCTTCCCTCTTTTGCCCTCTCCCTTTTGCTATTAGTTTAACCCCCTCCTGACTGATGCAGCCAGCCCATTCCCAAGTAAGTTGGTCTCTCTTCTACTAAGGTGAAGGCCATCCAAACTATATATACCTCCTCAGTGGCAATTTCTGGGGAGAAACACAAGAGGAGCACTGGGCACGTGACCACACCCTCACGTGGCTTCTCCCTGCACTACCACTCCAAGCCCCTGCCCCTGCTCTGTCCCCTTCCCACCTCTTCCCACCCCTGTTTTGTGACCCTTTGTGCCTCTCCCACATGTTGCCTCCTCCTTCTCTCCATGGAAGGGGAGCTAATGTTCCACAGAATCAAAATCTTCCACCCTACATCTAGCCACCACTTCACTTCCAGTCACTTATGTAGCCAGCAGTCCAATATTGCCTAATATAAAATACAGAACCTCTACTATTTCCAAGATAAATTAATATTTTTTTTGTATCTAGCTGAGCAAAAATTACAGTGGAAAGCATGGAGCACACTTATTTAATTTATACAGCTATTCCAGGATACTTGGAAACTTATTAACATTTGAATGGCTACAATTTCTAATATGTATTATTGAAAGACTGTTTACTGGCTCAATTGAATTTTACTTGGGTATCTATAGAAAAGTGGTTATGACCAGCTGAAATCAGGCTCCCTAAGGAGTCAAGCCATATGAAAAGTCTCTTGTCATTCTTTAAGCATGGATTCTGTCATAAAGAAACTACTGATAAAGAGCTTTGAGAATAAAGTAAACACACCTATAAATACAGAGGAAGATTCTAGTGACAATAATATTAGGATGAAAATAGTCTGTGAGGAGATACATGGTTATTAAATTACCTAAAGAATGAGCAATGACTTGATTTTCTTAAAATCAGCATATGTCGCACTTCCAAAAACTGGCACTCTTTGGTCTGGCAACATCTGTGGTCCTGCTGGAGTCCAGGAGCCTAATGGCAGAAGAGCCAGTCAAGGCTGGAGGCCCGGCCATAGGGCCAGGGCCAGAGCCCTGAGGCAGCCCCCAGCAGCCTTTCTTCTTCCACAAGGAGTAACATATGATATCTTTTGATAACTAGACTCTTAACTCTCCCCCTATCCTTGAGAATCAATATTTAACTCATATACGCTTGTGTGAGGACACAGTCGGGGGTTCCCCTGGTCCTGAAGCCCCATAGCAGCACGAACAGACTCCACCAGCTGGTAGAATAGAGGGGTTTTATTGCTTCTCCAGGATACAGCACAGCATAGATGTAATCTGGTTACAGGAATTAGGGCTAGGATGCCTCAGGCCCCCCTCGAGATGGGGGTGACTGGGCCCCTACAATCCCAGCCCCCTCCTCAGTCTCTCTCCTTCATGGCTCCAGCCCAAGACTGCCCCTTCCCCCAGCACACACTTCCTTTGTTCAGACTCTTCCCTTAACTTGTAGAACTGGTTTTAGCCACTGCCCTGGGGCGGTAAGGCACCCCCTTCTGGGCCGTGCTTACAGACAGCTGCCAGTGGGGTTCCCCCACAGCCCAAGCATAGTGACCAACAAGGTACTAACACTACACCACATTCTTGTTTATATTTAACTCATATAGGCTTGTTTTTCCATACAAAACTTCATAGAGAAACAGTGTCTAATAGCACTACCCTTAGCCATTACAAACTTCCATAAGTGAAAATGCAGGTCCATAGTTTTTCTTTTTAATAAAAGTGAGGAGGAATGTGGACGCCTGCCAAGATGCACCTATCTCAAGTCCTATCCCCAGTGAACGACTTCAACAACCAGGCTAGATGGTGAGAAATTCCCCTTCTCATACTGCAGAATCGCAAAAGAGCCACTCAGCTGCCATTACTGCAGCTTCAGGGCTGGTGTAATCTTTGCATCCTCTCCCTACCCTATGTAACCCATCTCTGGGAAAATCCATCCACATAGCAGTGGTTCCATTTTCCCTGCTCCTCCAGTAAACTTTCCAGTGTACAGTAGTGTACTAGGAGCCTCAGGACAGCTTGGCTCAATAGCACACAGAGAAGAGACATCTTCTTTGTGGGCTCCTCCAATTTTCCTTGTTGGGAGCAGCAGACTGGCAGGTGAAGTGTAGAGGGTAATTCAATATGAATTCTTGCTGGTTAGGCTGATTGGCCCTCAACTTCAGCTGTTTCTCAGCTATGTAATAATGACATGTTATGTAACTAAACATGACACCCTACTAGGTTACATTTAATCATGTCTAGTATCAATAAAAATTATCTTAAAAATGTCTGAAGGAAAATAGCTATTTCATTACTAACAATAATAATTGTATTGCTGTTTTGTTTGTATGCAATTTATTGTACCACGAGAGCCTTTGGTAGTTATGCTTGTGAAAGTCTTATCAGAAAAACTGGAAATCCTCAGTTTCCCTCACAATTTGTGGAGTTGTACTTAATCAGTTTATTGATACCACAAATTATTGGGGAGGACAATTGGAGGGGATAAGTTATCCAGACAAACCTCAGTAGGTTTTATGTCATATCTTGGCAATTTGCGTACCTTTCTCCGATTCTTTTTTCGGAAGAGGCTTTTCTGAAATTTGGCCTATGCATACTGGGCCAAATTTAGGAAAAACCTCCTCTTTCGGAAGAGCCCTTTTTCCTCGTGAAACGAGGTTTAAAGGGCTTCTGAAAGAGCACATCTGCTCTTCCAAAAAAATTTCAGAAGAGCAGACGCATTTCCAGAACGAGGCAGAAAAACTCCATAGTGTAGACATAGCCCTTATGAAGCATCATAGTATGAAGTAGAGGGAATTGTTCTTCAAAGGAGGGGCAGGGGCATGGCCTTCCAGACCCACAGATCTACAAAAATGTCCCATAGAGACATCTGTGCAAAGTGCCAGAATATCTGTATCGGGGAGCTGCACTTGTATATTGCATGCTTTTCTAGAAACAAAATCCCTTTAGGAACTTTGCTTCCACTAGCTGCATTCCCTGTGCCTTTAACCTGTACCTTTCTGCATGATGAAGAAGAAAAAATCAGAGAGGGTTTTCATAAAAGTTTCTGGGTCAGGCTGTCATAGTTGTATTCGTTTCAGATATTTAGGAAGAAGACAGTGTAAGCTTTCTCTGCCTCATCTTACTACCCAAAATCCACAACACTCAAATAAATACTCTTAATGCTAAGGCCTGGGTGCTGATGCTGATGCTCTTCTTTATCCTTCCCTCCCCTGTTTTACTTGTTAATTAGCCATTTTTAGCTAATTTTATAAGGAGCAAGGGTAATTTTGAAAGAAGGGTTTTCTTTCGAAATAACCGCGTCTAGACAGCATTTCTTTTTTCAAAATAGGGTATTTCGAAATAGCGCCCGGACGCGATTATGCAAATGAAGAGCAGCAAATTCAAATCCGTGCTTCATTTGCAATTTCGTTCACCTGCATTTGCATTCCCTCTCTCAAAAGAGGAATGCAGTGGAGGCATACCCTCAATGTGGATGCGCTACCTAGGACTCAGAGCCCCACGAAGCACTCTGGGGAGCTCCTGTAGGCAAATAAGTTCAAATTAGTGGCATTTTTTGAGGAGTAAGGTTAGTTCGAACCAAGGGGTTTGGTTCGAACTAATGCGTCCCGGTGTGCACTTCCTGGTTCGAATCAGCTGTTGAGCGGAGTAACACGCCGGCGAGATCATGCTAATGAAGCGCGGGATATTTAAATCCCCGCTTCATTAGCAATTTCGGTCGCCTACATTTGCATCCCTAGCTCAAACTAGGAAGCAAGTGTAGACGTACCCTTAGAGTTACTATGGTGTGGTGTATAGTTGCTGGTAAGAATTTGCTTCAGGTTGGTGGGTTGTCTGTGGGCAAGGACTGGCCTACCTTCCAACATCTGTGAGAGTGAGGGATCATTGTCCAGGATGGGTTGTAGATCACTGATGATGCGTTGGAGAGGTTTTAGCTGGGGACTATAGGTGATAGCCAGTGGTGTTCTGTTATTTTCTTTGTTGGGCCTGTCTTGTAGCAGGAGGCTTCTGGGTGCACGTCTGGCTCTGTCGATCTGTTTCCTCACTTCCTCAGGTGGGTATTGTAGTTTCAAGAATGCTTGGTGTAGATGTTGTAGGTGTTTGTCTCTGTCTGCAGGGTTGTACCTTAGTGTTTGGCTGGGATACTGTTCCTGACATCTCTAACTAATATAAACTATATGATGATAATCAGGGCTTGACAAACGGCGGCGTGGAAAGCTGCTCGCCAGCCCCGCACTGCACATGCGCAAGAGCCGCATTGCACATGCGCACGCCACCGGTAAATGGGGCGCTATTCTATAGTTTGTCGAGCCCTGATGATAATATAAACTAATGTTATAGTTTAAACTACATGAAAAGTAAACAATTTTTTATTTGAATCTATGATTCTATGCACCTTGTGTAGTCAGTAAGCTCTGTGCAAAGTGAGTGGGTATAAAATATTACCAAACTACCAGAGGAAAATCAGACTCTCAGCGATGGGTTTTGAGGTTGTACTATGTGATCTCAGAGGCTACGGTAGCATCATGCTGATGAAGATACTAGCTATATTTTGAGAAGTCTGCATAATGGTTGATCCAGAAAAAATGGATCAATGCCCTTTTCTCCTGAAAAACATTGCAAGTATATGTAGGTCTAGACATTTGCATGTGCCTCACTAGGTGCATGGGCATACAAATCCAATGTCCATGTATAGTCTTTGCACAAGTCACCAGCATCCATATCATACACACGAAGTCTTATTCTTCTCCTCCTACAGAAGTCAGTAGAAGGATTACTAGAATAAAGGCTGCAGGATCATTTTATTATACATTGCTGTGCTGGCTGCACATATTTTATAAATAATAAAATATCAGTTAAGCATAGTGTATATTAAGTATCATATTGCAGTTATTCAGGAGGCAGTCGGGATTTACTGCCGAGGTGTCCTCACTGGTGTCTAGCTCCGTTGATGATGATGATGACCAGAAGGCTGCTTCCGTGTGTGCTCAGTGATGTGGGCCGTGTCGACTTGTGCACTTAGTCTCCACAGCAGACCCCAAGAGAGCCCCCAAAGACCACAAACCAGATAAGGATCAAAGGTGCCAGGCCGGGTTTATTGTTAAGCAAAGTACAATAATAGTTGTCAGTAGACTCTACTGAACCACTATGCATATGTACCCCATAGCAATGGAATGACTCAGTCAGTGGGAAATTTCCACTGCCCTCTAGGTCATCCAAAGACTGTCCCCTCAAGACACCACTTTATATACAGGTACAAACAAATCACACATCACTGCTGACGTATCAGGTTGCCACCCTCTGACATCAGGTTACCACCCTCTGACGCTACTTAGATACCACCCATCACCCTGTACCTTGTGGTTTGATTAGATCATCTCTATCCATCATGTTGTCATTTCAGACCCTTTTTTGAACCTGGGTCTGTATCTGTGAGGAGTGGGTACCAAAGTCATTTTTAATGAGCTAGTGGTATCATGTGCTTTCCACTTATGACCAGTACCAATTATTGTTCTGCAGTTGATACCTAGCACCAATTAGTGTTTTGCACTCTCAGCCCTGTTCGTGCCAAGTTCTGTGGGCTGGGGCCTGCCTCTTGCTCGCAGCTTAGCTTTGCTTTATGTTAGCCATGTTTTGTCCATTGTTAGCTAGGCCTCAGGCCTCACACCAGGCCTGTGCTGCATGGGCTTATGTTTTAGGCCTTCATCTTACTACACATATATTTTGCTTTTCTATCTATATTTAACTCAGAATGCAAGGTTTCTCAAGGCAGGACTTTCATCACTAAAATAATATATTATGCCCTTTTCTCAGGCCAGGTCTACACCGGTGGAGAAAATCAATGCAAGATATGCAACTCCAGCTATGTGAATTGCGTAGCTGGAGTAGGCACAGCTTGGACTGATTTTCTGGCGTGGCCCCATAGCAGGAGGTCAACAGAAGAAATGCTCTCATTAACTTCCCTTACTCTTTGCAACAGTGAGGAGTATTGGTGCCGATGGGGGTGCCCTCAGTGTTCGATTTAGCGGGTCTTTATTAGACCCACTAAATCGAACCCCGGAGGATCAATTGCCAGAGCGTCAATCCTCCAGCAAGTGGAGATGTGGCCTCTGTTAATAGTCACTGCAGATGCAACCACTCATCCCATACTGTGACCATAGAGAAGTAGGCAACTCCCTGATGAATAAGTTTACTGTCAAAAGATAAAAAGTTGAAATAATTTTTTTTTCTCTTACTGGCAGTGCTGCAAATAAGAATGAATAAATGGAGTGTATCTGTGCTAAAACATATGAGTTACTGTATAGAGATATTCAGAAATGTAATTTATATTTTAAATTTCTGATTGAGTTTACTGAAAAAGTGTAAGGATAATATATACCATCTGTAAACAGCCAGCATTATGTAACTTTGTGGACAATAAAGGTTCAAAAAATTTATCTAAGAGATCACAACCTAAAGGTTACAATCTGGAAAGTTCTGAAAGTTACATGGAATATAATGTTTAATCACAACTATCCTATCCTTCCCAATTTAAATTAACAGAATAAATATTTAGTGTGCTTTGGTCTGACCTAACATTCAGAAAGAATGAAAAAAATGTTCTGATCACTGGTGTAGGACTAGCATTTAGAAAAGTTTACTGGTTCTGTAGATTTTGTACTCATCCACCAACTTTTTCCTAGACCAGTGTTTCTCAAAATGGTCTGCGAAACTACTTTGAGAAACCTGTTAACTGGCCATGCCAGTTCATTTACTTACCAGTGCCGTGGCCATGGAGCCTTGTGGCTCCTATTGGCTCCGTTTCGCTGGTTGCAGTCAAGGGAAACCGCGGGAAGCAGAGGCCCAGCCTATGCTGCTTCCAGTGGCTCCCTTTGCCTGCAAACAGCAAACTGGAGCCAATAGGAGCTGCGAGACTCTGTGGCTGCAGCACCAGTAAATAAACAAACTGGTGCAGCCAGTTAACAGGTTTCTCAAAGTGGTTTCACGGACCACTTTGAGAAACACTGTCCTAGACTTCGAAGGTTGTTAAGCAGTTTATCGTAAAATGTACGAAATATAGGTACAGGCTGAACCACTCTGGTCCAGCAACATCCTTAATCCAGCATGATTTTAGTTAACTGGATGTCCATTTATCAGAGGTGTGGCAGTTTCCCGTGGTCCCATCATGTTTATTTATAGCCACCAGTCTTGGTTCTCAGTGTTCTGTGCTGTTATTTAGCTCTAATTTACCCTGAAATATCTTCTAAGAGCCCAATAAAGAATGGAAGTGTTGGTAATGCTGCTAAACGATATTGATCTCCTGTGATCTGGCAAATTCTCTATTTCAGCACCAGTCAGGTCCCGGGGGTGCGAGACTAGCAAGGTACAACCTGGATAGCTGTATTGGTCCCTGCATATTAGAGAGATGAGGTGGATAAAGTAACATTGTCTGTTGGTGAGAGAGAGAAGCTTTCAAGCCACGTGGAAGCTGGTCTCATAAAATATATTACTTCACCCAACTTATCTATCGTAAAGTGTGTCATTTTTAATGAGCGAGTGGTATCATGTGCTTTCCACTTATGACCAGTACCAATTATTGTTCTGAAGTTGATACCTAGCACCAATTAGTGTTTTGCACTCTGCCACATATAAAGCTAAATCTTTGTCCATTCACAATGTTGAGTGCAGAATATGAGGCAAACAATTCTTTAGGAGACATAATCAGTAGGGGCTCAATCATTGAAGGAACTACTAAACTTACTTAAAGCACATTCATTGTTGCAATAACTTCAATTAGGCTTCTCCTGTGCTTAAAGTAAAGCATCTGCTTAGGGGATTTCCTGTATCTAGGTTATGGGTGGTGAGTGAAGGTAGGGTTGGGGGAGGCTGGGTTGCATGCAGCCCCAGCCTCCCTGGCCCCGGAGCATGGGGAGGGCAGGTGCTGGGGGGCAGCAACACTCTGTCCCCAGTACACGTACAGTTGGCATCCTGGGACGGAGAATAGGCAAGGTCAGGCTGGCAGTTTGGGAAGTCAATGCCTTCCCCGCCTATGATACCCGCCACCCCTGATCTAGGGTAGAGTGTTCAGTACCTTGCAGAACTGAGCCCTGGAAGAATAAAAAGGCAACAAAGGCATGTACATATCCTGTCACATTAGTTTTTGTGATTGATCATTATCCCAATTCTTGTATAAAACTCAGAGATTATTACAGCGAAAAAGCCTTGCTCTGGGAACACTACAGTTATATTTCTAGTTTTAGCAGATCTAAATGCTGATGAAAGGCACTAGATTGACAGCACAAATACAGAAGATCACATGAATATGCAGTAGCAGTGCCCTTCACATTGTGTCCTGCCAATACACCTTAGCCTTGATGTACAGCAAGAACATCTAGTTATGTTTGATGGATCCACTAAACAGGGTTTTACAACTCTCAGGGGCCCCTTCTTCACAGCATTTCCCTTTCCCTTTTCCTAGTCAGAGGAAAGTGTCCTGAACCAGGAAGTGGCCAGGCTGTCTCTGTGGAGTAGAGGCTACATGTCCGTCAGGCAAGGAAGGAGCTGCAGAGAAACTGGATGCAGAAAGAATTCCCTAGGAACTGTACACGGAGCAATGTTTGGAGCATTACAGATGTGTACAGATCCATGCAGGATCAGCTAAGCAGCAAGCCGGTGCATAGGAGCCCCAGTGAGACATACTAATTGATCCTGGCTTAGAAACCCACCAGCTTCTCTTTCCTTGCATAGAGGCTGAACTGAAAAGGACACCTCCCAGCCCTAGCCTAAAAAGCCATAACTTGAGCCTGGACTCCTCTAGGGACCTAAAAGTTTACCGTGTTGCTCACTTTGAATTGTAACTGTTAAGTCTCTATGCCAAGTGTACCTGCAACCTTTCCTTTTTGTGCCAGCCCTTGAAAAACTCCCTTTCACTGAACCTATTCAGACATGTGGCTATTGGGCCTGCAAGGCCCAGCAGCTGCTGAAGTAATTGGGGACTGTCTCCAAGCTATTGTACACTACTGGTACCCAGACCTGCATACAGGGGGTGGGGCAGGGCCAGAGAAAGGAGGCAGTTGCCATTGGGCCTAGTGAATCAAAAAGGCCCAGAACTCCCAGCTGCCACCACTATCACAGGAGCAGCGGTGGCTGGAGCCCCGGCTCCTTTATATCACCACTGGAGTGCCATGCAGTACACTCTCGGTAGCTATCAGGGCTGATGAGGGGTCCAGCATGGCGCACTCTAGGTGGCAGTGAGGACTGGTTGACCCCCAGCTCCACCCCTTCTGCCCAAGGCCCTGCATCTTCCTGGAACGTGGAGGCACCCCCCCCCACCCATTACCCAGAGGCCCGGCAAGTCTGTTGGCCCTCCCGTTGGCACCTGAAGTGTTTGGTGTATTTCATTACCCGAGTAGCCTCAATGTTTACATATGACTAGGCAATTATCTTTCTGTGTCCATACTGGGGAGATCTTCCAAAGGCACAAAAGGCAGAAAGGTTCCTAACTCCCTCTGTACATCAAGGGCAATGCCCAATTCCCATTTACACCTTGAAAATCATTCTCTTATGTCTTTAACCTAGTCTGCATTGTTATCAATGGTGCCAGCTGGGCTGGCATGAGTAGGGTTACCAGATGATTTCAAAAAAAATACCAGACACACTTGATCTCAGATGGGGGTGGGGACCGGGAGGAGGTTGGGGGGAGCGGGGCTGGCCGGGAGGGAACCGGCCGGTGGGGAGTGGGACTGGCTGGGAGTGGGTCGGGGCGGGGTTGGCCGGGGAAATTGGGCGGGGAACCAGCCGGCGGGAAGCAGGGCTGGCCGGGAAGCGGTTGAGAGGAGCAGGGCTGGCCAGGGGAACCGGCTGGCGGAAGCGGGGCTGGCCGGGAGGGGTCGGGAGAGCGGGGCTGGCCAGGGGAGATTGGGGGGTGTGGAACCGGCCGGCGGGAAGCAGGGCTGGCCGGGAGGGGGTTGAGGGGAGCAGGGCTGGTCGGGGAGAAACCAGCTGGCAGGAAGCAGGGCTGGTTGGGAGGGGGCCGGGGAAGCGGGGGAAGGGGGAACTGGCCAGCAGGGAGCAGGGCTGGCCTGGGTGCATGCAGATCCCGGGGTGCTGCCTGTCCTGCACACGGTCCCGGCAGGGCGCATGGACAAGTCTGGCCCTGGGGATTCCATCCCACCCTGGCCCTGCCCCGGCCCCCACCTTCCTCCTCTCTACTGTAGTGTGAGCGCATCTACCAGCCAGGCAGTACGCAACTATGTACTGATACTCATGATAATAATGAAACTTACTTAATTAGAAAATACCGGACATTTATACTCAACACCGGACACCTGGCAACCCTAGGCATGAGCATCCCTCCATCCATGAGCCTATAGGAACAGAACTAAAACAAAATCAGCTCATTTCAGACAGACCACCAAACCACTGACATCAACAGCTTTTGGTCACTGCTGACCTGAGTCAACCAGCAACCTCCAGCTGAAAGGCTGCATATTCTGTTCCTAACTGATTGAACCACCCACTCTGTTCCACAGCCAAACACCTTAGGAAGCAGCACACTGAATTACAAATGGGATTCAGGGTCATGATAGATGAATAGAGTGCAGAGCAGATAAGATTTTAGTAAATTAGCAGTGATTTTTGTCCAGTGCAAATGATTAAGTCTGAATAAATTTGTAGACAGTTCAATCACTCTAACGGGGAGATGAGAAGCTGAGTTGCTTGCAGGGTCAGGACATGATAGACCGTACATAATAAATAGCGAAACCAGTTACATAACCCTGTAAACCAATCCACGGTGAGTATTTCCAGACAACTATTTTTCCTGTCTTATTGCACACTGCAATCATAATCTATTTTAATTTATGGACACATTCCCAAAAAGCACTCTGGGCACCTTAAAGGAATTAAATTAAAAACACAGCTAAACAATACAAGGAAGTATGTCCAACAAACATGTCCCGGAGAGAGAGAGAGAGAGAGAGAGAGAGAATCTATTCTGCTGATCCTCAGCATGCAAAGTTAGCCTTGGGTATAGTTCGTGATTTTAACAGATTACATATTAGCATTAGTAATGCAGCACTTCGTTGTTAAATTCCTTCAGAACTCATAGACAGAGAGCAGCTGGTCTTTGTTACAATTCAAAGTATCATATGTTCTCTTGGGGGAAGAGTGATACCCGAAGTGTACATCACCTAATTTTTATAAATAATATATTTTGCTCCTGGACAGGTGATGGACTGTTTGTGAAATGATTCGACCTAGAGGCTAATTTGTTGCTTTATGCTTGCTCCCTTGAGTCAATGTGGATGGCTGAAAGAGGTGGGACCTTGGAAGCCATGTGCCCCTATATATCCTCATGGCTGCTTTTTTGAACTTCACATAATGCTTAGGCAAAAGAAGCATTTAGGGTGTAATTACCACAGGAAGTAATCCGTGATGGCTGCTAATCTCTGTATTTTGATCACTCCTTTAAGAAAGCTGACTGTAGGTCTTGGGTGTAATTTCTGCAGTAGACTCAACCTGATTTTTGTCCACCATTTCAAGCACAATTTATTGTGATATCTATTATGTCATCTAAGACATTGTGTTTTGTTCATAAATTCTTCTAAAGATACAGTTTTATATTCTTTTCTACAAGTTTTAATGTTTTATGTTTCCTACACGTTTAATTGAATGTTAATTAATGAACATGTGCTTTGATAATTAAAAAATCACAATATCTGTGTTTTGTACTGATCTGTTAAATGGGGTCTTTTTTTCCCCCAAGAACTACAGGAAATGTACATGGATATTCAGTTGCTCTTAGCCCCAATAGGTAGGCCTCTTGCAGTGGTTTACCTAGGATTTCTGAAATGAAATATACTCCAAAGCAGATGTCTTGTCAAATGGACAGAGACACTATTAATAGATGAGGAGAGACAGGCATCTTCATATCAAACTCTAATGCTAAAATTCTTGATTTAAAAAAAAAAGTCTCTTGCTCATCAATCAAGCTCAACTTGAAAAATAATCCAGAAAACTGCCAAAAATGAATCTGTTAAAAAAAAAAAACCCAAAATGAAGGTTTTCAAGAGCATGCAATAAAAAAGAAAAACATGAAAAAAATATAGCCAGTTCCTACATTTTCAAAAATACTCACATTATAAGAAGATCATTCCATTTTGTGGTGATAACTGAGGTGAATTATTAAATAAATCAGATTACTTTTAGAGTTCTCTGAATGAGTTGTTCATAACGAAACCTGAATCCCAGATACAATATTTTTGATGAGACTTTCCAAATTCAAGCTTATTTTTAAATTGTAAATAACTATCCAATTGAAACCTTCCATTTCTTATCAGTCCAGGCACTTGCTACTCAATATAGTCTTTAGCTTAGCCTTTCAGACTCCTGTTGTACTTAGTATAATTCCTTTATATCAACTCTTTTAGAGAGAGCCAAGGCACTGTACCATCCATTCTGTTAGTCACTCAAATTAAAAGGATTAATTGCAAATTAATATAGGCTAGCTATGGGTGTCTTTTATCTGATAGGAGTGTTATCTCAGTAATAATTTTAGTGACAGAAATATGCCTACTGGCTTCCCTATTCTCTCCTAGACAGCTTGTAATGAAGATACTCTTGTACCAGATAAAAAGTACCCATTTGCATTATAAAAAGAGGAGGCTGAAAAATGATATATTGATAGCCAAATTGGCTGGATATAAAATGGAAGCCTGAGAAGCCAAACAATGTTAAAATCAGACCTGCCAGAAACACTGATGCACACAATCAAGAAGGAAATCTTGAGGAGGCCATACAGAGAGGCAGCCTCACATTAGCTCTTGTTATTTACATTGCCTTCCCAACAGAGGGGAGTCAGATCAAGTCCTTCTTTTGGGGGGGGGGGGCAGTTTCAGGTATCACCATGGAAGGGAGCACCAGTCACATGACTGCCATGGACCAAGGCATGGGCGGTCAGGCCTGACAGCCAGGAACCAGGGCTCAGACCAGCAGGGCTCAGAATAAGGCAGGCACAGGAGCAATCACAGCCACTGCCTAAAGTCAATGGCTGGACATAAGAGCATCCCTGGCAATGCCACCTAGCTGATCTGGCCAATTGGGGGTTACAATTTTTCTCCTTCCTCCTTGTAACAACCTTTTATGTACTTGAAAAAGTTTATCATATACCCTCTCATTGTTCTCTTTTCTCGATTAAACAACCCCAGTTTTTTCAATTTTGCCTCATAGGTCATGTTTTTTAGACCTTTAATCATTTTGTTGCTCTTCTCTGGACTTTCTCCAATTTGTCTACAGCATTCCTGAAATGTGGCACTTAGAATTGAACACAATACTCCAGCTGAGGCCTAATCAATGCAGAGTAGAACAGAAGAATTACTTCTGGTGTTTTACTTATGACACTCCTGCTAGTACATTACAGAACAATGTTTGCCTTTTTTTGCAACAGTATTATACCATTGACTCATATTTAACTTGTGGTCCACTGTGACCCTTTCCACAATACTCCTTCGTAGGTAGTCATTTCACATTTTGTAGGTGTGCAACTGATTGGTCCTTCCTAAATGGAGTACTTTGCATTAGTCCTTCTTGAATTTCATCCTATTTCATTCAGACCATTTCTCCAGTTTATCCAGATTGTTTTGAATTTTAATCCAAAGCACCTGCAACCCCTCCAAGCTTGGAATCATCCACAAACTTTTTAAGTGTACTCTCTATGAATTATCTAAATCACTAATTAAGATATTGAAGTTCCTTCCACTTAGGAAGGAACAATCAGTTTCATACATACAGAATGGGAAGCGACTGTCTGGGAAGGAGTACAGCAGAAAGCGATCTAGGGGTTATAGTGGACCACAAGTTGAATATGAGTCAGCAGTGTGATGCTGTTGCAAAGAAAGCAAACATGATTCTGGGATGCATTAACAGGTGTGTTGTGAGCAAGACACGAGAAGTCATTCTTCCGCTCTACTCTGCACTGGTTAGGCCTCAGTTGGAGTATTGTGTCCAGTTCTGGGCACCGCATTTCAAGAAAAATGTGGAGAAATTGGAGAGGGTCCAGAGAAGAGCAACGAGAATGATTAAAGGTCTAGAGAACATGACCTATGAGGGAAGACTGAAGGAATTGGGTTTGTTTAGTTTAGAAAAGAGAAGATTGAGGGGGGACATGATAGCAGTTTTTAGATATCTAAAAGGGTGTCATAAGGAGGAGGAGAAAACTTGTTCATCTTGGCCTCTGAGGATAGAACAAGAAGCAATGGGCTTAAACTGCAGCAAGGGAGGTTTAGGTTGGACATTAGGAAAAAGTTCCTAACTGTCAGGGTAGTCAGACACTGGAATAAATTGCCCAGGGAGGTTGTGGAATCTCCATCTCTGGAGACATTTAAGAGTAGGTTAGATAAATGTCTATCAGGGATGGTCTAGACAGTATTTGGTCCTGCCATGAGGGCAGGGGACTGAACTCGATGACCTCTCGAGGTCCCTTCCAGTCCTAGTATTCTATGATTCTATGAACAGAACTTCACCATTAGATGGACACAATGAATCCCTGGCTACGTCTAAACTACATCCCTCTGCCGACAGAGTGGTGTAGTTTAGACATACCCCCAGTGGTGAAGTCCTAGCAGGTAGCACCTATCATTGTCTTTGAATTCAGACTGGAGTGGGAAAAGGAGACATCAAGGGAATAACTGTTTTAGCATTTTGAATCAACTCCTTACTTTACTTTGCAACCCTTTTTTTTTTTTTTTTTTTTTTTTTTTTTTTTGGTACAGTTTAAGAGAAATTTGTTCTAAACTGAGACTGTTTTCTTCCTATCTATCTGCAGAGAGTCACTTCCTCTTTTTCCTTTCACTCAATTTTGTAGTATAGCTGCACATTTGCAGCTTTTACCTACATCTCTGATGCACTCTCACACAATGCTGTCATGGCTGATTTGCATTCAGCATCACCCACAAGGGAAAAAGAAGTTCTGTATTTCATTGTACCCACTTCTTGCTTCCACCATATTTTTATACTGAAAGCTGTTTGGGTCACGATTCACCTTTTCATGCTAATAGGACACTCATTCCAGAATAGGTCCTTTAGGCAGTATCAAAATGCAAACAATTATGAATAATCAAGAGAAACAGCAACAAATTCAGTCCAGCATTTCTTCATCCAGTGCAGATACCACTGTTTACAGCCTCTTTTTCTAGGCCTTTTTTGCTTTGCCTTTTGGTTTCTGTACCAAGGGTTCTGCACTTTTAAATCTTAAGTACTAGACACTCTTCAGACAGGATACTGGATCTGATGGACCAATAGCCTGATATGGTTTGACATTTCCTGTTTACTTAAACTTAAAATATAAAATGGCACAGAAGAAGAGAACACACTGCAAAGTGGACCTGATTTAAGGAAGGAGAAAACAGATGAAAAGTCTAGGCTATAAATACTTGGGGGGTGGGGAACGACCTCAGACTCTGATTAAAATACTAAAGATAGCAAGGAACTAAAACATTTATAGCCAGCAAAATATAAGTAAAATAAACAATATAATAATAAAATACAGTAGTGGGCCTTATGTGTTTTAAATCTATTACATATGCCACTAGCTAACATTCATTAGTATCTGTTTGGAAGTGAATCAAAATCACAAAATACTGTACTCTGTCTGATATGGATTAAGACTTTGCTTCCTTCAGAAATTCTGGACATAAAAAAATTGCATATAATTTAAACATAGGAACTTTGGTGAATAGAAGTGTAATTCTATGAATGCTGTATTTTTTTTATATTACCAGATGACTGACTGATAGACACAGCCCTTGATATTTGTTCAGAATTCAGGGTTGCTATGTGAATACTGATGACTCGCTGGTCCCTGAATCGAAATAAACTGTAGCTTGGAGGAGTAATGAAAATGAAAGCAAAGAATATTGTCTCATCCACAATGACAGATCAAGAAGAAAAGAACAGGATTTGTCTATGGGACTGACCACTGGTGAGCATAAATAGTTGTAAATATTGAAGTGTGTTAAGTCATTCAGATTACATGATTGGTTGACAATTTGTAACCACCTGGGGGCAAGAGATGACAAGAATAGGACGTTTTTCATAGAATTCAAATCGAAAAGGTAGCCAGGTGCATGATTGGTTTTGCTTTCCTCCAAAGCATCTTGCAGTGGGCCAGTGCAGAAGGGAGAATTCTGGACTTGAAGGATCACTGGTTTGATACACCTTGTCAGATCACATGTTCCTATTAAAACAGCCTGAAGGAGATTTCTCCTCCACCCTCAACTCTATACTGAAATTGTAAAGTAAATGCATGTCTCTCAGAGCGTCCCTCTGTTTAAATCACATGTTCCCTTAGTTTCAGTTTGAGTATGTTAATTGTGTGATCCTTTAGTATGATGCCTCCATGACAGACAAAAATGTTGGGGTAACCTCTAAGTAACACTAATCTATACATGATACTGAGTAGCAAGAAATGCTGCTCTTCTGAGGGCTAAAAGGGAAGGTGATGTTTATGAATTAATGTATCTCAGTCAGGATTCTAGCCTGCTTTGCTGAAGGCTATGATCGTGTGAAGCAGAAGCTATTTGTCTAAACTGTCTCCTGAACAGCAAGTTATGTTGCAGTGATATACACAGCTGACAAGTGAAGGGCCTGCATCTGACATCAGAAATACTTGTAGGTAAAAGAAGGAGAATGGCCAAGGGAAATCTAAAAAGATATAAGCTTTGGCCATCATCTCTTATTATCATTCAGCAACTATAAAATTACACAGTCGCAATACCCATGCACACAATTAAGTCTAAGATGAAGATGAGTAAAGCTCTTTAACCCTATTTACAGACAAACAACAGGGCTGGATTAATGGACACCTCAGATTGCAGCTGGGAAGGACAAATTCTATACTGTAGGGGCTCAACACATTTTCCTTTGGTGACAAGCACCTTCGTCAAGTCAGCAGTCCTGAAGGGATAGAGACCTACTGGAATCTTCTAGGGGCTCCAATAGCAGATTTTACAGTAGGTGGTGCCTCCACTTGGGATGACAGTCTCTTCATATCCTAAGTATAAGCTTTTGTCCTCTCAGAAAACTTTCCAGGGAAGGCCCACTTACTTTGCTTAAACTATTGCAGTGTTCCCCAAAGTACCAGGCAAAATTCCCTGGCAGACATGAAAAACTATCAGGGTGTGGACAGAATTCTCAGTTGTTCTCCAGATTTTCAGCTTGCTTTATTTTTATTTGTTTAATGTGCAAGTGAAGCTGCAGCTCTTTGGCAGTTAAGAAAACTTTCCAAATGTAAAGTAAGTGTAACCAGTGCAGATTTCTCCCAGGCTACGTCAACACTGGCAGCTTCTTGTGCAAGAACTGTTTTGCGGAAGAGTTCTTGCGCAAAAAGTCTTCCACAAGAGCACGTCTACACTGGCATGTGCTTTTGCGCAAGAGCATCCATGGCAGTGTGGACGCTCTCTTGCGCAAGAAAGCTCTGACGGCCATTGTAGCCATAGGGGTTTCTTGCACAAGAAATTCATGTTGCCTGTCTACACTGCTCTCTTGCGGAAGAGCTCTTGCGCAAGAGGGCTTATTCCTCGTGGGGAGAGGAATAACTCTTCCGGAAGAAGCCCTGTTTTCCAACGCTATACTGTAAATTTACTTGCGCAAGAACACGCGTGCAGTATAGACACTCGGCAAGTTTTTGCGCAAGAACAGCTGTTCTTGCACAAGAAGCCACCAGTGTAGACGTAGCCCCAGAGTTTGCAGAGAGCTGCAGCAGTAATACCGAGACATGTGAACTGCCCCTTTCATTTCCACTGCCCATAATGCGACTTTGAATTTCAACACTGTTCACTATTTTCTGTGCTCAGAGGCAAAAGTATCACATTTACTCCCATTCTTTCCCAAAATGTATGTGAGAGAGAGATGGATGGAGGGGCATGAAAGCCTAACTGAATGGGGAAGCATGGAAGATGCATAAGCCTCTAATACATGGAATGGTTGCAGGGGTGGTGATTTGGCTTCATTTTCTTGAAAGTGAGGCCTTATATAAGACACAGCACTAATGGGAACAATTCTTTCAGTCAGAGTAGTCAGTAAGACAAAATGGATAGTAAACAAATAACGAGAAATGGGAAAATCCATTTCAAATTATCTAATTTAAATGAATTAGGGATAAGAAATAAATAGTAAAAAGTGTTCACTCTAACAGCATTTAATCAATACATGAAATATTGTCCAGTGGATAATTGTATTATGAATGTCAGTAACAAAAGACATCTTGCAAGATATGTAACTGGCTAATTGTGTCATCTCCACTGACATTAGACATAAAAGTAGAATGAGAAGTTGAGTTACTGGTCTTATCAGGATATATGGGGAAAACCTGGCAGAACATGAGAAACAAACCCAATTCACTATCATTATGATTTTTCCTTAACCAAAAAAACCCCATCCCACATAGATTTTACTGCATACCAGACCACTACATAAAACAGGAAAATAATTATACACAGCACTTATATAGAGCTATTTCATCCAGAAATCTGAAAGTGCTTTAGAAAGGAGGCCACTGTCATTTTATGTGTGGAAAACTGAGGCATGGAGAAAGGAAAGTGACTTGCATATGGTCACCAACAGAGCTAAGGAAGGAAAATCATTTCCTGGGTCTCTGTCCAGTGCCCTAGGGACTGCTGCCTCCCTACAGTACACTTGCTGGGGATGCCACAACCATCAGTTAAACTGCCTAACTCAATTGTTTTCTTCCCACAAATTTCTAAGCCACTAGAGCAATATATGCAAAGTTATTTCTGAAAAAAAAAATCTGCCTCTTCCCAAATCTGTACATTGGAATTCTTAGATGAATTCAGTCTCCCACTGTACACAGTAAAATAGTGACATATCTAAGAACAGCAAATGTGTAATATTTAGAAAGCTAGCATACTTCCTGCTTGTCAAACATAGTTCTGACAGAGGAAATAACTTTACAACAGCAACAAAATGGGTGGGTGTATATGCTAAAGTTTGGTGCCACATGAGTGCACTAATATAGTTGTGGTTTATCATGGCTCTTAGATAATGTCATAACTAAAATAACATTTTAGTCTGCATTTTCAACTAGGGGTATATCTTCACTACTTGGCTACCAGAGGTATCCCAAAATAGCTACCCCGTGTCTTCACAAGCCACCTATTATTTTGAAATATTTTTCAAAATAATGGGCGTGTTATTTCACCATCCCAGTAAACCTTGTTGCATGAGGGTTAAGGGATGGCTCAAAATAGTGCATTATTTCGAAATTTGGCACTGTGTAGATGTGCCAAATTTCAAAGTAAGCTATTTCAAAATAGATTTGAAATAAGATACGCAATTTGCGTAGTTCAAACTGCATATCTTATTTCGAGTTTAGGGTGCTGTGTAGATGCACCCAAGGATACACTGATCATAAGATCATGCAGGGCACATCTACACAGCACATCAATTATGTAGCTTAAGTTGAAATAGCTTGTTTTGGCTTTTGGTGCTATCTACACATCAGGATGTCTGAGGCTATGTCTAGACTGCAGAGTTAAATTGGAAAAAAGATACACAGTTCGTGATATGTCTACATAGCACCAAATTTTGGAAAAACCTGCTCTTTCGACACGTCCCTTATGCCTCGTAGAATGAAGTTTACAGGGATGGCGAAAGAGCGCGTCCGCTTTTCCAAAATTTTTTTCGGAAAAGCGGACACATTCCTTGGACGTGGCATTGCTTTTCCGGGATGCCTCCAGTATCTTGGAAAAGCGCTGCAGTCTAGACCAGTGTTTCTGAAAGTGTTCTGTGGAATCACTCTCAGAAACGCATTAACTGGCCGCCCTGGTTTGTTTATTTACCGGCACCATGGCCACGGAGCCTCGCGGCTCTCATTGGCTCCATTTTGTCCTTTGCAGCCAAGGGGAACCGTGGGAAGCAGCGGCCCAGCCCACGCCACTTCCTGCGGCTCCTCTTGGCTGCAAAGGACGAAACACAGCCAATGCGAGCTACGAGGCTTCGTGGCCACGGTACCAGTAAATAAACAAACCAGGGCAGCCAGTTAATGTGTTTCTGAGAGTGATTCCTCAGAACGCTTTCAGAAACACTGGTCTAGACGTAGCCTGAGAGAATACTCTTCCTCTGACTTCCCTTACTCCTTGTACAACGAGGGTTACAGGAGTCTGAGTAAGAAGTCCTCCAGCTCAACATTATTTCAACATTATGTCAAAATAACTGTTTGTAGTGTAGACACAGACTTTGTTATTTCAAAATAATATCAGTTATTTTGAAATAACACTGCTGTGTAGACATAGTTGCACTGGCCCAAAATAAAAAAAGAAGAAGAATGAAATACACACAGTGAAGACAGCAGCTGAAAAGCATAAAGCAGTAATTTGGGTTCAGAGTGTGGTTTCTAGAGATCTATTGGTAAGAGTAATCATCAGCACCAGGGAACCAAAGTCAGATTCTAAATGACAGAGCAATGACTCAAGATACAGTCTGGAATGAGAGGCAAAGGTAAAACCAGATAACCTGGATTCAGGGAAAACAGGAGCAGGGCTACTCCAAGACAGAAGCAAGGCTGGGACAGGATGGGAACAAGACTGGGTGCAAAGCAGGCTCTGGGTTGAGTGTAGGTTAGGTAGAGACTAAAAAACAATGTAGGAGCAAAGCAGGAACCCAGCTGAAGTAAAGCAAGCACAAAGAACCAGAAAATTCTGAATGGAGAAATAATAATATAGTTTCTATTTTTATGAAAAGGGAAAAACATGATCTAGGAACAACAGGCTTGTTAGTCTGACATCAATTGTATTCAAGGTCTTGGAACAAATTTTGAATGAGAAAGTAGTTAAGGACATAGAGGTTAACAGTAAATGGGATAAAATACAACATGGTTTACAAAAAGTAGATCATGTCTGACCAATCTCCTAATATGAGAAGATAAATTATTTTTTTTAGGCGAAGGAACTGCAGTAGATCTAATCTGCTTGGATTTCAGCAAGGCAGTTGATTCACTTCCATACGGAAAATTGGGCAGTTGGGTCCTGACCAGGGAGGGTGCAAGACAGGTTCTTTGAGAGAAGCCATCTGGATAGAGCAGTGTTGGATAGGCTCAGAGGAGCTAGAAAGAGAGGCTCCAGCTTGACACCTGCCAGGCTGTGGCCTTGATATGGAGCCAAAGAGGTGCAAGAGGTCACGGGGAAGAGGTCCATGGAATGAGAGGCAGTGAAGGAGGGCAGGACACGACTGCCATCAGAGGGTCCCTGGGCCAGGACCCAGAGTAGTGAGTGGGCCTTGGTCACCCTTCACCCCCTTCACATGTAGCCACCACTGGAGCGTAGCCTATATAGGCTGCAGCTTGCCCCTGAGATGACAGGCTAGAGGTTGGCTGCAGTAGGCCACAGTGGCAGGTATAAAGACTGAGAACTGCTGATATCCCTAGAAGGGGGCAAGAGACAAGGCATTGCTGAAGAGGATGCCATGGTCTGGGGAGTGATGTGGGTCCACAACCAGACAGAAGAGAGTGTGCAGAGCCATGACAGGTGAGACACTGGCCAGAAGGGGGTATGTGGCTGGGGAATGAGCTAATTCCCAGTATAACCAGCAGGAGGCACTGCAGTGATGAGTCTCGACCTGCTATAGTTGCTGAGTGCTCCCCAGAAAAGAAAGATTAAAAAAATACGGCAAGTTTCTGCTGTTCCTTGTGCAGAACATATGAAAGCTTTGGTCTGTTGATAAGGTAATTTTGTAACTTCTCTAGAAGTTTTGATATCCGGTAATCAACAGTTCTTTCAGTTCAGACAAACTCAGATTACATTATTCTTACATTATTCCTTTGGCTCTAATCTGTTATATCTTTCAACAACAATTTTATACAATGCCTTTAAAGATTAAAATGATCATCCCTATGTATTTCATCAGTTTTGGACACTGGCGTCTGACACTGGTTTGCCCTCAACTTTGCTCTTTGATTGCTGTCTGTAACCTGATGCCTGACCCTGATCTCCTGATAACCTGACCCTGCTTGTCTCCTGATGCCTGAATTTTGGTTTGCCCTCTGGCTTGTCTTAGACTCTGACCTTCCACTACTTGACTCAGTCTGACACTTCCTCCGACCACTAAATCTGGTTGCCCTTGCCCCATTATGACAACTGTGACCTGCAGCAAAGTGTAGGACGTAACACATGGACTGGCAGCAATGGGATTCCCAAACTGTGGTGGACAGATACATGGCACACATCTCTATTTTGGCTCCTGACCACCACAGAGTATGTCACCACAAAGGGCTAGTGTTCTATGTTTATGCAAGCACAGGTGGATGACCGTGGTCTCTTCACCAATGTCAGTGTTGGCTGATCAAGGAACTTAACTCTTTAAGAACATAGGAATGCTCAGAATGCTACTAGCAGGGGTTTTCTTTCATGCCAGGGGATTACCATTGGTGATGTTGAAATGCCAGTGGTGTTTCTGGGGAACCTAGCCTATCCTTTAGTCCCCTGGCTCATGAAGCCATACCATGGCCACACTGACAGCACCTATGAAAGATTCAACTACCAGCTCAGCATGTGCTTAATGACAGTTGAATGTGCTTTTGATAGATTGAAAGGACTCTGGTAGTGTTTATTCAGAAGCTTGGATCTCAGTATAAGCAAAATGTCTAATGGTTACAACTGCCCGCTGCGTTCTGCATAATATCTGTGAAGCAAAGGTGGAAAAGTTGTTGCTGATGTGCAAAGGAAGGGGCTATCTGTGGAGTTTGAACAGCCAGACACAATAGCTGTCAGAAGAGCTTAGTTCAGAACTATATGGCTCAGGGAAGGTTTGAAGCACTTTAAAAGCACTTTAGCAGTGAGTGACAGTAAGGAATTGTGGTAAACTGTGCTCTATTTTGCCCTGCAGTTTAGGTACCTGTGATGAATTATGTGGTGCATGGATCCCATTTATGAATATAATACTGACAATCTATTAATACTGTGGTGTTTGCTGTATATATATGATGATTGCTTTGTGTTTATCACTGATCCCATGAATTCTGTCATAGTGTACAGTAACAATTGGTGGGTGCTTTCATTACCACCAGCCATTGTCTAGCATATGTTGGGAGCTAATAACAATGAATTATTTCCCAAACTATTCAGTATTACGGAGTAAGGAAAACACCTATAAAATTCTGTGCAAGTTAAAAGCAAATACGTGAAAATCTTAATAAATACATGGAACTAAGATTAAAGAAATGGAAGGAACATTCATGTCCATTTGATCTTCACACACATCAACTGTGGCTCTCACTGGTATGTGAAACTGTGGTTGTTGTTAATGTCCCCAGTGTGGAGTGGTAGGTGTAGGGATGTGGCCCCTGATGCCACATGGAATGTGAGGTAGAGAGGTGTAATACTGGAGTTCTCCATGGATTTCAAAGGGAAATTATCTTGAGACTGTTGAACCTGTAGGTCCACAAGTGTCTGCAGCATCTGTTTGCTGCCAGAGAAGCCCCATTATGTCTTGGTTCATCTCCCTCTCTTCTTCCTGCTGGGATTCCTGGATCTTTCCTCTCTATACAATCTGCAGTTTTCACTCTCCAGCCCCTCTGTCCATGGTTTGATGCAGATCTGGCTTTTAGGATGTTGCAGAACACATCATCTTGAGTCCTATTCTTTATTCTACTTATCTGGCTCAAGCAGTCTATAGAGGTGAAAGAGGAACCCCTCAAGGCTACAATGCCAGCAACTGTTGATAAAATACTCTCACAGGTACCATTGCCAGTATAGTCACAACAGAAAGTGAATGCTGAGATTTAGAACTCCCTTCCCTTGCTCCCCCACAGTTTTTAAAAGAGACATGCCTGTTAACACTTCTGCTTTGGAATCATTTATTCTCAGCACCACTCAGAGCACCAGTTGGGGTGAGCATGGCTTTGCAGAGGTGAGGGAAATTGCTCAGTTGCACAAAACTATCAGTACGGGGCAATGGCACTGAATACTGGCACCATTTTCCACGAGCAGTGGTGATTTTAGTTGATGTTCACTCTTGAAGATAACAAAGGCAAAGAAAACACAGCTGCTGTTGGCATCCCAAAGTCACCCAGGTCTTATGCTGCTAACCTGTTTTCTGCAAGGGTGACTGCAGAAGTTCTCACCCAGTGGTGTGAGAACTATGAGAGAGAAAGAAATAAGACTGCCATCCCTAGAAACCTTCAGGAGAGGATGGCTGAGTACCTGCAAGAAATTTTCACCAAAATTTCTGAAAAGGATTCAAGGGACATCCCTGTGTACATAAACAAAGCATTCTTCCATCAACCTAGCTACTGCCTCTTGGGGAGGTGGATTACTGACAGGCAAACTTCCCCTTTCACCATAGGTAGTGTCTACACTGAGGTGCTATAGCAATGCAGATGTTGCATTTAAAGTGTAGGGAACCCTCATGTGTTATTTTGGATTACTGGATATGAGGCTGAACTAGTCCTGGGGCCTGGAGTGCCAGAGTATATCCAGGATACTAAATAAATTGTAACCCTTATGGGGATGGTTTTGATTATCTTTTTGAACTGGATGAGTTTTTGGAGAGCCCTGAAGAGGGCAATACAGGGGCAGGGCACTGCACAGGCATGCTTGGCTATGGAGGGATGCTTGGAAGGCACTGTGCTACAACAACACTCTTTGCAAAAATTCCTTGCTTCATTCACTGCCCTATTAACACGAGAAACAGGGAAGCATTAGGGTCTTTGTGATTTTTTAAAAAAAATGTTGTATTTGTTCTAAATGCACTTGACACTGTCGTCCCACATAGGACTTCTGCGACAACTGGAAGTCAAAGCCTGGCATAAACATGCTTTTACAACTTCAGCAATCCAAGGGTCTGAAAGTGCAGAGCCAATTATACGCTTTTCATCTCCAACAGCCCTGTGCATTAAAGAAGGGCTTTTGTCCCCATTTTATAGGTAAGAATATGGGAGCAAAAAGAGGAGACTTGTCAAAGATGACATAGGATAGCTATGGCTTCTTAAGCTTGTGCCTTACCATGGGATCACTGTGCACTATAAGAGCGATGTCAGACTTTATTTCATTTTAGGGGATTGCCTGCAATGTTCTTAGGCCATGTCAGGGCTGTTCCCCACTCTGGCACTCTGTGTGCAGAAGGTAGGGCCCACAAAAGACCTTAAATCCCTTGCCTCTATTGGCTCTGCTTACAGAAAAAGCTCCCCAGAGTTACAGATGCACTGGCTCTGGAAGATAGGCTGCCACCATCAAATGATTTTAAGGAACCTTGAAAAAATCAGGAAGGAACACTTAAATTCCTTCTCTAGGGGTAACCCAAGCTTTTCTGCCACAAGAAAGCTTGAAAAAAGAAACAAAAGAAAACACAGAAAACAAACTGAGTCTTAGATGAACTCTCAGGTTAGGCAAGCAGACACACAGACCTTTTTCCTTCCAGGACACAAGAATCAAATCATCACCTTAAAAAAGATGATTTTATAAAAAAAACCCAAAAACATACCCTTAATAAAGCATACTTGGTTGCTAGGTGTTACAGAGCTACTGAGAGAAACAAATTAAAAAACAGAGAACATAATATCTCTGGGTACAGCTTAGACAGTGAATGGGGGAGGGCACATGGATTTTACACAGAGAAGTTTAACCAAACAACCAAAACAAAGAAAAAAATCCTGATCTCAACTAAACATACGTTCCTCTCTCTACTCACGATCCATGCTGATATGTACTTCAAGGCCCCAGTTCACTCCCATGTCCAATATTCCTTGTAGGCATGGTAATTCTGATCACTGCATCTTCTCCCTCCAATCCTTAACTTAGAACTCACAAAAGAGAAAGGGCAGCAGGATTTAAATTTTAGCACTGTATCCCATTGGTTCTTCTGGCCCCCTGCCAACACCCTTAGCTACTGGAGTTTAACCCTTTAGTCACCGAGTGCTGGCCAGCACTCCTCCTATCCATCACAGGGCAGCTGTATACTAAACCAGAAGGTTGGCTTAAGATACGCAACTTCAGCTACGTAAATAACGTAGCTGCAGTTGACTTACCTTAAGCCAAATTTCTCCAGGGTCCCCACGGCAGGAGGTCAATGGGAGAAATTCTGCCATTGACTTCCCTTATTCCTGCATTGGCTACAAAGAGTTCCAGAGTCGATGGGGGTGCTCTCAATGTTCTATTTATTGGGTCCTTACTAGTCTAGATCTGCTAAATCGAATGCTGGATGATTGACTTCCACAGCATCAATCCTCTGTTTAGAATAGACACGGTCTTAGTTTTGCCTTCCTTGTGAAAGTATAGATTAGGAAATACTTTTTAAAAACCTATCAAAATCTTTTTTAATGCAAAACTGATTTCCATGAAATAAACTGCTGTTGAGAAATGTACCCTGAGGTTTATACTGAACATGTCCAGCTATTTTCTGATTTCAAACCAGAATGTTCCTATGAGCTTGGAATTACAGAAACAAGCCCAGACCTTTTATCCTGCTTGCACTTCAAGGGCACCAATGAAATTGAACTCCTTGCATTTCCTGTCTCCCTTTCTGCTTTTGTTTACTTATATGTTTTTCAGCCAGAGAGCATCCCAAATCCAAAACTTCCCCTTTTCCTTCCTTACACTAATGAGGCCTGTCAAAGTGGGCAGGTTGTGGCTTCCATCATTGTGTCAGTGCCACCCCACCTATCAGGCAGAAGCATGGACGGTGGGTGACCCCATAGCTTGGGGAGGCAAGCCCCCCCCATTCCCACCCACCAGATCCAAGCCCCCCACCCCATGACCACTGCAGCCCCTTGCCCAGCCTTCTCCCTACTGCCCTCCTCCTCCATGTGGCTGTTGGCACTTGCCCCCTCTGTGCCCCACGGTAGCATCCCCAGCCTTCCCTGGTCTGGGGTCCTGGTGCAGCCAAATCCTCCCCTGGCCCTGGAATGCAGGTGGGCAGCTCAACCAAAGCCTTCCCCGGCCTCAGAAACCCGGGGAGCCGGTGGGCAGTGTGGCTGCAGCCTGCCCCAGAACCCCGGAGACCTGGTGGGTGATGCAGCCGCAGCCTGTTCCAGATCTGAAGGGCTGGAGAGCTGGCCAGCAGGTTTGGCATGGGGTTGGAGCCATGCTGTTTGCACCCCTGACCAGCAAGGCCCTCCCTGTGGCCGAGCCACCAGCCCCAGAGTTGGATGGCCAGAGTGGTTGCAGCCCCCAACTTACCTGCCCTAGCCTCTGGAATCACAGCAGCAGGCTGGGGAGTAGAGTCGGGGGGACTCCGGTGGAGCATTGGCGGGGCCAGGTGAGGCAGTTTAGGAAGGCAGTGCCTTCCCCTGCCTACAAAACCTGACTCCCATGGGCAGAAGGGTTCATTTGAGAGGCATGTCCACAACAGCTTGAATGCACATGCAAACACAGCTAGCATTGCTGGCCTGGGAGTAAGGCACAAATGTGAGTCCCAAGGGTTTGTGGGTTCTGGGTTGCATTACAGCTAATTCTTCTTAAAAGACTTTTTTTTTTAGACTTTGTACCAGTATTCACTTGGATACATGTAAGTGTTTAACAATTAAGTTAACCATAACAAAGTTTAACACTTACAGTATTTTATACAGAGCTTTACTTCTTCTAAGTTCTTTAAAACACAAGCAAGTAATATAGTATGTGTAGTCCTGAGACTGCAAAAGAGAAAACCAAGTCCACAATGGATTTAGGGCTGAACAATTGGCTTCACTGAATGGAGTGTGGGGGCACTTGAAACAGGCTCAAATAGCAGCTATTCAGAGGCGCTGGAGCTAGGGTGCCAGAGGTTGCTGCTGCATCCACTGGCTTGAAGTGGTTTCCATCATATACAGGGTTTAGGGTCGGGGTGAGGAGCCTTTTTTGGGTCAGGGGCCACTGATCCACAGACAAATCAGTAAGGGCTGCATAAGAGTGCGGGGGGGAGGAGGGGAAACCTGAGAATCAGAAAGACACTCCCCTCACACATCAGAGCCTAGTGGGACCCAAGCTTGTAGATATGGGTCCTCCTATGCTCTGGGATGGGGCCAAAAATGAGGAGTTCAGTGCATAGGAGGGGGCTGCTGGGAAGCGAGGTTGGGGTGAGGGATCTGGATAGGAGTGGGGCTGCAGGGCTGGAGCGTTAGCTCTCCAATGCTGAGGAAAAGCTCTGAGCCTCAGGGGCCAGATCCAGGCAAGCCCAGGCCTGATGCAGCCCCTAGGCCGTAGGTTCCCCACAACTGGTTTAAGTTTGGTTCAATGGCTCTCAGTACCTCACATTAAGGCACCCCCAATTTGCAGTTATATCTGGGTGGTGAAAAAGAAAGAGGGCATAGACACTAAAGAAGCATCAGCCTCTGCTTCAGCTGACACGTCTGAGGATTCTTGAACAGGCTGAAAGAGTGGAACCAGATTGTAACTCCTCAAAGTGGCATCACCCCAAGGGCAAAAGTTGATGTGAACAGGTTGAAGGAGTTGGTGGTTAATGAGCCAGAAAGCAAATAAAAAGAAGTTGGCCCACAAACTAAATGATTCAATGTCTGATGGTTTCTGAAGGTATCATTCCTGGAGCCAGTACATGAACAGAAGGCTATGTCCAGTGACACAGCACAAACCTGCAAATTTATCTCTTCCCCTCCCACCAGAGGATTTTTACCTTGGTTTTCTTTGATAACTTTGGCAGTTTGTGACAAGCTTTTCAAAAACTTGTTAAAATTCCTTCTGTGGAATATTGTTTGGAAAGCGAACTGGGGTTCTGAGAGTTTTGTGCTCTGGATCTTTCCTCTTTTTAAAACAAAAAATGCAAGTTCCAAGTGGACAAGTATCCATGTTATATAGAAAAACATAATCACACGTTAATCAGCAATCCTGTTGGCAAGTTTTTAAGCAATAAATTCTATATTAAAATGTGCTTACGGGAAAGAGTGAATTTCTCCTAATGCCAATAGTACTTTAATTCTCAACGTGAAAAATTAACCTTGATATACACTTAAAGCCAGTGTTTGCTGCGGATAAGCCAAGAGAGGAAAATGTTTGTCACAGTTGATATAGAAAAACCACATCATGCATTTCCCATGTTTTATCTCACAGCTCAGGGAGAGTACTCTTGGGTCATTGCCCAACTCCTTTGGCCCTGAATTTGGATTGGTCATCTGATGGCTGTATTAACAGCCATTGCTCTATTCCTGGGAACCCCACTGGGAATAAGTGAACATGTGCAGTGAACTGCACTTAGTGCCTGTTGTCTTTGTTTTCTTTCCAACTGGGTAATGTAAAATGTTTGTTGGAGATTGATGTGATAGTCTTAGTAATAGTGTGTGTGCTGCACACTGATGAACATACAATACCTGTGCACAAGAGAACATTTATATTATGATTTAAACATTCATGTGCCGTTAGCGATGCAAAGACAGACGAAAGATAATAATGTACTATTAATGGGGTAGGTAGTATCTATAGGTTATTTAACCACTAGAAGATGAAATGCAAGAGACTGCATTTAATATTGAGATTTAGCAAACTCTTATAAAGTTCTGACTTTATCTAAGTCTTGGTGAACACACCAAAAGACAGCAGGCTATCCTGTCATTTTTTTTATGGTTCCCAGATAACAAATGCCAGAACATAAATTTGAAAGGCTGAGGTGTCTTTTCAAAGTATGGGAATATGAGAATCCTGAAGCAATAAATTGAGGCAGCAGGCAGTTTATATCACTCAAACTCTACCACATGGCTTTACAGCTTTTCCATCCTTTCCCTTAGTTTGCTGATTTCACCATAAAGTGCAGTTTGTAAACAGGGTTTGTCACTCTGACCAGTGTCTACACTGCAGCTCAGAGCGTGCCTCCCAACCCAGGTAAACAAACTCGGGCTAGCTCAAGCACACTAAAAATAGCAGCATAGATAATGTAGCTTCATTGGAGACACAAGCTAACCATCTGATCTTAGACCAAAAAGATCATATAGGCTTGAGAGCCCACCTTAGGCTTGCCCCCAGCGTTAGTGTAGACGTAACTTATGTGAACAACAGTATAACTGTTACACTACGTAAGTTATATTAGCCACAATATTATAATAAAAGGGTATTCAAAGGAATGAAATTAGGTCACATTGTCTAAAAAGCCGAACAGACTTTTAATGCAGCTAGAGCCCGAATGCAGCAGCAGGGTGTTATACACGCAGAACTTCTATATTAGTCAAAACATTATTTCTTTGAAATAGCAATAGGCGGATGATGTACTATGGAACCTGTCACCAATTCAAATGACCAGGGCCGTCCCTAGGGGGATGTGGGGCCTGGGGCAACCCCTCCCAGTGCCCCAGGTATGGAGCCCAGGCAACTCCCAGACTGCAGGTCCTGCCTCTGCTCTGCCTCTACTCCACCACACCACGCCCCCTCCCCACCCTTTCCCATCCCCTACCCCTGCTCCAGCCCTTTGTCCCTTCCCCCAGCAATGGAACCTTGGGGGATTACAGGGCCTGGCACAGGGCGGCAACAGGAGTTGCCCCCTTGCGCTCACCACAGTGGCGGGGAGCCGGAGCAACCCAGCAGCCTGCTCTACCCCGCTGCACTACCCTCCCAATGCACTGTGCCCTGCTTCTCCACAGTGCTGGGAAGCAGAGTGCCCTGAGGCTGGGGTGCTCTACTTCCCCTTGAGTTGACTGCTGTTGGACCCTCCAAAGTGCATGGCCCAGGGCAGCCACCCCGATGCATCCTGTGAATTCTTCAAATGGCCCTAGTCATTAGTGGGCAGTCATGGCCACCTGGTTGATGTTCAAAGGCCTAGGCAAAATGAGCTGGTCATCTGGAGGTTGAGTCTAATTCCCAGTGGACAAAACACCACATTATAAACATCATAATCACATATTAAACAGCACGCCTGCTGGCATTTTCAGCAGAGAGGTTGAACAAAGCGAAGTATATGCCGCTATCTCAATACTAACTCCATTTCAGGCAAAGGCCCTTTTGGCAGGGCCCAGCAGCCCAAAGAAGCTAACATTGCCATTACTTGTGGATAAATAGATGGCTTCAGTTTCCAGGACTAGCTGTCTGGCTTTTCAAGAGTAATAAATTCACCGTCTCATGTTTATGGGAGAAAGTGCTAGCTGGGGAATTGTGACTTTGCTTCATTCTTTCTTCGTTCAGGTCTGGGCTCTGTCATCCGCCATTAAGGATGCTCTGAAATAATGACAGTTATCTTGCCATCCAATACTTCATTGCTCTCACAAATTGAAACAATAATTTGATTTAATATTTGCAGCTACACACGCTAACAGAACATACTGTAATATTTCAACTGGAAAGCTAAACTAATGCTTTTACGTCAGGAGACAGATTTAGGTCTGTAAGTATTTATAGAGTCTCTGCTGGACTGCGATAGAGTTGCTCTTTTGCCTTCTTTAAGTTTCAGGCAGACTAATCCCCTGAGTTCTAGCCCTTTTTTAATCATGTGCATAATTTTTTATAGGAGGAGAGATGTATCCTTCCTCCACGCTTTAATGCTATTAGCAGAAATACTTTTGACAGAATACATTTTCCTAAGACATTTTAGTATCAGAAATCACAGACCTGATGTAACAACACTTGGCCCAGTGACCTTTTCGAAGGTAATATCAAGCTATTATAAGGAATTACAGAAGCAACATGTTCTACCCTAAAAGTCTACTTGAGATCTTGAGCCCACCCATCACTATGAATCTCCAGCGACCCCTTGTCACAGATACGTAGGCAGTGGGGCCGACAGCCTCGCTGGGACCCTGGGTAAGATGGTGGGGACCCTGCTCCGTGCCCCCAGAAGGGCAGGGCCTTGTGCAGAAGAGCTGGGGCTGGGGCTGGGGCTGGGGCTAGGCAGCCCTCAGCACCTCCCAGAGACTACCACACCTCCTGCAAGCAGCCCAGAGTGCTGCCCGGAGTGCGCCACACAGCACTTTGGCAGTGATGTAAAGGGCCTGGGTCCCTGGCCACCACCACTGCTGCAGCAGTGGCCAGGAGCTCCGGGCCCTTTTGTATCACAAGGCCCCGGGGCAGATGCCCTCTTCCCCCTTCTGCCCCATCAGTGGGCCCATACTTAGATTGGTGCTATGACCCCAGGGATGGAACAGCCTCTAGGAGGAACCCCGGCAGTGTACCAGCCCCGCTTAGGCATTGAACTCTTTCTGAAGGGTAAGCTACATGGCCTCATTGCCTCCGTAGACTGGAGCGCTGGACCTGCAACACTGGCTCTGCTCCATGAGTTCTGTTCAGCAAGTCCAACTGAGACAGACTTGGATGGTGATTTGTACACTTTTGGGGGATTAATGCACCTTGTCATGCATTTGCAATGACCAACAGTTGCTTCCCACCCAACCAGACCTTTGATCTTGAGCTGAAGGATTGTTGTTCAGCTTCCATAAAGAGATGCAGGGAAGCCATCTCCCTCTGGGTTGTTGTTTACTAGGTGTCAATGTCCTTGCCATTGGATTTGCCATTGTCTTCTCCCATGCTCCACTGATATGGGCTGTAAGGCCCAGACTATAGGCCACATCCCCATCTCTATCTCCTAGCAGTCCCTGAAAACAAACAGGCCTTTTCCCACCACTGGGTAACAATGAGGCATATAAGGGAAACTGAGGTGCACACAGGACTCACAAAAACATTACTAAATACTCCCACACTCTCATGTGCCTACACTACAACTGCCCCAAATCCAACAGCACACAACATTGATACTGTAGTGTTTGGGGGCCGTTATTGTAGAAAATTAGAATATTTTTTAAAACTCTTTTCTAACACTTTTTAAAATGAGGGCCGTAGGAAGTATTAATCACACCTGAGGAAGGACTGGGCTTTTATCATTCAGAGTGAAGCAGTCATGGATCAGACCACCCCTCTATTCTGTGGAGCACGGGGAGCAAAGGATTGGGAAAATTGGAACACACAGCTCTACGTTCTTAACAGAGAAAGAGGAATGGAGCTTTTGCTACATACTCTCTCCTCCATCCAGGCCTGCTGATGCCTTTTCCGACGAACATCACCTAGCTGGATTCTGCAGCAGCTTTAAGAGGGGAAGGAGCTGGAACTGGGGAGCAAGGACTCAATGCATCCGTTACAAGTGTTCACACATAGAAGCCGTGTCTGCATTACCACTTTTGCCGGCATCACGTATGTTGCTCAGGGATGTGAAAAAGCTCACCCTCTCCTGCAAGCAATGTGACACTGACGTAAGCACCAGTGTGGACAGCATGACATTGGTGGGAGAGCTTTTCCTCCTGACATAGGTAGTGCTGCTCAATGGGTGTGGATTAATTAAGTGGATGGGAGAACTCTCTCTCATTGGCTTAGAGTGGCTACAAAAGAGAGTTTACAGCAGTGCAGCTGCGCTGCTGTAAACTCTCTAGTGTAGCCATGGCATAGCGGTGAAATTCTGGCCCCGGTTAAAGCCAACAACAAAAGTCCCATTGCCTTTAGCGGTGCCAAGATTTCACCTGGAGCACCAATTTCCATGTATTTCAGTGTGTGGTCACTAAATATTTATGACAGCTGTGCAATAGGCATGTTCTAACGTGGCTGAGGAAGCACTTGCACACTGTTTCTTTTCTGTTTTCAGGCACTTACCTTTCTGAAAAAAATCATCTTCGGACTGAAATTCCTTTGACTTGTGCTCAGGCTGACGATACATTTGCTTTTCCTTTCTTTTAGTTTTGTAAAATTCGGTTGAATTGCTTTTCAGTTTCCAGACTGCTGGACAATAGGTATTTTTCAGGTGTTGTAAAGATTGTTCTGACATTTTATTTGCATTTAAATCATTTTAAATATGGCTAAGTTGTGTCAAATTTACCATAATCTTCATTTAAGAGGCTCAGGAACTGGATCATACATTGAACAAAGAGAGGGAGATGGAAAACATGCTCAGTCCTGGGTTAAACATCCCAGAATCCCTGTCTAATTAAACTGGGAATGGTGGAGAGAGAATTGTGATTCTCTCAGGTATATCTGTGAGGCTGTTATCACTCCTGAGCAGGATTTCAGAGAGGGACACTTGCAAACTACCCTCTGTATCTTTGTCACCATCAAAAATGGGCAAAGACGCTCAGGCTTGAACATGTAAGTCACTCTCTGGCGGGCTAATTCAAATTAGCACCAATTTTGCATAAATCTCTAACTGCATTCTGTGCATGCAGCTTTATAGACAAAAATCTATAAAAAATATAGCTCATGTTTACTTGTTTCTCCAATGCTTCTCTGGTCTGGTTTCCAATCTGCCCAACACTCTGTTGTTTCTCTCCACTTAAAGTAGTTGATTTACTGAAGTGCTGAAACTACGTAACTTGGCTTAGGTTCAGATAATTATTTCCTGGCTAGTAGTGTCTCCCTGATCTGTCCTTGAATTTTGTCTGGGGTTTAATCCCAAAACGGAGATTATAGGCCTTCTCCTTGGATCAGCACTGGGCAAATGGGGGAGAAATGGCAGGGATTTGGGAATCCCCTCCAGAGGGCACCAAAAGACCTGATTCTACCAGGACAGGGACAACCAAATGCTACTGGAAGATTATTAGAACATAACGATCCTGTGAGGAGCTCAGATATCACAGTCAGGTATAGAAGCCTAGATAGATACATTTGAATAATATTACAAGGGATTAACACCGTAAGAACAAAGAGTACATTGGGAAGTACAGGTAAGGATCACAAAATCCTCACATTAGACACTTAATCTGTCTTGAATATGACTAATTATCTCGAAGCAGAAATAATCCTTCTGTTAGTACAGAGAGAACTTGGTCAAATGTTCTGCACTTCTAATTACTGAACCTTTTTTCAGTGTAATTGATAAAGGTCAGTCAAGTGTTCAGATAATTGTTATGAGAGTACCTTCTAGAGTTCTAGATTTTTTCCATTGCAAGTGCCTCCCAAATTCCTAAAAGTTATAATGCATTGACAGTATGATGTACTTGTGCCACTTTGCCACAACAGTAATTCTAGCAGCCTAAGGCTATGTCTAGACTGCAGTGTTAAATCAGGAAAAGATACATTGCGTACTTTTTCTGATTTACTTTCGAAAGTGGCTTTTCCAAAATTTGGCATGTCTACATGGCGCCAAATTTCAGAAAAAAGTGCTCTTTTGATATATCCCTTATGCCTCGTAGAACAAGGTTTACAGGGATGGTGAAAGAGTGCGTCCACTTTTTCAAAAAAAAAATTGAAAAAACAGATGCATTCCTTGGACGTGGCATTGCTTTTCTGGGATACTGGAGGTATCCCAGAAAAGCTATCCCAGAAAAGCAATGCAGTCTAGATGTAGCTAGAGAGAGAGAGAGAGTGAGCGTGCATCTAGACTACAGGGTTTTTTCAGAAAAACGTCTGTTTTTCCGAAAAAACTTCACCTACGTCCACACTGCAATCGTGTTCTTTCAAAAGAAAATAGAAAGAACGCAGGGGTCTTTCTGACATTGGTAAACCTCATTCTGCGAGGAAGAGTTCTTTTGGAAAAAGGTGTGTGTGGATGCGGAAGAGGGAAAAAAGAGGCCTCCAGGAAAAAGTACCAGTGCCCTGGAGGACACTCAGTTCATAGTAATCACAGCTCTATAGTTCCTGTCTCCTGGCAACTCTTAAAGCTGCAGGAAGCCGGCCTTGCAGCAGGACCTTGACCGCATGGCTCTGACTGCCACAGGCCTGCTGACAGATGGCAGAGCCACATGCCCGCTGAGACCTCCCGGCCCTTCCAGGGAGCAGCCCTAGGGGTCCCAGGACACACCCAGGGGCACCAAACACCGGGCACCTTCCTGGACCGGGTTAGAGATCCTGTCCCTCCTGCAGCTGTCGGGGAAGGAGGAGGCCCTGAAGGAGCTCAGCTCCGAGCGCTGCAATGCGGACATTTATGGGTGCATGGCCGAAGGTCTGGCTCACAGGGGACACCACCCCCGCACCCTCGACCAAGTCCAGAACAAGGTCAAAGGGCTCCAGCAAGAGTATGCCCAGGACAGGGAGAGCAGCTTTCTCTCTGGGGCAGGACCACACTCCTGCCCATACTACCAAGAGCTCCACCAGATACTGGGTGGTGGGCAAGCCCTTTCCCCACATGTACTGGTGGACTCGGGCTTCATGAGCCATGGCATGAGCGGGCAGGCCACGTTGCCAATGATACAGAATGGCATCTGGATGTCTCCCCCCACTGGGGGAAGAATGTTCCAGCCTCCAGCTTGTGGTACAGGTTAGAGTTCCTAAATATGCGGGCATCGTGTGCCTGGCCTGACCACCCTAAAAATATGTCTGAAAACTGTCCCCAGTGGTCGACCAGGGCCTGCAGCATCATAGAAAAGTAGCCCTTCCTATTAATATACTGGACTTCTTGATGCTGTGGTGTGCGGATTGGGATGTGGGTCCCAACAATTGCTCCTCCGCAGGTCAGAAAGCCAAGGGCAGCAAATCCAGCCACAATCAGGTCCAGGTCTCTGCAGTGGATGACCCTGCACAGCAGGACGGAATTGATGGGCTCTCACCACCTGCAGAAGGAGACATAGAAACACACAAAACAGAGAATGAGAGGGGGCACCTGAGCCCTTGGGAGGTGCCCATCCCCTGCCACCCCCCAGCAGCAGAGCTGTGTGAGGGCGGGATGGCACAACCCCCCCAGGGACGGCCCTTCCCCCATCCCCTCTTCACCCCCCACTTTCCCTCCTCTTTCCCAAGGGTCCCCCTTTTCCAGGACTCCCCCACCCCGTGCAGGGAGTGCACCCTGAGAGTGCCTTACCTCCATAAAGAGGACCCCGACAGTGGACTTCCCCATGCCGAACTGGTGGCCCACTGACCAGTAGTTGTCAGGGGTGGCAAACTTCCATACGGCAATTGCGACCCACTTCTCGAGGGGGGATGGCGGGCCGCAGGTAGGTGTCATGTCTCTGGAGGGCAGGGGTGAGACAGGCACACAGCTCCAAGAACGTGGCCTTCCGCATGAGGAAGTTGTTGAGCCACTGATGGTCATCCCACTGCTCCATGACCAGCCAGTTCCCTCAGTCGGAACTGGTGTCCAGCCTCCAGATTCTTCTCTCAACTGTGGGGTACAGGGGTAAGGGCATTGCTCCTGCATCCAGGCAGAGGGACTCACAGAGGAGCTGGGAGTCGAGCAGGGGCAGGACTGTCAAGACGGTCTGCTGAAAGTGCTGCATAACCTGCAGCATGACAGTGTGGGGCCATCACATGCCCAGGGGCAGCTCCAGCTCCATAGCCAAAAAGAAAAAAAATGCTCTGGTGTCCAACAAAGCTGGGCAACCAGAGCACGCACTGCAAAAGCTTTGCTGTCCCTCAAAGAGGTAGGCAAGCCCGCAGCAGAACCTAAGAAACAGCTGTCCGGGGGGTCCCTTTAAGCACGAATCTCAGATAGCCTTAGGCAACAGCTCCCGGAAGTAATTGCTGACCTAATGCCCTGGCTGAAGTGGTTCCAGGTGGCCTTTTATGCAAGAGAGCGTCCAATGAGTGTGGACGCTCTCTTTCGAAAAGCAGATCGCTTTTTCGATCTGCTTTTGAAGTGTGGATGCTCTCTATCAAAAGAAGATTTTTTGGAAGAGATCTTCCAAAAAAGCTTCTTTTGAAAGAAGCTTGCAGTCTAGATGTACAGAGAGACAGAGAGAGAGAGAGAGACAGAGACAGAGAGAGAGAGAGAGAGAGAGAGAGAAAACTGCTAACAACTCATGCTTGCTAAGAGCGGAATAGAGAAAGAAATTGTATATGATCTCTTTCCCCCTCACCTATTGAGAACTTTCATTAAAGGAAATGTGAGGGGAAATCTCTGCGGGAAAACTTTTTTTGGAAAATTATATTTAAGAACTGAATTTGTACACCTGGAAAAGAGGAAGCCTAATTCATCTGTTATATTTGCTGTTATTAAGTGCAGCTGCTGGAGTCCCTATCCTTTTTAAAAAAAAGTAAAAAGTATATTAAATACATTGGTAGAAAGTCTGTTTCTTACATGTGCTTGATTGAGTATCCAACAATTTCTTCTAAAGTATCTGAGATCCATAGCACAGAGCCAGATAGCAGGAATATCAAATCTGATCTTTTCTGGTCTTGCTTGGATAATTCTTAGGGACCTCAACCGTGTATTATGAGCTTTCTCATATCTTACTTGAAGGAATGGGGGTGTTGAATGTTCAGCAAAAAAATCCTTTCTCCCAAGAGTTTATTAGGCATTTTGATGTAATGACTATTAACAATAAACAAAAAGCAACGAGCTAGAGCCTCACATCTTGTAAATTGGTATATGAGTACTGACACCAATGCAGCTACAGTAATTTAAACCTGCTGAAGACATTGTCTGAACAGTTTTAAACAGTTTGACGAAAATCCCTTTGTTTTTCTATTACTTAATTTTCAGCTTCTTATTTCTTGTGATGTTTTAATCCCATTAGTTTTTCAGTTTCTTAGATTTCTTGAGTGTACAAAACCTGAATTTGCACTGTAAAAAGTAAGCAGAAAGTTAAAAGAAAAGAAAACTTAAAAGCTTTTCAGTCCTTTTCTTATGAAATCCCAAAGAAGCAAAAAACCAGAATAATGCTATTTTTTTATCCCTCCAAGTCACCTCTAAAGAAACATTTTTATGTTCTCCCACTTTTCCTTTTCCAGTAATGAGATTCCGAAAAATAAACATTACCATACATGTACACATGCACACACATACACACAAATAAATGTGTGTGAATCAGAAAAAACATTTCTCATTTTAGATTTTATTTAAAATTCACACATTTTTCTTTTTACATTTCTTTTATTCTAAATGCAGCATACAAGGAAATACAAGGGAGTGGCTACAGACAGGAATAACATGCAAGAACACACAGCATAGGAAAAGCAGCTGGAAAACCTAGATAACAGATGCAAGTTGTGTTTGAGTGTGTGATCAATTATAAGACTGCTGGGTAGACTGCACTATAGTGATGTATTGATATGCTTATCAATAGGTCAAAACAATCATGTTTCAAAGACAACTAAGCCAGGTAAAGGAATATATTTTTAACTATTTTCATGCTAATATTGCTAATAAATATTATTGAAACCATTGGCTTGTCTAACAATGTAATACAATCTCAAAGGCTTTAACTAATGACAATACATTGACAGTGAAAATAGCATTTAATCATAGTTTTCATGTTTATTTTGTAAGAAAAAAGAAAGAAAAGAATCCCTTCAAGTCCACCAAACGGATGAGTTAAACAACAGTCTCTGTCTTTTGCCTAAAATTGAAAATAAAAATTTTCAAATGAATCCATTAAAAATGCTTAGCCCAGAGCTTTAGAAAAGAAAATATATGACACAATCCCACTATGACTATTGCTGCTCCTCCAAACAATTACCCCAGTCAGCAAATCCTTAGATAAAAACCTCTAACGATGCTAGTCTCCTATCTAATCTCCTTCCCAAAAGCATTATAGTTAATTATTACAATTTTTTTCCTTTTGTATTATAATCACATTAACTTACTTACATGTAGTGTAATAAGAATAATGGAATATTTTGCTTCATTATCTCTAATATATTAAAACTGATGATTGACTTTAAATACCGTACAGGTTGAAATGCCCTAAACCAGGATTCTCTGGTCCGGTAGGACCATGGATGTCGCTGGACCAGAGAGTCCCCGTGGAGGGCCAGAGGCTGGAGCCCTGTGGGGGCCAGGAGCCTAGCTGGGCTGGCTGCAGGAAGGCCAGCAGCCTGGAACCCTGCCATGGGAGTCCAGCTGAGCCAGCTGCAGAGCAGTCAGAGCATCAGTGGGCTAGAGTGGGACGGCGGTCTGCCCTGGCAAGCCTGGGTGCCCCAATGCAGGACCCTGGGCTGCCACAGCAGGGCTGGTGGGGTCAGGAACGGCAGCAGGGCTGGCAGGGCAGGGGTCAGCTGCAGTGGGAGCCCCCGGTGGTGGAACTGTGAGCTGCTGTGGCAGTACTGGTGGGGCTGGAAGCATAGCATTGCAGCAGGCTGCTGGGGGGAGTAGTAGGAGGGCAGCTGGCAGGGAGGCCGGTGGCTAGGCCAGGAGGAGCTGGACAAGGGGGCCAAAAAATGCCTCCTCTGGACCAGCAAAATCCCTCATCTGGGACCAGTCAGGTCCTGAGGGTCCCACACCAGGGAGGTCCAACCTGTATTTAGAAGAGGGATGTTAGAAATAGTTTATTTTAATAATTGTGTAACCACTAAATTTCTTAGCGCTTACACAGTTACTCAGTGCTCCCCGTGGGGATGGGCCAACAGATGGTGCACTCTGGCTCCTGGCCTCACTCCCGGGGAGCCCCCTGCCGCTCCAAGCCGCTCCAAGCTGCTGCCTCTGTATCAGGGAAGTGACAGGGAACCCGGGGTCAGCTGGGAAGTCCCCAGCTGACCCCAGGCTCCTAGCAGCGTGAGCGTAGCACGGAGCCCGGGGTCAGCGGGGGACTATAAGTCCCCCGCTGACCCCGGGCTCCATAGCTTTGAAATGCACAAGAGCCCCTGCTGGGGACTCTTGTGTATTTCAAAGCAGGCACGCTGTGTGCAGCCCGGAGTTAGCGGGACTTCCCACTCACCCTGGGCTGTACACGGAGTTCCGCATTCCTCCTTTGAAATGTACAAGAGCCCCAATGGAAATTCCATCAACTAGTCGACTAGTCAATTAACCGCATTTTAACATCCTTAGTTTTTATCCACTCCCACTATGTGTGGTCTCAGTTTATCATTGAGAGGTTCCTTCTGTGAAGCCCCCTGATGTTGTTCTTTTCCTAGAACTACAGGAGTTGTAGCACCTGTTGGAAAACCTTTCCCTGAGAGAAGGGTTTTGCAGTGTGCCCAAAGTCTGGATTCAGATAATAATAGTGCCTAGCTTTTATCTAGCACTTTTAATCAGCAGATCTCAAAATGCTTCACAAAAAAGAGAATCATCATTATTTTCATCTTACTGATGGGGACACTGGTACAGCTTCTTGATTTTCTGGTCAGATCAGCAGTGGCTCCAGCCCTGTTGTGAACTGCTCTAATATATGCTGGGCTTTACCCCACCCCCCGCTTATATGCTGCAAGAGTGAGCGATGTTAGAACAGGGGGCAGCCATATCAGTTTTATAAACACTGGGGAAATACAGGAATTTTCTGTTCCCCTTTGCACCACAGGGACAGGGCAAAGGGAGCGGACTCAGGCCACAGATTTTGGCTAGTAATTTCTAAGGGTATGTCTATACAGCAAAGTTATTTCGAAATAACTTTACTAGCGTCTACACAGCCAAACCGCTATTTTGAAATTAATTAATTAATTAAGGGGGGCCTTTAAGCACAGGCCTCAGATAGCCTCAGGCAACAGCCACACAAAGTAACTCCTGACCTGACGCCCTGCCGGAACTGGTTCTGGCCGGCCTTAAATGAGATTCAGCGTCCACTTAGTGTGGATGTGCTATTTCAAAATAGCAAAAAGCTATTTAGAAATGCATTTTGTGTGTAGACGCGTTATTTCGAAATAAGCTATTTTGAAATAACTATTTCAAAATAAGATATTTCGAAATAACGCTGTAGTGTAGACATACCCAAATTGAGTCTTTTCAGTGATTCCATGAGCTTTGGCTCAAACCCATGACTTGTAACAGCCAAAGCCAGACTGTTAAACATTACTTAAAGGAAATTTTGTGTAGAGAAGTTAGTGAGGATTTTCAGGGGGCTTTAACAAAGTTAGGGGAATGGGTAACTAGATAGCAGATGAAATTCACTGTAGTCAAATGCATACTGGAAGGAATAATTTGTCCTAGAAATACATGTTAAACTTACAGTATGTATATATATAAGTTGTTATTATTAGTAATAGTACTAGTATTATCATAGCATGTAGGAGCTTTAGTCAGGGACCAGAACACCATTGTGCTAGGTGCTGTACAAATGTAGAACAAAAATATGGTCCCAAATAGCCTCTAATCTGACTATGAGACAAGAGATAGATACAGATGGATGGGGGGAGTACAAGGAAACAATGAGATATTACTGGTCAGTATTATGGGAGTGGTCTCAATATACCAAGGACTATATATATTGTTAGGTTGACTTATTCTTGGAGGTCAAAAATGCTTCTGAAGAACAAAGTTTTTGCTATTTGAGATAGAACAGCTGACACCAAAAACATATGGTGGAAGGTGCCCCTCTGATCAACTCAAATGTTCTTCCCACTTCAGTTAGCCAATCTGAACATTGCTGTTCTTTCAAAACCCTCTCTGTGTTTTTCAGAAACAAAGATAAATGCACTTAGTGTGAGTTAATTTGCCAAGTGTCTTTACCCACCCCCCTTCAACCAGTTAACTGGTTAAATATGATGGTTAACCGATTAACCAATTAAATAGGATTTTACATCCCTAGTCTTACCCATGAAAGCTCATGATGCTACGTATTTTTGTTAATCTCTAAGGTGCCACAGGACTACTGGTTGAGCTTAAATCATTTTGGGCACGTCTACACTAGGAAGTTATTTCAACTTATTTTGAAATAATAACACCCACAATCACTATTTCAAAGTAGGGTGTCCACACTACAGGGAAGCCTCAAAATTAGTCTGAGGCAGGCTCCCTTAATGTGGATGAGCTACCTCAACTTAGAGCCCTGGGAAGCTCTAGGAAGTAATTACAGTGAATGACTCTAGGGAGTAGTTATTTTAAAATAAGCATTATTCCTCATGGAAAGCAGGAGCTATTATTTAAAAATAAGCAGCCCTTTATTTCAAAATAATGGGCTTGATAGTGTGGATCAGTGTCCCTCTAAGCTGGGTAGCAGCACAGTTTCACAGGTGATTAATCAGCCCTGCCAGGTCAGTCAGCTCCATGCATGGAGCTCTGAGCCTCTGACTGGGTGGGCCTACTTAATCACTTGTAAAGCAGTGCTGCCCCGCAGCTTAGAGGGAACACTGGTGTGGATGCGCCGCTTGTTATTTCAAAATAAGGGGAGTTATTTTGTAGACCACGGCTTTGAGGTCTGGTTCAAGAGAATGTGGTGTTGACAACTGTTCTCCATGATGGTTTGGTACTCTAAAACAAGGAGTGCCATCACTGAATTGCCTCTAATGTAGGCAGAGCTTCTGTGTGTGAGTCAAGAAGCCAAGAATGAGAACACTGAGGTAAACAGAAGTAAAAAGGACTAACAAGGGCCTGGTCCCTCTCATGTACAGCAGCAATCAGTACAACACCTTGTTCAGAGTTCAAGAAGAGCATTTGTTTGTCGTTCATAAATTATTGAAGAATGTTACCACAGACCACTAATGTTGTAGTATGGAATGTGTTGGTGGTTTAGTATGGAATGTGTTGGTGGTTCTAAGTTTGTGTCTTTTGGAAAGTATTAAGGATACATCCTGTTTCCATCGATGACAAATTACCCCATTGCAATCTTGGTATGTTATCTTCTCTGATTGTAGTTTCGATTTGGCTTTCAGTTCCTGCCTGTATTTCATTTTTATTGCACCAATGTGCAAAACAAGTCATTCCTCCTGAAGTTGTTCATTCTGCCCTGTTCTGTCTTTCTTTTGCTGCCTACTATTCTCTTAATGTATTTTCGTGTCACTTTGCTTATTCCTAAATGCGTAAGAACCACAAAGCTGAACAGTTCTTCTGCCTTAAGTGAAGCCTCAATTTGCCAACCGGCCCTGGAGCATGTCTATTAATATTTTGTAAAGCCACCACTGTAGCGGAATATGGTAGCAATTGTGTCCTAGCAATATTCCACACATAGCTGCACAAATAAGATTAAAAACTGATGATGTTACAGATGTTTGTCAGTGTCTAGATCTTCTGTACTTTTCCTATTTCTATTACATGCACACACCATTTCTTTCTTCCTAATTTATTTTGTTTCCTCTCTATCCTTCCTCTCTTTCTGCCAAACAATTTCCCCCTAAAGTTGTGAGGCAATACTTGTCTGATTATTCCACCAGCTGCACACATACACATCTTCCATTAAAGTCCATACAGGATTTGTGCCAGGCAATTCACTGATGGGGTACCTCGTAGTTAAACAATTAAAGACAATACCCACTCAGCCCCACTACTTCTTATTATACAAACAATTGGTAAGTGAGCAACTTTTCCAACACATATGTCAGGGAGAGTTATGAAGAATGTAAAAATGTAAGTACCTAATTCAGAATTTGGATAGCTATTATGTACATTAAGTGTATTTCATTTTTTGTAAAGTGTGTCCATTACCTGCTCTGTATACAACAATGTTTGATCATAGAGTCACAATTTGCATTTCTTGCACATCTGCTGCAGAAGGGAGCCACCCAAAATTCATGTCTATGGGAATTCCCAGTGTGCAAGGAATGCAGACTCAAGGCCAAAATTATTTGTAAACACGGAAGAGATGACATTCACATGACAGGCCATTGCAGATTTAGGTATCTAGAAATGGAAATAATTACAAGGGAAATGAAAGTTAAAAATAATCCTTGCCTACTATAAAAATTGTAATTTAATAGCCTTGTTTGGAAGTGGTGTTACATTACTTACTTCATAATCTGTCCAACATCCTAGGTACTTAGCCAGGAGATTATGGGGCAAATAGTATAAAAAGGTACTTTATTTTGTAAACACTGTGTATTATATATTTAAATAAATGTTCAGATCACTTCAAAATAAAGCATATACATTTTGTTACCACTTCTAATACAATGATCCCTTACTAGTATGTGTAAGTACAAACCACTTTGTGAGAGCTGAAGTGGCTACAATAGAAATTTAAAAAAACAAAACCACAGTGTGGGGCACTACATTACCAGAAGAAGCATTTAAAGCATGGGTTCCCAAACTGGAGGGGCGTACCCCCCTGGGGAGGCATGAAGAAATTCCAGGGGGGGCACGAGGCAACCCAGCCTCCCTCCCCCCAGTCAGTTCCTTTTTTTTTTTTTTTTTGCTCAACAAGTTTTGCTGCTATTTTTTTGGAGGGGGAGGCCTGAGGGTTTCTCAAAAATCAAAAAGGGGGCGTGATGCTGAAAAGTTTGGGAACCACTGATTTAAAGGGTATGTCTACACTACAGCATTATTTCGAAATATCTTATTTCGAAATAGTTATTTCGAAATATCTTATTTTGAAATAATGAGGCTAGCCACAAAATGCAATTCGAAATAGTGTTTTGCTATTTTGAAATTGCACGTCCACACTGATAGGACGCTGAATCGCATTTAAGGTCGTCCGGAACCAGTTCTGGCAGCGCATCAGGACAGTAGTTACCTTGTGTGGCTGCTGCCTGAGGCTATCTGAGGCCTGTGCTTAAAGGAACCCCCCCAGACAGCCAGGTCTCAAGTTTCCCTGTTGTTTGCCTACCTTGCTGAGGGATAGCAAAGCATTTTTTTCTCTGTGTGCTCTGGTTGCCCTCAATCAGGACACTATAGCACTCTGCAGCAAGGAGCCAGAGCCGCCCCTGGGCACTCTGGTGCTTCTCCCAGACGTGTTCCTGCGAGCATGGCAGCACATTCTGCAGGCAATAACAGTCTCCCTGGTGTGCCCCACTGGGGGTTTGTGCCTCATTCCTCCCTCACGTCCTTCCACTTACCCCTCCCTAACCCCCCTTCCTGCTGTACAATAAAAGACACGTGTTCATTACAACAAAGTCTCTTTATTGAACAAAACTGGGGGGGGAATGAAACTGAGGTGAGACTGGGGAAAGAAGGTGGGAGAGGGGAGGAGGGAGGGTGGGAGAAGGGAGGGGAAAACCTGGGAGGAGGGAGCTGGTGGGGGGAGGCAAGGGAAGGAAGGGGAAGGAGAAGCTCAGGGCTCAGGGTTGGGGTTCTCACCGGCCCAACTGTCTCCCAGCACCGCGGGTGCAGGGGCCTCGGCATCCCCGGGGGGCGGGAGGGTGTGGAGAAAGAAGCGGAAGGGGGAGAAGGAGTGGGAGGAGGAGCGGTAGCTGGGGAGGCAGCAGGGGCTGCAGCGGCAGGAGGCAGCAAGCTCTGCACCAGGGGCTGCAGGTGCTCGCAGATGACACGGCCCTGGGCAAAGCTGCTCCCGCCGGAGCTGCAGGTCTTCCTGCACCCAGTGGTTGAGGGTGCGGTGCAGGGCTCACAGTGCCCCCAGGTTCTCCTGCTGGTACCCTTCCACTGTATGGGTGGGCCTGCAGAGTCCTCGGGTGCGGAAGATGTCCCGGGTGGTGTGGTGCGCCCTGCACTCGCAGCTGGTGCAGCTGTGGAGAAACAAGAGAAGTGGTCAGTTATCTCTGGGGACACAGTGGGTGAAGCCCAGCCTCCCTCTGCAAGGTGAGGATGACAGTTCTTCACACCATCAGAGCTCATGTGCTTGCACAAAGGCCATGTTCAGGATGTCCTGCTATCCCCGGGAGTGGGAGCTGCCAGTATTCGCTGCCCCTGACCCAGTGGCCCCAGCATGAGCCAGGCAGCCAGTGCCAGCCAGCCCTCCACTGCTCCCCGGGCCCAGTCCCCCAGCTCACAGGAGCCTGCCAGGGGCCAGAGAAGGTGGGCACCTTCCTGGTCCAGTGCAGAGATCATGGACCTGATTGAGGTTTGGGGGGATGCCTCCAACATCCACGCTCTCCGCACTAGAAGGAGGAACGCAGCCGTCTATGGCAGGATGGCTGCCAGCCTGGCCACGAAAGGCCACATCCGAACCCAGGAGCAGGTTCAGATGAAAATTAAGGAGCTGTGGCAGGCCTATGCCAGGGCCACAAGGGGCAGCTCCCAAGAGCTGCCCCTATTTTGATGCCCTGGACTGCATCTTGGGAGGCAGGACGGTCTGTGCCCCCCAGGTGGTCATCGACCCTGTGGCAGAGGGCCCTGACCAGGGCAAGGAGGAGGAGGAGGAAGAGGGCCAGGAGCTGCACCCATGCCCCTGTGCTATATATAGTGTAGGTGTGTGTGTGGGGGGGAGATGTCCCCTGCCTCTGTGTAGAGGGGGCTTGTGGAGGGAGGGCGTCCTGCTGTGTCCCACCCTGGGGTCAGGAGCATGTCATGTCTCTTCACACATGTGTGTGGCTAACAGGCCAAGGCCCCTGTGTGGCAGCCAGCTAGGGCCACGTGCCCAGGAGTGGCACAGCACGTGCTCACACGTGCACAGGTTGCTGCGTGATCCGTGGTCCCTGGTCTCCCTCCCACCCCCCCATAAGGGGACAGTAATGGCACTCACATGTTGTTGCCTTCGGATGACACTGGCGACAGATCCGCTGGGATGGCTCGGGGGTCCTGCCTGCGCGGCATGCTCCCTCTGGGCTCCTGCGGCTCCTGGCCCTCTTCTTTCTCCTCCTCTGTGCTGTGGTCAGGGCCCTCTGCTCCAGGGTCGATGACCACCTGGGGGGCACAGACCGTCCCACCCCCCCAGGATGAGGTCCAGGGCGTCGAAGTAGGGACAGGTGTGTGGGTCTGCCTCTGTTTGGGAGCTGCCCCCTGTGGCCTTGGCATAGGCCTGCCACAGCTCCTTAATTTTCATCCAAACCTGCTCCTGGGTTCGGATGTGGCCTTCCGTGGCCAGGCTGGCAGCCATCCTGCTGTAGACGGCCATGTTCCTCCTTCTAGTGCGGAGATCATGGATGTTGGAGGCATCCCCCCAAACCTCAATCAGGTCCATGATCTCTGCACTGGACCAGGAAGGCGCCCACCTTCTCCGGTCCCTGGCAGGCTCCTGGGAGCTGGGCCCGGGGAGCGGTGGAGGGCTGGCTGGCACTGGCTGACTGGCTCATGCTGGGGCCACTGAGTCGGGGCAGCGAATACTGGCTCTGGGCTAGCAGGCCTGGAGCTGGCACAGACACTGTGGCCAGACTCTACCCCTTTAAGGGCTCTGGAGAGGTGGGGAGGAGAGGAGTTTTCCTGGTTGGGGCCAGAGTGGCCAGCAGGGCACCCTGGGAAGGGCTGGAGGTCCCCTATTTCGAAATAGCCCCTATTCCACATCTACACAGCGCTTATTTCAAAATAGCAATTTCGAAATAGGCGCTATTCCTTGTGGAATGAGGTTTACCAAGTTCGAAATAAGCCCTCTGCTATTTTGTATTAATTTCGAAATAACAGTTGGCTTGGGTAGAAGCTAGTACAGTTATTTTGAAATAACGGCTGTTATTTCGAAATAACTTTGCTGTCTAGACATACCCAAACAGATAACATAGACAGATATATTTACCTAGTATGAGTTACAAGGTGAGGTAAAAACTTTTATTGGGCCAGCTTCTGTTGGTGAGACAGACCAGGTAAGAGCATTATACAATTTAAATGCACTAAATACCATTTCTTTTGTATTGAATAATGGGAATGTCAAACTCCTCAAATTGATGAAGACAGGTAATCCTTTTTGCCCTTTTCAGATATCTAGGGCCAAACACTCTGGCTTTATTTAGGCAAAACTCTGATGGACTTCATCAGTAAGAACTTGGATTTGGTAATGACCTATTGGAAAGATTTTCTGAATTGTGTTTTGTTTTATCCTCAATTGTCTCTGGATTTGGAATGCTTTCATGGGTTGGAGGTTACTCTGATCAGTACCCTTTCTTTTAGAACACTTGTTTTAAGTTTTGTTGAAATTTGCTCCTAGAAGGACTTTTAGTATGTTCTTATAGAGAGACCGCATTGTTTTTTATATAAAATAAGAGGTTATGAATAATCAAAATTAAATTGCAGTGGTAAAAATGTAACACAGGTTGAACCTCTCTAGTCTGGCACCCTTGGGACCTGACCGGTCCTGAACCAGAGAATATGCCAGATCACGGGAGGTTAAGATTGTCTTGCACAATTACCAACACTTCCACTGCTTACTGGGCTCTTTAAAAAGACATTTAGTGGTACATTATAGTTAAATAACAGCACAGAACACTGAGAACCAGGACTTATGGCTGTAAAAAAACTTTATGGGACTGCAGGAAACTTGGCCTCACCCATGAAAAGTGGACATTCAGCTAACTAAAATCATGCCAGACCATGGATATTGCCAGACCATAGGGTGCCGGACTAGAGAGATTCAACCTGTAATGAACATTCTGAAACAGAGGATAAAATGGCTCAGAGAAAGTTTGGCACCAAATTAAAAACCCCATATTTTCTACTAATAAAATCAGAAATAAAAATGAGCAAACTGACTCAGAATGTGTCTCTGCAGAGCAGGCTATTAATGTTGTCTCCTTTATATAGGTTGACACTGACAGCAGTTCACAAATCAATGAGCGTGTGTAAGATCTTTAGGGGATTCCAAACATATACCCAGAGGCCGAAACTATTTTTAATGGTTTCAGTGAATAGTTCAGGCAAAGATACTGTAAGCAAGAGGAAATCACTGGTATCATAATAACAGTCCCTATTGAGTGTTAGGCCCATGTAACTATGGAAGCACTCTGTGTTGGGATTTGGAAAAATTCGTAGTCTCTTAGGAGTATTAATATCTTACCCAGTGTCAGATCTTGGAATTTTCAAGACAAGTGCTGTCTTGGAACTTATAAGATGCATTAGAGACTATATGCCGTGATTGTATTGCAACCTATGCAAGCACAGGTGGCCCCAAGACAGTGATGGGCCCCAAAAAAACTCATCTGGCTCACTGGGTGTCAGTTGCTCTGTCCTGCCCAATGCCATCCAGGACTCAAATGGAGTCCTCTGTGCAGTTTGATTGTGTGCACACAGTTCCTGCAAGGTGACTTGGAGGAGGGAGGGGAAGGGGCACAAGACATACACTGCCTTTGTATAGAATTAAGTACCACTGTGAAATCTCACATAAAAAAAATTGTAATCCTATTCACTTTCACATGTATGTGGAATAAGGCATGAGGCCATGAGGTTTGGGAGAGAGGGGCAAAAGCGGGTTAAAAAATAGTAGGAGAAGGAAGGTGGGAGGAATAGGTATAAGAGAGCAGTTAATTTAGTGCCAATGTAAGAGATCGTTCAAACACACTTGACTATCAGTTAAAATTGTAAAACCCAACTTGCATTCAGCTAAGGCCTTTTCAATGTGATTGTCTTTCAGTTTTCAGTGAGCATCAGAGTTTGATTAATTTTGGTTGTTTTGATCCTGGGATGCCAACTGAGGTGCTGAGACACTATTGAGTCACCCTATTCTGCCAGCCTGAATTTCCCCTTAATCCCTGTCTTGCTGAGCCAGGCACTAAGGCCTCCTCTAGCAAAGCACATAGGCAAGGCCACTCCCAGGTGCAGAAGTACAGACACTGAAACCAGCTCTGGAAAGACTCAGCTTAAGGGAATTGCCCCAGCACTGTGATGCCCATTCCCGCTTGGAGTACAAGCCCAAAGTTATATGAAGTTCACCTTCTTGCTCAATGTGTAGGAAGGTAGGCACAGCCTCTTGCCTAGGGGTGGGCAATAATTTTTGCAGGGGGGGGCACACTTCACAATTTTTGATAGGCGGTTGCGAGCTGGCTCTGGCCCCCTGGGAGTGGCAGGGTCTCAGGTGGAAAGGGGCCTCACATTCCCCTGGCAAGGGGAGGAAGCCACCAGGTGCTTTGAACAGTGAATAACTTTGCACACTCCACCATCCCCAGGTCTCGATTGGCCTGGGGGCAGGTGATGGCAGGGTGAGTTGCAGGCCAGATTAAAGGCTTGGAGGCCAGATTCAGTCCAGAGGCCATAACTGCTCTTCCCCCTCCCCAGTTATAAATTACATAAATGGTGTAATATTATAAACCATAAGTAAATTTATTATCTATGAAATGTGTATTTAAGTGGTTAATAAGGTAGCATACAGAACAAAGCAGATTACTAATACAAAGCACACAATCTAAGATTAATTTTGTCCACACTGTTCAAAGTGCAACCACAGCAGTGCTTTAACATAGCAGTGTGGTCACCACACTAGCACTGGAATAGAGCTCTCCTAGCACTGCAGGTAAACTGCCTTCACAAGGGGAGTAGCTAACAGCACTGGGAACCTGTTTACACTGGAGCTTTACAGCTCTATAACTTGCTACACTTGTTGGGGGTGGTGGTGGTGTTTTTCCACACTTCTGAGTGATAGAGTTACAGCACAGTAAAGTGGCAGTATAACAAGCATTTCTAGATTCACTAAAGAAACTGGTAACAACTAATAATTTCTCACTCACTAGACAATGTCTCTAGTAGAGTCCTTCAAAGGCCAGATATCTTTTTAGCCTGGGTCTACCACTTCTTCCCGCCCCCCTCCTTTCAGTTATAGTCCTTTTGTTTTCAGGTGTTTTCAAGTATCCCTTTGGGGTGGTGAGGCACAAGTAAAGCAATAATTGTTTTCCTTCTCCACCCTTATATAGAACATCCATAAGGTGGGAAACCTTTGATTCCCCACCCGCATGTGGAGTAGTTGATCAGATCAAGGAGTTGGTTAGTATTAGGTGATCAAGTCATCTGACTCTGTCTTCTTTGAGTCAGATCACATCCATAGGAAGTCCAAGCCTTTTCACAATCCAATGTACTGGCTGATGGACCATCAAGCCCTGCCTGGCTTTTCCATTGTAGTCCCTGAAGTGTCAGCTGTAAATGTAAAAGCATTAAATATAAAATACAGATAAAAGCATTAAATGTAAAATACAGATACACAGTTCAATATTCCTAACTTCATGTACAAAAAGGGTACATGCCTACAAATGGGATAACCAGGGCTCTACAAATCAGTGAATCTACTCGCCTGTGGCGAGTAGATTTCAGCCGGTCGCCCTGTTCACCAGCGGTGCACGCATGCGCAATGTGGGTCTTGCGCATGCGCAGTGCGGGGCTGGCGAGTAGATTTTGCCGCAGTTTGTCAAGTCCTGGGGATAACCATAGTAAATCATAACCTTTCCAATGATACCTTACATGAGCCATCTTGCATAAAGCATAACTCAGTTATGTCATGTTCATATCATAAACATATTTTAATAAAACATACGGAATGCCACATCACAGTTGTGGATTTTTCTTATATGAACCAGCGAATAAGGGAAAGGTAGGCCTGGCAGGAAAAGGTTTTGTTTTTCCCATGAGCAATTTTGACTGTCCCCCAAAATAAAAAAAATAACCCTGAACATTTTGTCTGACTATTGGTTGGAAAGAATCGGTCTATAATGTGGAATCAACATTGCTTTGTTACTAACCTTCAAATACTCTGATAATTGTTAATCTATAGTACAAACCGCTTTACTTTAATTAATATAAGGCATATGGAAGCAATGTGTATATCCAATGACCTGTTAATAATCATGTTGTCCTACAAATGATATCAGGGAAGTCAAGAAGAACAGTCTAATCCATGCATATCTGTGTTGATATAAGATCTGTGTAGGTATGCCTTTTTATTCTAATAAATTACTCACCAAAAGTAAGGTGGCTGGGAAAGAGCATTAGGATTTTTGATTTCCAGTAATCTGATGTACTTATACAGTCAGTTGTAGAGGTGCTATATGAGGCTGACAAGTTCCATTGAAATATATTTTGAACTCTACACATCAGCATCAGGTCCAACATAATCACATCTTCTGGATTTCCTTTGCAGAACAGTTTAATTGCTAGTAGCTCATCTATGAAAAGAGCTATTGTCATTTAAATCAGCCTATTAATCTGTAACATGAGTGGCTTTTGCTCTTTGATCATGTTGACTCACTCAGGAGGTCAAACACAATTACTTGTAAGAGTCCTGGCAGAAGAAACCACAGCAAGTTCTATAAGGTCAAGTATATAATGAGTTCTGTAATTAGCAATAAGTGACTTTCAGAAATAGGAAATTGTGTGCTTAATAGAAATTATTATTGTCTGTTTGTTTTCTTAAATGAGTGTCTGTGATTTAGTCTTTAGATAAAAAGGTTCCAGGATTTAGAAAATTTACTCTTGCACTAAAAAGCCATTTTTTAAACCTGTTGTTGTGATAATGAATTGTCAGTGTGTAAATCAAACTGGATTACAAGTTTCTGAAGTATATGTTTATCTATTATATTTATTTATATCTGAGCTCAGAATTTGTTTATGCATGTAAACTAGAATGAACTCATATAGTAAACACTGGTATCATGTGAGAAGCTATCAGCCAAATGCTGCTCCCTACTACACCAGCCCAGTCCCTTTGGTTGCATTGCAATTGTCTGGAAGTAATTAAGAGCAGAATTTGGCCCATCATACCTAAACTGTAGATTATAATCCAAACACCTATTTTTCATTGATTTGTTCTAGTTTCCACAAAGCTACAGAAGATACGTATTCTGTTTTTCAATCCTGATTTACCCTACCCTGGTTCAAGTTGATCTCTGGACACGAGGAATTAGGGGGAGTGTTGGAATGTATCTGCTTTTCTGAAAGCAGAGTGAGCATTGCGATTGTAGGTTACTTTAAGAGAGGGGACAAGAGAATGGTGAGATGACACAGAATAAAGTAATGGGTAAAGGCTGGAGGATCCCATTTTGAACTACCTAACTCTGTGCTATACTCACTACTTCACAGAGATGTCTTGAGGATGGAGGAAAGGGGATACATGTTATTTAAAGTACCAGCTACAGCAGTTTGGCAAAACTGTACTTATTGGGTACTTTAGGACAAGTAATTTTTGGTGACAAGTGAATAAACTGTAATTAATGTCTTAATTCTTGTCACCACTATTGTGGCAATGGTTCATAAGCAGATTTTGTGCTTGGACTGGTTTTCCAGGCACTTTTGGAAGGGTGAAGAGGAGTGCACCAATATCAGATCTTGATTTTTACACACATGGCTTTGAGCAAACGTATCACTGAATGCATCGTGTATCCCTGTATTTCAATTAGACTGTTGGTGCTAAGCCCATTTGAAAAGCAAAGCCTCATGTCCACGTATAATTCTGAAGAATTATAACAATGTGAGAAATACAAGAAACAGATATTGATGATTTCTACCTTTATAAAATAGTTACATCCTTTATAGGAAGGTACATGTTGGGTTAAATAAATTTTAGTCATTCAAAATAATTTCTCTTAGACACTGTGAAACACCAGTGCAGTATCAGCCATAGATAAAGAGCTGGATAAAATGATTTTGGAGTTTTAAAAGTAGTGATTAGGGAATAGCCTTCTATAACAAAACTGAAATTTAAATTTCAGGGCTATATGCCCATGCAGATAACGTTCTTTCTTTACAAAATGTGCCTTGTTACAGGGAGCATATAAACAACTATTCTGAGGTTAATGGAAATGTCACCTGACCCCAAAAATATTTTTCAATAAATTATAGTGTGGAAAACAAGGTTACATTTTTCTTCATTTGAAAGTTATGGTCAGATTCCGAGACAGCATCTATAAAATTTATTTTTTAGTTCCCATGTTAATAAGCAAACACACAACGTCATACATTGCAAAGAATTAAACATGAATGATTCTCTGTTTTCTACAACCATGAGAAAAATCTGGACACACTTTAAAAGCTATTCCCCAGGGACAACTCTCGAACTGGGGCCTTTCATGCTGTGTCTCTGAACACAATTTCCTCTGAAGCTTGCTGTTTCTCACAGCAAAGCAAATGAGCCTGCAGTTAATACAAGAGAGGAGAAGCTTGAATGAACATGCCTGAACTTAGAGGGAATTTAAAGTTTGTTCTGAAGTTCCTTTCTTGGGTTCGCCTCCAATGTAAACTGAAGCTTAATCATGTCACATGGTATTTTACTTCAGCTCAGTGTTTAATTTGCATTGAAAGAGGTGTTGGGGCTCCAGCCATATTTTTACTTTCATAACCAAGGTGGCAAGCCTAGAAGTGCCAGGGCTCAGCTATGGCAAGCCTGGGCACAAATTAAACACTGTTTCAACTCCTGTCCTCATCCCATCTCTAAGAATGGCTAGCTCTTCCACAAGGAGGAGTTTGGTGCTTCAGATGTGATTCACTGAATGAACTTCAAAAAGCAACAGCAAATATTTAGATCTTTTCCCCTGTCATCTGAGTGGTCTCTGTTTATCTTACTAGCTTTCACATCATGAACATTTGTTTGTTTAGCCATATTTAAGGGCCATTTTTTGTAAATAAACAGTAGAGTGTGTACATGTCTGCATGAGTGTGGCCATTAGCCACGTGCAAAAAGAAAGAGTTGAAAAAGAGAATCCAATAGCTTTATCTACAGAGAACAAACAAATTGGAAAGAAAATTCCTGACGGGAAAGGAGAAGGAAACAAAAGCTGGAGAGAAATCCTAAGGAGCTAAAATATAGACACTCCCTCGAGGGGTCAGGAGAGATAATGGAAAGAATAGAACTAGTGATGGAAATCAGCAGCAAAGACAAACATCCAAAAAAATAGCAGCAGGCACACAGGCACAGATCCTGTGAGAATTCAGAAAACTAACCTTGCTGCTAAAACACAAGGGGGGCTAGATTTCCCTCAGACACACTTGTGCAATTCCACCTTCCTTAATGGAGTTGCACTCTAGCACAACAGACATAACTTTCACCCCAAGTGTCTACCTAAGGTAGGAAAACCTAACTTGGTACGTACATTTAGACTTTAGACTATAATACCATGGCTCATGCTAGTCCTTATCTATGTGAGCCACACATACAGGTTTTAATATACTATGGTGAGGGAAGCCATATAAATAGAGTCTTGGGGAAGATTTTGACTGTCCAGAAAGGGCTTGTTGAGCCAAAACAAACCCCAAGATGTAATCACTTTGAATTATTACATAGTTATTTCTAAATGTAAGGTTGGATTATTCCTGTTTGCAAAGATCACTATCACGTTTTGAAACTTTCTTTATTGGCAATATGCTGGCAAAAAGGACTGACTCAGTGGCATCTTAAACATACATACACACTTTTACAATGGTGATTAGTTTAAGCTTTAAACAGGTCTGCATTTATTTATGTGATTTAAATAACGCACAATGCTTCCTAGAGCTATTACAGCAGTGGTACAACTCTGCACCACTAGCAGCACAGGCTAATGCTTTAAAAGAGTCCTTGCCAAACTTGACTTGCCAAAAGTTACAAACTGAGTGGCTATGTCTACACTGGCAGCTTCTTGCGCAAGAACTTGCCTGCTGTCTACACTGCACACGTGTTCTTGCACAAGTAAATTTACAGTATAGCATTGTAAAACAGGGCTTCTTCCAGAAGAGTTATTCCTCTCTCCCCACGAGGAATAAGCCCTCTTGCTCAAGAGCTCTTCCACAAGAGGGCAGTGTAAACAGGCAATATGAATTTCTTGCGCAAGAAACCCCTATGGTTAAAATGGCCATCAGAGCTTTCTTGCGCAAGAGAGCATCCACACTGCCATGGATGCTCTTGCACAAAAGCACATGCCAGTGTAGACGCGCTCTTGTGGAAGAATTTTTGCACAAGAACTCTTCCGCAAATCAGTTCTTGTGCAAGAAGCTGCCAGTGTAGACGTAGCCACTTAGTTAGTGTCACAAGCCCAGGGTCCAGATCTCAAGAGTCCCAGAGCTTCACACTAACAACTAGGTATTAGCAGGACTTCTGTTACATGCACAAACATAGGTGATGCAAGTTAGTGGTCAGAGAAGGTGGAAATGGAGGCATGGCCATGAGGTGAGCCATTGGTCAGAGTCAGGTACATGGTCAGGGCCAGGAGTTCAGAGGGACTGGAGCTAGAGAAAAGCAGGAAAGAAAGAGAGGATGGAGATCAAACTCCATTAGGAGTGGGAAAGACATTGAGTGCCCACACTCCTATTCTTGCTATAGGGCTTAAATGGTGTCGGCTCTTCTATCCAATCATGGAGCATAGTCATTTAGTGAGGCCCAGTTGAGTTTACGGGGTTGCTAGGTAAGCCCAGAGGCTGTCTGGCAGGGCAAGTGTAGGGGACTCTGGAACCGCACCAAAGGACCAGATGTCTTCCTCTCCTCCAGCTCTACAGCAGCTGCTGTCTCCAGTGATTACCCCTGGCAGCCCTCAAGGAACTTGGACAGGCAAGAAATGGAGGAGTTGCTCTTGCCTGGCCCAACACACACATGTGAGCATGGGGCCATCACCAAGCTTGCTCACAGTAGGATGTCTGACTCGCAGCTGAAGCACCCCAGAGGCTCCACATATACTGGAGCAGTTGTGGAAGGAAGCTGGTAGGGCAGCAGGCAGCTCTGGATTAATCAAGGATGGTGTCTGGGCAGAGGAGATGGCAGGGGATTGGTCTGGCTCAGTTTTGGGCCATTTCCTGTCCTGGAGAGGAGCACCTAGTGCAAACATGACTGACATATGAGTAAAGTAGTGGCTGCTCCTGTGGCGAGATCCAGAAGCTAACAGGAGAACATCTGAGGTCTGTCTGGTATTTTTTAATTACAGTGTGGCAACTGAGATATATTGTAACAAACAAAGCTTACATAGAATGGTATAGATTCACAAATCTGCTACTTCAAGGAATACAGGTAAATAAAGCCTTGCATAGCAAGTTAATGTTTATCCTCACATAGAAAGTGGAACAGAGATACGGTAGGTTAAGATATGGTAAATACAATAATGACATGTCATTGGGAAGATTGGCTGCTCTAAATATATAAGTGCTTCCTCATTTTTGTTATGAACCATTGAGGGTATGTCTACACTACGAAGTTTTTTCGTCGGAAAAACGGCCATTTTTCCGAAAAAACTTCAATGATGTCCACACTGCAATCGCATTCTTCCGAAAGAAAATTGAAAGAACAGAGGGGTTTTTCCGACATTGGTAATCCTCATTCTACGAGGAAGAAGCCTTTTTCTGAAAAAGCTCTTTCAGAAAAAGGCATGTGTGTAGACGGGGAAGAGGGAGTTCTTTCGAAAGAAGAGGAAAGAGCAAAAAGCATAGGTGCTCTGGTGGTCACTGCATCCATAGTAATCACAGCTGAAATGCAAGATAGCATCCATTCAGTGTGGATGCTATCTTTCAAAAAAGCAGATCACTTTTTCGATGCGCTTTTGCAGTGTTGATGCTCTCTTTTGGAAGAAATTTTTCCAGAAGATCTCATCCGGAAAAACTTCTTCCGAAAGAAGCCTGCAGTCTAGATATAGCCTGAAGCAGCACATTGTACTAAATTGACCTAACTATTATTAGGGGCAAATTCTGCCCTTATTTCTATCTACTTATATATGCTCTTAAAGTTGAAATATAAAAATATTTAGCTGCAGGCATGTTGGCTACAATTCTGCAGGTTGGTCCATTTAGTTGGGCACTTATACCCACTCAGAGCTCCAATAAAGTCAATGGAGACCCTCATGGCAGGAGGGCGCTGTCCATGAGGATTAACTTGCAGGCCCAGGGCCTTAATTTTTATTTGTTTTTTCCAAAATCAACATTTTTCTTGTCACTGAAATGATCACTTTCAGCAATTATGGCATAAAAACCTCTATATGTGAACCAGGTTACAAAAGTCATAATGTTTGCATTGGAAAATGTATCTTTCTTTTTCTCCCCTTTTTATTGATTTACAAAATATTTAATCTTCAGTTATTTCAGTTTGCTTTTCATTTTCAAAATTGTAAGGGAATTTCCTTGAGCACAGGCAGGAATATGACTTTTCCAGAGAGATCAGTACTGTGCTTTCTGTGAAACAGGTGAGTTCAGAGTAGCAGAGGGTGAACATTTTTCCTACAGGGATTCTCCCAACAGAATGGCCACATATACATTTCACAGGTTGGAGTACATAAAAATGAAATCTTTATTCTACACTTATTGGTCTTTTATTTACCAAGCATTATTCCAGGTTAGTGTCCATCTTCCTACGTGCTTCCAGCAAGAGATATGGAGTTTTAGCCACATCATCATCCCATGGCAAATCCCAAAAGGATACTCATAGACTCATAGACTTTAAGGTCAGAAGGGACCATTATGATCATCTAGTCTGACCCCCTGCACAATGCAGGCCACAGAATCTCACCCACCCCCTGCTAGAATAATCCTCTCACCTATATCTCAGATATTGAAGCCTTCAAATATTTTGAAGACCCCAAGATGCAGAGAATCCTCCAGCTGTGATCTGTACCCCATGCTACAGAGGAAGGCTTAAAAACCTCCAGGGCCTCTGCCAATCTACCCTGGAGGAAAATTGTTCCCGACCCCAAATATGGCGATCAGCTAAACCCTGAGCATGTGGGCAAGACTCACCAGCGAGACACCCAGAAAGTTCTCTATAGTAACTCCTATCATCCTCCATTGACCTATTTACCACTGATAGTGAAAGGTCAATTAGTTACCAAGATCATGTTATCTCATCAAACCATCCCCTTCATAAACCCATCTAGTTTAATCTTGAAGCCAGATAGATCTTTTGCCCCCACTACTTCCCTTGGAAGGCCGTTCCAGAACTTCACTCCTCTAATGGTTAGAAACCTTCGTCTAATCTCACGTCTAAACTTCCTACTAGCCACCTTATATCCATTTGTTCTTGTGTCCACATTGGTATTAAGCAAATTGAGTGCCATGATCACCAGCCATGTAGCAGCATTCCTTGATAAACACACTTCTTAATTCATTGATCTTCCACCCTAATAACATGTCTGTACTCCAAAACCCATAACCAAACCATTGCTGATGATGGTGGTTGCTGGAATTAGCTATGTATATACTCATTACTGAACTTGTCCTGCTTAATATGGAGAAGTTGCTGAAGACAAAAAGAATAAAAAATTTCAATCCAATTTTCTTCAGCCTTCCTCACTGCCCACATTCATTTCATTTCTCTGAACCTGCAGCTTCACAGCAAATTTGATCATGATGTCCTCACAGGGGCTGGTGAAGGATCCGAAATGAAGCAGCAGGCGCTGCTATACAAATGTCTACGTCTTTGGAGCATCTTCAAAAGCTGTCTATGGCACTTTCCAAGTACTTGACACAAGTATCTTAGCCTCATGACTCACATGACACTTGTAGATAAGACATGACCCATCCTTTTGAAAGGTAAGAGTTTTCCATATCCTATTTAATAAAGGTGCAGGAATAATAATAATTAATAATACATAATGCACGAAGGATATAAATAAGTAATACAGAGTAGTTCATTTGCTCCACTAAGCTATGTCTGTCTCTTATTCTTAGAAGAATGTGGCCCTGATTCTGATTATGACATCTGGGCTTACAAGAATGTAAATGTTATGTAACTGTAGTAATATTTAATATTGCACTACAATCAAAAGGACTTTCAGAGATAGGGTAAAAAGGATGGGAGAGGCAGATCTGACAAAGATATTTCCCTAGGCTCCTGACCAGTGTTGGGTAAAGCCTAAAAGAAGGCTGTCTATCAGAATTTCTGGGCACAATTAAAAATTCTCCCTCTCAATTCCAACTTCATCATAAGGGACCCATTGTGTGTTTGAGTGTGTGGTCTGAGTGAGATCTTCTTGCGGACACCTATAGCAGTGGAAGAGAGCCTGGAGGCTCCAAAATGCCACCAAATCTTTATTCTGAACTGGCTGTTTGGCACTCCTCCCCTGGCCATAGCTGCATGCAGGTAGAAGAATCTGTACATCAGCCAGTTAGGACATTCAGACAGGCAGACCAAAGTGAACTGCTACTCCCATATGTATCAGAGCCTTGAAGACCAGAATTCTGTATTCACAAATTCAGATATCCTCTTTAAACTAAAGGTTTAGATCCTGGGGTGGGAGGGATTCTGCTTTAATGCACTGCTACTGGCAGCAGAGCCTAAAATGAAAGAGAGAATTTTAACTGCACAAGGAAAGGTACACTTGTTGAATTATCTATTGCAGTATTATATTTTAGTAGTATTTAAGCATACATGCATTAAAACAACCAACCTAAAACAAAGCTTCTTAGTGTCAATGTTATTGAAAACATTTGTTTGGTATATGGATTTTTCATAAGGAATAATTTTGGTAACTATTTTGATAATATTTTTGTAGGAAGGCTATTTTTAATATAAATAATTTCATGAACATTTTCTAAAAAATGAAAAATGGGTCTCTTTTGAACACCTTGGAAAGAAAATAAGTTTGCAATTTCTCACAAAAATAGCTTTTCATTTTGTAGCTAGCTTTCATATTTACTCAATAGTATGTTGCACTGTCTACTGTTACATGATTGTAGAATGAAAGGCATATCAGGCAGATCCGCAGCTGGTGTAAACTGTAATTGAAGTCAGTGGAGTTATGACAATGTATGCCAGCTAAGAATTTACCTCTACATCCTATGAAAGGCTCAGTTCTGTGAGATACTGAACACCCTACACTTCTAATGACTTCCATAGACCATAAGGAATGCTAGCAGCACCTTACAGGTATGCTCAGTACTTTACAAGTCCATAATGCACACACATAAGAACAGTTTAGCATGCTGTATAAGTCTTAACTCGGATTTTCCAACTTTTGTGGTTTAAATTAGGAACCTAACATTCCAGTAACAGTTTTGGTTAGTAAATACTACCGATAATAGTTTAAATATTTATTAATAAATTAGTAATAAAATAAATACAAGCTAATAAATACCCCCATATATTATATGTGATAATGATCTATATCTATCTATTTTGCTTTACAAATGTATTTTACATACTTTCAATTTCATGTGATACAATGTTAGTTTGCACAGTTCTACATTATGCAATTGTAAATAACTCAACAAGCTAATTATATTGTCTTTTGCTTTACTGAATGCCCAGTCATGCTCAAACAAACATTGGAAAATTTGTTTGAAATTTTATTTTTCCTTGCTGAACTCTTTGTCAAAAAATTTTATATACTGGCTTTGCATGGACAAACAGAAGACAAAATATGAACAAGCAGAATACAGTTATCTGAGAACTGGAAAACAAAATACTTTAGTGAGTATAAAAATGATCAAACTGTGTGCAAATGAAGCAATAGTATCCTGTTGCAGCCTCACGCATAATTAAGCCAGATGGTATTATATGTGGTTGATTACAATAAACTTTAATAGAAGAATGTGCATACCAAGATTATGTGCTTCTGTATAAGATGCCTCACCAAAAACAATGATAATGTTGTAGTAGATCCAACAACTGCATTTATAATTTATTATGTTTCAGCCTCAGTGAATCTATCTAGGTGTCACCAATAAAGCCCAAAACCAAATCTGACTTAACTTCATAATTGTTGCAAGGAACTAGAGAAGGAATCCAAATGACAGATACCTACATTTCCCTTAAAAATACAAACAACCCTCACAGTTCTATGATGCTAATGGAACTGTAATTTCACCTTATTTTTAATTCCTGCAACTGATGTTGTAATTTATGCTTTCTTTTTTCCGTACCTCAAGAACTCCTTTTCCATTCCTCTCTCCACCAGTTTCTTCAACAGTCTATTCTTGCTTTAATCCCCTTCAAGTTGCTTAAATTACCTGTGGTTCCTTTCCAAGTTTCTGAAACTGCCTCAGATTCCTTCTCATTTCTTAATTAGCTTCTGGATCCCTCTCACTCTTTTGTCTCCCCAGCAGATGTACTCTTTCAGAACTTTCCCCCTAGGACATGTCACTTATTATCCTGCAGGCTGTAACGAAACAATGGTCATGGAACCTGCTAATATTTTGTTTCTTGATAAGAAAATCAGAAGGAAAGATTTACTTTTGGCTAAGTCCTTCAAATTCTGGCTCAGGTGAGCAATCTAAACAAACATTTTTTACATTTATATAATGAATGTCAGTAAAGACTCAGAACAATGCTATTCTGTAAATAAATACTGTACACAACAATTTCAGTGGATATTGATAGCACCCGTAGATGGAAATGTTTTAAGCCATGTTTACACTAGAGAGCTTACAGTGGCACAGCTGTACCAAGTAACCTTGCCACTGTAAGATCTCCTGTGTGGCCTATCTGTGCTGACAGGAGAGAGCTCTCCCATCAACATCAAATAAGTAAACTACACCCAATGAGCAGCCATAGCTATATGTCAGGAGAGCATCTTCCATTGACATAGTACTGTGCTTCTGGTGGTGAAACTTGTGTTGCTCAAGAGTGTGTTTTTCATACTCTTGAGCTACATAAATTATACCTAAGGAAGTGCTAGACAAAGCCTTAGCAAAAACCCAAACCAAAACCACCATGCAAACCCACAAAAGACTGTCTTTGTTGTCATTTTGAATTTATATGACGAATATAGCATTTTTCAAAAGGACTACAGAGGACAGCTTTCCATATTTCTTTTTAGACCATTTCAGAAGGAGATATGACTTGATGGGGAAAAAAAACCTTACTAGCCAACATGTCTCTGTTGAGAGAAGTCTTCTTGCATTGTAAGCCCTTGGTTACTTTGCATGGGCAGTCATGGTCCTTTGGTATCTTTTACAGAATTAGGAGCTTGTTCTGGGTCCCAGACCAAATTTCCCTTCTCTCCATTGCTCTGGTCAATTGCTTCCCCATTACGGGTAGCTCCTTTCATTGTTGTTTTATGTATCTTCAGCGCGCAGTGCTTTATCTCCAGACCCTTTCTGTGTGGGTTTGGATTGCAGACACTGAACAAGATGGGAGATGTTTAAACCCGCGCTTTTTGTTTCAGCCTGCCCCGGGCGAAATCTGGGCCGGGACCGAGACCTGGATTCTCGCAACCATGAACGTAATGTTGGGTGTGACCCGGGGTTTCGGTGCAGCCGGCCCCTGTCGGGCTGCACGGAGGGGAAGGCGATGCCAGGAGAGATGCGGGCTGCAGAGCGTGGCAAGCTGGCCTTCTCTGCAGCCGCAGGAACCCCCCATTGACGTATCTCGTGCTGCGCGCTGAAGGCCACACAGCAAGGAATGAACCATCCCCCGCAGGCCCGGGCGCCGAGGAGGAGACAGGAAGGGGGCGTGACCGCTTCGGCGGGGCTATTGACTATTCATGAGGGCATATTAATAATCCATGAGGTAATTCCTTTGAACCGGGACCGGGTTCGCGCGTGCGCACGAGCCCCCTGCCGACCTACGGCCTCCTGACTGCCATCCTGTGGAGGAGGGGAAGCTCCGCAGGGCCTCGTTTTGCCATTGGCTACAGCGAGCTCCTTCCACCCGCCTCCTGTCGGACGCAGCGCTCTCTCATTGGCCCACCGACCCGGTTGTGCTCGGCGATTGGCGGGCGGCGCTGAGGGCGGGCCGCGGACGGGTGGGCGGAGCCATCCGGGGCGTGCGGCTGCCGGGGCTGTAGTAAGAAGCGGCGAGGGGTGCGGATGTAAACACCGGACAATGGCGTAAGCAGCGGGGCGCCGGGCTGCGGGGGGCGCTTTCTGCCCCGCCTCTGTGCGCGCGGCGCGGGGTGGCTGGCGCGGGGGGCGGAGGCCGGGGGCGGGCTGGCAGGTGAGCGGGGGCCCGGCGTTGCCCTGTAGCACGGAGAGAGCGAGACTTGCCTCGGGAGGTGCCTGAGCCGGGTCCGAGCAGCGCTGTGAGCGCGGCCCCACAGCTCTGGGGTGGGGTCCCCTCCCCAGGTTTCGTAAGCCCGCCACCTCCCTTTTTTCCCTGGTAATTTTTGTTGCTCCTATTCTGGCTCTCCTGAAAATCGGGGCTGTCCCGTCACCTCCTGCCCCAGGTGGCCTCTGTGTTGTCCCCTCACTGAAGTGAAACTAGCAAGAGCCTGGTCACTTACACTCAGCTCGCACAGGCTGCCCCACGCTTGACAAGGCTGAGCTGAAAATGACACTGACCGACTCCACCTCAGGTTGAGCGCGGTGCTTATCGCGCTCTCACTGGGTGCCCAGTGATGCCGTGCACGCAGGGGCACTCCCTTTACAAGAAGCCTTAAACAAGGTGCTATACATGTCTTTTATCATAAACACAGTCGGCTGTAATCTGAGCTTCGTGAGTCAACACTTCTGATGTCAGTAAATCATGGTAACACAAGCAAGATGCCATAAAACTGGATTGGAACTCAAGCCTGGGGGGCTAATGATGGATGTGATCTTGTTGGTATAGCTGGTGAAGCAGTGTGTGTAGGAACAGATCAACAGCACCAATAAGATTCTTCCTTAAAAGATTGCCAAAATGCATGGTTGTATGGGAATCTCATGCTGATTCTGCTGAGTTATAAAATCACATTTTTTTTATCCTTGTCAGTTAGCTGTGCTAACAAACCTATATGACTAAGGTCATGTCTCCACTTGATCTTCTGTGGTTTCATTTAGTGGGTTGAATAAGGGGACCTGCTAAATCAGCCACTGATTGTCTGCCCCTGTCTACTCAGGTACTACACCAGCTCATGAAGAGTAAGGGAAGTTGATGGGAGAGTTTTTCCTATTGACCACTTGCAGGGGGCTGTCACAGAAATTTGAATTAAGGTATATTGACTCCAGCTGTGCTAGTCACTTAACTGGAGTTGCATATCTTAGTTTGACTTGATCTCCTAGTGTAAATGTGACCTAAGTTATTCATTTATGTGGGGTATTGAAGCATTTCACTTATGTCAGGTATATTTAGGATGACTGCAGACATGGGTAGACATTTTATTTCATTCACTTGTGGGAGGTACCTTTTGCAGCTTTAAGGGCTGTGTGGAGTAGCAGCTGGCTCCCTGGGAGCCGGTGCACCCTAGAAGTCGGCCCCATTCTTGAGGAGGTGGCTGTCACTCCACAATGCTGCCTCTTAATCAGAGCCAGCAGCGCAGAATGGCAGATGTCTCCCCAGGAGTGGCACAGGAGCCTGCGTATAACCATTAACAGTAGCAGATAAGTCTAGGCTTATTGGTAAATAGTTTAAACAATTATGCTTTTATATTCCTAATACGTAACAGCTTTATTTTTAAGCGTGTGGCTTTTGTTCCATTATTTTGCAACAGATTTTACAGAAGGATGGAGTATTCAAAGCCCTAGTTATGAATGGGAACTGCATTCTTTTTGCACAAGGTTTGGGTAGAAGTTTTAGAACTTTGAAAAGTTTTCCTCTGAGGTTAAGTACTGTATTGCTAAACCAACCATTACAAAAAATCGTGAATCAGCAAAGAATCATGAGATTTTTAAAAGCAGCAGTGTCTTTTTATTTGCCATTTTGAGTTTGAAGCAGTTAAGATTTGTTTTTCTTTTAATGTCTTTGCTGAAATCGCAAGAGACTGAAGACATATAAATTTTTGCTTTTTTAAATGAAAGCTGAGACTTTCAGGTAATCATAATTCCAGAAGTTGAGACTTTTAGAAAAACAGATATTGTCATACTTGTCACAGAGTTATGAGAATTAGTGACATTGCATCCTTTCTAGAGACAAGAAGAAAGGTTTGTGTTAGGTTGGATTAAAACTAATATCTGATTCAGAAGAGTTCTTTAAAAAGGAGGTCATTTGCTATGGGATCTGGTTGTAGAGAATTTGTCAAGTAACCACAGAGAGCAGTGTAGATGATTTTTAGAGGACTTTATACAAATATGTTGTAAATAGATTTTTAAAAAAATCTAATATTTTGGCATGTTGGTCAAGCAGCATTATGTTCATTCACGGGAACCTGACAGTGAAACTGAGTAGTCTAGTTTCATTGTCCAAACTGAGTAAAATGCAGAAAGTAAGCTAAAAGTAAGCTAGATTTTTTTTTTTAAAGTTTTGTTCTTTATGTATTGAGTCTACATTGATGGATTCCATTTTTCAGCAGTGAAAATAGTTTAGCCTCCTCCCTAAAACAAAAATTTGAGACTTTGCCAAAACAAGGTATTGTTTCCTTTTCTGTCTCTGCAACGGCCCAACAAGCCTATCCTTTTCCCAGTTCAAAGTAGAGTTGACGCTTTCAATAATACAACAAGGAAGTAAACAAATATGTAAAATGCCAAGTAATATTAAGCAACTTGGAAAATAATTGGTGTTCTATAGAAGAGAATAACATCACTATGAAACTTCCCACACAAGCAGTTTTCTGTGAAAGAAAAACTTACTGAAAAAATATTTGCCAATATTTGTTGTTGTTGTAGGTTTTACACAGAGAATTTGAATCCTGCTTTTCAAAACGGTGAGTCTGTGCTATAAAAATAGAACTCTAAAGATGTGTTTACACTGCAGGGCGTAACTCGAAATAAACTGTGCAAATTGAGTTATGTCAATCGCGTATTTTATTTTGAAATTGCTTATTTTGAAATAGGGGGCATCTACACAAACTTACTTCAAAATAGAGCACGCTTCCTCCAACTTCCCTTATTCCTCGTACAATAAAAGATACAGGAGTTGGAGTAAGAAGTCCTCCAGCTTGACAGTATTTTGACACTATTTCAAAATAATTGCCTGCTGAGTAGACACAGATTAAGTTATTTCGGAATAGCATTAGTTATTTCGAAACAGTGTTGCAGTGTAGATGTACCCTAAATGAACTAGAGGTTCAGAAACAAAAGGGTTACCATACATACATCAACAAAACTGTAATTTACTGACTTTCTGCAGCTACAGACATGATTATTTATTATTAATTCATGATATTATAGTGTTCTATATATGTTGCCAGGAAGACTTCAATGAAATATTTCTTCCTTATTCAGATTCTAAAACAAACATTATTATTTTTTCTTTAAATGTAGCCTTAATAAGAAAAATCTTGTTTTTTGTCAGTCTCTTATTGTTTTCTCTTATATGTCTGTGGTATACATGTTGTTCACCAGTGTGTCGTGTACGTACCCGTATAGGCCCCACCTACCATGGGTATAAATAGCAATGTATACGATAAGGCATAGCTTAGGAGAGTGAAGATATATATGCCTGAAGGATGCAGGCAAGTATATCCCTGTGTGGCTTTCTACTTAACCAGGCTGTGCATCCCTGGCCATGCTGTCATTTTTAGCATGTAGTGTGCTGCTGCTGGAGCCTTGTTGTGCCACTGGAAAAAAATGAGTTGTCTGGGAAAGGCTGTGCCAGCTTTCTGCTACTGCAGACCTTACCCCACCACAGGGTAAAGATGTTAAAGAGCAGTTATTTGGCTAATCTTGTAGTCAATAAAATTTATATAGACTACATGATTAGTCGATAAGGGGGCTGCTCTGCAGAGCCACAGCGGGGGTTACTCCCAGAGCTGGCTTGAGCTGGGACTGAGAAGTCCCGATGAGTATCGGCTCTGGATCGCTGTGGCTCTGTATTTTAAATGTAAGAGCCTGGCGGCTCTTAATACTACATTTAAAATGCAGAACTGCAGTGTGGGTTGCTCCCGGAACTGGTGCGAGCCGGGGGCTGGCTCTGGGACTGCTGCACATCTGCATTTTAAGAGCCAGGTGGCTCTTACTCCATTTGAAATGCAGAAGCGCAGTGGTCCCTGGGATCCCCATAGAGGCAGTGGGGCGGGGGGGGAGGGGAAGGATGTAGTCGATTACTCCACTCAACTACCTGATAAGCTTATTCTTATTGTGTAGTCGAATAGTTGACTACTCGCTTACATCCCTATCACAGGGAGAGTTCAGCAGCAGCAGAGAGAGGCTCTGGCTGAGCCTTTCCCTGCTGCCTGCCCTCAGCCAGACCTTTTCATGGGCATGTGTATCTACATACCGCAGTGGTGACGCAGTGCACTTTTCATTGCAATGTGTGCCTATGTATACACTGCACACTATTGCCAATGGTGTTTAGTGTAGAAGTAGCCTCAGAGGGTAGAACCTGACAAGCAGTGGTAGATGGTAGAACCTGTCAAGAAGTGCCCATTAGAATGCTCTTGTATCCTCTTTGTGCTCCTCCCCTTATCGTTCCCTCCATATTCTAAGGCAAGGCTATTAAAGGGAGTGTGATGCTTTGGCTGCCTTAGTTCTATCCCACTGGCACTTCAGACCTGGGTTATAATTAAGGTTGTGAGGAAGAGGAAAGGGGAGTGGGAGAAAGAGTATGCAAAAGGGTTCTTGAAGGAGGAACAGGATACTTGTTAACAGAGCTCTTCATGATGGACTGTGTACATTTCCACACCACAACCACCTTCCCCTCTCCCTAGGTGCCTTAATTATAGCTGAGGAGATGGTGGGAAGGAGCTGAGGTGGTCAGAGTTCTTTACCTTAGAATACTCAAGAACAGAAAGGGGAGAGGTAAAGGTGCATACAAGGGTGCGCCAGTGGGCACTGATTGTCATGTTCCACCATCTGAACTGCACGTATCTGGTGCATCCGAGTAATCCACCTCTAAGAACTTCAGTTATCTCTTTATCCTTGATACAGTGCAGCTTATGCAGCCCATGGTTTATGTATCTGAATGGAGGTCATTGGGCAGAGGCCTATTCTTTGCTTTTTTCAGTAAGGTGTCTATATTAAACAAAAGACAGAACTATGTAGCACTTTAAAGATTAACAAGATGGTTTATTAGGTGATGAGCTTTCGTGGGCCAGACCCACTTCCTCAGATCAATTTGTGGAAGAAAATTGGAAGAAAATAACCATCTTGTTAGTCTTTAAAGTGCTTTTTGTTTCAGCTAGACCAGACTAACATGGCTGCATCTCTATTACTATGTGTCTATATTAGATACATTTTAAAGGCTGGTAAATAAATTGTGACTAAAGGAGGCTTCTGATAGCTAAATTGCACCTTTCACTGGAGATACATTATGGATCATTTGTCTTTTCCATTCCCCCACCTGAATCATTTGTGTCATTGATTGGATTTTGGTGTCATGGATGCTATTGGGGACTTTGGATAGAAAACTAAAATTGCTGCCTTGGCTTTTTTTTCCCCTTAAAAAGCTTACTATGGTTTCGATATCACGTGCTGAAAGGAACCATGTTCTGAAATACTCATGTAAAGTATCCTTGCAGTTTATGTAAATGAATAGACACTGCTGGATAAATCCCCCTAAACATAATCTGGTATGTCAAGTGTTACAAAACTATAGATTGCCATGTTTCATTTTAACTTATTCATAATCGCTGTAGGGGCTTGGAGTTTGTGATCTGTCAGTATAAAGCATTTAATGAAAGGGAGGAGAGAGAGCCTTGTACATTCCAAAAAAAGGAAAAAGATTCTGTGTGTTCTCCTCTGAGTAACAGGGAGCAAACCATCTGGTAAAACTTGATTTTTATGTAGATTTGGGAAATAATCTGATAACTGTGATTTCCCAACTTATTACTAAAGGTGTGTCTATGCTTAAGATTGCCAGATGGTTGAACCAAAAATACCGAACATCCCCTCTCCCCCCCCAAACAAAAAATCACTGGGGAAAAATTCTGTTGGGGGGGAAGTGGTGGGGGGAGACCAAAGCTGTTGAGCAAAAAAAAGGACTCTGAGACTTATTAAGCAAAAATAATAACAGCATGGCCCCTTTCAGAGTGAGTGTAGAGTTAGAATAGGGATAGGAACAGGGAAGGGGTTGAGCACTAAGACCCAGGGAAGGCATTGCTTCCCCATGGTCTTTAGGCTTTTTGCTGGCGGCCATTTCTTTTTCAAGCCAGAGCTTAGCTTCCCTGCAGAACCAGGAAAGCATGGGGGCTGGGGGTGTGGGGGCCTGGGGAGCGGGGCAGGCCGGGGTCTGGGCCTGGGCACTAGGGTTGCCAGGTGTCCGGTATTTTTGCCTCCTGGCCAGGAAAAAAAATCAGAAAATACCGGACATTTTAGGTGTCCGGTATTTTCTAAATTTTTTTTACCGGCCAGGACGCAAAAATACTGGATTGTCCGGGTCAATACTAGACATCTGGCAGCCCTATCTATACTACAAGTGCTGCAGTTATATTGCTGTAACATTGTAGTATGGACACCTACTGTAATAACAGCAATGGGACAAATATATTCTGTATTAACTCTACCCCTTCAAGAGTCAGAGTTAGGTAGAGGGACATTCTTCTGTCAGTCTAGGCCTGGTCTACACTGAAAGCTTAGGTGGATCTAACCCTTGCACAGGGTGTGAGATTTTTCATGCTCTTGAGTGATGTGGATAGATCATCCTAACTTTGAAGCCTAGAACACTGACTATGGGATAGAGGGGAGAGACTAAGGTTTTCTCTATTTCCTTCATCCGCAATTTAAAAATGATCTGTATTAGAAGAGTTGATCTGCACTACAGCTGTCGAATTATGATACTGTTTTAGGAAGGGAAAGAGTTAAGGGCAGTGGACCTTGCATTTTTTCCCCTTCTGCTATCTTTTCATGCATACACAAGCCCCACCTTGATTCTCATCTGTATTTTCGCCTTCAAATTTAGGTTTTTATGGTAGTCTTACAATTCAGTTGTTCTAGCTGTGCTTCAGCTGTCTGTGGCTGTGCTAAGCAACAGTATACCAATGATCAAGAATTTTGGAAAACGTTGTTTGTGACCATAATGCCACTCTGTGCTGCAAAGCGTTCTGCAGTCTGCTCTTTTCTTTTTTCTTGGGTGAACTGTGGCACTCTCGGCTGCCAGCAATGTTATATCAGAAACTGATACTGAATCTGGGTCTTCAACGGTAGCTTTTTGTGTTTGTGTGCTACCAGCCAAGCTATTTTGTGGGTTTCAGTTCCCTTTGTTCATATTGGTGTTGGTACAAATGTCATGCTCTCTAAATGTAATGAGAATTTATATTCATTTAGGAAGAGCTGTCACTTTTTAGTTAACTATGTTTTAACATTTCAATCAGTTGAGTTAAAGCTTTCCGTTTTGCAGTGACTAATGTATCTTTTTCACAAAAGTTAATAGTTGGAATTTGGTGACTGGATGAGGATGAAGTACATCTTGCCAAGATTATGAGTTCTGCTAGTGCTAGAAAGTGAAAAAGGAGAGCGCGTTTTAGCCAATGGAAACAAATTTTTAACGAAAGTAGCAAATACAGTATTTTAAATTTGTACCCATCATCCCCATTTGTTCTTTCTGTAAAGCTGTGTCTTAATTTGAAAATCAGCATTGATGGGGAAATCCAGAAAATTGACATAACTATAAAGTCTCCATTAAATAAAAAAAAATTACATTAATAATTAAAGGCAGATATTGTGTTGTATAGCACCATGCATACAAGTTTCCCGGTCAGTTCAGTAGGACATGCTGCAGTCTATCTTCAAGTTTATAATATGAAGTAGCAGTTTTAATCTTTCAAATTGATCATTTGGCGATGGATTAACCTGCCTAATAGACCACATGGATTTCTTACAGAGAAAACAGTTGTGCTTTGTGAAAGATGCACCCATGTGCATGCCATGTTTTGTTACCTTTTTTGTCTGCCAAAAAATTAATTGCAAGAAATTGAAATTCTTACGAGCTGAGAGCAAGGAACTGTTAGATCTGAAGAGTTGATATACTCTGTATCAGTTTGAGCACTGATGTAAAAATACAACTTAATGTCCAGTATACCCACACTGGCTTTTTTGGGTGGAGTTTTTTTGGTTAAGCTTCAACTAAAATGGTTAAGCAGTTTCCAAGAATGATATTAGGGAAATATGCTTCCCCTCACCTTCATGCTAAAATGTATAATTGTTTTGTTGAAAAGCTTTTATGCCTCCATATTTTTGGAACAGGGCTTGAGAGGGGATGGAGTTGGATGGGCCACCCTAAAATCAGGAATATACCTCTTGCAATTCCTGTGAAAATCCAGCCATATTTTGTCCAGATTACAAGCCTCTGAATATAGCAGTTTGCATATGCTTCGTATAGGCTGTTAGAAGCTGGCAACTAAATTCTCTAATGGAGTATGCTGCATAGACAAACAGTTCCTACCTGTGTGTTGATTGGACTATGCATGCACCACTGAGAGATGAAGTGCTATAAAATGGTCAGAGCTTTGAAAAATCGAAAATGGGGCCCTAGATTTCTCAGATTGGACATCCAAAATTCACGGGCAATTTTGGCCTTAATTTCTCTTAGTTCCTTTGTTTGCTATATGGGGGTAATACCACTTTACAGGAGAATAGTGAAAATAAATTCATTAATGTTTGTGAAACATCCTGATGGTATGGTTAATGTGCCATAGAAACACCTAGGAAAAAATTAATTTTACATTAAATTAATAAGGGTGGGGGCCATATATTAATTTAAGATTAAAAATAAAGTAACTACCCATTCAAGAAGCATCATTAATTTTTGTGCATTGAATGAAAAAATAGTATGCAATCTTGTAATTAAAAGTTGCATCTGAATGCATACACACAAAGGGCCCGAATTAAGGTTGCACAGGCGATCTTATTTTGGCATTTCCTAACATATGAGTACTTGACTTGGAACACTGCAGAGGTTACAAACTTAGGGGTGAAGGTTGTAGTAACATATGTTTAAGTGTACAATATACTCTTGTTCCTTCCACTCCCAGAGTATAACAGGAAATAATGAGTTTTGAAATTGTTTCCATGAGGGACAACAGTGTTTCCTGAGGATTGGTTTGGCTAATCTGATAATGCAGAGGAACTTGGATTAGTATTAAAATGTAAGGGAGTACTTGGTACATTGCAACTTAGCTGTAGCTTTCTGCAGATGGCTGGCAAACAAAGTCCATTGCTATATTAAAGAATAGCTGCAGAATAAGGCCTCTCTTCTGCTTTGCTGACGGTCTCTGGGTTGAGCTCTATACGCATGTTGTTAAGTGACCTTTGTATCTGTTTATTGCATGAGCATGAAATATTGTTTGTAAGACATTGTACTTAACTTCTTACAACAGGTTCCCTTGTATATAATAGACAACATACTTTTTCCTCTGAAGTTTTGCAAGAGTAGGTAAATTAAAAACTATAAAGCTCTTTGAGATCCTTGGGTGATGAGTGTTGTAAATTCACAGCACTATTGTAGTCCAAATCCTGCTGAGTTTATTCATGCCACTAGTCCCAATGATTTTAATGAGCCTTATCATTTGAATAAGATAAGTGGTGTTTGGGCTGTGTTTAGGCTTGTGTGCTGCATTTATTATGGTAGTACAGGTTGCACCTCCCTAAATTAGGACTCTCGTCTGGCAACATACGTGGTCCAGCAGGACAGTGGTTGTTGCTGAACAAGAGCGCCCTGGAGCAGGAGGGCAAGCAGCTGAGAGCCCCATGAAAGGCAGTGGTAGTGCGGCAGGCCAGCGGCGGTAGTGGGTCCGGGGCAGCCCATGCGTGCTGGCCCGGCAGCAAGGTTGTGCCATAGCAGCCCAAGCGGGGCTGCGTGCCAGCCCAGCAGTGGGGACAGAGCCACGGCAGCCTGGCTGGCATCAAGGCTGGGCTGCGGCAGCCCATCGGGGCCGTGTGCCGGCCGGCAGCGGGACTGGTGCTGTAGCTGCGGGGTCAGGACTGCGTGCTCCCGTGCCAGCGGTGGGGTTGGAGCAGCAGCTATAGCAGTGAGGCTGGGGCAACCGTGTCGCTCGGCCGCCAGTGGGGCCGAAGGATCCGGCGGCGGGGAGGGACGGCAGGCTGAGGGGGCTGGATCCTGGGGAACTTTCCTGATCTGGCAAATCCCCTCATCTGGGACCGCTCAGGTCCTGAGGGTGCCGGACCAGTGAGGTCCAACATGTAGTTGACAGCTCAAGAAAATATTTATTTATCCCTATACATTGGCTTATATAAATGCCAGACTTCAATCCTTTATCATATTCCTCCTTTGCTTGTTTTAGAGCAAAGAGCAAGAATGTGCTCCTCATCTCAAAAGCAGCCCTGTATTAGAAACTTTTGCTAGCAATTCTATCCACCTTAAGATGTAGAATTTTAAAAACTACTTGTAAATAATGTTATTCATATGAAAATACATTAAACATACTCCAGAGAAGTCTAGAATATGCAATTTATAGTACTTATGTGTCACTGGGTCAGTATAATTTGGGAGGCTAATAAGCAAATATCTTCTGCCTAAATCTCTGTTTCTTATAGTAAAATTGTTTCATTTTGATTAAAAGTTTATCCTCAGCTGTGAGTGCCTGAACAATCTAAAATAACTTCCATACAAAAAATCCACCCACATAATGTAGCAAGGAAATTGAAATAAGTGTTTTATATAATAACTTAAAATAGCTCATAAGGAAGGAAAAGTAAGACTGCTTGTTAGCAGTCGTCCCTTAAGAAATAAAGTTGCGTGACATGTTGGCAGGAGCTAAAGGAGAGATTAAAAAGGCACAGCTAATGTTTCTTTTCCTGTGAATAAAAGCAAGTTTGACAGATACCGTATGAGAGGATGGAGGGAAAGTTGCTGAAATTATAGCTCAAGAAAAATATTGCTACATAACTACAGATACTTAGTACTGTTCTTCCCTGTTAATAACATCTAATTAATATATCTCATTTATGTATTATAAAATTTATATGTAAAAGGCTTTTGAACATGTGCATAGTTTAGAAAGCACATAAAGGTTTTGTCTTTGGGAGAGAGACGTTTTGGGAAGACAGACCTGTATGAGATGAAATTGTTTGTTTGTTTGTTTTTTGTTTGTTTTAAATGTGATTTACACAGAAATAGTTTACCAATCACTGATTTGGTTATTAAACTATTTTCTTTGAGTTATCTAAGTATAAAACACTAGACAGAAATAATATAGATCAATTTTTACAGGTCTGCATGTGATCTAGTGGTTACAGTACTAGAAGTGGAATTTGTTTAGTCTGTTCCCAGCATTGTCAACTTTCTTTGTGACTTGAAGCATGTCAGCTCTTTCTCCCTTTGTCTCAGATGCTATAAGACTAACTTCACACTCTGTAATGTATTTTGCGTTCTTCTGACTGAAAAATATTATTGCTACTCACTAAAGAAAATATTAGACATATGTTACAACACTTTACTTTGAAAGTGCTATATGACCATTAACTAATGGGCAACATATAGAGAATTCTCTGTGTATACTTGTAGGATGGTAAGCAGGCAAATTATTCGCATTTATAGATCTGGAAAATTAAAACACAAGTGTATTCCCCAAGACTGGAATCCTAGGTTGTACTAAATATTGGGACTTAGCTTTATCTTTGTCCATGATGCATATTGCAAATGATTATTTAACCATTTTGTTCTGAGTTGTAAATTCCTTGAGTCTATTCACTTAAATGTACATTGTGCTCTCTAAATTGACAGACGCAGCATTTTTTAAAGTTAATACCCTGCAATTCCCTTTGGATTATGTGCTGCTCTGGGATTCCTAGGTAGCAAAAGTCGTCAAGAGTATCTCATTCTTACCGTTTTTTCTTGGATGCAGACCTTGCTACAGTTACTGAAGCCTTTGTCATCTTCCAGTTGGATTACAGTAAAGTGTTTTATATGGGATTACCCTTGAAAATTACACCAAAGCTTAAACTACATCTTGTCTTGTAGTTCTTATTGTGAAGAGCATATTACATCTGTGCTCTGTAGACTTGACTGGCTACCAGTTGTTCTGAGTGCCTTTAAGGCTCTCTGATTTCAGTATGGTTATGGAGTATTTCAATCTGACAATTGGAATCGGGTGGGATGGGTTATGATGGAAGATCCGTCTTATTAAATGAAGTTGGAACCTATATTGTGGAACATGTTTTGCTCCATCAATCTGAAAAGTCCATTTGAACATCAGGGTACATTTCAAGACTTATAGTAAGTTTAAATATGATGGTTTGAATAGTTTTGAGCTAATGAAGTCTGTTTTAGTAAATGAAGGTAGGTTCATATGAAATTAATCAAAAATTAAATATTGAAATACCAGTGCAGTCAAAATGTTGTATAGGGCTTTTCTGTCAAAATAATCAGGGGAGAGGGCAAAAGCAGAGGGATCACCATTCAGGGTTTCCGTCACCATAGTGAGCAGATGGTTTCAGTCTCCAGAAGCTGTAGAACTCTCAGAATCCACACAGGTCTTGGACTTTCTGAATACCAAAAGCATGGGACAGCTAGTGCAGCCCACCACCTGACTGTACCATTGAGGTATAATTCTGTTATGAATTACTGTAATGAACTACCTTGGGGTAGTGTGGTTGTGAACTTGAATCATTGACTAAATGATACAATATATATGTTTAATGAATGTTTTGTAAATATTTTAATTTGAGAAAACATTTAAATAAAAAATAAGTTCTGGCTTGATATAGGGACTGTGGTGCAGTGTAGAAACTCCACACTAGATCCAAAAAAGTTCAAGAGCAACTCTGGGCCCACATGACTTTGTGAAGCCACACTCACAGAGGATGCTCTAGCTAAAGGTGACCTTAAAAGGAGACAGATGGCTCTGAAGGTGGTTGACAAGGCAGGGAGAAGGACCTGTCCTGAAAACTCTTGAGGAACAGAGTTGCTCAAACCTTCTCCTGGAGAAGAGGAGTCAGATTGAAATTCAATGAGCACTTGATTTTGTTATTATTTCGGGACAGACGTAGTCTTGGGACAACAGAGTGATTGGTAGGAAGTGGCCCTGGGATGTGCAGGAGCATCCTGAAGAGGCTCTTGGGTGTTGGACATGTAATAACATGGCTAGGGCCCGGGTCCCCTACCAAACCATCCTCCCCATTAAGAAGGACACAAAACCCCTTACATTCTAGACTGTACCCCAGTGGGAAGGGGAGGAAGGATAAATACCTTTCAAAACCAGTTCCTGGGGTCGGATACTCCTAGGGAGTGTCACTGAGCCCCTATCTTTTTAAGTTCACTCCAGTACTGGTGAGACATGACTAAGTTGGCTAACCAACTGGAGGGTTGACTCTATCTCCAAAAAAGAAAGATAGACAACAGATGTGAAGGTGGTCTGGGGTGGAGAGACAAGAGTAGAGACTTGGCCCCTGGCCATTAGGCAATGCTTCTTCCAGTGAGAATTGGCTATTATAAATGCACAGTATAAAAACCATGCAAGAAGGAAATTTCGGTGAGAAGTTAAAATGTAGGGGAGTGTGGCTTTGTTTTGCAAGCACTTTCATTTTGGCTGTGTAAATTTAATATCTGATTTATTTACAGAACTACTGTAATGATGTAGTTCTTTCCTACATCATTACAGTAATGCAAACAGTTTCAAATTGTACTTACTAAAATAAGTATTATAATTGACCAAACATACCCATCATCTTCTTATTAGTATATATCTTAGAAATGTGTGTCTGTATCTCCGTCTGTGAGTCCATTTTTTCAAGAACTCCTTCTAAACGATAAGCACGAGGACAGGGGTTGGCAATCATTTTTGATGGGGGGGCACTCCAAGATTTTTGAAAGTGGTCAAGGGCTGCACTTTCCGGGATATTAATGGAGGAATTCCAGGGTCTGGGATGGAGGTTGGATATAGAAGGGAACTTGGGGTAAGGGATTGGGGTGCAGGAGGGAGAATGTGGTCTGTCTGGGAGGGAGTTTGGGTGAAGGAGGTAGTTTTTGACCTACGGCAGGGGATTGGAATGCAGGGTTTTGGGATGTGACATAGGATAGGAGGGGATTGTGATCTGAGGCAGGAGATTGGGGTGCCAGATCTGGGAGGGGGTATGGGTGCAGGAGGGGGGAGAGGATTTGGGTATGTGGAAGAGAGGCAAAGAGTTGGGGAACGGAGGAGCTGGGGTGGCAGAGGAAGGCTCTGGCTGAGAGGCGCTTACCAGCAGGAACCGGAGGCAGACTGTCTGCTGCAGGCTGCTCGCTGCTCCACATGGCTCTGCTCTGGGCATGAGAAGGAGGGTAGGGGGGAGGAGAAGGGAGGGAAAAGTCCTCCTATACTGCCCCTGTTCCCATCAAAAATTCTCAGCTCCTATTGGCCGGAAACTGAGAGATTGGCCAATGAGAGCTAAGAGATTTTGTTGGGGGCAGGAACAGCATGCGAAGTCTCCCTCTTCCCTCTCTAGCCATCTGGAATGGAGAACAGCTGACTTTTTAAACCACAAGCTGTTCTTTGCCTAAGGGTTCTGGTGAGGTGGCTGCGGATCGGATCTGGTGGCTTGGCAGGCTGGATCCGGCTCTCTGGCAGCCTCTTGTCCACCCCTGAGCTAGGACCACCGAATTTGGTATGCAGCTTCCTCTTACCCTAAGTTAAAGCAAGGTCAGGGTTTGGTTGTGCCAGGATAATGGGATGTACCTGGAATTTGATTGTATCTCATAAAATGGAAAGGAAATGGTCTGGTAGAAGGGACAGTTACACTGTAGAATGACCATGGGGGGCAGCAAGGGGCGAGAGATGGGGACCGGAACATCTATAACCCTACTGGGCCAGCACAGGGTAGGAATAGAGAAAAGGACAGCTATTTATTAAATATTTCATAGACTGTGTTTGTCTGTGCATCTATTTCCCCAGCTAGGGAACATGCACCCCTCCTCTGGCTGTGCCTGCTGCGGTGGCCTTGTACAGGTGTTTCTCACCTTGTTCCAAGCTTCAGTGATGAGAGAAGGCTTGGGTTGTCCTTTCTTCCTGAGGTAGCCTGCATACCAAACCCCTCATGTGCTGCCCCACCTCACAACAACGATTTAAATGAAGAAAAACAAAATTTGAATTAAGGACCTGAGCAATGCCAGGTAAATCTTGCAGTGATGAGTGTTGGTGAAGAAGGTGCAGCTAAGTACTATCTTGATGAGGTGTAGAATTATTTCTATAGCTCAGTGTTTTTTATGAGGCAATAACCACTATAATGCCATATATTTTGGGTTTTTTTCAGTTTGACCTTATTACCTTTTTTCAGTTTGGGAAGTGTTTCAAGTATTGGGGTAACAATTCAAATCTTAATTGCTCACAAAGCCAGGGCGAAGTCATTGCTATTTACCTGTTCATGGAGCTGTGGGCAAGGCTACTGCAGCAGCAGCCCTTGTCTGTGGCCAGCTCTGGCTACCATGAACAGGGGCTGCTGCCGGAGCAGCTTCTGTTCACAGCGGCTGGGGCTGGCCACAGACAGGGGCTGCTACCAAAGACGCCTCTGCCTGCAGCCAGCCTGGGCTGCTGCGAACAGGGGCTCCTGAACCCAACGCGAGCTGGGACTGAGCACTGGTGTTGGACCGCCACGCCTCTGCATTTTAAATGTAGTAAGAGCCCCCTGGCGCATTTAAAATGCAGAGCTGCAGCGATTGCGGCTCTGTCCTGGCTTATACTGGTCCAGGAACCTACCCCTGCTGCCGCTCTGCAGTGTAAATGTAGTAGTAGGAGCTGGGCTGCCTGCCCATCCTGCTCCTACATTTAAATTGCAGAGCCACAATAGGGGTAGCTACTGGACTGGCATGAGCCAGGACAGAGTACCTTCCCTTATCGACTGATGCTGTAGTTGATACAGATTGTATCAACTACACGATTAGTCAGTTACCCACTTCTTAACATCCTTATTACCTTTTAGAAAAAGAGGAAAAAAGTGAAGGAAGAATTAGTATTCTCTTCATGGCTGCCCGGCATAATGAGTTTCTGTTTGAATTTAAGAACATATAAAGAAACTTAAATTTAAAACTTGAAATTATGTAACATGTTTCTGAGCTATTATTATTATTATATGCTTTATTCTTAATTGGTGCCTTGAGGTACAGTGCTGAAAGCTGATCTTTTAAATTCATCTGTGGAGTTCAGTAATCCCTGTGAAACATGCAGCCTGTGTCTTAAATCTGCTCTGTAAGCAACACTTTGTAGATGTGAATTTCCTGTGTGTAAATGTGAAAGGTATAGTCTTTTATCCACATTTTCTTATAATACTTTCTTTGTTGTGGGTTAACCAATTTAGCAGATATTAGTTGCCTTTACATTATGGAAGGATTATAACTGAATACATGTTTTGTGATGTGACTTGCACTTTTTTATAAACTTGTTAGCTAGTAGTTCGGTCTTCAGTCTTGCAACTCTGGGGGTAGAACATAATTTATGACTTGAACTGCCATTTCCATTTTGGCAGGGGTGGTGTATGCTCAGGATGTATACTCATTGTAGCAGGAAAAAAACACTTTGTATTGCTCAGCAGTGACTCCTGAGCAGGCACTGGAGTGGCTGAAAGGATAGGCAGGAATCATGATAAAGGGAATATATTTTGGTGTTCTGGTGCAAAAGTTTTTGAAGTAATTTTGGATGACTGCCTTCCTAATCCTCAGAAAATAGGTACATGGAGAAGTCGAGTCAACTTTACAAATCTTGTATGAGATTGGTTTGCCTAATATGGGATAGAGTATGAATGTGAGATTCTGTCTTCTGGCTTGTGTGAGAGCTAAACCCGTATGAGTTCTTTAACATAGTTTTGTTTGGCAACTTTTTGATAGTTTTGCAGTGCTATATTATTCAATTTGGAATCTTTCTCTTTCAGCCCTTCAGACATTGATACAACAATAATCTAGCAATGGAACAAAGAAAAAATGACAGTTTTGTCCCAAGTATCTCACAGTTGGAAAACTTCTTGACAGAACACGACTCCAATGTTGTTTGGCTATTAGTTGGTAAGTTGAATATATTCTGTTTTTGTTAAATATTTTTCTGACTCCATTAAACATACTTTCCTAGATAAATGGATCCTTATATAGCATTTCTTACCCAGAAAGGATCCCAAAACATTTGCAAACAGAAGGCATGTCCTGTCTTCAGCCAAATCCTAAAATTGCAATTCTTCTGCATTTCCAGAAAGCCCTTGGGGAAAAAAAAGCAAAACTTTCCAGTTGATTGCAGCTAATAAGGTAGAAATTGCAGAGGTGCAGTAATAGTCATTATGAAAGTTGCATACTGACAAATTAATACAGACCTTTCACTTCATATTAATATTTTACATTTAAATCTATCATTTAAAGCAGTGTTTCTTAAACTTTTTAAGACTGAGGAACACCAAACAATATTTTTTTATGGGAACACAAGGATTTTTGTTGGGAAGAGAACCCAGGGGGGAAAAAAAGGCTTACCCCTTTAAGGGTGGCCATTTTGAATTCTGTTCTCTCCGTGGCACACCTCCGACTGCCTCCCTCAACACACTTTAAGAAACGCTGATTTAAAGGCTTCAAACTGCTTTGTAACCAATATTTGTTTTGTGTTACACAATTATTAAATTTCTTGATAGAGAAGGTTGCTTGGAATTAGACTTGAACAGTTTCAGCATTTGGGGACAGTTGCAATTAGCAGTTCAGTTCTTATGTGTCTGATTTATGTAAATTAGCATTTTGTCCAGCAATTATAATGAAGGTTAGTAGCAGTTGGCTCCCATTTACTCATGAACTGTGTTTCTGTGAACTTGACGTAGTTGTGGAACCCGGGTGCTGCCATATTTCCCATCTTGAAGTGATTTCCATTTATATAAAGGGTTTACAGTTTGGTTCAATGGCTCTCAACACCTTCATTATAAAATTGTTCCAGCACCACTAAAACTTGGTGCAAATGATGGTTAGGTTATTTTCAGTATTTTTTCAATTTGATATTCCTTAATGTTAGGCTTATCTTTTTGATTGTAAGAAATTAAGTTGGCAGGTGAAGGGGAATACATTTACAGATTAAAGTAATTTTAAAAATTGATTTAAAGAAAGCTTCCCAAATTTGTCTGTTGAAAAAACTAAACATTGGATTCAGAGTCCGATATTCAGATCCTCAAAGCCCTTGTTCAGCTGCTGCCTAATCCTTTAGGTGCCTACTTGCCCACCTAAAAATCTGCCAGTTAGTACAGGTTGGCCCTCCCTTGTCTGGCACCTTTGGGACCTGACCCGTCCCGAAGGAGAGAATTTGCCAGATATGGGGAAGTCCCTGCCATTGGTCCCCCAGGATGCTCCCCTTCCCTGCAGCTGGCTCTGTTCCGGCCCCACTGTCACTGGGATCTAGCCTGCAGGGCTTGGACTTGGGCTCCAACCCATGGGGGCTCCCCGGGGAAGGAGCACCCTAGCTGTAGCAGTGCGCTGCTTCCCCGCCTGACCAGGAGTCCCCAGGGACAGGGCTTGCTGGCTGCCCTGCTGCTGCCCCGTCTGGCCGCTGCCCCGCCCAGCTGGAGCTTCCCAGGGATGGGGCTCACCGGTCCCACTGCTGCCCCACCCGGCCGGGGTTCCCAGGGTTAGGGCTCGCACTCCTGGGCCCTGGGGCAATCTGATCCAGCAACATCCGTGGTCTTATCGGACCGCAGATGTTTCCAGACCAGAGTCCTGGATTTTGGAGGTTCAACCTGTATATGCACAGCCACCTCAGTCCTGACATTCGGTGCTGATCTCCTGCCTACCTGTCCCTCCCCTGCGCTCACTGTTGGATCTTCAGACTAGGCATTCCCCTCGCATCCCCATCTCACCTGCAAAACCCAGTCTGGTGGGCAATCTCTGAGAATACCTTCCTGATTGGAGGAGAATGGTGTGGCCTAATCCAAGGGAGTTAGGGTGACTAAATCTGGACCAGAGAGAGGTGACATCTTTGCTTGGGATTCACAGCTATGAATATTATCCTGAACTTAACTGTTTGAGCTCTTTCTAGAAAAAAAAGAGGAGGAGCAGTAGGGCACTACCCTTTATAAAGTGTTGGGTTTTTTTAGTCCAGTGATTATAACACTTAACTGATGTGGGGGTCTAGGGTTCCAATCCCTCTTCTGCCTGCTTTAGAGCAGGGATTTTAACCTATGTCTTCTCTTTCAGGAAAGGGCCCTAAACACTGGGCAGTAGAATCACTTTCCCTCTTTCTCTGGCTCAATGAACATTTAATTTATACAAAATGGAGTGGCTTCTACAGGAGAGAGAGAGAGACTCATCCCATAGTATCCCATAACCTAGCAGTTAGGACACTATCCTGAGAGACAAAAGACCTAGGTTCAAATCCCTACTCCAGATATGAAAGGGATAGGGATTTGAATGTAAGGGTATGTCTGAACTACACCTCTCTGTTGGCAGATGGATATAAATTAGACGTATCGAAAGTGCAAATGAAGCCGGGATTTAAATATCCCGCCCTTCATTTGCATAATGTCGGCTGCTGCTTTTTTTCGAAACGGGGCTTCTCGAAAAACCCCCGGCATTTTAGACAGGGCATTTCTGTCGAAAATGCCCTGTCTAAAATGCCGGGGTTTTTTCGAGAAGCCCCGTTTCAAAAGATCCTGTACTTATTTTTTGAGGAGTTCAGGATCTTTTGAAATGGGGCATTTCTGTTGAAAATGCCCCGTCTAAACTGCTGGTTTTTTTTCGAAAAGTCCCGTTTCAAAAAAAGCGGCGGCATCCATTATGCAAATGAAGCGTGGGATATTTAAATCCCGGCTTCATTTGCATTTTCAATACGTCTAATTTACATCCTTCTTCCGACAGAGGGGTGTAGTTTAGACGTACCCTAAGTGTCCCACATTCTTGGTGAGTGTGCTAACTACTGAGCTAAAGAGTCTAAGATAGTGGTAAGAAAGGGCTTTGTTGCTTAACTCCAGGAAAGGGTTAATGGCTTGAATCCCAGGTAGTGATCTGTGCCTCCCTCCTTTGGTGTTTCCTATTGACTAGATTAGAGAGCTCCCTGCTCAGTTTGCTGTCTTTTGAAGATCCCATTCTTAGGGGCCTAACTCTCCCTATGCCTCATATAGGGGCTTATCTCAGCACTGTGAATTCCATTAGGTTGCAGGGTGCCTAAAGTTAGGCACTGCAGCACTGATCCTTAATTTCACTTGTGGATCTATTTTTGTTTATTCCTCACTTTTAAATATGCTTTATAGCTATATAAGCATAATTTTTATGTGGGAAGGTACATTGAGAGCACTCAAAATATAATCATTAGTTAGAATTGTCATCACATGTGAAAACCTTATTATCTAACTGCTGCTTAATGATTCTCTATGTATTATTGATACCTGGAACCCAAAGACCACTTCTCCTTCTCTTTCCTGCTTTCCATATAATTTATTAAAACAAATAGTGAAGAAGGGCAACAATGAATGTATTGTTTGAATTAATAGTAAGAACAGGAAGTTAGGGGTCCTGGATTCTGTACTATTACTGATTTCTGCTGCTAACCCTCTGACTTAGGTAAGTTATGGAAGGCTTGCCTACAGCTCCACAGTTTGTGCTATAGGGGTGTGAAGAGCAGTGTGTACCAAAGTTCTGTGCTGTAGCTCTCCCATTTGGATGCTTCGGGTGCAAACTAAAACATTTCCGGTTTGCTATTAACTAGGGATTTTTTTGTTTTCTTCATCTGGACACTGGGATGAAGTTACAGAGGAGCACTAGAATGAGCATTGCTATTAGACTAAACTGTGAGGCAATGTAGACATAGCCTTAGACTCATTGGGTATGTCTAAACTACACTAATCTTTCGAAAGAGGATATGCAATTTGTATATCTTCTTCCGATCGCATTTTTGAAAGAGGATCTTTCGAAAATGAAAGTAGTTTAGATGTGGGGTTTTTGTTCGAAAAAAACAAACCCTTTTTTGAAAGAATCACGTAAACCTCCTTTTTTAGGAAGAGCGGTTTTTTGGAAAAAAGGGGTTTTTTTGCATATCCTCTTTCGAAAGATTAGTGTAGTTTAGATGTACCATTCCTGTGCTTCACTTTGCCCATCCTGAAATAGGATAACACTGTCTTTCTCTTTTTTTGAAGTTTCATTTAAAGCACGTTAAGTTCCTTGGATATACTACAACAGAATGTTATAAAATTCAGCTTATATAATGCATAACTGCACATTTAAACACAAAACTACTTAATATGCTACAGTTGATCCTATTGCCTGAAAGAAATGTTCCTTTTTTATACTGGCTCAGATCTTGCAGAATGTTTATGCACACAAATCTTTTGCAGGGGTCTGGACCATTGTTAGTAAACCTGGGTATACTAAAATTTCACAATAACTGAACAAAAAATAGAGTCTTAGCCAATATAAATGCAATTAGTATTTACAAACAAATTAATCTAAAGATGTATTCCACCTAAAGAGTTGTCAGTAATTTTCAAAGAGGTGTGTTAAGCAATGCTTTTTAAATAACTTGTTAACTTTGTGACCAGGTCTTGTATTTTGTGTTTGCTTGTGTGTGTGGTGGTAGTGAATGAAATTTAAAATATTCTTTTGAAGTCAGATAACAATTACTTAAAACTATACAATAAATCAATTAGAGCTGAGTGAAATGCCAGTTAAAACTAGTCCATCCCCTAGCAGCCTGGGATAGTTCCTTTCAGATCAACTATTCTGGAAACTTTGTGAACCATTTTGATGAGAAGTAGGTTACTTGATTTTAATCAACTAATGTAAAAACTACTTCTGGGACTAGAAGACCTAAATTTATTTTGATTGGCATATTTCTAATTAGATTGAAATTTCCATTATTTTTTCCATCAAATTCTAATTTTAAACTGCTGATAAAAATGAGAGGTATTGGCCAATCCACTGATTCTTATACGCATGAAGTATTACCATGTGAAAAATTGCTGGGCTGAGATGTAAAGGCTAGAAATCATTGAGACGATGATGTGTCGAATCGGGGGCAATTGTAACTTGTCTGGGACACGTTTTCTCATTTTGGTTTCTACTTAGTTGTGGATATGGCCTCACTTAGAGAAAACCATAAAATCTATAATGTTTTGTTTGGGTTGTGGGAAATAGCAGCCAATTAGAGGGTGATACTTTTCTGCTGTTGGCCAAATATTGTGTGATAGTGGGAGTAAAGAGAGAAGGGCAATAGAGAATCTATACATTTCCTTCCCCCCAGTGTTAAAAGCCCACATTAATTACATACACGTTTTTGTATGGGTTGAGAAGAGAGGGGCACTGTTTTACACAAAATGCTTTTATCTGGGTCACACAAGTGTAACTTCAATACGAACTGAAACAAATCTGTTAATCTTTTCAACAGCTACAATCTTGTCTTGTGGATGGATTATCTACCTAACTTACTATAATTCCAGGAATGTTGGACTTATTTTAACATTGGTTTTGAACAGATTATATAAACATGGCTACATCCATATTGGTAAGTTGTGGTTACTATAATATGTCTACGTATGACTCTAATAAATATCTTTGGGTAATATTTTGTACTTGATCCTAGCATGACTTATTAAAAACTCCAGGTACATCGTAAGTTTTTCTGTTCACTAAAATAGCAAAAATAGTTGATTTCAGGAAAAAAAACAAGCATTTGACACACAATTCCAGGATGATTCTTAATATAGATTAAAAAAACCACATCCTAATAAATTCCTGTTTTGAAATGTCTCATTATTTTATGGTTAATTCAAATTGATTACAAATATTATAAAACCCAAAGGTACAATGTTTTTGTTAAAGAAATCATGTTAACTTTTACTATTATCTTCCCCTTTTTTTCAAAATTGCACATCATAATGCCCATTCTTCCAACTAAAGAAAACTGGCTTGGGGCTCCCCAGTACTCCTTGTGACTCAGTAAGATAAATTATTGCTTACTGACATGATTTTTTTTTCTTTTTCTCACCCTTGGGGCTGAGTGCACTGACTGTAATGCAGCTAGCTACTGTAAATCCAGAGCAAAGGAACCGACTAGAATCTCAAATTGTGACTGTGTATCGTGGTACATTGCTTTACTAATAAACTGGAGGATTAGCTAATCATATTAATTCTTACTGGGACAGTAATATTTAAAAGTCATACTGCTAAGGAGCTTTGTCAAAATCCATTAACTCTCCTTTATTTTTTAAATGTAAAAACATTTTATGGGATAAACCAGGTCAGTACAAATCATTTGTGTGGTCGCTCATATTACATATATATGATGCTGAGTCATGGAAGACTGTAGCCTACAGCCTGATTCTGATTGTCCTTTTAATTTTCAATCTCCTCTCCAATCTCCCAGGCCTCCTTCCCGCTGGTGCTCAGAATTACTTCTCTTTTTAATTTTGGACTTGTTCTACAGATATATAGAAAGAAAATAGAAGATAGAAAAATTGTGTTAATTTGCTGTTGCTTCAAGGAGTCTGAGATGCAAAAATTCCAAATCCATGTCCAAATCCAACACTGTTTATGAGCTGTAATGACTGCAGCACTTGTTGGGTGAAGTATTTGATATGTATAACGTATTTAAAAGAGAAACTATATTCAGTATAAGCAACTGGAAGTAGCTACCCAAAGTATGTGCTGTTTCACAATCAATAATATCATGGATATTGGATCTCACGGTTTCTTGACTAACTCTGATTGATTTGTTGATGCCATTGTAGCATAGAAAACCTTATTTGTGTTTGTTCTACATAACTTTTTGTTTCTAAGCAAGGTTACAAAGGATTGGGGAGAATATATGACCCATCACCACCCTGCCTTGTTGCAAAGAAATTAAGCCATGCTGATGTGTTTACTTGTTAACTCCTCTCTCCCCCAAATGTTCAAGTCTCCACATGAGAATGACAAGCTTAAAGGCCTTGGCCTGAAGACTGCTAGGTTTACTACCACCAGATGTTGTGTATTTTATGGTGAATTGTAAATAATTGGAAAATGAGACAAAATTAACTCTACAATCTGTAGAAATCAGTAATATTGATACATATTGTCCGTGTTCAAAATAGTCATTCCATCATTTACCTCAAATTTAGTGATATAGACCTACATTTTAAAAAATGATTAGTGAGTTTTAGCTGCCTAACTTGAGACATCCTACAGATGTTTGGTATTTTAAAAAGTCCTGAGCTCTCTGTGCTCTCAAAAAATTGTCTGTAAGGGCAAAAATCCAGGCACCCAGAATTGCCAATAAACGTGTTACAAGAATCAGTTGTTCTATTTTAGGAAAAGAAATTAAGCCACAGGCAAAAGCCTTACAAGAAATCTTTCTTTTAAAATAGGTTCCTTTTCATTCTCTGTCCTGTCCGGAAAAGTCATGGTTCGTGAAATCTATTACATTACAGAAGACATGTCTATCAGGTATTTCTTTGTAAAAGAATTACTGTTTAAAGAGTGATGATTCTTTAAAATATATTTTTCTTTCCTGTTGGTAAGTTCACGTTAAATAAAGAAGATCTTTAACATGAAACTTATTCTCATTGGTAGATATGTTGCCAAAATGGTTTTATCTTACAATTGTATGACCTCTATTGATCCTTTCACCAGTGCTTTTGAATTGTAAATTGAAAAGTTCCAGTGTGAGAGGAATCTAGTAAAAATTGATTGTATTAAGAGAATGCTTTTCAGACTTTAAGGGCAAATTCTATTCCCTAATGTCTTTTACTTCCTTGCACTATTTACCTAAGTTTTATGAAACTGTAAAAAGTAAAACTCCTAACGTCCAAATTCTATTAAAATATTTGACATACCCATTTTAGCCAAGGATCTCATACTTAATTTTTTCATAAATGTTAATAATGACATGAAATGTGTGAAGGAGGAAACAAACGAGAGCCTCTGAAACTGTTGGGTGTGAGATTTCTTTGGCTGCACTATTGCATCTTCAAAACAAAGATAGGGCATTAGTTATTTGGATCTATTATTGCAATGCTGTTCATATAATTTTAAGAAGAGAATTTTCTATAATATTTAAGGCGGTTTTTCAAGCAGCTATGCATAAAAGATCTATAATCCATGTTCTTATATTCCTATTTATTTAATTTGTCCAATTTAGAATCCAGGATGGTTTTATTATATTTCGCTGGTGGAAAATGTACAATCCAAAGCAGAAACAACATGGTAAGTTTATTCATAATGTTTCAAAATGAAATGAATCTGAGTTTTAGAAATATGATCTCTTAGCATTAATTGTTTGTCACTGGCTTTTCCCCCCCCCCAAAGTATGTAAATTTACCATAGAAAGGGGGTGTCTCTAGAATAGATCAATGTGAGACAAATAAGTGCTGGTAAGAAAACTTACACTGTAGTTGCTTCTCTAATCCCAGATCTGAGGACAAACAGGGAACCTCTGCTGTATGGGTGCTCATCTGACTCCCTTCCAAGTATTAAATTGACTGTAAAAAGTAGAAGAGAGAAAAAGTTGTTGCATTTCTTTGAGATGTTATCAAGTTTTGTAAGTTTATAATACAGGTTAAACCTCCGTGGTTTGGCGCCCTTGGGACGTGAGTGGATCCAAACAAGGGAGTTTGCAGGACTAGGGGAGATTAGGTGTCCAGGCTCTCCCGTGGCTTCCCTACTGGCTACTGACTTGGGAGAAACCAGAGGCCTAATTTTCCCCAGCCTACCTGCCTAGTTCTGCTGGCCCGAGCCTGCTCGTGGGGCTCTACTCCCGAGATTCCCTGGGTGTGCGTGGGGTGGCAGCCAGTCCAGGGGTTCCCCGGCTGCACGAAGAGTGGCATCCACTCCAGGGGCTCTCTACCCCCAGGTCATTGGTCCTTCAGGCTTCCGCTGACCAGACCAGTTCTGCTCCCAGCTGCTCTTAACCTCTGAGGCCAGGGCTCTCTGATCTAGCAACATCTGTGGTTCTACCAGACCACGGATGTTGCTGGTCCACAGAGTCCCAGAAGAGAGAGGTTCAACCTGTAGTATTAAAATCAAGTTATCCTTTTTTTTAAAAGCAAATGACTTTTTGCGACAGTAAGTCAATGCTATAGTTTACTGAATATATATGTATGACACATACAAGATATGGTGTGGGTAGGAGGAACTGGTTAATGAAAAGAGTGATGTGAGCACTATGTATTTTTTATTAGAATTGTACTTGCAAACCACTAAAATAGACTGTCGAGGTCAAGGGTTTAAGGAATAATTATATCTCTTTTTTTACTTAAACAATCTTAACCATTAAGTGCTGTGATTAAACTATGACAGGTGCTAATGAATATTTTCTTTAGAACTTATTCTAATTTTCACTTTTTCTAGCATATATAGGAGGATGGAAAAACACAATACAAAGCATTATTAAAGCTAAAGCAATAAAAGAAAACAATTTATTGTAACACACGTTAACTTTTTGGACACCTATTGAAATTGTCATAATTTACCAAAATGCATCTATAAAAGATTCAGTAAGCCATCAGGACTGAAGTATACATTGGAGTAGGGTCTATGTCTGCTTTTATAAAGTGCTGTATAAAATATGCTTTAATAGAAGTAAATATTGGTAACATAATCTACTAACCTTTCCTTCCCAATTAATTTTCTCCTATCACTACTTCTAAGAGGGAGCATTCTTTCAATCTGTTACTTTCAAAAGGAAAGATTTGTCATAATTATCAAGTGTACAACTATTTGGTATTTATTATTTTTAGATTTATTGTATAAATATGTTAAGGTTTGTGAGTTTTATTTTAAACCCTTTTGGTATGACTTGCATACTACCGTGCAGAGATGTCAGTGTGCATTGTGTTAGGTACATCAAACCAATGTTAAATGAATTTCTGAGAAGACGCCAAGTGCCTTTTAATGATAGCTTCATCAATGATTACTTTATGCTGGTATTGCCCCTTGGGAGTAGTTACTGCATTTTTTAGCCACATTCATGGCTTGGGATATGAATATATGGGTCCTGCTGTTACCTGAAATACAGAATCAGAAGACCATAGTCTAAGGGGACACCTCTCTTTTGGGGGAGAAACACACTTTTTTGTATCACCTATCATACCTCCTGAATGTAATCAGGAGTTGTAAATGTGTGATCATCCTAACTGCTCTGGGTTACTAGACACCGATACAATTCCCAGCGTATTGGAGGTAGTAAGTAGGTGAATCTACCACTGTAAAGAAGGTCTCATCATATCTGATCCAGAAAACTACAGGTTGGACCTTCCTCGTTCAGCACCTGAATGGTTCTGAACCAGACAGTTTGCCCGACCAGGAGAGGTCAAAGCTATTCTGATGGCCATCAGCCCTGCTGTGGGCTCCACCTTTGTCCGTTAGGGCACGTGGCCATTACTTTCCCCCCCTCTGCCACTGGGGTTGCACCTTCCCATCCATCTGGGGCTCCTGACTGCAGCTTCCTGGTCCTGGCACCCCTGCTGCCTGCTGGACCTGGGTTCCCCTGCCACTGATCCAGACGGGAACTTCCTGGCTGCCACCAGCCCTCTTGAGATGGCTTGGCCCGGGTCTTCTTGGCCACTGCCGGCTCCTCTGGCACTGGCCCCGCTGCAGCTGATCCGCCAGCCCTCCTGCTGCTGGGCTCCCAGCGGGCCCCAGACCATGGCTGTTGCCGGACCAGAGAGTCCCAGATTTTGGAGGTGCAACCTGTTGCACAATCCTTTGTGTCATGAGTTTAGGATCTCTTAAACCTGCTTCCACCCCCTTCAGTTAAGTCACTTGCTGACTTTCCCAATTGCGGAAAGGATAGTGATGAATGGAAATAGATTTTAAACAATTATTAATGATTATTGTTTATTTTAAACATGAGGAGGAATATCTCTCCTGTAACTGATTGATTAATTGTTACAATATTACCAGTCCCTCATAGTTTATCACCTGAATAGGTGTGGTGATATGATTGTTAATAGTCATCATTAGTTATATAAAAAACATTTGTTTTGATTAAGCCCTGAGGAAGCCAGAACCCTTTTTATTGTCTTACTTTCAATTAAAATTGATAAAAGGATGTGATATAGTGTTCATTCCTCTTTAAGAATATGATGATCAAAAATGTTTCATATTTCTTAGATGCTTGCTCTAAAAATAATTCAGAGCAAAGACTACTGATGTTTGGAAAAGAGCACAAAACCTCTTCCTTCACATTTGGAAAAAAATGAAACAAAATCCTTTAAAAATAGTTACCTATTGTCAACCCCCTTTTATAGAAAGGAATTATATTTCTACTCATTCAATTAATGAAGTCTAATGGCTAGCTCAAGGATTGTATTCGCTATACAATTAATTTTTCTATATTTCTTGATAATGTAGAGGTTATCTGAAGATCTTCCATGTGAGTTCAATTTTTTGTGCATGATTCATTTGAACCTCTGTGATTTGCTGCTGCTAATAAACTTCTGATGAAGCATATTATATTTCCTTATTGTGTAAAACCTAAGTAAATACAATAACTCTACTTCTTAAAATAAAATAAAATAAAGTAAAATACTTCTTGAAAAAGTGTAGGAAATCACTTAAGGGTGGACGTGGGGGGAGAATGCAGTAGGAGGAATAAAGAATGGAATGCTGGCTTTTATTTGTAGATAAATATATAACTGTTGTGGATGGAAGTAATGGTGAGGGAACAAAAGCTATTTAATACAGAGATTTGAACTGCAGTTTTCCTCAGTCCATTATTTAGACAAATAGACCAAATGTTAATTCAGAGCAGCTCGGGTCTCTTGAGTAAATATGTAATGGGGACACTTTTTTTTTTTTTTTTTTTTGTTGCAGCTAAGTAATTAGGGGGAAATTTTGTGTTTTTATGTAATTAGCTCATGCTGTTACATAATTAGGTCAAGCAGAATTCAGTCAAGGCATGCCACTCAAATGTTCTGTATGGAATCATATAATCTTGTTTTTTAACTGAGAGTCAATTCCATATTACAGACTAATGTTCTGTAGTTTTTAAGTGGGCCCGATTGTCCCGATATTTGAATTCGTGCCTGTAAAATTTAGTGCTTGTGTACTGCACACACCTAGTGTGGTTCACTGACCAATGCAGTGGTACCTACACCGCAGCAACAGCTAAGATCAAGAAACCTCTACAGCATGGGTTAGGAGCCAGCTGGCTTTTAGCTCAGAGGGTAGAGGTTTCTATACTCAGCCTCAGAGGTCCCAGGTTCAAATCAGCCCCATGGCAGTTACACTTGCTTAATTAAATTTAGTATCCAGAATTGATAGGTGTTTTACAAGAAGCTTACCAACCCACTCTTTAGACTTCAGTGAGGCTGACAAGGGAGGCAGGAATGGATGAAAAAAACCAAGTTGCAGCAAATGATAATGTGGTTTAGGCATGTGCATAATTAATGGTTCAATATGTGTTTATTATATAAAGATGGAGAAATAGACTGGTGTGTACAATAGAACAGAACTTCATTAAGTGTGATTGTTGGCCAGTTATAGCGGTTGGAAGTTTATCTAGAGGTGTGTTTATCCAACAAAGAAGTGCAAAAGATAGTGACACTGCTATCCTTCTCATACTTTGTGTCCACCCTGTAAATGATTACCAAGAAGGATCGCTTTCAGAAGGTAGAACACAAGTCTATCTTCATGGCTGATGCAGTCCTTTATGTTACTGCTGAAAATGCCATACAGTGTTGCTATTTAAGTTCTTTTGTGGTGGTGTGTGCACAGGGAGTTAGCTATCTTAGGACCATTGAATTTTCTTTCTTTTGCCCTGAGAAGCCATAAGATTAGTAATCGCTTTTGGTTATTCTGGTCTGTATTCACCCTTGGATAATAACCTGAGGTAAAATGCTCTGGGAAAAGTTTGTACAGAGTTTACATAATCAAGAACTAATCCTGTAATTAATTGGGTAAAGTTCTAGCATCATGTCTGGGTTTTTTTGGGTTTTGTTTTTTTTAAAAGGTTTTATGACAGTTGCATTTCATATGTTAACAGATCATGGTGGTGTTTCAACAATTAGAAAATGGTCTGGAAGTTGTATTTTATTCTTGGGTCTGCCAGGCTAAATCTAGACAGCAGGGCTATTTTGGGCTACCGGAACTATCTCGAAATAGCAATTCCGTGTCTTTAAACATGCCTGTTGTTTCAAAATATATATGTTCTATAAAATATATTTCAAAATAATGAGCGCACTATTCCAGTGTCCCTGTAACCCCTGTAGCGCAAATTGTGTAGCTTATTTCACGGTAAGGGTGCTGTGTAGATGCACCCTCCACTAATTTGCTATATAACCTTGGGCAAGTCATATACTCTGTGTCCTTTTCTAACAGTCCGATATAATTGCCTTTCTCATAGTAGTGGTATGTTCAGTTAGCATTTGTAGAATGAGTTGGGATCTGTCAGTGAAGGACTATGCAGGTATAAAGTATTACTTAGAAAGGATTTAATATCTGTACACTTTAAATATTTCAGAAACTTCAGCTAAACTTAAAATTTTTAAGTATTATCTTTTTACCCATCCATTATACCATTTCCCCCCTGTAATTTAAAGATACATTCCAAAACTGAGTTCAGATGAAGTGGGTTTTGCCCATAAAAGCTCATGATGATTGATATATAAAATGTATGTATGTATGTATGTATGTATGTTAGTCTCTAAGGTGCTACAGGTTGGGGGGAGGGGTTTAAGTTACAAACTAACACAGCTACTCCTCTGAGACTTTTTTCTTATGTGTTACTCTTGCTTCTAGCTTCATTATTTCCCTTAATTGTTTGTCTTTGTTCTGTCTTAAAAATTAGAGTTCTAAAGAATTATACCTTTTTATTAAATGGAGAAGTTCCAGGCCTTTGGACTTTCTTTTTTTTTTTTCTTGGCCAAGTCACTTGATTTATATAAAAATTCTCTTTGGTGATTTCTCTCAATTTAATAATCATTATAAATACATGTCTCAGGTAGTGTAAAGATGCTCACTATGTGACAGGTTAACAGACTGTTAAAAATCAGAACTTTGTTTATATTGTTCTATGATGTTTTTTAAAACCAAAGCTTACTGCTGTAATGATTATTCTATATTCTGTTTACATGCAAGGATTTGTAAACCTGTTAATATTTCCTAATAAATACATAGTTAAAAAATTATCTTCGGTAAGATTGGATTTGCTCTTGTAAGGCCTAAAATTTCTCTCTGGTGCTGTAATGACTTAGGGCCACTACGAGTACCAACAGTAAAAGTTCCTATGCATATCATAGAATCCTAGAATGCTTGGACTGGAAGGGACCTCGAGAGGTCATCAAGTCCTGTCCTCTGCCTTCATGGCAGGACCCAGTACTGTCTAGACCATCCCTGATAGACGCGTATCTAACCTACTCTTAAATATCTCCAGAGATGGAGATTCCACAACCTCCCTAGGCAGTTTATTCCAGTGTTTAACCACCCTGACAGTTAGGAACTTTTTTCTAATGTCCAACCTAAACCTCCCTTGCTGCAGTTTAAGCCCATTGTTTCTTGCTCTATCCTCAGAGGCCAGGAAAAACAATTTTTCTCCCTCTTCCTTGTGACACCCTTTTAGATACCTGAAAACCGCTGTCATGTCCCTTCTCAGTCTTCTCTTTTCCAAACTAAACGAGCCCAATTCTTTCAGTCTTCCTTCATAGGTCATGTTCTCTAGACCTTTAATAATTCTTGTTGCTCTTCTCTGGACCTTCTCCAATTTCTCCACATCTTTCTTGAAATGTGGTGCCCAGAACTGGACATAATACTCCAACTGAGCCTAATCAGTGCAGAGTAGAGCGGAAGAATGACTTCTCGTGTCTTGCTCACAACACACCTGTTAATGCAACTTAGAATCATGTTTGCTTTTTTTGCAGCAGCGTCACACTGTTGACTCATATTTAGCTTGTGGGCCACTATAACCCCTAGATCCTTTTCTGCCGTACTCCGTCCTAGACAGTTGCTTCCCATTCTGTATGTGTGAAACTGATTGTTCCTTCCTAAGTGGAGCACTTTGCATTTGTCCTTATTAAACATCATCCTGTTTACCTCAGACCATTTCTCCAATTTCTCCAGATCATTTTGAATTATGACTCTATCCTCCAAAGCAGTTGCAATCCCTCCCAGCTTGGTATCATCTGCAGACTTAATAAGTGTACTCTCTATGCCAATATCTAAATCGTTGATGAAGATATTGAACACAACCTGTCCCAAAACAGACCCCTGCGGAACCCCACTTGTTATACCTTTCCAGCAGGATTGGGAACCGTTAATAACTACTCTCTGAGAACTAGGGTTGCCAGGTGTCCGGTATTGTACCGGACAGTCCGGTATTTGCGCTCTCTGTCCGGTAAAAAAAAATACCGGACATGTGCAATGTCCGGTATTTTCTGATTTTTCCGGCTGCGCACCGGACGGAAGCCTGGCCTGGGCGGGGGAGCGGCTGGGAGCCCTCAGTCAGTTGAGTGTGAGGAGGAGGGGAAGCCTGCATTGCTGGGACCCTGTGCGGGACAGGCAGCAAGTGCCCAGGTCAGTCCCGCTCCCCACCGGCCAATTCGCTCACCCTCCTCCTTCCCGGCCTGCCGGTTCTCCCCCACTTCCCCTCCTGATCTTCCCTGGCCAGCCCCCCTGCACCCTCCCCAGCTCTGCTTCCCGCTGGCCCATTCCTCTTCCTTGTCTCTTCTGGCCAGTGCCGCTGCACCTCTTCCTGCCCCCGCCAGCTCTGCTTCCCACCCCCTTCCTCCTGGGCCCCCATTTCTCCCAGCCAGCGCCGCTGCACTCCCCACCAGCTCTGTTTCCCGCTCCCCTTCCTCCCAGCCCCCTGCTGCACCCCTGCCAGCTGTGCTTCCCGCTCCGCTTCCTCCCGGCCAGCGCCGCTGCACTCCCTCCTCCCCGCCCCACGCCAGCTCTGCTTCCCGCTCCCCTTCCTCCTGGCCACCCTCGCGCCCTGATCCCCAAGCTGTGCTTCCCGCCCCCCTTACTCTCAGCCAGCCCGCCCCTTCTGGCCGGTCCCCCTTCCCCTGATATCCTGTGGCCAGCCTCTGCTCCACCCGACCCCACCCCCCACGACCAGCCCTGCTTCCCGTTGGCCCCCCATCTCCCTGACCAGCCCCGTTGCCGCCCCGTTAGGTGTTTCCAGGCCCCCTTGCCGGCCAGCACCGCTCCCTTCCTGGCCGGCCCCCAATGAAGCGTGTTCGGGGTTGTTGTTTTTCTCAACAACTTTGGTCCCCTTCCCCTCTTCCCCCCCAAAAATTTTTCCTGGTGGTTTTTTTTTCTTTCAGCCATCTGGCAACCCTACTGAGAGTGGTTATCCAGCCAGTTATGCACCCACCTTATAGTAGCCCCATCTAAGTTGTATTTGCTTAGTTTATTGATAAGAATATTATGCAAGTATTAAATAATATATAGTAACCAACTGCCATTTTAATCAACATGTTGCCTGAAGCTACCCTCAACAGATTAGAGTACCTGGTTAAAATACCAGTGGCTTCTATGGTAATACTTCCTCTGGGGGTTACCATATGTGGAAACATTAAGGGAGGAAAAAGCTACTGTATTACCCCCAACATGCTTGGAGAGAGAAGAAGGGGGGCAGATAATAAACATTAACAGCACAGGTGGACCCCAACCCTCCAAACTTTCCACATCACTTTAAATAAGTGGCATGTGATCTGCAAATCACTATATATCCTGCTTTTGTATGTGGGAATAAATGTGCATTGCCATTAGCTATCCCTTCAACTTAACAGCTTTTTATGAATTAGAGCCCATTAAATGAAAATTAGTTGACAAAATTTTATATTGAAAGCATGTGATAAGAGCATGATGGTCCGAAGGCCTTCGAGGCTAAAGCGATCTATTTCACCAGAGAGTTGTAGAGCATAATCTGCAGAAATATAAATGAAAATTTGTATTCTCTTTTCAGTTATTGACAACTGCTGCAGTAGCCAATGTTGGTGCCATTCTTGTGTTGACTTTTTTCTTATAGGAACTGGAGTGAAACTGTAAATGTATTTTCTGTAAGCCACTGAATGTGTTATAAACTTTTGAGGCACATGTGAGTCAAAAAGTTGAGGAGGGAAATAATGTTCTGAAGTATGCTTAGAAATGAAGAAATTACTTGTAATTGCATATCATATTTAGTTTGCTTATTGCATAATTTGGTGAAGTATCACCATTGAAAGTAATATTAAAATGTGCATATTTAATGCTGGAAATTGGGATATGATGTCTTCCACTTTGTAATGACTAATTTAGTAACCTACATACCCTACCTATTTAATGTAAATTTATAATTTTTCCCTATAATAGTGTGGCAAATGTCAAAATACTGGTAACTGATTAAAAACTGAATCAAGGTCCTTTTAGCATATTAAACAATTTTGTGAAGAAGTTTTTGTTGTGCATTTTCTGGATTTGTCTTTTACATCTGTTTAATATATAATTCAGTAATTTTCTGCCATGTACAGTTCATTTTCCAAACTATGAATGAACATTAGAAAAATGTGCTTGCATTATGAAGAGGAATTGCTGAATAGAATCAGATTTTTTTTTCTTTTCCTCGTGTACCTTATAGATCCAAAAGCAGAAACTAGACTATATATTATGGTGAATGACTTTGAATTTCATGTCTACAACCGCTCTGCCCTTTATGGACAACTTCAGGAATTATTTGGTCTGGATCCAACAATAATTCCACCAAAGAAAGAGGATGAAAAAGCCCAAGAAAATGGAAGACACACAACACATTCTAATCTTGAAAGGTAAAATATTACATCCTCACTTTGGTGTTTAGTGAATGTTTGTCTAAATCAAAATTCTGCCACCCCTTTGAATTTCAGTTCATCACCATTTGCTTGGAAGAGGCCAACCGAAGAAATGCAAGGTGTTGTTGGGCAAGAAAAAATTGTGTTGATGTCTGTTTAGGATTGTGCAGAGTACTGGCCCTGATCAGCATAAAAAGGTTTTATTCTTGAAATTGACAAATCCAATGTTTGAACTGAATATACATGTGAAAGATCAAGATTGTACAGGTTTTAGATGGTATCTCAGGTAAACTGGGTCAATTTCATGGTGGGTACTGAAGAGAACTTAACCTTTGAATTTGACTTTGTATTCCATAGGGTGCTAGTGAAGAGAGAAAGTACTGGGGTGATGTACTTTCACCAGCTTGTGTTTATTAAGCAAATGGATTGTTCTATTGTGAAGATATTTTTGTCTGATTTCATACAGGTAGTAGGGATGTGAACGAGTAGTCAAGTAGATGATTAACCAATAATGCTAGGTTTATCGGTTAATCTTCTCAACTACTTACATTCCCCCCTCCCCTTGCTGGTTCTGTATTAGAGGCAGCAACGTGGGGGGAAGCAGGAGCCAGTGCTGGGGGAAGCCGGCTTAAAAGCCGGTTCCCCCAAGCACTGGCTCTGCGGTGCCGCTTGCTCCTCCTTCCCCCATCCCCGTGCTGCTGGCTCTCTCAGAGGCAAGCCATCAAGGGTGTGACAAAGAAAGACAGTTACATCAGCTGAAACCACCCCCATGTAAATGGAATTCTCAGCTGGCCAGAACCAGCTGCTTTCTGGACCCCACTTAGCACAGGAATGGCAATTTGTAAGAAAGAATCTGACCGTATAAATTAATATCAAGTGTACCCAGACGTTGATGCAGGGTCTCGGACAGTAGAATTTCTGCCCTGGAATTGAGGTGTCAACCTCTCCTCTGTAGAGTGTCCTTGTGCAGAGAAGGCTCCAAAGTAGGTAGCATATTCTCCAAGGCAGCTTCTGTGGATGGAGTTCCTATGCAGTCAATATTGCACCTCAATATTGGTGCACAGGACAAAACTCACTCTGCTCCTGGATGGAAAATCGTAGAGGGAACACTGCTTGTAATTGGTGGCAGTTGATTCCCATTTCTTCATGGAAAGGACGAGGTAGAGTGTATATATAAGGTCATCTCCAGGCCTAGATCCTGGTGGCACAATTGAGCCCTAAGTATAAAACAGCTTACATATGACAGGTCTTAGCTGCCTGAAAATTTTCAGTTTAGCATTAATGTTCTTAAGTTTTGTTTTAGCAAGCTGAATACAGGAGTGTTTTTGATAACTAATAGTTGAAATATGTCTTTTAAAGCACTTCCTTTTTCATGGATGTTGCCATTCCCATTATGTATTTCTAAATTGTAATTCTAAATTGTATTTCTAAATTGTATTTCTAAATTGTAAAATTACCCCCATTTAGGATTTGCATCATTAAAAGGCAGAAGGGGGAAGGGAGAATTTATAAGATGGCTCAAACTGGATAACACAGAGGGCACTAATTCTCCAGAAAAGGCTGTGTACAAAAGTAGTTGAAATTTCAGAAACCCTTTAAAACTAACACAGAAGAATGCCCACATCTGTTGGCTTTTTCTTTCAGTTTGGAATAGCTAGAACTACTGCAGTACAAGGCAGTTCCAGGAGATTAATGGCATGATTATCTGAAGAGGGCTATTAACTCTTCCTAGTCAGTCACTTTTTTTTAAGCAGTGCTGTTCTGAGGTCATTATGCCTTAAATGAAAAATCTGACAGACAGTACATCACAATATCTCGTACAGTGTTACAAGTAATGAGAAAAATCTGTTCCTTGCTGCTTCAGTTTGACTGTCCTTAGAGTTGTCTGTAACCGTTAAAAACTGATATCATAGGTTTGATCTTCTTTTTAGATACACGGGAAGTTATTGTTGCATGTCTTGTAAAATTGACTACTGTACATATTTGTGAAATCATTGCATCTTTTAATGAGACATCTAGTGATGACCATCTAAGTAGCAAGACCAAGACTGACTCGTGAAAGCTTTTGCTTCTCATTTTTCTTGTGTATGTCCATTTTTTTTTTCTTCTAGTGTTAAAGTAAAAGCAGAATCACAAGACCCTTCCTCTTCATGGAGATCCCTTATTCCTGTAATCAAAGTTAATGTTAGCACGGTAAGTGAAATATTTCCCATTTGGTCTCCTTAATAAATAAATGCCTTTAAGTTGAGGAAACTTTACAATTCTCTTACTGTTGTGACTTTACCATTACCAAAATTTAATTCTTTATTTCTAACATGCTTTTATTTGAATTATGAAGGTAGTTTCAAATGGCTTTATTTTTTTTATCACAAATTCTACTACCCTTATGAAAGTCTGGATTTTCAGCCACAGTAACCTGGATTTTTGTGTGATTAACGTGTGAGACTAACAAATTAAGTAGGTGTCTTATTTTATACTGAAATTCTTTATTTGCATGCCATTTTATTATAGCTAATAGCATCTTGTTGATTGTTTGTTTGTTTTTTTTTTAAACAGTGGATTTTTATGGTGCCAGGTGAACTTAGAATAGTGTTCAAGAGTTTCTAGGATATGTTATAGTATATTGTAAGTTATAACAGAAGGTGAAAGTCTTGACAATGTATTGTTATACAGTGATGGTCAACATATTTTTGTAGTGATGCCATTTGAATATAGTTCAGCATTAATGATGTAGTATGTTGATACTTCATCAAAGGAATCATGAGAGTCAGGGTTGCAGATTTGCACGCCTGGGGTAAAATCCTGGCCCCATTGTACATATCTGCACTAGACTAAAAAAAAAAAAAGTAGCACTGAGTCTTGAAGCTTGAGTCAGTTGACTGGGGCTTGGTCTTATGGGAATAAGAATTGCAGTGTAGATGTTCAGGTTGGGGCTGCAGCCTGGTTTCTGAAACTCCACAAGGTGGACAATCTCAGAGTCTGGGCTCCAGCCCAATCCTGAATATCTACACTGCTGTTTTCAGCACCACATATCCAAGTCTTTATTTCGAAGATGTACCCACCAGAGTAATGGCCATGGAAGTTGTCTCACGGAGTTCACTGTGGCTAAGATTTCACTCAGCCTTTATTTGCAAGGTAGATGGATCACTTATCTGTATAAGTATTGTAAATAAAGCAAATCAAAACAAAAAAGTAATTCATCTTTCTTTTAACTTAGGGTCGCTTGGCGTTTGGGAATCATTATCAGCCACAAACCCTTTGCGTTAACTTTGATGATGCTTTCTTAACATATACCACAAAACCACCTTCAAGTCACCTTGACCAGTTTATGCACATTTTGAAGGGAAAACTGGAAAATGTCAGAGTCATGTTAGTTCCCAGTCCAAGATACGTTGGTCTTCAAAATGACGAGTAAGAGATTTTATTTTTATGAGTCCAGTTGTAATCTGACATTTTATTCTGTTCTTTTGTCTTTTGTTTGTTGTAAATTATCTTAAAAAAAAAAAGACTGCCTTTTGTTTCTGTTAGTATGGTCTTCTTTTCCTCATGTCTAATAATTTATTCCTTTGCCTGTAGAGCCATGGTGTCCAACCAGTTCTGAAGCAGTAGTCATTGTAGTGGCTACTGCTATAGCTAATTAGCTACACTTAACTGGCCAAATAGCCATATGTGGCCAGGAGCTATCATGCTGGACACCACGGCTCCAGAGAGACTTTGGATGTTTGACATTTTACAGAGTAATATATAGAGAGAGGTGCGAGTATTGCTGTGATTGATTAGTATCTAAAATTAATTAAATAAACCCATGCTATTTCAAATAAGGTCCATTACAAGTTGCTTACTGCTAAAGCCTGTGTCTACAGCTGTAAGTTTTAGGACAAATATGACCTGAGATATTGACTTGAGCGTAGTCACTTTATATACAGTTATACTTATTGAAAAATATGAAATTATATGAAAAGGTGCACAATTGTTACAATAGTAAGTAAAAAAGTTTTGAAAAATATAATCTTTTAAAATCCCAAATTAAACTACCTGTTACATTTTTATTGCAATTCTGTTTATTGTCAGGGGTTATCTGATTTTATTATTGGATTTCTGTAAACTTAAAATGAGGGTTGTAATTTGACTGATTTAAGATGAGCCAACCGGCTACCACATTTATGGTACAATATGGATCATATATGTAATGCAAGTTCCTCATGCTTCTGTATGTCCTGCTACTTGACTGGATAATAGAACATGATTCTGAAAAAATTCTGAGCAGAGATGAGAGGTGAAGGAGGGAAGTGCAAGCTGTTGATGGTGGCTGGATACCATAGGAATGTGCACAGTTATATGTGTGATGGATGCAGTATAATGTGCATGCATTTTCTTACTGAAACAGTATGAATATGTAGACAGGCACAAAATTCTGTCTAATGGGACAAGGGTCCTTAAATAGATTTTCTCCAGTGATGCATATAATATTGTATGTGCAAACAGACCCTTTAGGGCAAAGCTGTTTCATTTTAAGATCTTAAAAATGTTGTTTGCTCAACAGAAGGTAAATTCCATGTAATACCCCTGGGAAATAGTCTGTGTTTATCTGGTCTTACTCTATCTATGGTTAGTCATACATAAGCATACCAACCAACAATTTCTGGAGGATGCCTCATTGAACTGAGGAGTAAATTTTTAACTTCAACGTGCTGTGCTTAGTTGAGGTAAGGAGAGTTTACTACCATGCATAAGTTAGACTTTTTGACTTCTGAAGATGCAATATAAGGGATTCGTTTAATTAAAAAAAGAAATGTTAGATAATTTTATCCTTTTTCTCTACTCTAGAAGTAGAACTGCCAACAGCCAGGTTAAGGTGATTAGTTTTTCTTTTTGAGGCCATCAAAAACTAGAGAATGTTGACAAGAATTCCCTTCCTATGTTTTGTGCTGCTTAGCTTCATACCGTGACTTACAGCATCACCATTCTTGTTTCCTTTTAGTGCCTCATGTTTGATTCCTGAAAAGACAAATGGTCAAACAGGGACTCTCATTGGTGAGGGATATGGAGATATGCTTTTTTGTGTAGCTGTTTCCTAAATGTTGAGTTAATCCAAGCATAGAATAATAGAATCCTAGGGCTGGAAGAGACCTCAGGAGGTCATCAAGTCCAGCCACCTGCCCAAAGCAGGAACAATACCAACTAAATCATCCCAGCCAAGACTTTGTCAAGACTAGACTTAAAAATCTCTAGGGATGGAGATTCTACCACCTCCCTAGGTAATAGTACTAGTACCATTCTAGTACTTCACCACCTACCTGGTGAAATAGTTTTTCCTAATATCCAACCTAGACCTCCCCCACTGAAATTTGAGACCATTACTCCTTGTTCTGCCATCCGTCACTACAGAGAACAGTCTCTCTCCATCCTCTTTGGAACCTCCCTTCAGGAAGCTGAAGGCTGCTACCAAATCCCCACTCACTCTTCTCTTCTGTAGAATAAATAAGTCCAAATCCCTCCATCTCTCCTCATAGGTCATGCGCTTCAGCCCCCTAATCATTTTGGTTGCCCTCCGCTGGACCCTCTCCAATGCGACCACGTCCTTTCTATCGTGGGGGGGCCCAGAACTGGACGCAGTACTCCAGATATGGCCTCACCAGTGCAGAATAAAGGGGAATAATCACTTCTCTAGATCTGCTGGCAATGCTCCTTCTAATGTACCCTAATATGCCATTAGCCTTCTTGGCTACAGGGGCACACTATTGACTCGTATTCAGCTTCTCATCCATTGTAATCCCCAGGTCCTTTTCTGCTGAACTGCTACTTAGCCAGTTGGTCCCCAGCCTGTAACAGTGCTTGGGATTCTTCCTTCCCAAGTGCAGGCCTCTGCATTTGTCCTTGTTAAACCTCATAAGATGTCTTTTTGACCCAATCCTCTAATCTGTCTAAGTCACGCTGGACCCTCTCCCTGCCCTCCAACGTATCTATCTCTCCCCTTAGCTTAGTGTCATCCACAAATTTGCTGAGGATGCAATCCATCCCCTCATCCAGGTCATTAATGAAGATGTTGAACAAAACCGGCCCCAGAACCGATCCTTGGGGCACTCCGCTTAAAACCTACTGCCAACCAGACATCGAGCTGTTGATCACTACCTGTTGGGCCCGACAGTCTAGCCAGCTTTCTATCCACCTTACAGTCCATTTATCTAATCCATACTCCCTTAATTTGCTCGCAAGAATATTGTGGGGAGACTGTCTCAAAAGCTTTGCTAAAGTCAAGTTATATCACATCCACTGAGGGTATGTCTACATTTGCAGCCTATTTCGGAATAGGGCTGCAAATGTAGGCATTCGGAATTGCAAATCAAGCCCGGGATTTAAATATCCTGCGCTTGATTTGCATCTTCCCGGCCGGGTGCCATTTTTTGAAATTTACAAGCCCGGAATAACTGCCCACGTGTACACGCGGCAGTGAAACGGGCGTTCGAAATAAAGCCCTATTTTGAAATACCCGTTAAACCTCATTGCAGGATACGGGCAGTTATTCCGGGCTTGTAAATTTCAAAAAATGGCGCCTGTCCGGGAAGATGCAAATCAAGCACCGGATATTTAAATCCCGGGCTTGATTTGCAATTCCGAATGCCTACATTTGCAGCCCTATTCCGAAATAGGCTGCAAGTGTAGACATACCCTGACTTCCCTGTGTCCACAGAGCCAGTTAATTCATTATGGAAGCTAATCACATTGGTCAGGCATGACTTGACCTTGGTGAATCCATGTTGACTATTCCTGATCGCATTCCCCTCTTCCAAGTGCTTCAAAATGTATTCCTTGAGGATCCCTTGCATGATTTTTCCAGGGATTGAGGTAAGGCTGACTGGTCTGTAGTTCCCTGGGTTGTCCTTCTTCCCTTTTTTAAAGATGGGCACTACATTTGCCTTTTTCCAATCATCCAGGATCTCTCTCGATCTCAGAGTTTTCAGAGATAATGGCCAAAGGCTTTTCAATGACATTTGCCAACTGCCTCAGTACCCTCAGATGCATTAAATCCTGACCCACGGATTTGTGTATGTCTGGCTTTTCTAAATAGTTCTTAACCTGTGCTTTCTCCACCAAGGGCTGCCCACCTCCTTCCCATACTGTATTGACTAGTGCAGTAGTCTGGGAGCTGACCTTGTCTGTGAAGACAGAGGCAAAAAAAGCAGTGGGTACTTCAGCTTTTCCCACATCATCTGTCATTAGGTTACCCCCCTCATCCAGTAAGGGCCCCATACCCTCTCTGATCACCCTCTTATTGCTAACATGCCTGTAGAAACCTTTCTTGTTACCCTTCACATACCTTGCCAGCTGCAATTCCAATTATGCTTTTGCTTTCCTGATAACTCCCCTGCATTCTCAAGCAATATATTTTTTACTCCTTCCTAGTCATCTATCCAAGTTTATACTTCTTATAAGCTTCCTTTTTGTGTTTAAGCTCACCAAGGATTTCCGCTGTAAGTCAATCTGGTCGCCTGCCATATTTGCTTTTCTTACTGAACATCGGGATGGTTTCATCCTGTGCCTTTAATAAGGCTTCTTTAAAATACTCCCAGCCAGTGGTTTTTTTTGTATTAAAAAAAAAAAAAAAAGTGTCAGTACTCCAGGGGAAAAGTTGTTGAGCTCTGACTGGAGGTGCTGGTACTGCGTCTGGAGGTGCCAGTACTGCGTACTGGGCAGTACCATCACAAAAAAAGCACTGCAACCCAGCTCTCCTGGACTCCTTTCCCATTCACGTTAGCATCCCAGGGGATCCTGCCCATCAGTTCTCTGAGGAGTCAAAGTCTGGGAGAATCCTAATTCTTGTCATGAGAACATTGTTTGAAAGCAATGTTTTTCTCCAAAAAATCTTTAAAGAGGAAGTGTTTTAGGGCAGTGTTTCTGAAAGTGTACTGCAGAAACACTTTCAAAAACACTTTAACTGGCTACTCTGGTTTGTTTAAGTGTTTCTGCGATACACTTTCAGAAACACAGCTTTAGAGAATCCTCTAGTATCTTTCCAGGTCAGTACTGCAGCCTATATAGCTAGGTTTTAGTGCCCTGATTTAATTAGATACTGTCACTGAAGATGAAAGCCTAATAGTTAAATCAGGAGTATTAAAAATCCTTAAACTAGTGTCTGATAGTCTTTCTCTTATTTGACTAATGCTCAACTAATGATTCTTTTAATGACTGCTCATTGCAACACTGTGAATATAATTATCAGAAAGAATTATATCTTAGCTATGGGTTGTTTGTATATATCAGTTTGCTTGGAGAGGGTTTTATTTTTTTTAAACTGAAAATTTTCTTCTTCACTATAGCGTAGACTCACGAGAGAGAGAGAATGTTACAACCTACAGAGATTCTGGAAGAGTTTCTGAATTAAGCTTCTTGAAATACTAATTATATGAAATATGTTTTGTTTTGAGAATGGTTCATATTGTGCTGAGGCACTAGAGTAGAGTTAAGATGACTGAAACAACAGTAATACATAATTTCTGTACTTTCAAATGTTCAAGTGTCGCTTTAACTGTGAAATATTTGGCTTCCTGTCCTCGTATATATATTTATAACCCTGACTCCAACAATGAAGTATTGGTCTGCATTATATGTGTATTATACATCTTTTAGTTTATAAAGTATTCCAAAGTGAGCGAGTGTGTGTGTGAGAGAGAGAGAAACACACATGTTCAGCCTTACTAAGGATGAGAGAAAGCTGAGAAATTTTCTGTGAGGGAGAATAAATAGAGAGTACTCACTTGAGAGTCTCTGGGAATATAACAAAGGAACTTTCTTCAGCTGGTACTGAAAACAAACTAACAAGATTAATGGAAAATAGTATTAACATGTCCAATTTATTAGCTTATTCCCCTGCCTCCACTAAAGATCTCTTTTTGTTCTCTGTGCTTCCTTTGCAATTCCTGGTCCTGAATTGGGAGAGTGTATGCAGAGAACTTGTGACCATGTTCAGTGCAAGGTTCATGTAGATCAGGGGTGGGCAAAAGGGGCTCCATGGGCCGAATCCGGCCCGCCAAGCAAGTTGATCCAGCCCGTAGAGACCTTTTGTTCTTCCCCAACCCCCAGGCCAATCAGGGGAGTACGCAAAGTCTGCTCCCACCCTGAGAGGGGTGCGGCACTTCTAAGCGCCACATGCTTCTTGCAGGATGAGAGCAGGGTGAGAGGAGACTTTGTGCTCCCCCGGGCCAATCAGGTCTTGGGGGTGGGGCAAGCACTTGAAGTCTCCTCCCATCCTGTAAGGGGCTCAGCACTCATTCAAATGCGAGCTGCTGCTCAGCTGGCGGTTGACTCGAAGCGCAGTGCTTCCTTGTAGGACAGGGAGCGAGAGACTTCACGTGCTCCTCCTCCCCAGGCCCTGATTGACCTGGGGGCAGCAGCAGGGAGCATGCAAAGTCTCCTCCCACCGCCAAGGGCACAGGTACCTAGAGGGAACTGACAGCTGTACTAAGGATGTTAAGGACTAGTCGACCAGTTGATTTCCCCGCCCCTTGCTGCCTCTATCAGACAGAGGCAACAAAGGGCAGGGGGGAAAGAGGGTACTTCAAAGCAGCAGCACCACACGGAGCACGTACCCGGGCTCTGTGAGGCACTGCTGCTTCGAAACACCTGTGGTGGCATTTCAAAGGGGCAGCACCGCACAGCTGAGCTCAGGCTCTGTGTGGCACTGCCCCTTTGAAACGCTGCCACGGGGAGCCCGAGGTCAGATGGGGAGCCCTCAGCTGGTCCCAGGCTCCAGGGAAATACCACGTGAAGCCCAGGCTCCACATGGCATTTCAAAACAGCAGTACTGCATGGAGCCCAGGGTCAGCTGTGCAGTGCTTCACCTTTGAAATGCCACCACGGGTGTTTCAAAGCAGCAGCGCCGCACAGAGCCCGGGTACGGGCTCCATGCCGTGCTGCCACTTTGAAGTACCCACTCTTCCCCCCCCACCCCTGTTTGTTCCTCTTTCTGATAGAGGCAGCAAGGGGCGGGGAAATCAACTGGTCGACTAGTCCTTAACATCCTTAGTACAGCTGTCAGTTCCCTCTAGGTACCCATCCCCTTGGCAGTGGGAGGAGACTCTGAGTCCCCCGCTGACCCCGGGCTCCATGCGGGTGCTTCCGCTTTGAAATGCACAAGAGCCCCCACTGGGGACTCTTGTACATTTCAAAGCTGGCACTCCTGCCTGCAGCCCAGAGTCAGCAGGACTTCCTGCTGGGCCCGGGCTACACACGTTCTGCATTCCTTCTTTGAAATATACAAGAGCCCCAGTGGAGGCTCTTGTACATTTCAAAGGAGGAAGTGCCTGTCGAGTAGTCAATGGAAATTCCATTGATTACTCGACCTAATAAATTTCTTGATATTTAACATCCTTAAACTGTACAGAAGACTGGCGGTTCTCTTGGGGGGCCGGGGGCAAAGACTTTGCGTGTTTCCCCACCCGCAGACCAGTCAGGATCTGTGGATGGGAAAGCATGGAAGTGTCCTGGACACTCCTCTTCCTCCTGTTCCAATGCCCTTTTTTGGTTTTATAAAATCAAGTAATCTGTCAGCTTTTGTAAACCTTCTGCAGCCTGGGGCATGACAAAGTTAGGTTAGCCAGATCAGCTGGTGAGATAGGTGACAAGCTCATTAAGCATATATCTATGCCCCTCAAGGAACAGCCACTCTCCACTCCAAAGTTATTGAGGGCTGACATTCTAAACTGCCCCCTTCCTGCCAAACTAATGGTTATCTAGAGTTGGCTTGATATGAAAAAAAATAGACTTTCTGACTTGAATAGCACTATGAGTAGAGTTGCAAATTTTTAATTGCATGTATTCCTAGAGATTTAATCACTTGACATAGTCTTTAAAGATTAATCTTTAATTCCTGGAGGGCACCAGTGTCTGCCAGGGCTCACGTACAAGAGAGGTTCTGTTTCATGCAAGCAGTGAGGAGAAAAGACATATTAAATGGGAAAAATACAAGCATAGAAAATGAGAGGAAATCCAGATGGATTCAGGAAGAACAAGTAAAGATACAAAAGGAGAAGAGAGAGAAACGAGCAGGAGGACTTCAACTGAACTTGAAGATGTAGGGAAGAAAATACAGAAAAGGGACAGGACAGAGAGCAAAGTAAAGAGAAATGTAGAAGCATAAATACGGTCTTCTCCTGTGCTGCCATTTATTATACTATGTTCCATTTTCAGAAGAAAAAACACAAGAGTGTAGAGGTGAAGGAGATGCGTGGGGTGGCATTTGGCTTAAGGTGGGAGACAGGAGGATTTGGTCCTTTCCCTTATTTATTCCTTCTACAGCTGGTATAGATTCCTGTGTGCAGCTCTTTATGTCCCTCCTCCTTTTCCATCTCACATGGCTTTTATGGATTTATCAGACATGACACTACTGGATGTGTGTCATTTTTGGTAGAATCTTTTCTCAAGTAGACACTTCTTAAAAGTTGAATTATTTTGTGTAAGCTTAAACTTAAAAGTGAAAACATTAAGGTTGCAAAGTTTAAATGATCTTTCAGGGTATGCACAGGTTTTGGTTTCACATGCTTTTTTATGCATATATGAATGGTGAACTATATGTATAGAACATACTTTGGATTAAATAAATTCACTGTAGCAGGTCTTCTTTATCAGTCACCTTAAGGAGAGTTAAGTGTTCTGGTCTCAACCCCATATGCATCTTAAATAGGAGGCCATACCTACTGCATTCGTTAATGTCCAGCAAAGTGAGCCAGGCATAAAACCTCATCTTAGCTGCCTGAAGAAACCTCATCTGGGAAGTGTGTGCATGTGTTTGACATGCATTTTCAAAGCATGATAATTTAGTGAAAGCCAAACTAATTTTAATCTTGATGTGCCATGGTGCTTTCTTCCATTAAAAGCTATATCTATACCATGCTCAGTCTTTCTGTCCCAGACCACCACATTTGTGGGTTGCTGAAGGAAAGGTCATAGTAGTATTTTGATGAAAGGTCATTTGATCTTCCCTTCTTTTCTCTCACTTATGATCAGTAGGAGGAAAATTTTAGCCTGAAAAGGGAAAGCTCTGAAAAACTTATAAACAAATAGAACCAGTAATATCTCTAACTCTGGTGGATTCTGTTTTATGTTGATGTAACATTATTATATTGTCAATTAAACTATTTTATACTTCCTTATATAAGGTGCAAATGGCCAGGATACCCTACCTCTGAAATGGCTTGTTGTAAATAGAATTATGTATTCCTAACAAAAGAGGCATAGTATAAGGCTATAATTAACCATAGGAATTCTAATGTTGTAAAGATGTGTGGGATTAAGAAAACTAGGCATGTATTTAGTCTTTTCACCAACCTTTTTAAATGAAAATATTAATTGTCCTATGGTTCATTTATGTCCTTTTAGAAAGGGTATATAGAACAGCAGTGTCAAGGTAACATTGTTTCATCAGATAATCTTACTTCATGAGTCCTCCTATATAGTTACAGGAAGAATACCAGATTTGGATGTACAGTATTATACTAGTGGTCTAATTACTGAAGATGATCTGTCCCTATGGTCCTGAGTGCTATTTTTGTAGGAAAACAATTAACAAATAAAAGAATTGAATGTAGGGCAAGGAGAAAGCAACTTTGTTAAAAAGTAAATGAAAATTAAAAGTAGGCCTTATGTAGCTGATTATTGAATAAAGTGACACATAAGTCTGTCTTTGTGTGAAAATTAGAACCTGAGCTTTCAATATGTTGAATTAAATCATCCTTAAAGTTGTCTTAGTTGACAATATTTTAACCAGCCTACTGCATTTTGAAAACAGTTTTAAAAGACACTCAAAAAAGGAAAATTGAATGATTTTTTTTATTTTTAATGTTTTAACTTTGAAGATATAGATTATTTAAACAGATAAATGCTTTGTAACAATACAAAATATAACTTTTTCTGTAAACTTTTTATTAGCGTACTAGTTTGCAATCTGATATTATGTTGCTCTATTGACAGCAACAGCCAATGATTTCCTTTATTCAGGGGGGAAAAAAGTACTGTAATGACCAATGAAAGGAGATTTAACATCTGTTTATTTAGAGAGAGATTGCTTATGCTTTGAGTGGTAAGAAATGCTCTTACTCATATGAACTTTCTGAATGCTGCACTAAGTGTGAGATCTCATTGCAATAGTGTGTCGACAGTTTGTTACATTAACTCTTAAAGCCTCTGTTGTCCCTCATTCTGAAACTTTAAATAATTTAAAAAGCTGTGTACTGTATTTTCTTTTTCTCTCTCCACCCCTATTCCCCAAATACATCTGTTGTGATGATCTCATGGTTTAAACCCTGAACTATAAATCAAGGCCTAGGGTGAAATCCTTTGTCCTGGGCCAGCCCCTTGAGACTAAAAATTTCCAGAGAACATTAAGGGGTCTTACAGGACCTGTATTCAGTCAGGGAAGGATTGATTCCCTTGGGGCTGATGATGCAGAGGACAGCCATGAAGCTGCTTCCTGATGATCTCTTCGCATAACCAGATGAAGAGGGTGTGGTGATGGTCAGAGGACTATGTAGGGGATACAAATGCAGTGGCTTTGGGCAATACTGCAGCTTATCAGGCTACATAAAGGAAATGGTTGTCTTTCACACTGTCCTAAGGGTCTGGCTAAGTTACAATAGGGCCTATGTAGCTTTTGGAGCAGTCCGAGATTGGGAGATTGCACAGATGGCTTTCAACCACTCTAGCCCCCATTTGCTAGGGGGTGAGAATTCTGTGCTGTATTTCTTAGGGAGGCACAACACAGAAGCTCACCTAGGGTTGCCAGGTGTCTGGTTTTCTACCAGACAGTCCAGTTTTTGGGCCCTCTGCCCGGTAAAAAAATCCAGAAAATACCGGACACATGCAACCCTAGGTGAGCTTCTGTGTTGTGCCTCTAAGAAATACAGCACAGAATTCTCACTATGGAACCACAGAATATTTATTACAATTACTCTGCACTAGCAGAATGGTCAGGGACTCAAAGCAGCACCATTCTTACAGTATTGAAAACTCTTGAGAGGAAATTATTAGTAAGAGTACTAAGGCTTTCCTCACACCTGGAGGATATTTTATAGTATTACCATTAGGCCACTGGCAGCCTTAAAATGTTTTCTATACAAATACCTTTCTAAAAGTGGCTTAATTACTACTTACAGCACATTTATCAGTTTAATTCTAAGTTTGTCTAAATATATACAATACTTCAGAGCTTAACAGTTGACTATGGCCTACACTCTTTTTTTAGGATACCTAAAAATTCAAATTTAGCTTTAGTAAAATTCATAAGTTTAATTTTTCTAGGATATGTTTAATTGACCACACCCTTTTTACCCTCCCCACAACAGACCACCAAGATTAATGGGAGAAGGCTTTGTTGTAATGCAGTCCAATGATGTTGACATCTACTACTACATGGATGAACCAGGTATCGTCTGTTAAATAATGTTATTTACATAGTTTATATACTGTTTATTTACAATGAGTTACTATTGTTCTTTCTGGAATGCTGAAAGAATTTTTTGATCTCCAGCTTGGAAGAGTTAGCATAGGTGTGAGACAATAAGGATGTTGCAAGAAAGTATATGGAAGACCCCAACCCATATGTCATGTTCTTTACTATGTTAACAGTGTAGTTGTTGAATTGAACAGGTGGACAGGTTCCAGTGAAATAAATGGAAAAGGGTACTGTTTATATTTTGAGTGGAATCCGTGTTTTTAACAGTGTATTTTAACTGTTGTGCTTCATAATGAGCATTTAGATGAACCACCCGGTGTCCAGGCTTCTCTCTGCTAATCTATAGAAGATAAGATCTGGAGATGGGATTTTCAGAAGGGTATCAATGGGAGTTGGATGCCTAACTTTCTTTAGACAGTTGTGAAAGTGCCAAGTTTTCAGTTTTTAAAATTTAAAGTTAAAATTATATTTAAGCTTAAAACTAGACATCACCTGATTTGTACATCCGTGGTAAACAAACCTAACTCCAGGTGAAATCAGTGGGAACTGAAGATGTTGAGCAACTTTGAAAATCAGTACATTCCTACATAGGCATATAACGGGTGGCCAATAAGCAGCCCACAGGCTGGATGTGGTTCGCCTGGGATAACTTTGGCTTTGGTGGGCCACCAGATGCTTTATTTACCTGAGCATCCACTATAACCTCATGGATAGATGCTCTTATTCTGGGATAGCGGGTTGTTTTGGGTATAGCTTTTGTTGCTTCAGAAGAGTTTTGTAATTAGACCAGTATTACTGGTTTCTCTTTTCCCATATAGATAAATCTTTAATATAGCTTCATGAGCTTAACTTTAGACATGCAAGTTAGAAAGATTTGGTCTAAGTTCTTGAACACAAGGGATAGGATTTTCAGAATTACTCAGTGTTACCCTATCTCTGCCCAAATTGAAATAAATGGGAAAAATCCAACCATATTTACATTACAAGGTTTTACCAGTAACATTTCTATCAGCATACAGGTGCTGACATGTAGTCTGTAGTCACATGTGACTGTGCGGATATACTGTGCTAGCAAAATGACAGGTTGTATTGGCAAAAGAAGGGCCATGGTGACTAAGCATCCTAGTTTTCCTCAGGACCATTGTTCACGCCCTCTCTCCCCTCTAACTACCTGCCCAAGTCCTCCACCCAAACCCTCTGTATCCTCTTCATCCAGGTCACAACTCCCTCCCAGGCCCTGCACATCCTCCTAGAGCCCCTCCCCCAGGCCAGAATCCTCTCCTGAACCTTTACCCCATCCTAAACCGTGCACCCCAATTCTCTGCCCCAGAGGACAGCCCTCTCCTTCATCCAAACTCCCTCTCAGACCCCACACGCCCCCTGCACTCCAATCCCCTACACCACGCTCCCTTCTGCATCCAACCTCCATCCTAGACCCCACACCTACTCCATAGAAGTGCAGTTCTTGACTACTCCTTGGCCAAAATCTTAGAGTCGCCCCCCATTAAAAATTATTGCCCATCCTTGCTGTACAGTCACTGGATTGGAATTGAAATTGACAATAAATAAGAAGAGCAATGTCAGTGGAGACTCCATCATGGCCTTGGGAAGTGCAGGTAGGGGATGCCCAGCTTGATAGAGCCCTGGTTGGGATGATTTAGTTGTGGTTGGCCCTGCTTTTACCAGGGGGTTGGACTCAATGACCTCCTGAGGTCTCTTCCAGTCCTATGATGTATGATCCCCTTCTGGGACCCGGACCCGGCAGTGAGGCTGCACCTGTCCCTGATGTAGCACAAGGGCTGGGCTTGCCTCAGAAACATATCTGAGTCCTCCCTTTCCACATCAGGCGCACTGCTATAGCAAGCGGAGAGGGACAGAATCTCATATGCATGTCCAGCCCTGCCTCCCAAACCAAATATGGGACAAGCAGGCTCAGCCTGGCAGGATCCAAAGGGGTGTGTGTGTGTGGGGGGGGACCACTATGTGTAGAAAGAGAGGGTTCAGTATGGGGCAATCTAGGTGTGGGTGGCTTGGTAGAGATCCAGGTGCAGGGGAATAGGAGTCTACAGAGGAGAGGGTTCAGATGAAGGTGATTAGGCTCAGAAGGGGGATCTGATTGTGAGGGGGCTGTGGCTTCAGCAAAGTCATCTGGGTGTAGGGAGCTCAGTGTGTGCATGGGGTCTGGATGCTGGTGAAATGAGAGTTGGTATGGAGATGCTCTGGGTGCAGCTCGTTGGGCTCAGTGGGATGGGGGTCCAGTTGTGAGGTGGGGTCTGAATGAACGGGATGGGGGGTGTCTGTTTTTGTGGGCATCTGGATATATGGGGATTTGGGCAGAGAGCAGGGGCAGCTCCACACACCGTGACTCCCTCCCCCCCCCTCCATGGCTGGGGAGCAGTGGGGGCAGAGAGGGGGTAGGGGATAGAGCTTCTTGCAACAAAGTGTGTGGGTGTGTCTGACCTGCCCCCAGGAGTGGCCTGTGCAGGGGAGGAGTAGATCCTTCCCCCCATTCCAGCCCAGTAAGAACTAGTAGCTGGAACCCAGTTCATGGTAGGAACCACCAGCTGGGGTGTTCCCAGTCCTCTCCGTCTCTGGCTGTGGGCATACGGCGAAAGTGAGCAAGAGGAACAGAGTCTTGCATGCATTCCCAGCCCCGATCCCTGAGACAGTGATTTACTCTCCCCCAACTGTTCCCAATGCTGAACCTGATGCACCTGCTTGGGACCACTTCCTGGGAGAAGCACGTGAGTCAATTATTTTATGAGGAAAGAGTAAAATCTGCAGGGGACATTAATTCTGTACTTGCATAGTAGCGCAGATTTCCTCTCCATTCCTCAGGAGTAAAGGGTGCAGCACCAGATTGTGACGGGTTTGTAAGCAGTTGGAAAATAAGTGATGGGAGCAGTCATCATCATGTGTGCAAACAATTAAGCATGTCCTACTGCACAGGATTGACTCTGAGAGAGATGCAGAATATGATAGGGAAGCCAATGTCATTGAACCTAACTGTGATGTTGCCATAGATGGGATACATATACTGATTTTGCCCTCCTTCTTTCCCCCTTCTTCCGAGTACATAAAAATAAGGGCTTTTCTATGGTCATGTAGTATTGGTGGCTCACCAGGGATGTTTCAGTGGCATTAACATTGGATTATCAAGGAAGATGTGTGATCACATTTAGGAACTTTTTGAAAAGCTTCAAGAGGGCATATTTTCCCAGAGGCACATAATTATGTTAGAGGGGTTGCAATGCCAATTAAGAACATAAGAATGGCCATACTGGGTCAGACCAAAGGTCCATCTAGCCCAGTATCCTGTCTATCGACAGTGGCCAATGCCAGATGCCCCAGAGGGAGTGGACATAACAGGTAATCATCACATGATCCCTCTGCTGTCATCCATTTCCCGACAAACAGAGGCTAAGGACACCATTTCTACCCATCCTAGCTAATAGCCATTGATGGACCTAACCTCCATGAATCTATCTAGCTCTTTTTTCAACCCTGTTTAAGTCCTAATCTTCACAAGATTCTCTGGCAAGGAGTTCCACAGGTTGACACTGCACAGCGTGAAGAAAAACTTCCTTTTGTTTCTTTTAAACCTGCTACCTGTTAATTTCATGTGGTGACCCCTTGTTCTTATATTATGGGAACAAGTAAATAACTTATTCACTTTTTTCACACCAGTCATGATTTTTATAGACCTCTATCATATCCCCCCTTAGTCTTTTCTTTTCTAAGCTGAAAAGTCCGAGTCTTTTTAATCTCTCTTCATATGGGACCTGTTCCAAACCCCTAATCATTTTTGTTACCGTTCTCTGAACCTTTATAATATATCTTTTATGAGATAAGGCGATCATATCTGTATGCAGTATTCAAGATGTGGGCATGGTTTTACACAGAGGCAATAATATATTCTCTGTCTTATTCTCTATCCCTTTTTTAATGATTCATAACATTCTATTTGCTTTTTTGCCTGTAGCTGCACACTGAGTGGATGTTTTCAGAGAACTATCCACAATGACTCCAAGATCTCTCTCTTGAGTAGTTGAAGCTAGGTTAGTCCCCATCATATTGTATACATAGTTGGGATTCCAATGTGCATTACTTTACATTTATCAACATTATCAACATTAAATTCCATTTGCTATTTTGTTGCCCAATCACTTAGTTTGGTGAGATCTTTTTTATTATGATTCTTGGGAACCCAGCCTGTCTCCCTTACTTCTGGTGGCTTGTGAAATGAAACACCAAGCAACTGGACAGCAACAAGGACAGCTTTAACATAAGCAGGTGAAGGTAGTGAGGGGAGTTTGCATTTGGCAAATGAATGGCATGATAGAGATGTTCTAAAATGTGTTGGGAACTCAGTGAGCCAAATATTTCTGCTGCTGCTGCATGTTGCCATTTTTTACATAGTATTTGCATGGCCAAAGAGAAATGTTACTCCTGAGTGGAAACGGGAAGTGAAAAAGGAAAAAAAGCCCAACCTGACTACTGATATTGAGTGGCCTGACCCAAGCGATTACCAGAGCTCATTGCTGAGCTGTTTGGCTGGGGGAAACCTTGAATGCACACTTGAACAGTGTGCCCTAGCCAAACAGTGTGCTTTGCGGTACTTTGTGAAAATACCTTACATGGCCAGGTTATGAGTTACAAATGCTTTGAATCTAAGTTGTATATTTTGGGGGTTTACAATGCTGTATTCTGAAAACCATGATTTATTTTCTTTGGTTTAAAAAAATGAATTTTATTTTACAGTAATAAACAGCAAATGCTTCTTAAAAAATGCAAGGTGCTGGCTGCTTTTGGTTGTATGGTACATATGTTCATAGTATGTTCTTCTTATCCCCTGGGGCTCACCGGGGGGGATATTGTTACTGGGTATGCTGGTGCCGTAAGATGAGGAGAAGGTTATGTGCCCTTGGACCAGTAAGAAAGAATAGTCCATGCACTGTAATACTGCTGGGGTGCCGAGGTACTTAGTTTGAATGCGTTTATTCCATAATATTTTGCTGCATCAGAGCTTTTTGAGGAGCTTGATCATGCCATGTTGCATATTAGTGCACTTTTGGTCCTTTTGCATTTGCTCCACTCCCTGTTCTAGTGGTTCTGGATTCAGAACTGTAGAGTAGTCTGAAAATGTGTCTCCCTTGGTAGGTTTTTTCTTCTTCTTTATAGCCTGGTGAGTCTTTCAGCAAGCATGGTAGGGGTGGCCTCAAGGATATCCAGGTAAAGACAATGATAAACAACTAGGCTACTGCTGTTAGATTTAAGGGGTTAGCAGGCATCACAAATAAGTGTGACATCTCCCTAAAATGTTCCGTTATCTTAGATCTGCATTAAAATAGGAACAGGGTCACACTCAATAAGGATTGCTTCAGGAGTTTTCAGTAACACCTATGGTGAGTATGTGGGGGGACTTGTTAAGAATTTCTAGCTGTGAGGCTTTGGATGGGACAGAGTTAAGGGAGTTCTGGGTAGTGTAGCAACGGCATAGTAAACACAGAAAAACATTCTCGGGCAATTGTGATCCTAGCGCCTATATTGTTCATGAGGGTGTCAAAGGCCCAGTGAAGACAGCTGCTTGAGATGGATCAAGGTTACCAGACCCACACAGCTAGCATCTTCATAATGATGGTTCCCATGGAGTTTATTGCAGAGTGATGTAGCACTGTGGAGGAAGAAAAAAAATGCTGGGAAATGTGCAGTCAAAAGATCAAACAATGCTTGCTTGAATATTTCAATGACATTGTGCTGGGGATTAAAAAGATTTCTTGGCCAAGATAAATCCAGAAGCTCTGCAAGTGGTGAAGAGTCATGGTAATTAGCTATTTGAATGAGCCTTTTCAGGCTGCACCCCCGAGCCAGCAGCAGTTTTACCTATTTCCTGAATCTAAATGCAGCACGCAAATAATTCTGCTTTGTACTTGGACTTCTAGATTTAAACCCAAAATACTGTTTTGAACTAAAAAATCCATATCCAGTAGGCTTATAATGGAATTTTTGCAAAATCATGTAGTTTCAGTGCTAGTTACAGGATTGTTTTAATGTATTTTAATTTGAATGCATGTGTGGTTTTTTTGTATTTGTTTTTGAATGGCTTGAATTATATTTGCATTAATGTGTTTTTATTTTACTATACTTTTTTTTTCTCCCTGCCAAAGTTTTTATTTCGAAGGCATCAAAGTAGTGCTAAAGTGTGTATTTAGGAATGCTTTTTGGTTGCCTAAAGCATCCTTTGTTGTTGTTGTTGTTTGGCTGTTAATATTACTGTGTATTCTTAAAACCAATTGGCTACAGGTTGAACCTCTCAAATCCGGGAGTCTCTGGTCTGGCAACATTCATGATCTAGCAGGACCAAAGAGTCCCAGAGGCCAGGAGCAGGAGCCAGCTGGGAAACCCATGAGAGCTGGGGAGCCCTGACTGGGTCAGTGGTGGCTGGGAGCCCAGACCTGGTGAACCTGGATGGCAACTGGGGAGCCTCAGTCCCAGCCAGGAACCTCCTGTGGGAGTGGTGCCAGGAGTGGCTGGGAAGTCTTGACCCTGCCCGGGAACCCCCAGCGGGAGTAGCGCTGGTGGCAACTGACGAACCCCGGCCCTGAACAGGAACCTCCAGTGGCAGCAGGGCCGGTAGTGATCTGGGAACATCAACCCGAGGGAGCTCAGCCCCCGGCGGCATTGGGGCAGGCAGCAGGGTGGGGAGGCCAGGCTCTGGGGAGCCCCAACCAGGCAGTGGCAGGATAGGGAGACCCAGCCTGGGGAGTCCCACAGTGCAGAGAGGAGCCCAGTCACTAGCAGGGGAGCATTGACATCCTGGTTCAGCAACCTCCCTGGTTCAGGACCACAGAGATCCTGAGGGTGCCAGACCAAGGAGGTCCAAACTGTACTTTATTCCTTTTTTCCCTGCCCACATGCAGTTATTGGCAATTTTGAGGGAGCGGGTAAAGGACAGATAGGTGATAGTGAAATGTCGGGGGTCTGTGAAGAAAGTTGGCTTTAAAATCCTTGTGCAGTATTGGGGGATAGTCCTACCCTGGTCTCTTTTTGGGGGGATTCTCTTGGTGTTTGCCTACTTTCAAAGCATCTTGGACTATGTGGGTTTGTTTTCCTCTCCGTAGTGAGCTCTTCATCAACATGCAGTTCTGGTGTGCCTTCCTCAGGACATCATAAAGCATCCACTGTTAGTCACTACTGTAGTTGCTGCAGTCCCCATTCATTGTGGCATCTGGCTGTACCTATAGTGGCACCTGTGAAGGGCAGCACCAAATTTTCTTGTTTTCCTCCATTGCCTTTTAATAGGACTGCTGCAGTTTCTTCTTAACTGCCTGCCATAGGAACTCATCTCTGTTACATTCCAGTTTCTGCATCTCCTTTGCAATGTTTTAGTTCCTGTGTGAATTCTGTAATTGTTTCCATTTCTCCTTCTCCTTGCTGGCCGAGGACATCCAAGACTAGTTTCTGGGACTAGGCAGCAGTATGAAGATTAGTTAACTGGCATTTCAGCTGTAGCTTTATATGGAGCTGTACCTATGAGTTTGCAAAAGTGGGCTAGTAAGAACAAAGGTATTTTCAAAACACACTGGATATTTTATAGGGAGTCACTGTGACCACTAGATGAGTTCAAACATTTGAGCAGAGAGCAGTCATCCTGACAGTGTGAGTGTGGCATTATTGCTGGAGGGCTGTTCGTACTGATGCAAGTAATACAGTGGCCACACAGGCATTGAGCCATCTTAAGAATGTCAGTATAGGATTTATGCTGCTTAGGAGGATGTTTAACTTAACCAACAGCAGTTGAGGATCTTGTAAGCATGACTGAAAAGGTGGTGCCACATGCAAAGCTGTGCCGACAGAAGGCAAGTTTTACTGCTTAAACTATGTAGTGTGTAGATTCAGTGTACTTAACTGACTTTGGTAAAGCTGCCATTGAGTGTTTTGGAAAATTCCAAGGACTCTTGCTTTCAATCACATTCTTCTCTTTAATCTAGATGAAGCGCTTGAGTTTTATGCTCAGTAGTGCTCTGAAATGAAGCAGACATCTGTATACTTTAATTATATAGCAGTCTGCAAAAGTTCTTCATGATAACTGGAAACTGCTACCTTAAGTAATGTTTACCATATTACACACTACAGGTCTTGTACCAGATGAGACAGAGGAAAATAATGATGGAGAAACAAGCAGCGAAGATAGTAAACTGCAAGACTTGCCTCCGTGTTGGGGATTAGACATTGTATGTGGGAAAGGAACAGATTTCAACTATGGACCATGGGCTGACAGGCAAAGGTATTAAAATAAGTTGCATTTTTAATATTCATCTTGAATAGCATTTCCTATTGGGAAATTGTAATGAAATCTCCATTGATTTTGCTGCTCAATCTGTTAATTGTACATGATAGACTACTAAGTATGTAACTGTCACAGTATGAAAACAAAGGACTTTTGTCCAGTAGTTTAAGTCTAATAGTAGGCTCAGGACTATTTACTGTGCATATCCTCCAGAATTTCGCAAAGATAATAAATAGAATGCTTGGATTGTTTTAAAAATATCCCGTATTCCTGTTTAATAAATGTAGTAGTTTTGATGTTGTCAAAATTGTAATCTGTAGCAAATTTACACTTCTTAGTAATTTAAAATAAACCCTCTATAGTTGTGCCATTTTTGTGTATGTAATTTTTTTTTGTTAACTGTAACTCTTCATTAATTGTTCCATTCAGATTAGAGTAGGGAATTAATAAGGAGGAAAAAAATTGTTTTGTAAATTGGAGTTATTGGCTGGAATAGGCAAATACTTGTTGGAATTCCAAGAAATACTCACTTTGTTGGCTTACAGCCTTAAATTACAAGCCTGTGTTCTACAACAATTCCTTGCCTTGAGTAGCACTTCACTCTGAGTAATTCCATTGAAGACAGTGGGATTGGTTACAGAGTAATGTACAAGGTGACAAAATATGGCTATTTAAGAGAAAAAAAAAAAGGCATTGAGAAGAATCACATACTTGATATCCCTCTTGGATGCATGCCATTTACCCAGCTGTAAAATTGTTATGATTGACTACCTTACAGGAGTGGAGAGAGTGAGTGAGCGAATCACAAGGAGTATAGGTAACTAACAATATCTTTGAAATATCTAAAGGAAAGAACTTCTGTAATCTGGTGGGAACATGACACCTCTGATTTTTTTAGTAGCACCAAGAAAATTTGCTCTCTTATAGCACACTTCATATTTTACCCTGCTTAATGATGATGTTATGGTTGTTGAGGTAAGTACATATACTTTGAATAGTTAAAGGATCCCAAGTAGCAGGTCTTTTCAAGGCATTTTTTTATATCTTGAGCATAACTTTTTCATTGCTGATTTAAAAAAAAAGTAGGATGGGGTTTTCAAAAATTGCAAAATGGTTTGGAAGTGTGAGTTCTAATGAAAGTTAATGGGATTTGCTGCCCTAATTCACTGAAGTGTTTTTGAATATACCATTTCTAATCTCTGAAGTCCATTTTAAGAACACTTAACTTTCTTCAGGCTGGCGTTATGAATCTGCATCAAGGAATTCTGACAGAATGATCATTTTTCAGCTACTGCAACAGCCAGGTCTTGAGTGCATTGAAAAAAGGCCATTCTTGCACAAGTTCTTTGATTTTTTTTCCAAAGTGTTTCTTATGTAGCCACAATTTTAAGGCCATTCTGTGGAATTTGATCTTAGTTCACCGACGGCCTCCTTATTTGAACCATATATATCAGGCTTGCCATGCTTTTATCGTCCTTTCAGTTTCCTTACTTGGGGCTTTACATTCCTATCCCATAGATTCTAATTTCATAGATAATTTGTGATTTATATAGTTTAGTGTGCTTTATGCCAGTTATACACAATTTAAAGCAATCTTGTTATCTTTCTCACCTTAATCTCAAAATTAAGGCTATTACAGTATATGGTGGGTAGATGAAATGGAAGAAATAATGTAACATATTTGTATTTTTTTTCTGGGATTGTTATACATTTTTCCATTGACATCCTTTCATAACATACCTCTTCACCACAGCCATCCCCCAAAAGATAATTTCTTAATAGTTTGAATATCTAGTTTATTTTGAGTTTGAATTCACTAATGAGGTAGAAGTCTCTATTGATTTAGGATGGAAGATTTCAGTGTCTTGCAGCTTTATGCAAATATAATTTTTTCCCTTCAACTTCCCTTCCCCATTGACTTTCCTAGAACCTAATTCAATTACATGGACGGATGGCAAAGAAATGTGTAGATGAGTGAAATGTTTCTTTCCATAGGAATAATTGTATTACTCTTCTTGTTTTCTAGGGACTGTTTGTGGAAATTTTTTTTCCCACCAGATTACCAGATTATGAAAGTCTCAGAAATTGCACAGCCTGGCAAACCAAGACAGATCCTTGCTTTTGAGTTGCGGATGAATATCATTGCAGATGCCACTATTGACTTGCTTTTTACCAAAAACAGGGTAAATAATGACAAGATGGTTAGAAAGAAATTTGTGAGATGACTCTGATTCTTAGAACTTACTGTGATTAGGTTGTTTGGCTTTTTGTTACTTCAAGTTTTCATTTGTATGAGTGGGTTGCAAGAGATATTTAAATATGGTATTTTTCTTTTGGGATCATCCTGGATTCTGTGTAGAATAATGCAAATTAGAATAGAAATGGAACTATAATCTCCTTTCATCCTCACCAGTTTCTCTTTCAGCCAAATATTTTCTGGTTGTAAATATTAATTTATTCTCAGTATCTTGATTTCTCATATATTTTAATCATTAAGACCATATCATAATCTACACAGGATATTCCCAGCTAGGAGATGGGTAACTCCATTAAATTTCTCTCAGGATATTCCCAGCTTGGAGATGGGTAACTCCATTAAATTTCTCCACAGTCTTGCATTATTATGGGGTTTCTAATGTTTGAAAGCTTGTTTCTAAAGCATTGTGGGGAAAGATGAGTAATTTAATGCTAATTGCTGGGTCTAGTTAATGGCAGGAATTACTTGCCCCTCCTTTCCATATGTATATCCTGAACCCTGAATAGGGGCTTTCACAACTGAAGAGGTGCAGTAATTTCAGGAATATGACCTACTTCTCTGTCCCATTATTCATTAGGTCAGGCTATGCGATGCCATATTTTCATGGCCCTAACTCAGTACTATTTTTACTTGAGAAATTGAAAATATTTTCTTTTTAACATAATTGTTTGTAGATACCTCATTGCTATTTAGTTTGTTTTTAGTCTAAGGAAGATTACAGTTAACTAGAGCCTTCTTTTTTTAATCCTGACAATTTAAATATGAATAATGATGGCTAGAGACATGATACACATTGGGCTGAAGATTGGGAGGGAAATAATGTTTAAACTTTTTTCCCCCCACTTCTTTGATTGGTGTAGGAAACAAATGCTGTACATGTAAATGTTGGAGCAGGCTCGTATTTGGAAATAAATATTCCCATGACAGTCAGTGAAAATGGTAAGTTTGAGGATTTTTATTTTACATTCTTATTAATTCATAGGACTGTGGATATCCTAAACTCTTTTCCCCTTATGGCTACAAAAGACCTACATTTCTATGTAAAGGAGCAATACTAACTTTCATAGTGCCTTTCTTTACAGTATCTGAAAGTTCTTTAAAGATACAGGTTTAACTCTTGTTAACCCTATGTTAAATATGCTGACGTGCTTTTTACTTACTTTTGACTGTTTGTTTTATATTTACCCCACATATAAGGAGTGGTGGATGCAGCTTTCTTTTGAAGTCCGTCATTGCTTTTCCTATCTTTCTCTGTCTTTTATGTCTGTCATACATATATATTGTCACTATCACATAGTATCTGAGCACCGAGCAGCCTTTAATAGGTGTACCTTCACAGAGATATCTATGAGGGAGGGATGTACTGTTATCCATGTTTTACAAATGGATAACTGAGCTATGGAGAAGCTAAGGGGACTTGCCCAAGGTCTCACACAAAGGCTGCAACAGAGTTGCAGATTGAAACCTGGTATCCAGAGCCCAATAGTAGCCTTTTCTGGACCAGCCAGAATCCACATCTGCTTTGTTTTAAACCTCTTTCCTCCAAATAAGAAAGGACTGAACTGGAGCGTCATACTATTGCTTCTTCTCATATTGTGTTTTGCACTTCCTAATGTTTATTTATGAAATATTTGCATTTGTTTAATTCTTGCTTCTTTACTCTCCATCAGACATAATTGTTGCATAAGAGATGCCATTAGGTAACCATTATTTGTTCTGTCTGCTAGGCTACTCCCCTGCAATTAAAGGACAGCTTTTACACGTTGATGCCACCAGCAGTATGCAATACCGAACACTTCTGGAAGCAGAAATGCTAGCTGTAAGTCTACACTAACAAAGCATCATTATGCAAATGTCTCTGGTGTCCATTTAGTTCAATAAAAATATTTTATATGGCTGATATAAATGTTGTGCAAATATACAAAACAGTGCAATGATTGGGGCATTTTTATATACTTTAAGATTCCAGTCCTCCAAAGAATTATGCACAAGTAACTTTATGCATGTTGAGTAACCCTACTGAAGTTACTTGAGCGTGTAAAACTTTACACGCCCTAAAGGCCCTAATCTGTGAAAATCTGAGTTTGGTAATCTCACCTAGTTTATAGGCATAACATAATTTATAAAGTCTATTCTGGGTTGCTCAGCAAAGATTTAATAGTAGCATGTTGTAATGAGATCTTGAATTGCTAAGACATTTCTCCTGCAAAATATACTGCCATACATTAGCTAGTATACTGTGTAGTATTTTAGATATTTAGGTGTGTGTTTTAGGGATACTGCAGGGCTTAACTAGAAATAAGCTATGCAAATTGAGCTACGTCAATTGTGTATGTTATTTCAAAATAGCTTATATTGAAATAGGGAGCGTCTACACAGCACTTATTTCGAAATAGAACACTCTTCCTCTGACTTCGCTTATTCCTTGTACAATGAGGGTTACAGGAGTCAGAGTAATAAGTCCTCCATTTTGACAGTATTTTGACACTATTTCAAAATAATTGCCTGCTGTATAGACGCAAGTTATTTTGGAATAGTGCTAGTTATTTTGATATAGTGTTGCAGTGTAGACATACTGCAACTAAATTGCTTAAGTATGACAAATACACTTTATGATGTATTTGCTTTTTTATTTGTGCATTTAGTACTTCATGAAATGCATATGCACTAGTTTTGAAAAAGCTTTCTCTCTTTCCCTGAATGACCTTATAGACACTTAATAGCCACAGTACATAGATTATTTGGTTTAAATTTTGTTTATTTAGATGATAGTTTGTGGTAGTCTGAGGAAGGTGGAAATTTGATATGAAAGTTTAAATTAGATTATAAGGCATTCAGCATAACTGTTGTAACAGCAGATGTCAAATCTCCAGTATAATCTGAGATATTCATAATAGAAGTTTTCAAACAAATGAATAAAGTGACAATTGACCTTCAGGCACGGAGAAAGAGATTAAACTGCAGAAGCCTTCTGTTCATCCCAGCAGGAAAATGGTTTTAATTATTAACCAAAATGTGCCTGGTTGACCCTTCATGTCAGCATTGTTTCCTCATTGTCCTGTTTTATGCTAATACTGATGCTTTAGTGTTTTGTTCACAGTTTCATATTAATGCCAACTATCCCCGAATTTGGAACATGCCACAGACATGGCAGTGTGAAGTTGAGGTTTATAAAGCAACCTATCACTTTATCTTTGCTCAAAAAAACTTCTTTGCAGGTAAGTTCGTTATTTGATTAGTATCTAAATATTTAATTTGTGGAACATAAATATATGAGGCAAAATGTTTCTTCTTTGTCTTGTTGTTTTCCAAAATATGTTAGAGGTTACAATAATGTTCCTTTAAATGCAAGAGCAGATGGTCTTACAGACCATGTGGTTCTTAGGTTTGTCTAAAATGGTGAATAATCTTGAGGTGTGAAAAATCCCAAGGTTTTATCTCCTTTAATCGGATTTCAATTATGTTGTCTTTGTATTGTTGACTAATCACAGTGAAAAATAACTTTTTTTGCCAAAAACAAAATATACTGATCTGTGTTGATCGTAAGCGTTAAGATTTTTTTTTTTAGTTTAATATTGCTGACCTAAGAGACAAGTTGACCAGTTAATATGGTGCATACAGGAATTTTTTGGCTGGCTAATTTCAGCTTCCTGGATTATCTGTGATCTTCATGGGGCTGATCAGTCTTGCAAGAAAATAATCTCCTACCTATATAAGATCTTGATTATAATTTAGAATCCCTGTGATGGGAAAACTGTCAAGGCCTATATACTATACTCATAGCCATCTTGTCTGTAAGATGAATTGGGGCACCGCACCAGACCTCGGGCTTTTTGGGAGCCCCATAGTGGCTGTCCCAATTGTCCTATGGACAGGAGGGACCCGGAGGATTACGAGGGCCTGGTGTGGTGGCAGCAGGGGCTGCCTTTCCCCCACTACTACCACATTCACCACACAGACACAGCATGGGCCAGAGTGTCTGGGCAGCCTGCTCTGCTCCAGTCTGCCCTGCCACCCTTTCCCAGCCCACTGAGCATGGCTTCTCAGCAGTGACGGGAAGCAGAATACTCCAGCCCCAGGGTGCTCCAGTACCTGCTACCGCAGAGAAGCGAGGCACAACGGGCCAGGAGGGTGGTACAGTGGGGTGGAGCAAGTTGCCAGTCTGCTTCAGCTTCTGCTACCTGCATGGTGAGTGAGAGGGACGCAAACTCTGTTGCTAGAGTTGCCAGGTGTCCAGTATTTTCGCCTCCTGTCCGGTAAAAAAAAGTCAGAAAATACCCGACACCTAAAACGTCCGATATTTTCTGTTTTTTCCCCGGCCAGGAGGCGAAAATACCGGGTGCTTACCTGGTTCTGCAGGGGAGCTGTCTGGCCTGGAGCAGGAAGACAAGATGGCGGACGGCTGCTGGCAGCCTATTAGGGCCAAAAAGCCTCAAAAGCATTTCTTAAAGGGGCCATGCTGCGTTGTTCAACAACTTTGGTCTCCCCCTTTTTTTCTCAAAGAATTTTTTCCCCAATGTGTGGGGTTTTTTTGGGGGGGGGGGGGGGGGCGGGAGGTGTTCGGTATTTTTGGTTAAACCATCTGGAAACCCTATCTGCTGCCGCTGCGCCAGTCTCTCTGTAATCCCCTGGGCCATGTTGTTTGGGGGAGGGAGTAAAAGGATGGGGTTTTGGGAAGGGGTAGAGCAGGAGTGGGAGAAGGAAGCTGTGGTAGGGGAAGTTGCCCTGGGCCCCACCCTTGGGGCGCGGGAGGGAGGGTGCTCCAGACCCTGCACACCATTGTGACAACCCTGACTATACCACATTTACTGAATGTGAGGCCATTCAAAGGCACTTTGAAATCCTGCATTTCTGGTTGACTGTAAACTCATTGAGAGATTGGGCTGCTGATGTAGTTCTTTCATATTTAAAACAGAATCAAAAGTGATAAAATAATGACATCCCATTAAAACATTTTTCTTTGAGTAAATTTAAAGAAGTTTAAAAAACTGAATATTCAGAAAGTAAATTAACTTAGATATTTTAATGATGTCCTTTATATTCCTATTTTCTGTTTTTATGTAAATCAACAGAAACATCTTGTAATCCTGTGTATTTGTTGCTCTGTCATATTAGTGCACGTTTTGAGCTTAATGCTCAGTAAATCAGAATTCAAAATCATATTTCTTGTCTCATGTACGGTTATTGCATTTATTTATTAAATTACATTTGCATTTATTCATTAATATAATTTGAAGGCAACATTTTGTCATTGATGCACCATTTTGATAGACTGAGGTAACTCTTCTTTTGACTAGAAAGGTATAAAAATGCTGAAATTTAGCAGTTCATTTCTCAGTGGTTGGGTGTAAATTGGCATAGTTCCCTGAAGTCAGAACTGGCCCAGTTGCTTTTTAAAAGGCTTCTCCAAATTAGTTTCACCTGATATATTGCTATTATTTTGTCCTTTTTATTTTATATAATTTTAGATTTGATTCAAGACTGGTCCAGTGATAATGCTCCAGATATTTTCTCATTTGCTCCCTATATATGGAATTTTAAAGTAATGTTTCATCAATTTGAAATGATTTGGGCAGCAAATCAACACAACTGGATTGACTGTTCCACCAAACAGCAGGAAAATGGTGAGTGATTCTTCTGAAGACATTGTTTATAACATTAAAAAAATCACAATACCTGTTTTATCTAATGTGTAAGCATCTATTGAGAGGTAATAAACATTCTAGTTTTCATTAGGTACCCTTTTTTTTTTTTTTGGCTAAGAAAGAAGGTTTTTCACATATTTGCTACAGCAAAACCTCACACACTCTGAAATAAAGCAGTTCTTTGAGTGATTGCACATGTCCATTCCACTGTAGGGGTGTCTGTGTGTCATTGCACAACTATCAGAATTTTTTCTTGTGGGGAGCCCTCTGCTGCCTAGAGCACCATGTGCATTCATAAAGGTCTGAGCCATCTCCAAGCCCCTCTGTTCCTTTCTACGGCTCCTGACAGATGTTGTAGTTCTCTGTCTTTGCTTCTGCAAGTCTTTATTCAAACCTGTAAACAGTACCGTTGTAGTGGTTGGTAAATAATAATTTTGTATAATCTGATAACCAGTCTGGTTAATGATCCCAGTATTGGAGATAAGTCTCACTCTCTGGGTTTTAAGCACTGTCACATGTGTGGTAAAGCAATGCCTAAGAGTGACCCTCACTCCAGCTGCTTTCAGTGCTTGCGGGAAGGCTCATGTGAGTGGCAAATGTGGCATTTGTAAGGGCTGCAAGCCCTGCTCAAAAAAGGGCAGCTAGTTTAAAGATTTGCTGGTGGAATTGGTGCTACATCTTCCATCTGAGCTGACTACCGTGGTCTAGATATTGAGCACCTTTGGTGCTAGTGGTGCTGAAAGACAGATGGGTGTTGCCAGTATTGAAGAAGAGGAATCGAAAATTGGAGTTGGTACTATGATTGTTGAATGAGACAGAGTTTGAGTTCTTCTTGAAGATTCAGGAAGTTGGTCAAAGAGGAGACATTGTCCAGAGCACACTGCTAAACCTGGGAATTTGACTCCAGATCCTAGTATGGGCCTTCTGTACCTTCATTGGCATTGCATTCACATTTGCATTTTGGTACTGCAGAATGTCTTCTCAGTGCCACCTATTCCTGAAACATTAGAGTCTGCAAGGGTACGTCTACACTAGCCCCCTAGATCGATCTAGGGAGGCTAATGAGGGAGGCCGAAATTGCAAATCAAGCCCGGGATTTAAATATCCGCGCTTGATTTACATGTTCGGCGATCGCCATTTTAGAAATTGACTAGCCGAAGTAACTGCCCGTCTACGCGGCAGTGAAACGCTGTTCGATTTAAAGCCTAACTCGAATTAGTTGGTATTCCTCCTGCAGTGAGGTTTACCAGCTAATTCGATTTAGGAGCTTTAAATTGGAATCCGGTTTCACTGCCGCATGTAGACGCGGGCAGTTACTTTGGGCTAGTCAATTTCTAAAGTGGGGACCAGTTGAACATGCAAATCAGCGCCGGATATTTAAATCCCGGCTTGATTTGCAATTTCGGTCGCCCTCATTAGCCTCCCTAGATCGATCAAGGGCGGTAGTGTAGACGTACCCGTTAAAGTTCTCAGGGTATGTCTACACAGCGAAGTTATTTTTAAATAACAGCCGTTATTTTGAAATAACTTTACTAGCATCTACACAGCCAAACGGCTATTTCGAAATTAATTCGAAATAGCGGAGTGCTTATTTTGAATTTGGTAAGCCTCATTCCACGAGGAATAACGCCAAATTGGAAATTGCTATTTCGAAATAAGTGCTGTGTAGACACTTATATCGAAATAGGGGGCCTCCAGCCTTCCCAGGGTGCCCTGGTGGCCACTCCAGCCTCAACCAAGAACACTCCTCTCCCTTCCCCGGAGCCCTTAGAGGGGTTGAGTCTGGCCACAATGCCTGTGCCAGCTCCAAGCTTGCCAGCCCAGAGCCAGCAGTCACTGCTCCTGACCCAGTGGCCCCAAAACATGAGCCAGCAAGCCACTGGCAGCCAGCCCTCCACCGCTCCCCAAGAGCAGTCTGCCAGCTCCCAGGAGCCTGCCAAGGCCTGGAGAAGGCGGGTGCCTTCCTGGTCCAGGGTGGAGATCATGGACCTTATTCAGGTTTGGGGGGTATGCCCCCAACGTCCATGATCTCTGCACTAGATGGAGGAATGCGGCCGTCTATGGCAGGATAGCTGCCAGCCTGGCCACCAAAGGCCACATGCGAACCCAGGAGCAGATTTGCATGACAATCAAGTTGGTCTGGCAAGACCCGCACCCCTGAGCCTCCCCTCCCCTTTCTTCCCCTTGCTTCTCCCTTCGAGCTCCCTCCTCCCAGGTTTCCCCCTCCCCTCTCCCACCCTCTCTTCTCTCCTCTCCCGCCTCCTTTCCCCACTCTTACCAGTTTCATTCCCTCCCCCCCAGTTTTGTTAAATAAAGAGAGTTTGTGTTCATGAAAATACGTGTATTTTATTTGACATCAGGAAGGGGGGTTAGGGATGGGTAAGTGGAAAGATGTGAGGGAGGAATGAGGCACAAGCCCCCAGTGGGGCAGACCAGGGAGGCTCTTAGTGCTCTTCAGGGTGGAAGCTCTCCCACAGGGCCTCCTGGATACTGACAGCTCCCCGATGGACCTCCTGGATGGTAGCCTGCAGCAAGTGCAGCCAGGCTCGCAGCAACGCGTCCATGAGAAGCACCAGAGTGCCCAGGGGCAGCTCTGGCTCCATGTTGCAGAGTGCTGTGGTGTCCCGAATGAGGGCAACCAGATCACGCAGAGACAAAATGCTTTGCTGTTTCTCATCGAGATAGGCAAGCAAGCAGGGAAAGCTGAGAACCGGCTGTCCGGGGGGGTAGTCCCTTTAAGCACAGGCCTCAGATTGTGGGGCTGCTGCCTGAGGCTAAGTAACTCCTGACCTGATGTCCTGCCGGACCTGGTTAAATGCAATTCAGTGTCCACTCAGTGTGGACGCGCTATTTTGAAATAGCAAAACGCTATTTCGAAATGCATTTTGTGTGTAGACGCGTTATTTCAAAATAGCTTATTTCGAATTAACTATTTCGAAATAAGATATTTCGAAGTAATGCTGTAGTGTAGAAATACCCCCAATGCTGCTGGTACTAGCACCCAAGATTCCAATGTGTCAACACCTTCACCTCTGTAGATTGCTCATAAAACCCTAATGGGGCGCATGTGACCTACAGGCTGCAAGTTGCCCAACACTGGCTTTAATCTGGAATGGATTAAATCTTTCAGTGCTATGTCTCCTTTTTTCATTTTATTTGTAGGCAGAATGAAGAGCAGTCCTATTTCTATGCAAAGCATTTTTTCATTATTTTTTAAAGTTGGCTAACATCAAGCTGTACTGGGGTCATTCAAGTGACCTCTGCATCATTTCTGGTTAATGTGCCCATATTAGACATTTGCAAAGCTACACTTTTTCCTCTCACTATGCTGTCTCTCATCAATCTAGAGATGATGCTAAATTTGGACACGTCCCTGTTCAAATAGACTCCAGTTGAGACAGCTTGTGAGTTTCCTGCAGTGGAGTAGACATTAGCCATCAGTGTAAGAAAAACTAGCTTTCTGTAACTGTAGTTCTTTGAGATATATGCAACACAATTCCCCCTGCCCCACCTTTCCTCTGAGTGTTTTCTGTAGGATAAAACTATAGGGGGTTTGAGTCGGCTTGGCCCTTTATACCTGCCCATGGTATGTGAGGCAGTTGGGGGAATTCATCTAAGGGAAAAAATTCTGACAGATGTGCAGTGGAGACCACAGGTAACTACAGTGGAATGGATTTGTAAAACACACCTCGAAGAACAACAGTTATTGAAAGATTAGGATCCATTTTATACAAATTTCTGAGGAACCTCTTCACTGATATTTTATTTTTATTTTTGAAGGCCCTTCACTATCTGATAGCCACAGAGAGTTTAATAACATCACAGTCTGCTGCATTACTGCCTCCTGTAGCCATCAAGTTTTCATTGTTTTTCAATTAACTTACATCAAATGTACACTCACAAATACTTAAATTTTTTTAGCCTCATACATTAGAAATTTCTACCTCCTATTCTAATCAAAATTAGAGAGAGACCACAATTGTAATATTAAAACTACTGTAAAAAGTGTATTTTAGAACACTTTTTAAAAAATAGCACAAAGCTCTTGACTCCTAAATATTACAATAATGAACGCTCTACTAATGTTGCATTGCTTCAGTGTGAAAGGGGAATTGCTGGTGAAGAGCCATAATATAATTGCAGAGAACATAAGTATATAAGCATGGCTATACTGGGCAGTCTGCTTAGTGTCTTCTGGTTTGACAGTGCCCAGTGCCAGGTGATTCAGGGAATTAACAGAACAGGCAATCATTGAGTGATCCATCCCCAGTTGTTACTCCCAGCTTCTGGCAATCAGAGGCTAGGCACACCCAGATCATGAGACTGAATTCCTAACAATCCTGGCTAATAGCCATTGTTGGACCTATAATGCATGAATTTATCTGATTCTTTTTTTGAGCCCTACTGTAGTTTTGGACTTCACAACATTCCCTGGCAGTGGGTCCACAGATGGATTGTGTGTTGTGTGAAGAGTACTTCCTTTTGTTTGTTTTAAACCTGCTGTCTATTAATTTTAAACAGTGACCTCTAGTTATTGTGTTACAGCAAAGGGCAAAAAACATTTCTCTATTTCCTTCATACCATTCATGATTTCACAGATCTTTATCATCTCCCTGTATAGTCATCTCTTTTCCAAGCTGAGAAGTCCAAATCTTTTTAATCTTCTCTTGTACAGAGCTGTTCCATACCTTTAATCATTTTTGTTGCCCTTCTGTGAACCTTTTCCAATTCTAATGTATATTTTTTCAGTGACTAGAACGGCACTGAGTAGTCAAGATGTGGGTGTACCATGGATTTATGTAGTGGCATTATGAGGCTTTATGGTATTTTCTTTTTTAGCTAGTTTTCCTAATATTCTGCTAGGCTATTTTTTTTTTTTGACTGCCACTGCACATTGAACAGATGTTTTCAGAAAACTATCCACAATGACTCCCAAGATCTCTTTCTTAAGTGGTAATAGCTAATTTAGACCCCATCATTTTGTATGTACAGTTGGGATAATGTTTTCCTTGGTACGTTACTTTTTATTTGTCAGCATTGAATTTCATCTACTATTTTGTTGCCCAGACACCCAGTTTTGTGAGATCCCTTTGTAACTCTTCACTTTCTGCTTTGGACTTAATTATCTTGAGTAATTCTGTATCATCTGCAAATGCTGGCACCTCACTGGCTAACCCTTTTCCCAGATCATTTATGAATATGTTGAACCGCACAGGGGCATATAGCTATTTACCCCCTTTTCATTCTGAAAACTGACCATTTATATCTACCATTATTTTTTGTGTTTTAACCAGTTACCAATCCATGAGAGAACCTTCTTTCATCCCATGATTTTGTTTTGGTTTTCATAAGAGGCTTTGGTGAGGGACTTTATCAGAGACTTTCTGAAAGACTCCATACACTGTATCCACCGACTTACCCTTGTCCACATGTTTGGTGAACCCCTCAAAGAATTTATAGTTTGAGGCATAGGCTTCCCTTTTAAAAGCTGTGTTGACTTTCCTCAACAAATCATATTTATCTATGTCTAATAATTCTGTACTTTAGTGCCAGGCAAACTGATTAAAACTATAGTAAAGTTAGACTTTTTGGCCTGTAATTGATATTATCATCTCTGAGACTTTTTGGAAAAAAAATTGGAGTCACATTAGTTATCTTCCAGTCGCAATTTCATTTGAGTTCCATAAGAATGCTTGCGTGAATGACTTATTACTGTTTTGACTTATACATTTGTTTCAAAACCTCCTCTTTTGATTCCTCATTATAAGACATTTCCTCAAATTTGTCATCTAAAAAGAATGCCTTGAGTGTGGGAATATCCCTCACATCCTCTGGAGTAAAGAATGAAAGCAAAAAGTCAAAAACTCACTGGATGGATGGAGGAAATTCAGTACTTATCTGAAGGACTTGGCACATGTTTTCAAGTGTTAGCAGTTTGACTGTGTATTAAACCAAAAAGTCATGAGGTATTAGATGTGACATTTTGGATCTTTCTAATTGTGATTTCTTTCTGAATGGATAAATTTGCTTAAGTAACTGGAATGGTCTTCTTTAGACACAATAATGAAGAGTACAAGCTTCCAAAAATGGATTCACAGTTTATTCTGCATGTGTGAAAGTTTAAAATTGCCATTTCCTTTATCATATGGGTTCTATAACAGCTGTTCCTTAATTCTCACCCATACATTTGCAAGAAAACTTGTCTAATAGGGGAGATATTCCCATGAAGGAGAACTAACTTAAAATAGATACAACTTATTATTGCTTATAATAGACATTTAATTTAAAATAATTTTTATTTGAATTATTTTTCTTTTCTCTTTTTTAGTTTATCTGGCAGCCTGTGGGGAAACCTTAAATATTATTTTCTCTCTGCCTTTCACTGACTTTGTTCCAACCACATGCAATACTAGGGTGTCTTTAAAGGTAAGTAAAATTTTATGTGAATGAATTACGCTGTAAGTGCCATAGTACTTCTTCATATGTAAGATAAGTCAGTTGGCCAATAAACTCTTGCTTCCTTGTATAGGCCGGGTCCCAGAACCCTGTGTTCCCCTGAAAGGAAAGGGGTAGAAAACATATTCTTTTTTGCCGCTTATTCTTATAACTTGTTTTAATGAGTCCATAGTCAACTCCTTTCTTGCCTACATTAGTACAGCTCATCACAAGTACTTTCTATTAATAGGTGTTTTATCTGTTGTTAGTTTCTCTTCTTCCACTCTCCAGCCCCACCACCCTGGTTGCATTAAAAAAAAGCACATTGGCACTCAAAGGAACCACTGTTTGGCAAGGCCAACAAAACAACATGTGGGATTTGTAGACCAAGGCATTTTGGAGATGGGAGCCCCAAAATATTAAGAACTTTGTGAAAAGTCAACGACAGATATTTTTAGCAAACATAACTTTAAAACGTATTCTGATTCTTTCTCCTTATCTCTCCCCTCCAAACTTCCTAGATAATTTTATTCTGGGATGACACTTGTTATTGGAAAATGTAGTGGGATTGGTTTATTTTTGAGGAAACTAGAACTGGGACTTGAAAAGGAGATGTATAATGCATCACTGACTTCAGCCTTATCTATGGAATGGCCACTGCAACTTCATCTTAAGTGTTAGTTAACCTTACCTGTGAGACCCAATTCTCAGTTGCTTATAACTTTGTCAGATTTCAGAAGTTTGGGCTGAAATTTTCTATGCCTGTTGTCTGCCTCAAGATGAATGTTTCAAAAGTGTCATAATACAGGACAGATGGATGGATAATGCTATGGCAATGAAGCAGGACAGTGTCGTGAATATAGTTGTTTGAAAGATTTTTTTTAACTTATTTGTTGCAGAAGCCACAAAATGTGTGGTAAATGAGCCTAAGGATTGTAGGATTAGGGATGGCCTTATGATTAAGGCAGCTGAATGCATTGGAAGTTAAATGTTGAATTTGACTCTACTCCTGCCTGCATCACTGTATTCTTCTGTTTTGATGGGCAAGTTACTTAAACCAATGTTCTTAGCTGGCCATTAATTGTTTGTTCCTCATTTCCTGGGTGCCCGTTGTGAGATAACTATTGCTGCCAGATTTGTGGGTATGCAAAGCATTCACAACTGCAAATGAAGTTGATTGGAGCTGTACTTTGAATATATTTTCTATATAGTACCAGGTACTCTGAAAAATCAGGCCAGAGGTGTCTCATATTGGGCACTCAGAATTAATGGACAATTTTAAGCTTATCTTGTGCTTCAGTTTCTGAGTTGTAAAATAGAAATATGAATGTGTCTTGATCTCAGATTGTTACAGAGATAAATTCATTGAAGTTTGTGAAGCAGCATAATGAGAACAACATAGAAACACCTATGAGAAAATGAACAATTTTCTGTATTCAGTGCAGATTTTGAATGATATATAGAGTCATACTTTTGAATGTGCAGTATTAAAAAGAAATTGCATGAGGCAGGTATTCTTTTGTGAAAAATAGCATGATCATATCTCGGGGCGGGCAAAAGCTTCTCAGTGGGCCGGATCCAGCCCGCCTTGGGCTTTGATCCAGGCCTGTGAGGCAAGTCCAGGCCCCAACCCCTAACTGGCGTGTGCCATGGGGGAAGGAGCTCAGTCCCACCTCTCCTCCCCCCACGCAGCCTCTGGAGAGGAGGCAGCACTGGGGCTGAGGCTCCTCAACAGGGCCATCCCCGGAGGTGTCGCTACCACACTCACGTGGTCTGGGGTTGGCCCAGGAGGCTGGAGGCACTGCTACCATGATGCCTCTAGGACCAGCCCCGGGTCGCCTGGCCGCGGTAGTGGTGCCTCTGGGGCTGGCCCTGGGCCGTGGTAGCGCGTCTCAGGGTGAGCCCCGGGGTGTGTGGGCATGGTAACAGTGCCTCCGGGGCCAGTTTCAGACTGCGCGTGTCCAGTTTCTGGTTGCATGGTTGCGGTGCCTCTGGGGCCAGCCCCAAACTGTGTGGCTACGGCAGCGGTACCTCTGGGGCGGCCTGTGGCCGGGGCACTTTTGGGGCTGCCTGGGGCATCTCTGGGATGGCCTGTGGCGCCTCCGGCCTCTGGGGCCAGCCACAGGCTGCGTGACCACGGCAGCAGCGCCTTCAGCCTCTGGGATGGCCTGTGGCCGCGGTGCCTCGGGGCCAGTCCCTGGACTGTGTGGCTGCAGCAGCGATGTCTCCGGGCTCCAGGACTCCGTGGCCACGGCAGGGTCACTGCAGCTGTTGCTGCAAAGGGGCAAGAAGCCAGGTAAGATTCCCCCCATATGCCCAGACCTCCCCCACCCCAGTCCCATCACTTCCCTCCCCCACCTCCAAGTTCCGGCACCCTCAGCTTGCTCCGACATGCTCCCTTGTTCTTGCACTCTCTCTCCTGGCCATAAATAGGGTTGCCAGGTATTGTACCGGACAGTCCGGTATTTGCGCGCTCTGTCTGGTAAAAAAATCAGAAAATACCGGACATGTGCAATGTCCGGTATTTTATGATTTTTTCCGGCTGCGCACCGAACGGAAGATTGGCGTGGGTGGAGGGGAGCGGCTGGGAGTCCCAGCTGGGAGGTGGGGCCGCGATTGCCGCCGGGAGCCCTCAATTGGTTGAGTGTGAGGAGGAGGGGAAGCCTCCTCCTTACTCGTGCGTCGCCGCGAGCCTGCGCGGGACAGGCAGCAAGTGCCCAGGTCAGTCCTCCTCCCCGCCGGCCGATTTGCTCACCACCCCCCCTTCCTGGCTGGCCGGTTCTCCCCCACTTCCCCTCCTGATCTTCGCCGGCCAGCCCCTGCACTCCCCACCAGCTCTGCTTTCCGCCCCCCTTCCCTCCCGGCCACCTTCACGGCCCCGATCCCCCCAGCTGTGCTTCCCACCCCCTTACTCCCAGCCAGCCCCACCCCCTCCCAGCTGGTCCCCTCCCCAATATCCCGCGGCCAGCCCTGTTCCGCCCGACACCCTCCCCACGACCAGCCCTGCTTCCCGCTGGCCCCCATCTCCCCGGGCAGCCCTGCTCCCCTTAGCTGTTTCCAGGCCCCCTGCTTCCCGGCCAGCACCACTCCTTTCCTGGCCGGTCCTTCCACCCCACCCCACCCCACCCCACCTCATGAAGCGTGTCTTTTTTTTTTAAATGACTACCTGGTAACCCCTAGCAGTGATCCAGGTTCTTGGAGTCTTTTTTTTCTTTGTGCACTCAACAACTTTGGTCCCCCCTCTCCTTTTTTTTTTCCTTCAACAAAATTTTTTTCCCAGTGGTTTTCTTTGGCGGGGGGGGGAGGGGTGGTTCGGTATTTTTGTTTCAGCCATCTGGCAACCCTAGCCATAAACTGCAGCTTCCCTTGTTCCTGCTCCCTCCACTTGGCCTGACACCCTACTCCCAGCCTGCTTCTGCACCCCCATCCCTATCCCTACTTGCTGGCAGCCCTGTCTCATGCACTGTACCCCTCATTTTTGTTCCTACCCCAGAGCCTAAGGGGGTCCATAAAATCCACTAACTCTAAAACTCCAGAAAAGTAAATCTGGTCTATGGGAAGCCCTGACCCTCAGTTTCCCCCTTCCCTTCCCCTTACCCCATGAGGCTGGGTCACCAGAGGAGTGAGGTGTCTCAGTTGGGGCCACATCAGTGAGCGGTGGGGGTTTTGGAGGAGTTTTTTTGCTTCTCACTTGTGTGGCCCCCAACTGCTTCTTTTGTGGGTCATTGACCCCAGACCCAAAAATGGTTCCCTAACCGTGACATAAATAAAGAAAACATTGAAACCTTTTGTGTTGGACATACTTTACTTTATTTAAAATAAAGTTTGATAAACTAACATGAGAGAGTTAAAATGCTTAATCTGTTTCATAATTTAAATTAAACTGTTCTTACTAGCAGCAGCTGGTTCAGAAAATAAGGTCACCATACCTAGCAGGGTAGTTCTTAACCCCGCTCCTTCTGCCCAAGGCCCCGCCCCTTCCGGGTTGGCCCGCGACCACTTCTAAAATTTGTGAAGTGGCCCCCTTCCAAAATTATTGCCCACCCCTGCTTTAAATCATTTTCTGTACCTTATGATTTTAGGATAGCTAATGTGATGCCAGTTTTTCAGAAAGAGTTGTAGAGGTGATATTGCCAATTATAGACTGGTAAAACTCAGTACTGGTCAAATTAGTTGAAAATATAGTAAAAAACCAGAATTGTCAGACATAGATGAACATAATTTGTTGGGGAAAAGTCAACATCGTTTCTGTAAAGGGCAATCATAACTCACCAATCTACTAGAATTCTTTGAAGAAGTCAGCAAGCATGTGGACAGGAGGTGGGGGTGGGATCCAGTAGATATAGTGTACTTAGATTTCCAGAAAGCCTTTGACAAGGTCCCTCACTAAAGGTTCTTAAGCAAAGAAAGCTGTCATGGGATAAGAAGCAAGATCCTCTCATGGACTGGTAACTGGTTAAAAGACGGGAAAACAAGGGTGGGAATAAATGGTCAGTTTTTGGAATGGAGAGAGGTAACTATTGGGGTCCCACGGGGGTCTGTATTGGGATCAGTCCTGTTTAACGTATTCATAAGTGATCTGGAGAAAGGGGAAAATAATGAAGTGGCAAAATTTGCAGATGGTACTAAATTGCTCAAGATAGTTAAGTCCAAAGCAGTCTATGAAGATCTTCAAAAGGATTTCACAAAACAAGGTGACTGGTCAACAAAATGGCAGATGAATTTTAATGATTAAGAGTGTGGAACAGATGACTTATGGGGAGAGATTATAGAAAAGAGAAGACTAAGCAGGGGATATGATAGAGATCTATAAAATCATGGATGATGATGAGGAAGTAAATAAGGAAGTTATTTACTTGCTCCCATAACACAAGAACTAGCAGTCACCACATGAGATTAATAGGTGTGATGTACAGGGGGTATGGTCCACTTGCTGGTCGCTATGCTTGGGATGTGGGCTGTGGATGACCCCCTACTGGCCTCTGTAAGTACTGCCCAGCGGGAGGTCGCCCTGAGGGCCCTCATGTCATGTAGACCATGGCCCCAACTGGTTCTCACCTGAGAGGGAAGGAGTTTGAACAAAGGAGGGGTGTGGTTTGGAGAAGAGTCAGTCTTGGCTGGGAAACATGGAGAGAGGAGACTAAGCTGAGTACTGGGAGTTCGGGGGGCCTGTGGACCCTTACCCAAAGGGGTCTGAGGCTACTTGGCCCCTCACTTCGATGCCCACATAGAACCCGGGCTGTGCTGTACCTCGCAGAAGCAATAAATCCTCTCTATTCTACTGGCGGGCGGAATCTCATCTTGCTGTAGACGGGGTGCAGGATCGGGGGGTACCCGACACACCGCCACAATAGGTAGCAGATTTAAAACCAACAAAAGGAAGAATTTTTTCATGCAACGCTCAGTCAACCTGTGGAACTCCTTGCAAGAGGATGTTGTGAAGACCAGGACTTAAATAGGGTCCAAAAAAAGAGCTAGATAAATTCCTGTAGGGTAAGTCCATCAATGGCTACTGGCCAGGATGGGGAGGAATTCTGTCTCTAGCCCCTGTTTGTCAGAAGCAGGGAATGGGCAATGGGATGGATCCCTTGATGATTACCTATTCTGTTATCTGGGGCACCTGGCATTGGTCACTGTCAGAAGACAGAATACTGGGCTAGATGGACCTTTAGTCAGACCCAGTCTGGCTGTTCTTATGTTCTTAATTAAAGGCTGTCATAATGTGTATACACAGAGACTATAAATAAGTGGCTGATGAGAAACCTTAGTTGTCACAATTCCTGACTTTAGAGTGTTGAATTTTGTAACTTTGATATTTTTTTAAATAGTATTTTTTAAATTATGTAATACTAGAAGAATTACCTGCCGTTGTTCACGTCCTAAACTCATTTGATGTTTATTTATTGGAAAATAAAATGAAAATGTGCATGCTTCATTTAAATCATTGCTCTGGGATGGAGCTGCGGATGATGGGTTCATTATGCAGGCTTCCCCAGGGAGAGAGGACTACCTCATCCCTCTCTCACTGCCACAGCATGGGGCCAGGTAAGAAGTACCTCTCCATGGCCACTGCAGCGAGCACAGCCGGGGAGGGGTGCATGTCTCCCAGATGAGGCAGGTCCAAGTTTGTCTGCCTTCTGCAATCCCCAACCAGAGTGAGGATTGCAGCAAATTGTGCACTTTCACCTCCTGACAAAAAGGAACAGCAGCAATGTTCCCATACAAATTGGGGGGGGAGCGGAGCTTCAGCCCTCCACCTTGTCCTCCCTAAAGAGTGCCTGGCAGGTGGGAGGCTTGGGGCTGGTGCGGTCACAGAAAGGGGGAGCCCTTTTCACCTGACTGGTGATTCTGCCTCTTTTCTGTATGGTTTTATGAGAAGCAATCATATTCCAGGCAAATCCCATTTTCCGGGCACAACCAACCCCTTCCCTTGCTTTAATTTATGATAAGAGGAAGCTGTATACCGAATTTCATGGTCCTAGTACTAAAGGTAAGAGCAAGTTCTTGAATAGACAGACACTCTCAAGTATATAGTAGATGTAAATGTTTGGGTCATTCTTTTCTATGTATTATGTTAATTGTGGGGTGGGAGGGTTAGCTATTAATATCCATTAGTATTAATAGAAGCAATTTGGATAAATTCACACATACTGTGCTGAAAACATCCCCTCTGAAGTTTTTATCTCCTTATTAAACTTGCCCTAGTTTTATATAAAGAGTTTGTAAATATTTTTACAGAACAATTTAATAGAACTTCATTAAACTAAGAAAAAATTTCATTGGAGATGAGAGCTTATTTTATGCAACGTTTTTTGTTTCTGTGGGGTTCAAACAGTATTTTTTTTTTTACCCTGTTAGAAATCACTTAAACTAAGAGTCACGAGGTAATTGTTAATAATTTTATTTTTAATTCCTGCCAAAGAACAGTTCCAAGAAAATAATGTTTTTGACCCAGTTAAGCTAATTAAATGTGAAGCTCTTTAATTTTAGCTGGTTGAGTTGGGGAGAAAAACCTTATTGACAGTTTACTGCATAAAATGTGTACCTTGTTGATTTGTCTTTGTCATCTTCTTTAAATGCTTGTATAGTTGCTTTGTGAAGTTGTGTGTGTTAAACCTGATCTTGATACTGCTAGAACCTTAGGGTATGTCTACACAGCAAAGTTATTTCGAAATAACAGCCCTTATTTCGAAATAACTTTCCTAGCGTCTACACAGCCAAACCGCTATTTTGAAATTAATTCGAAATAGCGGAGTGCTTATTTCGAATTAGGTAAACCTCATTCTGTGAGGAATAATGCCAAATTCGAAATAGCTATTTCGAAATAAGTGCTGTGTAGACACTTATTTCGAAATAAGGGGCCTCCAGCCTTCCCAGGGTGCCCTCAACCAAGAACACTTCTCTCCTTTCCACGCTCCCCGGAGCTCTTAAAGGGGTAAACTCTGGCCACAGTACCTGTGCCAGCTCCGAGCCTGCCAGCCCAGAGCCAGCAGTCACTGCCCCTGGCCCAGTGGCCCCAAAACATGAGCCAGCAAGCCACTGGCAGCCAGCCCTCCACCGCTTCCCAGGAGCAGTCTGCCAGCTCCCAGGAGCCTGCCAGGGCCCGGAGAAGGCGGGCGCCTTCCTGGTACAGGGTGGAGATCATGGACCTTATTCGGGTTTGGGGGGGATGCCCCCAACGTCCATGATCTCTGCACTAGACAGAGGAACGCGGCCGTCTATGGCAGGAGAGCTGCCAGCCTGGCCACCAAAGGCCACGTGCGAACCCAGGAGCAGGTTTGCATGAAAATCAAGTTGGTCCGACCCCCACCCCTGAACCTTGAGCTTCCCCTCCCCTTGCTTCCTCCTTCCAGCTCCCTCCTCCCAGGTTTCCCCCTCCCCGCTCCAACCCTCTCTTCTCCCCTCTCCCGCCTCCTTTCCCCAGTCTCACCAGAGTTTCATTCCTTCCCCCCCAGTTTTGTTAAATAAAGAGAGTTTGTGTTCATGAAAATACGTGTATTTTATTTGACATCAGGAAGGGGGGTTAGGGATGGGTAAATGGAAGGATGTGAGGGAGGAATGAGGCACAAGCCCCCAGTGGGGCAGACCAGGGAGGCTCTTAGTGCTCCTCAGGGTGGAAGCTGTCCCTCAGGGCCTCCTGGATACTGACAGCCCCCCAATGGACCTCCTGGATGGCAGCCTGCAGCAAGTGCAGCCTGGCTTGCAGCAACGCATCCACGAGAAGCACCAGAGTGCCCAGGGGCAGCTCTGGCTCCATGTCGCAGAGTGCTGTGGTGTCCCAAGTGAGGGCAACCAGATCACGCAGAGACAAAATGCTTTTGCTGTCCGTCATCGAGGTAGACAAGCAAGTAGGGAAAGCTGAGAACTGGCTGTCTGGGGGTGGGGGGTCCCTTTAAGCACAGACCTCACATAGCCCCACGCAGTAAGTCCTGACCTGGTGCCCTGCTGGAACTGGTTCCGGCCAGCCTTAAATGTGATTCAGAGTCCACTCAGTCTGGATGCGCTAATTCGAAATAGCAAAATGCTATTTCAAAATGCATTTTGTTTGTAGACGCGTTATTTCGAAATAAGATATTTCAAAATAACACTGTAGTGTAGACATACCCTTATTTCCACCCATATTTTTTTCTTAAACAGTTACAAAATATATCAAGAAACTTGTTTCTAATTGGTGACACAGTAGTTGGGGTTGCAGGTAGCAATATTCCCCCATCCTCTTCAGATTGCCTACATTTTCAAAATAGAAAATCTTGGGGTGGAGGATAGAGAGACTGGTGGGGAAGTGAGAAGAAAAAGGGATAACTTTTTTTCCTTTTGGAATGAAAAGCACTGGGTAGGGAAACAGTGTGTGTACAGCTGTCACCCTTTCATAGTTTTTTCCCTCTGCCCCTGCTTTATCCACTGATGCATGTGCTCCCCTGCCACTTAATTCTGCTCAATCCACCATCATTCTGATTCAAAACCTCATCCTCCTTCAGTTTGGAAACCCTACTTGCTCAAGAATGGTTTGAGCCGTGGTTGAACCACTCTACTCTGGTTTGAGAAACCCCCTCTTCATTCCTTTCTAACTTCTTCACAGTTCAGAAACATTCCCTGTCCTACTTCACAGCCCCACCATCAGGAATCTTTCCACCTATTTCAGAATTCGTCAGACTTGTTGCTGGGTTTGGAAGAGTACAGAACATGTGCAGTTGATTTGAAGCAGGCCTGCAGAAGTCCTTGTTCCACGCTTCCTTTTTATTATTGCTTGCATGCTTGCTGCAGGACCCGATGGTCCCCTGTGGATTTCGGGTGTGCTACAGACTCCAAGGTCTGTAATATTCCCAATGACTGCCTCTGATTGAACAAATCACTTTGTAGTAAATCAGCCACAATATTCAATTGTGATGTTATTGGTAAAGCTTAGCACCATTAGTCCCTTCCATCTAACACTAATGTATATCTTACAACACTGACTGCAAGTTTATTTCATATATTGGTGATCAGAAGGCACTTACAGGGCAACTCCTTACTCCCTGGAAGCTAAATGTGGTAAATTAGGGTACGTCTAGACTACAGCCTCTTTCGAAAAAGGCTTTTTTGAAAGAGCTCTTTCAAAAAAGCCTCTTTGAAAGAGATCATCTAGACAGTCACGCGACTTTCGAAAAAGCGATCTGCTTTTTCTAAAGAGAGCACCCAGACAATCTGGATGCTCTTTTCCGAAAAAGCCCTGTTTGCGTTCAAGAATGCCTTTTTTCGAAAGAGCTCTTTCGAAAAAAAGGCGTTCTTCCTCATATAATGAAGTTTACCACTGTCGAAAAAACCACTGCGTTCTTTCAATTTAATTTTGAAAGAACCTGATGGCAGTCTAGATGCAGGTGAAGTTTTTTTTTAAAAAAGGCCACTTTTTTTTCGAAAAAACCCTGTAGTCTAGACACATCCTGAGTAACATAACTTTAGAATACTTTCAGTCCCCAGGAAGAGTGCGTCTCTCCATGGCAAACCACACTGCTTTAGCCAGCTCAGAATAATCTTGCTGTCCTATTCACTTGATTTCAGATTGGGATTTGTATTTATGGATGTATTGTTGGAAAACTTGTTTTGTATGAAAGCTTGTTTTTCATTATATGAAAATTTTTGAACACCAACAATCCAAATATGTTAATGACCCATTTTTTCTTTATTTGGGAGTAACTATACTGGTTGGTCTGTTGTTTGCAAGATTAGGTCTTATGTCCGTAGCCTGCAAAAACTTACACATTTGCTTAGTTGTAAGCATTTGAATAATCATATGTCCAGAAGTTAAGCATCTAGTTAAAATATCTTTGGGAAGCACATAGTTTAATAGAGAACTGTATTTAAAACTCATGGATTCTTTGACTCAGCCAGTAATTTTCTGAGTGGCCCTGATCTAGTTGCTTAAATGTCTCTGAACTTTTAGCTTGTGTATATATAAAACAGAGATAATACTTAACCACGCCACAGGAATGTTATGAAGTGTGATTAATGTTTCAAAATACTTGGAAACTTTTTAATAGTAGTGCTATAAATGTGAATTATTATTGTTGTTATTACTGTATTTAGAATTTGAAATCTTCAGATATTGGGGTTTTGTGGAGTTGAATTAAATATTACATTTTTGAGGTTTTATGATATAGGACATGAATGTGTCGGTGTTATAGAGGTCAGATGAGAACATGTGACTAGAACTCATGACTTCTGTGTTCTAGTCTTCAGTGTGCATGTGCAAGTCACTGGGGTCATGATTCTTTAAAGAAGTTCTGAGCACCTCTAACTCTAATTGTTCAGTGGGAGCTGTGAGTGTTCAGCACTTCTAACAATCAGGGCCTTATATCTCCTTGCTGCATGTAGTTCATCTGTCTATAAAGTGAGTATGCTGATGCATAGAACTGTACAAATTGTAATTGGAGTTCATCATATGAATAGTGTTAATATTTCATTTGTAGGGAGAAGATGTTGATCTTCATTTATTTCTACCAGATTGCCATCCTAGTAAATATTCTCTCTTTATGCTGGTGAAAGATTGTCATCCTAATAAAATAAATCCTGAATCCTGTATTTCTGACGAATGTCAAAGTGGTCAAAAAACAGGCAAGCCCAAATGGAGGAATATTACTCAAGAAGAGTGAGTTCTGTTATTTCCTGGAATATATATTAGCTCCCTGTATATTTGTATTTGGGGGTAGAATATGATTAGTTCTGTTTTTCTGTATGCAATAGAAATTAGTGAAACAATGAATACTTTAAAAATATCTTTCTTTTGGGTAGGGCTGGATGGGTTGAATGCTGGACTGTACCAAGTGTTACATTCACAATTGACTACACTTGGCATCCAATTTATCCACAGAAGGCAGATGAACAGTTGAAGCAATCATGTAAGTGTTACTTTATTTCTGTTGTATTTTAAGAGTGATTCAGGAAAAAAAGCTGTGACTTTGTATGGCCATTTTGATTTAAATTCTAGTTTTCACCAAAGAAATTGAAAGCATGAAAATGTAATGAAGCCATGGACTGAGCAGGCAATATTCTGAATAACGTCATACCCCCAATCTTCCTGGGCCCCAATTTCATTTTTTGCTAAGCACAGGGTAGAGCTCCATCTGTTCAGGACTTGTCCAAAAGCATTACCCAGTTAGACCTCTGGGCTATTGTGCGTAAAACCATTGTAAATGGATGTTAATTATTTCTAGTCAGTTTCCAAAGAGAAAGTAAAATAAACATTTAATGCACATAACCCACATTTTAAATAGTGTTTGGAATACCATGAATAAGTTTTGAACAAGCAATTGGTGGACAATAAATCTACTGGTGTTCAATCTACAAAAGTCTACCTTTTTCTTCTCTGAGATGATTTCTTAGTCTTTACTAGGGATGTCAACATGTAGACGATTACACGATTAACTGATAAGCCTGGGCTTATTGATTAATCTTGTCATCTGCATGCACTCACCCTTGCTGCCTTTGTATCAGAAGCAGCAAAGTGGGAGGGCAGCTAGAGCCAGTGCCCCTGAGGAGCTGGCTTAAAAGAGGCAGCCATGTGGAGGATGAGTGGGGGAGCCAGCTTTCAAGCAGGCTCCCCACAAGTGCTGGCTCCGTGGATCCGCCTCCCTCCTTTCTGCCTCCTACAGAAGTAGCTGGGAGGACAGGGGAGGCATGAGTCGGTGCTGGGGGGAGCCAGCTTAAAAGCCAGCTCCTCCCAGCACCAGCTCTCCAGTGCTGCCTGCCCTTCCTCCCCACTGCAGCCTCTATCAGAGGAAGCAGCATGGGGGAGAGGGGGGGAGCCGGGGAGGCTGCCGCGAAGCAGCCTCTGTCTGTGGGGAGTTTGGACCTCCCGCACACGGGCTGCTTCTGCCCCACACTACTGCCTCTGTATTAGAGGCAGCAGCACGGGGTGGCAGGCGGAGTCGGTCTGTGTGGGAAGCCTATTTTTAAACTGGCTCCCCTCACAGACCAGCTCCCACCTGCCACCCTGTGCTGCTGCCTCAGATATAGAGGCAGCAACACAGGGTGGCAGGAGGCTCCCTGGGAATGGGGCCGGAGCGCACTGGCTCCCAGCCCTGCCTCCAGAGACTATCGAATAGTCATGTAACTGCTAAAATGTCATGCAGTTACACAACTATTCAGTTACAAGCTATCTAACATCCCTTATCTTTATAGCGTGGCTCCTTGATGCATTGTGGCACCTGGACTCTTGAGAGTTGGAGACATTTCAGAACCCCCTCAGCAAAACAAGCAGACTGGGGAATCTCCATAGTTAATAGCATTTCAACTGTTGGCTCAATAACTGAGTGATGCTCACAGTTACTGGTGAAACAGAAGTCTGCAACCTGTACCCAAAGTGGTACAGGAATTGGGATCAGCATATAAAATATCAATTCCCAAAATGTCTATTAGAGCTCTTTCTCTGTACCATACAATCTTCTCCCCATAAGTCCAGCAAAAATGCACATACCCTCATTTCACTAGATGCGGTCCCATTTTGTCTTTCAGTCTTTTAGACAGAATCCCAGTTTAGAGCAGTTAGCTGATTAGCCAAATGTAAGTCTCTGCTGATGATAGATGCTTCCCCCCACCAAGCCCTTCCTCTAGGTCCATAAAGCATCCTGTGGTTTAATTAAGTAACACAGTACTGGCCTGTATCCAAAGCGGTACAGGGATTGGCACCTACCTATCATAGTAGACAACTTTTGATCCTGTATCAATCAGTGCTTTATCTACTGTACCATCTGTAAGGCCTACATTTATAACCTTCTTCCACTCCATGGCACTGTGTCTCAGCTCTAAAAGGTACCTAGTATATGACCTGCCAGGTGGGTTGCCCACAATGAAAACTTCATATATAGCTTCAGGACCAGCTTCACAGGTGATAAATCAGCCCCGCCTAGTCAGAGGCTCATGGCTCTGTGCATGGAGCTGACTGATTGGACAGGGCTGATTAATCTCCTGTCAAACTGTGCTGCCCTGCAGCTTAGAGGGAACACTGTTTAGGACATGTGTGGAGCATATTGGATAACTCCTGCATCTATCTGAAAGTCTCTGGGTCCTTCTAATTGAATTGCCCTACTCTGTGAATAAAGTATCTATTTAATATCCATATCTCCTCTCTACTGCTTCTTCTGCCCTGGAGAAATAGAAACCAGTGTTTTGGATTACACAGACTACCAGTTTTTATCAAGTGAGAGAACCTAAATCTGAACTGTACCAGTTTGTAATCAAAAGTTTGGCTTTCAGTTGCAAAATTTAAAATGATGCATTACTCTTGTAAGTGAAAAGCAGGTGACACTTCATTAGATTTGTCCAAATTGTTAATCTAGCCTAACAAATAGAGTACTTCTGCTAAGTGAGTCATTGCGCAAATCCAAAAATTTCTTGTTGTGTGGGAGACAGTATTATGGGACAAGTTAATTTTGTCCTGTAGTTGATTTTTCAAGTGATCTTTCTGTGTTGTTGTAATATTATTCAGCTCTTGCAGTATTGTACCTTCATAGACAGAGTTGGAAGTAGGTTTAAGATCAGGAATGTGCAGGCTACCAACATTGCCATTTTTGACTGGCAACGTACCATAGATACTGCAGTAGAAGTGAACCAAGAGGATGGGTTAGGAGTGGTACAGTTGGATTAAAGGAAGTTATTTCACGCATAAGTATTAGGAAGGATGAAATTGTGAAGGTGCTTGTAGGAGAAATGGAAGTAAATGGACAGGGGAAGTTGGCATTATTGGTTTGAGAGAACATACAGTAAGTGCCATGAAAAAATGGGAGTCTGAGAAGGGGCAAGTTATAAAATGGTCTTGAAGGTAAAACTATGAAATCTGTCAGTGGTATAGTGGTGAAGTGATAGCCAGTGGAATGTCACTGAATGTGGAATGGTATCATAATCAAGATCCAGAAAGGTGGTTCTATCAGTAATTTGAATGGATGTGATTGGACCAAGTTAAGTTTTAAAAAGGACTGCAGGAGGTTTAAGTAGCCCTAGATTGGAGATAAGTCTCTCCATGTGAATTTTAAAAGCACAGCTTTAAAATAAAAGGTCAGATCTCAGAAAGATTTCTCCGGAAGTAACAGAAGGATAAAGATTGAGCCTGGAGCTCTGGATTCCTATTTTTCAGTGACTTGTATACCAAATCTGTTTGATTTACAAGTCTGTGTCTTCAATCCTCTCGCCTTTCAATTAAATCTGGATGTGCAAGTTTGTACATCAGATGTAGTAGCTAAAACTTGGTTAACAATTGTACTGATGAGGTGTCACGGGGCGGACTCATCACCATGACGCCTCCTGCCAGTATCCCTGGGAATTAGCTTGTTAGCTCGCAGGGCGCCTCCCTCTGGCTGGTTTTTCCCCATGTCCTCACTTCATGCTCTCAACTCCGGACCGTGATGCTCCCAGACTACAGCGTCCCCTTCAGGACAGTGCCCTCGGGCAGTGCCCACTCCAGTGTGTCTTGGCCCCCTTCCTGGGGGTGGGATTGTTTTATCAGTAGTCCTGTCTCTGCACTCTGGGGTCCTCCCCTCCCAGGGAACCCCCAGTTCCCCTATACCCACCTTACCTCAGTGACCCACTGCCAGTCTTCCTCTAGCCCCTGCCTCAGGGGCACACTGCAGTCTGAAATGGCCACTCATCATTGGCAAGGGGTTGTGGACCTGCTGCCTTTTCCTATCCTGGCTGTCCCCCTGCGGCGCAAGTACTTTCAGGCCTTGTCTCAGGCCCTGCAGCCTGGGAGTGAGATCAGGCCAGAGCTCCCCAGCTCTGCCTGCCTTTTCCCAGCACTACTCTGTCTCAGGAAGCCCCCACCTTCCCTGGCAGCCAGGTCCCTTCTGCTCCCCAGCTAGAGCAAGAGTCTCTCTCTTCCTCCCTTCTGCAGCCCTTATTTATACAATCCACAGCTGGGCTGTAATTGGCAATATCAGCCTCAGCTGTGGGCTTTGCTCTCAGCCTTCAGGGCTGGATTTTAGCGTTAAAGGGCCAGTGTGGGGCAGACGCCCAATCACATGAGAGGCCAAGTAGGAAGAGATTCCGGGTCACTTGTCTTGTGCTCTGCTAGGTCTATTGTGCTAATGGGAGTTAAATAGCCAACCTATATTTTCTGACAAGTCATTTGAAAGTCTGAATAGACGCAGGGAACACATCTGCTGAGTAACAGAGATTAATCTTTTATATAGTCTGTTTTCTCAATCAACTGAGTGATTGGGCAACTGAGTGATTGGGCAACAAAATGGCAAATGAAATTTAATGTGGATAAGTATAAAGTAATGCACATCGGGAAAAATAACCCCAACTATACGTACAGTATGATGGGGGTTAATTTGGCTACGACAAATCAGGAAAGAGATCTTGGAGTTATCGTGGATAGTTCTCTGAAAACTTCCACACAGTGCAGCGCGGTCAAAAAGGCAAATAGTATGCTAGGAATTATTAAGAAAGGGATAGAAAATAAGACCCAGAATATCTTACTGCCCCTGTATAAAACTATGGTACGCCCACATCTTGAATACTGTGTACAGATGTGGTGAGGTCTCTTCACCTCAAAAAAGATATTTTGGCCTTGGAAAGGGTTCAGAAAAGGGCAACTAAAATGATTAGGGGTTTGGAACGGGTCCCATATGAGGAGAGGTTAAAGCGACTGGGACTTTTCAGTTTAGAAAAGAGGAGACTGAGGGGGGATATGATAGAGGTGTATAAAATCATGAGTGGTGTGGAGAGGGCGGATAAAGAAAAGTTATTTATTAGTTCCCTAAATAGAAGAACTAGAGGACACCAAATGAAATTAATGGGTATCAGGTTTAAAACTAATAAAAGAAAGTTCTTCTTCACACAGCGTGTAGTCAGCCTGTGGAACTGCTTGCCAGAGGAGGCTGTGAAGGCTGGGACTATAACAGAGTTTAAAGAGAAGCTAGATAATTTCATGGAGGTTAGGTCCATAAAAGGCTATTAGCCAGGGGATAAAATGGTGTCCTTGGCCTCTGTTTGTCAGAGGCTGAAGAGGGATGGCAGGAGACAAATCGCTTGATCATTGTCTTTGGTCCACCCCCTCTGGGGCACCTGGTGTTGGCCACTGTCGGCAGACAGGATACTGGGCTAGATGGACCTTTGGTCTGACCCGGTACGGCCGTTCTTATGTTCTTATGTTCTCAACATGTTATGTAAACAAATAATGGCCATTTTAAAATTAAGTACTGAAGATTCACAGTAGAAAATCAAGTTGAGTTCAAAGATGTGTCCTTAAAAGATGCACTGGATATATGTGCATAGATGCAATAGTTTAGTGCACACTGAGTCTTAAAATTACACTGGGAGAGTTGCAGCCTTATTTCTTTTGCAGCATGGAACTGACAGACTTTCCTAGCAGAAACTTGTAGCTCCAGAGCAAAATCTTACAAGCCCCCAAAAGTTTTGACATTTCTTTTTTTCCTTATCTCTTTTAGTTCAGTTCCTAAACCAGGAGTGGGGAACCTCAGGCCTGGGGGGCTGGATGTGGCCCGATGCTCAGGGCTCCCCCAGCATTGGGGAGTCCATGTTGGTGCTCCTGCCCACCTGCTTCCCCACCATAGGGCTGGAGCAAACAAAATCTACTAGCCTGCCCTCTTCCCCTCCCCCCCCGCAAGGCTCTTGTGTGATGTGCAGCCCCTGACTGATTTTTCTGTGGGTCAGTGGTCCTTGACCCAAAAATGTTTCCCCACCCCTGTCCTAAATCATAAAACAAACCCATCCACACCATCCTCTGAATTAAAATGGAAAGGTGGGAAATAAACTGTACAATTACCATCTTTGTTATTGCCATATTTAGGTTGTTCCATGGGAGCAAATTTGGTCCCACAATGTCATAAATTTCTATATCTATTTTTAATACACTACTTTATAATATTCATATTTTTCCTGTTCTTCTGCCAAAGCTGCCTGTTTTTGTGAGAAACTGAATATCGATATGACTGAAAGTCACATCATTTTTTTAAAAAGTGAGAGTAAAGAATAATAAAAAATATTTTACGTTTAAATTAAAGACATTGGATCTCATTTGCGCAGTACCTGTTAAATAAAACATTTCATACTCCTTGTTAAAATTACCTGATTTGTTCATTGTTTGGAGAAATGTATTTATTCTGTATTATAAAAATATCCACCTACAATGGAAAACTGCAGATCTGTCCTAACTTGAAAATTCAAAAGATTTCTTTTTGTTTTGTTTTGTTTATTCGTAAGTGTCAGAAATGGAAGAAACCATGTTATCTGTACTAAGGCCATCACAGAAGACAGTTGATAGAATCATTTCATCTCCCACAGTCTCAACTCGCCTTCCTATTGATCCTTCGGAGCTTCCACCTGATAAACTACATGTGGAACTAGAACTCTCCCCAGATTCTCAGATAACCCTCTATGGACCTCTGCTAAACGCCTTTTTGTCTATAAAGGTATGAATAAAAGCACATCATTGTAACGAGTAGGGAAGATACATTTAACATGATTAGAAGTTCAAACCACTCCAATTTTATGAAGCAGCAAATACTCTGTAAGAGAACAAGCTTAATTTTTTGGCATTGTGACACTTGCTTGTAACAAGATCTTCTTATGAATTGCTAAGAACATTGTTTTTCTAAAATGGAAGCAAACCTTTTGGGCATCTACTTGAAGTTAACCTAACTCAGACATGGTCACATTGAATCAGATAAAATACAACTTACTTAAAATAGGAGCGCTCCCAAGCAGAATCTCTTCGTAGTAGTGTTAAACAAATAAAAACCATGGAGTAATCTGTCTAAAATTTATATTGCACCATTTTGCTCTCGTGTGTGAGAGAGAGAAAGATTTTTCTTTACCTAAGTAGATTTTCTTGATTCCTTTTTACATTGACAAAATCCAGGAAATTCAAAGTTAACGCTTATGATGCATCATTAAGTAGTCCCCATTATGCATAGGTATTGCCTGCCTCTTTGAACAGGGAGTGATTAGTATCTTATTGGATGCTGCTATATGTGGGCACAACAGGGAGCATGAAAAGATAATTTCAGCCTTAACTGTTAATTTAATGAGATCTTTGATGTTGGGTTTTGGTAGTAAAAATTCAGATTGACCTACCGAACTACACTATAAACAGATGTCTAATTAGTATCCTTAAATTTTTTAGTTATCTTTGTAAGAACTTGTAGTTAGCATGCACAGAGTTCTGCTAAGGGACAGCCTTTCTTTAGAGACTCCTGGTTTCTGCACTGAATTCTTTGAAATGTCTATAGTGCTGCGCAGTAGGTGGGAAAATATTAGAGTAAATCAAAACTTTAAAGACATACCCTCCAAGGATATACAAAATAGAATATTTTTCATTTAATTTCTTGGATATTAACTTTTGCATTTTAAAATGCTTCCATTTCTTCCCTCTTCTTTGTAGCTATGTCCTTTTCTAGGCCAGTGATTCTCAACCAGGGATACGAATACCTCTGCGGGTATGCCATAGTCTTCCACGTGGTATGCCAACTCACATAGATTGTTGCCTAGTTTTACAGCAGGCTACATGAAAAGCACTTGTGAAGTCAGTACAAACTAAAACTTCATACAGACAGACATTTCTTTTGTACAGAGCTCTCAATTACTACTTTTATCAGTTTTTTCTCAAGATGATGGTTGTGTTTTATTTTATAATTGTATGATAAAAATGAAAATAAGCAATTTTTCAGTGGTAGTGTGCTGTTACACTTATATTTTTATGTCTGCTTTTGTAAGTAAGTACTTTTTAAGTGAAGTGAAGTTTGGGGTATAGAAGACATATCAGCCTTGCGAAAGGAGTACAATAGTCGGGAAAAGTTGAGAACCACTGTTCTAGGGGAAATGGGGGTACAGTGGGCATTGTTGTTGTCTTTTTGGTGCAAAAGGAAAGAAATCTAACATGTGAATCTCACTTGATTAACTAGGAAATGTTCATTTGCTCAGGAATCTGCTTTAAGTAAAGCAGATTGGCTCTGTGCTCAGGTCTTTTAGAAGACTTTCATTGTAGGACAGATCAAGGGAAGTTTTCTGACCCAGGCCTTTTAAGTAATCAACTTTCTCGGTTGTTCTGAGACACTTAGATTGAAAAAGAATTATATATATTTGTGTAAATTATAAATTTTAGGTGGGACTTTCAAAAGTACTCACCATTAATTTAGCAGTGTTATCATTGAAATCAGTGTGAATTTACCATTGAATGTGGTAGGAGTACAATTATAGAAATATGAAGTACTTTTCTCCCCATGTCATTATATATTTATACTGTAGCACTCATGTAAGGGATGGCATGATAGGGAGTTTCCATTTTAGCCCGTTACTGTACAAACTTCTGAGATTCACATGATAGTTTACTCTTTCTCAGAGCTCTTGATCTGTAGAGGAAGCTTCCTCATCTACAGAGGCTGAATTCTTATGGTATTTATAAATAATATTATGTCATAACACTGAGAATGCAAGTTTTTGGGTTTATGAAAGAATGCTTATTTATCCCTGTTTTCTAAAACTACTGAAATACAATTTGAAAATTGAAATAAATGATATCCTTTCCAAGTGTTCCTGCTTGTTATAGTTGCTAGTATTTGTATCATATGACTTTCTGTTCTTCCAGCTATGGAGCCCTTTAATGTGGAACATTCTGTTTCAATTCACCAGTTTGTAATGGATGCTTGTAACTCTTTCTGTCCTCTGAGATACTCTAGCAGCAAGTTACCAGTATTTTTGATATCCTCTACTGGTCCTTCCTTAACGTACTTCTGCCAGCTCTATCTCTGTCACAACATTCTGCTCCAGCAGAGAAACGTCCTTTGAAATTAGGGAAACCTTTAAGTGACTGTTAGAAATTAAAAGTGAAGGGGCTGTATAGTGGAGCTACTAAGGTGAAGGTTCTTACTTAGAGTGCATTATATATGTAAGCGGGGGAATGGTCCCGCTATTGTGGGGAACTTTCCTGAGTTCTATACCACCCCGGTGAAATGGACCAACGAAAGGATCTGAGTCCCCGCTCCCACTTCCTTTACTCCACGGCCTCCCTGATCCTGAGGGCTCCCCCTCCACTCTCCTGAGTAGCAGAGTCCTCAAATCCCCAACAAGGCTGGGCCCAGGTTTCCTGGGGCTTAATCCCCGACCTTGTAGTCACTTAGGGCAGAGGCTAGAGTGTCCCCACTCCAGGGTGCTCTCGTCACACTGCATGCTTTCTTGGCCCAGTGATCATTCCATAAAATTCAAAGCAAATACAATTTATTAAACATCAACTGATTAGAGAGAAAAGAATAAGAAAAAAATGAGAGAGGTTAAATGAGAACACATAGTCCTGTTCTGTAGCATGGGGACATTACAAACAGCAGTCTGCAGAGTGTAAGGACAGTTCACAGTCTCTTCCTTATAGGCCCATTAGAGGCCCTGGATGTGCTGCAGGGTGGCTGCAGGCTGGACACGCTTGCTCTGGCAGTGACCACACGGCCTCAAGCTCTAGGTGGTCAGACCCCTCTCCCAGTCTGGCCTGCTGGGCCTCTTGGCTGGTGATATCTCCCTGACCAGAGCCTCTCCCCCCACTTTGCTGGTCCCAGCTGCTTACCACACCCAGCTGCAGGCTGTGCTGCTTTGCCAGTCTCCAGCTCCTTGCGTTGCTTCTCTGTCCCTTTTGGCTCTCTGAGCACTGCCAGTCTGCTGCTCAACACAGGGTCTGCGCTCCTTGGGCTGTGTGTGCCTGGCTCTGTTGCTGCAGGACTGCCTCTCAGCACAGCTTGCACTCCTTGGGCTGTGTGTGCCTGGCTCTGTGGCTGCAGGACTGCCTCTCCACGCAGCTTGCTCCTCTTAGCTGTCTCTCCGCTCTCTCTCCTTGCTCAGAGAGACCCAGAAAAATCCCAGCTCACAGGGAGGACGAGGTCTGGCCTCTTACTTTCCTCACTGACCTGTCCAACCTGTCAATCGGGCCGAGCTGGAGTGTTGGCTGCTTTCCATTGTCTCTGGGGTCTATCAGTCTGATTTCTCATGGACCCTTCCCCTTTTGCTACTGGGAGCTGGCTAACCAAAAACTCCCACAGAGTTTTAGTAAGGGGCTAACAGTCCCCTTACATATAGCATCTTAATGCATAAAACACTTTAGAAAGAACTAGTATAATTCTGTTATAATGCATGTTCCACATTGGGCTGTAGAATATGCCTATATTTTATGCTTGTCTTTGTCAAGGGCTTGGAGAATGAGTCTATTTTCCTTCTTTATACCAGATAGTGCCTCTTTCTGATTTATTTGACTTTGTCTCATATGCTTAAACATATGTGGGATTGGGGTGTTAGAAGGCAAGTGGTGTGAAAGATAAGAAGAGATGGTACAACTAAATATATAAAGCGTACACATTTGAGTTTTTAAAAACTATAAGCTATCCTTATTTGTTCCCCAGCCTGGTCATAAAATGGCTTACTACTTATAGGATGTAAGTAAATCTTAGCCATTGAAATGGCTTTTTTTCCCCTGCAAAATTTATTTAAATGAGGGAGGATTAATTCCTCCATTTAAAAAAAAAAAGTTCAGACTTTGCTTTGTTTAAAAATCAAATTGCATATTTTGTGATTCAAGAGAATAGTAATAGGATATAGATCTCTTCATTTCATGGTCATTAATTCAAATATAGCCCAGATTAGTAATGATGACAAATCCTTGTGAAATTGAAGATAAGTGGCCTGTGTTAAATAAGTTTGGACTCAAGTCTAGTGACCAATTGAAAAGTATCTACAGCTCAAAACCCATCACCACTTTGACGTTAACTGGAACTTTTTTGACAGTATTGGGGCCAGAGATTGGCTGTACATGGAGACTGAATTATTGTAATTAGCAGCGCAGCTCGGGCTATAGTGTTTTATAGAATTAAAGCCTTAGTGCTTGGAGGGGGTAGGACTAAGCCCTGATTTGTGTTGCATGATACTGCTAATGGTACAGTTTGCCTTCTTTAATGATCACTGCAATTATTCACTTTCCAGGAAAATTACTTTGGAGAAGATGACATGTACACAGATTTTGAAGAAGTCATTTCAAGCCCTGTCCTATCAATGTCAACATCTTCAAGCTCTGGATGGACAGCAGTTGGATTGGAGAATGACAAAAAGGGAAGTGAGAGTTCAGCCAAACCAGTTCATCCCCTAACCCTGCGCCCTTGGGACATTACTGTACTTCTTAATTTGTACAAAGTGCATGGACGCCTACCAGTGGTAAGCTCTTGGGAGCCTGAGTCATCAGGTGTATGCAGGCGTGGCGAGGGGGGAGAGGAGTGGTTCAACTACTGCATGGCACCAGGCCCCTCCAGTGATCCCCAAAGACACACACCCAGGGAACGGGGTGCCATGACGGAGAGAGGTTGGGTTGATGCGGCATGGGAGCTGGTAATGGACAGCGCCCTCACCCCCATTGCAGGAGTTTGAGACTTCTGCTCTAAATGAACAGGGCATCTCACTAATCTTGCAATCTGATCTGTGCAGGCAGAACTTTATAGAGCCCTATTGATTTTGGTAGGACCCTGGGTCTGTGTGTGTATAAGGGTTGACTTGCACAGATCAGACTGTAGATTAGAGAAGCCTATGTAAATTAATATTAAATGGATTCTTTTGTCAAGCAGTGCAGGAAAACTCTCACATTCTGCAGTCTTTCATAATCTGACAATCTCAGCAGTTTTGTGTATCTGCAATTTCTCACAGCAGGATATGTTGATTAATTTTAGCACTGCAGCACGGATGGTCCTGATTGCCCTACTGCTTTCTTGGAAAGATTGTGTTTTGAGATGAAAAAAGGATTTAGGGAGACCATGCTGCAACTTGTACTATCCCCACTGAATTTATTCTTGAATGACAGCTATCAGGTAATATGAGTATTCTTTTTGTGTTGGAGTGCTGATTTTAACGTGAAACTAAAACTGAATCATGTTTTGACTGAATCCGTGCCAAAGAAAACACAAATGTTTTCAAGGATGACTCATGAAGAGCATTTAGGAAAACTATATAGTAGTAATTCTGCTTGTGTTGTGCATTCTGTATTTATTTCTGTTCAGCCTTCATTTTTAGTTCATGCTCAAGAGAAAAGGATTTTTGTTCTGTTAATGTTTCCCTAAAACTGTCTAGAAAGGATACTGTAAGTGCCTGGAATTTGGATTTGCATCTCAGCCTGGGACCAGCTAGTTCCACCTCCCTAGTGAGCAACAGAGGATTTATAGCTGAATTATCTGATTGGCCAGCTTGACCAGTTGGCTGGAGGAATCGATAGGCTGGCTCTTCAGCCCAACAGCAGCATTTGGCTAACAGTTGGCCAACCTTATGGTTGCAGTTGTGTCTGTGCCTGCCTTGTCCCCTGCTTGGTTTCTGGCTTCCCATTCTGGCTTTGACCATTGGCGCTGACTCATGGGTCTTGACTACAGCTCTATCTCCTAGTCATGAATACCCATGCTCCAGTTTGTGACAGTTTGAGCAGCTCAAAATAAAAAGGGGTAGCTTCTAATGTTCCCACTAATCTTTTTCCATACATGTATGGATATTTTTCTTTCCATGTATGGAATAATTTTATGGGCACTGAGGTGTGTGTGAATGTGCACCACCAGCAGAAACAAAAAACCTCATTAGCTGGGGGTCATTTGAATCTCTCCTGAGTGGCTTCACAAGCCCACAGTTTACAGGGAACACTGGTAACTTCCTTTTTCTTGATGGATTCTACAAAATCTAACATCCTCTTGTTGGGCTTGGTAGATGCTCTGTAGCATTTAGAAACTCAGATTAGGGCCCTGCAGATGCAAGACACTGTCTTTCAAAGTCAAGCCCTGCTCTAGGTCCATGAAAACTGAAGAGTGGTTTACCAACAAAGTTCAGTCAGGATTGTGTATTATGAATATGTATTTTGTGGTTTTGCTTAGTTATTTAATTCAGTGAGTAAAATATAATATTGGAAACCTGGGTGGCTTCTATGTTTTTTCCCTAGACATAGTTCAGAATGTGAGGAAACTCCAGACATAAGTATAGAAGGCATCTGGTCCACCTAGTGGGGGGTCCACACAACTGCTGTATATTTCATTTGTAACTGGTACCTAGACAGCTTCTTTCTGAGAGAAAGTCAACATATATATTATCCATTAACCACTTGAGTATTAATCCACCATAAGCAATGAGGGTTCCAAAACTTTGGGTGGTCTTGGGTGTAGAATGTGAGCCAGTTGACATAAAGGCATACTAATTTCCCAGAATGAATCTACATGTGCACTCAGTTTGTCTTTATAAATGTTAAACAGATATGAATAAAAGTATAGCATGGTTTGTTGCACATGATATGAAGTAAATTCTTACTTCAGCTAATATGTAGAAGTAGATTAAGTCTACTTTGTTCTTTTCATTGTATAGACAACAGTGATATTTTATAGGTCAGGATTAATGTGTTTAAAAAGTATCTTTAGATAATTAAAAAGTGCTAAGACCTGTGTAATCATTCTTTGAGAGTAGGAGTCTTTAATTTACTTCTCCTCAACAGCGACCCTCTGTGGATGAACTACTTAGAGAGGGCCATATCAGCTTGTCAGGTCTGCAGCTACGAGCTCATGCTATGTTTTCAGCAGAAGGTCTGCCTGTGGGAAGTGATACTTTGGAATACGCATGGCTGATTGATGTACAGGCTGGATGCCTTACAGCTAAGGTTACAGCACCTCAGGTATGGTCCAAAAATGCTAGGTAACATATTTAGTACAAGGCTTTATCTATGTATGCTCATTCCTTTGTTGCAAAACCAGCGTAATATGGACACTAAAGTAACTTGACATTATAGGATTTGAATACTGAGATGTTTATTTAAATTGATTTGAAACTCCAAACTGGAGAGAGAGACTTTCCATGTGACATAGGAATGAACTGTGCTGTAGGTGTCTCTCTCTTAAGGTAGAAAGACAACTGAACAGTAGGGCTGTTAGCAATCGGTTAATTGAATAGTCACCTAACCGCATGAATTCTTGGCAGTTAGTTGTCTATTCTATAATTCTTGGGGGTGGGGCTGGCAGTCAGTGCAATCTGGTTCCACTCCCAGGGAGCCCACTGCCATCCTGTGCTGTTGTCTCTTTATCAGAGGCAGCAGTGTGAGGCGCCAGGAGGGAGCCAGTCTGCGAGGGGAGCCAGTTTAAAAAAGAGCTCTCCTTGCAGACTGGATGCCTGCCACCCCACGTTGCTGCCTCTGATACAGAGGCAGCAGCACAGGGTGGCAGCAACCCCTGTCTGCGGTGGGTCCAAGCTCCCTGTGGACAGAGGCTGCTGGGGGGAGCGGAAGGGGTTGAGGGAGGCTGCTCTGGCAGCAGCTTCTGTTCACAGCAGGTTGGGATCCCCTGGTGCTAGTGCTAGCTGCCAGTAGAAGCCACTCCAGCAGCAGCCCCTGTGCAGCCCTCTGCCCCTGCGTGGCAGCCTCCCTCATCCCTCCCCCCATGCTGCTGTCTCTGATGGGGCAGAAACGGCTTTTAAGCTGGCTGGAGGGAAAACGGCACTGGCTCCTGCTTCCCTTCCTCCTTGCCACCTCTGCTACAGAGGCAGCAAGTTGGAGGGGGGGGGGGAGAGGATGCAAGAAGTTGATTAGATAAACTGATAAGCCTAGGCTTGTCGGTTAATCGACTGGTTGACTACTCATTCACATCGCTACTGAACAGGTAGATTAACACTGCTTGAAACCTGAAGTATTAGAGCCATCTGTCTTAATGTCCTGAAATTGTCCTGATTTGTACAGAATGTTCTTTCAAGTCAGGGATAGATTCAATCATCTGGGGGCTTAGGGCTATTAGATATTGTGGGGCACCCTAAGCTCTGGGGAGGGCCACCAGTGAGGGCTTCTGTGTGCAGGAGGGGGCTGTTGATTGAGGCAGGAGGCTGTATGTGGGCAGGAGGTGAGGGCGCAGACTGGGGGTGCAGGCTCTGGGGTCGAGCTGGGGACAAGGTGTTTGGGATGCAAGAGGGGGCTCCAGGCTGGGGCCAAGGTGTTTGCAGTATGGGAAGTTGTTCAGGGCAGGAGATGGGGTGCAAGGTCTGGGAGGGAGTTAGGGTGTGAGAAGGGGCTTAGGGCTGGGGCAGGAGGTTTGATGTAGGGCACTTACACAGAGCAGCTCCCCTTTGGTGGCTCAGCTACCAGGAAGGGGAGGAGATCTGACAGGTAGTTCTTCATGCTGCCCTCTGCTTGCCTGTAGCCCTCCCCAACCCCCTGCAGCTCTCATTGGCTGTGATTCCTGGCCAATAGGAGCTGTGGGGCAGAGCCCGTAGGAAAGGGAAGTATGTGGGCTGAACTTCCCGGCGCTTGCAGCCATGGTTTCCCTCCCCCCACTCCCCGCTAGGCAAGACCGGAATCCCCGCTAGGCAAGACCGGAATCCCCGCTAGGCAAGACCGGAATGCAAGGAGTGGCTGCAACCCAGGTCCCTGAGTTAAGGAAGCCCTGCAGAATGATGTGCACTTTTGGCGGGCCAGAGATCTTTTTGTGGGGGCCTCATTTAGCCTGAGGCTCTGGGCTGCAGCCCCTAAAACCCCTTTCCTAATCCAGCCCTGTTGCAAGTAAATATTCTTGTTCATATAAAAAAGATATGCATCACCATAATATTTAAATGCACTTTAGGTGGCATGCAACATTTCCCTGCAAATAGGAACATGTATATTGTTACCTTGTGTAGCACTGAACAAGCATTAGATAGGAAACTTCAGCAAGTAGTCTAAATGCCAGGAATTTCAGTTAATGAAAATCCTATAAAAAGGGTGCATTTAAATCATGCACCAAAAGAAGCCAGGTTCACTCTACATCTCATGGTAATAAATTTCAGAGATGTAAGTTCTCTGCCTCCTCTTCCTAACTCTCTGAAGTGTCCCATTGGGTGAATCATTTTATGAGAAGTGGTTTGATATCACAGGAACCTAGAATATTTGGAGGACTATGTTAAAATACTTTAGGGGACCCTGAGTATGTGACAACAGCACTTAGGTGGATCAATTAATGTACAACATGTTAGTGAACTTAAAAAATCACATCTCTGCTGAGTGCATTACCCCACCATCCAAACAAGCCTCAGGATGATCTACAATTACCTGAGAGGTCCCAGACCAGGGAGCTTGTTGGACCAGGGAGGTCAATGTTTCCCTGCTGGCTGCCCTACTGCCGGCTCCCAAATCTGGGGCTTTCCTTGGGGCTCTCAAATGTGGGGCTTTCCCACACCTCCACTGCCCAGCTAATGCTGGCCCATCTAGGGCTCTCCCCTGATGACCGACCACTGCCACTGGGAGTTTCTGGGATTCCCCTGCTGGGCCACTTTGCCACAGCTAACTCCTCATGGCCTCTGCAGGCCTTGCTCCCACCAGGGGTTCCCCAGGATTTTCCAGCCACAGGCAGCCCACCTAGGAATGTGAATGACTAGTCAACTATCCAATAAGCAAATGCTTATCGGATGGCTGACACACTAGTCACTTCCCCTCCCATCTATCAGAAAGAGGCAGCAAAGCGGGAGGCAGGGGGGCGGGATGGAACAGAAGCGGATGCTTCAAAGTGGCAGTGTAGTGTGGATCCCGGGACCAGACCCCAGGCTCCACATGGCACTGCTGCTTTGAAATGCCCCATGCAGCCCGGGTCCAGCTGGGAGTCCCTGGTCTCCAGATGGTGCTGCCACTTTGAAATTCTGCCTGGAGCCTGACTCAGGGCTCCCTGCAGTATTTCAAAGTGGCAGCGCTGTGTGGAGCCCAGGGTCAGTGGACACCGGGCTCCATGCGGCGCTGTCACTTTGAAATACCATGGGAGCATGTGCCCAGCGGGGGACTGCTTGAGTCCCCCACTGGCCCTGTGCTCTCCACAGCACTTTCACCTTTGAAGTGTAACAACAGCCCTGGGGCTATTGCTATACTTCAAAGGTGGAGGAGCCCTTATCGATTAATTGAATAGTCGATGCAAATTGCATTGACTATTCGATTAGCCAATTAATCGACATTTAACATCCCTTAGCCCAGCTGCTTCCAGGGGTTCCCTGCTGGAGCCAGGAATCACCGGCCACCTAGCTCCTGCTGCTGGGAATTCCCCTGCCGGGGATGGGGCTCCCCAGCTACCACCTGGCTCCGCTGCTGTGTGGGGTTCCCTAGCTACCCCTGCCCCACTGAAAACGGGTTTCCTGGCTGCCTGGTCTTGCTGCCACCGGGAGTTCCCCAGACATGGTGGGATCTCCCTGACTGCCTCCTGGCCCTGATGATGCTGGGGATTCTCCAGTCCCTTCATTCTCCTGGCTGACTCCCACTCCCAGCCTCTGGGGCTCTTTGGTCCAGCAAGATTGGTGGCCCTGCTGGCAGACCATTAATGTTGCCAGACCAGAGAATCCCAGATTTGGGGGTTCAGCCTGTATAACTTTATTGAAAAATTTGCATTTAGTTAACAAAGATGTTTTCCTAAAGGTTCATTGCTTTAGAAGTGGCTAAAATAGATGGGCTTCAAAAAGAGATGAGTTTTGATTTTGGCAGCACATTTTGCCATTTATGAAAGAAAAACTACAAACTGTGTCAAATCAGAAAAATTGCAATACTGGCTAATTTCAAGTAGATTATCTGGCAGCAGGAATAAAGCTCCTGATGGTTTTGATTTTTTTTCCTGTCTCACGTTTTACTATGAACTCTGATAGTTTAATTTGAATACTTACTGTATTCTGATCCTTTACTATTTGTTTACAGCTTGCATGTCTGCTAGAATGGGGACAGACATTTCTGTTTCATGTAATGTGTCGAGAATTTGAACTGGAAAGACCCAAATCTGTAATAATGTGTCAGCATGGAATTGATCGTCGGTTTTGTGAATCTAAGGTAAAGCTTTCATCAGTTTTGATCCCTCAAGTTGCTATATTTGCAGAAGCACAGGTTTAACCTCTCTTGTCTGGAACTATTTGGTCTGGCAAAATCCACGGTCCGGCATAAATTTAGTTATCTGGATGCCCACATATTATGGACGTAGCCAAGTTTTTCATGGTCCTGTAAAGTTTGTTTATAGCCACCAGTCCTAGCGCTCAGTGTTCTGTGCTATTATTTAGCACTAATTTACCCCTAAATGTTTTCTAAGAGCCCAGTAAGCAGTGGAATATAACTTGAATGTATCCAAAAGTAGAACAAAGCTACAAATGTGGTTTGGAGCATGTAGATATTTTAGTTAGCCATAATTTGTTAAAGGAAATAATTGTTTCCTTGACTGATGATCCACATGGAAGCCACTCTAGATGCCCATGCATCCCATGTGCATAAGGTCAGATTCTTTTGGCAGCAATTTCTGTTTTGGTGTTTCCTGCGCCCTAGATATTCATGCTCATTTCGTCCACAGGACTAAAGAGTAGAATAGGCTTGACCATTTCTCAGTTGCTTCTTATTGCTTATATCAACAAGATAGAATGCCTCTAGTGTCCCCCTACTTCTCTGTGCACGGTGCAGTGAGTAGTTAGTTTTTGGAACACATAAACATGCAAATTCCTTATTTTACTTTGGGGTGTTATAGTCTGAAAATAAGACTCTATCTCTGCCCCTTGTGCAGAGGCTCCAGCAAAATGTCAAGAGCAAAGTCTCTTGAGTTTAAATCTCGCCACTAGTGTGACACATCACTGACATCTGATGAGCAGTCTAGGTACTTGTTTTTTCTAGGAAAGTGATATAGGTATTATATCACTCCTACTCAAAAAAGATTAAAAAACTAGAAAAGCCCATCTAAAATTGTTCCTCTTGGAGTACTCCTGTGCATGCATCCTTGGACTTGGAAGAGAAGAATGCATTTAAACTTCAGTCTTTTATTCTGTCCCTCAGAATATTGGGTTAATTCTGTAACCCAATATAATTTTGGGTTATATTGACTAAACGGTATCAGTCATTTGCCTCTATTCTGGCTTTGAACGCTCTAATTGGGTAGGAAGTATCGCTGCTCCAGAGTACAACCATAACATAGGTTATCCTCTTTATTGCCTACTGATTCAAGCTACAAGTCTCCTAAATCTAATCACCTTGCATTCCAGAAAGACATACAGTGGCATAAGAAGCACCCCTTTGGCAACTGGGTACTAATTAAGAGAATGTTGGTAGCTACCTTTTGGTACTGAGCTTTTAGGACTCAGTATCTTGCTACCTGGAACTTCTGTACAGGAACTTCTGTACCTTGGAATCATGTTCCTTGGTGCTTAATGCATCAGTCTCTAGTGTGGTGGTAATCGGGGCATGTACGGTACTGAGTGATTTATCGGTAGGCCCAATTTTGGAATTTCCTCTCCTTGAAAGGTTGAGAATGGTGGTTACTAACCCACCAGAGACTGAGCTTGTTGGTACAGTGGTAAAGATACCTCTGTTACCTACTTCACCCGATAACCACTTAGAGATGACACAACATATCCAGGGCATTCCTTATGGAATGACCACTCCTTTTCTTAAATCCATCAGGGCACAGTAGTTACTCCTTTTGTATGCACTCTCCTTTGGTAGTACAGTGGGCATGAGGAAGAGATTCTGCAGAGGACTCTGTAAGAGACAACAGGAGATTTCTAGGGCACATAGGATATATCCTTCCTGGTATTCTCCTGATTTATGTCCCTCTGCCGTAGCCGATCCCTGGCTCTGCTGGAAACCCCAGGAGGTGCTGCTATGTTCATGTAAGCCTGCATCTTTGGCTCCTTCTAATTTTACATTCCCCCACTACATAACCAGGTCACTTAGGGAAGCATCAGATCCTTGAAAGCAGATAATGAAAGTAATGTGGAAGAACAACTTACCCTGGCTATAATCTCATCTTCTCTCCATGAGCAGAAGTGTTAGATTTCAGGCCAATGAGAATTTGTCTTCCATGGGAAAGATTCCAAGCAGTAGTAGACTTGATCAGCTAAAATGAAACTCATCCAAAAACATCCCTTAGGACATGTCTCAGATTTTGGAACACATGGCTGCCTACACTTGTGTAATAAAGTTTGCCAGACTTTGCCTACACTTCCTCCAAGGATGGACACTCCGTGGACGTGTTTGTTCTGATCCCACATAAACTCCTCTCATCATTAAACTGGAAAGACCCCAATTCAGATGTTCAAGGGTGTTGTTTTTGTCTGCACCCGTACCAAGACCGTGGTGATGGATGCCTTTATACAGGGATGAGGGGCTGACCAAAATCAACTTTAAACTCGGGGCAGAAAGTCCACTTGGGAAGCTCAGTCTGAAATTTGGAGCTATCCACCTGACACATAATGCATTCCTACCAAGATTCCAGATTATCTGCTATTCAGGTCTGACTTGGAAATACGTTGGCCACATAGATTCCATGGTCAGACCTTCTCCTGTCTTGCACTGGGATTCTGTATCGGTGAAGGAACTGAGGGTTGGATGGTCCTGCCCCACCCTTTATACCCTCAGGTGAAAGGAGATATAAAGACATCTAAGGTGCAGGGCAGGCCCCAGTGGCACTTCTGATCAAAAGAATCCAATCTCATGTGCACGTGGTGCATACGAACCAAGACTGGAATCGCATGTGAACAACACACCTCAAAGAATCAGTTACTATAGGGCAAGTAATCATTGTTTTAGATCTAATTTGTTCTCTATTAAGTAGGTAATTCAAGTATGATGAAATATATGAAATTAAAATGCTAACAACATTGAGTGTTTTGTTTAAATATCTCCTCTAGATGAACTGTGTTCCTGGGCCATGTCCAACATCTGATGATTTAAAATACACTATGACACGACTTGCAGTAGATGGAGCAGATCTGTATATTGTAGAACATGGCTGTGCCACCAATATAAAGGTAAAAATTTTTGTCCTCCTCCGTGCTGTGATAATTGTGATAATTATCTTTTTCCATCTGCCACACAGGGAAGCACTTGCTATGTTTTACACAGATTAAATAACTGCATTTATTACCTGGAATGTTTGTTCTGCAGTAGTGCTTACTTTGCAAATCAGAAGATTAAAATATATTTAAGAATTTGTTATTTCATAAAATATAGTTGTTGGAGGCTTAAAGCTTTAACCTGTCTACCTCCTGGTTTCAAAAGTGACTCCTTTTGCTCTTAAGTCACTTTGGCAATTTTGAAAGTTTTACCCTAAGTCCATTTCCGGTGTCCCATGATAAGCTTGTGCCAGAGCTCAGACCACAACACAGACATCTAGGCTGTGTCTACATTGGCACCCCTTTCCGGAAAAGGGATGCTAATGAGACACTCGAATTGCAAATCGCTGGGATTTAAATATCCCCGCGGCATTTATTACATAGCTGCCGCGCTCGGGTTTTGCGGAGAAAAGCCAGTCAGACGTGATTTTCCGGAAAATAAGCCCTTTCGAAGATCCTTATTCCTACTTGAATCAGTAGGAAAGTAGGAATAAGGATCTTCCGAAAAGGGCTTATTTTCCGAAAATCGCGTTTAGACTGGCGCTTTTCTCCGCAAAACCCCGAGCCGGAAAAAAGCGCAGTTATGTAATGAAATGCCGCGGGGGATATTTAAATCCCCCGCGGATTTGCAATTCCGAAGTGTCTCATTAGCATCCCTTTTCCGGAAAGGGGTGCCAATGTAGACACAGCCCTAATGTAATAGACCATGGGTCAAACTTTCGAAAGTACATTATTCTTATTTTCAGTATTTTTCCAATATCTCCCTAAAACTCTCCCCGCTCCCAAAATAGTGAAGAATAAAAATATTTCCCTCTTAAAAATCACACTTTTCAATTTTTAAAAGTTGGCATCATGGCCATATTCTGGAGGAAAATCATTTTTCTTTCTCAGTTTGAGAATTTGAAAATAAGGTTTTGTACATGAACAATAAGTGTTATGACTAATCTTATTAACGTGAGAGTCAAAGGAAAGATTGGTGGGCATCTGCAGCTTAATTAGCTTTGCACTAGCCTGAATAGATGGTTAAGCCTGAATCTGCTGCAGGAGTTAAGATAAAAAGGTACAAAGCAAGGGCTTCAGCCAGTATTTTGTGGAGGAGAGGGGCTCCCTCCTGTGTATTTCTGCAGAATTGCTAGACTTATGCCTAGTCAGAGAAATAGTATATGATTAGGTAAAGGCTAATATATAGATTCAAGGTGGCAGAGTTTAGATTCTTCATTTGCGTGCTCAATGTGATGGTTCTTGAGGTGCCCATGACTGAGAGTCACTTTCTTACCCCTGCTTCCAGTGAGAGAGAGACTTGTGCTTAACTGAGTATCAGCTCCATGATCCTTCCAATCTGTTTGGGGGGATGTATCAGCCTTTATTTGGCCATACAGGTTAAAAAGAGGTGTACCTGTGTTGATTGAAATATTCCCCTGTTCAGCCCCTTTTATGCTGGACACTCACAGAAATACCAGGTGTGTTACCAGCAAGGAAGCAGTATACTTGATTCAGCTCATGGTCAGCACATCATTCACATGAAATATATATTTATAAGGAAAACAATTTTATCATCAAAGATGGAAATTTAAGAGAGGGCAAATAAGAATAATAGGAAAAAGTTACATATAACACAAAAGTATGACATGCTTTCTAGGGATTAAATTTAATTTAACAGGTTAGCCTTGTGTCCAAGGATGTTTATTTCAGTCCAAATGTCCTCTGCAACATTTCAGTAAAGGCTGGCTGTGATCCTGTTTTCCTGAATGTAATCACATTGCCCAAATACTTTCTTAAGATAAAGAGTTGCGTTTTTGCCTTCTCCTTATATCCCTCTACATTCATTTCTTCCTAGAGACAGGACAGACCCTTGAGGGTCATTCTGCAGTGCCTGTTTCTCTGCTGACATCCTTCTGTTGATTTAATGTATAAATAAGGCTTCTGTTGTGTTGGTTTCCAATGCTCAATTTACATGTGAACCAAGAGACAGGTGAATATACATCCTTTGTCTGACAGAAACCTCTTTGTCAACCTAGCCTTGATATAGATTTCAGAAACATATATTTTATACATATACAATACCTTACATAGTATCTGTCCATACATTTCACAATAATATCAATGCTAATGGCTTTCATTCAAGGTGTTACATGACACTCTCTTTGGTAAACCAAATGTATGAACCAGGACCAGGATATTCCCACAACTTGTTGGCATTGAGGGCTGTAGCTTGATTGTTTTTAATAATTAATATTGATTTCAAACAGATACTTATTTGATTAATTGGGGGCAGGAGAGGGAATAGAGACTTCATCCCAGAATCATGCTCCACAGAATTAAAACTAATAAGCTCAGCGTCTTGTAGAGAACCCTGGAGTTTCTGGCAAAGACTTTCACACTGAGAGCAAAGCGAAGTCTTAGCCACTTTTATTAAAACATTTAGTAAAGACAAAAAAGCTCCAAACCACATAAACATATTGCAATCATATAGTATTAGGAATATTTTTAGTGTCATGCCCTGCATGTGCTCATATATTTACGTGAGGGTAACTGTTGGACCATTTTATGTATATAAGGGTCAAAGGCCCACTTTGGCTTAATCAAGTTAGCATAAATAATGTCTTCCAGGATACAGGACTGTAGGTCCCTTGTGTTACTGTTAAGTAAATTAAAAGGCTGAGCTAACTCTATGGTCTACAGAGGTTTTAGGGTCAGAATCAATTATGCAACTTGTGCTCTATCAACAAAGCTTTTCACTGAATAACATGTAAGTGCATCACAGAGTAATACATTGTTGAATTCAAAATAGACCAATGCTTTCTGGAGGCCATTTTAACCCTAACCAAACCAAACCACACCAAACAACAGCAACAAAACCCAGCTGTTTCAGGTTATACTTATAAAATTCCTGACACTTCTAATATGCAGATGTTAATCATAACATTAATTAGTAGGGTACATTTTATTGTCTTTTTACAAATGGAGAGCCTGAGGAAGAGATTCAGTGATCCATCCCAGGCCACAAAGGATCTTGATTTCACATGTGTGGCTAAATGTAGTTCCTGACCAGTAGGCCAGCTTTATCTTTCTTCAAATAATATAGAGTTCTATCTTTCTGGAACTGCATTTTATGGGTCCTGTAATTAGTTTTCAATTAGTCAATTGTTGTTTAATCTTTAACTGTTCAAATGTTCTTTTTAAATTGTATTTTCAGATGGGTGCTGTACGTGTTGCTAACTGTAACCTCCACAATCAGTTTGTTGGAGAGGGTATAAGTGCTGCTATCCAAGACCTTCAGCTGAGACAGTACATTGAGCAAGTGAACAACTGCAGAGTTGGTCTTCAACCTTCAATTCTGAGGAGGGCATACTGGCTAGAAGCTGGGTCTCTGAGTCTGGGACTCATCACTGCTGATATTGCTTTAGCTGTGGATCATCATTCTAAACATGAAGTGCAAAGACATTTCTTAGAAATACATGATAGCAGAATTAAGAGGTAAGTGAAATTATTGGAGGAAGTGAGGTTACCATTTTTAATGTCTTTTCAATTGATACATTTTATTCATGAGAGTGTATTTTTTAAGTTCTGATTATTAAACACTTGCTTAAAAATTAGACTGTACTCACTGGATAAGTAGGTAGATTTCTGGCAATCACCTATGTAAGTAAGGTGCTCAGAAGAGATTAAGCATTTGATTGTCAACTTCTTGGATAACACAACTTGAATAATTTTGGTATTTTTAGCAATGTGTAGTACAGTGATGTCAAAATAAGGAGAAGAAAATCAATTTTTAATCGTTGGCCTAAGCTACAAAGATACTGCCTTTCGTCTACACTGGAGCTCCTACTGATCTGAAGGCATAGACTTATACAAAGTTTAATGAAAAATATGGCCCTGGGGGGAATAACTAAAGTTTCTTTTAGTAATTTGCCGTATAGCATCCATGAGTGAGAAGGGAAAAATGATGCAAGTCACTCTTATGACCACCACTATTTTTGCTCTTTGTTTAGCCATTTTTGTTTTCGGCTGGTTTGTGTGCAGTTGTAAGCCTATTTTATACATACCTACTTTTAAATAAATCTGTTTCTCAAAGAGTCATAACTAACTTTTGAGTTAACATCTTATTTCGATGAATGAGGGCAGCTGACAAATACTGTGAACTTGTTACAAATTATTAAAGACCATGCCTCATTAGGCCATGTTACTGAACATTTAATTTGAACCAGTCATGAAGCCTATCTAGATACAATTAGCAATCCAAGTGTTTACCACCACTAATTTGGAGAATTGGAGTAAAATGCATTCTGAAACTGGAAAAGTGACAAAATGGGCTGAATTTCAATAATAATGCAAATTATTGAAGACTAAAATTGTGTAAAAACAAACTGTTGTAAGTTTGTAAAAATAAATCAAGATGAACTCACCAACAGGTGACAAAAAGAGAACAAATTTGTGGTTATCATGGTGTATTACTGGAAAGAGAATCAATAGTGCAATGAAGTTGCTGAAGAGGCTGGTTCAGTTCTTCAGCTGATGTAAATTATCATTTATACATTGACTTCAGTGGAGCTATGACATTTTACACCAGCTGAGGATCTGCACTGCCAGTGCCATATGTAACTAAAGATATTAATGTAAATACAATATTATAATACAAAGATATTAATGCAAAGAAAGAGAATACTTTTTCTCTGAACTGGTTATCCCTAACTAGGGTACATTGTTTAGTATTGGGTATCACATTTCAAAGACAACATATAAATTGAAGTTCAGTGATAAGTGATAGATAATGTTTGAATAATAACATCTTCTATCTGAGGAAAGGCTCAGAACTGAGTGTATTTAGTCTGAGGAAAAGTCCGTAAGAAGAGACAGGATTTAAGAGTATATATCATCTCATTAGTCATATAGGACTAAGCAAGAGATTATGGAAATGCACTGCAGTAGGGAAAATTTAGGTTAACATTAAGGAAAAACTGAAACCAGAAAATATTATGTTGGATTGCTGGAATAGCCATTTGTTAAGATTACAAACTCTAGATGATATAGGATTTAATGTTAGGGCTCAATCCTGCTGTGAAAAGACTGGAACTAGTTAAACCATACTCTTACATGACAATGGAGATGACTGTTGCGTGACAATGGAGATGGTTACTACCTTCAGGTGATATAAAAATACAGCTTCAAAAATAGCCTCAGGAGTCAAAGTTGACACAGAATGGCATTCTTTATTACTGTCTTTCAAACACACTTTTCTTGTAGGACACTCACTGGTAGATACTTCTGAAATAGTTCCATATGCTTTGCAGAACCATGAACTATTAATACTAAGACCTCTCTTTCCTAATTTGTGGAAATATTTCTGGTTTTTGGAAAGATTATCATGATATATATCTGAAACTAAACTGTATAGTACTTAGTGTCTTTGTAGATGTCTTCAATGTATGTATCTGCATGGTGTGTGTATACACGGTTTTATTACATTTTAAATGAATGAACAAAATGGGAGTTGGTTTGTAAGAGAGACATTCTGAATCTCGGCTTGGCAGGGTGAGTTTATATGTACCTAAATCTCAGTGCATTATTGCTTCTTGATTTTGCTTTTGTTTTCCTTTGCATAGGTTATGGTTTTTGTGGCCAGATGATAATGTGAAGAACAAAAGAAGCAAGAACAAATGTGGCTGTCTTGGTGGCTGTCGATTCTTTGGTGGCACAGTAACAGGGCTAGACTTCTTCAAGTTGGAAGAGATGACGCCTTCAAGTAGCTCTGCCTTTTCAAGTACAAGTGCAGAATCTGATATGTTTTATGGACAGTCTTTATTGCAGCCAGGAGAATGGATTATTACCAAGGAGATTCCCAAAATTATAGATAGTAAGAATAAAATGTGTACTATTTCATATGCAGTTTTGTCCCACTTACTGAGAAGTGTAGATTCTGATCTGTACAACACATTTTCTAGAATCTTAACTGGTTCTTGGTAAATGAGCGGTAGTTTATTACTAAATAGTGTGAACGTAATTCTACTATATGTGATACAATAGCATGTGGCCTGATAAACCTCCAAAATTGGGAAGTATGTACTAAAATTCAGTGGGTGTTAATCCACCCAATCTATACAGAGGGAACAGTCTACAGTTGCTTTCTGGGTAATATGGTGCTTGAGGATTTTATGTCCACTTGTAGTAAATTATCTAAATTGGGCATCAGTCAATGGGGAAGTCTAGTGTTTTGCCTTTTAATGCTTCTAGCTGTCTTTATACATTTTTGTGAGTGCAATATATATGTATATATATTTATTTATTTGAATGATGCAGCTGTTTTTTTTTAAGAGGGAGAGAAGAATTGTTGTTAATTCTTGGTACCACAAAATGTTCACATTTTTAATTGATCTATATCTCTCTTGTATTTAGGTAAGACAAATGGTGTAAAAAGAAAAGATTGGGACTGCAGATCAGTGGGTATAGACATAGAGAGAAAGGCCCAGCACTTGAGTCTGCAAGTACCATTGCGATCCCATAGCTCTTCCTCATCTTCAGAGGAAAACAGCAGTTCCAGTGCTGCCCTTCCCTTGCTTGCAGGTGAGAAGGAAAGCCCTTCTTCTGCCACTGAAGATCACATAGGACAAAAGGAGTTCTTGTGTGGTGCAAAGAGGGAGGATGGTCATGGAAGGTTAGTACTCTATCCAAGGCAGAAATGTATTTGTAGTATTATGGATAAGGCTGAGTAAACCAGTGCAAAATTCAAACACAACTGATGATTTCTAACAGTATTCCTGAAATGAATTCCTGTTACTTCAAATACAAAAGTTGACTCATTAATTTCTGATCTGTATAGAAATTCTGACATGCATGAAAATAGCATGTACCTAGATGTTTCTCATTTGTGCACTGACTAACTAGAAGATGGCCTCAGTTACTATAAAACTTCGTTGTGGCTTAGTGTGCATGCTCTGTATTGTGAAAATAATTTCTCATATGAATAGATGTTTTCTTTGACAATTATTATTTCCTCCATTGTGTTGATGAGAAGTTCACAGAACTGTTCTTTTAACCGTGTGTTAATACTTGTTGGGAATGTGCAATGTAAGATTTACACCATATAAAACATTTTTTTTCTATTTCTAGTACTCCAGCAGAAGTTTCAGGAAGCAGTCCTGTGTCTCCAAACAACCAGGAAAGGTCTGTAGGTCAGTCTCCGCTTAGGTCTCCTTTGAAACGGCAAGCATCTGTGTGTTCTACCCGACTTGGGAGCACCAAGAGTCTTACTGCAGCCTTTTACGGTGATAAGCAGCCTGTTGCGGTTGGTGTTCAGTTCAGTAGTGATGTCTCTCGCAGTGATGAGAACGTCTTGGACTCTCCAAAGCAGAGGAGAAGCTTTGGTTCTTTTCCATACACACCATCTGCAGATTCAAACTCCTTTCACCAATATCGCTCAATGGATTCTAGCATGTCAATGGCTGATAGTGAAGCCTATTTTTCAGCAGCTGAAGAGTTTGAGCCAGTAAGCAGTGATGAAGGTCCAGGAACCTATCCCGGAAGGAAAAAGAGAAAAAAACAAGCCCAGCAAATTGAGTACAATAGAGGGTCGATCTATCACAGTGTAGAAGGACCTCTAACTAGTACAGTTCATGGAGAAGCCAGTCAAGATCCAAAGACTTTGCCAATCAAGACTCATGCTTCACAGGCTTCATTTGTTTCAGCATTGGGAGGAGAGGATGATCTTGCTGAGCAGATGTATATCATGGAAGCTGAAAAGGCTGTTGAGAGTGATCAAATAACTTCCCATCAGCCTATAATGACCTGTTACCAAAGTTATCTTACCCAGTTTCAGGTGGTGAACTGGTCAGTAAAGCATCCAACAAACAAAAGAACCTCAAAATCTTCCCTACATCGACCTTTAGACCTTGATACCCCAACTAGTGAAGAAAGCTCTTCGTCTTTTGAGCATCTTTCTGTTCCAACTTTTAAGGTATGGGGAAAAAATAGCTAAGAAGGAAACAAGTGGCCTAGGAAGGCTAGAATGTGCTGTGTTAAGGAATTCCTATTAACTAGGTCAAAGGAAACTTGAAACAATTTGCTCTTGGTTATTAAGAGTTGTGATCTCTTGATATTAAATTCTTAGGATTTAAGAACAGAAGGCTTTGTAAAAAAGAGAAGAATTAGTTACTGTTTTGTGCATGAAAAGTGTATTTGAATTATTGAGAGCTTTGTAACTCTCATTACTGCACTCAAAAATGTTTTTGAATGACATCAAATAGGATGTGAGTTGTAGTGTAGTTTCTTACAAAATGTACTTACAGTATACTTGAGTAACTCCTCCACCAAAGCTTAGCACTTCAGTTAGTTGTGGTTAACTATACTGTGTTATATAGGCTGTAAACAGCTTTACCTCAAAGTAAAATTGAGAATCCCCAGATTTAGACTACAAGGTGCTGAGATTTGGCTTTATTTCCTATTTAAGTTCTTTCTGGGAGTATTCTGCACCAAAACATTAAAAATGCTGCACAAAATAACACCATGATAATCATACCAGTTTCAATTATTTGGTAATTTGTTTCAAAATGCCAGTCAGCAAATATGTGTGTAATAGTACAGACTACCACTACCCCAAAAATTTGCAAAGTGTTTTTTGACAAACAGATTAATTATTAGGCCCATTAATGCAGAACTTTGAGTAATTAATTTAAACTACAATACTGAAACCTATTTCTCACACCTTTTAGAAGCAGTGCAAAGGTTTGGTGGAGCCATAAGTAATGGAGGGGTTGAGGCAGAGGGAAACACCTGTGTCATTGCTGTCACCACATTAGCTCCTGAAACCAATGCCCAGTCTGTCCCTACTCACTGGCCCTACTTCTGAACCAGTCTGACACACCACCTTCTCCTGCAGTGCTAAGTGCCGCACTCTGTTTCCTAATCTGGCTCCATGGGCAGGCTACTGTAATGAATATAGTCAACTACTGCCTGTTACTACTTGTCAGCTGGTTATTCTGGTGGTACAGTGGTATCTGGTGGGTGAAAGGCAGAGCTGACGCACTTCTTGGGCAGAATGTATTTTCTACAGCAACAGACATAAAATTTTGCATGTGCTCAGTGGTGCAGAATTTCTCCAGGAGCCTTAAGTATTCTGTGTGAAGGTGTAAGTTTGAAGGCGCTACTAAAATCTAAATAAGACATGTTAACAGTTCATTAATATTTGAAAACTTAGGATCCACGACCAAAAAGTTCATGTTGGGGCTAGTGAACTGGTTAAAAGAAAATTTAAAAAAAATTATAAATCAGGGTTGAGAAGATTTAATCCTCTCCCTATGGTTGTACTTAAGATTTCTTTTTAGTTTTGAGGTAAACTTAGTTAACTTCAGTGTTATCATCCTCTCAGCAGTTGCTTCTACATAGTTTGCACAAGTAACTACAGGTTGAAACTTGCTAGTCCAGCACTCTCTGGCCCAGCAACATCCGTGGCCCATCCTGATTTTAGTTAGCTGGATGTCCACTTATCATGGGTGTGGCCAAGTTTCCTGCAGTCCCATAAAGTTAGTTTACAGCCACCAGTCCTGGCTCTTAGTGTTCTGTGCTGTTATTTAGCCCCAATTTACCCCTAAATGTCTTCTAAGTGCCCAGTAATCAGTGGAAATGTTGGTAATGCTGCTAAACAACATTAGCCTTCAGTGGTTCAGCAAATTCTCTGGTTTGGCATCAGTCAGGTCCTACGGGTGCTGGACTAGAGAGGTTCATCTTGTACTACTTCGCAAATGCTTCATCAGGAACCCTGCGAACATCCGACAAAAATAAATCTGCAGTAAATGTCTTAAAACTTGAAAAATATACAGAAGACTTAAATGGATTTAAAACTGCAATTTAGTGAACAGTCTGATCATTGTATTTCATAAACAAGTCTGAAAATATACATTTCAGTTTGTTCTTAAGTTCATAATTAGCAGTCTCCAAGTATGCGTGTCTTTCAGAGACTGTCTTTGCAATAGATTGTCATAGTGTTTGGTGAGCTCTGAAGTCAAATCAAAACTGAATATATAAAGTACAGCAATACTTTAATAACTTTTTTTAATTAAGAAAAGGTAATTTATTTTGTCTCAAAATCCTCATAAAGTATTGCAATCACCTAATAGGAAAACAAAGACTATAGAATAGTACAATTCAGAAAGGTACCACCCTCTGCTCTGAATTAGTTTACTAGGATTGTTTGCATATTGGGATTAAACAGAGGAAAGCAACATCTACCTTAAAACAAAATGTTTCTGATGTGTTTCTTTGTGCAGCAGTATGATTGGGTGCGAGCATTCCAGTGCTTTCTGATTTCAGGATGCACTAGCCTTCTTCCCCTCTTTATAAATAGATGCCAATATGAAACTGAACATCAGCAGTTGTAGAAATGTGAAATTATGCCTTCTTTGGGTTACTCCCTTTATCTTTCTGAACAATAAACTGTATTAAATTTGCAATTTTCATGTCATATGAAAAATAAACATAATTTTATAGAAATTTAAGTAATTAACACAATTAAAACTAATTTTAGATGTCCTTTTGGAGTCATAGAAACACTGTGTATATACATCTTTCATATATTGGTGTATTAATTTTCATGTGAGAATTTCAGGATCTGATCTTTAACTGGTTTAAAATGCAGCTTAATGATGGAATTCATGTACAGCATGTTAAAAAAACTAGACACAGTAACAGTGCTTTTATCTGGCATGCTGAAGGATGCGGGGAGCTGATACATTTAAAATTCTGGTTAATTAAGAGGGAAGGGTTTGGAGTGCAGAAGGTGTGGGCTTGCGTGCGACAGCAGGTTGGGGCATGGGAGGAATTTGGGTTGCGAGATGGGAGGGGTGGACGCTCATCTCTGTTGGCCCCCGTAAGCAGCTCTCTGTCCCTCTTGCTCCTGGTGAGGGCACAGCCAGGCAGCTCTGCTGCAAGTAGGCATTCTGTCTCCACGTGCGGGCACTGATCCCCGCTGCTCCCATTAGCTACAGTTCCATGCCAAAGGGCTGGGCGCCATGGTGTCCTTGCTCGGGGGGGGGGACGACAAGGGGATGAGTCTCTGTGTGTGCAGAGCCACCTGGCCATGCCTTAACCAGCAACAGCAGTGACAGGGAGCCATTTGCCAGAGGTGAGAGCCCCACTGCCCTAAGCTCCCTCCTGGACCCAAAATTGCTCCAGGAGCCTGTGCCCTGCATCACCCCCTCCACATTTCAAACCCTTCCCTTTCTGTTAACCAGCTTTTTTAATTTACCAGTTCTTCCTATGCCACAGCATGCCGCTCTTGGGGAGGGACAGAATAGTAGAAATCTTCTCTTGAAATTATAGGATTCAAGGACGGACACGCGCACACGCACACGCACACGCACTCTCTCTCTCTCTCTCTCTCTCTCTCTCTCTCAACTCAAAGAAGTAATTGTCTTGTACTGTTTTAGATTGTTAAACAGGGTCTTTCAGCTAATGCTTTGCTGGACAGAGGCATGCAGCTTACAGGATCAACATCCAAGTGAGTAAAAGACTGCATTACAGCAGAGGTCCTCAAACTGGGGGGAGGGTGCTGCTGGGGCCCTGAGCAGCCCCCACAGCTTATGGGGAGAAAGAATCACTTAGTTCCTGACCAGGAATCCTGGCTGCTAACCCTCAGCGCCCAGGGCTTCGCTCCCAGCTGTTGTGGCAGGTCTCGCACATGGGCCCTCGCTGCCAGCCTCAGCCCTTTGCTGAGACTCTGCTCCTGCCCTAGCTCCCAGCTATGGGCCTCTTTCATATTTCCTTCCCGTGCACCCCTGAGCTGTAGCTCTGCTCCCAGTCACCGCTTAGCGGGGGGGTGCAAAAAGTTTGGAGACCACTGCATTATAGTGTTGGTATGGCTTTAAATGAGAGGTGATGGTTTGTGTAATACAGGTTGGACCTCCCTGGTCTGGACCTCTCAGGACCTGACTGGTCCCGAATGAGGAGATTTTCCGGACCAGGAGAGGTCCCTTCCCCCATGGCCTGTGCTGAATGCTGTCAAGCCCTTCCTCCCCCCTCCCTGGCCTGGGCAGTCGTAGCTCCCCAGGCCAGAGCTTCATGGCTGCTGCCAGCCTCGCCCCCCGCTTCTGCCCAGCCACTGGGGTCAGAACTTCACAATGCGCCACCTGTCTGCACCCACTCCCAACACAAGGCTTCCAGTGTGAGTCACCAGCCCTCCTGCCATGCTCCTGTCCCATGGCCAAACCTCCGTATACCTGAGATCTGTGGTCCAGGAACATCTGTGGAACATCTCTTGCTAGCTATATTAAAATATGGCTGGTGTCGGTGGCATTTTTGTTATGTATCTATTTCAGAATAAATTTTAGTACCGTATGTCTTATTTTAAGACTTTTCTGTATTGCTCCTCACCCAAGTATATGAGAACCTCACAAACATTAAAGGAGTGTCCCTATATGGGGGAATATTTATAGACTGTGAATTGAGTCCCAAGTGATTTGCCAAGGTCACACAGGAAGCCTGTGGCAGAACCAAAAGTAGAATTTGGCTATAGTGATTAAGGCATTAGACTGGGACTCTTGAGACCTTCCTTTTATTAATGGAATAAAAATTCCATTAATGTTGAGAGTTGCCATGACAAATATTGTTTTAACACTGTCTTAACCAGTGTTCACGTCAGTCATGCCAGTGAAGAATTTCAGCAAACAGAGGCCAATTTTGCTATCAGTGCATGCAAGTAAGCATTCCCCAGTTCAGAGTTCTAGCATATGTAAATAGGTACTTTACACATCTGAGGTTTATATACATAGCCTATTACAAATGTAGTCTATTATGCTTACTCTGAAAAGTATCTATGTCTTGAAGACCCTCCTCATTCCTATAGACCCTTCTGTTGAAATCAAAAAGGCTTGTTTAGTCTTGCATTTCTTGCTCAAGGCTCTGATTCTTCTGGAGTAGCTATAGGATAAGAAAATATAATGTTACTATAAATTTTGTAATGCCTGTTTTGAAACTTTAAATGACGCGTGTCTGTTTGACTCGTTTAGTACGCCATATACTCCTTTGGAAAAGAAAACAATGGATAATACAGATGATGAAACAGTAACAGAAGAATGGACGCTGGATCATCCAATCTCCCAGACTAGAACAACAGCTATAGTGGAAGTAAAGGGAACTATTGATGTTGTTCTTACTCCTCTGGTAGCAGAAGCTTTAGACAGGTATTTTATTTTATTTACTTTAAGATATATGTTTAAAATTACTAGCTATTAGAAGACCAATTACTAAAATGAAAACTTGTGGATAATCTAGTTGTGTGTATATATAGGCTTTGGAAAAAGAGCAGATTTTATATAATGACTGGAATAACAGGTGATGTCCTGCTCTTATCCCCCTCCCACCTTAGAAAAGGCTAATTTATGTAATTTCACAAGACTGCATTATAGCAGAGGTCCTCAAACTGGGGAGTGGGAGGGTGTTGCTGGGGCCATGACCAGCCACCAGAGAGGGTGGGAAGAGAGAACCACCCAACTCCACACCAGCTCCTGGTCCTGTGCCAGGGATCCTGGCTGCTAGCCCGCAGTGGCCAGGGCTCTGCTCAGGGCCCCTGCTACTAGTCTCACCCCTTTGCTAAGGCTCAGCTCCCACCTCAGCCCCTGGCTATGACCTCAGCCTTGGCTCCCTTACCTTTTTCCATGTTTCCCTCCCCCTGCTTTCCTGAGATGCAGCCCCATTCCTAGCCCCAGCTTGGGGGAGGAGGAGGAGGAGGAGGAGGAGTAAAAAATGTAGAGACTGTTGCATTATAGTGCTGGTGTAGCTTTAAATGAGAGATGAGCAAGAGAGCTAGAAAAAGTGTTATCCTGACTTGTGGCCTTCTCTGTCTCCTCCTTGGAAATTAAACTTTCTTTTGTGAACTGATTCTTTCTTCTCTTATAGGTATATAGAAGCAATGGTACATTGTGCTAGCACTCAACATCCAGCAGCAATTGTGGATCATCTGCATTGTAAAGTCCTGAGAGAAGCTGTACAGAACAGTAAAACAACTTTTTCAGAAAATGTACGGAAACTACAAACTTTCAGAAGGTTTTGGGAGAGCAGAAGCGTGTATATTTTTATTGGATTGGGTGGGATGCAAGATAAACTTGTAACATTATAAATGTCTTTATTTCAGATTCAATTTTGATCTTATCTGATAGTTAAGGAGGCATGCACGTTTGTTATAACCAGATGTTCTCCTTGACGTGATTGAGCACATAAATATTCCAGTTCCAGTGTCTGCATTCCTAGTGCACTTGAGTAAAAGATTTTTAGCTAATAGTATCCATTGTGCATGTGCATACACTATGCATGTGCTTATACTTCCATTAATGGCAGAAATGACAGTCACCCCACTCCTGCCTTATTTCTTCTTCGGTACCTATGGCTGTGAGTTGGAGCTCCAGTGTTGCATGGAGCTCATGTAGTCTTTTATTTGTTTAATATGTAGATAGTTTGTAGTGTGTGTTCGCTGTTGTGTAAATAAGGTTTGAGTTTGTTTCCAGAGCAGGGAGTTTGTTGTTTTCTGGTGATGAACTACTACAGTGCCACTTGAAAATGTAAAGAATGCCCCTTAATGATGGTCATACATATTGCCTGATATGTAAAGGCAAAGGGCACCCAGTGAAAAGATGGTCAACTGTTGGTCTTTCCGGGAGCAGAAATCTCATGAGATTCTCCTGAGTAGAGTGTCCAGTTGTCCTGATATGAAGGACATTATCTTACATATGCAATCTATTACCCACTTATCATCCTTAATTTTTCACTCTTGGTACCTGGTCACCGTACCATGGGAGTACCTCATGGAAAAATCCATGCAATTGGCCTTAGATCCAGGCCAATGTGGATCTGAATGGGCTAAGAATTCATCATCCCCAAGTGCTCTCATTTAGTCCTTGGGCCACATTCTGGCCCTCAAGAGACAAAAGCTTATGAAGACACACAGGGAGCAGAGGCATAACTCTTCTTACCTGGGTCATTTTCCAGGTCAGTGAGGTATTCCGACTCTTGGAAGGAAGAGACAGAGTCAAGACCCAAAAAGGGCTCCTCAGGCTCCCACAAGAACTGTAGTTATAGGATTTTGGTTGATAAGGGCTCTCCTAAGTTCTCTGAACTTCAGGATCAAAGACATCAAGAGTGTCACTCCCCACTACTGGTAAGTCTGGTGCTCATCAGTGCTGTCAAGATCATACAGTACACTGCAACTCCAGTGCTGATAGCACCAGGGCTGCTGATATTGATGGCAGTGTCCTCCACATCAGCATGGGGAATACCCGTGACAGATATCTCTACTATGAGTACCATCATGTCTGCTGGACACTGCTGTTCTGAAGAATCTGGTCTTGAGCACAAGGCACATGTGCATCTAAAATGGCATCCATGGAGACATGTCAAGAATTGACAGTTAGAGAACTGTTATTTACACTATAGGATAGCAGAAAAATCTATACTACTATACTATATTTGAGAAACGGTGTGGTATTATTAATTAGTATAATTTCGTACAGTACATATTGGGCTGGATTTTTGACTTTTGTAAATTTGACATAACTCTGCCTGGTATTCTTCCAACGGATTTTTTTATGGAATACATAATTGATCATAGTTCATTTTTTTGAAATAATTTCAGAAAGTTGTGTTTTGAGATTGTGGGCTAGACTTCCGCTAAAAAGAAGCCATAAAAGCACATCTATCTTTTTATGAGAGGAGTGGAATAAAGGCAGGCCATCTGATCAGTATTTTGAAACTAATTGTACAATTCTCCTCCTCCACAATTAGGAATTTTTTTCTGTCCTTGCTAATGACTCTTTTTATTTTTATTGTACTTCCTATCAAAGCAACTAATCTTTTGGGAAAAGGAACTCTTTGAGTTCAGCTTGGATCTTGTAATCAGTTGAAATTTTTGTGCTAAGTGGCACAGCCCTTCGTAACATGCTCAGACTCGGACAATCCAGAAATCATGATACTGTAGGATGGAATCAAACCTAAGCCTATTGCATTGCAATGCTTCTGAGCCAACCTATTCACTTTACATTTAAAAATATTTTGATAGGTTTCAATTAATGGAAATTACTAACTGGTACCACATTTTTTTAAAGTTATTTTCCAAACAGGATATTAGAAGTGTGAAAACAGAGAAACTGCCAACAGGAACAACAAACCAAGGACAGACACAGACTAATCTTTCACTTAAGCAAGATAATGTGACAATTAAAGGTCTTCAAGCCAATGTTACCATACCCAAGGTAATAATTTTCTGTTCATCTGTGTAGTCTCTCAGTAGATCACAAGCTACCTTCGTATGTGTCCTTCTTATTTTTTCTTTAGCTTAACTCTAGCTGTGATAAATGATTGACATATTTTGTTGAGGATTATACACTTTTGACACTTTGCTCAAAGTGAAATAGATATGCAAATTAAGTATAAAATTAGTTTAAACAGGGCAATGGTATCTGAATAAACTTTTGTTAAACTCTGTAAAAGGTTTAGATATAATTCAATTATTTCACACTCTCGCATTTCATTTTTAATGGAAATGATGTAGATGATACCGATAAGAATCCTGGGATATTGAGATAGATATAATCTTTTTTTTTAAAGGGGCATTTTTTTTAAACTTCTTTATTCTTTGGGGGGGAATTTTATGTTTAGGTAAACTTGTGTTTATTGCAAGCATCAGTTGAAGAAACCACAGCCACTGCTTCTGGCAAAACTGTGACTCATGTTTCCTTAGTAGCTTTGTGTTTTGATAGAATTGCTACACAAGTTCGCATGAATAGGTAAGAATAATACATTTAATAATTAATATTTCATAACTCTTAATCTTGTAGATCAGGAGAATCTGAAAATGTTTCTCTGAACTTTTATTGGTCAATGGATTTTTAAATATTAATAAGTTTTTAAATGAGGTGGAGAAGACAACTTTGGAGTATTTAAAGCCTTAATTCTTGCTTCAGTTACACAGGCTTACCTCTTTGTGATGCTGGGGGCGGGGGGAGGTTGGAATTGTACTTCTGTTATTGAGAGAAGAATTAAATCTTTGTTTTCCTAATGAACGTTCATTAGTTTTGTGAACAAAGAAGTCTTAAATATAATTTTTACTCCATTTTAAGCTGGTGTAAAACTAAACTAAACAAATATACTAATTGTCATTGAGATGGTTTTGTATTTATTTTTACCTTTTTAACTTACAAGGGGTGTGGTTGAAGAGACTTCAAATAATGCAGATACAGGGAGGAATTCAGTAACATTTGATCGGTACATCCATTCCAGTAAAATGCAACCACAGTCTTCTGGCTCACTTAGATCGAATGCTGGAGCTGAAAAAGGAAAAGAAATTGCTGCTAAACTGAACATTCATCGTGTTCATGGACAGCTTAGAGGCCTTGATACAACAGGTTAGCTTATTCATAAATGTGGAAACAATCTTGTTTTTCTTGGAGGCATCAACTTGGAATGTACAGCTGAGTTTGAATCATATTTCAGTTTTTCTACTCCTAACTTTTAACTGAAATAGCCAGTTTGAGCTGTCTAGAAAATTAGAGCTTTTTTCCAAATAGTGGCAGCTGGTCCAATCTTTGGTTTAAAATGCAATACCCATTAGTGAGCCTTTTTTTTTCCTATTGTGATTTTCAGAGGAGAGAGGAAGCAAAGTTTGACACATGCTTTTCTCCTTGTTGTTTGATTAGTTGCAAGAGTCCCTTTGGTGACAGAGTTTCGCCAACCATATTTCAGTTCTGTCACATGATGTTTAGGATTACTCTTCTAATTTTTTATATAATTTGAGGAATCTGACTCCCATTTTGTACCTCAGACTCTAAAGAAAGTAATATAACAAATTTAAAATAGTCTGTTTTGGGTTTTTCTTTCCTTACTAATCAGTGGAACTGATTATGTGCATTGCACTTTGCAAGATTGCACTTTGTAGTCAACCTGTGGAACTCCTTGTCAAAGGAGGCTGTGACGGCTAGGACTATAACAGAGTTTAAAGAGAAACTAGATAATTTCATGGAGGTAGGTCCATAAAAGGCTATTAGCCAGGGGATAGAAATGGTGTCCCTGGCCTCTGTTTGTCAGAGGCTGGAGAAGGATGGCAGGAGACAAATCGCTTGATCATTGTCTTCGGTCCACCCTCTCTGGGGCACCTTGTGCTGGCCAATGTCGGCAGACAGGCTAGTGGGCTGGATGGACCTTTGGTCTGACCCAGTACGGCCGTTCTTATGTTCTTATGTTCTTAAGATGGGCAAACGCGTGTTTATACTAGCCACTAAATAATCCATGAATTTGTGCTGAAGATATAATTAAAAATAGCCCTTGAAACATAGTGTTCTTGAGCAAGCGCCTTTAAAAATAACACACTTTTTTATATGCCATGAAGTTTTCTTTTTATCTCGGGGTATGTCTACATTTGCACCCTAGTTCAAACTAGGGATGCAAATGTAGGCATTTGGAATAGTCAATGAAGCGGGGATTTAAATATCCCGTGCTTCATTAGCATGATCTCGCCGGTGCGTTACTCCAATCAACAGCTGTTTTGAAAGTGAAAGTGCGCGCCCTTTGGTTAGAACTAACGCATCCCGGCGCGCACTTTCACTTTTGAAACAGCTGTTGATCGGAGTAACGTGCCAGCGAGATCTTGCTAATGAAGCACAGGATATTTAAATCCCCACTTCATCGACTATTTCGAATGCCTACATTTGCATCCCTAGTTTGAACTAGGGTGCAAGTGTAGACATATCCTCAGGGAACTTCATCGGTATCACTATTTCATTCATCACTTGGAAACATTCAGCATATTCCAAATAAATACCTTCAGCAAGATTTTTCCGTAGTGCTGAACTATCTCAGAAGCTGAAACCAGTCATAGGTCAATTTGTCAAAGGCAACCACAAACATTTCTTTATATAGCATTATATTTTTGCTAACTGTACCTCAGCATCTTTCAGATTGGAAATGTATTTCGACTTTAATTTAGGTTGTGTTAGAATGCTTTCTTCTCCAGACTCTTTCAGACTGTTTGTGTTTAGGAGACAAATGAGGTGGAGAAAGGGAAACAGTTCTTAAAAGAATTTTATGAGCAATGCTTAAGGAATAGGTTGGTGCCAAATATTAAGATCACATTTTTCAATCTTTCTCTTTTGTTCATAGTCAGTTTTTTTTTTAATTATTGGTACATGGAGGAGGAGCCCCAAAAATAAAAAAAGCCCAAACAAATCCTCTTTAATTTAGGAAAATTGTGCTGTCAAGCCATAAATTCTTTGTCATCATCTATATAACAAAAAAAACAAACCTTCTTTTTACAGACATTGGGACTTGTGCAATAACAGCGATTCCTTTTGAAAAGTCAAAAGTCCTTTTTACTTTGGAAGAGTTGGATGATTTTACTTTTGTAGATGAAACTGATCAGCAAGCAGTTCCAGATGTAACTCGACTAGGTCCCAGCCAAGAAAGGTGGGGCTGGATAATGTTTGAATGTGGAATTGAAAATTTAACAATAAAAGGTAAAACTACAGTACTGCAATACTACATCATTCATATTATTTACTATTAATGTAATTAATGAAATGCTCTGTTCTGTGTTCCAAGTTTATAATGTTCATTTTTAATTTAATTCGAAAAGTTACTGAATATAGGCGGTATTAAACAGTTTATATTTTATGTGAACATACATTCCTTACACAATATATTCTCTGGGTAAGCATGTATAGTTCTCTATATAATTCACATAGATGACATGTACTAGGTGCAGAGTAAATTTTTAAGGGATAAAATATTAGATTTATTTCAGCCTTAATGATATTAAAGAAGCTTTTGTCTATAAAACTGAGTTTGTAAAGATAGAAATTGGGCCATGATCCAGCAATCAGACCCACAGTAGGGGTCTACTTGCAGGTTTGGAGCCTTGTTTGCTCACTCTTGCAAAACAAACAGTTTGAAGTATTCTGCATCTGAATTATTGTTTTGAGTAGATTGTATGTTTAGTATTTCAATAAAGAGATAGGGCATGTAAAATTGCTTTGAGGAGCTAGATACTCATTCAGAAATAGGTATTATATTTACTTGTATCTAAATATATGTGCACAAGGCTTAACCAAATTATACAGTAAAGTGTTTGTGAAAGTAAGAGGAATTACACATTTTTTGCATGGGTCATGTGAGTGGAAAGTTGGTGAAAATAGAATAAATTGAACAAACAAAGAATTTTATAAAAAATTTCTCTGTGTATTTACAGGAGGAAGACAATCTGGAGCTGTTTTATATAGCACGTTCGGAGTGATGGGTAAATCTAATACCAGGGAGAGAGGTGGATTGCTTGCCTCCAACAATTCTTCAGATTCTCCAACTGGTAGTGGCTATAATACTGATGTGTCTGATGATAATCTTCCTTGCGATAGAAGTCCCTCTTCAGACATAAATGGAAATTCAGTTTCAGATGAACAGGTAGGTGAATGACCTCTTAAATTATTTAGATTGGTACTTGACTCAAAGGTTGACTTTTTAAAGCAATTGCTAACTATAGTGAAAAATTACAACTTTTGTACTTACTGAACTTAAAATACCTATTTACCTAGTTAAAATTGCAGTTTTTTGAAGGAAACATCCAAATGTGTTCTTGGGAAATGTTGTGTGGCAGAGGTATTTTTATTCCTTTATCTAGGTCAGTGTCACATGAAATTTTATTTTTTGGAAGACAGTATGTAATGTGCTTTTCTGTTAAGAAGTTGTTGCACTCAGAAAACCATTTTCGTCTTATGTTGGTACCTCTTTTTTGTGTAGGATGAAGGAGTTGAATCAGATGATTTGAAAAAAGATCTTCCTCTAATGCCTCCCCCTCCTGATTCCTGCAGTATGAAGCTGACCATTAAAGAAATCTGGTTTAGTTTTGCAGCTCCCACTAATGTGCGCTCTCCTGCCCATATATTTTCAAGGTATAACTTCTTTAGACTTAAAATAATTAAAAGGAGCAACTCTGTATATTATTAAATCTGATATATTCTCTGTGCAGTGTCTCTAGTCATTGCTGCTTCTATTATTGGATAATGACAAAATTTGGGGATTTAGATGAAATTTAGTATCACTGTACTATGTGAATGCCTGTGTATGTTGTCGTCATATTCTATGGAAATGTATCTTTTTTAAAAAAAGGAATTAAAAATGACTAAATAGTGAACATAGTGAATAAACTTTCATTTTCTAAAGGAATTTAGGCAGTTAAGAACCTAAAGGCTTGACTACTTGAGGAAGCTCATATGCTGCTAGCTAGGAGGTGAAGTTAAAGTTTATGAACTGCTCTTCATTAACACTCTCATGAGAACGCTCTTAGTACACACTAGGAATGCCTCTGTGCACAGTAACTTAATACATGTACAAAGTCTATTAAGTTAAAACATACAACGACACTAGAAGTGTGAAGTAAGTGTCCATAGTGTGTTGAGTGGATGGTGTGCACTAGCTACTGTGGGCTTTTTTGCCTTTGAAGAGATAAGCCCTTGCTGTCATTGAAAGTTGATGGGACTTAAGCTCCTAAATCACTTCTGAAAATATTCATGAGCATGTTATATTTGCAATGATAGTTACTGAAAAAGCTGGAAATACCAAAGGTGAAGTTGCACATAATCCTAAGTATAAAATAAAGCAAAGGTTTTTGACCAGTCTAAGAGTAAATACTAATTTTATCCCATTGAACTTTTATTGTAATGTGTACATATTTTTTTTTTATTCTGAGACTGAAATTGTTTGGGAGATGTGATGGTATTGGTTGAGAGGGAGGAGGAAAGTGTATCATTTAACTTCCTATCTGTTAAAACTACTTGTACACTCTTGCACAATACTCATTTGTGTAACCTATCACTTTGAAAATCTAGCTACCTAATGCCAGGAAGGAGGGAAAAAAGTAACAGATCCTATAGCAGGAGTGAGAGAAGGGTATTAGTGAATGTGTTTCTGGCACTTAGTGTCACATTTTTATGTTACCACAAGTTTTAAATATGAATAATATTGTTTATATCTTAACATTTTCAAGCCAGTAAAGGTTGTTTTGTTTCACTTTGTAAGTCTACCTGGTTAGATAACATCCAACTTAAGCTAATGCATAATGCATATTTAGCAAATATAAAGCAAATGTAACTGATTATTGCTGAACTTCTGTCTTATAAAATTTAATTTCACTTCAAACAGGCAGTTGAACCTACTGAGCACTGCAACTCCTGCTGTTAGTGCGTGGCTTGTTCCCATTGATCAACTAAAGTCCTCATTGAACAAATTAGAAACTGAAGGAACTCTAAGGATTTGTGCTGTGATGGGTTGCATAATGACAGAGGCATTAGAGGTAGGTGACTCACTGAAAAATAAGGGCAGCAGTCTAAAAATAAGCACAGACAGCACATCTTCCTTTTTTGTCCGGCTTTTTTAGTGATTTATAGGTAACTGAAATCCTATGCTTGTTGAACTGGACATTGTGATTTAGAAACAGAACCTAAACTTGCATTGGGATGGTTTCTAGCTGTTGTTTGAGGAGAAATCCCTAGGTAATTTTCAACGTGACGGGCCTGAGTCTTCTCTCATACTGTTGTTAAATAGTATGGGTACCTCCAGTTGAAGTCAGCAGATACACTATTGTAAAATTATGGGAAATGAAGAGAATTAGGCCCCATACTCACTGATTTGCTGTCTGCAACAATGGCTTTAAGAATAATGGTGTGAATAATTCCAGGGAATTTTTCTGGGCTACAAACTGAAACTTAATGGAAAAAATGTGAATTCTTGGACATCATTTATGTTGTGCCCAGGCACTGTATTGAGCAGTATTAGCTGGACGTAGCCAAAAAATTTTTGAATTGAGGGTGTGGTGTTGGATAGAGAGGAGTGAACTAATTGCTGGAGCATGGAAAGAAACATTTAAGATTTCACTCACTTACTCTTGGCACTTCCTATGTGACTTATCAAAGTCTTAATTTTTTACTGGATAACTTCTGTAATTCTATGGCAGAGTATACTGAAAATATTGGCTTGCTTATACAACTGAAAAAATATTAAAAAGTTGAGATTTGACTTTAGTTCTACATCAAGATGACTATCACAAGACATATTACAGCAATGGTATTACTTTAATGTTTAATTCACTAAAAATCTATTGGAATTTACTTCATGATTATTCAGAAATGTCATTTTCCTGCCAAATTCAAAATAATTTAGCTGTAGAAACTGGGGGATTTGATGCAGAATTTAGGTTAACTGTGTTGTAGAGTTCACATGGCCCTGATTATATGTAGTAGGCTTTGTTTTCTTCTGTTTGACTAAATCAGTCTTGGTGGAAAGGTTTTCCATGGCTTTCTTATATGCTATTACAAGACCTGTCAGGTTAAAGATTGTTATAATTGCCTGTCCTCTTACCTTAAATGTCATCACATCCTTGAAAATTAAATTTAAAAACCTTATACTCCAGGAAACAGCTTATATTATTAGGGTGGCTTCTTCTAGTATTAAACTGTTAGAAAATAATTTGTTTAGCACGTCAGAAGAATTATTAATTTCTGTATTCCATATCTGAACTTGTAAAATGTAATTGCAAATGTAAATGTGGTATATTTTACTTGAATTTTTTTCATGGTATAGTTCAGGAAATATCCTGTTCTATCAGTGGAGAGAACATAAAAAAAAAATCTGTCTCTAGTTAGATTTCCTTTAAATCTTCCACAGCAGCGTGGTATCATTAGAGTTTGACATAACATAAGAACGGCCATACTGGGTCAGACCAAAGGTCCATCTAGCCCAGTATCCTGTCTGCCGACAGTGGCCAATACCAGATGCCCCAGAGGGAGGGATCACAGCAGGTAATCCTTACGTGATCCCTCTCCTGTCACCTATCTCCAAAGAAACAGAGGCTAGGGACACCATTCCTACCCATCCTGGCTAATAGCCATTGATGGACCTAACCTCCATGAATCTATCTAGCTCTTTCTTGAACCCTGTTAAAATTCTAGCCTTCAACGCATCCTATGGCAAGAAGATCCACAGGTTGACTGTGCGTTGAGTGAAGAAAAACTTCCTTTTGATGGTTTTAAACCTGTTGCCTATTAATTAACACTGTAAATCAGACTGTCAGAGCCAGTAGTTCATGCTGTCATTTTCTGGGATGCATCCCACACCAATGAGGAGTTGTGTCGCTGCCTGCCTGTAATCTTGGATGTCTTAAATTGCTCTGCTGCTGTGGCCAACGGCCTAGACACTGGCAATCAGCAGACAAACATGCACTGAATGTCAGTGTGCTAAGCAACTCTGATTAAGCAACTCTGATTCCAGCAGCCTGCTTGTTACGCTCCAGCCACACACTCTGATATACATCAGCTTTGAGTACACCTGGCAAGTTGACCCCACCACTTCCTGACCCAGATTTTCCCATAAATGAGTGCTCTGCAATGTCCACCCCTTAACCATTCAGAGGAATAATACAGTTTGCTTACTCTTCTGAAGGAACAAAATGCAGGGCTTATCACTTTAACTGAAGTTAGCAATTCCTGAGATTCAAATACAGTATTGGTTGGTTTAGATCAGGGGTGGGAAACCTTTTTTGGGTCGAGGGCCACTGACTCACAGAAAAATCAGTTGGGGGCTGCACACAAGTGAGAAGCAAAAAGCAAACCTCACTGACATGTCCCCTGACTGAGAAGGAGAAAGACACTCCCCACATTCCCCTCTCATACCAGAGCCTGGAGGAGGGGGGAGCCTAGTAGATTTTGTGTGCTTTAGCCCTGAGGTTGAGCAGTGAGGGGGGGAGATGGAGTACCAGCATGGACTCCCCAATTCTGGGGAGGGGGTGCTGAGCCTCGGGGGCTTGATCCAGGCAAGCTGGGGGCCACATCCGTCCCCCGGGCCTGAGGTTCCCCATCCCTGGTTTAGATGGAAAATAAAACAAGTTCATTAACAAAAGTAGATAGGATTTTAAGTGAGTTCAAGTATGAAGGATAGTGTTTACAAATGGTTACAAGCAAATAAAAGGGAAAGATGCTTTGTAATGGCTAAGACATAACAAAACAAGCTACAGATTTTGTTCGATAGTTTCCATACCAGTCTACCTTCCAGAAAAATGGTTGATCACCCTTTTAGTCAGGATATCTCACAACATCCAAAGTGCTCAGTTTTTTAAATTATCTTAGGTGAATAATAATTTAGAGTTCTTTGCCCCTCTCTTTTGTAGTCCAGCAAATCTTTGAAATTAATTATTCTGTAGAATACCTCCCAAAGTAAAGTTCATTCAAGCTTTATTCATGGAGTCTTCTGGTGAAGGAAAGTCCATGCTGGTTTCATCACCATCTGTGTTTGAATCATAGGGCTGGAAGAGACCTCAAGAGGTCATGGAGTCCAACCCCCTACCCAAAGCAGGACCAATCCCAACTAAATCATCCCAGCCAAGATTTTGTCAAGACTAGACTTAAAAACCTCTAGGGATGGAGATTGCACCACCTCCCTAAGTAACCCATTCCCATGCTTCACCAACCTCCTACTAAAATAGTTTTTTTCCTGATATCCAACCTAGACCTCCCCCATTGCAACTTGAGACGATTGCTCCTCATTCTGCTGTCTGTCACTACTGAGAATAGCCTCTTTCTATCCTCTTTAGAACCTCCCTTCAGTTAGTTAAAGGCTGCTATCAAATCCCCCTTCACTCTTCTCTTCTGCAGAATAAACAAGCCCAAATCCCTCAGCCTTTCCTTGTAAGTCATGTGTTCTAGCTCCCTAAATTTCCTAATTTCCAGCTCCCCTAATTTTTGTTGCCCTCCTCTGGATGCTCTCCAATGTGTCCACATCCCTTTCTGTAATGGGGCCCCCAGAATTGGATGCAATACTCCAGATGTGGCCTCACCAGTGCTGAATAAAGGGGAATAATCACTTCTCTAGATCTGCTGGAAGTGCTCCTAATGCACCCTAATATGCCATTAGCCTTTTTGGCTACAAGGGCACACTGTTGACTCGTATCCAGCTTCTCATTGTCTGTAATCCCCCGGTCCTTTTCTGCCAATCTGCTGCTTAGCCAGTTGGACCCCATCCTGTAACAGTGCTTGGGATTCTTCCGTCCCAAGTGCAGGACTCTGTGCTTGTCCTTGTTGAACCTCATCAAATTTCTTTTGGCCCAATCTTCCAATTTGTCTAGGTCACTCTGGACCCTATCCCCACCCTCCAACATATCTACCTCTCCTGCAAACTTGCTGAGGGTGCAATCTGTCCCCTTATCTAGGTCATTAATAAAGATGTTGAACAAAACCAACCCTAGAACCGATCCTTGGGGTACTCCACTTGATAGCAACCGCTAACCAGATATCGAGCCATTGATCACTACCCGTTAAGCGTGACAATCTAGCCAGCTTTCTATCCAACTTATAGTCCATTTATCCAATCCATACTTCCTTAACTTGCTGGCAAGAATACTGTGGGAGACCGTATCAAAAGCTTTGCTAAAGTCAAAGTATATCACATCCACTGCCCAGGGTTGCCAACCCACAGAAATTTCATTTACAGACAAAATGGGAAAAATTTACGGACAGATAAATTTTTTTACGGACATAATTTTTATACTATATTAAGATAACATAAATGGCCAAGAGTGAAAAGTAATCATTGTCATTCATACATCAATGTGATGACGCTAACTCGGCGGGATAATGTAGATGATAACATCATGTAGATCACGTGATTCACGTTATGGCACCTCAACCATTGAGCTAAATAAATAACTAAAACGTCCAATTTCCACTGGTCCGCAGTAAAATGACTGAAGCAGCACAGAAGAAATTTAATTGCTATAGAACAATTGCTGTTTTTTGAAATTTTATTGCACTTTTACGAAATTTACAGAAACCTAAATTTTTTTATGGACTTCACGGACATGTCCAATTTTGGTTAATTTTTTACGGACTGTCGGTACATTTATTGACGGTTGGCAACCCTGCCACTGACTTCCCCATGTGCACAAAGCCAGTTACCCTGTCATAGAAGGTAATCAGGTTGACCAGGCATGACTTGCCCTTGGTGAATCCATGTTGACTATTCCTGATCACTTTTCTCTCTTCCGCGTGCCCCAAAATGGATTCCTTGCGGATCCCCTCCATGATTTTTCTGGAGCCTGAGGTTGAGGCTGACTGGTCTGTGGTTCCCTGGATTGTCCTTCTTCCCTTTTTAAAAGATGGGCACTACATTTGCCTTTTTCCTATCATCCGGGATCCCTCCTGATCGCCACAAGTTTTGAAAGTTAATGGCCATTGGCTCTGCAACTTCCTCAGCACCCTCGGATGCATTAAATCCAGCCCCATGGATTTGTATATGTCCAACTTTTCTAAATAGTTCTTAACCTGTTCTTTCTCCACTGAAGGCTGCCCACCTTCTTCCCATACTGTGTTGCCTAGTGCAGTAGTCTGGGAGCTGACTCTGTGCAGACAGAGGTAAAAAAACTAATATAAATAAATTGATCTGTTCCTGAAATCTTTTCCCCCTACTATGTTCTTGAGTTATCTCTTGCCCTTCTTAGCTTGATAGTTTTTAAGTAAATGCAATCCCTTTGTTTTTTAATTTATCTTGGAGGACCCATTAGGGTGGCAGAACTACATACCTTTGTCTGAATTAACTACGACCTAGCCCTGCCTAGCAGACACACTTGAAGAAAATAATTTCCATTTTTTTGTAATTTTGAATTTGTTTTCAATACATATACCAGACAATAATATTAGTAATCAGTATGCATTAGCTTTATATTGATATTTTATATGACACTTTTAAGATACAGGTTTTGGCATTAGTGTGTTCCAGTACCCTCAACTAGGGATGTAAGCGACTAGTCAACTATCCGATAAGCAAAAGCTTATTGGATAGTCGACTAGTCCCTCAGCTAGTTGCTTACCCATCACCCTAGCTGCCTCTGTCAGAGGCAGCAAGGTGGGGAGCAGGAGCTGGTGCTGGGGGGAGCTAGCTTCAAAGCTGGTTCCCCTCAGCACACACAGTGGGCAGGAGGGTAACGGGGACTGGGTGCTCACGCCCAGTCCCAGATGCTATGCCTCTGCTTTTTAAATGTATTAAGAGCCTACTGGCTGATTCCTGGCTCACACTGTGTCCCCCCCATTGTGCTTTAGCCTTTTAAATGTATTAAGAGCCTACTGACTCTTAATACATTTAAAAAGCTAAAGCACAGTAGGCAGGACTCAGCGCAATTCTGGACAGCTGATTCTCAGCTCGCGCAAGGTCCCTGCCCTGCGCACAAGCCTTTTAAATGTATTAAGAGCTGACAGGCTCTTAGTACATTTAAAAGGCAGAGCTGCAGTGGCTGCTGTGGCTCCCTCACTTATCAATTAATCAATTAGTTGATGGAAAATCCATTAAATAGTTGATTAAACTAAATTTAACATCCCTGCCCTCAACCGGTTAGACCGGCTGAAACTCACTACCCGGTATCAGAGAGATGTGATGGGTAAGGGAGTGTCTTTTGTTGGTAAAGAAGACAAACCTTCAAGCAAAATGCTTTGACACAGAGCTCTCTAACAGGTCTTTGTAGCTCAAAAGTTTGTCTTTTCCACCAAAAAGTTGATCCAATAAAAGATATTATCTCACCCACCTTATCGCTCTAATATTCCTGGGATCAACATGGCTACAACAACATTGCAAACAGGTACCAGCTACAGGTGAGCTCAATGCTCTCTTACATTAGGATTCTGTTTAGGTCACACAGAGGTTGATAACATGCATGCATTTTGTATATTTTCACTATAGGGAAAATATATACATGTATAAATATTTATTTCAGAATAAAAGCATGCACTTCCCTTTGAGGAGCAAATACAACAGGCTGACTAAAGTGGCTCGTTTCCTACAAGAAAATCCTTCCTGTTTGCTGTGTAATATATTGCATCACTACCTTCATCAGGCAAATTATTCCATTATTGAGGATGCTACCATGGTGAGTTATCCTTTAAAGAAGTAAATAATGGTGTATATGTAATTAATAGTTTCACGGTTTTGAGTTTAACATGTAATCTCAGGTGTCTTAATTTAGATAACTCTGCAAAAACATTGAAGTGCTCATTAGTTAATATATAGTGCTCGTATTTTTTAAAATACCATTTCTATACTATAGATTAATAGTTTATAGTCTGTTATTTAGGTACTTTATTTATAAATTATGGCAGTAATCATAAATTTAACAAGTAGATTTTAAAAAAATACCTTAATTTATTGGTCTTTCTATGTCATGTTTTGCCTTTATTTAAAAACGTGCATTCTCATTTTTAGGTATGAAAGCTGCAGAAATGTAAACAGATCAGAAACTTTGTTGAGAGTATGTTCTGCATGATCAGAAAGTGCTTTGTAACATTGATCTTTTTTCAGTTTACATTAAAATAGCATGGTGTGTGTCTGTATTTTTAGAGTGATGGCCTTCCTGCGTTAGTGACTTTAAAGAAAGGTCTAGTTGCTCTTGCTAGACAGTGGATGAAATTCATTGTGGTGACACCAGCTTTCAAAGGAGTTAGCTTACACAGACCGGCTCAACCATTGAAACCCCAAACAACTGCACACCATGAGCATGAGGATGGAGTTGGATTAGACAGTGGAGGTGGCCTTCAGAGTGACACAAGTGCTGATGGAGCAGAGTTTGAGTTTGATGCAGGTATAGTCATGTTGCAGTTATGCTCTATACAAACGACTTGGGGAAAAATATTTTAAAAGCAGTCTTTTATGGTAAAGTAGAATAAATAACTGTGTCTTTTAAGGCTGCGTCTGCACTATAAACCTTACAGTGGTGGTGTTGAGAGAGCATCTCCTGATGACTTAGCACTGTGTACAGGAGCACTTTTGTTGGTGAAACTTATGTCACTTGGGGTGTGGGTTTTTTTTCACACCTGTGACCGACAATAGTGCCAGTGCAGACTAAGTCTAATGCTTTGGCATCTGATATTAAAACTCTGTGGTATTTGTTTAGTCCTCACTTTACTTCACAACTAGATTTGGAGTTGCCCACCTGTCTTGAAAAATTTACATCTGATTTTCTTCCTTGCTTATTCTTACTTGATAACATAAAATATTTCAGCTTAATTAGTTGCCTCATGTACATTTAACTTGCATTATTTTGTACTGTCTCTGACATCGTAGACTTAGTTCATGCATATAAATGGTTGTAACTTAGTGTCTGTCTTTAAAATTTAATGTCACTAAAAATACTTATTAAAGGCTGCCTTAAAAGTCTTGAAACATGCTTGACAGATGCATTGTACTCTTGTATAAATTCCAGCCTGTCATGTGCTTGGAGCTTTGTTCTTTGATAGATCAGTCTTTTGCCATCTGTTTGCCAAAATGCAAAAGCATGGATGTATACATGACAGTTTGGGAGTAAGTATACATAACAATAGACACTCTTGGATTTGTTTCACATGTAGTTAATTTGTATAATTTGTTACATGGTTAAGCTACAGTCAGTGAACACACAATGCTCCTAGAAGGAACATCTAACCGCCCTCCACCTGCTGGAGTTTCTTCTGGGCCTGTAACTGGGGCTGAGATAATGAGGAAATTATCCAAGACCCATACTCACAGTGATTCTGCTCTTAAAATAAAGGTAAGTTTAAAACTTTGAAAATATGGGGAGAGAGAATTATTTTGTTTACTACTATATCTATTTCAAGTTTGATTTTGTGTCCAACAATAATTTTCACATGGATTAAATGCGTGCTATGACAATTGAGACATGTTCCTCATACTGTAGAAAAAAAGTTGCATTATTCGTGCACCGCACTTTTCTTTTTTTCCTGCTAACTCTAGGACCTTAGATTTAAAAACAGACGCTTAAATTTTGGATTCCAGAATGTATAGGTGCACATGAGTAATATCTAGGATAAAATATGTAGTTGTGTGCACAAATTGGAAGTTTTTTGCAAAAAACATGCAGATTAGGGTTATGATGTAGAAAGTCTGCTGTCACTGATGGTATTACACTGCAGAACCCCATCTGACATTGATCTGGATATTCTTAGAGATCCTCCTTGATTTTGTTTCTAGAGATGGTATAACCCTTATTCCTCATACAATGAGGTTTACCAGTTATTTCGAGAGAAGGGTTTTCTCTCGAAATAACCGCGTCTTAACAGCGTCTGTTATTTCGAAATAGCACTATTTTGAAATGGCGCCATAACGCGAATATGCAAATGAAGCATGGGATATTTAAATCCCGGCTTCATTTGCAATTTCAAATGTCTTCATTTGCATCCCTCTCTCGAAAGAGGGTGCAAGTGTAGACATTACCAGAGTGGTTAATGTAAACTTGATAAGCCATGCTCACGGTAGCATAGTAATGGTAGCACTGAGAGTAATCTTCATGGTGGTTCTTTGAATAGTGTCTCTTAACTCCATGTCAGGTGCACATGCACCCTGTGACTCTTTAATTGGAGATTTTCAGTAATGATGCCCAAACCAATGCTCCAAAATGGTGGCGTTTGCTTCCTCCCCTTTTCACTGTTCAGTCCAACAGCTATGTAGTAGCCAGTTCTCCCCTCTACCCCCCCACCCCAAATGTGAGGGTGTGGTTTTTTTTTTAAGAAACTCATAAGTAGTGGGCTGGGTAGAAGAGCTTATTCTCTCATTGTCCGCCAGCTAAATCTAGTTTGTGGCACATGACTTTGTGCCACTTTTCTTGTTTACCAAAACTAATATTCACACTGTCCTGGAATTATATTAGTAGGCCTTGTTGTTTGCACTAGTTTAGTCTTTATCTCATTTTTGCACCTTTTCTTATCAGCAATTGTTACAGGTTATTGTGACACCTTAATGAGTTTTCAATTAATGTTTATTCACAGTTAAGGTAAATTTGTAGGCCTCATTATTACAACACCACTATTTGCCCTCCTTCCTTTCTGCTTCAGCATTTCATCTTGTAGAACTTTGAAGTAAAGAAGGAACTGAGGGTGGTTCATGTGTGCAGCTCTGTATCTCCTTGGTAATGAGCATGAGAATATCTGGAGCACATACATAGACTGAATGGAAACTGTTATTGAAAATCTCTGGTCACAGATGAATAGGTCATGTATTCACCTGAATACATGTTCAGCTTCTTACACAAAAAAATAGGATTTTTTTCATCTTCAGAATGGGGTATAACTAATAATTCTATAGAACACATTGTGAGGTGGAGCAAATGCAAATTATATAAAGAGGCATTGAGGATGTAACTTGTCCAAAACTGCCAAGAAAGTTAGAATCAGAGTCCTATTATGATTGAGGAGTTTCTGGATTCTGGTCGTGTGTTCAGGCGTAATAAAGTGTTCATAGCTCTTAATTACTTAATTCCCTTTTATTATGTATGCATAGATTATTTCTCATTTAGTGTTTGTGTTTTCTTTGTGAAAGGGTATACATCCTTACCATTCCCTAAGCTACACTAGTGGGGACACTGCCACAGATTCACCAGTGCACGTTGGCCGTTCTGGAATGCCAGTCAAGGAAAGTCCAAGAAAGGAGAGCCTACTTAGCTACCTCACTGGAAGTTTTCCTAGTTTGCACAATCTTCTTGAAGGAACTCCTCAAAGGAGTACTACAGCAGTTAAAAGTAGTTCTTTAACAAGAACAGGTATTGTATATGCTATGTCTGGGGTTTATTCAGCTTACTTTATTAAGAGCTAATTACAAAAAAGAAGCAATGCTTTCACAAAGCTGATCACTACTGTATTAGGGTATTTTCCCTTCTGACTTTTTAGAGAAGCAGTAAGATGATTAAAGCAGTGCCTAGTGGCATTTGCTATATTTTAATCTCCCCCACCATCTTTACATTGTTATAACTTTATGAAAAGAATAAAATTTTGAATTGAAATTTTGAATGTCTGGTCTCTTTGCAAAGATGGTATACTGTGTGTGTGTACACATGCGCATACATGTGTATGAACATACTATTCAGACAACAGAACTGAGAAACTTTGTATGTAACTCTTCTTGAGAAGGTGCCTGGCCTAATCATAGACTAGATTAAGGCTACGTCTAGACAGCAGGGCTATTTTGGGATACCAGAAGTATCCTGAAATAGCAATTCCGTGTCTTTAAATGAAATAACGGGTGCTCTATTCCAGTTTCCCTATAACCCTTGTTTTAAAGGGCTTGTTGTAATAATGCTTTCTTTCAAAATTTGGCGCTGTGTAGACAGTGCCAAATTTTGAAATAAGTTATTTAGAAATTACCTTGAAATAAGCTACGCAATTTGCATAGTGCAAATTGCATAGTTATTTGGAGGTAAGGGTGCTGTGTAGGCTCACCATAATAGATTATAAAGTCCAAAAGGACCACTGTGATCATCTAGTGTGATCTCTTGCATAACATGGGCCGTAGAACTTCCTTGATATGTCTCAGTTTAAACAGGAGTCAAATCTTTTAGGGAAAAATTTAATCTTGATTTAAAAATGGCTTGTGATAGAGAATTCCCCACAATCTTGGACTAGCACTGGGGTTGCTGCTTACCTTCTGTGACTTCCTGGCAGTCAGCTGCTTTGTTTTTTTCTTTGCTCACTTGCAGCTTTTCTATATTACCACTTAAGTTGATACAAGTTACATCCCTCAGAGGTGTAAAAAAGTCACCTCATGAGCAACATAAATTACATAGTCTTAAAGTGGTCTCTACATCATGCTATTAGTGGAAGATCCTCTCTTTGAGGTTGCTAATGGGAGAGTGCTCTCCTGTCAGCATAGTGTATCTTCACCAGACTCGTTAGTGGCATCAATGCAGCTGTGCATAGATAGTGTAGACTACCCTTTGTTCTTTCCTCTTTTGCCTCTGCTACCTTTCCATGTTGGCTGTGTCTATAAGAATAGTTTATGTGAAGGGGAATTGTTTAGTAACTCAGTGATTTTGAAGAACTCTGCCTACATATGCACATCACAAATTGAAGATCTCCATTTTAAGTGCTAATGCTTTCCTTTAGCTTTTTTTTTAATGCTGAAAGCCAAAAAACAAAATAAATAGGTTCAAATGCATCATCAAATGCATCATCAAATTTTAAAGTGAGAGTCAGAAAGTACACAACTTAACATATAGTCATTGCATATCATATACATTTAAAATTAGTATCTAAACGTATGCCATAAATCTGTGGTTTCAATGGAAAAGCAGAAATGAAAAAATGACTGTTAACATAGATGGATTAATACCATACTGAGAAGGTTAACTTTGTATTTCCTGACTCTTTTTGTTATTGTTTTTATGGGTTGGAGGCTCTGAACAGGATTGAGGCCTTGGTCTACTAGGTGCCTTATGGTAGTAAGATCTTGTATGATCTTTAGGGTCGCCAGATGGTTTCAACAAAAATACCGAATCTCTCTCCTCCTCCCCCCCCCCCCGAAAAAAAAAAAAAAACAGGGAAAATTTCTGTTGGGGGGGGGAAGGAGGGGGGGAAGGACCAAAGTTGTTGAGCAACAAAAAAAAAGGACCCTAACAGGTCCTACTAAGCAAAATAAATAAATAAAATAAATAAAACAGCATGACCCCTTTAATTGCGTGCAGAGTCAGAATAGGGGTAGGAAGAGAAGAGGTTGAGCACTAAGACCCAGGGAAGGCATTGCTTCCCCTTGCTCAGATGTTTAGGTTTTTTGCTGGCAGCCATCTTGTTTTCTTGGTTGAGCCAGAAGGGAGCTTCCCTGTGGAATCAGGTAAGCAGGGAGTCCGGGGGCTGGGCCCAGTTGCTGAGTGTGTTGTAGGATTGCCAGGTGCCCAGTATTTTCGCCTCCTGGCAGGGGAAAAAACCAGAAAATACCGGACATTTTAGGTGTCCGGTATTTTCTGAATTTTTTTACCGGACAGGAGGCAAAAATACCGGACTATCCTGGCAATACCGGACACCTGGCAACCCTAACTTTGTGTTGCTTGTCTTTTATTGACAACTGTACTATGAAGTATGGAAGGTTGACGGATGACAACCAAATAAATATAATTTTATAAAAAAAAGTTTTCATTTTATGTATTCTTACTAGTATTTGTGTGTGATAGACAGACAAAAGTTCATTAAGTGCCAGCTTCCTCAACTGAACCTTCGTCTAGTCATTCTGAGTAAGTCTACCCAGCATTTTGGAGTGAACCTTCTAGCCCAGTTTGACATGTTTGGCTTAGAGGGGCTTGTGCTACTGCTCTAAAAATAGCTGTGTGGCTAGAACTTCGAAGTTGCAGCTTGGACTGGAGCTCAGGCCCTGAAGTCTAGGGTAGGGGATGGGTTTTACCAGTAGCAGAAGTTTGCAAAAATGCTGTCTGACTTTTTTATAGCTTTCTGAAATCCCTTGAGGAATTCCTGTATATTGGGATAAGTTAACAGGAAAGGTACCTCACCATTTTCTCATTAGCAATATAACTATGTTGTGTACCATTTTTACACAGTAATTTTAGTGTTGTAGTCTTTAAAACTTCACTATTTTATTAATGCAGGTAATACTGTGGCCACCGACATGTTATCTGAACATCCTTTATTGTCTGAACCATCGTCTGTGAGTTTCTATAACTGGATGTCAAATGCTGTTGGCAACAGAGGAGGTGTAGTGCAAGAGTCTCCCAACACCAAATCTGGACACAATAGCCTTCCAACAGGTATTATTAACTATGACTGAACTTCAAAGATATTGTATAGTTATGAGTTTTCCTTGAGTTATTCCTTACACTCTTGTGAAGGGTATTTTATTGGCAAGATAAGTCTATTTCTAAGCTTTCTCGTATGCAGATTCCTACAGTCTGATTCTTGTAGCTGTCACTGGCCTGTCAGAATGCAGAAATCTGCATAATTACCATATGATTATCTTTAAAACGGGGCTAATAATGCTGCTTTATATCACAGGAACAAAAATGGCATAAATTGATTAGTGTATTTGAAGCATTTAGCTATTACAGTGATGAATATAGAAAAGCCTTTAACATAATATTAAATCTCAATATTCTGCCTTCTCTCCAGACTGTCTTTTTACTCAGCATTTTAAAGCTATAGGTCATCAAAAAATGATCCCTTCAGAGCCTCACTTCAAATACACTGGAAAAATCATGCATAAAAACACAAGATAACTCTGAAAACAAAGAAGGCAGGGTCAACAAACTGCTAAAAGATAGCTTAAACAAAAATAAAGCCTGAAAACCCTTGAATTCCTTTTTTCAGGCTGTCCTGCAAGGAATTAATTGGAATTTTGAAAATGTCACAATATGTTGCAGATCTTTATTTTCCTCTTGTGTCAGCAAGACACTTGACTCTACCAAAAAAAAAAAAAAAGCCTTATTCTGTGTATGCTAGTTTATACAGGGAAAACAGATCCTCATTGTCCCTGTTCAGTTTTGAACCTAAATATAACAAAACATATTACATCTGTTTTGAGAGAGATAAAATTTAATCTGAACACGAGGGGAGATAATAAGAAGACATGAGGGGCAATGAAAGAGGGAAAAAGAAAGGAAAGATGGGATTGAAGGATTTTAAAAAATTGGTTAACACATATTAAGCAGATAATTTGCAGCAGTTTACTGGTCTGTTTGCATAGCTCTTTTGTAATCCTTCTTATGTTCATAATCTTTAAATGTGAATATTTAAAGTTTCAGTTTCTCTATTAATAATTTGCAAGTTCCTTCTTTTTAATTTATTAACTGTCATTTAACCTCCCTTTATTAATCTCAGGATGTAATTATTACCTTGTAATTAATTTATGGTTGAACAAATACAGACCCTGATCCTGAAAACACACTGTGTGAGCTTAACTGCACATACATACGAAGTGTTCATCCACTGAGACTCTGATTCTGTAACCCGTTAATTCAGTAACCTACTGTTCTGTGCAAAGAACCACAAAATGTTATGAGCTTGATTTTTAAATAACCTTTGTTAAACAATTGCATTGGTTGTGTAATATTTTAATGGTGTGATTTTATTTAATTAAACCATAATAATTTGGTCACAAATTCAGGTTCCAGAAATTCCTGTATGATTCTGTGGCCCACAGACATAGTTCTATCAAAATTTTCTTCTATAAAGGTGTATGGTGACATCTACAATTCTATTGTTACATGTAGCATGTCTGGATAGAGATGAATAATTTAGCTAGTGAGTCTTGCTGAAATACAATGCATGGCTTTCTTAAAAAGGAATATGCAGTCTGCTTTCCCAGCAAGTCAGGACCAGTACCTGAGTTGAGTAGAAGCCATCAGGGCCCTTTTACAGGTGCAGGCAGAAGAAGAGTTAGCAATGGTATTGGCAACCATTTTTTCTTCCAGTGCAGTTTTTTTTCCATTGATTCTTCTTTATAGAGTAGGTTTCAAGGGAAAAGAATCCTACCTCCCTGCCTTTCTTGGCTGGCAAATTCAGTGGGCGACTCCTTTAGTTTCTCACCTACTTTTGTTTGACCAGCCATATGTCTAAGTAGAGCCAGCCATTTTTTCAGTTGGATTGCTAGTATCTGTCTCTAGGAGAACAACTAACAAGTTTTTGTCTATCTAGAATGGAATCCAAGTGGGCAAACATTTAAATACTACATATCATTTACCATACAGTAACTATGGTTCTTCAAGGTTTGTTGCCTACAAAGATTCTACAACCTGGCGTCCTTACTTGCTACTACAAAGTCCTACTCCTCTAGGATTCTGTGCTGGCAAAAGAACTGAGGGATAGTTGGCACTTTCCATTTTTATGTCCTCACGTGGAGAGGACATGAGGACAGCTTCAGCATAGGTGTGGCCACAATGGGCACTACTGCCTAAAAAGAATCTGATTATGTCATGCAGTGTGTGCACACAATGAATAGACCTCATGTGGACAATATATCTCAAAAACCAATAGTTAGTTATAGCATAAGTAACCATTCTTTTTGTTGAGTTTTCTGTAATAATAAATAGTGTTGTAACAGGAACATTCTCCAAACACATCCTGCAGACTCACTAATTCATGGAAGATTTACATTTTAGGCCTGCAATTCCTATATTTTGATAGGGGGAGGGGAAGAGGGTGCAGTATTTTTATTACTGCACAAATTTGCCAAACTGACTTTCAGTGTTCTGATATTTAATAAGAATATGATACATTATTTTCCACAAATACTGTGAGGATCCGCTTATTGAAGTTAGCTATAGCAACTTAAAATACACTAAATGTCATGATAACTCAATAAAACATTCTTTGAAGAGCTTTTCTCATATGTTAGTAGCCTAGGAAAAACTTTGACTTGTAATGCGACAAAGTGGATGAAATACGATCTTTGTCTTGGAACAACGAAAGAGAGAGAGAGACAGAAAGAGAGAGAGAGAGAGGCTTTCAAGCCCCACAAAGATCTTCTCAGGTCTGTAGACGAAGAAAGCTTGTCTCTCTTTATCAACAAAAGTTAGTCCAATAAAAGGTATTTCTTCACCCACCTTGTTTCTCTAAGATCCTGGGATCAACAAAGCTATAACTTCTAATCAGTATTCCACTTGTTTCTACATAACTATTTGTTTGAGTTTTATTCTTTGTATAGACAGTGTAAACTCAGTGTTGTGACTTGCTATGGTATTATGGAGTGTTCAGACATGGATTTATTTTGTAGGTGTTGCACCCAATCTTCCTACAATACCTTCTGCTTCAGACTTCAATACTGTTCTGTCTAGTGACCAGAACACTTTGGATGGAACACATTCTCAGCATAGCACCAGTCAGGATGACATTGCAGGTGTCGAAGAGGGAAACCAGGGATTTCCTGCTGTTCAGCTTGCAGATGCCCAGGTGGGTTTGTTGGGAGAAAATAATATTTGATAAAATAAAGTAAATCGTAAGGTAGTTATATTGTTCCACCTTGTATTATATTGTACAGCATAATCTTGTGAGGACAGAAGTCCCAGGAAAGCTTTCTGAGAGTCTCCTAATGCTTCCATGAGTGAGGACTAACAGGGCTTTCCCCTTTCAATCTTACAAAAAAAAATAGGGGATTTATGATAAACTGGTTCAGGAACTCTCTTGTGTGGAGGGCCTTCCTCTGAAGATTTATTTCATTGTCCAGTCAAAAATCTGGGGCAGCAATTGGATAGAACCAACTCACCCAGCTATAAATTTAAAGCATCGAGTGGTTGAGGTAAACATGCTGCATAGGTGTTTTACTGGGCTTTTGGGGATAAGTAGGTTCACTACATTTCTTATCTCTTTAAATCTTTTGGATTTGTACTTTTATTTGTACAGTAAAAATTAAATGACATTTAAAAGGAAATCTTTCTTATTTTACAATTTATATAGTCGGCCTATCACAAATACCATAAAATTTAAACAATAAAACTAATTTCTGAATCCAGGAAATGGAAGTATAAAAAAGGATCTAGGCAAGAGAGCTAATTCAGAGATCTTACATTTTTATAGGTTGTTTTCAAACCTCTCCTGAGCCATACAGGAATTCAGTCGCAAGATGAAGTGCCGCTGTGTTATAGAATGTATTTCGGAGAGTACCTTTCATTCTCAGGTACTTTGGACTGTCTGAGAGCAGATATTGTTGATTCAGATACAACAAAAGAAAGGAAAAGCAAGAGAGCACGAAGGTATATTACTACATATTTATTTTTAAAGTATATGTATGTGTAAGAGAGTACAGAAATTGCTTTTTTTTACTATTTCAAGTTCCATTTGACTTCCTAAAACACATCCTCACAGAATGGGAAAAGAGTCTTTCATTAAGTTTTATTTTACTTTCACTAAAGCTACATCCAAGATATTTTGATATCTACATATGTCACTTTTAGAAATTTAAATGCGGTTTCAGAGACCTCAGATGCTTATGTAGATTTAAGGTCTACAACAGGAAAGTCTGGAGAGAAGAGCTGGGGCTGAGGAGATGGGAGATAGAGATGTTGACAGGGTTTAGATTACCTTGTAATGTAATTGTCATTTACTGAGTAAAACTGAATAACTTGTTTGTTTGCAAAACTTCTTGGATGAGAATGGATGGTAAAAACAACAAATTACATACCAAACTCAACATTTCATAGAATAAAATATTGAACCAAAATGACTTTCCCACTTCTATTCATTAGCCAATATATTATATAGTACTGGAAAACTGTGTGTTAAAAATCAATAATCAGTAGTGGAAAGGCAATTTCCTGAAGAAAGTGAATTTTTTATATTGCTAATTTATTGAAGTTTTTATTTAAAAGCTATTTAATGCTGGATGTATCGTGTATTTTAAAAAAATCTGGAACTTTTATCTTTTTTTTTTTTCTTTTTTTTTTTTCCTGTTAGACAAGGAGCTGTCAATCTTCCCCCACTTGAATTCAAACCAGCATTGATGTTGGAAACTTTTAGCATTAGTGCTGTTGTAATGGAAAAGTCGATGTGTACACCCCAAAACTCAACCAATGCCCTTTCTTTTCATGACCTGAACAAACGTTACTATAATACTTTTCACTGTAATTTTACAATTTCCTGCCAGTCCATAAGTCAGCATGTAGATATGGCACTGGTTCGGCTTATTCATCAGTTCAGCACAATGATAGATGATATTAAAGCCACACAGACAGACATCAAACTTAGCAGATACACTGCTGGATCGGCTTCTCCAACACCTACCTTTAAAACCCGCAAACACAGAGACTTTCGCTCTTCTGACTTTAGCCGCAGTTCCCGAGGAAGTCTCAATGGAGGCAACAGAGTAAACAATGCAAAGAACAAAAGAACCAATAATGAGAACAATAAAAAAGAATCTCGAAACAAGAATTCTCTTGGGAGATCAGAAAGAAGAACTTCTAAAGTATCCAGGAAGGGATCAAAGGATGTAGTTGATCACATGACCATTCATATGGATGACTCAGATTCAATTACAGTGTCAGAACAGAGTGAGCCCTCTGCAGAATGCTGGCAAAATATGTATAAGCTGCTGAATTTTTATTCACTTATCTCTGATCCTACAGGGATTTTAGAAAAATCATCTGAACATTTTGGGCCAACAGGTAAGATGTTTTCATGTTGAAAATAATGTCATTTACACTGTTTATTTCTTGTAGTACTGGATTCTTATAGATTTTACAAATGTGAAGATTCATTCCTAAACAGTTTACTAAAAGTTATGAATATTTGTGTAGTTTTGCTTAGATAAATGACTGTAAACATGGAATTATTAGGTTTCAGGTTGGCATCTGACGTCCAGTCAAAATGGTTCATGTTTGCAAGTAAACTTTTGATTTGCCAACTCTACAAATTCCATGTGATATCTGAAAGTCAAGCTAGTTTCATTCTGTACCAAGTTTGATACCAAATTCTGCTGTTTAGGAAATTGTACGGTTCAATTGTTTTCAAGTTTTGCTCTCTGGTATGTTCGTGCAGCCCTATTCTCTTTGTTTGGGTTGCACAGGTACAACTGAGGGCAGAAGTTGTCTCTGTAGTTAAAATTTAGTTAACAGTTCTGTTGATCAAATGAGAGCAGGGTAGTTTTTCTGTAGAAGTTTTAGCTTTGAGAAGTGGATGCAAGTGCTTTTTTACTGAATTGAGTAGGTATAACTCTGAATATATAAAAGGAACAGAAGTTGATAAGGAGTCATTTTTATTTATAGCTTGGTATGAGTCCCATTTCATATCCTCATATGTTTAAACATACATTATTTGAAAAAGGGCTAGGTTAATGTGCTATGGAACTTTTAGTGTACACCAGCAGAGATCACATAGGCCAGTTAGTGTGTGACACACTTGCAAACTAGAATTTATACCCCATCAGTACTTATAGATACCCTATATAGACAAGTCCCCGGTCACTTCACAGAGCAAAATTTCAGATCTAAATGTAAGTAAAGAGGATGAAATACTTACTTTATTGATATCAAACTGCTGTTGACTTCATTGGAGTCAGGATTTCTCCCAGAGTTGTGGGTTTTTTAAGAAGTTGGATGCATCCTACAGTGTATTTAAACTGAGTACAGCAAAGTGAATTAAGAATTCAGTATTGGGCTTATGTCTAAATATCATTTGGTTAATGAACATTAGTTATTGAATTATATAACATCAGAAATGTCTTCAGCACTTCAGAATCTAGCTGAGACTATATTCTATTTTGTCAAAAAAACTGTTTTAAAATGTAAAAGATAAAAGCATCATATTGATGTGAGTGCTTCTATTGGATATGGAGGAAGTAAGAGAAATCCAATTAATTGACAAAGGATAAAAATCCATAATACTCCATCTTCATTACATGTAAATTCCATTATTACATTGCTTAAAGTGCTTAAAAGGAAACTTATCAACTTATCCACCAAAAACTAAATTATCAGAACTTTCTGGCCATGAAATTGACTAGAACTATTAAGGAAATCTAATTAAAGATGAAATATTTCAAGTGGGCAAATTTCTCCTGTTTTTTTTTTTTTTTGTAGAGTTTCTCCCTCTAAAATCTCACATCCCACTTTGTAAGTGGAGTCAAAAGCCTAAGAACTAGGCACAATCAGGGCCGATCCACGGGTTTTTGGCACCCTAAGCAAACTATAACTTTGGCACTTCCCCCCCACATTCAATAGAAAGAAAAATGAGAATGACATTTTACCTTTATTTACTTACCATTTGAAATGAACAACGTAAAAATGAAAAAAATATATATTGTATTTTTTCTATGTTTCATTAACCCTAACACAATTATACTGTATAGGGTAATCTGCCCAGTAGCTGATATTTTAAAGTTTTAACATTTTGAAGTTGTAAATCATGGGGACATAAATCGGGCAATTTTAATTTAATTCATCATTTCAACATTGACTTAAAACTATTTTAAAAATTAAACAGATGGATGAGTTTGTATTATAATCAAACATTATTGTAGTTAGAATGGAAAGGATTGTGTATGTTAAGTGGTATTTGTTGACATTAGCAGTCAGATGTTTGAAAATTAGGGCTTTACTATTACAGGTTGAACCTCTCTAATCCAGAACGCTCTCGTCCAGAAATTTCCATGGTCCTGAATGATTTTAGTTAGCAGGATGTCCACTTTTTATGGGTGTGGCCAAGTTTCCTGCGGTCCCATAAAGTTTTACAGCCATCAGTCCCGGCTCTCAGTGTTCTGTGCTGTTATTTAGTTCTACTATGCCCCTAAATGTCCTCTAACAGCCCTGTAAGCAGCAGAAGTGTTGGTAATGCTGCTGGACAATATTGACCTCCGATGGTCCAGAAAATTCTCTCATTCTGAACTAGTCGTGTCCCGAGGGTTCTGGACTAGAGAGGTTCTACCTGTGCCTTAAGAGTAATAGTCCACGATAAATACATAACCTTAATCTTGCAAGTACTTGTAATTCTCCTTTTATAACCTTATTAAAATTTCTTACCAAATTTTTCAAGTCCAACACAATACAAATTCTTCATTGGCACAGCATTTTCAGAATCACGACTTGTAATATGGCAGAACAACTGTTGTGGGTCACTGACCAATCTTCACTAAGTGGTGAGCAACAATGTCTCAACTGTATAACTAGCCAACACTGGGCTACTGAGAGGGACTGAACGGCCAGACCCTGCCCAGGCAGTGAACTCAGGGAGCACTCTTTTGAAGCTATGTCATGACCCATTTTAATTGTACTTACATACACAGCCATGATCCATAATGTGAAATAAATAATTTAACACAACTTCTGACATGGCAATGATGCACTCTTTTACAAGTACGATATTTGATACTTTCATTTATAAGAGATAACATATTAATATATTTTTAAATAAAGAAAAAAATTCACTTCTGTCTAATTTGGCATGCTTTAAAGCAGGGGCAGGGAACCTTTTTTTGGGGTGAGGGGCTGCTGACCCAAAGGAAAATCAGTCAGAGGCTGCACACAAGTGAGGAAAAAAAACAAACAAAAAAAAGCAAACCAAAAACCCCCCAAACTCGCACTGACGGGGCCTCTGACTGAGAAGCAGAAAGATACTCTCCTCATTCCCCTCACACACCAGAGCCTTGGGTGGCCCAGGCTACTAGATTTTGTGTGCTCCAGCCCTGTGGTTTGGCAGCAGAGGGGCTGAAGTGTCAGCGTGGGCTCCCCAATGTTGGGGGAGAGCCTAGTGCCTCGGGGGCCAGATCCATACAAACTGGGGGCCGCATCCGGCCCCGGGTTTGAGGTTCCCCACCCCTGCCTTAAAGCCTGGTGCCCTACATGACCAACTAGTTGACCTATATGTTCGGGCCGGCCCTGGACAGAATGGCTGCTGCTCATTATAAAAGCAGATAAGTGGCCACATAAGCATGCCAGTGTATTAAATCGTCATTATAGACTGTAACATTTCACAAATAGTTTTAGTTCAAGGGATCAGCAATTATTAGCAGTATAGTAATGAAATCCTCTGTAGTTCTATTTCTTGTTGTTTTATCCTTAGAATCATAGAATCCTAGGGCTGGAAGAGACCTCAGGAGGTCATTGAGTCCAGCCCCCATTATCATCTTGCTTTTTGCTCTGTTGTGACAATGTTATTGGACTGATGTGAGACGCCAATGGTTAGCCCAGAGGTGGGCAATAATTTTTGTAGAGGGAGGCCACTTAATGAATTTTACTATGTGGTCACAGGCCAGCTCCACCCCTGGAAGGCTGGGGCCTGGTGAAGAAGGGACAGAGCTGGGAACTAGCCTGCCCCTGGAGTTGTCTCAGGCTGGAGGCTTTGCCTTTGAAACACAGCAAAGGGCTCCAGTCCCCATTGCTGCTGTGTTGCCTGGTAGCCGCCCGGCATTGATGCAGCTATTTAAAAGGCTTGCGGCTCTGGCCCCTGCGAGGTTAGCACCACGACCGTGAGCTGTGAGCCATTTAAATAGGATTCTTCTGCCTGAGCTACAGCCTGGAAACTCAGTGGTACGGGGAGCAAGATATATAAATAGAAACAACCAGATGCAGTACATGGGCCACATCAAAGTGTTAGGTGGGCCTGATCCAGCCCCATGGGCCACATCTTTCCCAGCCCTGGGTTAGCCAGAACATCCCCTTCATATACAGGAAATGATTCCTAGTTTAAATATAAATTTACATAGGTTTCACAATAGATAATATGTACTCATGTTCTTACTAAATAATTGGTATATATTTGTGTAGGTGTTCGGAGCCCTACTGAACCTGCATGTAGAGTTGTATTTGAGAATGAACAGGACAATAGCAGCTTGAGCAAGACACAGAGGAAGCGCAGTCTGGTTACTTCCGAACCTCAGCACGTGACTCTAATAGTCTTTGGAATAGGCATGGTGAATCGCACACACCTCGAAGCAGATATTGGTGGACTAACAATGGAATCAGAGCTAAAGAGGATCCATGGAAGTTTCACACTAAAAGAAAAAATGAAAGGTGAGAGAAAACTTTCTGTACACTAACTTTTAGCTTTGTTTAGACTCACTAATAGTCAGGGCTCTACAAATCGTGTATCTACTCACCCGTGTCGAGTAGATTTCAGCCGGTCGCCCTGTTCACCGGTGGCACGCGCATGCGCAGTGCAGGTCTGGTGCATGCGTGGTGCGGGGCTGGCGAGTGGATTTCGCCATGGTTTGTCGAGCCCTACTAATAGTAATCGACTTCCAGCTAGGCAATAGGAGATTCATTTAACTATGGGTGTAAAAATACCTAAATGTTATATAAGCAATATTTTAGGTAAATTCATTTAAAACATTAGTAAACTGAAATACAATGAAAATACTTTTAGAAAATGAAAGTACAGCTTGCATTTTTGCAACTTATCTCTACCAGCTAATGTTTAAATGTGAAATTATTAAATATAGTTATCAAACACTATGATGTTTATATTAACCTGTATTATATTTTGGGAAGTAATTGATATATTTGGAACTATTTTATTGTATTCTGGTATTTTAAAAGTATTATCTCTTTCCTCCTAAAGATGTACTGCACCAAAAGATGACTGAGACATGTGCCACTGCTCATATAGGTGGTGTTAACATTGTTCTACTGGAAGGAATTACACCAAATATCCAGTGAGTTTGAAAGCAAAATCAATTAAAAAAGAACAAAAACAAATGTCTATAGAAATGGAATATCAGCTGTATGTACAGAGAAATATATGGGACTTACTGTGAGGCCAGGGCTATGATATGAGATCTAGGTCCATGCACAGCCCCCTTGAAGTCAATAGGACCTGGTTGACAATCATGTAGAGCTCATTGTAGGAATGGGTCTCAAGTCTGACTCCTAAAACTAATTTTTATTTCTCTATCTCATACACACAGAAATGAGAGTCAGAGAAGGTTCTTTAAATGGCAGCACAATTTTTTGTTTCATGACCACACTTATAGTGAGTGAGACATTTTCTTGTCCAGACAATATACAGTGAAAACATTTGTATTTGGAGTAAATCTTGCTTGCATTACAAAAATAATTCCATGGAAGATAATGAGACTACACGTGTGAGCAGTATTTGGGCTATGTTGAACATACGTGTATCTATAACTGTGGCCCCAATCAGTTAAACACTATGGGTTTGTCTAGATTACATTGTGTTTTTTTTTAAAAACTGCCCTTTTTCCGAAAAAAAACTTCACCTGCGTCCACACTGCAATCGCGTTCTTTTGAAATTAAATCGAAAGAACGCAGGGGTTTTTTCAACATTGGTAAACCTCAAATTATGAGGAAGAACACCTTTTTCAAAAGAGCTTTCGAAAAAAGGCGTGTGTGGACGCAGAGCAGGGACATGTTTTGAAAGAAGAGGCAATTGAAAAAAAGCACAGGTGCCCTGGTGGCCATTCTGTGAATAGCAGTCAGGGCTTTCTTTTGAGAGAGCATCCATGCAGTCTGAACGCTCTCTTTCGAAAAGCAGATCACTTTTTCGATCCAGTTTTGCGGTGTGGATGCTATCTTTCAAAATAAGCTTTTTCAAAACAGCTCTTGTGGACTTGAGTACTATTATTCCCATTAGCAAAGGGTACGTGCAGAAGAGTTTGCGGGATCAGTGCCTACATAAATGAATGGGTGGATTGTGAGAAATGATAGGAAATAAATCCATTGAGTAAAGATTTTTTTTCCAGAAAATCATGGCTTTCTTGAGCAATTTTTTTCTGCTTTGTGTATGAAGCTTGACTCAGTGACATTGTGTATCTGTAGTTATTTCTATAAAGTTTTTAATAATTTGTTTTCTAAAGTTTGGAGATGTCCCTGAATGGTCCACAGAAGTTCTTAAATCAGAGTATTTAATCTTTTAAAGCTGATTCTTCCCATATGAGATCTTTCTTGCTTCATAAAGGATGAACTCTTTGACCTTTCATGTTGCATGGTCCTTTAAGTTACTTTACTTCTATAAGGTCTGTGCTTTACCCCTCTGCAACTGTCAGAATTTTAAAATATCACCTTTTACGCATGAACACCTAATATGACTTGCTCAATGTCCACATAGTTTTCTCTTTTGCTGTGTTCATGCACTCAGGTTGGAAATGCATGCTTATTTTTCTTAACTGCCTTACCATTTGAAACTCTTTATGTTTGAATTGCAGAGCACTACAAATAAAATTAAATTTTTTCATAATATAGATCACTTTCACACAGTTTCTCAATGTTAGTTAGTGTAACCCTCAGTATGCTACTTTGACGTTGAAATAATGATGGCTAAGGAAGCTATCGCATGTGAAAAGTCACTTGTATCATATTTTTTAAAATAATTCTTGTCTGATTCTCTACACTATATAAATTCTAACTAAATATTGTGATACAGTTTTCTGTACTAAAAAATCTGTACTGTCAATACTGTCTATAGCCAAATAGCTAAATATATTTAACAAGCGTGATGAATAAAAACTCTAAATTGTCAGCCATGTAATACTTGAGATGATGGCTGAAATTCATGTTTCTGTTCAATGCAGTGTTTCTGATCTTGCTTGCATAAAAAGAGAGATGCAATAAACCAGGAAAAATTGCTAAAGTTTCTAAAAACCATAGTGTCAACTTGTTACATTTTAATATATTTTTAGATAATTTGTCATATTGTGGGTTACGAGTATTTAACTAATTTTGCATGAATGTTTATTCTTTATTTGCTTTTTGTTTTTCTTGCTTTCTCTTCAATCTTCATCTATAGACTGGAGGATTTTCCTACATCTCCTACAAGCACAGCCAAACAAGAGTTTCTGTATGTCATACTATTATGTTTGATGGACTTGCAAATAACATTGTGTTGTGTAGTTAAAGGCTGCATTTTTTCTGTTTGAGCATAGCCAGTTGCTGCTTCATAACATTTTAGTTTAACAAACAATAGAATTTAAATTAGCTAATATGGTCCACTAATAAATGGTCCACTATATTATGAAAATGTATCGATAAGTGTTCATTTAACAGGTTACCCTTTTGCCCAATTGTATGCACTGTGCTATAGTTGCTGAAGAAGACGACTGGTTTTAATAACTGTTAAAGCCTAATTCTTTGGCTGTTCTTTATGCAGCTACTATTTGTTTTAATTATATCTAATAGTGCTGTTCCAGGTCAGAGAGCAGGTTAATTTAAACTGTTCTTATCCCACTGTGGGCCTGCTCTTATGACTGCAATCATTTAACTCCTTTTGACTTCACTGTGGGCTCTCTGTCTTTACTTACTTTATTGTTGCAATAAATAATTAAATAACATTTGTAACTATAAATACACACATTAGTTACCTTCAAAAGATACTGTTCTGTTTAAAATTTACAGCAGTTCCAAATCCACTGCCTATTTTCCACGTATACAGGGACCCTATGCCTGTGGGCTTCATGTTTGCTTTCTGCATTTTCCCTACTCTCAGACCCAAAGGAAGTTTTCCAAAACTCTGGGAATTCACACCAAGAAAAAAAGATTGGGGATGGGAAATAGGATAGTGGTCAAACCTGTAAGTCCCTGCCCTCGTTAACTCTGCAAAACTCAGGGCAGAAATGCAAATATGGCCAGAAATTGTATTTTCCAAAAATACCGACCTGGTGGTTTGTCATAGGGATGTAAAATCCTGTTTAATTAATTAATAAGTTAAACATTGTTTAACCACAAAACTCATTAAAGGGGGCTGGAGTGGGCCTCCTCCTCTCTCACCCCTCCACCACGAGCAGTTGCTTCTTCAGCCCAGCTGCTTCCAGTCCTAGCAGGGCTGCCAGCTCCCAGCCCTGTTTATGGGGTAACTTGTTAACTAGTTACCCATTAGCATTTTTATTATGCTAGGTTCTGCACTTTCCCTTCGTGTGATGGGTCAGGGTGCTGCATCTTGCCCCTATTCTTGCATGTTGATGGTTCCACTATTGCCCTACTGGGGAAAGGAAGGGAAGCGAGGAAGAGACCTGGACTCACCCTCTACTCTGGGTCCCAACCCAGGGGCCCTATGGACAGTAGTTAAGGGGTTGAACTTGTGATTCTTTTCCTCATGCTAGCTCCTGCTCTGCCCCTTCAGCTTCTTAGGCTTCCTGCCTTCTCTCCCGCTAGGCAGAGTTTCTCTAGGTTCTCTGTGCCTGGAGAGTCCCTTTGCTCTGCTTGAGCAGGGTACCCTTCTGCTGGTACTCTGATCAACAGTAGTACTCCTCCAAATTGCAATTCGCTTTCGTTTCTGTCTCTGGCTTGACTGAAGCAGGGGTTTTTATTAGGTCTCTGGCAGGGCCTTAATTGGCTTCAGGTGTCTTAGTTAACCTTTAGTAACCTCTCCTCAGAATAAGGGTCTGATCATTCTGGGACTCCCATCAATCATTCTCCTGCTGCTCTCTGGCCATTCTGTATCACAGTGGAGAGTCCCTTCTTATCAATGTTCAACCTCTCATACCTTTGTTGGGATTCTGGGGCAAATGCAGAAATCTGTGAGTAGTAGGGGTGGGAATAATGCTGTGGGATACAGGTATGGCACATAGTTTTTATATAGATAGCATCTGGCCTTCTTCTGATTTCTCCTTTCTAATCTCCCCCAAGTTCTGTGGGTCTTGGGGGCTAGTGCTACAGCCTGTTTGCTGGGGTGAACCTTCCCATCTTTTCCCTCTTCCTTCTCCTCCCACCCAGTTCCCTGTAAGTTGTTCTGGAGGTACTGCAGAATGGAATATCACAGCAGTTTTTTCCACTTCATCCTACTACCACAGATTCTTCCATAGAGCTATGAGTTCCTATTTGCCAAATCACTTTCCAACTCCCATTTAGACTGACAATCTATAGAACTGATCCGATACTGCAAAACTACTACTTGAATGAATTATTTGGTGAACAGGTGCGGTGTTTGTTCAGTAATATTAGAATAATATTAATCTAGCTCTAGTGATATATGCATGTTTGTTAGATGTATAATACATGCTAAGAATGAATAGGATGGTGCTTAAGTGTCCTGAACACTTGCTTTCCATCCTGACAGCATCCTAGAGTAGGCAGCTTATCTTAAGATATTTTAAGTACTTGCCCAAGAAGCATAGTTAACCTAGTTGTTAGATATAAAGGAGATCTACGCTGGTGAGTTTTGAGCTTCAAGCCTGGAACCAATGAAGAGTGGGTTTCTACAATTCAGTTAAATTACATTGGATCTGTATTTGTTTTTTGTGATTTCCCCCCCCCCCCCCTCTTTTTGGTACATTGGCTTAATGCTTTTCCTTAAATTGTATTAGAAATACTGTTCATGTTCCAGTACCAGGACAAGGGTATGCATTCAAATGTTGATTTTTAAATGGGGATTTTTTTTTTAAATCACAGAATCTAACAGTGAAGATTTTACTGTCTGACACTTCTTTTTCCAACAAATTGTGTAGTGGATGATTATGTGGACTTCTTGGCACAGATTGGGGGAAACTGCTTAAATGTTCCTTCATGCTGAGAGTTTCACTGATTATGATCGAACAGCTAGTTGAGTCAACTATTTGAACCTTTAATGGAAGGAATATATTCTGGGCTGACTCACAGTTAGTTGCCTTTCGGTGCTAGATTGTTGAGTAGTTGAGGGAAAGACATAGGTATAGAACATAATTCTGCGCCCTGTTAATTTCTGCTTAGAGTGAGATGTAAGGGATCGCTAATATAAACACATGGCCAATACAAAGAATGCCACTCTGTTGGGTTTTTTAGTGTTTTTTAAAAGCTAGAAGAAAACATGCCTATCCAATTTTGAAGGAAAACATACTTGTCTAATACTGTTCTAAAAACATGAAGGGGCAAATTAGGACTTTTCCTCTTGGGAAGTATGTCTTCCACATTTCTGTGAAAGTACTTTATTATAAAATTGAATAGCCCTCTCTACCCTTGAATTATAATCCATGACTATCTGGGGACCCTTAAAGCTGCTGCCTGCCTTCTAGCCCTGAAATCCTGAACAAGAACTTCTTTCAACTCCTAGTAATACGTATTCTGAATCTGGTAACCTAGAGTCAGAACAGATGTTTGGAAGGCCATTTGAACTAGTGATACAGTCCTCTCATGTTATAAGCAGAGAAAACGCTGCCTTTTTTGTACTCCCACCTCCTGGATTCTTTGAACAAGCTAGGTCTCTGGCATAGTATTGGAGAATTACACTTTGAAATAACTTATAATTACTTGAACATTACCCCTGTGAAGATAATCTACATGAATACTATGATATCAGGTTTCCCAAAAATTATATCACATTTTCCTCTTTATCTTTCAGATATTAATAGTGTTATAGCTATTATCCTGAGAAGAAATAGCTGCTCAAAATAACTGAGCTGACAGTTAAAAATTACATTCTATACTAATTGGCAAACTATGTTGCTAATATATTGCCTCTTCCGAGTTCTATTTCTGTCATATTTATTAAACCAGAATCGTATATGCTGTAGTACTTGAAATCTTGTCTGAGTAAAACTCAAGTAATTGATCACTAATATGAGAAATAGTTATTATTTGTTCTTTATATCATGGTTATAAAAATTGAAGAAGAAAAACACTTAAAATTACAAACAGCAGAATTTGAAATTTAGATTTATGAAATTAGGGTCACTTAATCGTGACTATGATACACCAAGAAAGCAAATTGTTTTCCATCTATTAACTACAAACTGAGACAGAACTCTGTCCAGTAGTCTAATAACTGTTAAAATAAAGTCTGTCTGAGTAACTGTCACTAATAAGGGATTGTTTAAAATTATTGAAAAAAAATGAGGATGAAATAGGTGAGATAGTCACAGTTGTGTTCCTTGTGTATGTAGTGTGTGTTTGCAGTCTAGTGTGTGTAATCACAAATTATCTTATTTCTTATAATAATTGAACAGACATTTTGCTATGCATGTGTTATAATTTTGTTAAATATTGCATACACTGGATAATTGTTGTTTATAAAGCATGTACTGCATTTGTGTGCGTAAATAGAAACTGAGAAGTAGGCATGTAGATAGTTTATAAATTGCTAATACAAGTGTATTCATCTTAGTGCTTGATAATTCAGCTAATTTGTTGTTGAAAAGCTATATAAATGTGTATATTTAAAAAAATATTTTGAAAAAGGGCTGCAAATAAATAATATTTTGTTGTTTGTTAGAACTGTAGTGAAATGCAGTATTGCCAAATCACAGGCTCTTTATAGTGCCCAGAGAGGATTGAAAACAAATAATGCTGCAGTGTTGAAAGTAGGAGCTATCAGCATCAATATTCCTCAACACCCTGCCACGCTACACAGCATGATGGTACGCAGTTCTCACCAGCTTTCCAAACAGATTTCAGATCTCATCAGGCAACCATCAACAGCGTGAGTTTTGCTTTATTTGCCATCCTGTATGGACCCATCTTACTTTCTATCCTCTTAGAGGCTAATGCTGCTCCCTGAGTAAACATGGGAGAATCAGGCCAATACTGTGTAATAAATACATTGGGAATATCTAATAGTTTTTTCTGGTATCTCTTCTTCTAAATAGCCCACAGCCTACAAAAGAAGATGTTGCAACTCCATTGCCCTCAGAAAAGACCCCAACAAGTGTTAATCAGACGCCAGTTGAAACCAATGAATTTCCACAGCTGCCAGAAGGCTTAGAGAAGAAGCCCATAGTTCTTAAATTCAGTGCCATGATAGATGGTATAGCTATTGGAGCAGCACTCTTGCCATCTCTAAAAGCAGAATACAAGATGGGAAGAATGAGAAGTCATGGAATGACAGGTAACCATAGGCGCTGACTCTGTGGTTTCTTCGGGGCTGGAGCATTCACAGAAAAAAAAATAGCGGGTGCCTAGCACCACCGGTAGACAACCTCACCTTCCTCCTCTCTGCACTCCTGTCCATTGGCAGTCCCTCTGATCAATTCCTCCCCTTCCTTTCCAGTGCCTTCCACCCACATGGGTGCGCTGTTCCGTGGGGTGTAAAAGGCACTGGGAGGAAGGATTGAACAGGGGGTGGAACTGGGCACAAAGAGATGGAGTGAGGGCAGGAAGAGGTGGGGCCTTAGGTGGATCAGGCCTGGGGCTGGGTGGTGGCTGAGCATCCCGAGGGATAATTGGAAGTAGGCGCCTGTAGAGGTAATAGTACTCCGTAAAACTGTGAACAGATCATGGTCACTTTTTAACATTGATTACACTGGAAAAGATCAAATATGGCATTACATACTCATCAGTTTTAGTAACAGTACTTTTTTAATCATTTGCTCTTTGTTTGTCCTTGTTACTATGAATTTTTATGAACAGAGAGTTAGTGTGCAGGAGAGGGCTCAGGATTGGTGTGTGGGGTCTAGGAAGGAACTAGGGTGGTGGACGGGGTTTGGGGCTGGGGCAGGGGATTGAGCGAGGGGCGCATACCTAGGGCAGCTCTCGTTTGGTGGGGGAAACAGGTGCTACCCTGTGCTTACCCGCAGGCACCACTCCTTCTTCCCACAGCTCCCATTGTAATTCCCAGCCAATTGCAGCTGCGGGGTCAGAGCTTTCTGGCACTTGTGGTCATGCAGCTCCAGCCAGGGGGAAGGAACAGCAACATATGGAGCTGCCTCCCACCTCCTGGCTCAGAACACAGGGGCTTTAAGGGCTGCAGCCCAGGACCCTGAGCAAAGACACACAGCCATACACTTAGTCCATTGGAATTATTGAGATTCACAGTGGAGCCAAATAACTACAAGTATAAGGTACTGCCATTTGGACTCCACAGCATCAAGAGTTTAAAACAAATACCGAGGAGTGGTAGTATATAGAGTTTTTGTGGTCCCTGAAACTATTATGAATAGATGAGGTTGTCTTCAGTTTATTTGTACAGGTTATCAGTATAGATACAGAGTTGGATTGTTTGACTATGCAGTTACATAATTTCAAATGGTTGGGGTTTTTAAGTCTATTTAGGCTAGAAACCCAAGAAGTTCAGAATTATTTTTTATAGTCCTTACACTGTGTTGTCAACTTTCACTCCAGTTTGAGCTTTCATTTTGGTCCACAGATTTCCTTACCTTTTTCAAATTTGAAATAGTTGTTCTTTCTGGGCCCATTCACACACTATACACACTTTTTTCTTTCTTTACAGGTGCTCAAACAAGGTTTACATTTGAACTTCCGAATCACCGATTGCGGTTCACGTCAAAAGTTTCTGCTACTGATATGTCTACCATTCCTCCTTCAGCAAGTCTTAACCTTCCTCCTGTCACTATGTCAGGCAAATATATAATGGAGGAACATGACACCTACTCAGATCAAATATGGAGTATAGATGAGTTACCTACTAAACAGGGCTACTACCTACAAGGAAACTATTTACGTTGCGTGGCTGAGGTAGGCATCGAAGACAACCAATGTCTTCATTTAAATTTCAAACAGTATTTTGTATGTGTGTGTGTGGCGTGCTCTGTAGAAATCCTTGGTTGATATTTGCCCTCAAATTTGAGATTTCTGATGATTTGTATGCTCCTCAATGAAATCCAGCCTGTTTCTGCACTTTTTTTTATTTCACTCCTTTCTGCTTCAAGACATAGCTTGCCAGTGGAGAGATTGAGCCTTGATCTGAATTTACTCTAAATGTGTAAAAGGGATTCTGATTAGTAACTGTATTGTGTTTCTATTTTCCTTTTTTAAAATTTGACTAATATTTGGAAGTAGTTAAATTTAAATTTATTGCATACTTGTTTTAATAAAGTTAAAGAATACAAAGCAAGATAACAATTCTTAGAAAATTCACAATGTAGAAATATTATATGTTTTAAACTTAGTTATTAACTCTGAATAACTCTTATCAGGTATTGCACACATCAGTGGTGTTTTTCATCTATAGCATTTAGAATAAAGGACTTTGGGAGTCTGGACCCATGGCTTCTGCTCCCAGTTCTGTTAAAGATTTACTATATGACACTAAGTAATTCATTTGACTTGTCTATGCCTTAGTTAAAATAACTGGAAACCTGATAAAATTATCCTTATCATTTGGGCGTCACAAAAAACTGAATTTTTGTTGTTGATAATTTAATACTGGTATTCTGCCTATGCTCTCATGATAGTAGTCAATGGAATGCACTTTCCCTCTCATTTATTGGGCCATACTTACTTAAAACAATACTAGAGAAAAATGTTCCACATATAGTGGCTAAAATTAAAAAAAAGTTTACTAACAACAATGACATCAGGAGCTTCAGAGGGTAGCTGAGTTAGTCTGTTACAGGAAAAAAAACAGCAAGCAAACGGTCTGGTAGCACTTTATAGACTAACAAAACATGTAGATGGTATCATGAGCTTTCATGGGCACAGCCCACTTCTTCAGATGACCGGTCATCTTCAGTTCTTCCGGTCATCTGAAGAAGTGGGCTGTGCCCACGAAAGCTCATGATACCATCTACATGTTTTGTTAGTCTATAAAGTGCTACCAGACCATTTGCTTGCTGTTTTTTAACAATGATATCAGTGTATCTGAGATTATGTACCATTGTGCTGTATTCTAATGCAGTTAGTATTTAAAATAATGTTACATTTATGATACCCATTGCACCTATAATTTATTTTTTTGTTATAAAAATAATATTTTCTGGCAGGTTGGCTCCTTTGAACATAATCTCACAACTGACCTTCTAAATCATTTAGTGTTTGTACAAAAAGTGTTCATGAAGGAAGTCAATGAAGTCATACAGAAGGTGTCAGGTAAGATGAACTACCTGAAGATTTCATTAAAAACAGCGTTTAAGACTTTTGGTGCTACCTAACACAGCTGCAGCCTCTGCCTGTTCCATGTATCAGATTCTTATATCACCAAGAATGCCACCACTTTCTGGTTCCACTGCAGCACAGAATTTGTAACAGTCGCCAGCAACACAAAGTTTAAAGAAATTTGATTAAGTAGAATTGTTGCTTTGGAAAACATTGTGGGTGATATTGTTAATCTTTTCCTTGACTTGATTGGTGCATCTGTGTCACATAAGAACTCTGTGCAAAGGTGCTAACTATTAATTCCAAAAGTAATTATACCAAACAATCCACTGAACAATGTTCGCCTCTGTCTCCAACATTGCTTTCTGTCCAATCAGATCAGCTTGCAGTTTTGTGAAAGTTTGCAAAAGAAAAATGGCATTCACTATAAAGAGAGAGTGGAGCTTATTTGCAAAGCTGTCTGGACTTGATCAGTGTAGAATGGTAAAATTTGGCATTGTTGTTTATGGTAGAGTGTGCAGACGAATTGATTTCAGCACCACATTTGTTCTTATTACATAAAACGTTGTTTTTATTCAATTATACTTATTGGGTAACAAATAAAAGTGTTCTAAAACAGAACTTAAGATGGCATTGCTCCATTGACTTTTTTGAGCTATTCCAATATACCAGCTGAGAACTACTGCATGGTAAATGAAAAGCAAATATGAATGGGTGAATGTAACCATATTTCAGTGGTATAGTTTATCACAGGAATGTTTACATTTAGTGAAGGAAAGCTTATTTTTCCAAAGGTTGAAAGGAATAACGAGAATTGATCTGACATAAACCAACAATAAAGAAACCTGAGAAAATGACTATATATGAATCAGATTAATATTTCCTGAAGAGAAAAGTTGTGGGAAAATACATCCTATTAGAGCATAACATTTTCATAAGACATTTGCTTAAACTGATTTAACTAAATTAATAATGGGAAAATGAGCAAACAAGTGATCTGTATAAAAACAAGTCCAAAAGCCTAATACACAAGAGTATAAATTAAAGTGACACAGAAGATTTTCTTTAAAACATGACTAAATTAAGAATTGATGAAAAAAGAAAAATAGAACTGCATGAGAAAAGAAAGGGAAGGAGAATTAAATACATGACACACAAGTTATCTCTTAAAGAATCTAGAGGCAAGGTAAAAAGCCAAAGTAAAAACATCAAGAGGCTAAAAGAAACAGAAGGTCCATAAGCAGGTTTGTAGAGGGGTTGTGTGCTTGTGAAAATAATTTTACAAAGAATAGGTAAGTGAAGAGTCCAAACTAGCTGAAATTTACAAATAGCTGTTTTCAACATACTTCTTTAGTTTTGTTGGGGTTTTTTTGTATTTTAGAAAGCTTTAAGGAAAATATAGAGGTTAGTGTGCAGCAAGCACATATGTTAGTAGAAAAATCTGAATACCTCAAGAGAGCTCAAAGATGTAGTGCAAGAGATCTCAGAACCTCTGAAAATAAATAAAACATTCATAATAATCAATCCAGTCTTTTAAAAACATGATTATCATAATCATTGTTTGTATTGCTATAGATGACAAGGCCCTAATCAGGGCTAGGCAAACATTACAAAAAGAGGGACTTTGCCATCAAAGAGGTTGCATTCAGAATAACTTAAGTAAATTACTTGAATGTTACAATAAATGAAATAAATGAATGCACTGGCAGTGGTGTCTCCTTAATATTTTAAAGCATTCATTTTAGTAACACATTATAAACTTAAAAAATTAGATAAATACTAATTAGATTAAATTAAAATAACATGGAGAAGAAGCTGGTTGATGAGCAGAGAATACAGAGCAGTCATATCTCCAAGTTGAGAGCAGCATTGGCTGAAGCACTGCAAGTATCAATTTTAGTTCCTTTATTCTTGAACATTTTCATTGATTGCCTAGAGCAGGGGTGAGCAATAATTTTTATGGGGACCACTCCAAGAATTTGGAAAGTAGTCAAGAGCCCCACACTTCCGTGGTATTAATGGAAGAGGTGCGGGGTTTGGGGTGGAGGTTGGGTGCAGAAGGGAGCTTGGGATAAGGGATTGGCATGTGCAGGAGGGGGGAGCGTGGGATCTGGGAGGAGTTTGGATGAAGGAGGAGGTTGTGACCCGGGGCAGGGGACTGGGGTGCAGGGAGGGAGTGCAGGAGTTTGGGTGGTGACCTAGGGAGGGTGAGGGGGTTGTGACCTGGGTCTGGGGATTGGGGTGCAGGGTCTGGGAGGGAGTTTTGGTGCAGGAGGGGGAGTGATGTGTTTGGGTTATGTGGGATAGGGGTGCAGGAGTGGGGGGCCAGACAGTTGGGGGGAGGGACGGGCTGGAGTGCCGGAGGCAAGCTCTGGCCAGGAGACATTTAACTGGGAGACTCTGGACCAGCAATCCAGCAGGTTTATCAGGTAGGCTCTCTACCTTGCATGCCCTGGCAGGCCACTCAGCAGCTGCTGCTGCAGGGTCATGTCTGTGAATAGCTGAGAGCTTGAGGGGATGGGGAGAGGGGTACTTGGCACAGATTATGCAGTGTGTGAACCCTCTCCCCCCTGCCCGCAGACTTGTATCTGTTTACAGACAAACAGGGCCCTACAACCAGCTTTTCTGAGCAGTGTGCAGGGGCAGGACAGTCAGGGAGCCTACGTGAGGCTCCCAATGTGTCCATGGGCTGGAAACAACAGCTTAGCATGCCGGATCTAGCCTTTGGGCTGTATTTTGCCCGGCCTCATCAAGAGGAAAGCATAAATTCAACCATGATCAAGTTAGCAAATGACACCAAAATTAGAAGCATAAAAAATATACAGAAGGATAGAAAAAAAAGTGAAGTGAGCTTCATTCAACAGGATGTGATTCACGGCTAACAAGTGTGAAGTCCTCTATCTCGGAGATGGAGTAGAGCTCCACTTAGAAAGGAGGTGGCAGTCGAGGGGAAATCTACTAGCAATCAGTGACTTTTTTTTTTTAAATACCTGACTGCTACAGTAAAAACTACATCACCATTGCAAATATAGTGTAAGCTAAATGTAGTTATTGAAATGGCATAGGAATCTTAGGGAGTTGTTCTTTAATTTCTTCTTGTCAACTGTGGTAGAATATTGGTAGACTCTACAGAAGATACAGTGGTGTCCTTATCCAAAAGGATTGTTTCATTTGTTTATGGCTAGAAGTGTAGGTGAGACAGGCCAAAGAAAAGTTTAAAACATGTTCCAAAGGACACCAAAAGGTTTTGCAGAGGACTCCTTCACACTCACTTTAAAGTCACTATTTGTTTTTAATCCACTTGTTTGCATATCTCTTAATACATTTGGTCAAGTGTCTGGTCCTTGTTCTTAGCTAAATTCAGGTGCTGCGGGTAAAGAGCAACTCTTTGTGAAGCAAATGATACTCTTTCTCTTCAAGTGCAAGTTGTTCTGTGGGGAGGAAGGAAGAGGGTAGGAGGAATCTCTGTCCATTTTAGGCACTCCTCTTGTCTTGATGGCAGAGCCAGATTAAGACATGCTGAAGCACTAAACTATGTGAAGTTTAAGAGACCCCATAGCATGACCAAAAAATGTGTATTATTCTAGCCAAAAGGACAATGAAGATAGGAATAATAAAGTTTTATGTTTACATATATACCAGCACACAGGAAGGCTGCAACTAAAAACTAGTAATTTTTTTGTATTTAGAGGCCCCTCATAATCTGAGACCCTAAACTGTATCTTAGTTAGATTGTGCATAAATCCAGCACTGCTTGATGGGAATAGGCACAAAAAAATGTTAATCTTCAGGGGTTTGTCAATAAGCAGTGTTACCCCCATGAGCTGAAACTACATCCTTAGTAGCTCTTCTTCTTCTTCATATTTATGCTTATTATAGTTCTTTGCTGGAGAACTGTTTTCTAAAGTTTGGTGAAATTCAATGAGTCACATTTAAAGATAAATTTTATTTCTATATTGTATGAAAAACGCTTTTTGTTAAAACACTTCTTAACATGCGCAGGAGGGGAGCAGCCAATTCCTCTTTGGAATGAACATGATGGCACAGCTGATGGAGAGAAACCTAAAATTCTCCTCTATTCTTTGAGCCTACAATTTAAGGTAACTTTATGACCAATAAACCTTTCAAACTGTTGCCAGTAGTTAATTTTTTGTAACTGTTACAGTTAGCGTGGACATACACAAACGAAATAAATGTAGAATTTCCTTGAGATGGCCACAAATGAAGTGTCAAATAACAACCAGCCTAATGGTAGACAAGAGTAGAAATCTGTTAATCATGGCATTATGGAAAAATCCCATTTCACGTTTAAGAATTTCCTGCCCTTCCTTTCCTGTTTCATGTTTTAAGAATTTTTTTCACCGATGACTTTGAAGTAAATCCTAAATAACTTTTCTTTCATTGTTTGCTAGGGAATTCAAGTGACAGCCACAACTCCATCAATGAGGGCTGTGAGATTCGAAACTGGATTGATAGAACTTGAGCTCTCAAACCGAATACAAACCAAAGCAATGCCTGGAAGTAGCAGCTACCTTAAACTGTTTGGTAAATGCCAAGTGGATCTGAATCTGGCATTGGGACAAATTGTTAAACATCAGGTTAGTTGACAACAACTCTGTATTTGTTAGGAAAGCCTGGTAGTGAAAATTCTACATTCTTAGGGAGACAAATACCTTCTGTTCTTTAAAAAACAAAAACAAAACAAAAAACAAACAGACCCATAACAAAGCCCTCTAATCTCAACTAGGGTATGAGCTAGCTTGTTTTCTTTAGACCTCTTGCTGGAAAATATTTAACACAATTGGTTTAGAATGCATTCACAGTTCAGAATCAATAAATATCTATTGCCACCTAAATATCTTCTGTATGTAGTATTATGTAGTAATTCATATTGATTGTCTGGCTTAGACTTGAATTTCAATGTCCTCATTTAAAGATGGCTTTCAGGGGGAAAAGAGTTAAATGTTCACTGTGAATTGTAATTCATGACCAGTCAGAGGGAATATCCAATGTATTTTATAATGTATTTCACACTTCTGTAACTAAGTGCTAGTGCTGGGCAAATGAGTGGCATGGTTTTATTTGTTTGTTGGCTGTTGTGAAAAATTGGGGGAGAAAACAGTTCAGGTTGAACTAAAATTGGTTGAGCAAAGAGGTAGATTCATAAAAATTGGGGTAAGTGGAGAAGGATCCCCATTTATACATTTATAACTTCTTTAGCCCATTGGTTAGGGCACAAACCTGTGTGGAGAACTACATTCACATCCCTGCTCCAGAGTCACTTCAAACCAAGGTCTCCCACATTTTGGGTGAGTGGATTGACTAACTGGGCTAGAAGTTATAATGTTGGCTCCCTAGCTCCCCTACATGACATGAATCTATCCATTAAAAAAAAAATCTGGCTAAAAATATTAAGCTAATTTGTGCCAAATTTTATGAGTAGTCTCCAGTGAACAAGAACTGCATTTTTCAATCAGTAGTTTAGTTTATTCATCCAAAAATATTGCCTCATTGTATTGCGGACAATAACAGCCTAATGCGTTCTTTAGCTGATCGAAATTCAAAATTTCTGTTGATTTCAATGTTATTTCTAGTACATGTAAGTGTAATGATGAGATTAGATCCTAATTTATGAAACCTAAATCATGATCTACTTTATTTGTCTTAAATTGGTAATTGCATTTCCTAGATTGTTAAATCCACTACTGTTTCCTGAAATCATGGGAAGTACACGATTTCTAATTCTCTGAAGTGTTAGAGCACATAAATTTAATCAACTTCATATTCATATGGTTGTTTTCCTCAGAGGATTCTAATGCATAAAGTGAATGTAGAGAGATATGTTAGGTTATGTTATTTAAGAAACACAGGAAAACAACCAATATTTGCCAACTTTAGTCATCATGAGAAGAAAACAGTTTTCTACCTTAAGAGCATATTGCAAACTGAAGAGTAAAACAAAACGGGATATCCTTGCTTTTCTTATGTTATGCCAAAGTGTTAAATTTATCTTTGTCTGTTAAGTTGTAGCTTAATGTGTGATTTTATTGTATTTTTCAAATGTTTTAAGGTTTATGAAGAAGCAGGTTCTGACTTCCATCAAGTTGCTTATTTTAAGACAAGAATTGGATTAAGAAATGCTCTCAGAGAGGAGATTGGTGGTTCATCAGATAGAGAGGCTGTGCTTATTACTTTGAACCGGCCAATTGTCTTTGCTCAGCCTGTGGCCTTTGACAGAGGTACTGTTGGGTCTTGTGTTTCTATTTCTATTTTGCTAGAAAGTAGAGAATCAGTACACATTTTTTTTAAGCTGAACCAGTTCTGTAAGCTTTTTTCAAAAAGAAATGCTTGATATTTGTAAGTCTGAATTTACCTGTAACCTGAAATAAACTAGACTAGTAAGTATATTTAGGTTGTTTCTCAAAGGTTGATTAGAAAGTTGATTGTGTACTAATATTAAGGACAAAAAATTAACCGATTGGAAAGATGGCTTTTTAGTTGGTATAAACAAAAAGGTTTATATAAATGTAAACAGTAGCAGCATTGAGCGGTATCAGCATTTTGGGCAGTGTTGTCTTCAAGTCGTCATTGTCAAGGCCAAGTCGAGTTTCAAGTCACTACAGTTCAAGTCTCAAGTCGAGTCTCAGGTCCCTAAAGTCACTTTCGAGTCAAGTCCCAAGTCGAGTCTCAAGTCTTAATTTTAAAAATGTCAAGTCACTTTTGTACAAGCCATCAATATCGGCATTTTCGGACAATTTTTTCACCAAGTCGATTTAACAAAATTAGCAAGTCTCAAGTCGAGTCTCAAGTCACAAACAATGAACCTGAGTTGAGTCTCAAGTCAAGTCACCTAGGCGACTTAAGTCGGATTCGAGTTCAAGTCGTGGGACTCAAGTCAACAACTCTGATTTTGGGTTATGTTAACATATTATAAATGTTAAGGGGTAGAGGCCGTATCTTATTTCATTTTGTTTTTTCAACAAAAGCACATTACTCCTGGGAAGTGAGTGAGTGAGAGAGAGAGAGAGAGAGAGAGAGAGTGTGTGTGTGTGTGTGTGCGCGCATGCGTGCGCGCTCACACAAATATATATCCATTGCTTTTTAATACATGGTGACAAGACAAAAACAGAAACATCTACCTTAGTTGTGGTAAAATGAACATTACTTTGTACCATTTTGTTTTAATTTTGTTGGAAACTTCTCTTCATACAGCTGTGCTATTTTGGCTGAATTACAAAGCTGCTTATGACAACTGGAATGAACAGAGATTGGCTTTACATAAGGATATTCACATGGCTACAAAAGAAGTGGTAGATATGTTACCTGGAATCCAGCAGACATCTGCCCAGGCTTTTGGGACACTTTTTCTTCAGCTAACTGTTAATGATTTGGGAATTTGTCTGCCCATCACGAATGCACCACAGGTATTTGAAAAAAATCTAGAGCAGCGGTTCCCAAGCTTTTCCAGATGGGGTCCCATTTTGACAATTCAGGAAGACTTGGTGACCCAAAGCAATTCAAAACCGGGGGGAAGAGAGGGAGCAGAGCCACCTGGGGAGACACTGGGCGACCCTTTTGAAATGTAATGGCGACCCATATTTGGGTCCTGACCCATAGGTTGGGAAACCCTGATCTAGAGTGAGGAAAAGTGTGTAAGTTTTTTGTTGAAGCAGTAATTTGTATATAATTTATGCTTTTAGCATAAAGTGTTTTTCTATCATTGCACCAATTTAGAATTTATAAAATGTTAATGTTTGCCCAGCACCGTATTATAGTTATAGTTAAGGATAATAGCCTTAATTTTCAAAAACGACTACTGATTGTGAGTAGTTCACTTTTGCCATGCCTAGCTTGAGGCAACTTAATGGGCCTGAGTTTTCAGAGGCTGTGTGTGCAATACTTTCAGAATTCTTGGAGGTGTATGAAGTTAGACTAGCTTTTTGAACATTCATGCCAGCAGTTCCAGTTGAACTCCTCTCTTTTCGTATGCTTTTATAACTGAAGACAAATAAATAGATGCTACAGGTTGAACCTCTGCTAACCAGGACTCACTGTTAACTGCGACTCCCTGTTAACTACTCAGTCGCTGTTCATTTTAATAGCAGATGGAACAAGAAAGAAGGCGTGAGAAGATTTCAAGGGGTGGGAGTTGCAGCAGAGAAAAGAAAAGTGCTAAGGAAAGGACAGAGGGGCTATATCTACGCAGCTGCGTTATTTTGGAATAACTGACATTATTCTGAAATAACATAGTCTGTGTCTACACTACAAGCACTTATTTCAACAATTTAATGTCAAAATAATGTCGAGCTGGAGGACTTCTTATTGCAACTTCTGTAACCCTCATTTTACAAGGAGTAAGGGACGTTTAAGGAAGAGTGCGCTTTCTCACATTTCCTGCCGTGTAGACAGCACCAAAAGCCGAAATAAGCTATTTCAACTTAAGCTATGCAATTGACGTAGCTCAAGTTGCGCAGCTTGTTTTGGCTTTAGCCCTGCTGCGTAGACGTGCCCAGAGAGAGGCAAGGGAAGACAGAGAAAAGAGAAATAGAAATAGTGGAAGGTGACCAGAAAGGCAGAGAAACAATAGGCAGAAATAGCAGTGATCTAAAAGGGAAGTTTTTTGTACCTGAGGAATGATGTCTGTGACTCTAAGGTGCTAAAATAGTCAAATTTTTGCTACAAAGGCAGAGGGGAGATCTGGTGTGAAGTAAGATAAATGTGAAGCCCTTAATTTATATTCCAGTCCACAGACCACAAATAACCATGAAATCTGGCCCTTTCCTTCAGAAGAGATTGACACCCCTATGATAGGATACACTGTAACTACTGACAGTTAAAAATACATGACATTATAAATGTGTATTCTTGCTGCTTTAGAAACTATTTCTATAAAGCTGGCAAAGTATGGGAGGAGGGTATGAGGAAGATCTATGGCTCTGAATTGCAAGTTTGTGACTGCCAGTAAATTGCCTAGATGTCTCTTCTTCCTTTTACAGACCAACCACACAGCAGACCTTGACACTGGCTCTGCTTTAGTGCTGACCATTGAAAGTACGTTAATAACTGCCTGCTCCTCAGAGTCTTTGGTTAGCAAAGGACATTTTAAAAATTTCTGTATCCGCTTTGCTGATGGTTTTGAGATAAGTTGGGATGACTGGAAACCAGAAATACGAGGGGATATGGTGATGAATGCCTGTAAGTGTTTCTAATCTTGTCTTGATAACACTGAAACATAAAGTCCCCTATTGTCTTATCCCATGCTTTTTCACAACTTTGATGGTTCAGAAGGATGCTGGAAAAAAGATGAAGATTTAATTTGCAAACCCAAATAAAGCTCTATAGCACGTGTGGCCCTACATGTGAACCCAATCACTTTTTAGTTTTCATTTTTTTACATAAGCAATAACTGTCCTTTTTTTCCCCCCAAGAATTATAATATACTGCAACACAGTATTTGCCTTGTAATACAGTCTGCCTTAATCAGGTTGGAAAAGCTTTTTTATTGCTTTAAATGTATTAATTTAACTTATTTGTATTACTTTTTTTTTACTCCTATAATAGCACAATGCATAAAATGCATAAAACCTATTCAAAATGTATAATAGATTGTTTTCTCACATAACACTTCCCCTCTTATCTTTAAAAGTCTCAGGGGGTGGCCATGTTAGTCTGTAACTTTAAAAACAACAAGTACAGTAGTCCTGTAGCGCCTTAGAGATTTTATATATATATATATATATATATATATATATATTCATATTCATTCATGAGCAGTTGTGGGCAAAACCCACTTCCTCAGATGAGCAGAGTCATATTTGTTAGACTCTAAGGTACTACAGGACTACTTGTGCCTCTTATCTTTAGTTTAGGGCAGCTACATATGGATTGTTTTCATTTTCCACTGCATATAGAAATGTCTAAAGCAGGCTTGCAAAACTGAGAAGAAACCTACCAGCCTAAGTGAAATTAAAATCACTCACATGTTGTTAATGATTGATGATTAACAACTGTGAAGTTTTACTTATCTAGATTTTTGTAAGGAAGATCTAAAGCTTGTTTAATTACATCTGTCTTACTAGTGTGTGCTTGTTTCATCTTTAGGTGTTGTGCCAGATGGCACCTATGAAGTCTGTTCAAGGACAGCAGGACAGGCTGCTGCAGGTAATGTTTCCTCATATAAAATTGAGTATAAACATTTATAAACCATAGAGTAATCTAGTGCAGGTGTGACCTCTTGATACTTTTGTTTTAATTTGTGATTTTTTTTATTCTAAGATTGTGCTTTGTTTTGATTTCTCCCTTTTCACAGTAGCTCCACATTTTCCAGTCTATTTGTATCCATGAGTGCTTTCAACAATACCTTGTAGCCTTAAAAAATCTTGGATTAAAGCTATCAGAAGCTTTAATACTTGCTGGATCAAAAGTATAAAAAAATTGACTAATACAAAATAAAAATGATCCTTTTGGTATAATCACTGGAGTGTGTCAAAAATTTTCCAGCAAAACGTTTCTCTGTGAAAAAATTTGATTAAACAGAACTGAAGTATTCTGCAAAAATATGTCAGTTTTATCAAAAGTTTCGATGTTAGCCTGCTTCCTTGCCTGTCAAGTAAACCAGGCATGCAGCTCACCAGCAGTCAGTCTATAAGGCTGACATATCTTTAGTTAACTGAATCCCCAAGAACCCCAGTAGCCTGCTTGGTGAGTTCCCAGACTGTGCCTGGCTTTCCAAACGACGAGTTCATTTGGCTAACCTGTTTTCCCAGATAGCCGGCTCCCCTGGCTTCCCAAACAGCTGGCTCCCTGGATCCTACAGCTAGCTGATTTATTGTTCTGTCCAGCTGGCCTCTTGTGAGACGCTAGAGTGTCAGGCAGCCAACAAATGGAAAAAATCCATTTTGATTCTCTCGAAACTTGGATTTTGCTTCTTACAAAAAACATTGAATTTGTCGTTTCATTCAGAAGAGTTTCAAGAACTTTTTTGCTGGAAGTAAAATCTATTTTCTAGCCAGCTTCCTTGATGTCAGGACAGAAAGGGAATTTCTGGAAAAGAAATGGAGGGAGGTAGAAGAAAATGAAAACTATGATAGATCATCCTTCCTTTAGCATTTTGAGCAAACCCTGGCTTTCAAAAGTAGAATGGAGAGCTTTTGCGTAAGTTGCCTATTACATTTTCTTTGGTCCATATGTGTTTGGTATCTAATCTGCCCTGAAAGAGGAGGATAAAACACCCACAGCTGCAGAGGTTTTTCATATGCTCTGGGGATGTCCACTATTCCTTCCTTGGGCTGATGTTAGTCATTTGTGCTTTTTAGCTTGAATTTTATATTATATTGTAACAATTACAAATTGAACTACTGGGAATGCTAGGAGCCAACAGCCTAAGCAGACTTGAAGGAATTAGGGAGGATAACTGAGACAGGATTCAGAATTACAAAGCGGCTAAAGGTCAAATTACAGAAAAAAACCAAAAGGTGTAGGGAAGAGGGGAAATGAATAGGCTTGAACAAGAGGATTGTGCAGACTGGCAAGTAGAATAGAATGTGGACAAGGAGAGATATGTTTTGTGGGGGGCTAGAGACATTATGGAACAAGAAAAACCTAAAATAAAATGTGCTTTGTGTACAAATAAAATGTTATTTGTTTAAAAATCATGGTGTATTTCAGAGTATGAGAATATATTATGAAAATACTTTTAAATATAGAAATGCCTTTTATAATATCAATCTTGTATGGCAAATCATGTAGATTTTCTATACAATGATCCACATACTTAACCTATGGTATGCATTAATTAGCATATCTGCATCTTTTTTAGATATTTTCTATAACCATATAATTATAAAAAACCAAACAGCTTTTCAGCCAACACAGATTCTTCATTCTGCCAGTGGGTTATTTTCACTAAAGACCAACCCAGGGTTACACTTATATTGCTTTTATTAAATGCTACTATTGAATTAAATGGAAAAGGGATTGAACCTGATCACACACATACATCCATACACTCACATACAAAAAACAAACCCTTTCTTGCTTTTGCTTAAAGTTGCCAGTCTGTTGCTCACATTAACTCACTGATCTGGCGAGTTAAATGCGAGGGGAGGAGCAGGGCCTTTTCTCATTCCAGACCGACACTCCAGTCTTGAGAAGACGAGTCCAAGAGTTTCATGCAAGACATCCCATCTTTTATAGGATTTTTATCCCATTCAAGTCTATACATGATACTGCATCAGTTCTTAATCACCATTTTAACATATTTTTATCTGGAAGTCATTCTTCTTTGCCATCTGACATCAGTTTGTTGGTGATTCCTTCCCCGTGTTATTTCAAGGCTGTCTTGTTTGTAAAGGGATGCTTGCTCTTAACTCCAAGGCTGTCCATAATGTCCTGCATCGGTCTGCTTTGTTTTGGGCTTCAGTTTATGGTACTTTGATGTGTCTGAGTCTTCCAGCCCCTTTTTTCCATCATCTGGACTCTGAAACTGCTGGGGCTGCAAGTTGTTATATGTCCAAACAATCACATTCCAAACTCATTCACTCCCACCCCTCAGGAACTAAATAATTATTTCACACATACAGTTGTCCATGCAAAAGGTATCAATCTATTTCAGTACAAAGTGTCTATTAGTACAAAGTTTTAATCATTCATCATATTTTCTTTATAACACAATCTATATTCTAATTCTAAGAGCAACAGTGTAATCATGCTGAATCACAAGAATCCTTCTGATCTCTTTCTCACATAATGGAAGGTTACAGAGCTCAAAGGGTTACAAAACTTACATTCACATTATACTAAAACTTACATTTACATTATACTGTATTGGGCAAAGGCTTTACACAACAGGTTGTCCCTCTGCTTCTGCAGTTGAATGGGCCAACAGAAGCCCACTTATGAAAAGTTACCTGATTAATTTGCCTTTGAGGAAGCTGCATGGGCAGTCCACAGACTCTGCCTTTTCAAGTTACAGAGCACGTGAAAAACCTTCCAAATAGTAATCTCTGAACCAGTCTTTTAAAATTAACTTGCTTACTTACTTTGACAGCTCAATTTCAGGGATTTTTTTGTGGCTCAGTAGTGCTTCTAGGGACTCTCTGCTCTAATTTACCTTGCGCCAAAGCCATAATGGTGGAGAAGCCCAATAACAAGAAGGCCACAGAAGGAGCATGTCTGAAACGTAGTTCATGTGTAGGCAGCTTTGGTCTCAGTCAGGTGTGTAATGGAAATTGCGACCAATGACTACCCAGAAAATTCAGCAGCACTTCTTGTAGGGGAATGAAAAGTTCCCTACATGTTCTCAAACCCAAGGAAGCAAACTCAGACCATCAAAACCTTTTCATATCTTTCAGCTTTTGGGGAAGTAGATGGAGAGCAAAGTTTAGAAGCATTTTCAGTTCTGGTGATTCCCAAAATATCTGGTGTAAATAGGACCATTTAAAAGATTTAAATCGGTAAACGTGACATTCAAAAAGGGATCTCTGAAATCCATTCTCACTGTAAACATTAGGAAAATTTATCCCAGGGTATTGCCAATACATTTCCCTTGCTTTGTTTTATCCAAATTCAGCACATTCTACTGAGGGGGCCTGGCACCTGCTTCATGTCTGCAAAACAGCTAAGATGTAACTGTTAAATGTTCTAAAAGGTTTTGTCTTTAACAACCATATTCATCCCCAATCATCTATCAGTTAAAAGACAAAAAGTAGCTGAACTCAGCAATAGACAGAATACTGTATAAAAGAAACTTACAGAGCTTCTAGCATCTTCTAAATAAGTCAAAGTCTGTTAAGCCATATCTATTGTTTGGTTGTGCTTTATAGTGCGACTGAGTTGGAAACTGTGATATCCTCTTAAGATGAAATATGTAACACTCCAAATGGTAACCATTCCACTCATTCAATAAACACTACAAATTAGATGCTTAAGACTCAGAGCATGCAGGTGCAGACTTCAATGCATCATTAAAATATTTATGGTTTGAGTAATTCCAACCACTCTGATTTGTGAGCAGTTACAATTATTTTTCTCACTTGCTCAGCTTTTGGGTTTCACTGCTGTTGAAATTCCAGTATTGGAAATGGTAAACCTGGCTGAAAGAGATTGGAATTCATATTTCATTTTTGTCTTATAGTGACTAATTATGCCTTTCACGCCTTGGATAGTTTATTATCCATCAGGTTTTCTTATGCTCATTAGAGAAATCTTAATACCAATGTAATAGATAGATCTATCTGTTAACTGTATTCAAAGTGTGTTTCAGTGCTGGAAAGATCTCATTGGGGGCTTTACAAGCAAGCAGAGCCAAGGTAGTGCCCCATGATGGCTAGGTCTGGTCCTGTCTTCTGAGCTGTAAAAGCAGACATGACATCCAATGACAAACCTGATTACAAGGAAGAGAAAAATCATCAGGCAAATTTTCTCTTCTAAACAGAAAGCAATAGTGCTGGAACCTGGACTCTCAATGTGTTATGGAAGATGTGCGGTATTGATGTCCACATGGATCCTAACATTGGGAAAAGATTAAATGCTTTGGGTAATACCCTCACAACTTTAACCGGAGAAGAAGATATTGATGACATTGCTGACCTTAATTCTGTAAACATACCTGACCTATCGGATGAGGATGAAGTTGATACCATGTCACCCACTATACACCCAGTAAGATAATCAACCAAAACAGTGTTCTGAATGTATTTTGTTCAATTTTTAGGTATAACAGTAAGCTTCAGAATGTTACTATTAGTGTGGGGTTGGGGGCGGGATTTTTAGGTTTTTTTGCAGTCCATTTCCCTTAGATACCATAGTATGCATTTAGATGTCTTAAACTTTAAGCACCCATTTTGGAAGACTTTAACAATTATTTCCTTAAACAGTTTTGCAAGAATCTTGTTCCTGCTTTAAGGAAAAAGTTCCCTAAATACTAACATTCCTGTTTATTATTTAGAAATCGGATGCAGTTTCATTATGTGGAGATACACACAAGTTAACATTTGGGCAGCGGATTGTAAATCACCTGTTGGGTTTGAGCCCCCAAAATCATCGATATTCTGTTCCTGTAGAGTATCTGACGGGGTCAGCGATGTGTGACTCTACTCATTCTAGTTCACATTTGACAGTGGGCAGGTCTTGCTCATGGGGACATGTATGTAGCAGCTAATGTTTGTCTTTAAGGAAATGATGGGACTTGAATCATTGGAAAATTTAAAATCAGCTGCCTTTTAAATTAAAATAATGTGTTTGCATGCAGTGTTTTGATTTAGGTTGCATAATTCATTGTACCTGTGACTTGAAAATGTTTTGTATACGTTTAACAAGGAATTTAATTAAATATTTTTTTAAATAGGAGACTGTTGATTCTCGGCGGCAGGGAGCATCCGGTAGCCAAGTGGGAGAGCAAAGAGGAAGAAAATGTATGAAACGCGTAGTTGATATTAGGGAACTAAATGAGCAAGCCAAAGTAATTGATGACCTCAAGTAAGTTGGCTTTTCTTGTGTTTCAAAACAATCAACAAACCCTCCTCCTCCTAAAGTTAAGAACATAAGGACCATTTGTCTGATTCATGATAGCCAGTCTAGCCCAGTGTCCTATTTTCTGACAGTGGCCAACATCAGGTGCCCCAGAAGGAATTAGCAGAAAAAGTAATCAAGTGATCAGTCCCCTGTTGCCCATTCCCAGCTTCTGGTAAACAGAAGCAAGGGGTACTTCAGAGCATGGTTTTGTATCCCTGCCCATCCTGTCTAATAGCCATTGATGGACCTATCCTCTATGAACTTTACCTTGTTTTTTTTCTAACCCTGTTATAGTCTTGACCTTCACAGCATCCTGTGTTCCACAACTCCAAAGAGTTCCACAGGTTGACTGAGCATGGTGTGAAGAAATTAGGGATGTTAAAAAGTGCTTAGTACGATAACCGTGTAGTCACTAAAAATCTTAGCGGTTACATGATTACATGTGCTGTGGGCTCTGCAGCATAAACTTTAGCTTTATACTATGCAGCCTGCAACAAAGCCTCCCCGTGAGAGGGGCTACAAGCTCCTGTCAACCTGCCTCCTAGGAAGGAGGCTTCACTGCCACGGTGAAACTGCAGCTCGAAACCACCGCCTTCTCCCCCACCCTCCCCCTGCCCCAGAGAAGAACTGGCAGTTCAATCTGCTTCCTGGCATCTCTGGCCAATTACACTCAGTTTGCCTTTCTTGAACTAAGGAACGTAAGAAATGCTTAAAATTCTAATTTTGATCCACATTTGTTCCAGCTGGGGATCTTTGTTCTCTTTAGGAGCCTTTCTTTTGAAAAGGAGTTGGTCTGTAGCAATTATCCCTCTTCCACCTCTATTGGGATCATGATGTGATGTTTGATATCCTGTATATTTTGAAACACACCTCTTACTCTGTTTTGTTGAATGTGTGACTTGGAGGTAAAAACCTTTGTAAGGGCACGTGATTTTAAGAAGTAACAGTATGACAAATGTTGTATAGTGAAATAATGGTGGACATTCAACAGAAATATAAAGAAAAGATAGAGAATTCCTGAAAAACAAGAAACTGATTGGGGAATGATTTGAAAGGTTTTAGGATTGTCACATGGAACACAGTATAGAGATTTTGTTGGTGAAGGAAATGCTGAAAGTAATGTTTAACTTGACTAATTATTCTTTCAATCTGGAAAACACATTATCCTGACTTGTTCCCAGAAAACTAGGCGCAAGTGAAGGAACCATAAACCAAGAAATTCAACGCTATCAACAATTAGAGTCAGTAGCTGTGAATGATATTCGCCGAGATGTTCGTAAAAAACTACGTAGGTCCAGCATGAGGGTGAGCAATTTTCTAAAGCTCTTTGGCAAATTCTTATATATTTTTACTTAGAAATTTCTCTTCCACATATTAAAAATAAATAAAAGGAAAACATCTGAAAAAGAAAGTAAAAGGACTATTACAAATGCAAAACACATGATTTAGCTTTCTGGGAAAAAGAATTTTTTTTCTCTACTACAGGAGATATAAAACCAGAATTTTAGTGGTACTATATATTAGGTAATTTTTTGTTTGCTTTTCTATGTCAAATCTTTAGGAAAAAATTGTTTATCTGTATTTTAATTTTGTAATATTTTAATACTTTTAAATATATCTATGTTCAGAAAATGTAAACAAGAATTTGGCTCCCAGAGGTTTGAAATTCATAATAGCCAATATTGTAGCATTTACTAGCCAAAACTCAGGCTTTCAGAGGTAGTGGCAATCAGAAAAGATTGCCTCACTGGGGAAGAAGAATCCAGATAGGATAAGTGTGCTTCATTATCTGAGCAAAATCTTTGTTACATTCTATTTGGCTGATTTATTTTATTAGGTGTATAATGTATGCTAAAAGAAGTTGATTACTCCCAAACTGAGGTGCCTTTTTATTAATCAAAATATATCATTAAAGATAAAAACAACAAGCCGGAGAAAATACTCAAAAATAAAGGTCCAACCCAAAGAGTATCTCCCCCACACTCACACTCACTCACACATCCGTGCTCTTATAGTGCCACCCCCTATCATAAAGTGCATAAAAAAATGTTTGTAGCACTCCCTGAAGATCAGCATAAGATATTATTGCATCCACAAGCAAGGGAGAGTATTTTGTTGGCAGCTTCTTAAATGAGTAGGCTTTAGCTCTTCTTTCCCTACTGACTGCAATTACAGCAGTATCACATGGAGAAGACATTAAAGTAGGCAGATCCCATTCTACTTTTGCCTGTTCTCTTAAAAGCAAGGAAGTACTAATACCAGCTGGAGTGAAAGGTGAGTAAATTCTCTAGAGACCTGTCAAAATGAAGATTTGGGCAAATGCCTGCCAAGGCACCCCTTGAGCACATGCAACAAAGTAAAATTATTTTTAAACTTTTTTTCATAGTTGTTGGTGCGGCTATATAATCAAATGTTTTTCAGTAGAGTGTATTGTCATGTTTATATATAATTGTCATTATTTATTCTCACCAACATCTTAGGTATATTTTTCTTTTGTTTAGGCTGCTTCCTTGAAGGACAAATGGGGTCTAGGTTACAAACCCAGCTATAACCGATCTAAAACTATTTCAGCATCTGGAAGACCACCTCTAAAAAGAATGGACAGGGCAAGGTAGAGTGTTTTTGGCAAATGACTATGCATGTGAGATGATGAGATCTGTAAAGAAGTTAGAATGGATGGCAACAAGGAAAAAGTGTAATCGTGGAGCTTCATAAGGCTTTTGCCACAGGTTTAGGGTAAATTGGAGAAAATATTTTAGGGATGGGATGTTTCACAAGTGACATGGCTTACTTTTGTGAAGTATCTGTCTTTGGCATACTACGTCTCCAAAACAGCTTGATTTTAGAAATTCCAAATTTGTTTTGTCTGAATTCTGAGGGCTAATGTCTGTAAACTTCACAGAAGGTTTAATGATTACATAAATCCACTGTGACCATTCATAGTGCTCAAACCTTATGGAAGTAAAAATGTTTGTGGTCTTCTACACTTCATAGTCAATATGCACAGCTGATCTATCAACTTTAAGCCCATCCATAAATCTTTAAAGGCAAAGCTTTACCAGAAGTTATCGGAAGCTAAAGACAGGTGGGGGGGTTAACTGCTGCCTTGGAAACTGAACGTGATTCAAAGTTAAATTAAGATCTTTCTGGTTTGCACAACATCATACAAAATGCTACTAGGGATGTAAGCGACTAGTCGACTATCCGATAAGCATAAGCTTATCAGATAGTTGACTAGTGATGCAACTAGTCGATTCCCCCTCCCACCCCGCCCCTTGCTGCCTCTATCAGAGAGAGGCAGCAAGGGGGGGGGTGGGGAGCAGGAGGTGGTACTGGGGGGAGCTGGCTTAAAACCTGGTTCCCCCTAGTACCGTCTCCACAGCAGTCTCTGCTCACGTTGGTTCTACTGTTATTCTGCTTTTGAAATGTATATGAATCCTGCCGGGAGAAGCAGAAGCCCCGCAGGGAGCGTGGGGCCAGCGGGGAACTCTTGCTGGACCCACACTCCTTGCAGGCTTCTACTTCTGAAATGTACAAGAGCCCCACTGGGGGCCTTGTACATTTCAAAAGGCTCAGGAGCTGCAAGGAGAGTGGGGCCAGTCCCTCAGTGGCCCCGCGCTCCCTACTGGGCTTGTGCTTTTGAACTGTAGCAAGAGCCTGGCAGGCTAGCCCATCAAGAAATGCTTTTTTTTTTTTTCAAAAGCTAGTGAGTTCTTAAATTGTGAATGAGAAGTTGTAAAGCTTTACTGCAGTTATGTCATGATTTCATTAGTTTTGAAAGATTGTCTGTATTTACATTATTTTGTGAATATGCATAATCTGCCAGTTGTACTTCATTCCATGTTACAAGTCATGCACATGTTATGTTTTTCACTGTCTTTCTGCTGCTTGGCCTGTACTTCAAAGAGTAAAAAAACAAAAACAAAAAGGCCCCCAAAAACTAAAGTGAACTTGAAACTTCATCTTTTTCCTTTTAAAAATATTAAATATTGACCAACATTTTGTAGTTATTGAACTTTTACATGGAAAATGCATCCAGCATTGCATTCAAAACTATAATTGCTTATTTATTCCTCTTATATTTTGCTTGTAGCTCTCGATTAGGAGACAGCGAAGAGCTCCCAGAAATCCGTGTAGATGCAGCATCCCCTGGACCCAGGGTAACCTTCAACATACAGGACCCTGTAAGGCATACCCGGCATACCAATTTAGTTAGTATAAATACAGTAAATTAAATACCATGTTGACTGGTAACACCTTTGAAGTTCTTGAATTAAATATACTTACAAAGATTTGAATTGCCAGTCCCTCTTGATAATTATTCAGTCTGGTAATGTCTGTCTTAACACAGAAATTATTAATAGGAATGTCAAGAAAAACTAAAGAATTTTAATTTACTTCTTTAAATAGTTTATATTTTTAACAAGGTACATTTCCATGTATCCTTAGACGAGAATCTGGCATGTGCAAAAAAAAAATACACCTCAATAACATATTTATTGCTATTTTAACTGTTACGCACAATAGTCATATACTAATTTATATGTTCAGCCTTGTTTTGCATTTTGGAAATGGTTATTAATGAAAAAATATGTTATGAGTTTGTAGTCTGACACACGTGTCCACTTGTATGTTTAAAATGTGTTGTTCACAAATTCAAGCTTTTTTTTTTCCCTTTTGCAATATTTCCCCATCCCTCCTAAATGTGTCACTGCTGTTGGTTTGGAATAACTCAGTCTATGGTAACTGTTTTAATTTTATTTTTTTCTTTTTCATTCTTAATTAAGTTGAATAAAACAGTTTTGGGGATTACACAACAATCCAGCTGTCCAGGGGAAGGGTATTTTCAGGTACTTGTAAAAAGAAAAAAATATACCTTGCCATAGCACTAATTCACCTCACTGGAAGCTGCTCTTAAGTTATTCATCTCTCTCCACTAGGCAGAATGTATATCAGTTTTTTTAAAAACATTTAAATAAGTTTAAACATGTAAAAAGTTATAGCTGGACATGATAAATTGAATTCTCAGAGATGCTCACATCCCCATATATAGCTTAAATTTTGCATTTGTTGTAAAACTAGTAATTACATGTTTTGTTTTGAATATTTGCAAAGGCCCTGATCGCGGCTGATATAAATTACAGAGACTACCATAAAGCAAGCCATGATCTATTCTACACAGAGCATACTGTAGAGAAAGGGCTCCATGGCCACACACAATTATCTTAATCTTTTACAGTGTGTCCCAAGAGTGTAGGCATCAGCACTGATATCATTGCAAGATGGGAGGCCATCGAGCATCATAATTTGATATTCGAATTCCTATATTTAGTACAGTTGTGTAAAATATCTTATTAAAAGGGAGCAGGATAACCACTTTGTCAAAATTAGTACCCAAACGACTCACCTACTTAAAAAACATTCTCTCTTAATTTTAAAAAGATACTTTAGAATGGAAGAAACTAAGTACATTTCTTTTAGAAGACAATCATGTAACTTTTTCCTTCCACCTTTCCTCTATTCTCCTTTTGTAAGTGTTCTGAGTTAGAATGTTTTTCAGGTCACCTTAGAGTGGTGATGTCTAACCAGCTCATTTCTGAGAAGAAAAGGAAATGCAGATTTGTGCTTTGCTGCATGCTTAAATATATTTAACAAGAACATATCAAAAGGTTCCATTCATTTGCAATGTCCATTTCCATCAATTTTCCACAGCCAAGAAAACTGTGAAATATTAAGTAGTGTTAAGTCAGGTGTTGTATGTGTTAAAGGTCATAATGAAAGCATGCAACAAATGATCAAAGGATCTTGCATCCAATTCCCATTTGAATGCACAAAAATCCCCACATAGTTTTATGCCATTAATTCTTTATTGGCCCATGTGTTGGGGTCTAACACCTGCATGTACAGATGTTAGTCTGTGTGTGTATGTATTTGGTGATGCAAAGTGCACCAAAACAGTTGGAGCCACTTTTTGGAAATTTAGTCCCAAAGTGTCTTCCCATCAAGTCACTTATATCTGACATTCTAAAACAAAGAACATAATGTATAAGAGACTACTGTACATTCTGTACTAGTACTTTGCATGCACTTCCATTCACTAACAGATTCCTATGCATTTCTCTCCTTTAAACATGGCCATAATGATTCTTTCTATGTTCTTTATTTAAAATTTGCTTACATTCCATTGAATCTTCTTTTTTTCTAATGATGTTCTGTCCTAGTGTATGTTTTGATCAGAGCTTGAGACTGTTCAATTATCTAGCTAACAAAGTCTACTCAATCACTAAGGAAATAGTAAATATGTGATGGTGTTTTCCCTCCAAACCTATTCATTTATGTACTATTACATGATTCATTTCAGACATTCCTTAATCTGGCACTTCTGTCTGTTCAAAATGAGGAACCTGAGCTTTGACAGTTTTTTTTAAAGCACTCTTGCCTTTTTCCCAAGATATCTTTTTTGCATTATAAAGACAGTAACTGTGAACTTTTAATATCTTTTTGTCTTTTCACAATCAGTTTCCAGAGGAGACAGAACTGGACCTTTTGTCAGTAACCATTGATGGTCCATCTCATTATTCATCCACTAGTGAAGGATCATGCTCAGTATTCAGTTCACCCAAAACTCCACTAGCCTTCTCACCAAGCATTCCCTTCCAGCCTGAAGAGGGACGGCGGGATGACAGTTTATCTTCAACCAGTGAAGACTCTGAGAAGGAAGAAGACCATGAGAGAGAGAAGGCTTATTTTTACAGGAAACCACCGTAAGCAGTTGGTTTAAAAATATTTTCATTAAGGCCATGAGAAAATGGTCTTTAAACTTCATGTCTTAGGCCTAGAATAGCTGACCCAGAATTGAATCTTGTCTGCCTTGGCCTTCACCAGGTGTAACTCTAGAGTAGGAAGGAAGAGGGAATATGTCTGAAAAGTTGACTTTTTTAATGACAACTGTTGAATGCCCTTCAGATTTTGGAATGTTCACATAAATCTCAGTTATTGGGCAGAGGTTAGATTAGGAAAATCCAAGGTAAGTGATCATTAATGATCATAAGCTTCAGAGGGGTAACCGAGTTAGTCTGTAACAGGAAAAACTTAAAAAACAACAAATAGTCTAGTAGCACCTTAAAGACTAACAAAATATGTAGATGGTATCATGAGCTTTGATGGGCAAAACCCACTTCTTCAGATGACCAGAGTATAATAAATCCAGATCCAAGAATAAATAAGGAAAGAAGGAACAGGGGCGGGAAGGGGAAAGTGGAGAGGAGGAAGAAAAAGAGAGAGAGTGAGTAGATAGTTCAAATAGTTACAAAAGGCTGTTAAGAACCATTAGCACCTCCATTATTTGGTTGGTTGGTTAAGTCATTAAAAGGTGGAAGATAGTGTGTGAGCCATCCTATATCCTGGTTTCAGACCAATTCCACAAGCCAAATACACAGAGAAGGATTGGAACTTAACTTCATTCACAAGTTTAATTCTTATGCAAGTGGTCTACATGTTTTGTTAGTCTTTAAGGTGCTAATAGACTATTTGTTGTTTTTTAAGTTTTTTCTTATTAATTATCACATCATTCTGAACCAGAACTCAGTGCAGTACTACCGTGTAGTAAATATTTAATCATGCCTTAGTGGAAGATGGACCAACATAGTGTGCATCTCTGAAAATTGTGCTTCTTACAGAAGTCTTATTAAAATATTAAACGTGCTGAGTAACTGACTTGTCAAGCAAATACATTAGTTGATAACGTCGGAAGGAATCTCATCATAGTGCTAATATCTAATCAGCATGTATTCTTTCTTTCTTCAGGAATACTTCTCGTAAGAAAGCAACAGGCTTTGCTGCAGTCCACCAACTGTTTACTGACCGCTGGCCAGCAACTCCTGCCAGCAGAAATGTGACTGGTACGACCACAGAGAGAAATATTGATTTTGAACTTGATATCAGAGTTGAAATTGATTGTGGAAAATGTGTGCTGCATCCAACAATGCTTCAGCAAGAACATGATGAAATAGGTTTAAGAAGGTAAGAAACCTATTGAAAGACAGTAATGTTACTAGCTATATGAGAAAGCGGAATACTACTGTATTGTGGCATTCTTTCTGTATTTGACATTTACTTAATCATAAATAAGACACCGTAGTGATTCCTGTCAGTTGGGATCATGCAGCATACCACATAATACTTAATGGCAACTGTGCATTGACCCATTTGAAAAGTATAAAAACTATGATAATTCCTACCATTTTTAGCCTGTTAATGGTCAGTAATTTGTATCATCACCTCACAGTGTCATGGCTGTGAGGTGATGATTCAACATTTAATTATGATTGAATTATAGTCTTTTTGTTCTGGGAAATAACTTTGTATGAAGACCTAGTATTAAGTCTGCTTGCACAAAGGGTTGCATGATACAAAGAAATGAGTGTAGCATGATACAAAGAAATGAGTGTACACCTATTTCCTTCTGACCTGTTCTCCTAAAAATGGAGATTTTAAGCTTTTAAAGTACCTTGATTGATTTTTTTTTTTAACTCCCCAAATAGATGCCTGAATACACTGTTTCAAAAATGTAGAAATCTACTGCTGAGTTGATGCATACTAGGCTAATGCTGTATGTTCTCTTGATATTTAGTTCCAACATTTTTTCACTTTACTCACTAACTGTGAGATCATGTTCACTGTACAATTAAACTTGAAGTGAAATCCTAATTCCTCAGAAAATGATTGGAGTTTTGCCATTGACTTTAGTGGGCCATGATTTCACCTTGGTTTTTTAAAATTCTTCTCTCCATTCTGCTTCTACAGCCAGCTACCCGTTTTTGATGTTCATTATAAACTAAATACACCTTGCTTTTCATTTCTTCTTTGAACTTTAACACAGTGTTGATGATAACCTAGCATTAGCAACACTTGGCTCTTAGGATTTGTGAATTCGTTCTTACCTTTCCCATATTTTAAATTATACAAGGATTAGTATGTAGTAACATCTTTTTTTCCCTTCCTAAAGAGGAACCTGCAGCTGAGTATCAGGCTGTGGCTGTTGCATGTTATCACAACATGAAAGTATCATGGGATTGCCTATCACATATTTGAGTGACGTCCCTATATACAGCAGTGTGGGCATTTCTGAACTAGGATATATAAGGAAATGTGATCATACTGCTGAATTTCTGAATGACTTTTTAAAATGGATGTGGGACAGAATAGACACATTTTTTTCTTTAATGAGAACTATAAATTTGTTTTGAATTTTAATATTTATTATTATTTTGCTGAATAAATTGATTTGCCATGTGGGGGGAGGAAATCATAAGAAATTCATGTAAATACAGGTGCTAGGGGAGAGTAGAAACAGTGGAAAAAAACACAAATGTTCCTGTGCTTTGAAATCATCATCTACAGAAGATAACCTTGAGCTTGAAGGCAAGGGACATTAACTACTGTTTGTCATTTTAAAAAAGTGTGTGATTTAACTTTAAAATTTACAAACAACGCTAACAATATGTATTGGCAAAAGCAGAAGAGGATGGGAAACGGGTAAAAGGGAAATAAAGGATCATGGTAATAGAGGTATGGATGGACAAAGAAAATTAAACAGGGTATAAAAGCTTCTATTAAACATTGTGAAAATACAGTGTAATTTTAAAAAAGAAAACCACCTACATTTTAAATATTGAAAAATATGCTCGTTATGGAGTAATGGGTCTTTACTAAGACTTATATATTGTTATTTATCTGTAGGAGTTATGATCGGAGTTCCAGAAGTTTAGATCAAGAGTCTCCTTCAAAAAAGAAGAAATTCCAAACTAATTATGCATCTACTACTCACTTACTTGCCGGCAAGAAAGTTCCATCATCTCTACAGACGAAGCCTAGTGACCTGGAAACAACAGTATTTTACATTCCTGGTGTAGATGTAAAGGTAAAAATTGTGGAACTAGGAAACATTATTTTTCCTCTCCACTAGATCTGACTAGAAATAAATACATGGTTTCCTGTAGATCATCTTTTATCATTATGGCATGAAAATTACATAGTGCATATATCAAGTATCATGCTTGCTGTTTCTTACATGGAAAATGTATATAGTGCAGCATTTTAGAATCATGCTTGCTACCCGTGTATACACAAGAGAAACAATACAGACGTGTGACTGACACATTCCATATTCTTAATGGAGCATAATGAGAGGTGTTATCTAGGCACAAGAATAGCAGCCAAGAATTTGAGAGTTCTAAGAGCAATTCTGGTATCAAATCATTGTGTGTCCATAAAAAAACTTGACCCTTTCACTCAGTTTTGCCACGTATTAAATGAGGAAAATAATACTCCAACTTTATCTATGTGAGCTTACTTTCTGTTAGTTTTAGAAATTGTGTTTAAAACACAATTACTTAAACATGGTAAAATGTATTTGTTCTATGTCATGGATCTAGAATAAGACTCATAGGAGTTTTGTGAGGTTCAGTTAGTTACATTTTGTGAAGTATAAATGTGATTCCTGTTCTTAATATGTGTTCATGGTATACACTGTAATAGCTCCAAAAGAGCTGTTACGGTATGCTGTGAATGCAAACATATAGTATGTGTTAAATCTTTCCAATTCCAGTTGCGGTCTGTAAGCGTATTGTAGTGCAAATAATAATTTCTCTAATGTGTTGGAAGGAGATTCAGAGCCACAGAATACCAACTACATTGCCCTCTTTCCACTTTTAAAAAAAAAAGTTAATTGTAACATTGGCATAAAGCTACAGATTTTTCCCATGTATGTGAGGCTCTATTTCAGAGAGTATAGGTGGCATTGCATAGATTTAAAATAGCAATTAGCCCCATTAAAAATGTTGTTTAGGTTAAAGTCAGACATTTGGCTTGTTTGCTTCTGCTCTTTGATAGGTGGTATGGATTATATGTATTGGGAAGTCTTCTCTGTGCCTGTAGTTCATGTGAAAATGCAAAAGTCACTGAATGCAGGGTGGGGCATAGGTGGAGCATGTAGTCTTCCCTTTCTGCAAGTGATCGTCTATTGTAAAGGTAATTATTTGACAACATCATCTGCTGGAGATATTTAAGAAGTAGTGGTGATTGGACTTCCTCTTCCAGAACCACCAAGATCTTCAGGGATACCAGACATGGTCCAGTTCCCTATTGTATTTTAGGAGGCTCTGCTTCCTGGTGCTATCCCCTGAGTTAGAGTAGATTTTTCATGCCCACATATATAGGGTATGTCTTTGAGTTACTTTAAGAAGAGAGGCAAGTGATCTGGGTGTGATAATATTTGGTAATACTGTACCAAAAACAAACCCACAACTACCTGAGGGACTCAAGTAGTCATTGGTCAGGGGTTGTGTATGTATTGGGGGAGAACAGCTGCTCTGGGGGAGAGAGGCTATCTGACACAACTATTAGGGATTTGTATCCTATACACTACAAAAATTGTCCCCGTTCCTCACTATGTTTGTGATTTAATTTTGTTTCATTGGTGAAGTTTCTTAATATATTTTAGCTTACAAAAATTATGACTCTTTGGCAACAAAGATTGTTTCCAGTGGCTATATATAAATTGTTTTAAGATTACACTCACACTTTTTTTAAAACAAGATGCAAAGAACAATCAGGAGAAAACTGAACTGTGCAGAGATTCAGGCTACAGCTACACTGTAGCCTTCTTTCGGAAAAGCTTATGCAAATGAAGCGCGGTGTGGAATATCGCTGTGCTTCATTTGCATAATTAATTAGCAGCCGCTTTTGCGCAAGAGGCTTTTGCACAAAAAGGAGCCGTCTACACAGTTCCTTTTTGCGCAAAAGTCTCTTGCGCAAAAGCGGCTGCTAATTAATTATGCAAATGAAGCATGGCGATATTCCACGCCACGCTTCATTTGCATAAGCTTTTCCGGAAGAAGGCTACAGTGTAGCTGTAGCCTCAGTGAAAGAGCTACTTCTGTGAAGTAAATGAATGGTTGTCTTTTTTTTTTTCATTTCAGTTACACTATAACTCTAAGACTTTGAAGACTGAATCGCCAAATACCTCCCGGGGGATCCTCTTTGCCAAGAACTCTTTCCAAAGAATCCAAGTTGTATGGTATGAAAGATACTGCCACATCTCCTTTATCTAATACTACCTACAGCAAGACTAATACTTTACTTCTGCCCCAACCCCCACCCATCCCATCAGGTACTTGTAGAGAATACCCTTTTAAACTATAACTTTCATATCTCTCTCTCTCCACATTATACGATCTACTAGCTTTAGATCTGTGCATTAGTTGAACCACAAAATGGTCATAAATATCTAAATATTGACTTAAAAGAAACTTGACTGCAGAAGCACACATGCAACTGACCAATTCTAACTGCTCTTAAAGCTGCCAGTTTAGTCACCAGTTCATCCATGTTACCTCATTCCAAGAATATTCCTCATTATCGTGCAGCTTGCCTTGGAAGTAATATTTTGAAGAGTGGTAATTTCATGATACTAAGCAACTGTTTAGAGTCTTTGGATTAGTCAAAGTACCAGATACTATTGTGCTCCAGTATTGCAGTCCACTGAAAGACTACTGTGGCTTGGAATTATCTGAAATTCCAGTTTTTAGTGCCTTCAGCTTTGACTTAAAATTTCAAGAGTACCAAGTTCAATTATCCATTTCCAGTCAGAGGTCCATGATTATCTCTGCAAGGTTACAATGTCAGATCTAGAGGTATATAGATTTCTCTCCACTTCCAGTGTTCTCTCCCACTTCCAGAGGATTGTGGTTCCGCTTTTCTCTTCCTCAGAGTTCAGATATTTAAAAAACAAACAAACATCAAAACAAAATGATCTGGAAACAATAAATACTGAAAAAAAAAGCTTGTAATTAATAGGCTCAAAGTCTGAGTGATAGAGAGCAGTGAACCTTGAACGCTTTCCTCATTATCCCTGGCTTTTAACCACTGTCACTGTTTCTCCCAACACCCATCTTCTTTGTGGATCTCTGACATTTAATTTTATTGCTTGCGTCAATTTCTGTCTTAAGTTATATCTTTTCTTATAAATAGGTCATAACTTCTCTTTCCACGCTGTATCTTTTAATTCTTGCCTAAATCTCCTCCAGAGGTTTTTTTAATCTCTTTGCTACATAGATTTTTCCCAAAACTGTGCTCCACTTATTGTCATCTTATATGATGAGAGAGGCCACTCCAGATGGGTAGTAGCATGGTATTAAAATTCATTGCCAAGTGGCTTAGGAACTGACTGAAAAATAAAGTATGAGTGTAAGGTTCTATTTTAGTCCTTCAGTCAGTCAACATTTGTATCTTGCTTGGAGAAATCGTATACAACCATAATATTTTATTTTACTTGTGTTCAAATTATCCATTTCTGCATATGATGATGAATCCCAATTCAGTAATGTTGCTCTTTCATCCTTGTTACGTTTGGTGAGAAGTTTAGAAAATTAAAACTAACTGAGCAGGTATGAATAGCTCTTTAGTAATATAATCTTAAAATTTACTGAGCTCAGATAATTTTCTTATTTTGGGGCACACAGATTTATATGAGCAGATCTCTTCCATAAAGTCAGAAGAGAATTCTCTTGCTTTTATATTAACCTATATTCCAAATACCTCAAAGCTTGGAATTTAGGTGTTAAGAAATCAATTGTTATTGATCCCTATTTTAGAATCCTCATTTTAATATTTGTGTAAAATTACAGGCCTTACCATTTGCTCTTTTGATTTTGACACTTTTCAATCAATATATTTTTACAAACTGAGGCAAAATTATGTCAAGTGAGCAATTTTGTCTTCATCCTTTTCCATCTAAATGCCAAATGCCTTCTAATCAGTTATGGATGCTGTATCTTGTCTTCTGGAGAACAGTTTTGTGTGGCTGTCTTCAGTGTCTGTTTTGAAAAAAGCAGAGTTGGGGAAAGGAAGTAAGAACTTGACCAAGAACAAGTACATTAGGATAGTACTACTAACTGAACTGAGTTCTGTTATTTTAACACATTTTTTTAGCAAAACCTTATACTGCTGACTTTATAGCTGATCTATAAGTGGTTGTTTCATATAATGAAGATGATAGGAGGATACAGTACTTGGGTTATTTTATTGAATTGTAATGAATGTTGCTATCCATTTTACTTGCATTTGGAGAAATTGTATTCCACTACATAGATTTACATTTTATAAATGTTTCAGCCAAAGGAAAAGGAAGTGGTGGAGTAAAAACTGCAAAGTTGTATGCATGGGTTGCACTTCAGTCATTGCCTGAGGAAATGGTCATTAGTCCCTGCCTATTGGACTTCCTAGAGAAGGCTTTGGAAACTATTCCTATTACACCAATAGAAAGGAGTTATGCAGGTACCATGTGACTACTACTTTTTTATGTATTCCGGTACATACCTTTATTGAGGTTTTTTTAAAAAATTCCAGTTGCTTCAACCCATTATTTAACATGTTCTTTCTACTTTTTAAAAGCTGTCAGTTCACAAGATGAAGACATGGGACAGTTTGATATACAAGACCCCTTGGAAGAGTCTACAGCCTCACTAGTGTCATCATCAGCATCAGCATACTCATCCTTCCCTGTGGATGTGGTGGTTTATGTACGGGTTCAGGTGAGGGTGCAACATAGCACACTGCGTGATGTATAATGCTAATATTTTTTTAAAGCATATATGCATTTTAAGCTTGCCTCTAACTTTTTTTTGTTTAGAATTCTTTAGCAATAATTACATTACAATAAACATCCATTCTGAGGTAAATGTTCCCACAATGACACTAATGGGAAGTCTTTTAACTAGAGTTCTAATGTCATTGGCTACAAGCACAAGGTGCTCAACAGAAGTGAATCATTTTGAGCCCAACTGATCTTTCATCATCACTACTTTTCTTTCTCTTCATGGGGTGGTGTTCTCTTTGTTACAATGTTGCTGCTAAGCTCTTACTGTTTCACAGTCACACTTGGGAATACCTGTGTTCTTTAAAGCACAAGTCTCATCTTATGCCTCAGAAAATATCTTTATATAACGAACATTTATAGCTATCACTCTTTTTAAAAGAGATAAAAAATGTACATATAGCTAAAATGTTTTGTCCTCCGGATACATTTTAGACACGGGTGTCTGCTACCTTTCAACTCTTAGTTCATCTAGTGATAAACCCATTTTATAGAAATTCACTTCCTCTTGTGGGGTTGGTGGTTTTTTTGTTTTTTTGTTAGTTTGGTCCAGTATATATATTTTTTACACTACCCAGTCTTTTTTTCACATGGTTGCTTTGACAATTTTGGGTCTTAAAATGAAACATAACTGGTTGGGTTGGGAGACTTATGCCACCAAATTGCTGTAGACTACCAGTCTCGGAGCACTTTTGACCGCTCTTAAATTTGACAGGAAGCTGACCCAGGAAGCTTTGAGATGCAAGGATTTTAAAAGAATCCAAAGTGTCTTTCAGCTGAGTTGTGAATTTCAGCTGCTTCAATGTTTTAGGCATGATAGGTACCAAAGCTGAGCTTCTACATCTTCCAGATATGAAGCAACTTCCAAACTGTGGATTCACTGGCGCGCACAGATTAGATTTGGGAGAATGGTTCACTATTATATCCAAGCATCATTCCTGACCATTGCCTGGACTTTTCCTGGGTAACACATTTTAATGATATTGTAAACCTCAGAAATGAAGATAAATTCCGCAGACTGCAGATCATGGAGATCTTAATAATTTCAAAGCTAAACCAAAAAAGCCTTAGTATATTTAAGCTAAAGACAAGTTGCCTGTGATTTGGCTCATAATGATTTTCAGGGATTTTATATTTGTTCTTATATTTCTTTCTTTTGGCTTAGCCTTCACAGATCAAGTTCAGCTGTTTACCGGTATCAAGAGTAGAATGTATGCTGAAACTGCCCTCTTTAGACCTGGTGTTCTCTTCAAACCGAGGGGAATTAGAGACGTTAGCCACAATTTTCCCCGCAGAAAACTTGGCAGTGGGTGGTAGTACTTCACAAACTGGATCAAAGAACTCAGTTAATAAAACTGGGTTACCAGGTAATATATATGAACCATTTTCTTTTAATTATTTTGCTAATACGTTCAGCTAACAGCATAAGTAATTTTAAATTCTGTTTGTGTGTAGTGGGCATGGGAGGAGGAATACATTAGAATAAAAGTTAGAGTTCCATTAGGCTCTAGTCATGACAAACTCCTTGTTACTAGAATAATAAAATGTAGTTTTAATACATGATTATATAGTAGTTGTTTTAACAGAATGGCTCTTTGGTATCACATCAGTACTAACAACTTGTTTTTTTTAATGTTGCTGATCTCCAGGAATGTCCACAAACCATGTAATAGAAGCTCTGTTTTCTAAAAAAAAGTTTGAGCAATACTTTCTGATAGTCTGTATTGCCACTGTGCTGGTATTTTACATTCAAAAACATTTTTGGAGCAGATAGGGTTATTTTACTGATCTTCGATAAACTTGTCACATCATTTTATAACTATAGTACAAAATAAGTATTATCAGAAAAACTTTAAATGGATAGGTTACTAGCTCTTCTGTTAAATACCAAGGAACTGTTCAGATATCTGCATTTGTGCATGTATGAATTTATTATATGGAGTTTTATTTATTAAATGCCACTTCAGGTTGTCTGTTTTTAATTTGGAATGACTTCATTCTTTCACTTTTTTAATATGGCTTTCGGAACTCAGTTTAAATCTTTAGTTTGGTTTTTATTCCACTTCCTTATTCAGAACCATTTACTCTAGACCAAATCCATCTTCCATCAAAACAGTGGAAATTCTCAGTTAGCTTACTTTATAATTTCAACTTTTGATCGTGTATGTGTTTCCATGCTAAGTTAAAATCACAGCATCCACTAACTTTGGAGTGGTACATTTATAAAATTGTGTAAGAAGACATGAATATCAGTTTTTTAAGCTATTCTAAAAATCTCAGATGGGCAAAGTATTTTAGAAACAAATTTTTGTCTTCAGAAAAGTAAGTTCAGTTTTTTATTGTCCTGTTCTTTAGACAGGAATAGCATTGTTAGTTAGGTTATTTAAGCCATAAGACTGGCCTGCTGGGTAAGACCAATAGTCTGGCTGGCAAGTATCCTGTCTACCGACAATGAATGGTGCCAGATGCCTCAGTGGGAATGAACAGAACAGGGCAATGCATCGAATGATCCAGTCAGAGCTTTAAGGACACCCAGACCATGTTGTTTCACTGAGTTTGTTTTAGAAATGCATCAGCTAGCTTCGTATGACACAATAAATATTTTTAAAATGGTTTCATGGTTGAAATTGCTTTTGTACTAAAACTGCTATAACATTTGTGGAATTTTGGATTTTCTTTAGGTTCATCTGGACTAGGCAGCCCACTTGGCAGAACCCGACATAGCAGTAGCCAGTCAGATTTGACTAGCTCTAGCAGCAACTCATCAGGCCTGAGCTTTACAGCCTGCATGTCTGATTTCTCTCTTTATGTATTTCACCCATATGGAGCAGGAAAACAAAAATCTGCTGTTACTGGTCTAACTCCTGGATCAGGAGCACTAGGTACAAAATGGATTTTTTAAAGATTTCATAATTGGTAAAATGTGAGAAATGGCTGCCCAAGACTAATCTTGAACCAATGAATCACTCCATCAGGGATGTGTATACCCTCTTCTTTACTGTCTCTTGCAGGATCCTGGAGGACCTTATTTTAAGCACTCCAGCTGATTCTTTTGTGAAAGCATACATATACCTGCACATGTGTTCATGCTTTAGAACCTGCAACTGCAAAATCCATTTGTCGTTGTAGGAAAAAATAAGCCTGCTTGCACTTATAAGGAATTCTTGGTGTAAATTTCAAAACTCTCACAAACATGATAAAATGTTTTAAGCGGGTTTTTATATGTTTACACTTATTTGTATGTTAACTGTTTGTTATAGTTTGGTAGTTCAAAGCCCCAGTCAAGGTTGGGTTCCATTTTGCTACAGCCTGTATAAGCAAAGGTCTTCATCCTGAAAACATTTAATAACATGAACAATTTTACAGACCTGAATATTCTTGTTGAATTTAGTGGTACTGTTAACATAACAAATGAATGTGTATAGGAGTAGAGTACATAGTGTAAAATAGTTTCTGCCCTGAAGAGCAATGACAGAGTGCTATCAAGTAGAGCTGGTTTAAATTTTTCAATGGAATAACTTATTGGGGTGGAGGGGGGGGGGAATCACACACACACACACACCTGTTTGGGCTGACCCAAAATTATTTGCAGCATTGACATGAATTTGCTGAAAACTTTGGCCAATTTGTGAGTGCATGTGGAGAGACTTTGATGCTGTTAACACAACTAGAACAGGGTAGGAGGAAGTGGAAGTAGTCATCTCCTTGTAATGCTTAGGCTGGTGGTAAGGGCACTCTGCTGGAATATAGGACACTTTGGGCTTGTATACATGGTAGAGTAATACATTCTACAGTGTATGTGATTTCTAAAACGTACTGACATATTGTGCATTAATTGGCTATGTAGACCCTTCAATGTAGTGCTGTTAGAAACAGTCCCTGGCAAAGCTTAGTAGGGAACTTTTAGTGTGCACCAGCAGGGTCTATGCAGACCAACTGATACACAACACATTAATGCACGTTAGAAATCCCATCTCTGTAGAGTTCACTAGCCCACTATGTAGACAAGCCTTCAAATTCAATTCCCCCTCTTCCCATGGAGAAAGGATTTGAAAGACTGTGTCCTAATGACTAGACTAAAAGTGCTAAGGCGATAACCATCATTGCCTCCTTCACTGACTGTTTTGCTAATCTAACCCTTTAAAAGTTCTCAGACTCACCCCTGTCCCCCATGAGTCTCAATTTTGGATCAAAGAAAAAAATCATTTCACCCAGAATATATTTTTTTTAATCACTTTTTGTTTTGTTTTGTTGCAATCATGAGATTCAGTTTGACTTGCAATGTGTTTTTCAATTTTTCAGACCCTCCAACAAACTGAAAAATTAGGTATTTACCTTGCTCTGTCAAATGCACAATGTAAACAAGCTTCTGACACATAATAATTACCAAAATTTCATACAAAAATTTGACTTTCATCTTGATGGTATTCCCAAGTTAATGTTTTTTGGTTTTGTACCTGAAGAGAAACACACATGATTTTTGCACTGAGGTGCTGATTTGGGGAGTACACTGAGCATAACCCTTTCTGTTTGTAGGTAATGTAGATGAGGAGCCCACTTCAGTTACCGGTCGTAAAGATTCTCTGAGTATTAACCTTGAGTTTGTGAAAGTAAGTCTGTCAAGAATAAGACGTTCAGGAGGTGCTTCATTTTTTGAGAACCAGTCTGCAAGCAAAGCTGCAAGCAAGATGGATACTACATTAATAAATATATCTGGTACTCAATTCATTTAATCTATATTGCCTCCTCCTTCTGTCTTTGTCTAACAATAGAGGTGTTGTTGGAATGATAGGCACCATTCTTCCTTGACTCCTTTTTTTTTTTTGTTTTAATATAGATGTCATTTCAAAGCCACCAACCCATGATGTGCAATAACAAAATATTTTAAGTGAATCAGTGACTAAGACCTTGTGAGGATAGGGGTTGTTTGGGTGACCTGAGATATCTTGGAGGGAGGGGAGATGTATACCTCCCTCCTTCTTCACTGTTGACTCACTTAATTACCACTTGTAATATCAACACTTCACAAATATTCTTTGACTTCCATCTGTAAGTTTACAGCCCTTAAGATTTTTGCATTGATTTTCCAGTATGAATTAACTTTGAATTTGGTCCATAATCGTAAAGCAAAAAAAAAAAAATTACTCCTGAATTTCATCCAAGCCAAACTGAAACAGTCAATTTCACAAGATTTTGAGGAACAATTTGTGTTTAGTCAAGTAGTTCATAAACCTAAAGGACCCCTTGGCAAACCCAACTATGTTTCATGTGTTTTAGAGGGATTTTGTAGGTACAGTAAACTTCCGATAATCCGGCACCTTTAGGACCCAGGGGGTGCCGGATTATGAGATATGCCGGACTATTGGAAGGGGTGGCTATGAGGGGTCTAGGGTGGTGTGGGGGGGATGCCACCCCAGACCCCTCATAGCCCCCTTCCGATAGTCGGCTCTGCCCCAGGCATCCCGATTCAGCCGCTGCTGGTCAGCAGCAGCTGAATGGGGCTGCCTGCGACAGAGCAGCTGGGGTGCTGCCGGGTTGGTCCGGTAGTGCCGCCCCTTGGCGCTGCAAGACCAACCTGGCAGCACCCCAGTTGCTCTTGGGACGCCTGGGGCAGAGCAGCTGAGGTGCTGCCGGGTTGGTCTCTCAGCGCCAAGGGGCGGCGCTACCAGAGCAACCTGGCAGCACCCCAGCTGCTCTGCCCCAGGCGTCCCCAAGTCAGCCGCCGCTGCAACTGATCAGCGGCTGATTCCAGGAAGCCCGGGGCAGAGCAGCTCTGCCTCGGGCTTCCTGGAGTCAGCCGCTGGTCAGTTTCAGCGGCAGCTGAATCGGGGACAGCTGGGGTGCTGCCGGGTTGGTCCCGCAGCGCCGAGGGGCAGCGCTACGGGACCTACCGGGAGCACTCCAGCTGCTCTGCCCCCAGCTTCCCCGATTCAGCCGCTAGTCAGTTTCAGCAGTGGCTGAATCGGGGAAGCCGGGGCAGAGCAGCTCCAATGGTCTGGCTGCCCGGAGCACTTCCGGGTTCCTGATGGTGCCGGACCATCAGATGCCGGACCAATGGAGTTTTACTATACTTTTTACAGCTCGAGTAGTACCAGGAAAAGTAATTTAAGTCATCAAGTTTACAAAAAGTTAATATTTAGTTTATTAATGATTTACGTGCTGATTATAGTATTTTTAATTTTACTTCAAACACATGAATTTATTTTCTAACAGTTTTTATGTTACCTTCCTGATGTGTACCCATAGATTCCACTTTGGGTGATGCCTTTTGCCTGGCTGCAAGATCAAATGCCAGATTTGGTATGATGGTTGTACAGTCAGCATTTAGTTGTGGCATTCAACACTTCTCAGTCACACCTTTCAGATGAGGCACTGCTTTATCAGTCAGATAGTGGGAACCATGGCTATATACTGAAGGAAGAAAGAACAATTACTTTATAGTAACTGTGGTTCTTCGAGATATTGTCCATGTGAATCCCAAAACTTGCACTCTATCCGCACTTCTTCAGAGTCCTCCTTTTCTGGGATTCTGTGCTGGCAAGGGAACTGATGGACAGCCTGCTCTACCCTTTATGCCAGGGTGTGCAATAAGCCAGAGGCAGTTCGCCATGGTTAGTCCATGGCAGTTCACCAGGGTTAGCCTGTGGCCATGACTTTCTGTTCCTGGCTGGTGGGATCTGTGGGAAGTGATGTCCCAGTTTGCGCCACTTCCCAGCTACCATTCGCCGCAGGTGGCCGTACCTGCAGGCACACAGGTAAATAAAGTGCTGGTAGCCCACCAGGGCTAACCCTGGCAAATCACAACCAGCTTGAAGGTCGCTTATTGCCCACTCCTGATTTGTGCCCTTGGATGCAGATGGAGTATATAAGTGCAGCTCAATGGACATTGCTCTTCCAAGATTCTGCCCTTGCACACAAGGCACAAGTGCAACTAGAGTAGGAGTCACATGTAAGATATCCTCTTGAAGAACCACAGTTACTAAAAGATATGCCTCATTCAGTGTGTGAAAATATTTGGTGAATATATCAGATATGAGTAAAACCTGAAAGGTAAATTTTCAAATTTTAGATTGTTTTCAAAATCCCTTAATATTGAGCTTCTGCATTTTTTATCAGCTGTTTGTGATATAGGATCTGCTTCTTTCAAATATGACATGCGGCGACTCAGTGAGATTCTGGCCTTCCCAAGAGCCTGGTATAGGAGAAGTATTGCCAGACGCCTTTTTCTAGGTGATCAAACCATAAACCTACCAGGTAGTCTACCTCTTATTTCTCTGAAAAGTTCTTCTATTAAATAATCAAAGCAAGAATTGTTTAATTTATGCCATAGTATACGAGTAGAATGAGTAAATAGATAAAGCAGTAGAAAGCATACTGTAGTATAGCATGCCCCTGAGGATGACACCAACCTTGGAGGGTTTGCGAGCACTTTGGAGGACTGGATTGTAATTCAAAATGATGTTAACAAACTGGAGAATTGGTCTACAAGCAGCAAGATGACATTCAGGAAATACAAATGCAAAGTACTAAATGTAGGAGGAAAAAAATCAGATGCACAGCTACAATATGGGGAATAGCTGGCTAGGCAGTAATATTGCTGGGAAAAACGGGGTTATATTGGATCACATTGAATATGAGTTAATTTGTGGGTCACAAAATGAACGATATAGTTGTGAAAAAGGCTAATGTCATTCTGGGATGTATTAACAGGAGAGTCATAATTAAGATCTGGCAGGTAATTATCCCACTCTGCTCAGCACTGGTGAGGTCTCAGAGTACTATGTCCAATTCTGGGTGCCCTATTTAGGAAAGATGTGGATTAATAAGAGAGAGTCCAGAGGAGAGGAACAGTTATAAGAGATTTAGAAAACCTGAACTATAAGGCAATGTTAAAAAAAAAAACCTGGTCAGTTTAGTCTCAAGAAAAGAAGACTGGGGTCACCTGGTTGTTATAAAAATGAATATTATCTGTTATTCTCCCTATCCACTGAAGGTAGAAAAAAAGTAATGGGCTTAAACTGCGGTAAAGGATATTAATGTTAGATATTAAGAAAAGCTTCAGGGTAGTAGTAAAGTTCTCAAATGGGCATCCAAGGGAGGTTGTGGAATCTGCATCATTAAACTTTAAGAACATATTGGGCAAACATCTGCTAGGGATGGTCTACATCAGTGGTCCCCAACACGGTGCCCGTGGGCGCCATGGCGCCCGCCGGGGCCGTTTATGTGCGCCCGCGGAACAATCTGGGCTGGCCCCGCCCCCGGGCACGTGGCACATGCCGGTGCCGGCCCCGGGCGCATGAGCGGCCTCTGCCCTGGGGTCGCAGCACATGCCGGTGCTGGCCCCGGGCGCATGAGCGGTCCCTACCCCGCGGGGTCGCAGCACATGCCGGTGCCGGGCCCGGGTGCCTGGGCGGCCCCTGCCCGGGATTGCGGCACATGCCGGTGCCAGCCCGGGCGCATGGGCGGCCCCTGCCCGGGGTCACAGCACATGCCGGTGCTGCCCCTGGGCACACGGTGCATGCATGGCCCCGCCCCGGGGCATGTGGCCTGTGAGCGGCCCCGCCCCCGGATGCGTGGCGTGTGAGCGGTCCCGCGCCCTGGCAGCCCCAAAAGGTTGGGGACCACTGGTCTACATCTACTCAGCACAGGAGATGGAACTTAATGACTTCTTGAGATCCCCTTCTAACCTCACATGTCTGTGATTCTATGAATGCTATTAAAATAATACTAAAGTGACAATAAAAACATTTTAGACCAATTTCAAAGTTTACTACAATGAAATTTGTTGCTAATATTGAAATACACAAAACATTTCCCCATATGTAGGATTAAATCACTTAGTTTCTGTTAAGTGTTACAGGCTGACTTGACTTAAAATGAAGTTATCCTGCACTATGGGCACTTTTCTTTTCCAGCAGCATCAGGTCCTGGAACACCAGATTCCATTGAAGGGGTAAACCAGCATCTTTCTCCTGAATCATCACGTAAAGCATACTGTAGGACTTGGGAGCAGCCCTGCCAGTCTGCTTCATTTACACACATGGCACAGTCACCCAATGTTTTCAGTGAGCACAGTACAAACAGCAATATGTCACCTGGGACAGCAAATCATAATTTAAAATCTCCAGCTGTTGTTGCAAGATCCCGGAGTGTATCCGATTCTTCAGTTCCCCACAGAGGTGAGTGGAAAAGGAGATTTTTAACAATTCTTTATCTTTTTAGTATGGTCTAAAACTATAAATATTTCCAGTAATTAAATAGAATGACACGATCTGTGAGAGGGCATTGAGTCATCATATCAGTCAGAAAAGTAATTCCTTACCAGTGAGAATGACTATTTGCAACTGTCAAGTTTTCATTCTGATCTTGTAATTTTACAGTGCTGTAGGTGGGATGGAGATAAAATACAGATTGTATCTCCCTGATCCAGCAACATTGGGACCTGGCTGGTCCTGAATGAGAGAATTTTCCAGACCAGCGGAGGTGTCCCTTGCCACCAGCCCCAACCTAGCCAGCCCCCTGCCTCTGGCCCCATCTACTCCCCCGACCCCCGCCAGACTGTCTACTCTGCTGCCGCCTGTCTGCCAGCCCCGGGCTGCCATGGGCGTCCAGAGTTGTCCAGTCCCAGGTCCCATGCTGCTGCGGTTCCCAGGCCCCGTGCTGCTGCGGTTCCCTGGCCCCATGGGCGGCCACATGTCCCCAGCTCCACACTGCCACAGACAGCCAAGCTGCTTCTTTCTTGGGCCCCATGCTGCCATGGCCTACTGGGCTTCTCCAGCCTGGCCCCAGCACTTTTGAGGGGCTCCAACCCTAATGTCCCCAGCCAGGCTCCCGGGCTCTCTGGTGCAGGAGCATTCATGGTCCTGCTGGACCATGGATGTTGCCGGACCAGAGAGTGCCGGTTTTCTGAGGTTCAGTCTGTAATTGCGTTGCCTTAAAATCAGTTAACTTGTTCTTAAATTTTTAAACAGAGAATTTAATCTCAGAAAAGTAAACAGCCTATAAGTAAATGAAAACTTTTAAAGACACAGTCCTGTGAGATGGGGAATAACACTGACATGCTTAGCACCTTGCAGGATCAGATCCTTGTATTTTTCTACTGTGGTAGTCTCTCCTTTTTGTGATATTAAAGAATTTGAGAACTATAGGAACTGAAGTACAACTCAAATATTAAAGACATTGGAATTACCATTGCTAGCACAAACGTTACACAGCTGGGGGATGTTTCTGCAATTTTTCTTCATTTATAGCAATCCTTCCTCTACCCTTGAGCCCAACCACACTAATTTAGTGCTCCTTGCAGCAGCTCCAAGTCACAGACTAGATGGGATCAAATAAGTGGTTACATATAGATGACTGAGTCTCTGGCTCGTATTAGGAAGCACAAAATAAATATAACTGTAGTTTCTCTTTGTATAGTAGTGGAGACAGTAATATAAACTTGTTCTACTATGACTGATTTGATTTTGTATCTTATGGATGAAATAGTGGTGTTTCTTTGGGGTCTGTACAGTACTGAAGCAGATAAGGTGTTTAAAAATATTTTTTAGTATAATGAAATATCTGGAGACGTGAGGAGACAGGTTTTTAGCCTGTATGGAGGGCAAAATATTATAAGTAGTTCAGAAAGGGATACTGAGCTGAAATAGAATTTGTGGTTAGTTAATATTTTAAATTAAATATTAATATTTAATATTTTAACTGGTATTTATTCACACAGTTTAGCTGTAGAAACAACTAAAAACAACAAGACCTATGGCACATTAAAGACTAACAGATTTATTTGGCCATGAACTTTCATGGGCAAAGACTCACTTTGTCAGATGCACTGGAGTGGAAATTACAGGGACAAGGTGTGCCAGCAAAACCCCTGTGCCATGTATATTGGCCAAACCAGACAGTCTCTATGCAAAAGAATAAATGGACATACAAAAACCAGTAAGAGAACACTTCAGTCTCCCTGGACACTCAGTAAAAGATTTAAAAGTGGTGATCCTTCAACAAAACACTTAAAAAACAGACTTAAAAGAGAAACTGCAGAGCTGCAATTCATTCGCATCTTTGACACTATTAATCTGGATTTGAATAGGCACTGGGAATGGCTGGCTCACAACAAAAGCAGCTTTCTCTTTCTTGGTAGTCACACCTCCTCATCAACTATTGAACTCAAGGTGCAACCTTGTCATCTGAAAAAAACACTGGTCATCTGAAGAAGTGGTCTGTGTCCACGAAAGCTCACAATACCATCTACATGTTTTGTTAGTCTATAAAGTGATACCAGACCGTTTGTTGTTTAAGTTTATCCTGTTAATTTTAAACACCCACCTTTACCCAATTCCTAATGCTCAGGGTGTAACTTCCTGAGGGCCTTACACAGTAATATTCTTATTTGCTATTTATTAACAACTAACCAATTAGCCCGTCATAAGACGGGATTTTCGGGTCTCTCCTCCACGTCCGTCTTCCTCCTGAGCCTCCGGTCTCTCGCTCCGTCTCTCTCTCTATCTCTCTCATCTCCTCCTACTGCCTCCCCCACTCTCTCTCTCAGCTCTCTTCCGCCTCCTGTCTCTCTCTGTCTCTCTCTTTCTCCTCTCCCTCCTGCCTCTCACTCGGGGGACTGTGGAGCCCAAACGGTCGCTTGTGCCACTTGCTCCCATGCGGCAGCCCAGCTGAGTGGCGCAGAAGTCAGCCAAGTGCCACGGCGGGAGGCAACAGCGCCGCCCAGAGGGAACAGCCAGCATTTCAGCATTACAGAGTCACAGACACTGGGCTACTATATATATGATTACCGAGCAAGCAGAATATCCATGCTAAGCATACAGTGTCATGCTCACCAATCCTGATAAAGGCAGGTGGACTTCGCCTGTTGGCTAAGCAAGGTCAGTCTCTCTGGATCCTAGCTGTTGCACGTCACAGTCTGGCAGCTTTGGTCTTAGGCTGTGTTTTGGAGGTTAGTTCTTCTTCCTCCTCCTTCTTGCTGTCCTTTTCTTCCTTTCCTCTCTTCCTGCTGGTCTCCTTCTTGGACCCCAGTTTATATAGTGAAACTTGAGCCCTACTTAGCTATACCATAACCAATTATTTTAGTATAATTTTACCAACTAGTCATAGCATACTTGTAACATAATTACCTAACCAATCATACCCTGCCACCTTAGTTGATTTGCACTTAGCAAAATTAATTATACAGTAGACAGAAACAATTAAAACCAGATAAAGATCATACAGACAAAACAATAGGAAAGTGAGGACCATAATCATAGGATGAGGATTCCACAACCTCAACTATTGATAAACGGTTTCTTGCCAGACAAAATGCTATTAAACTAAGTTTTCTCTACCCGTATTGAAATCTATTTCTTTATCTGTTGACAGTGGTTGCCATTAGGACAGGATCTCCTTCTAACAGCCTGGTGTGACACTATTTTAATGCAATTTATATTGAATGTGGGTGGGTGACTTCAAGCATTACAGCTAATGGCTGCTGCTCTTCTATCTGGCTGCAAAGGAAGGCTTTAAGCCTTCCATTATGGTTACAGGTCTTCCATTATGGCTACAGAAAAAAAACATATTATTACACTCCCTTCTTTAATGACGCATTTGTCATTTCAGGAGTCCAATACTCAGAATTGCTGAGCTTGGTCTTGCTTCCTGGGTATTATTAACAAGGGCCTTATTTGATTTTGCATGCCAGCTTCCTGCACTCTTCGAACAGTTCTCCTCATCCAGCAAGCCAAAGTTATTATACTCACTAATAAAGCCAATTGGATTCCAGTGATCACCACAATGGGGTGAACCATTATATTTAGCATACCTGTTGCAGAAGGTTACCACCCTAACAGTGTTTCCCACCAGGAGTGATGTCCTGCATCTGCAGTAGTTTTTAGTACATGAGTAATTTTTGCATTATTATTTTGCACTTCAATATGTATTTGTTCTCCTGTTTGTGCACTATACTGTAAATGTGAATGTAACATAGGATGGATTAACAATTTTCTTATAGTCATATGCATGCCTTAGTTTACAGGCATTACATTGTGATACAACTCTGGTTTAAACTTCAAGTAGTTTACATAGTATTCAGAATCACAACTCTTAATCTTTGTAATGTTTCAAAAACATCTATTAACTAAATGAGTCATAAAATACAGTTCCCTATCATCTACTACTACAATTGGACAATGACTTCTCACACAAACACATCCCCTTCCTGCATATACAACAGCTGATTTTTGTTCAGTGAATATATCAAACATAAATCTTTGGGTTCCTTTGTCTTTTACATAGAAACAGTCATCCCTTTCTTGTAAAGTTTCGTCTTCACATATCCCAAATTTTCATGGTCACACATTGAATCATAAAAATGGTTTTCCATCGTTGGTTTTCTTTATATGCCCAGGAATGATGAACAGTGAAACACATAATCAATTTTTTTTTTGTTAGCTGGTTTCCCATAGGCACCACATATCAAGTTAGGCTGGGGCGTACAGTTACTCCATATGCTTGTAGAACCATTTGATCTTTGGTTAGGGTAAAATTTACCAATTTCCACCATGCCATTAATTGTCTCTCCCCTTCAGTAACATTTTCCCTCAACAGTTTTATTTCCAAAGGCAAATTTCTTTGCATACCTTCCCGGATTATTTGAATGACCAGTTGCTGACTTATTTCCTGAGCCTGTGCACAGGCTAATGCTGGGGACACATTTTCTTGTATTGATCCCACAGTTCCTGCTAACAGTAACAAATCCTTTTCCCCCTTGCTGTTGCCATACTGGCAATATTCTAGAAAATAATTGTTGTCCCATTCCTAATTTTGATAAAGATGCACTGATTAGGCTTTCCCAACTCTTGTATTTCAGCTGTAACATAATTTGTTTGCTAATACCTCTATGTTAGTGGCATCTAATACTCCAACTCCTAATCCAGTTCCACCCAAAACAGTCCAATAAACCCCTGGGGGTTCTTTTTCTTACGGGTTTGTCAATATACCATAATTTTAACCATGCTGCCCATCCCTTAAAGAATGTTTGTATATATGGGGCACATTGAGGTATGACCTTGGACCCATTTAACTCAGTATGGTCCAGCTCAATTTGCTTTAGAGATCATATTGGTGATAAGATTGGCTCTCTGTGATCCAGTTTTACCATATGTGGTCCATTTAATGGATGTCTTCTTGATTTTTGCATATCAGACTCAGTGACAATTATTTTAAAATTTAATTTTACCCAGAGGCCTTACAATATATATTCACCTACCCCAGTGGGGATATCAAGAAAGTTAATCAGACACTGATATTGTAATTGAACTTTAGGTTGCCTTTTAGCATGGCTACTGCCCTGTGTTTCTTTAATACATTCTGAGGGTCCCAGTTCTCCTATGTCCTGGATATCCACCTGCCACGTTGTGTTAGTGCAGTTTCCTGACATTTGCAGTTTTTTCCCTGAGGCTACATCTACACTTCGGGCTTCTTGCAGGAGAACTGTTTTGCGCAAGAGTTCTTCTGCAAAAATTCTTGTGCAAGAGCACGTCCACGTTGCCATGTGCTTTTGCGCAAGAGCATCCATGGCAGTGTGGACACTCTTGCGCAAGAAAGCTCTGATGGCCATTTTAGCTATAGGGGTTTCTTGCGCAAGAAACCCCTGTTGCCTGTCCACACTGCCTTCTTCTGCAAGAACTCTTCCTCAATAGGGCTTATTCCTCATGGGGAGAGGAATAACTCTCGTGCAAGAAGCCCTCTATTCCGATGCTTTACTGTAAATTTACTTGTGCAAGAACGCGCATGCAGTGTAGATGCTCCGCAAATTTTTGCACAAGAACGGCTGTTCTTGCGCAAGAAGCCTGCAGTGTAAACATAGCCTGAGGGACTAGTCAGTGTGCTGGGCCATGGTTCCCAGATTTGAAGTAGGTGAGGCTCATTAAACCCCATTACCATCCTAATGTCAGTGTCGTCCCCCCCCTCCCCCCCGGCTTCTATGCAAACCACATAACATTCAGTACCCCACATTTTGGAGAGAACACAGGGATCCTAAGCGGTTTGACTTCTTGTTTCTGTGTGAGCTTGAGGTAGTCATATTATATATTGTGGCAGATTTTGGTCCCGTAAAATTTCCTGTCATTGTGTTAGAGCAGTGTTTCTCAAATTGTGCTCTGCAGAGCCCCAGGGCTCCGCGAGATATCTCCAGGGGCTCCATGAGGTTGACAAACTGGAAACATTGATAGGTACAACACATACAATCAGTGGACCGCTGGGGCTCTGCATAAGTACAACATATATAGTCAGTGGATCGCTGGGGCTCCGCATACTTTTTTACACATGTAAAGGGCTCCGGAGCCCAAAAAGTTTGAGAACCGCTGTGTTAGAGTATCCAGTCATTAATGACAACTTATATTGTAATGGGGCTTCTGGTAACAGCCCGCCAGTTGTTATGTTATAGTAATGGCCGAATCCCTTTTCCCAGCACAAGCAACTGTTGGTGTGATTGAACACTATTGGATTGATCCAACATTGTGCCATTACCCAGAAATTATTTTTCCATACATTTACTACATGGATGTTGACAGGCCAGAGAATAGGGTTAGCTATTAGACAAACAACATGTAACATAACACACACACAGACACCCAGTTGCAACAGCAGCTTCTTCATAACAGTGTGCCGGTCACTTGTGCTAGTCTACTGGTGCCAGTCTTTTCTTAGAACTCTGAAAGACAAAACAGACATTTTTCTAATCCCCTCCCCCCCCCACACACACACTTGGGTGGGGCCAATTGGAGGTTACTGCTTGAAATCCCCTTTCAAGGCGCCTAAGCCTTTGAAACGTACAAGAGTCCTGGAGGTTGCAATCACCAGTTGAGAGCACAGGGGAATGCACACATCCTACAGTGGAACACTCATAAGGACAAAATGTCTCAAAGAATTCAAGTTACTGTAAGGTAAGTAACCTCTGTTTCTCTGGTGCTCTTAAGTCTAGTGGCTATCTTATCTTCTGTTGACATCTTTTAATATTAAAAACCTATACATTTGCCTTTTTCAATTTGCACTTTCCTCTGTTTTTAGATACACTCTCGAAAACGTCAACACCATTTAATAAATCAAATAAAGCTGGAAGTCAGCAGGGGACACCATGGGAAACACTGGTTGTTTTTGCTATGAATTTGAAACAATTAAATGTCCAAATGAATATGAGCAATGTAATGGGCAATACTACGTAAGTAGAAAAATTGGTGATTTAGCAGATTGTTGATTTTTTTTTCATTTACTTGGGGGAAAAAGAGCACTTGACAGTGCTCAGGATATTCAAAACTTGCAGTTTTCTAGGTATGTAGTTCTCAACCGGCATACATGTACCCCGGGAGTACACAGGGGTCTTCTGGGGTTACATCAACTCATCTAGATATTTGACTAGTTTTACAACAGACTACATAAAACACTAGTAGTCACTACAAACTAAAATTTCATACAGTGACTTCTTTATAGTGGTCTATGTATCATACACTGAATTGGTACGTACAATATTTATATTGCACTTGATTTATTTTAGAATTATAATGTTAAAATGGGAAAGTACTCGATTTTTCTGTAATAGTATGTTGTGACGCTTGTGTATTTTTATGTCTGATTTTGTAAACAAGTCGTTTTAAGTGAGGTGAAATTTGGCTGTATGCAAGACAAATCAGACTCCTGAAAGGAGTACAGTAGTCTGGAAAGGTTGAGAGCCACTATTCTAGGTGATTTATATTTGTATAGCTTTCATTTCTGGCCTTTCCACTTTAAATGCCTATAGTGAACGAATGTAGTGTTGAATGGTCTCCTGACTTATGGTCTGCTTGAAAGGAAAGTGACTTCTGTAAGTGTTAACAGCCACTGAGGCTACACTCAGAACTTTCAGGAATCTGACATTAAATTAGCATCTGAGAGTACCTCAATGCCCTTTGGAGAGTATAATCTGCTCTATCCTAGGCAGGCAATTGGCCACAAGAAAACTTTGTTATATGCACAGATATTTCTACAGTGAGTCAGCTTCTAAATACAGGACAAGGTGGGAAAATGAGAATACCGTTTTTAAGAGGCACAAAGCTGCAAAAAGGTGGATTTCTCTCTGCCATCTTTGGTCCCAATTTTCCTGTATTGTATTATCTTTGTTTCATGGAGAAGGATAGCGGGATGCAACATTAAATTTCAAGCAACAATTTCAAATTTTCTGTCTAAAGTCTCTAAAGATAAATTACTGCCGAGACCAATAGATCCATGCTGTTAGCAGTTCCGTACATTCCATGTGTCAGGGTTGAAATACTCCGAGGCTGAAAATTTGAGCTCTGAAGCACCTCATCAACATTTGGCGAGGGCCTACTTGCTGCAGAAGAATTACATCCAGTAACTCCTTCAAGTGTCTGTTCTTTCTGAAACAGCGCTATTTTCTCAGTTGGCTTTTCTCATGTGTGGAAATACATTTTTCTTCCCCCAAACACTGACTCAAAAACAACTGTGCAAGAAACTATGCGTATCTCAATAATTTTGATTACAGTGATACCTTGAAGTTTTAAGTATAGAAGTACTCATGCATTGCTGTTTTTCATCTCTGTTTAAGGTGGACTACCAGTGGTTTGAAAAGCCAAGGACGTTTATCTGTTGGTAGTAACAGAGACCGTGAAATTAGCATGTCCGTTGGTCTGGGAAGATCACAGTTGGATTCCAGAGGTGGTGTGGTTGGAGGTACCATAGATGTTAATACCTTGGAGATGGTGGGTAAGTTGGAAAGACTATAGTTTGCTATATAAAAATGCATTATGAACTACACTAGTGCAACGGTATTTTACAATAGGGTGGGGTTCCGTAATGACATTTTTTTTACATGATATAAAAAGCACAAAGGACATATGTAATGCAGACTTTTTCTATGTGAACTTATTTAATTATATACTTTGGCCTGGAAGGTATGTTCACTGGACAAAGTTGGGGGAGGTGCTGTACAGGAATCAGTTATAATTCCCTCATTCTGGGTTGATTTTCTTCATCAGGGTCAGGGCTGCTCTTAATCTGCACTGGATGACTGGGCGCCCCCGATCCCTCAAGCCCAAGTGGTCTCCCAGTTGAGAACTAGGGATGTTTCAGTTTTTTGGGGTTTTTTTGGTAAAGGTGTAACCGCTGAAATTCTCAGCTGTTATATGTTTACACACAGTGGGGAAAGGGCAGGTGTGTCTCCATGGGAGATACCATGCATATCTAGGGTTGCCAGATAGCTTCACAAAAAATACTGAACACCGTGGGGAAAAAAATTGGTTGAGCAAAAAAAACCCCAAACCAAAAGTTGTTGAGAGAAAGAAAAAACAAACAAATGTCGGGGACCAAAGTTGTTGAGCCAAAAAAAAAAAAAAACCTGCACAAAAAAATCCTCCCACACTCTCCCCGCCAGATGCAGTGGGGGAAGTATGTCCCAAGTGGCCTTCTGTCCGAGAAAAACAGAAAATACCGGACATTTTACATGTCCGGTATTTTCTGGGTTTTTTTACCGGACAGATGCCGCAAATACCAAACTGTCCGGGCCAATATCAGACACCTAGCAACCCTATGCATATTGGCTCCCACCTGCACCTCCCGGGCTCCTGCTTTTGTAGCAGAGGCTGTAGCGCAGCAGGGCAGGCAGCTCCCCAGGAGCCAGTGCTTGCAGGGAACCTGTTTAAAAGCCGGCTCCCAGAGCACCAGCTGCCGCCTGCTCCCTTCCCGCTTCCATGCTTCTGCCTCTGATAAAGAGGCAGCAGCATGCGGGGGAGGGGCTCGTATGTAACCATGAAGATTAATCAATGAGCCCAGGGTCATTAGTTAATGGTTTAAGCATGTACACTATCATTTCCCTATTGAGAACTGGAAGACTATGCAGCATTCCAATGTGCCCCATAGCTCCTCAAACACCTCCTATCCTGGTAACCATAGGAAGTATAAGAGCTGGATATGCCCAGATATATACCAGTTTGGGGAATTTTCATTGCTTAGGATAATTCAGAGGCTTTCAAAAGACCCTTTCTACCACCAGAGTGGCTAATATCTTGTATATCCATCATTGAATTGTTCTGTTTTAGCTCATATTTCTGAACATCCAAACCAGCAACCCAGTCACAAAATTCAGATTACTATGGGTTCTACGGAAGCACGTATTGACTATATGGGGTCCAGTATCCTTATGGGAATCTTCAGTAACGCAGATCTTAAACTGCAGGATGAATGGAAAGTTAATCTGTATAATACCTTGGATTCAAGTATTTCTGATAAAAGGTAATACTTCTCATTTGTACTTAATGTTTCCAACATCTCATTCTGTCCATTTTATTCATCCAACAGAATAAAGGATGTACATGTGCATTTTTTTCGTAAAAGATTGCTATGTCATATCTGGTCACAAAAATAAAGTAAAATTAAAATAATGCAGGTTAGGAAAGCAAAAGCAATCAAATATAAAAGGAATTTATTATGAATATTCTTACTCTTTTTATATTCTAGTGAGATATTTGTTCATGGAGACTTGAAGTGGGATATCTTTCAAGTGATGATTTCAAGATCAACCACCCCAGACCTGATAAAAATAGGAATGAAGCTTCAGGAGTTCTTTACTCAGCAGTTTGATACCAGCAAACGGGCTTTGTCTACTTGGGGACCTGTTCCTTATCTTCCTCCAAAGACGGTGACTAATGTAGAGAAAACCTCACGTGAGCAATGTATGTATTATAAAAATACAGAGCTTAGTTATATAATACAATTTGTAGGTGAGATTTTTACAGAATTAGGTTTCTAGTATTGCAAACACTAATGCATGAAAGCAAGTCCCATGGAATTTTAAAGCATTAATTAGTTTAACAATATATCACTATAAAACTTTAGTACATCTGTAATAGATTTGTGTGGTAGGGATAGCCTATAAAAATAGAATTAAAGACTCTTCTTTAGACCATACACACTTTTGGTAAATATAAAAGTAGAGTTGGCTGATAATTTTCTTGTCAGGTTTTTAGATTAAAAATGAATTTTCCACTAAAACAAAAATCCTTACATTTCCCCACTTACTTTTTCCAGTGGGGAAAGAAGTGAAAAAAGTGTGGGGATCCCCCAAAATTAAGTCTCTTTTAAAAAATTAAACTAATGTTCATTTTAAATTTTTTTATAAATATATGAAAAAGAAGAATATCAAGCAAAATGGAAAATATTTTTCTAAGATGTTTTCATCGAAGGTATTTAATTTTTGACTATTTCTCATATAAACACTCTGAAGTGTGAGGGTTCCAGTTATCCTAACCAAATATGGAAGTTATTAATAGCCAATAAAGAGTCTAGGAGCTTTCTTGCTACACAAAGAATTTTAAAATATCTAGTATTTAAAAATATCTGGTGTATACCTCCTTCAACATACTTGTGGTACATATGGTAGATGAAACAGGCAACATTTCATGTCATTTTAGTATCCCTCTTTATCTGAGAGTGATCAGCACTCCTTCACCTGTACTTACTGGAATTCTGTATGTTCAAATAAATTGCAGTTTAATACATCTGTTTAGCCAACAGTAGTTATTAAAATTATATTATTCAGTACCATAGTTAAAATATGTGGATGGTTGTGTTTGAGACTGAGCAGGAAAAGAAGCAATGAGTTACAAAAATCCAAGTAAAATACTATAATGAGAGCTCTCTTTTGTATAGTGTTCAAGGTAATTTAATCAACTGACTACTCTACACAGCATCTTCTATAGTGAAAATTATACCCTGTAATTTTTTGGAGAAAGTTTCTTCCCAGAATAGGTACATTATTTTCTTTGTATTGTAGGTTTTTTTGCTTTTTTTTAAGGAAATACTTCCTTCAAACATACATCACTGACCTTAGTCCTCTGTGATCCATTTTTTCTTGGCTCGCACATAACTGGTAAAGGTTATGCTATAATTTGTTGGCTGTTGATTTGAATAGCTCAAAGATAGTTATTGTATTCCACATATATGTGATCCTTGTCAGTGGTTTTGAGTATTTTTTCAGTTAATGCCCTTTGCATAGCCCTACAACTAATGTATTTGGTCAGTGTTTGTTGTCTATCTTCCTAATCAGTTATGAAGCTTTAAATTCTTTCTTTTTGCTGACATTTTAGTCTATCTTATTAACATTTTTCATAATTTTTGAATCGGCTTTGACAGTTTGTATGTGTGGGTTGCATTCAGCTATCAGTATAATTGTCTATATTTAATTTTTGGTGCTTATTCTTTTCTGTAGTATAGTAATGCATAAAGACCCCAATCAAGGGTTAGAGTCCCACAGTAGTAGGTGGTCAGCAATTAAAAAACCAGGTAATGTTATCTTTTTGCATGCTGTCTCCTCTTCAGCCAAATTCATGAGACATGTCTCCATGCTGAAGCAATAGTCACTGCTGGAGCCATTTATCTTCTTGTCACATACAAACTCGGGCATTTCTTAATCTGAACAAAAGAAATACGTGTTTTATTGATATTCAAGTATATTTCTTTGTATACTTTTCCATCTCCTCCATATTTCCATGTGACAAAGCTGAAATAATTTCAGTGAAATAGACTATAACGTTAATAAAGCTGCCGTCAGATTTTAAGTAGACATGGAATTCCACCAGGAATTTTACAGTTTTATCTTCCATTTCTGTAAAGTTCACAGTCATGCTTGAGAACCTTTCTATATTTGTGTTTTTTTCCTCTAGTGCTGGATGCAGCTCATCATCGCCACTGGCCAGGGGTGTTGAAGGTAGTGTCTGGGGGCCACATATCCTTGTTTCAGGTTCCTTTACCAGAAGATGGAATGCAGTTTGGAGGATCCATGAGCTTGCATGGAAATCACATGACCTTGGCATGCTTCCATGGACCTAATTTCCGTTCTAAATCTTGGGCACTGTTTCACCTTGAAGAACCCAACATTGCATTTTGGACAGAAGCACAAAAAATTTGGGAAGATGGTAACTAAAACCTTAATGTATCGTTCTGTTTAGAAAGTTTTCTTCAACCATAACTGACATCGACTAACAGCTTTCCTATAATTTGAATCAATATTGCTGTTTTGTCAATAAAGCTTCTACCTGCTTAAAATAGTGATGATGTACCAGAGAGAATATGATATTGCCATTTGCTTTGTGTGTTGAGTATAATATTTTACATGTCCTTTATTTGAAGGCTTTATATTGCCAAAATAGGAAAACAGCCTTCTTGTTCTGATATGTTTTTTCTGCCTATAAATAGGGAAGGTTTAATTTTATCAGTTAGATTAGCTTTATTGTATTGGTTGACTAGAGTCAACTTTTGATTTATACTTGCTCAATGATATGAGGATCAAGCCCTATAATACTATTACTTTTTCAGAATGTATATTATCTTTTTTTAATTGACACAGGTTCTAGTGAGCATTCTACATATGTTGTACAAACACTGGACTTTCATTTGGGTCATAACACAATGGTCACCAAACCCTGTGGTGCCCTAGAAAGTCCTATGGCAACAATCACCAAGATAACAAGGCGCCGCCATGAAAACCCACCACATGGGGTTGCAAGTGTGAAAGAATGGTTCAATTATGTTACTGCTACAAGAAATGAAGGTTAGATTCATATTCATTAACTTCTGACTAGATAGCCAATCTACTGCAGAATATGTTGATTTAAAGCTGTTGAAGTTAAAAAGAAGTTTAGATCAGAAAAATAGATATTTTATATTTCTAGTTTAAAAAAACAACCTATAATCCATACTAGGGATGTCATCATGTAGACAACTACAAGATTAACTGTGAAGCCTAGGTTTATTGGTTAATCTTGTCGACTATGCACATTTTCTCCCCTTCCCATCCCCCGCTGTCTTTGGAAACTCCCATCACTGGAGATATTTAAGAGCAGGTTGGATAGATACCTGTCAGGGATGATCTAGGCAGTGCTTGGTCCTGCTGTGAGAGCAGGGGACTGGGCTCGGTGGCCTCTCAAGGTCCCTTCCAGTTCTAGTATTCTGTTACTCTGTATCTGGCTTAAAAGCAGGCTCCTCACGAGCCCCGGATCCGCCTGCTCTCCCCACCCCCCGTGCTGCTGCCTCTGATAGAGAAGCAGCAAGGACGGAGGGTGAGGAGGGTAGGCTGGAGCTGATACGTGTGGGGAGCCAACTTTTAAACAGAGGCAGCAGAGTGAGGGCAGGCAGAAGCTGGTGCTTGGGTGGCTGGCTTAAAATCCACATGCTGCTGGCAGAGGGGCAGGGCAGGCTGCTGCAAAGCAGCCTCTGTCCAAAGCAAGCCCAGGCTCCTCGCAGACAGAGGCTGCTCTGCATCCCATGGAGCAGCCTCTATCTGTGGTGAGTCTGTGCCTGCTGTAGACAGAGGCTGCTTCATGGCAGCAGCCCCTGTCGGGGGGGAGCTCGGACCCTCCGTGAACAGGGGCTGCTGCTTCCTCTCTATTAGAGGCAGCAGCACGGGGTGACAGGCAGCTGGCCTGCATGGGGAGCTGGTTTTTAAACTGGCTCCTCTCATGGACAGGCTCCGCCTGACATAGCTGATACAGAGATAACAGCATGGGGTGGCAAAAGGCTCCCTGGGAGTCGGGACGGGAACACACTGGCTGCTGGCCCAGCCCTCGGGGACTATCGAATGGTCGTGTAACCGCTAATATTACATGTGGTTACATGACTATTCAATTACAAGATATCTAACATCCCTAATCCATACCTCATTTATTTTAAACCCTTTTCTGAGTCATGTCCCCACAGAGTTTCACATAAATTATGTTAGAATAAAAGTGAGTTTTGAACTTTTGTCTTCCACTGCATAAGCAGAGGAGAGCTTTCACTTTAAAAGGTTCTTGACCCTTACCCAATAAATTGGAGACAAATCAAGATGAACTTTGGGCTTCCCAAAGATGTTTTAATACAGCAAGATTTACAGATGCCTGGAGTCTATGTATGGGGTAATCTAAAAACCCTAGATTGACTTTTGGAATAGTTCTCCATTGGAATTACAAGTATCAAGTCCCTCAGGCTTACCATACTTTTACACACCATGCACTTAAAAAGCTGTGCATGCATGCACATTATTTTGATTTTTAAGTGTGGAGTTAACACAGTAGAACCTCAGAGTTACAAACTGAACTGTCAACCACACTCCTTATTTGGTACCAGAAGTATGCAATCAGGCAGCAGCAGACACACCCCTCCCCAACAAAAAAAAAAGCAAATATAGTACAGTACTTTTATAGATAAACTACTAAAAAAGGGAGATTTTTTTTCTTCTGGTTAGTAAAGTGTCTAACCTGTATTAAGTCAGCATTCGGTTGTGAACTTTTGAAAGAACAACCATAATGTTTTGTTCAATTAAGAACATTTCAGAGTACAAACCACCACCATTCCCAAAGTATTTGTAACTCAATTATTTACTGCTTATATGTAGTCCTGGCTACTGTACATATGGAGCCTATCAACCAAACTTGAAGATTCATGTTCAACCAGTTTTGGAACTCTTCCTTGAGGGTAAGGGTGTAGCAATGTAGTCACCCTTATTATAATTGGGAATATATTATTAGTATCTTCTCATTCAATTTCCAAAATTAAGATGAAAGTTTTTCTAAGTTTCAAGCATTTGAAAACAGGGAACTATAACAAAGATTGTTTTGCAATCTTTATTTAAAGTACAGTAAAACTCCATTAGTCCGGCATCCAATGCTCCGGCACTCCTGCTGGTCCGGCACCATCAGGAACCCGGAAGTGCTGGGGCAGCCAGACAGGCTTCTCCCATTCAGCCGCTGCTGAAACTGACCAGCAGCTGAATCGGGAAGCCGGAGCAGAGCAGCTGGGGTGCTGCCGGGTTGGTCCCGCAGCGCTGCCCCTCGGGCTGCGGGACCAACCTGGCGGCACCCAGCTGCTCTTGGGGATGTCTGGGGCAGAGCAGCTGGGGTGCCGAGGACGGCGCCACGGACCAACCCGCAGGACTCAGCTACTCTGCCCCAGGCATCCCCGATTCAGCCGCTGCTGAAACAGATCAGTGGCTGACTCCAGGAAGCCCGGGCAGAGCAGCTCTGCCCCGGCTTCCTGGAATCAGCCGCTGATCAGTTTCAGCAGCAGCTGACTTGGGGACGCCTGGGGCAGAGCTGCTGGGGTGCTGCCGGGTTGGTCCCGCAGTGCCGCTCCTCGGTGCTGCGGGACCAACCCGGCAGCACCCCAGCTGCTCTGCTGCAGGCGCCCCGATTCAGCTGCTGCTGAAACTGACCAGCAGCGGCTGAATCAGGGATGCCTGGGGCAGAGCCGGACTATCGGAAGGGGGGGCTATGAGGGCTCTGGGGTGGCATCCCCTCCCACCCCACTCCAGACCCCTCATGGCCCCCCCTTCCGATAGTCCGGTATATCTGATAATCCGGCACCCCCTGGGTCCTAAAGGTGCCGGATTATCGGAAGTTTACTGTAGTTGTTTCTAGAGAAGCTGTTATGAAAATGTCATAATATTTTCTAAGTCTTCCATCCATTATTTAGATTACTTTCTTAAAAGTAATTTAAATTATGAGCATAGTGAAGATTATGGGTGCTAGTATTCTCTCTTTATTGAGGCAAAATTATCTGGAAGGAGTAAGGAATACAGAATAATGCCCCAAGGATGTTGTGGGAATGATTTGAGACATTATCTTTATCTTTGAATAAAAGGTACTTCCAAGAGTGTTCTCAGCCCACATGCTCTTATGAATGAAAGACAAGTCTTTAAATTGAAATGCCATGTTGTAGTGCAAAACAAAACCATTATTAGGCTAGATCATTTGCAAATCTGTCTCCTTTAAATACTGGTAAGGCCTTTCAGTAAAGATTGATGCATTTGCTGTTATCCATATAGAATTAAACCTGCTTCGAAACGTTGATGCTAATAACACAGAGAGCAGCACAGCAGTGAAAAGCTCAAGCTTGTTAAGTGGATTCAGAGGAGGATCCAGTTACAATCATGAGACCGAAACCATCTTTGCATTACCAAGGATGCAACTGGATTTTAAATCCATTCATGTTCAAGAGCCACAGGAACCATCATTACAAGGTGCAGAAGATACCTTTTTCTTTTCTTTTCTTCTTTGGCTGTTCAAGACTATTACTTGGATTCTGATTATGCAGTGCTATTACAAGGTTTTACATTCACTAAAGTAAATGGAGTTATATTCACATAAAATTGATCTCAGAGAAGAATTAACCTTTGTATCTTAAAAATTGAAAAGCTGATGGACTAATGGCTTTCTATGCAAGAAAATACAATCCGAGAACCAGCTCAAATTTGGATATTTTAATCTGAAGTTGGAGTTCTAGATAGGAGGACACTGGCTACTCCATTTTCTTAAACTAATCCAGAGTGAATTCTGATGTTGAGTCTGACACTCAGAGATGAGAAACTTTTTGAAAACCTTTGTAAGAAAAAAAAACCCTTATTAGGTTTGAAATTTTTGAATAAATGGATTAATATGATTAACATTTCATGATATATTTTAGAAACAATGGCCATTTAAAAATGAGAATCCAAAGCAAGCACCTAAAATTAGTGACCTAACTTTTAAAAGTGCAGATACTTTTCAGTTTTTGTTAACTGCAAAGAGACCTCAGTGCTTTTGAAAATTAAGCCATTAATTTAGGGCCCTACCTTAGGTTTCCAATTTTTTAATCTTAGCCAGAATGGCCATATTTTACATGAGATTTCATTACCCTGGTTAACCTTTCCAATGTTGCCTGAATAGGCATGTTTGATCTCCACGTCCAGTAGTGTCCATTATAATTACTCATGGAGCTGATAAACCTTAGTGTACTTAAGGTTCACTGACAAAATTGGGGGTCTTATAAACCACATTTACAATATGCTAAGATTATTTTTCCTTGTCCAGATACCAGTGCTAAACCAAAGGTGGAGTGCAGTGTAGTGACTGAATTCACAGACCACATTTGCGTGACGATGGATGCTGAATTAATTATGTTTCTGCATGATTTGGTGTCTGCTTACCTTAAAGAGAAAGAAAAAGGTAGGTGGTTAAAAATAACTCTTTATCATGTAATAAATCAATCATATTATGTTAGGCCATTGATGTATGAATTTATTTTCATATATCACTATTAGTACTAGACAGTAAATTTTGATTTGTTTAAATGAAGGCTTGCTATTTATGGGTTAGGTTTTCAGAATTTATAGTGCTGGCCTAATTCTGCTCCCATCAAAGTCAATGGGACTAGAATTAAGACAACAATGAGTGAGTTTGAAAAACCTATCCTAGCAGTGTAACTGAGATTCCAAAGCAATGCCTTCCAAAGAGCATTGATAATGACTGAGGACTAGTCTACACTTCCGTAGTACCTCTGTGTAGCTGCACTGCATCAAGTGAAGATGTGCTCTCCTGTCAGCATAATCGCTTCACTTCAGTGAGAGGTGGAAGCTATTTTGACAGGAGAAGCTCTCATGCTGACATAGCGTAGTATAAATACTGCTTTTAGTGAATGTAACTTAAGTCACTGAGGGTACATCTAGACTATATGCCTCCGTCGATGGAGGCATGTAGATTAGACAGATCGGCATAGGGAAATGAAGCCGCGATTTAAATAATCGCGGCTTCATTTAAATTAAATAGCTGCCCGCTCTGCCGATCAGCTGTTTGTCTGCAGATCGGGCAGTCTGGGCGTGCCACGGTCGACAAGGAAGCCTTTGTCGATCGGCGCAGGTAAACCTGATTTCACGAGGCATACCTGCACCGGTCGACAAAGGCTTCCTTGTCGATCGCGCGCGCGCCCAGACTGTCCCAATCTGCCGACAAACAGCTGATCGGGCAGAGCCGGGCAGCCATTTAAATTTAAATGAAGCCGCGATTATTTAAATCGCGCTTCATTTCCTATGCCGATCTCGATCTACATGCCTCCGTCGACGGAGGCATGTAGTCTAGACGTACCCTCAGGGAGGTGAATTTTTCACAGCCTTGGACAACATAAATTATATCAACGTAAGCTATCGTGTAGATAGGGCCTGAGTTTTGTTCTTACACCAACAAAAATGTTTGAGTCTTTCTTCAATGTTTTGCTGGACTAGAAGTCAAGAAATTCGGAGTTTGTTCCTTGCTCTGTCACTGATCAGATGTGTACCTTGGGACAGACTACTTTATTTCTGTGCCTGAATTTTGCCATATGTTTATTTTCACTTTTCTTTATAAAGCTATAGCTCAGTGGTGAGCAGACTGTGGCCCAAGAGTGACATGTGACCCATCAGAGTCCTATGTGCGACCTGCAAAGCATTTTGTTTGCTTGTGCACAGGGCTGCCAGGTTGTGTTGGTTTCTGTCCGTGTCATTTTTTTCATACTGGTATTACTAAAGTGACATGCATGTAAAGCCAGGGCACATGAAGTGAGGTGTGTGCTGATGTCATGCAACATTGACTGTAAAAGCCAAGTGCTCCCTCTGCATCCAATCAAAGCGCTGCTGCAGTTCAGCACACCCTGTAAATTCTAAGTACGCAACTGTAGTTAGCAAAACTACCCTATCCCGGGAGGCTATCTTGGTTGCCACAATCTGGCATCCCATTGAGATGGAGGGCCATTCATGTGGCCCACTCACTAAGCTAGGTTGCCCAGTGCTGCTATACATTGTGTGGACTGATTTAAATCAAGATGACTTAAATAACTGAGTAGAAAGTCTCAATTTAAATAACCAATTTTAGTCACATTTTCCATTTTCTTCATTTTCTAAAGAATGGTGCATTCCCCTTATTGAGATAACTATTAAAACTTTGATTTACCTATACACTAGATTAGGTACAGATACATGTACACTAGATTAGGTACAACTTTTTGCTACTGAGGGAGGGTGCACTATAACTATAAACTTTTATTTAAGCTAGGAATGTTAAATTTTGATTAATCAGCTAATCGATTCCATCAACTACTTGATTAGTGGATAAGGGGAGGTGGGAGCACTTACTATCCCGGCTGCTTCTCTGCCTTTTAAATGTAGTAAGAGCCGCCCATGGCTCTTACTGCACTTACAAGGCAGAAGAGCAGCGGGGAACACAGGGCGAGCAGGGACTGCTTCAGTCCCCCCTGCACCATTTTTCCACTGTGTCTCTGCTGCCCCTTCCCCCCCCAGCACCAGCTCTTGCTCCTGCCTGTTTACTGCCTCTCTCTGATAGAGGCAGCAAGGTGGGGTGGGGAAGCAGATAGTTGTCTAGTCACTTACATCCCTAATTTAAGCAATAGCTCCTTATTTTTAGATTCTTCTTAGTTGTACAGTTTTAGTATATTAGAAAATGGTGAATGATATGTTGTTTAGTTGCATGTTTACTATGTGTTAGAACTTTTTCATGATTTTGTGTCAAGCTGTAATGGGATGGTAACTGAAATTTAATTATGCACACAAAAAAAGCATACAAAATGTATTTTATTAAACAATACAAGCCCTAAATACAGTACACAACCTTTTGTGCCATATTTATAAAGCTTGATCTCATGTTAGAAGTGGGGAAAACATCTTTGAGGCTCATGGATTCAACATATTTATTTTTTATTTAAATATTTCAATAGATTATAAGTTTAGGCCTTAACATATTTTTTAATAAATTCACCTTTCATATTAAAGATGTTTATTTTGTAATTATAATGTAAAAGTGAAAATTAAAAAAATTAAATAAAAGTATTTTTAAAATTATCAATTTTTATCTACTACACAGTAAGTGCAAAATGCTATAGAAGATCTGCGTATTAGTTTATTAAAATACCTCTAATCTTTATGAAATGTAAACTAATATAAAAATAACTATTCAATATTGTGCATTCAATGTATATGCTGACAAAAATGATTGAAGCTAGAGATGTTAATAGATAACCAGTTCACCAATGGGGGCTGTAGCAGCCCGCTGCGGGCAGTGGCCTGCTCCAGACCCACAGGGCCTACTGCGGGCGGGGGGTGCTCAAGCTCAGCCTGCGACAAACCTAGCCTGGCGCACCATGGGTATGGGTGCTTCAACCCAGCTGGAGCAGCCCTCATTCATGGCTGAGCCTGGCACCAAGCATTATCACAGGTGGGGAATGCTCAGCCTCGCTGTAGTAACCCCTGCTCGCCTCCGTTTAATCAGTTAAACTTAACTTTTAACGAGTTAACTAAACAAAGGGGATTTTATATCCCTATTTGAAGCTAGAAAGCTGAAATCTAATTTCCTTGTTCTCACAAAAAAGGTAAAGAATTAACAAACCTTTGAAAGATGACTAAAATTTAACCTTTGTGCTGGAGAACTTGACTATAATTGGTGTAACTTATCTATGGCTGTCATACTCGGTCAGACTCCTTCTCTCCCCTCCCCTCGTATTATTTTTAGTAAATGTCAGACAGGCCACGTGTGCCCAGGAATTTTTGTTTATTGTCCACAACTTTAACTAAAAATAACCGTGAGACCATCTTAACCTTGATTATAAGGAGCCATATAATCCCTGTACTGGAACCAAGTAAATGCCTGAGGACCATATGGGTCATGGGCAGTGAGCACTCCTGTTTGCTAAAGTTTAATAAAAGTTACATCCTGATACTTAATTCAATGCACATGTCTGTTCCTAAGTTCCCTATAAGCTGCACATCTGCCTAATGAGCACCACAGAGGCACTCAAGGCACCTATCCAAGGTGGAGAGGAAGGCTGCTCCAACCCGCACTTAGTCCAGTTTTCAGCCTGCTGTGGCTGGGGGAGGAATAGTCTGAATCAGGTGCCTGTCTCCTCGCCCAAATGCAACCATGGTCCGGGTGGCCCGTCCCCAGAGCCACCCTGCTGCAGCCCAGAGCCCCTCACACCCATGCACCCCACTCTATCTGGGGCCAGATATGAGGAGCTCAAGGCTGGAGGTGCAGGCCCTGGTCTGGCTGGGAGTGCAGGTCCTGGTCCAACTGCAGGTGTGGGCTCTAAGGTGGTGCTGAGCCCACTCCACCAGCTGGAGCCTTACACCCCAACCCTTTGATCCAGCCCTGAGCCCCTCAACCCCAGCCCCACCATAGAATCCTTGCACCAAGCCAGAGACCTTGCACCCCAACCCTCTGTTCTACCCAAGAGCCCACACCTTCCAGCCAGAGCCCTCACATTCTTCGATCCCAACTCTCAGCCCCAGGCCTGAGTCCTCTTCCACGCTCAGAACCCCTTGGACTCACCCCGCTACATGAATTTTGCTATGTGTAGCAGATGAAAGTGGTGTGTCGCACATCACCTCCATGTTGGTGCACATAACAAAATTCATTCCACTCATTAGTGGGAAAAATTAGAAGGAATAATGGTCTGCCTTCAATTTGCTATTGTGTCCATATCAAGGTTCAATGTGTTTGAGAGGTGAATTACAAATGCATGAGTTTCTGGCATGTGTGAAGTCCAGTGTTTTGCACAGACATTTACATTTAGTGTGAAAACTTTAAAATATACATCCACAATAAACATTACATTGAACATTGTTATTTATAGTTTATTAGACTTGAGCATTTGAGAGTTTATTTTTATATTGTGTAACTCACTCATAAAGGAAGGTAAAGGAGCTTAAAAATTGTATTCCTAATGCTTGTTGTAGTAAGAAGTATCCAGGTTAAGAATGAAGTTAGCACTTTGCTACCAAAACCAAACAGAGCCATGAAGAAATACCCGTGAATTAAATTTAACTTTTTCCCCCCCTGTTTTGTAGCCATCTTTCCACCTCGTATTTTGTCTACTCGACCAGGACAGAAAAGTCCAGTTATTGTGCTTGATGAGAGTTCCACTGAGAGAGATGTGGAAGAAAGCATTGCTTACACTACTGTAGACTGGAGAGAATTTATGTGCAATACTTGGCATCTGGAACCCACGCTCAGGTAATTAGCAGGCTTATTTTGTAGTATATTCAATTTTACATTTGTTTTGTCAGAGTAAAGTGTTATCTGCAGATGCTGTTCTTCAAACCATATGTTTAAATTTGATAGAGTTAATCTGCTAAAGGAATCTAGCTTTATGGAACCTGTCACAGATTCTGCTTTGGCTATTAAATGCTGATAGACACTACAGTATGTGAAATGTCATTAGGTAACAAATGCTGAGTAATACCATCATTCACCATAGGCAACTGTTAATCTGCTGAATCATGGTGTATACATAAGAGGTCTAATCAGAGGCATGGTTAATCCGATTAGGGCTGACAAACCCAATTCGAGAATAGCCACTGGATAAAGGCACTGAATGTTATACTGCTTAGAACTCTTGTACATACAACAGCAAGGTTCTCAGTTGCTCAAAGATTAAGCAGACCACACATTAAACTGTCATTTACCTTTTTTCTGCTATTGTTCAAATAATAATCTATAATTCCCATTTAAAAATAATTTGCAATCTTTCTTCTCTTCTGTCAGTATGTTTTCTCTTGAGAATGCAAGGTGTCGGGGGTCAGAAACCTTTTTTTTTTTTTTTTTTTTTTTTTTAATTTTAAAATGTATAACACTCTGGGTTCTACAAAATAACTTGAGGGAGATTCAAATGAGAAATGTGTCTTTCACATATTCATTTTCTATTGACCGTCAGCTAGTTAGATCCCCTGCTTTTCCTAATTATGTTATTTAAGAAACTTTATGTAGGGAGGGAAAGAGGTTTTTCTCAATTTACACAATGAAAATGCAACTACTAAGAATTATTTCAAGTTATTAAAGAATGAATATAGTTCCCATTAAAAATTTACTCGTGGTTGATGAAACTTTCCATACAAGGGATCAGTATACAGGCACCCTTTGTGCACCTAAATAAACACTTCATCTCTAACCAATCGGAATCACTGCTCCAGTTGTTGGTCTCTTCTGAGACTAACTAAGGCACCAAGTACTGTTGACTATAATGTTTTGCTAAGTGAACACTTGCCTGCTAAGAATTGGACTATGAGAACTCCAAGTCAATTTACCCAGGCTAATAAACATCTATTAGATAACTATTTTTAGTAAACCATAACATGGTCCAAATTAAAACAGGATCCAGAGATGACTTATATCTGTGATCTTCAGAATTATCTAGTCCCTCAAAAAAGATATTAATACAAAATGCAGTTATGTAAATTAGCTGAGACTGAAATAAATGGTTGTTGAACTTTCACTATTTAGAAGTAAAAATGTTTAAGATTTGATCATCACAAGTTAACACTGACATAAAGGTTCTAGTTGCTGTGCCATGTTTACACTTTTAACACAGAGAGGGTTTTGTTTTGTTTTTGTATTATAGATTAATCTCTTGGACTGGAAGAAAGATTGACCCAGTGGGTGTTGATTACATTCTTCAAAAATTGGGCTTTCATCATGCCAGGACTACTATTCCTAAGTGGCTTCAACGTGGGGTAATGGATCCATTGGACAAAGTTCTGTCAGTCCTTATAAAAAAACTTGGTACTGCTCTACAGGATGAAAAAGAAAAGAAAGGAAAAGACAAGGAAGAACACTGAAGATACAATTTGTGACCACAGCATAATTTCCATTCTGTCTGGGACTGATATTGTATAATAAGAATTTATTTTAAGTATGATTTAAAGAGAAACTTAACAGCTTTTTTGCTACTCTATTTAAAACTTACATTGAAAATGTTTACAGTGGTATACATTACCATTCTATATGTGGTAAAGTAATGCATGATTATGACCAATGTATAGTCTGTGAAAGAATAGGTGAAATACTCTAAATCTACTGTTTAGCATTAACAGTTTTATGTGCAATATGATTCCTGCATCTTTAAAATGTGTGCAGATTAACTGTGAATTTTCATAACTTTTATTGGCCATAACACACAAACCCTTGTTAATGTGATTCTGTTCCTGACTTTTTTTGTCAATGTAGACTTGTATAAATTACTGTATGTATATAATTTATGGAACTGTGTTTGTCATAGTGCTAAAAATAATTTTAAGTTTATTACACTTGTAATAAAAAACAGTAACTGTTATAAGGTTGGTTGGGTTTTTTTTAGTTTTCTTCCTTTCTCTCAAAAAAAGTAGTAATAAGATGTTAGTGGCATATATGTGTTTTCCCCCAGATTACACTTGAGTTTTAATTGTGCAAGTAGAAAGGGGAAAAAAAGTTCAACATTTGTTATGTCTTGAGATGTATGTAATGGGACAGGGATGGCCAGAACTAGGGGACGGACCATCCATTAACAATGAAACAGAAAACTGACAGGTTATCCCATGTAACAGTTTACTACTGTAAATAAAAACCTACCTTCCACCACCTTAGAAGCCTTCAAAAAATCTGTGGAAGCCATGATTTTTGGAAACTTTTTATTCACTACTAGCACATTTACACAGCTGTGGGAGAAAGAAAGAGCCTGAGCATAGGCCTGGTGTAGGGACTGAGGCCTGATCCAAAGTGAACAAGAGTTATACTATGAGTAACAGGCAGATGCTGTCAAATGCAGACATTTGCCTTCAAGTCAGTGAGCATCCACGATGTGAACTCGGCACTAGTATTGCTAAAACACATGGAACATGTAAATACATTCCACCAGGATAGTACAAGGATACCCCAACCTAGCACACAATAAAATGGTTTGACAAAAGTATGAATAAATGTTATTTTGTCTGAAATATCAGGACTGAAAGCACAAGGGGAGGTAACAAACATGTCCTTAACGTGTAAAATGATATGTAAGGTGTGTATCATAGATGATCTGTCAGTCAGTTTTGGGGTACTTTAACTTTGTCCAGCCTAGGAGCAGTGGAGAATCCCATGCTACTGCCTGAGCTGTGTCCATTGTCATGAGCACCCATTCTGAGTATTACTGTGCTATTACTGTGCTTTGTTTACAGTAAGCCTCAGAAAGATGCCTTCTGATCTTATCTGAGTCTATGGTCTTAGCTAGTATAGTTGATGCCAAGATAGCCTCCTATCTGCACAGAACTAACATAGTATACAGAAGGAGCAGATGCACACAGCTGAACAGTTCTCAGTAGAGAGAGCAATATACCTATCAAGATACCACAGTGGTGACTTCTGACAACTACACCAGCATTGCTCAGGTCCTTTAGGAGGGGCTCAGGGTAGGAAGCTGGGGGAGAGTGGAGTGTAGGAGTCTGGGTTAGAGGTGAGGAGTGACTCTGGGCAGGGGACTCTGTGTAGGGGGGGGTGAGAGATGGGGGAGGGCAAAACCCCCCTCTTCCCCTCCTCCCCCAATTTGTACCAGGGCTGCTTGCTGTTCCCCTTCCTGTCAGGGAGTGAGTGCCAAGTGCACAGCTCAAAGTCTGCCCCGTGAACTCCCTAGCCAGAGGGAGGAATGTAGCAAATGACACTTTCTCCTTGCCCTCTGACAAAGGGGATCAGCCAGCAATTTCCCCTGTACAAATCTGGGGGGAAGCTTCAGTCCCTGTGCTCTCCCTAAAGTGGGTATGGGGGGTGGGAGGCTTGGGGCTCAAGCAGGGAGGGTGTGCCCTGAGCCAGGCCCTTTCACCTGCCTGGTGATTCTCTTTTCTATATGGTTTTATAAGAAGCAATCCTATTCCAGGCACATCCCATTTTCCTGGCACAACCAAACACTTACCTTGCTTTAATTTATGATAAGAAGAAGCTGTATTCCACATTCGGTGATCCTAACTCTTATCTGTAGGAGGTTCTTGAATAAACTCAAATATATAGAAGACTTCTAGCACTTGAACATCAGAAGTTTCTTCGCTCCTCTCAGGATTACTAAGAATTTCTTAGTGTGTTAGATCAGTGTAAGGTGTAGATCTATTATACCTTTTTAAAGCCTAACAATGCAATGCATGTAAAATCAATTAAATTTCTGTACAGGCACACACAGCTGTATATACACACACACACACATCTTCTGGCCAGATGACTTTGAAATGCGTCCTTCAATCTGCTTGTTCATCTCAGGACAGACATAGTACCGTGCCTTTTTGGTAGTCAAGACAATCCATTTTTTCCTAATATTTCCTCCTTTTTTTTTCTCTCTTTCTTCCTATGTAAAGCCTGGTGCTCTGGATTATCATCACTTAAGCCCGGGGCAATGAAAACTAGGTCACTTGTTCGAACTTATCCCAATATTGTACGTGGGGAATAGTCTTAAAAGTCACTAGCATGGGACGGCCTGGGTGCGAGGTAGCAGCTGGCGCCTCAGCCCAACGGTGGTTGGCGTCATTTCACTAAGTTTTAAAGAGCCCAACCCAGGAAAGTGCCAAGGCGGGGGTGAGGAGGCCGTAATGACCCTGGGCTGCCACCTCCCAGCACCCAGGCTCGCTCTGTGCCACGTTTGGCCTGTTACCAACGTTCGCTCTGGGGCCACTCCAGGGCAGGGGCGTGTGGCCTCTGCCGGGTGGGACATGGGGCTGCTTCAGGAAGGAGAGTCCGGTTCGCCCAAGCGGAGGCAGGTGCCTGGCAAAGCACCTGAACCTGAGTAGCCACTTCCACCGAGACCCTTTCCCCTCCGTGGGGAGGGGTGGCCGCTGGCCAGCCAGGCCATACCCCGCCGCCCGGACTACCTCCGGGGCCGGGATAGGGTTGCCAGATGGTTGAAACAAAAATACTGAACACCTCCCCCCCCCCCAAAAAAAAGGGAAAAAATTCTGTTGAAGGGGAAAAAAGGGGAGGGGAGACCAAAGTTGTTGAGCAAAAAAAAAAAAGACTCCAAGGACTTGAGGAAAAAAAAAAATCATTAAAACAGCATGTCCCCTTTAAGAGTGAGTGCAGGGATAGGAGGGATAGGAACAGGGGAGCGGTTGAGCACTAAGACCCAGGGAAAGCATTGCTTCCCCCTAGGTCTTTTGGCCGGCAGCCATTTTGTGGAGGCAGCTTTGGGGAACCAGGTAAGCATGGGGGCTGGGGCGAAGGCAGGGCGCTGAGTGTTTGTAGGGTTGCCAGATGCCCGGCATTTTCGCCTCCTGGCCAGGGAAACATTCAGAGAATACCGCACATCTCAGGTGTCCGGTATGCCCTGAATTTTTTACTGGACAGGAGCCGTGAATACCGGACACCTGGCAACCCAGGGGAAGGGTGTCCGCACGTTAACAGTACCTTGGCCGCGCGCGCTTCCCCGCGAGCCCAGGGACACCCCTGCGACCTGGGCCGAGCGCGTGCCCGACTCCCGCCACTGAGCCGGGCCTGCCAGCCGGCAGCACGCGCTGGGCCGGTGGCTGTTGGCCGCCAGGTCACGTGATGTGAGGGCGAGGCTCTGCGAGAGGCGCCCTCGCGCCCCGCTGACGGCGAGGTGGAGTGAAGCCACGGGTAGGGGAAGGCGGTCACGCGCGGCCGGCGTATCCCCCTTTGCTAGTTGGCGCGGGCAGCCGGGCCTGAAGCAGGGAGACGTACCTCGCCGAAGAGGCTGCTCTCGCGCGGTGCGGCCGGGCAGGGTCCCGTGGTGCGGCCGGGGTCAGTCGCGGGGCTGCCTCGTCTCCGAGTCGTGGAGCGGGGACTGCAGGGTGAGTCCCCGGCACAAGCCGCTGGGCTGCGCTCCCCGCTGGGAAACAGCCCCATTGCCCGCCCCTAGTTCCCGTCGCTGCGCCTGCCCTGCCCCCGCGTTAGGCTGGGGTCCCTTGCCGTGGGGAGCCTGGCGTGCCGCGGCGTCTGCCGGACGGTGAAGGAAGGAGCCTTCCCGTCCTGTTTGCTTGAGCCATATGCGAGCTGGCCAGAGCCTGACCCGGCTCCGTGGGGCGCTCCCTTTGCTGAGCGTGGGCAGCAATGTTACAGCCTCCGCTCCCATTGCTCTTAATAACCCGGGGTCCTGGGACTCTGCCCGACAGTTGCCTTTCACATCGGGGGTTCAGAGGAAGGGGAGAAAGTTCTTAGTTGATTTGGGTGCCGATGTTCTGCTCGTTCCCCCCACCCCATCCCAGTTGGGGCCTCAGCTCTTATTAGTGTGAATTTAGTAACTTCATTTATTAGCCGAAAGAAGCGGCAGGCATGGAATGTAACATTCATTTTGTGGGGAAATTGTCTAATTTTTGCTAGACTTGACCAATATTCAGCAGCCTTAAAACTCTCTCTTGGTTAAATTTGGTTTGTAGGTAGATGGAAAAATGGCTAGCAACAAAGACTGGTTTCAAGGTTCCAAGGTACCCAGTTTTGCTCAGATGCTAAAAAAGAACTTGCCAACTGAACCCCTTCCGGAAGACCCTCCTCAGCCATCTCCACACCCTTTGAATATGGGCCTAATGTTTTCACCTTCTGAAAATGATAACATGCCAAATTCAGTGTCTAAAGTGACTCAAATCACAGGTATTGTCTTTTCATTTTTTAAGTTTGTTTGCTCCTAGGAGTGGCCTTTCCACACTAGTTCAATTAGATGAACATTTGTTGGGGAAGAGTCAACATGGTATTTGTAAAGGGTAACAAAAAACAGGACTATGTAGCACTTTAAAGACTAACAAGATGGTTTATTAGGTGATGAGCTTTTGTGGGCCAGACCCACTTCCTCAGATCAAATTGTGGAAGAAAATTGGCATGACCATATATACCAAAGGGATACAATCAAAAAAAGTGAACACACATAAAAAGGACAAATCAAATTTCCGAACAGAGGGGGGATGAGGGGAGGAGGTTAATGTCTGTGAGCTAATGATATTAGAGGTGATAATTGGGGAAGCTATCTTTGTAATGGGTAAGGTAATTAGCATCTTTGTTGAGACCCAGGCGTAAAGTGTCAAATTTAAGCATGAATGACAGTTCAGAGGTTTCTCTTTCAAGTCTGGTGTTAAAATGTCTTTGAAGCAGGATGCAGGTAATCAAGTCGTTGAGACAATGCTCTTTCTGGTTGAAATGGCAAGAAACTTTTTTTTCTTTGGATACTGTCTGATATCTGTTTTGTGTGCATTGATTCTTTGGCGAAGTGTGAGAGACATTTGTCCAATGTACATGGCAGACGGACACTGTCGGCACATGATGGCATAAATTATATTTCTGGATGAGCGGGAATATGTGTTCTTGATCTTAGAACTGAATTGGTTAGGTCCAATAATGGTGTCAGCAGAGTAAATATGTGGAAAGAGCTGGCAACGGGGTTTGTTGCAAAGGAAAGTTCCAGGGTTGGTATTAGTGTGGTATGTCCTCTGGTTGTTGGTAAGAATCATCTTGAGATCATCTACAGAAAACCCACTGACTCATACAGTTACCTGCATGCCTCCAGCTCCCATCCAGAACACACCATACAATCTATCCTCTATAGCCAAGCCCTTCGATACAACCACATCTGTTGTAATCCCACTGACAGAGACCAGAAACTTCAGGATCTCTACCAAGCATTTATAAACCTCAATTATCCACCCGGAGAAATAAAAAAACAAATTGAAAGAGCCAGCCGAATACCCAGAAATCATCTACTTCAAGACAGACCCAAAAAAACCAACAATAGAACACCACTTGTCATCACCTATAGTCCCCAACTTAAACCTGTCCAACACATTATCAGTAAATTACAACCTATACTGGAACAGGATACTACACTCCGAGAGGCTCTGGGAGACAGACCCATAGTCTCCTATAGACAACCACCTAACCTCAAGATGATTCTTACCAACAACCAGAGGACATACCACACTAATACCAACCCTGGAACTTTCCCTTGCAACAAACCCCGTTGCCAGCTTTATCCACATATTTACTCTGCTGACACCATTACTGGACCTAACCAATTCAGTTCTAAGATCAAGAACACATATTCCCGCTCATCCAGAAATATAATTTATGCCATCATGTGCCGACAATGTCCGTCTGCTATGTTCATTGGACAAACGTCTCAGACACTTAGCCAAAGAATCAATGCACACAAAACAGATATCAGACAGTATCACAAAGAAAAAACAGTTTCTTGCCGTTTCAATCAGAAAGGGCATTGTCTCAACAACTTGATTACCTGCATCCTGCTTCAAAGACATTTTAACACCAGACTTGAAAGAGAAACCTCTGGTTTGTCCTTTTTATATGTGTTCACTTTTTTTGATTGTATCCCTTTGGTATATATGGTCATGCCAATTTTCTTCCACAATTTGATCTGAGGAAGTGGGTCTGGCCCACGAAAGCTCATCACCTAATAAACCATCTTGTTAGTCTTTAAAGTGCTACATAGTCCTGTTTTTTTGTTTCAGCTAGACTAGACTAACTCGGCTACATCTCTATTACTTTGTAAAGGGTATGCATGTTAAATAGCATGTAATTGAATAGTTGTTTAACCACATCAAAATTTAGTAGTTACACAACTATTCAGTTGTCCCTGGGGCCCGCAGCTAGTGCTTTCCAGCTGCACTCCTGGGGAGCCCCCTGTGTCTGTGTGGGGCGGGGGGGGGGGGGGGTCTGTAGGAGGTGTCATGGGGGGGGTGGGACAGGCAGGTCCATGGAGCCAGCAAGCGCAGAGAACCAGCTTAAAAGCTGGCTTTCCAGGCATATTGGCTTCCTTCTGCCGCCCGCCCACCTACATCCGGCTTATCGGTTAACCATGTAGTCGTCTACTCATTGACATCCCTAGTAAAGAGAACTTAATTGTGCCTCTCTAATCTACTACAATTCTTTGAGGTGATCAATAAGCATGTGGAGGAGTATCCAGTAGATGTAGTATATTTAGGTTTTTAGAAAGTCTTTGAAAGGTCCTTCAACAAAGGCCCTTAAGCAAAGTAAGCTGCCATGGGCTAATATGGAAAGTGTTGTCATGGACTGGTAAACTGGTAAAAAGGTAGAAAGAGAGGGTAGAAATGATCAGTTTCTCATAATGAAGAGAAGTAAGTAGTGGTGTCCACCAGGGGGTCTGTACAGGGACCAGTCCTATTTAACAAATTCATAAATAGGGCTCTACCAAATTTATAGGCTATTTTAGTCAAATTCATGCTCATAGGATTTTTAAAATTGTAAATGTCATAATTGCAGATACCTAACTCTGAAATTGGTGTTGCAGGGGTCCTGACCCAAAAATGAGCTATGGGTGGAGGGTTGCAAGGTTTTGGGGTTTTTGTTTGTTGGTTGGTTTTTTTAAGGGAAGGAAGACAGTACTGCTATCCTTACTTCTGCACTTCTTCACAAAAAGTTATGCCCAAATAAATGTTAGTTATTCAGGTGTCAAAGAACTCCTCATTTTAAAAAAAAAGACATTGAGGGCAAATAAAAGGTTAAAACTTGTTAAATCTCTCTTATTTTACGGCTGCAGTAAGCAGCCCATGGGCCAGACATGGTTCACCACGGTTAGCCCCAGCGAGCTGCCAATGCTGTATTTATCCACGTGTCTGCACGTATGGCCACTTTTAGCTCCCATTGGCCCCAGATTACTGTTCACTGCCAATGGGAGCTGCTGGAAGCAGTGTCCCATTTCACACCGCTTCCAGTAGCTCCCAGCAGTTGAGAATGGTGAACCACGGCTAACAGGAATTGCAAGTGGCCTTATCTGCGGATGAGCAAGTAAATAAAGCACTGGTGGCCTGCCAGTGGCTAATCTTGGTAAACCGCCTCTGGCTTATTGCCCACCCTTACATTATGGTAACTTATGCTTTGTTCGTGCAGGGAGGATCCATGTGTGTGCAGAGGTCTTCCCATCTAGAGTCTATGCATACACAGCCCTTCATTATAAAGTACACTGGAATGTATAAAACATACTTTGTGTGCATCCTGTTTTGCAGAGAAAGCTGAGAATTTTAACTATAGTTTTGTTTGATAGTAACAAATTCCCCGATCCCTTTGCATATGTATCTTTCAAATGAGGGGGGTTCAAGATTTTAGCAAGTAGTCAGTCTTATTTCTGAGGTTTTTGCATATCAATATGATTGTTATAACTGAAGAATTCATATTTTGTATCATTCAGATGCAGCATTTAGTTCGTCACAGGTGCCTGTATTATGTGTATTTATTAACTGAACATAACATTTTTGTGACTTTTTGGTAAAAATATTTTTCCTGTGCTTAAAGCTTAAAACACACTTGGATAATTGGGCAGTGTTTTGTTGCAAAAATAATCGAGTTTGTTAGACTGAGATGGTCTATGTCTCTATGATAAAGTGTGTGTGAGTGTGTGTGAAAAAGAGAAATACCAGTGCAGTATCCTAAACACCTGCACAACCAGCTAAAATTGACCTGAGGGCACACAACATGAGGCAAAAACTGTTGCCCTTTGTGATAATGTAATAAAGAACTATGGATTGTGTTTCTGCTGTTTTTGTATGCAGTGAAACAGATGCTGATCTGTTAAATCCAGATAAATAGGCAATCTCTGGAAATCGTGGACTTTGATTCTGGGATTATGTGACTGGGTTTGAATTCAAACTATAAGATTTACTAGTCAAGGAACAAGACAATGTCTTCAAAAGGGTGGGCTCTGCTATTTACAGGGTTATCAAAATACTTACAACCTCTTCAGTTAGAATAAAATGCAAATTGCTAAATCTTTCGTGTAGCCTTTTTTAAGATGCTGCAGTACTATTGTCATACTTTTATTTTACTTTTATATTTTGCTTTTAACTTACCACATACTAATGTCAAATATATTTTAGGTCATGTTTCAGACTTGCTATATTCCAAAGCAGCCCATTCTCCTCCAATCACTTCTCTTCTTCCGAAGAAAATACCAAAGGAATTTATACTAAAATATAAACGTGGGGAGATAAACCCAGTATCTGCCTTGTATCAGTTTGCACAAATGCAGCGTGTTCAACTAGATTTGAAGGAAACTGTTACAACAGGTAAATATTTCTGTTTTTAAGAAAAAGTATCCTTTTTTCATGAATTTGCTATGTATGGAGTTGGTGTGACTAGCTGATACAGAAACTAGTTTTATGAAAAATGTTAGTTGCATAATATGTAGTATTAACATCAATTTTTACTGTGCTTTAATGTAATCCCATAAGTGGTTAATGTGATAATTACAAAATCAGTTATAGGAGAGAATAAAGCTCATACCTTGAGCTTTAAAAGCTTTTTTCTGCTACTTTTTAGACACTAATTAGTTCTTCTAGTGCAGCGGTTCTCAAACTGTTTGGGCTCCGGAGCCCTTTACATGCGTAAAAATTTATGCGGAGCCCCAGTGGTCCACTGATTGTATGCGTTGTACCTATTGATGTTTCCAGTTTGTCAACCTCTCAGAGCCCCTGGAGATGTCTCGCGGAGCCCTGGGGCTCCGCGGAGCACAGTTTGAGAAACACTGTTCTAGTGTATGTGTATATTGCTTAAGTTCAGGGCTACTCAACTTTGGAAGCTCCGGGGGCCACCACAGTGATACTCAGTGCATTCTGAGGGCTGCAACGTAAGTGTGGTTGCAAATATATATGCAAATAGCTTCTTTCACGCTGATGGGCATGAATACAAAGATGAAGGCAAAACTATACAACACACAGGACCCATTTAAGTCTTTTCTGCTAAATGCAATATTTACCCGATTTCCACCCATATGAAAGCACTTTTAATGAGCAATGACAGGACAGGAATGTAACTACTAAAACACATATCAGCAGAAGACCATTATATTAACTACTTTTTTGTTTTGTCTCCCACCTGCATGCTGCGTGTTGAGCCCTGTGAAAACCCAAACTGCACTGCAGGCTGCAAACAAACCAGCCACAGGCTGCATGTTGAGTAGCCCTGCTTTAGATACTCATGGCTGGCCCATGCCTACTGAGACACAGGCTGAGGCTTTTTAATTGCAACACAGACACTTGGGCTCAAAGTGGAAAGGCCCCAGTGCTCTGGCTACAGCCGTGGCCTGAATTTCTTTATCTCAATTAAACTCCTTAGCCTGAAACCCACAAACCACATCAGCTGGCATAGGCCAGCTGTGGATTTTTAATTTCAGTGCAGACATACCAATAAGCAGTCATTCTTCTTATAAGCAACTTTATTCACCACTTGGCCTACTAAGTCTGCACTAAATATGAATTAATATTATGAGATCTTGAACATTCTCATTTCCTGACTTGTGTAATTTGCATCTTTTTCACTCATGCATTTTGAGGTGTTTCATGTTGATATTTGGGCACAGTTGCCCTGTATCTCTGTTTTTTTAGCACCATTCAGATTAAACTTTACAGACTGAATTACATATGTTCAAGACCAAGGAGAGAGCGCGCCAGTCAGTGAAAGATCCACGTACACTCAAAACTGTCTTTGTTAATAGATCAAAGCATGGCGATGATAGGAGGATTTTCTCTCCTATGCGGTGCAATACAAAGAGAGATGGAAACTGACCTTCCAAAGGTCTTGTTTTCATTGAGCTGTCTTCCTAGTTGGAAGTAATGTGTACTATTAAATTAACCTAAGAGGAAAAAATGAGACATTGGGGTAATTGAAATTCTGTTTTCTGACACAGACTTTGTGATGTTGGGAAGTATATTATTGAAAGTTTTGCCCTAAATGTTTGTCCCCTTTTTCAGAAGTGACTTGGGCACTTATGAGACTTAGTTTGAAAGCCAAATAGATTTAGGCTCCTAGATCACTTTTGAAAATGGAACACAGGCTCCACAGTTCAGGTGTTCTTGAAAATTTTACTCTTAATTTCTGTGTGAAGTTCGCATCCTAAACATCACACCATTACCGGGAAGCAGAAAAATAGCCTCATTTTACGGAAGCTGTCAATGGCCATAGTTTCCACTAAAATGAAAGACACTTAAGTGAAGGCACTAAAATGAAGTGCTTAGCACTTCCGGAAATTTGTGCTTTTCATTAATTGGTGTAAATCTATTTATGGATGTTGGATAGAAGGTGAAATGTAAGGATGAAATATAATACTCATATAAAAAGTAGTTTAGATTTGTTAAAATATCTTGGCTTCATAGTCACCCGACACTCCATGATTATAAATGCATAAAACTAATCTTTACTTTTGTGTGGCTTCTTTTTTCAAGGCAATGTCTTTGGGAGTTACTTTGCTTTTTGTGCAGTGGTGGATGGAGTTCAATATAAGACAGGATTGGGGCAAAACAAAAAAGAATCTAAATCAAATGCTGCAAAATTAGCTCTTGATGAGCTACTCCAGTTGGAGGATACTGCACCAAAGGTTTTTGAAAATTCAGGTAAATATTTCAATAATATGTCTCTTAAAATACTTCTGTTGTAATAAATGTGTAGAGTAGCTTTGATTCAATATTCCTGCACCAGTGTCTTTTTTTTCCATTTCAATGAATCCTTTCTGCAGAGTTACTTAGTTTGCAATCCTTACATCTTTGTTTTCCTGTTCATGTATTTTTAAATCCTGCTTCAAAGGTTCCTGCCATTTACCAAGTGGAAAAAAATAATAAGGAAGTTAACCCTTTTCTGTAGTGTCTTCTATGTTAGCTATTCTCTCCAGGAAAAAAAAAATTGATAGTCTGAAACTTTTTTTATATTGGAAGCCCGATGGCACTAAGTCATTGCTTTCTGAAGAATACAGTCATGACAAAATGAATCTGCTTTTTTGAAGCAGGTACTTATTAATCTGTGCTCCTGTGCTATACTTTTGAAAAAGAGCATTACTTTATGGAATGTGGACTAATTCAGTGAAACTAAATTAAGAAATTGATTTTTGTTTGATGATAAAATAATTGACAGATGGCCAAGTGTGAATTTCAGTCGTCCTTGATGTTTGAGGGCCTTCCTGTTTCTATTTCCGTAGCTTGAAAAACTCTCTTCAACAACCTTTATTTTGGGACTTAAACTAAAATGTAAGAACATCAGTCTTCAGTGCTTCCCACAGTTGAAAGTTTCTTTATATTAAAATTACAGGTCCTCCCCGGATTCCTGCAGAACCCAGAGTTTCAGCTGACTCAACTTACGTTTCAAAGATTCCTTATGGTAGGAAATCAATTTCCTCCTACTGTTCCCTGAAAATTAAATTGGAAAGCTAATGTGTCTTTATGGAGTTGAATTTGGTATCCATTCCTGCAAACATACTGATATTTATGAAAGTATTACTACCTAGTTTGTGCAGGGATGTCTGTGCTTTGATGATGATAATCTCACAGTAACCTTTGAGCTAAGAGTGGTGTTCCTGTCATATAGCTGGATAAATACACAGATGAACTTGCTTAAAGTTAGTGAGTTAATGGCAGAGTTCTGTCCTCAAAATATAAAAGGCTGTGTCTGATAGTATGCTCCCTATGTACAATCTAGCATAGGATTTCTTATTCTCAATTTTTCATGTACGTTTTGAATTTTTAAATTCACAAATGCTTGTTGGCTTTGTTCAGTAATAATTAGGGATGTTAATTGAAATTTAACTGACTAATTGAATAGTCAACGCAATTTGCATCAACTATTCGATTAATCGATAGGGCACCTCTGCCTTTGAAGTGCCCTAGTGCGCCCTAGGGTTGTTGTTACACTTCAAAGATGAAAGTGCTGTGGGGAGCATGGGGCCAGCGGGGGACTCAAGCAGTCCCCCACTGGCCCTGTGCTCCATGTGGTGTTCCAAAGTGGCAGAACCGCATGGAGCCTGGGGTCAAAGGGGGAGTCCCCAGCTGATCCCGGGCTCCATGCAGCGCTGCAGCTTTGAAATGCTGCATGCAGCCTAGGAACATGACCAGCTGGCTCTAGGCTGTGCCGCATGAAGCCCAGGGTCTGGCCCCAGGCTCTACAAGGCACTTCTGATTTGAAGCAACCTTCTGCCCCTCCCCGCTGCCTCTTTCTGATAGAGGCAGCAAGGTGGGGGAAGCTACCACAGGCGGCCCCCGACTTGCGACGTGATTGGTTCCTGGGGAAGCGTCACAAGTCGGGGGCATTGTAACTCAAACCCTCATTACAATAGATGTCATGCGCCGTTATAAATGCGGATCGAGGACATAAGTTGAGGGTTTTCGGCCCTTCTGCACTTAAAAAAAATGGTTGTAAGTGCGGGGGTTTGCCACTCGGGCCGTCACATCTCAAGGGTTTCCTGTAGTCAACTAGTCATTCACATCCCTACTATGGATTAGTGAATGTACTGAATGACATCATATGTTCAGGTTTGTAGTTCATCTGAATAGTTGACGTTGCTTTGATCTGGTTTTGCCTACAAATTTGTATTTTGCTGGTTTCTGTAGTCTTTTTCGTATTTTATGTCTTCACTAGAGAGACGGCATCTTGTATATGAGAAATTTTCACGAGCTGTCAGGGAGGCCTTTAACAGTCTGGCTGCCAAATATCCTGAGTACCAGAGTTGTAGCAGTTCATTGGCTGCTTTTATAATTGAAAAAGGCAAGTTTGTTTTGCTGTTAAGTGTACTTATATAAAAATACCTTTTATATTTATAGGATACATATACAAAAAGGGTATTGAGCATAATGTAGCTTAACAACTGTAGTTGCCTAAAAAAATCCCATAGCAAGCAAACATTACTCTTTTTGACATGCCATAAAATTATTTATACAAAACAGAATGATGCTGTATTTCCCTTGTAAGGATATTATAAATATGTATTTGTATACATTGAAATGTAAAGCATTCCATTTTGTTAGTCCTTACCAGAGAATCTGGAAAATGCAAGGCCTTCTCAAGATTGTTGGGGTTGAAACTGTAGCATAATCTTACTTGCTCGGTCTTACTCTTCATTTTAAAATTTCAGAGGCCAATCACAGCCAGTTAATGTTTGTTATATGCATTTTGGTGGGAGTTAATACATAAAATTAAAGGATGAGTTTTCAGGGTAACAGGTTTCATAGTTAAAAGCTTTACATTCTTATTTATTTATTATTGTGTGTTGGAGTCCCTATTTTGGACAGGGGCCCTATTGTATTAGGCGCTGTACAAATGCAGAAGACAGAATCTTTGCCCCAGAAGGTTTATAATTGAAGTAAATTCTAATACAAAATACTTGGAGCACACTCACTGTATTTAAGTGGGACAGAACAGAAAATGCATCTCTCTCTGTATGTGTACGCGCAAACGCTCTCTCTCTCTCTCTTTCTCTCTCTCTCTCTCTCTGTCTGTCTCTCTAAATCAAAGGCCATATTCTGTAGTAGGTGCAGCCTATAGTGACTTTCAAGGATTTTACCAAGTAGAGTACCATTTGTGAAGGGATTCCCAGGATGTAAGCTGGGACTGTGGGACTGCTGTGCCTCTTAAAATTCTAGCTGAGGCTCTCTCTCACATAGCTTTGCTGATGACAAGCAACAAAGCCCTCCAGGTGTTGTTCTCACTTGGCACAACTACATGTAGCACCCCACACCTGAATAGATTTCATGAATACTCCCAGAGCCACTCATGAATCACACAGAGAAAAGAACCAGACAAATTTCCCCAGCTCCCAGCCATATACTTCAGGAATATACCATCTTGGATTGCTCAGGACCCTTTCTTGAACATTACAAGTTTATTAGTTAGTTCATCACTTTATCAATGGAAAGTGGCTATACACCAGCCTTTATAAACCTGAACAGATTTACCAAACACACAGATTGACCAATTCACTTGAAAAGATAAATAGTAAAACAAGTTTATTCAGTACAACAAAAGATAGATTTTTAAGTGTTATGTAAGGCTAAGATTTAATCATAGGTGTTTTTTTAGTAAAAGTCATGGACAGGAAACAACAAATCATGGCCAATGACCTATTCGTGGTTTATATCACAAATACAAAAAAAAATTTAAATGATTGAATTGTGGAGGCGGACATGTCACCACCTGTGGCACCATGTGAAAGGGGGAGCAAAGCTGCAGCTGGTTAGGCCAACGATGGGGCCACCCCAGTGACTGGTCATGGGGCCAGCTGCTTGTGCAGCCCTGTGGTCACCTGTGACTTTAGATCTGTGACTTCTGCAACCTCCATGACAAACACAAAGCCTTAATTATAAATGATAGGCAAAAAGTCAGAGTGGTAGCCAAATGAAAATATAAGCATACAGTCTAACCCTTGACCTTTATCACAGAAGGCACTATATAGATCAAGTAGTGTGTTCACCACACTGGATCTTAAAATCCTTCATGTACAGGTTTGTTTCTTAAAGCTTTGGCCTGCCTCCTCTGTTGTAGTCTTCAGCCTTCTTAGCATTTTTGTTGCTTGTAACATAGGTGGGGAGAGGAGAAAAGGCAAATGCATGAGGCCCCTGGGTTCCGGTTTATGCCCTTAGTCCATGTTTTTGGAGAACATAAGTCCAGGCACATCTGGTGGGCATTGCTGAGTCACTAGACAAGGTTGGACAATTCCCCTGGTGTGATGATCTGCACCTCTCTTTCTGGACAATGGCTGTTGATGGTTGTTTGATGCCCACCCAGGTATTGGTCATCCCCCTGGTTATTGTCTTTGGGAAGCTAATATCTGGGTGCTTTCAAACCCATAACATATTTTAGTGGCAGTAAAAAAACCACAATTCTCATAACTTCAGAAACGTCAATGATACACGTATGGAAATGGAACCGTAAGTTTCAGCAGATCATAACCTTTCCCATGATACCTCACATAGAATGTTTTATATGAAACATCACAGTTATATTCAAATGATGAATATGGGCATTACAGGGCACTTCCCTCAGCACTATTGTTAGTTAGCCAAGAGGTCCTGAAGATAAGAACATTGTAGCTAGATTTATGTGCAAAGAATAGACTGATTTCTATGTATTTAAAAACGAGAAGTTACTTTTGATAATAATTAGTATGTGAGGTTACACATTTGGGTTGCTTTCCAGTGGTCTTCCTTTCAGGCTTGGGGAGGGCACCTCATTCTGCTAACCTACTGACGTCATTTGCAATGCATGGAAGAGGATGGCTAGAATTTTCATGTGCCTTACCTTCCTGCTACAATGTTGGACTCTAGGGCATACTTCTAACTCTGGTGTTACCATCTCTTAACAGCAAGGTCAGGGAGTTGGTCAGGGATTTAAGAATTTGCTGGCATTCTATCTGTTATGGGGAAGAGCAGTGTTGACATCTAGGATAGAGAGCAGCAGTTGCAATAATCTGGAAAAGAAGAAAAAACCTTTTTGGGGAGACAAGGAGAGTAGGAAATAAAGGGAGAGATATATTGCAAAAGTGGCAGTTTGGAGAACGGAGAGCATGGTGGAAAAGGGAAAGGAAAAGATGAGCTTTGTTCTTGACCAACTGATCTTAATGTGATGAGACATCTTGGAAGAACCATGACCTTGATGACGATATAGTAGTAAGGAAGCCAAAGTGCTGAAATAGGCTTGAGTTGTCATAGGAAAATTAACAAACCCTGGATGAAGCTTTGAGGGGCAGCAACAGAGGAAAAGGGAGATAATACACACTGAAAATGTTATCAAGAAGATTGGAAGATAAGAGATCTTTTTGAGTGTTTATCAAAAACCCTAGGAGGTCTGGCTCATTGAGACAATGGTCAGGTCCGTCTGTATTGAACAGAGCGAACAAATTAATCTCTCTACACAAAGTTAGAATATCATTCTTCCCTCTTTCCCTGCATCCTAGGTAAATTTACACCCTAAGCCATGTGTATCATTGTTACACTGAGCGGTAGGTTTTTCCTGTGCTGAAAGATAGGGGCAATGGTGGTGCAAGTTGTTAACTACAGGTTAAATACTTTTTCGTTTTAGCTGGACAGCATGAAGTGGTAGCTCTAGGCACAGGAGAATTCAATTATAGTCAGTGCATTCATCATGACGGGAGAGTGTTGCATGACACTCATGCTGTTGTTACTGCAAGACGCTCTCTGCTTAGGTAAGCAAATGAATATATAAACTGAAAGAACTGCAGACAATCATTTTGATTAAGCTAAATATTGATGGTAATGCATTTTGTGAATATTAATTTTATATACAGTAAACTTCCGATAATCCAGCACCTTTAGGACCCAGGGCGTGCCGGATTATCAGATATGCCAGACTATCGGAAGGGGGGCTATGAGGGGTCTGGGGTGGGGTGGGCGGGATGGGGGAGTGGCGCTGTGGGACCAACCCGGCAGCACCCCAGCTGCTCTACCCTGGCGCCCCAAGTCAGCCGCTGCTGAAACTGACCAGCGGCTGACTTGGGGAAGCCCAGGGCAGAGCAGCTCCAATTGTCCGGCTGCCTGGAGCACTTCCGGGTTCCAGGTGGTGCCGGACTAGCAGGAGTGCCGGACCACTGGATGCCGGACAACTGGAGATTTACTGTACAATAGACCCTCACAATTTGCAAAATTGCTATTCATGATTACTTGTATTTGTAGCAAGTTCCCCGTGAGTGCCAGGAGCCATGAGAAGGCTGGGAGCCAGGGGAAGTTCTTCACAGGGAGTTCAGGAGCCATGCCCCCAGTATTTGCAAATGTCATCATTCGCGGTCGTGCCAAAAACTCATCCACCATAAATGGTGGAGGTTTCCTATAGCTAGGATTACTGTTTTAGGGTGTGTGGGTGGTGGAGTGTGGTGTTTTTGTGGGGTGTGTGTGTTGGTGTGGTTTATTTGTGTGTGGTGGTTTGGGTTATGTGTTTTGTTTTGTTTGTTTTTTGTTTGTTTTTGTAATTTGAGTTTTGCGGTGCTGTCCAAAAATTGGGACGTCAGGACTTTTTTTTTTTTTTTTTCTCTGTATGTAATGTAATCTTTGTTCCCTAATTTACTTTAACATAGTAGTATTGCAGATAGCATTAGGTAAAAGCACATTAGGAAACCTTTGCTGTGCACTACCAGGGTCTGCATAGGTCATGCATGACGCTTAGTGTGCTTTAAAAATCACACTCCTATAGTTTGTATTGCTGCTTTGTGCAGATAAGTCCTTAGATATATTCTTGGTGTTTTTCCAATGTTTGTCACCAATTTCTTTTTTTGTATTGAACGGTAATTTAATGGTGTCTATTGGATTAAAAAGAAGTCAGAAGTCTTATATATAGTACTCAAGGTTTCTTTACTAGATTATTATTTAAATACTAGAGATGTTCAGAATAAAATAGTTGTGTGTAAATTCCTAGAAGCTTAAAATGATTCATTTTTATACAAATATGCTAATCATCTATATAGTTCAGCATTTCTAGATCTTTAATATTTTGTTTTAGGTATTTTTACAGGCAGCTTTTGTTGTTCTTCAGTAAAAATCCTCTTATGATAGACAAATCCATATTTTGTATGGAACAAGCATCAAGCCTGCTCAGTCTAAAACACAATATAAATATTTTTCTCTACATGAATCAGTTGCCAAAAGGATCTGCTCAGATAAAGTCGCAGCTGTAAGTATTTGAGTCTTCAGATGTACAAGATGCTTATTTGGCAATGTAATAAGATACTTCAGTCTTCCATTTAGGATAACTTAGTCTGCATCGTAGTGAGGAGTACACATTGAAGGGTTATAAATTGGATGGTATAGAGAAGTTGAGATTTTTGGTAGTGTGGTTGAACTCTGTTCAAAAGTAGCTTGAGTCTGTGACTAATGGATTGACAAATGCGTATTTTGGAGTTTTTTCTTTGATATGTATGCACACATTTTGTAGTCTGCTTAGAAAAACTTCAGAGGAGTAGCCAAGTTAGTCTGTAACAGAACATTTTTTTAAAAACAACCAGTCATCTGAAGAAGTGGATTGCACCCAGGGAAGCTCATGATACCATCTACATGTTTTGTTAGTCTTTCGCATGCTACTAGACTATTTGTTGTTTTTAAAGTTTTTCCTAGGAAAAAAAAACTGTTTTAATTGTAAAACACATTACTCGACCATGGCACTTAAAACGGCTGGAATATTAATGTTGACTTTTCATATTATCATAAATTCTTGGAGTTTGGAAGAGTCCTTTCAAGCTAAAATGAGAATAGACAATAAGGGGATAGGCTCATGAAAGGCCATGGATTGAAATCAGGAACATTCAGCTCTAACCCTTGGAAAGAGGTACAGCAGAGCTTCTTCCCACTCCCTCCTTGGACAACTTTACTCTTAAACTTGCTGTCTTATTTCCTAGCCAGGGTTATTACTTATAAAGTTTTGGAGGTTGCCTCCTTGACATATTTGAAATTCTGAAGGCTGAATACTAAGATATTGTGAGCAGCGAACAAGACACTTTATGCTTTCTCTATTGTATGCAGAATCAGAAGTCTTTTGATGTTGATTATCTTGTATTCTAAAATTCTCAAGTGCAAAATAATTCTTAACTAGGGATGTTAGCCATTTACATGATTAACAGATAAGCCCAGGTTTATCCATTAATCCTACTGATTAGACACATGCACCCCCTTGCTGTTTCTCTATCAGAGTCTTCGGTGGGGGAGGACAGACCTCCCCTTCTCACGAACCCCATGCTGTTGCCTGTGAGAGACAGAAGTGCTGGGAACAGGGATGGGGCAGAAGGGAGCCAGTACACATTGAAAGCCAGTTTTCAAGGCTGCTCCCTGCACATAAAAACTCCTGTGGAGCCACCTGCCCACGTGCTGCTGCCTCTGTCATCGGCTCCTGCATGCCCCCTGCATGTAAACATGTAACCGCTTAAAAAAAACCCCAGCAGTTACATGTTTACACAAATACACATTTAACATCCCTATTCTTAACTGCACTGAGATGTTAGGTATTCTCTGGTATTTGGAAGAAGTGCATGTACTGTTGTCTCCAGACTCTTAAATCCAAGTAGCATTAATCTGAGGATTGATCTATCCAGGGAGCTTTTTTCATGCTGAATTTGGTGCTCAATATGTAAGCTGCACTAAAAGTATGCGGATGGGGCAGTTGTGTCCTCTTTCAGTTTGCATCATTGGGTACGTACAGCAGGGGCTTTGTGCATGCTAAGAATCTGACATATCAGGCAGGTTTCTCAAGGTCCTATGCTCTAGTGCATTCCGAGATTTTTCTTACTATATCTATATGGGACGCATAGTGGAAACCAGTGTAATTCTGTAATTTGGGGTTTAGGGATGGATCAGAGATCCTATAATCTTTTTTCGAGTGCTTGTTCATGCCGTTCCAATCAGATGTGTGTGCACACGCATGTGCAGGAGCTGAAAGATTTTTTTTGCCCCCATTAACATCAGTAGGGTCAGCTTGGGCACGCCTTGAAGTCTTGCCTTCATGGCCTGTTGCCTCGCATGAGGCTCCACTGGCCCACACTCCACATCAACAAGAGGAACACACAAGACTTCTAGCCTTGTCTTCTTCCTCCCCAGATGGTGCAGTGGCTGGCTCCTCTGTATTCTCCCCTACTTTCCATGGGTTGTTGAGTGTTGCAAGACCTACTTTGGAGGGTGGCACTGAATCTTAGCCTCCAAGTAGAGGAGCTTTTCAAGCAGGAAATGCTCTGCTCATACTGGCTCCCACCCCTGCTCTGCTGTCTCTGTGGGAGACAGTGGGTGAGGGGGCTCATAGAGAGGTAGCAGCCGGGGGGAGGGCAGTTGGTTTGGCAGAGCCAGTTCGCATGGGGACCTGGCTTGAAAGCCGGCTCCCTGTGTGTACTGGCTCCCACCTGCACCCCCCACGCTCCTGTGCTGCTGCCTTTCTATCAGCAGTGGAGGTCAGGGGGTTCTCCCCTTAGCATGGGCTCCTGTCTGTCCACCCCTCCACTCCACCATCCCCCCCCCCCGGCCTGGTGTACTAGTGCTGTACCGCTGTGGGTTGGGAAGTGCACCTTGGAGATTTCACGACACACTGAAAGAAAAAGGAGTTACCTCTCTATATTAACATCTGTGAACTCAGGGCAATCCACCTAGCGTGCCAGGTGTTCATGCCCCATGTCAGGGACCACTATGTGGTGGTCGTGACAGACAACATGACTGCCCTGTTTTATTTCAACAGACAGGGTGGAGCCCAGTCGTTGCCTCTGTCAGGAACCCCTACAGCTGTGGGGCTATGCATAGTCCACTCAGTCCACCTAGAGGCTTTGTACCTTCCTACGGTTCAGAACTAGCTGGTAGACTGCCTCAGCAGGTGATTCTTCACCTGTCAGTGGTTGATTTGGCCGGACATCATCCACACACTCTTCCAGGGGTGGGGCTTTCCCCAATCAACCTCTTTGCTACATGCAGCAACGGAAAATGCCCCCTCCCCTGGTTTTGCTTCTTCAGAAACCACAGCCTAGGGTTTTGCTCATTCAGATGCTACACTGTATGCCTTCCTAATCCTGTGGAGTGGACACCTGATTTGTGCATGCCCATCTTTTCCACTGGTACTAAGGTGCTTCTCAAATTTGCTGGACAATTGTAGTTATTCTGGTGGCCCCAGCATGGCTGCTCCAGCACTAGTATCCCACTCTGCTAGACCTATCAGTCCAAGCATCCATTCAGCTGTCCCTCTTCCCAGACCACCTCATGTAGGACCATGATCACCTTCACCATCAGGACCTGCAATCTCTCTATCTGATGGCCTGAAGGCTTCATGGTTGAACTCGGCAGAGCTTATCTGTTCAGAGCAGGTAAGTCATGTCCTCACCCAGCTGTATGCCTTCCACCAAAACCATGTACCTGGCAAAATGGAAAAGATGGCTGTGTTGGTGTTCCCAGCAGCACATAGATCCTACCCGTGCCTCTCTCCCAGGTGCGTTGGAGTATGTAATGTCCCTAAAACATAAAGGGTTGGCAATTTCATCCCTTCGGGTACATCTAGTAGCAATTTTCACTTTTCATAGTGGTGAACTGGGCTGCTCTGTCTTAGTGAGACTCCTACTTGGGTGCTTCACAAAGGGCCTGGACAGACTGCCCACCAATCAAGCACCTTGTACCTGCACCAACAAGGGGACACACAGGACCTTGTACCTATAACCACAACCTGGTCCATTCCTCACGCATGTATCCTCCCTTTTGAGCTGCTGGTGACATGGCCGTTCTTGTCTCTTCTCACCTCTGCCCGATGCGTGCCAGAGCTTCGGGCCTTAATCTCTAAACCTCCCTATAACTTTTTTTCATAAGATAAGATCCAACTTGGACCCTACCCGACCTTCCTACCTAAAGTGGAGACTTTCACACCAGCCAGGTTATATTCCTGACAGTCTTCTATCCAAAGCCCATAAGAGTTCACGAGTTGCCCTTGCTGTGTAAGAAAAGTGCTTTCTTTCTACATCGACCACGCCAAGCCCTTTCAGAAGTCAGCATTTTTCCTCCTGGATCATGGCATGCATCAGTACATTTTACGATCTGGCTAAAGTGCCCTGCTGACTATCATGGGACACTCTGTGTGAGCAAGCTTTCTTCAGCTGCATTTCTAGCTGAGGTTCCAATCCCAGAGATCTGCTGGGTGGCGACTTTGTCATCTAACCATACCTTCTCATCACACTACACCATTGTGCATTAAACCAGGCAGGGTGCAGTGTTTGGTACAGAGGTGCTGCAGTCCGCAACTCAGTGACTTCAGCCCCACTTCCTTGGTAACTCTTGTATATCTTGTAATTGGAATTGATATGAGCAAGCACTCGAAGAAAAGACGTTTACTAGCCTTCTCGTAACTGTTGTTCTTCAAGATGTGTTACTCATATCTATTCCATACCCAGCCTCCTTCCCTTCTGTCAGAGTAGCCAGCAAGAAAGAACTGAGGAGCAATTGTGTTGGCAACATCATTTGTAGAATGTCATACCGACACCACTACAGAGGGCTCCACAGCCAACCTACTTGGTAGTCTGATAGAGGCAGCAGGGTGGGGGGGAGAAGCAACTAGTCGAGGGACTAGTCACTTACATCCCTATTCCAAATATGGTCCATTGGTGTATACATTTTCCACCCATTATCCTTTGGTTCATGCTGTAAGATCAGATATTCCAGTACGCAATACAGTTCTTTTTTTCTGTGAAGGACTCTGTTCTGAAATTCCCACATTCTTAAGGGGTTACTTTTTGGGAATCACCTGAAGTGAAGCACTACAAGGAAACTTGAAGAAAAAGAGGATACTCATCCTTTGAGGTGACTAGATTTTTTTAAAGATGTGTGTTCTTATGGTTGCTCCACTACTGAGCTCTGCTTCCCCCTGCTTTGGTGTTTCCTCTGTTGGATTTTTGGTAGAGAAGGAATTGAGGGCAGCAGCCCTATGTAGTCTCAGTAGTGTTACGAGGATATGTATGGTTCATGCGCAGACAAAATGTCACTGCCTCCAAGAACTCAAATTACTATACATGATGACTAACCTTCTCCTTCCTTGTAAGCAGTGGCTTATGAACTTCCAGTTGAAATCTGTGCCATTTGGTGCTCATGTACAGTGTTTTTGAGGTATCTTAATCTTGACATTCAAAATTGCTTAATTACGAGCAGATGGTTATTGTCCTAAATGCTGTCAGCATGTGGGTGCTTTGAATAATATATGTAAGTACAGGAAGTTTTGTTTGCTACCATAGCAAATAGCCCGAACAAAACCATGTGAGAGTGCTTTTTATTTTAGACGTTTGATGTTGGGGGCAAGATTCTGCCACCCTTTTTTGTATTATGTACGTATAGCCGATCCCCGAGTTACGAACGAGTTAAGGACCAAACACTTGGCTGTAACTCGAAGTGTTTGTAACTCAGATCCCATTGAGTTACATGGCAACCGCGCTGTTCGTAAGCGCGGATTGCGTTCGTAACTCGGGGACCACATTTACGACCACTTTCGTCGTAAGTACGGATGGTCATAAGTGGAGGTGATCATAAGTCGGAGACCGGCTGTAATCCTATTTTGGCATAAACCCTTAGCGTGTAGTCTATAGCATTAACCTATAAGCTTTTTGCTTATCAGTTAATCGATTATACTATTACATCCCTAACCTGCTGTTAGTGCCCTTTCATGCCTGTCATACTATGGATTGGCTGGGATAGAATGCAGAATATTTAACCCGAAGTCGCAGGTTTTAGTATGTAGTTGTGAGAAGAAATTAAGTTAAATGGCAGTTAAGCAGTGCTGCTTGCAGTAGGGATGTTAAATATCAGTTAATTGAATAGCCAAGTAACCTCATGAAATTTTATCAGTTAGTTGACTATTCTGTAGTCCCCGGGGGCAGGGCTGGCAGCCATTGTATCAGAGGCAGCAGCGTAAGCTTAAAAAACAGCTCCCCTCACGGACTGGCTGCCTGTCGCCCCATGCTGCTGCTTCTGACAAAGAGGCAGCAGCGTGGGGTGGCAGCAGTTCCTGTCTAGGGTGGGTCTGAGCTCACAGGCCCGACGCAAGCCAGAACTGAACCGGGCTGCCTGCCCACTCAACTCTTAATACACTTGAAATACAGAGCTGAAACTGGTGTAGGTCACGGGCCCAGCATGAGCCAGGACTGAGCTGAGCTGACTGCCCACTCGGCTCCTAATACACTTTAAATGCAGAGCTGCAGCAGTGGTAAGTCCCGGACCTGTCACAAGCCAGGACTAAGCCAGGCTGCTGGCCAGCCTGCTAAAAAATTTACAGGCAAGGAGAGCGAAAGGTGTGTAGTCTTTAGCATTAACCTATAAGCTTTTGCTTATTTAATCAGTTAATGGACTATACCATTACATCCCTAGTCTGCTGTTAGTGCCCTTGCATGCCTGTCCTACCATGGATTGGCTGGGATAGAATGCAAGAATCTTTAACACAAAGTCATAGGCTTTATTACCTGAGGACCTCTAAAAGCTAAAAACGTTACTAAGTTCTTTCCTATTTAGAAAACCCATTAAGAGGGAGCATAGGATATACGGCCAATGCTCTTTTCTTCAGATATGTTGGAGTGTGAAGATTTTTTGGCTGTTGTCTCAAATGAGAATGGCAAGCTTTCACGTAGCAAGCATAGCTCCAGATAAATTGCAATTGGATGCAAAATGCAGTAGTAGTAGCCATGCAGTAGAATTTTTCATGACTAGTGACGATTAGGATTTTGAAACTCAGTAGGCTGAATTATGTTTCATCTCGTTAGTTTGAATAGACAGGAAAGTAGTTATTTACAAGAAACAAACATAAACCAGTTATGATTTGAACATTCTTTAGTGGGGTTTGTTTTAGTTTTCTTATGGAAGAATGATTTTACATTGTGTATATAAAATATATGAAAACATTTTGTTGGACTTCATTATCTTTTTTGTAATATTTATTTTAGACGTCTCAATCCAAATTCTGTCTCTGCATTTGAAGCTAATGAAGAGCTCAGTCTCCATGTTGCTGTGGAAGGCAAGGTTTACCTAACTGTTTATTGTCCCACTGAAGCTGCTAGCAGAGTAAGCAGCATGTCAGCCAGTGACAAATTAACAAAATGGGAAGTGCTAGGTGTCCAGGGAGCATTGCTAAGTCACTTCATTCAGCCAGTTTACATCAGTAGTATACTTGTTGGTAAGCCTTCCTTTACTTATGTAAAATAATAATCACTTAAGTCCTAACTATCAGCTGTGGTATTTCTTTCTGGTTGCAAGAGTTTTCTATACTTTCTATTTAAAAAGAAACTAAATGTAAATATTTTTATACTTTAAAATTGAAGCTTAATGTCTTGGAGATTATTTTTTGCTCTGTCACAATACCCTGTCTGTTACCACACATTAATTCTAAATTTCCTGGGGTTTGTTGGTTTGCCATGCATGCAGTTACTCTGTGTTTAAAAGTAAAATGTTACCGAGGCTGTGGTGGCATTTAAATTCAGACAACTTAAATAATTTGCATCTATGAAAATTTCCAGCTATACGTGCCCATAATTAGTACAAAGTAGAGCTGATCAAAAAATGGAACATTTTCTGTTGAATTGATAGGGGTGTTATGAAAAATGTCATCAACCTTAAAATCTAGACTAAAGCTAGTTGAAGAAAAACCTTTTGTAAGTCCTTTTACTTCCTCCTTTTAAAAATTAAAGGTAGCTCTAAATTAACCATATCACTAAAAGTTGTGTAGTATATATATAAAGCCACTGCTTACAGTGATCTGTCTGCACGTGGTTTTTTTTTTTTAAAGGGGATGGAAACTGCAGTGATACAAGAGGACTAGAAATAGCTATAAAACAACGTGTTGATGATGCACTCATATCAAAGCTTCCCATGTTTTACCTGGTCAACAGACCTCATATTAGTTTAGTGACTGCTACGCATCCGGTTCAGATGGACTTGGAGCACAGATCTCTTAGTGTGAATTGGTCACAAGGGGACACTTCGTTGGAAATTGTGGACGGTTTAAATGGGAAAATCACTCAAAGGTTAGAATTTTTATACTATATTAAAATTAGTGGTGAGCCAGACTACTCTGTGTATGTTTGTGCCTGTCTAAGTATTAACTCTCAAATGACAAGTTCTCAACTGTGACAGTGAAGAGGAGCCTGTTTAAACTCAAGTTAGTTCACTCAAATTACTCCATTTGAGTGAGCCTAACTCAGATGAGTGACTGCTTTGCAATATTGAAGCAATAGAGTGATTTGAATAGCAGCACATTCTCGCTCACTTTCACCAGCCTGGGGCAAAGGATTGGGTTGCAGGCTCTGGTCTTGGGTTAAGGGATTTGGAGTGTGAGAGAGTCCCCTGCAGTTGAGGTGCAGGAGGGGGTTCTAGGTGCAGGCTCTGGGAGAGCATTTGGATGCTGGGGTGCTCCAGCTGGGCTTTGCTTACCTCAGGTAGCTCCTGGGTGGTGGTGCAGTGGAGCTAAGGCAGGTTCACCCTCTCTGCTCTGTGGAGACAGGATACAAAGCAGGAGAAGGGGGCACCTTGGCATCAGCACCCCTCCGCACCCTCCCCTGCCCTGCACAGAAAGCAGGAGGCTCTTGAGGGGCCAGCTCCAAGGCAAAGGGCAGGAGATGTACAGCAGTGCGGGGAGGGGCAGCTGAAGTGCCCACACTTGATAGCCTCTTGGCCAAACCAGTCAGGATCACCTGTCGGAGGTTCCAAGATCTACCAGTAGATCCTGGTCTTCTGGTTGGTGACCACTGGTATAGAAGATAAAAGATGTAACAAAATCCAGTGTCTGGACGTTTAAGATGAGCTAATTCAAACTGGAAAAAGGATGTAATTTATAACATTAAAGGTAGTTCATTGTGACAACTTAACAGATGTTTTGATGGTGTTTCCAGCACTGAAAAGCTTTACATTGTGTGGCTGTTTTAAAAAATCTGCTCTAGTCTAGTTCAAAGTTGAATGAATTTGCCTAAGTCCCATACACTATGCTGAATTAAGACTAGATTAGATGATCGTAGTGATCCCTTCTTGCTTCAGAATCTATTAATCTAGGCTAACTGCACCCTTCCTACAGTTAGACATAGTTAAAGAAGCAACATTGTCAGTGAAGTACCACAATGTGAAATTAAGTAGTCCTTTATTGAAAGTAAAACTTTTTTTCTCCCCTTTATCTGCCATCATCAGTACAACCTTGAAAAAAATTAGTACACTCAGTAGTTCGTAACTAACACTAGCAATATCTCTGATGTGGTAAATTACAAGATTGAAAGATTTGACCAACCTTCCAGTAGTTGTAATTATAGAGTTGTAAATATACTACTTAATTCCATTATCTTTGTTCGTTTCTGCTTTAAATGAAGATCAAACATACGTAGTTTGAAGCAGATGAAATTTCAAATGTGGTAGTTGAAGCAAATAGAATCTGAATTGAATAACATATTTCTTAATTTGCCTCATTGCTTTTTTTCCCCTTGACTCTAGTTCGCCATTCAAAAGTGGCACTTCAATGGCAAGCCGTCTTTGCAAGGCTGCAATGTTAAGTCGTTACAAACTGCTTGCAAAGGAAGCAAAACGAGATGATTTGCTTGAAGCTAGTACATATCATGAAGCAAAGGTAAGGCTAGTTAAAGGGGAAAAAAAAGTAAATTCCATTTTAATGGTTTCTTTCAAGGTGCAGAACGGAGAGGTTCCGTTCTCCCTTCCTCCCTCTCCCTTCCCCCACTTCCCTTGGTCTAGCAAACTCCCTTGTCCGGGATCGGTCAGGTCCTAAAGGTGCTGGACCAAAGAAGTTCAACCTGTGCCTTATGTTACTGTACTGCTTGTCTTGTTCCCTGCTTCCTTAGAATCTCCTTCAGGCATTCTTGCCTAGAGAATCTGTCTTAATCTTCTGGTCCCAACCAGAAACCTATCTGCTCAAGTCCTGCTGCACCTTTTAATTGAGCCTGCTATGCTTTGAGTGGCTGCTGCACTGCAACCATTCTATACAGGCTGGAGGACCCACCTTCATTGTTTCTTTTCGGCTGTGGCATGTGGTAAGGACAATGAGGCCATAAAGGACCAATACACCCCAAACAGAAAAGTTCTTCTGGACTTATAAAAATTACCTTAATAGTGGCTAGATCTTGAATTATTGTTTAAGAGTTAAAAAGTCCATACAAAACTGTTCCTTAAGGTTACAATTTGAGAAATATCTTTCATTGGGTTAAAACTTTCATTTTGAGCTCCATCCGCAAATGCCTGCCATCCATTCATTTTCTTACAGCGGCTAGCTTGATAATTGACACTGTAAAGTTCTGCAAGCTTTTGTTTCTCTTGTAGCGCTAGAGAAGTGCTTGTTTTGCCTGTGTGCATGAACTGTTCTCCCAAGGGTTACTCTGGTGGGAAAGGGGTATCAACAGAAGTCGAGGAGACGATAATTCAGCATGGGAGTTTGGGACTGTAGTAGTTCGAGTCAGCGGGAGGCCACGCTAACTCACTATAAGCCCCGTGTCTGGGGCCTCAAGGCTGGACGGTCAGCCTGTTGTAGTCCTAATGGCCCGCCCTGATTTAGGGCTGGTCAGCAAATTAACAGTGACACAGTTGTTCGGAGGGCTCCCCCACAGTTCAGGGGCCCAGGCCCTGGGTCCATGCCCGTCAGCAAATTAACATTTGAGCCATAGTCTAATGGGCTGCATGACAGTTTGTGAGCCCAAGCCCTGGTTCAGGACAAGACAGTGAATGAGTAGTCACAGAATGTGAAAAGTCTAACAGCGCAGGCTTGTTCACAGGCTGAGCCAGGAGTCGGATCTCCTTGCTAGTGGAGAGCCAACAAGCGTAGGGGATTTGCCCCACAGGTGAAATCTGTCACCCAGGGAAAGGGATGGCGGGGGGGGAGAGGGGAGGAGGAGACCTAGGCCCTTCCTATTTCACCATATCCCAGCCCAGGGCCCTCGTAGTGGCGGCATTGCAGCCACGGGATCAGCAGGGCTCCCAGCCATAATGTGCTGTCCGGGTCAGTGAGTCAGAAGGGCTCCAAGCTGCAGTGTGCTGCCCAACCAACCTCCATGTCCTCAGCCGCCCGAAGGTCAGCTGTCCCTATGTTGTACCAATAAAAGCAAGCAGGATCTTATGAGGGGGATAAGGCAAAAAGCCACATTTATTGTAAAGATAATAAAATATATATATAAACATTCATTCAATCATTCATCCATTCATTCAGGTTCTGTGTAGTTGTTATAGTTACCAGCCTGGAAGTTGCTTGTGACAGAATACTGGCCAGGTATCCTGTACACAAGTGATGGTAGTGGGGAGCGAAGTCCTGATCAGATGCGCATCTGAAGCTCCTGGTGGGCTGGCAGCAGAACCTTGGACTCTGACTCCATAGTCTTTTGGTCCAGTCTTTATAGGAATTTCTTCCTATGCCAGTCTATGGGAATTGCTGCATCATGCTGATGTCTTCAGGGTGGCTGCCAGGTGCTTGTCAGTGATCTCATAGGGTGGACCTCCAGTCTCCAGTTTTTCTCCACTTGACACCTTTTGGTTGCACTGGCACCTGACGCCTTCTTCAGCCCTTTGATGCTGTATTTTGTATAATAATAATTTTACATATACAAGAGTTGTAGTTACAAAAAGTTATAAAGGTTTCTGGGTGGCATTTCTTAAAAACATTCTCTCTCTGAGTGCTGAGTTAGTTACTGTTATAGTTACAATGTTTCACTTTGCGATTAGGATTAATTGGTTCACAATACTTTGAAGAGAAGGGGCGTCAATTGTGTAACAATGCCCTTAATCAATTACAGGGCTTGGCTCCCTGGGACACAGAGAGGGGAGCTGTTTCTGGCTACATAGTATTATATTCTTAACAGTTTTAAGTTACATGACCTAATATTACATTCCTAACAAATTATATTCTAGAGGGGCAATAATTATAAATCTAAACATTTAACAATCTTAACAAATAATAATAATAATAGTAATAAATCTAAACACTTATCAAGCTTGATAACACTAAATCTAAACAAAAACTTAAGTTGTGGAGAACAAATTATGGGGAGTCACTTCCTCTTGGGGAATCATTTTTAATACTTTAATATGTTATCCCTACACCTAGGCCACTTCCCTGTTCCTCCGGGGGCCTACCTGGCTTGGAGGTCGCTCCTTCGCATCAGCTAGGGATGGCAGCAGTAGCAGCGTGTCCACAGGCTCAGGATCTGGGTCTGTTAAAGGTCCAGGTGATCCAGCCCACTTGGCTGGGCCCTGCTGACGCTCGGGGGGTACAGGTTGACTGGTGGGTACAAGCAGCGGCTCCCGCCAGCGTGTCTCAGGATCCAGCTGCAGTCGGCACGGTCTAGGCCTCAGCTTAGGGCCTGGTAATGGCCCGGGCAGCCCAACCCAGTCATCTGCCGGAGAGCAGCGCATCAAGGCCTTCTGATGCTGGGGGAAAGCCTCTGTCCTGCTCGGTGGCTGAGACCTAACTGAGCTGGGAGCTGCCCTTCTTATACTCCCAACCCTGGCTTCCTGTTTCCTGTGGGCAGAACTGGGTGATTCTGGCACTGCCCACCAAGGGGTTTTGAGGGGAGTTTCCTCCTCTGAGTTAGCGGGAGGCCACGCTGACTCACTAAAGGGACTGAGCATGATCTTTAGTTCCTTGGGCTGAGAACACTGAGGGAGCACTAATTGAAGAAAGAAAGTTGTTCTTACTAGCTGTATTATTTTGATAACTTTTACTTAGTCTGTAAATACAATAAACAGACTGCTTGTAATGAGATGCATACTGAGATGACATTCCTATCCTTCCATAAAATTGTTGGGAAATGCTTGCTTATTCATAGACATGCGTCGAAGCAGAATATTGAAACTTAGTTCAAACGGTTAGGTTTGTGCCCTCCTGGCATTCAATCATTTTTATACCTAATCCCCTTCCATTTTTAATTTAAGACAAGATGCATATTTTCTCCTTTTTTCCATGAAGGCAGATGTAGTATTTGCTTTTTCTAATGGATGTTATGACTTCTTTTGTCAGTATTGGCTACACTCGATTTCTACAGTAATTGTTGATTTGATATTGTACTAAACCTTTTCAATGGTTTCCATTGTATATTTAATTTTTTAAATTCATGTAGTACATAGCTAAATAATAACATGGTTTAGAGAATGAGTAATTAAACTAACATTGACAAACATGATGAGACCAAACCACAGGTTGATTTTACCAATTTTTTTCTCCTTTCCAGTACATTTAAAAAAAAAACCAAAACCCTTGTTTCTTATAATCTGTCGATCCAGTCTTCTACATTTCTTGTTTTTGTATTCAATGTGCAATGGCGTCTCGAGCATCTTTTAAAGTCTCGAAAATAGTGTTTTGCTAAAGAAATCTTAGCAGCACAATATATTAAGAAGGGCAAATCTTGTGGCCATCTGTAACAGTTCTTCAACTTTTTTCCTCTTTAGGTTAAGTCAGCAGCATACCAGGAAGCTAAACATTTGCTGAAAAGCTACTTAGAGCAGCATGGCTATGGATTGTGGATTGTGAAGTCTCCACTTATTGAACAGTTCAGCATGTAACTACTAAACTGATATATTTGGGTTTTTTGATTTATTTAAATAAAAAAGCTAATTTCATGAGTAAAATATTTGGATATTGGTAGTCTTAATCTTTCCAATCAGTGTCATTTACAGTGATAATAAGTGAATGGCTTAAATACTTTTTTGTCAATTTAAACAAAAATATTAGACTACCTCTGGTGTCTTGGGTAAGACTTACTTGTTACAGTTGTCTGTTTGTCTCACAAAGCTGCTATTAAAGAGTTTTATCTGTATTGTTTTGTGTTTGTTCTCTGAAGACCCTGAGATTTTTCCTGGCATCTTTGCAGTGCCACAGATTATACTCTTGCTGCTTCTCTCAGCTGTTTTTTTCAAGTGAAATTTCTGAGAAATGTGGCTATCTTCAGAGGGCGCTATTAATGTTCTTTCATGGTTTAGTTGTAAGAGTGAAACACATTTTGATCTCAGAAATCAATATTACTAACTTAATGAGAAGTGACAGTTTTTAATACTGACTATGCATGTTTGAGTTAATTTAAATCAGTCTGTATTGGAATGCCTTAATTTAGGATTAGCCAATGGAACACTTTATTATACAAGTCAGTGCAGGAAGATAATGAAAGCTTCCTTTATGCTTTGTGGTAAAACTTCAGTAGTGTTAATAACAAACTTTTACTTTTCAGAAATGATACTTCAGGTGTTTATCAATGTTAAGCATTTTAGCTTCCTAACTTTTCGGTCAATTCCGTAATAATGGAAAAGTACATAATTGATAGTGTTGGACAATGAAGTCTTTAACCATAATAAGTGTTGCATAAGTAACAGTGAAAGTTTCCCTGTATTACATTTGACAATGAGCTTTGCTCCTGACATGGAAAACAGTCCTGGGACTTCCCTCTTAGTCTTCTGAAGCCAGCAGTGAGCCTTACTAACTTTGTTGCATCCTGTGAGGACTGGGATTACAACCATCCTCAGTCTTTTTCCTTATCCGAGGTGTGTTAAAATTTCTGAATTAGCTTCCTTTAAAGTCAGTGTTCAGTTTTTTGGTGAAGTACCTGTTTTTAGGGAATGATATAATGTAATGGGCTTAAGGATTGTTTCCTGTACTACTAGAATTATATTAACAAATTACTCAATCAGACGAGATCCCTACCGTTTTAATTTATCTAGATTAATGTCAGAGAAGCTCTACTAAGTAGCCCTATAGTTGCTGTAAGCAGTACTGCAGCTGAAGCTATGTTTTATAAAAATGTTGTGCCACACTAAGTAGCTGCAAAATGTTATAATTCACTAAGCAGCTGTTTTTCTCTTGCTTTCTGATTAATGTCTCCCAGGACAGATCTGCATCTGTTTTTTTCCTCCTCTCAAAAAAGAAATGGTGTTTACTGACTATGTGTTAATTTGTCTATTTTCTATATTAAGAAACAGTTGTATTTTTATTGTCTTTCCATCATTGGTCTCCGTAGAAGTTTCTGGGTTTCAAATGGTAGTGCGGTATCTTGAAATAGGTTTCTCTACTAGAAGTTAGTGTTGATTCCACCGACTCATTTCTGTAGGCTACAAACAGCCATCAGATGTCAGTGACTTTAAGTCACTATACCAGTGTAGCATATACTCAAAATAGTGACAGAGGGGTGAAAAATGGGTGTCTTCCATTACACGTCTATTGAGCAAATTCATTCCATAGATATAAAGCATCAGTTGCAAAACTGTTAAACAAAAATAGGTGTATTTTCTTTAAAATACAGTAGTAATACTCAAGTTTGTTTTCAAGATATTTTTTTTTAAAAGGGTGTTAAAGTTAAACATACTTACTTTTTTTATGGAATGTTGTTATACTTAAAATAATTACATTTAATTTTGCTCTTTGACTTTGTATTTCACGCAAGATGCTGAAAGCTATACTTATGTTTAGCCTGTTTCGTATTGTACTCAGACTGCAGTGCTATAAAGTGGGTTTCAGCTTTTTGTTAGAAGAGTGTGTTCTAAGAAAAAACCTGCTTTTCATTTTTGTGTGTTTATATCAGTACCTGCTTATATGTGGTTGAGTAAAATGAACAGTAGGACCTTCAATAAAACCAAGACTTCCATTAGATGTGGGTTTTTTATTTTCTTGATATAGTAAAGATGGTTTCAAATAAGAGGGGGTTTTTTAGACATGAAATGTCAATGAATTAAAATGTTTTGGCCTTGCTCAGTTATTTAAACTGGTACCAACTCTTGAAAGGTAGAATTGATGACATCACCTTTTTTCCCATTTCCCTGATTTATTTCTGTTTTTTCTAGTTACATAGCTGCTTTTCTCACATGCAACAAATGGGTAATTCTTTTCAATTTAGAAACTCTCCAGTGGTGGTGATAGGCATTGTAGGACCATGCTATAGCCTTGACCTCAGGTCGCCAGAAGTTCTGCATCTTCCTGCAGAATAAGTTGGCAGTTCTGTTTCTCCCATGGGCATCTGGGAGCCTAGGCAGGAGAATGCTTTGCCATCCCAAACTGCCAGCCTGGCCGCGCCCATGCTCCGCCCCCAGAATACCTATTATAGGCATTCTGGGGATGGAGTTGCTGCCCCCAGCAGCCATGCTCTGGGGTGGCTGAGGCTGCTCGCCGCCTTCCCTCTCCGCTGGGCTGGGGAGGCTGGAGCCATGTGGCCGCCTATCTTGCCACCGCTCTAGGGGCCAAGCAGGCTGTGTGGCCTCTTCTCTCCTCGCTGCTCTGGAGGCTGGGGAGGCTGGAGCCACGTGACTGCCTCTCTTCCTGCTGCTCTAGGGATCGGGGAGGCTCGGGCCATGCGGCCTCTTCTTTTCCCACTGCTCTGGGGAGGCTGAAGCATGCTCTTATCCTCCTTGGGGGCAGGCAGGGCTGTAGGTGGGGTTGGGGGCCTGCCTGTCCCAGCCCCAGCTGCTCTGACGGCCCAACTTTCTCTCCATCTTTTTTATAACTTCACTCCATGGAAATCAATAACAAAGTAGACTCTTCAGCTTGTAGCTTCTTTATCTTCAGCTATGTCTACATTGTCAATTAAATCACAGAGATGTTTAAACAAAAACAAAAAAACATGGAAGACACAAGTTTTGCCCCAAGTGCCAGTGGGAACGGTGTATGCTGTTGGCAGAAATATTTTGTCGACAAAAAAACCCAACAAAAAATGGTGTCTACACTGCCTGACTTTTAGCGACACTGCTGTAGTGACATAACCATATCACTAAAAGTTGTGTAGTGTATATAAAGCCACAATGTGAAATCTCCAGACCAATGAGACTTTAACCTTGTGGTGCTGTATCTCTCTCTCTAGCAGGCTCGTTATGGTATCAGAAAAGCGCCGCAAAGCAGTAAGCCACATCTAAGAGGTACAATATTTCTAAAATGCAGCTTCTCCAGAGACTGAGGTATAACTATGCTGTGCTGCATAGTAGCGCTAGTATTGGCCAGATCATGGGATTCTGAGTTGGACCAGTATGTTTGGTACTTAACTCCTCCACATCAATCTACTACTCTACCATTAGAAGGCTGAAGCAGAAGCATGAGAATTCCAAATTATAAAAAAACACCTTCACAAGCTGTGATGGTATGGCTTGCAAATTCAAGAGAGTCTGGGGTCCCAAAAACATAAAGCAAGTCTCTCCTTCAGAAAAAAAAAAAAGTAATTCATGGATTTTAAGGAGCAAGTGGTATAAAAATCAGATTTATACTATCACAATGGAAAGGTAAAGGAGAAAAGGTATGTTTGCAGTGGCTGCTCACAGTATACTGCAGTGGTTAGTGGTCCATGGTCACCTTCCAGGTGATAGACAGCTTGAATTCAGCCCCCCGGCTCCTCTCCCTACCCCTGCAGCAGGGAGCCCATGCTGGTGCACCAGACTTGTCCCCCTCCTATAAGGTTGGGAGCACCAGCACTGTCTTCCCTCCTGGCCTGACTCCTGAACCCACACTTGCTCCTGCACCCTCCCTCCTGGCTACACATTGCACCTTCTCTTGCTCTTTCCCCTCCGCCTTGACCAGACACTCAACTCTCAGCCTGCTCCTGCATCCTACCTCCCATCCAGACATCACACCTTCACCTCCTCCTGCACCCCACCTCCCTCTCAGATCCTGCATCACCATCCCTAACCCACTCACTGGCAGCTCTGTCCCACACATTGAACCCCTCATTTTTGTTCTCGCCCCAGATCCTAGGGGGGTCCACAAAATCCACTCATCTTGGAATCCCAGAATATTAAATCCAGCCCATAGGAAGCCCTAAACCTCAGTTCTCCCTGTCCCCATCCCCCCCCATCCCATGGGGCTGAAGTACCAGAGGAGTGAGGTGTCTTGGGGCCACATCAGTAAGGATTGGAAGTTTCGAGGGTTTTTTTGTTGCTTACTTGTATGGTCCCCAACCGATTTTTCTGTGGGTCAGTGGCCCCCAATCCAAAAAAAAAAAGGTCTCCTACCCCCTCCATAAATAAAGAAGATATTTAAAACCTTTTGTGATGGACATAAATTAATATTGTAGAAGTTTGATAACTAACTTGGGAAAGTTAAAGTGCTTACTCTGTTAAATAATTTAATATTTCCTTTCTTGCTGGTTAAATTAAACCATTCTCCCTAGTTGCAGCACTAGTAAAATGGCTTGGGTGTAATTATGTCATTACAGTGAGTTTCCATTAGCAACTAGTGGTCCACAGAAAGGTTTGCATTGAGCCAAGTGAGCCACAGGCCAAAAAGTTTGAGAACCACTGATATAGGGCATTCTTTACAGTGCATTGTAGCAGATGAATTTCCTTTCTCCCACTTTACAGTATGTCCAGATGTGCAGGGCAGCTTAATATGCTGCTATTGAGACAGAGTAGTGTCTATGTGAGTGGTTCACTTAATTTTTCCATGCACTTCTCAAGCTCTTGGAGATTCTTTCATTGGTGTGTCTGGCTCACATGTGCACTCTATATAACCTTGTGATGCACAGAGGATGTATAGGGCTACGCAGCAAACATCCCTCAATTTCTTCTCAACTGCTTTGGCCTGAGGCAGAGCCCTAACATTTCCACCTTGCATGCTTCAGCTATTGCTGTAAAGTCTTTTCTTACTGTTAGTGTTATTAGTATACAATTAGTTAAAAAGTAATGAGAGGATTGACTTTGTTTCTCTCCTTCTATTTGCTTGGGAAACCTTACTTGTCTGGTGGGATAAATGTGGCTTTTCAGGCTTCTAAGACTGCCTCTCTTTTCAAGAGATAGTGTCTGAAGCAGCTGAAAGGTACTCTGAGCATCATAGCTAAATGCAACTTGGAACAGATTGTTTAGCATAAATAGTCACTACATAGTCTAAGAGACCGTTCTAGGTAGAGTGGCCTTTTCACCCCCTTTTTGTCCTGTGACTCAAGAGATGTTACCAATTGTTGTCATAAGTCAGAAATCCAGTAGCTCTGTTGAGTGAGTTGATTTTTCATGTCTACCAGAGTTATGCTCTTCTTCCATGGGTCTTTTGTATAGGACGCCTCCAGGTGGATGGAATGTGCTATCTCGCAAGCGTACAAAATAAACTTGCAGACCATCTCAGCAGGTCCTTCCGCAACCATGAGAGGGCCATTGAGTTGGACAGTATATATTTCATCTTCCAAGGATGGGGGGTTTACCACCAGGAGCAACAGGAAATATGCAATTTCTGCTCCTTCCAGAAACCAAGCTCAGGCTCCATATCAGACGCTTTCATGCTTCCCTGGGTGGATTGATTCATGTACCCTTTTCCTCTAATGCTACTTGACCCCAAAATGCTGCTCAAGATCTGCAGAGACAAAGCAAGGGTAATTCTGTTGGCATTGGTACACCACACTGATGGAGCTGTCAGTGAACACCCCCATTGCACTACGGCTGCACCCTGACCTGATCAAGCAGGAGCTCAGTCTCCTCCTGCAGCCAGACCTCCAGTCCATCCGTCTCATGGCTTGGAAGCTTCATGGTTCGGAACCAGTGAGGGAGGTGCTGCCTGGTATCAGAAAACCTTCCTCCGGGGCCACTTACCTGACTAAGTGGAAAAGGTTCTTTTGCTGGTGCAAGCAACATCACTTACCTCTGCTTCAAGCACCAATACTGCTCATCCTGGAATACCTACTACATCTTAAGTACCAAGGGCTGGCAGGATTGTTCACTGGGGTACACTTAGTGGTTATCTCAGCATTCCACCTGGGAGGCCTAGGACACTCGATATTCATCCGCACCGTGGTAGTGCCCTTCCTGAAAGGTTTGGAAAGATTACACCCGTATTCACAACCACCTATACCTGCTTGGGATCTCAGTCTGGTCCTTTCTAGACTATGGGACTCTCTCTTTCAAACTGCTTGCCACATGCTCCCTTCAATATATTTTATGGAAGGGGCATTTCTGGTAGCCTTCACATCAACGGTGAGGGTGTCCAAGTTGAAGGTGCTAATGTCTGACCCCCTCCACCTCCCGCTCCTACACAGTCTTCCATTGGATCAGCTACAGCGCAGACAACATCCAGTTTTCCGATCCAAAGTAGTGTCCCAATTCTACCTGCTGGTTTTCTATCCCAAATCTCATGTTAGCGTGCATGAGCAGAGGCTATGCTCTCTAGCTGTCTGGAGGCTGTTAAAATTCTACATCAATTGCAAACCTTTTAGGAAGTTGAATCGACTGTTTATAGTGGTGGCAGATGGGAGGAAGAGTCTTACACTGTGATGAGACTGGAAGAGAATCTCGTCATGTATCACAGACTACATCCATATCTGCTATGAGCTGGCCAAAGTGCCAGCCATAGTGCTTATGGCCTATTCAACAAGAGCACAAGCCTCGTCAGGTGCCTATCCACAAAGTGACAACCTAGTCTTCAGTGCACACGCTTACCACTCACCGTGCTGTCAACTAGCATGCCAGAGATGATGCATCCTTTGGCAAAGTGGTTCTGCAATTGGTGATTCCTTAATTCTGGCCCCACCACCAGTAGAGTCACTTGATTTGGATTGAAGGTCACACCTTCTCATAACTTCTTTTGGATATGTGGTGTTCGTGTTCATTCTAGGGATGTTAAATTGTGGTTATCTGACTAATCGTGTAGTTTGTACACTTTGTATTGACTACACGATTAGTCGACAGGGACTGCTCTGCAGAGCCGCAGTGGGGTAGCTCCAGGAGCCAGCTTGAGCTGGGACTGATCATTAGTCTTCATGATCCATTTTTCATCATTCATGGCCCTTATTTATGCCATCAGATTCAATGCAACCTTTGGCTCTTCAATATTGTCTTCAGTTCTTGACTCTATTCCAAAGCTCCCTCCTCCTTCTGAGAATACTGCTCAGAAGTCACCCGAGGTGGCGCATGCATGGGGACACAACTTGAAGGAGGAAGAGAAGAAAATAAGACACTGTCGTTTTGGACTGTTTAAGGGACACTGAGGTAGAGAAGAAACATGAGGGCTTGTGCACTCTGTATAGCCTTGGTGTGTAGCATAAGGCAGCTTAGGGTGCATGTGTGGATCAAATGAACCCTGTTAGCTGAAAATCTCCAATCTAAGGCTTACGAGGTGCACGCACACAAGTTGGAGGTAGGGATATATATGTCAAAGAATGGCAGTTACAAGCTAACATCATTTTCAGTGTGATTAAGGTATATTCTTCCTTATTTTGTTCTGGAGTGATGCCAAGAGGTATACTCTGTCATGAAGACCTAAGAATACGGATATTTTTAGTACGTCATGGACAGGTTACGGGAAGTACTCAGTCTGTAACCTGTCCATGATTTGGAGTATGACTAAATCTTAGGTGCACGGGGTAGAGGGGTGATCTGAGGGGGGCAGGTGATTGAGGCAGGCAGACAGCAGTGCACAGCCCAGGACTGCTGTTGCTGTTGCTGGACAGCAGGTGATAACTGGTGGTGGCCCAAGACAGCTCCAGCAGCAGCTCGTGCAGCTGGCCCCGAACCTCAGCAAGCTGCTCAGGCGATTCCCAGGCCAGCTGCACTTGCTGCTACAGAAGTCACATGAGCCATGAAAGTCCCAGAAAGTCATGGAATATGTGACCTCTGTGATGAACTTGCAGCCATACTTAGACCTCATTTGATGATGATGTGGATGCAATTACATCACAACTCATCTGACTGGTCATTCATTGAACTACCACTCATTCACAGAATGAAAAGAGAGGGAAAGCACTGCTGCCACAGTTTTTAAGTCTTGTCTTCCGGTCTGATCTGAAAATACCAGTTATTGGGGTCAGACAAGGTGATCAGCCTTGTATGTTTCAGTGCAAGGGGCTACTTAACATCTGAAGCAGCATCAGGTGTATTTTCTCATGAAGTGGGAGGGTAACTAATCCTGAGGATTTTTGTGGAGTGGAGAGTTCAGGAAAATGCACATATACTATTATTGTTGCTCAAACAAAAAGATATGTTTTTTTACATATTCCTGTGCAGCTTCACATTTACTATATAGGAAAAGATACAGACCACAGGATGTGTTGTGAAAAGCTACAGGAAGTGTGCTGACCACTTGGTTGTACTGAACATGTAAAAATAGATGTTTTGCTGCAAGCATTTTGGTACAGCAGAATCATCTGCCTCAATTTCTCCATACAGCTGCTGTTTATGGATCAATCTCTTGAGTGTTCTATTGCCATGAAAGAATATCATGTGGAAAATGCCAGTGGAGCTATAAACCTTTGAGTACGCGAGAGGTTAGTACAGAAGTTTTTGTTATGACTGAGAGGCGTTTTTAAAAAATATAGTGGTTTCAAAATGCTTATGTAACCATATTAAATGTTAGCATCTCTACAAAGAAAAATATTTTTTAAAATAAGCAATGAGGCTTATTTTCTCTGCCTCAGCTAATTAAAAAGTTATGTTTACAGTTAATTTAAGACTAATAGATGTGTAACTCCAAAGCACTCTGGTATGCAATGTGAACAATTAATTGGCTGGACAAATGAAAAGATTGATTTCTGAATCTTTTCTATATCATACACAAATTGTAGTGCACAAGAATTTAAAATCAATGAATTGTTAAAGCAGATTTGTTGTGTAATTTCTCCTCTCCTGGGGCTTTGTATCTGTTTTTATTTCAAAATTCCAGCTAGATGAAATGTCTTAAGTATAATTAGGCATTATTTAAAGATATAGTGGGACTGATGGTTTTGTTTAGTTTAGAATCCAAAAGTATAATGGATCATTCTGCAAGCTACATAGATTTGGTCAGCATTTATAAGGTGACTGAACAGAAATCTGTTTCTAAGGCAATCTCAAACTGTTCAGTTATAAAAAAATGGAATCTTTGTTTCTTGTGATTATTTTTTTTCCCCCAAGGCTCTCTTCAACACATCTGTTTGTGGTCTTTCTTATCAGTTGCGATAGAAGATTCATCCTTGGGATGTAGAACAGCTATTTAATTTATTTAAAACTTCCCAAAATAGATTATTTTAGCAGTGTCAGTACTGATTTGTTCTTTTTAGTTATAGAATTCTTATTTGATTCAAAGTATAAAGCTGCAACAGTGCATTTATGTACAAATATTAACTGAATATGCCTTCTCATCAAATGGTCTCATGTGGCCCGTCAATTTCCCCACTGGTTCCTTACATAAATGCCATACAACCATTTTGTCCATTCACAACACTTCTAGAAGTCTGGAATTTTTTTTTTCCCAAATAAAATAAACTTAAAACCTAGCCCCAAAACAGTCTACCCAATTACACTGTTATCAGGTCTCTCTCCCAATCCTTTCTTGCCTGTAGGCAAGTAATGGGCAACCTGCATACAAGTAGAGTCCTCCTCAGGTGACTCCTAGCTCTTAAAGGGCAAGCCCCCCTGGAACCTTCCTAGCTAAAAAGAACATTGTTAAAAAATTTGCTACAATTGCTCTTTTTTGGCTTAGATATTAAGGTAATCAAGTAGTAGTAAATGTGGTGGTAGTATTAAACATGTATCTCTGTGAAACCTTTATAGCACAGGAATAATCTTTTTTGTTTGTTTGTTTGTTTGTTTGTTTGTTTGTTTGTTTGTTTGTTTGTTTATATTGAACTTTGTCACCAAGCAAATTAAATTGTAGAATCAAGGCCTAAACTAGGTTGGGAGTATTATTTCTCCTCTTATTGAGCCTGCATGATTCCTATTGGCATTAATGGAAAGTAGTGTATGCACATCAGGAGAAGAATTAACACCTTTTCATTCCTTGTCCTGAAATCTCTTGTTTTGAATAACACTTGACTGCTATAGCGTATGTGTTAACAGGCTAGAATGCACGCTTTCAAATTCTAGCATGTGCATTTTTCTCTTCAGTGATGGATTATTAAGAATATAAAATAAATATGGACTAAAAATATTGTACTGCTAGCCAGTGGTTTTTGCTTTGAAATTTGCAATGTATAACATCAGTGAACTGAGAACCGTGCAGGTTAAAAGGGCTAAGTTATTTCTTTGGGTATTAGGAGACATTTTAAAATACAGTGGCTTGAAAAACATTTCAGCAATATCACCACTATGAAGAATATTGACTCTTGAGCACCAATACCTGGTATTCTCAAATACAATAATAAGTAAATGTTCTGTTGCTGTGTGGAAACAGAAACATTGTCTGTAGGTGAGACTTGAGATTTACAAAAAAAATAAAATTGAAAACATATACTTTACTGTAGATCTTTAATTGGCCTTGTGGTTTTTTTTTAGTAAGTTGCATGAACTTTGATCTTTGTTTTATAGTGGCATGTTGCTCCAAGCTTTTCTAGACAGGTTGCTGGAAGAATTTTTACAATGGGGGTTGGATAGCCACTGGACTAATTGTAAATCCTGTATATATAATGGAAATGCACATCCCTCATCCCTAGTTCAGCACCTCTTTGTAGATGTGCAATATGTTACTAATGAACAGACTTAAACACACATTGCACAACCCACTAATGTCTCTGGGTGTTTTGCAAGCATTTTATATACTTTTTAGAAAGAAAAATATGGCTGAAACTAGAATAGCAACTAAAATATAAACTAAAATCTAGCATATGGACACTACAACTTTCCTCCCGCTCCTGATGCTGCCCCAGCCAGCTAAAATTCACCATACTACATATAAAAATTAGCCAGATTCCAAGCTACCAACTGCCAGAAGGAATAATTTCTTGTTTAGCTTCACCCTCTTCTGAAAATGTCCTGCCACATTTAAAGCTTTATATTTAACACACACCCTTACAACTCCTTTTCTTTTCATGTTTATTTTGTGTGTTTATATTTTAAGAGGGGTCTATTTTATTTTATTTGCAATGCACTGTTCTGAACATTTTGGCAGGGGAAAAGGACTGTAAATAGAAATATTATTCCACAAAGAACAAAAGTGAGATATGACAAAGAAAACTACTTTGTAGTAATTCTGTTTGATATAATTATCTTATCCCCTTTCTGCTTTCCCCTTCCCTTCTGAATTCAGTTTTCATCTTATTGCTGTTAATTGTTAGGGCAGCATCAGATCAGTGAGAAGAAAGTGGAGGTGGTTTGTGCATGGTTTTGATGATTGACAGTCTTCTGGCCTCTTGAATCCTAGTGGGTGGAGACAGAACACTCTACCTCAGACAGTAAAGGAAGAGAAGATGACTAGAGCAAACAGAAACACCAGTACTGTAAGTAATTTTACCAGTTTTGACAGACAGCTGCCATTATAGGTTATTTTCTGATACTTGCCACGGTAGAGAAAACTGCTGCTTTTTTCCAGTTACTTACAGCCTGTTCTGAAATATGACTGTGAATACTCCATTTCCCACCCACTTAGTAAAACACTTCAAAGAAACAATGATGAACTGATAACTGTACAAGTGTAGCTTGATTTCATTAATTACAATTTGAGTTGTTGTCTACACTGAGTGGTGGGTTTTTAATTGTAAAAGGTACTCAGCTTACTTGTTTCCTTCTGCATATATATTTTTTTTAAAGGTTACATGTCTGACCCTATTTTCATTCAGAATAAGTGCATTTCAGAGCTTGCACAAAAAGGCTTTATGTAAAAAATGTAAGAATAATGTTTGTCTAGAATATATTATTTGGCAACTCCCTTTTTTGTTGGATTAAAATGACTATGAAAATGTTTAGGGCCCTGGTTTCATATTTGGAGCTTTATTTATGTCCATTATTGATAGTTGGACAGCTTTCCAAAGACCTTCCAATGTCTCAAAAAAAGGCCTTCTCTTTTGAGTTTAAGCATTGATTACTGCAAAGCTTTTTATACAAAGATGTAACTAGGAGCCTCAGCAAAAGAGTTTTAGAAAGAGACTTGCTAGTTTTCTGCACTTGTTTCAATACTTGCCTTCTATATAAGCTACATATTGATTTTTATGCAAACATTAGTTGATATTGTATTTTGTTGGATAGAATTTCAATAGAGCCTTTAAAAAAAACACAGCAGTAAAGTCACAACTTATCTCCACGTGACTCATGTTTAATCTGTCACAGGAACTCTTGTGTACAGGTAGATGCTCTTTTTAACTAGATTTCTCTATGTGATTCACTCACTGTGCCTGCCACCAGTTAAATAAGCTTTGTAAACTTAGATGAGCCTTATGAAGAAACAAATGAGTAAACATTATTACACCTCTGAGAATTGTACACATCTTTATTTTCTACCATATACATTAACAAAGCATGAACTATTTTTAAGATCGTATTTCAATAAATAGTTGATTTGAAGTATAGTAATTTAATGAGAACTAATAGCCTTAATCACACACACACAATAATTTAGAGCCCGTAGGGCTTACAGATAAAATCAGATGTCATTTTACAGCAGAAATGTTTGCTTAACACCTGTACTCAAAGGATATGACAATGCCAGATGGACAACAAATTGTTAACCCACAGGGCAAAAATATAAATTATAATAATTAAATATTTAAATAAATAAGGTAGAAGTTACAATGACAAATGTTATCCACTTTTTTGACTGAAGTAGTTAGTGGCTATTCTTTGTACATAGATTGCAGGAGTTGCCGCAGTCCTTTTAGAAATTCTTGAGTGTTTTTCTGTTGGCAGCCTTCACAGACCTTTCTTTCCTGTATTTTCTGTAATGAAAATATGTGCTTGGTTAATTATTGTTTTGTGATATTTCAGTCATTGACTAGTGTCAGTGGTAATGAATGAACCTGTACATACTGAGTTTCCTTCCAAAATGAGACCCAGAATGTTTGTTTCAGGTTTTTACTTTTTGCTAAGGAGAGGTATTCATATAATAAAATGATCTACAAACACTGGGATCCTCTGTGGCAGTAAAATATATTACTACTTCAATTTATTCACTTGCAGTAATAATAATTATAGTTGGTTAATAATGCAGCTGAGGTAGATTTCACTTTCTAACCAAAGCCAGAGTGATATTTTTGAAATATCAGGTGGCCCTCTCTTTAGCCATTTTTTCTGGGTTGTGTGGGGTTTTTTTTTTTTTTTTTTTTTAAAGATTAGGAAGACAAGGCACATTGACTTTAATGATAGGCAGATTAATAAAATAAATTATGAATCTGTATTACAGAAAATTTTGATTGCAACCATTATATAACAAAGGAGCACAAATGATACCTTGGTCCTAGTGGATTATATACATATACATTGCTACATATGTCAAACATTTGATATTTTAGACCATTACACTGCCAGAAGTTCTCAAGAAAATCTAATACACATTTGAAAATGTGAAGTTCCCATTACCAAGATCTCTTCTTTATTCTACCTGAAGGACAGAAAAAAGAGAGAAAAAATACCCATTGCAATTGATGGGGATTTCCCACGCGTATTAGCCCTTAAAACTCTGCTTCAAAAAATCAGTCTTTTTTTTTTTTTTTTTTTTTTTTTAAAAGCATCCAACCCAAATTAAAAAGGGAATCTTTTCTGATTAACTTGGAGTCCAGTGGCACTTCAAATACATTTATTAGAGCATAAGCTTTTGTGAGCTACACCCCAATTCCTCAGATACTGAAGAGAAGGAAGGAAGGAAGAAAGAAAGAAAGAAAGAAAGAATAGGATACAGAGATGGGACTCTTTCCATGCTAATTAAATCAGAATGGATGTGGCTAATCTGCAACAGTAGTAAGGTGAGATTACTGAATGGGCAATTTAATTTTCTTTTTTGAAGTACAACAGAACCATTTTCCAGTGACAGAAAATGTCAGTAGGGGCTCAGATCCTGTAGCAATGGGAATAATATAGACTCTAGATATATTACATGGGAAAAGACTTTGAGGCTGATTATGGGAGTGTAAATGAGCAAAAAATGCAGCAGTAGGTCCACTGCCAGCAGATACATTGTTCTGTTTCTAGTTGATAGTCTATCAACTTCTAAATTTTTGTATCAAATTAAATAAAAATGAATCCTTACCATACATTGAAGATTTTTCTTGATATGAGCAATAGTGGTATTGGCATCAGGATTGTCTTCGATTTCTTCTTTTAAAACGTTCATTTCAGTCATATAAACGTCCAACGCCTCCTTTTTGCGCTTCTCCTAAAATAAGTATGATTACATTATTTATTGCATAAAGCAGTACATTATTGCTAAGTATGATTGGCGTTTATTTATTTACAGAAGAAAATGTATTATGAATAGTGAATACACCTTGATTTAAAAATTATCAATTTCTAATATGAGACATGTATATACTATAATCTGACTTTAAAGAGTATACATGAACGATTTAAGACATTAAAAATGGGCCCAACTCCAGTATTTCCTTATAAGCTTGTGCTGCTCTGCTTGGAAGACTGGCCAACCATTGCAGGATTCCTTGAGCATAGGAAGATCCTCAGGTGGCACAGAGCTGCTCTTGTAGTTCTTAAACCAAGACTTGGTCTTAGCTTGTGGCATAGAGAGATCATCTTGAAAAGGGTATGTAGCCTTAGCCTCTGTACATAAAGTAGATTCCCAACTGCTAAAGGTCCTCTTTCTAGTTGATGTAAATTAGAACAGTTTGGCTAATCTATTTCATGCCTGCGACTGACCTGCCCCTGGGATTCTGGGGTAGTCATCTTTACGTAGGACCATCACAAGCTTTGTCAAACCCATTTGACCATAGCACATGATCATCCCCAATAAATTTACTTTTAAAAATCCAAACCAGAAATTCTTAACATTTGATCCAGTAAGTACATGAGTGAAATTACTCTATTGAAAAAGTCATTGTGCGTTACTCAAGCCATCCTATTACTTTCTATGGTAGGTTTGCAATTAAGGATTTGCATAAGTATAAATCAATTAATTGTTACACATGTTTGAATGCTCATTAATTTTCTCAGAGAAATTATCTAGGTAAGTAAGTATTATCCCTATTTACATAAACTAAAAGCTAATACTAAAGTGGTTGAGTGATTTGATAAGAGTGTCTACGGAGAGCTGGAATTACAATGCAGTTTTGTCCTGTGTACGTTAGGTCACCTTGAAAAAAGCAACCTCAGTGACTTCAATGAGGATCCAGAACAGAAAGTTCTTGTGCTATTGAATATCAGTGTATGAGTATAAATACATATTCATAGGTAAAGGTACCCCAGCATGGCCTGATGAAGTTTATCTTTTGGAAAGAGCACATTTCGAATTTTATAACAAGAAAACACAATCATTTTAATCTGTGATGTTATATGAGATTTTTAACAGGCGTTCCTGCTGTCTACTCTGCACTTACAGTTGGGATAAAATTAGACTATACTTTGTGCCAATTTCTGCCTGCATTCTTCAATGAAACAGGCATTTTTTCAAATATCACCTGACTAATCTTGCTGTTTGTGCTGCTGATATAAGAGTTAATATCACCTGCTGCATATTAATCTGTGCCCACTAAGTAACAAATTATATTCTTGTCAGAATTAATTCAATTGCAGTGCATTAAATAGAGCAAACTAATATTGCTGTGTTACACTGTTGCACAAAGTGGTAAGATAGCATTGTTATTTCAGCTTTTTCTGCTGTCAGACAGCATAAAGCAAAAACATAAGTAGAATCCCAAAGACTGGGGCACATACAGTGAAGTTGCACTCCAGATATTGGTCAAGTCTTTTTTCATATCTCTTCTTTTTAAGAAAAGGTAAAATGTTGTTGATATGAATTAATAACACTCATTAAAAGTAGCAACACTTAGAAAGGCCCTTTAAAAGATTCCATGAAGTTTATACTCACAGTTGAGAAATCCTCTGGTGTGTAAAAGCCGCCATTTTCAATACTCTATGAGAAAAAGAGGAGTTAATTTTTATGCAAAAAGTAAAATAAAAAATTACAGTACAATTTTAAAAGGAAAAAAATCCACTTACTATATTCATTTTTTCTAGTTCAATTACATCAGCAATTGCATGTTCTAGATGCTTTTTGTATAGTGAGCATAATGTATTACCATTTGCTGCAATTGCAAGCAGTAGTGGAATATAGCAAGTAACCAGTACTTTGCACATTATAACAGTGTTCTAATTTACTGTGCGTCAGTATCCAAGTTGTGATTTATGGTTAGAGCTGGTAAATTGTGCTTTAGTTGGTTGGTGTGTATATATATGCTCTTAATTCTGGAAAAAAAATGATGGGGGCGTCATGTTAAAGTGTTGGTTTATTACACACTTTTTCATATGTTCTACCTGTGTGGCAAGAATCATTACTTTCATTTTTCCTCTTCTGATGACACTTTGGAATTTCTTTTAAAGCCTCGTAAGCAATGAAGGGATGTAGGTAAAATCCCTCTTGGTGTAATAGAAGCCCACACTTTTGGCTTCTCTTCATGCTATGTATATGAAACACTTTTTCCCCTTCGCTCACTCATTCGCATCTCTCTCTCTTTCTCTCTCCCGCCCCCGCCCCCCCCCCCCCGATAGACTATGCCAAGCTATAAGCATGTAATATGTTGGTCTTAATCTGTATCCTGAACCATAGCATGCATGGTTTTTGTAAACTTCACATTTATTTATACACAAAATAGATTTAATGTGGCATGGTGCAGGAGAAGTGAAATGTACAGATAAAAGGAAAGAATACACTTTATTTTGTTTTTTTGAATTGTTGATTAAACAACAGGAAGAAAGTTGGCTTCCTGTCTGACGGTGGTTTCACCTGTCATCTTTTTGCAAAAGACTGCTAATGCATGTTCAGTGATAAATGCAGAGATCAATCTTTACACAATCAACTTGGAAACTATTGTGAAACTAGCCCCCTTATCACCTCCCTACCAAAGATTCATGGTTTTGGGATTGTTTAATTTTTCTACTTAATTAATTTCTCTTCCACCATATGATGAAAAGCCAGGGTTGATTTGTTTTGTTATTTTTATATCATATCATTTTGCTTTTTGGATATTTACATATGATTTTCTGTCATGCTGTTTTCTGATTATATTCTTCTCTGAACCTCCTACCTTGCTTCAAGTATTGCATATTGAAGTTGGAAGGGGACTGTTTTACAGGGAAGTTGATTAGGTTCTCATGTTGTGCAGTATCATAAACTATTAGTTATTTTTGGCAAAATGACTGCTGCTGGCTCAGGAATGCTAATTGCAAATTTTAATATTTAGTTATGTCCACCTTGAGCTTAATTTTGAGCTACATACTTCCTTTGTTGCACAGAAACCCCAAATACATTGGAATAGCTTAGTTCTTGTGTATAGACCGTGGGGAGGTCATGCATAAGGACTCTACCCCTTAATTTCTCTAGAGCTTTGTTCCTGTTTACACTTAAAATCTTTCCTAGCATGTTGTAAGGCTTGCCTGTGAGCAAGACTCCCATGATGCTTTGTAATAGATAGAGATCTAACAAAAATGGGTAAATGGATTTTTAGTGTGCACTAACCCTTAATGTATTTTGAAAGATGTTTTATAGAGAGATAATATAATATACTAACTGCAAGCTATATAATGCATGACATTTTTAAGAAGGGTATAAACACTGACTATTCACCATGTGTTGAGACCATTGAAAAGTTGCAGTGGACAGGGAACCTTGGAAATAGCTTCAGGTAAGAAATATGAACCAAATAGAGGAAATAGATAAGGATCAGTCTCATACACAATAGGGATAACAAGGGTGCTATTGCCCCTAAATCATAGGGGAAGCAAGATCTGTTTTCAGACTAGACACAGATAGTCAGAGAATTACAGGAAAAGTTTCCCCACAGCTATTGGTGATGATGCAAGTTGGACTTCCCTGGTCCAGAACCCTTAGGACCTGGGTGGTCCCAAACCAGGGAGTTTTCCAGGTAAGGGGAGGTCAAAGCTCCCCTTCTGGCCATCAGCCCCACTCCCAGGTGCCAACTGCAGCCACTGGGCCCCGCTGCCACCTCTTCTGACCCTGGCCACCCCCACTCCCAGCCAGGCTCTCTGGTCCAGTAATACCCGTAGTCCAGCAGGACCACGTATGTTGCTGGACCAAAGAATACTGGATTTTAGAGTTTCAACCTGTATATCTCTGTTTATGTGCAGTCTTTGGATTTATTAATCAGTTAGATAAGTCAGCTTTGATTACTATCGAGGTTTGTTATTAAACTAATCCAAACTCGAGAGAACTTCTCTCAATAAACATATCACAGTGAAAATTCGTATCAGTTATTGGTTATCCATAAACTTAACAGCAAAATATTATTGATACTCCACAGTAGTATAGAAGAATAAGGATAGGGTGAATCAATGTTCAGTATATATCCATGCACAGATGTGTCATGTAGGGAAGGATCTAGGCATGTGATCCATGCTTTTGCCCTCTCTTTTTAACTCAGACTGGCACTGAACACAACCACTATGAAAGATTGAAAATGATGCAGTAAGTAGCTGCTTCACTAGCAGCTAAGATTAAAGCACACACATCAAACATGTATTTCACAAATCCACTTGCTTTCTGTTCTCTTCCAAATAGTGTTCAGTCTTGGTTCTGATCTATCAGCCACTTGAGCGTTGGACCTCCCTTCCATGATCCTGCAAGACAGCTGTGCTCAAAAGAAATGATGTATAGATGGATAAACTCCGAGATCTTGAGGACATGCTTGTAAGTGTGACTCCAGCTGTGGAACTTCTTGCCCACAGAGATCAGGCTGAGCCCACGCCCTGTGATGTTGAAACCAAAGTGTAAAACCTAAGATTGATAGGAGGCATGCAGGAGTTCCAGCTGCTACTACAGCGTGCAGGATGCACTAGTGTTATGATTGTCTGGCTGCTTTAAAGTGTCCCTTAACAATATTTCCAAATATTTTCTATCTGAATTTGAGATTTTTCTTGTATAGTTTTACCAAAAATTGGATTGGAAATTTCCTTATAAGCACTACTGATTGTTTTGACATACCCACTTATGATAGTGTGGTTTTGTGGCTCATACTTTTTCATTGGGTTAACACTGCCTTAACACAGTGTGGCCCAGGTATGTTCAAAAACAGAAAATGTGGAGAAGAGAGGACTTCACTCTAGCTAGAATGGCTGCTCTGCTCACTCAGGCAAAGAATACTGGAATAGATGGGATAATGGTCTGAGCCAGTTGGCCGTCCCTATGTTCTGAAGTCATGGTGCAGAACAACGCTGTTTCAGAAGTGCTGTGCACCCACAATCATCACCACATTTTCAAAATAGCTTAATTTTTATTTATGCAACTCAGTGAGTAGCTAGATAGTCAAAATAGTTCTGTACTTGAAGTGCTAAGCGCTTTTGAAAATCTGATCATGGGTTCCCAAAGGAAGATCTTGTGCTGAGGTGCAGGTTTTGTCCCCCCAGAGGAAAAAGGAATCGTGTTTTTAAAAAAAAAAAAAAAAAAAAAAAAAAAAAAAAAAAGTGAATGACTTGCTGCAGTATATTTGCAGGAGTGATGTAAGCAAGACGTGAGAATTAATTCTTCTGCTATACTTAGCACTATTAAAAACTCACCAGTACTATGTCGAGTTTGGGGCATCATATTTTGGGAACTGTGGAGATATTGGAGAAAGTCCAGAGAAAAGTAACAAGTGATTAAAGTGATTGAGGGGTGATCTGATGATATCTTCAAGTATGTGTAAGGTTGTTACAGAGAACAGGGTGATATTATTTTTTTCTTAACCATTGAGGACAGAACAAGAAGTAATGGGCTTAAATTGCACCAAGGGAGATATACGTCAGGCATTAGGAAGAACTTCCTACCATAAGGGTAGTTAAGCACTGGAATGAATAATGTAAGGATGTTGTTGAATCTCCATCATAGAACGACAGTTGCTTATGCCATCACTTGTCAGGAATGGTCTAGATAATCCTTAGTCTTGCCTCAGTGCATTGGCCTGACCTAGATAACCTATTGAGATCCCATTTTGTCCTACATTTCTATAATTCCTTGTTCTAGGTATTTTCATAGGTATATTGTATCAGAAGGATTGGCTTAGAGGACTAAGTATCAGATTTTTTTTAAACCATTGGTTCAAATCCATTCAGCGATCAATTCAAGCCTTTCTACCTCCTTTGTATCTCACATTTATCTGGGTTCTTATATGGTATTCTTCATTTTACTATTTAGGCATATTCCAAATTAGTTAAAATGAGTCCCATGCAGTTGATTCTATGTTCAATAGGAACTCAGACTTATAAATGCCTTAGTAATGGAGGTTGTTTGTAATTCTGAAGTGATCCTAACTCTGAATAAAACATGGTCGTTCTTTCAAAAGTTTACAGCTGAATGTTGACTTACTACAACTTTTAAACTTTATTATACAGTAGAAAAATACTGCTTTCCTTTTGTTTAGTAGTTAACTTAGTTTTAACACACTACTGCATTTGCTTTATTTTCTCTCTCTCACACTCACACTCACACTCTCTCTCTCGCATACTTCTGATCCCAAATGTATGTGCATAACTGGTCCGCCTGTGACTTCTTCAGATCAGATCTTCAAAATCGAGTTGTCTGCTGTAAATGAACTTGTTAAGCCCTCTGAAATTTTGTGTAAGAGGTGGCGTTTGTTCTGATATCTATGCCTAAATGTTTCCATGGACTTCTGTGCTATTGCACTACTTGTGAACTATATCTATTAATTGTTTTAGGGAGGAATCTTCAGACAAGGAACTAGTTTCAAAACTATTCAGTAGGCCCTACTATTACCACTTTGTGCATTGTCAGTTCTTACAAGCTGGACTGTGTCTGTGCTTGGATGGAAGACCTCCAAGAAACATCAGTAGGCGGCAGCAGCTGAGAAGCTACATTTACAGTGGCGCGCGCTCTCTCTCTCTCTCTCTCTCAATATGTGTGTGTGTGTATATATATATATTTTTTTTTTCCCTGGCGCACAACAGAATGTTGTCATCAGCCTACTTGAAAGTGGAGTCTCAGCATCTCGCTTACATGCACTTCAGCTAGAGCCAGTTGCGAAACTGAGATCTGTCTGCAATTGCAACTAACAGTGGAGCTGCCCAGTGGAGATTTACAACTTTGATTTTTGTTAGTGTAAGAAAAACCACAGTATTTCAGTATATACTATTCTCTTTGAGTCATTAGTGACTCTGCATTTCATCAAGGTGGACCACTTGTTACTAGAGGTGTCATCTTTCAGAAGAAACCTAAAATAGAAGTGATGTCTAATTTAATTATTTAATAACCTATGGTATTTTTGCACGAGTAGGAATGTTGGACTTGGCTAGCATGAAAGAGAAATCCAAATGTAATACAATAAAATGAAATAGGCCAGACCTACATCCGCACTGTGAATCTGCACATCTTCAAATGCTGTAAAAGTTCATATCTGGATCAAAACCTTGCAACATGTACTCAGCTCTTAATTATTTTTATCTTACTCTCTTATGCAACTTTCTGAAAGTTTGGTTCTTATTTTTTTTTCCATACAAAGCTGATGACTGGTAAGTTTGAAGAGAAGTTTTACTTTCAATGATGTTTTAGGAAGCTTCTCACCACTTCTTCCCATCACGAGAACAAAGCAGTATTCAACAGTGTCACTGCTATTGTCTTGTTTTGTATATTATATTACTTCTGCGGGAGGGTTTTTTTTTTCAAACTCCTACTGTAGTACTTCATTTAAGAAGATTATTGTCAACAGAGTCCTAGGAACCACAACGAGTTCATACACCTGACAGATACGATAAGCATCAGCCTGTGATCATAATCTGTTGCTTTTAACTCATGCTTGTTCTGTCCTAGGTTCACTCTTTTTGCAGTGTTGAAGAACCAATTCTTTTTCTGTGGTAGAATAAGTCATATGTTTTTTAGAGCACAAATAATGGTAGAAGTATTATTTGAAAGTATTTTTATTCCCTGTCCTCCAGACACATTCTGCATGGAGGACCCTTGCAGTACCCTTCAGTGTGGTACAGTACAAATGTAAAGGTCCATTTATGTAGATTTAAATTAACAATGTATCAAGACAAAAGCAGTTGTTTTATTATTTTCATTAAGTACCAGCTAAGACTATTGATACAGTCTGTATATTGAAAATTATTTAGAAGAAAATAAAGAAAGGTGGAACATAGATGAAAGTTGAAGTTTCTTAGTATTAAACTAAAGTTACATATGTTGAGGATCCTCTCTCTCTCTCTCTCTCTCTCTCTCAAAGTTTTTCCTGGCACACAATAGAATGACATCATCAGCCTATTTGAAAGTGGAGTCTAAGCATCTCGCTTACATGCGCTTCAGCTAGAGCCAATTGTGAAACTGAGATCTGTCTGTAGATCAGTCTGTAACATGTAGTACATGAGCAATAGACCAATTAACAGAGGTTTTTTTTATACAGCTTTGTTCAGTTTTCTATATAATCATTGCAAGATTAACAGGTTCTCTGGCTGTGAAAGTGGCTGGGGAGGTGGGGTGGCAAGTGTAGTGGGCATGGCGTGCAGCCCCCTAGTTTATTTAATTTTTATTTATACTCAGTGAAATGGAGTACTTAACTCGAGGCTATCCCAACATTATTTTTAAATATAAGGCCATAAACAAGTTATTAAATTACTCCTTTCCTCCTTCTTCAGATAATAGTAGCTTGTCAACACAAAAGTTGCAGTTAGAAATTTGCATTTTTTATATTACACACACTTTTGCCAGATACTACTGTTATCAAACAGAATTCAGTTGATGCTAATAGGGAAGTGGAATAACTTGGGATATTTTAGGGGAGAATCTTTAATAATACATTGTGACAGGGCCAGTCCCACTCCCGGGTCCTAGACTCCTATTCTGTCCACTATCCCAGTGTTTCTCAACCTTATTTTATAAAGTACTCCTTTTCCAAAAAAAAAAAAAAAAAATTTATAAGTACCTCCAGTACCTACAATTTTCAGACACACAATTTTTTTGTACAGTTGCAACACATTTGTTTAAACAACTTAATTGTAGTTGGGTGGGCGATGAAATTTTTGGGTGTAAAAACGCACAAAAATAATAAAATGCTGTAAAACTTAAAACAGAAATTCAGTTTTCTTTAAATTTCAGTTGTGTTGACGTACCCCTAAGGGTACTTGTACCACTGGTTGAGAAACTATCCCACAGTTTGCACTATTCCACAGTTTCTGGGCTGTGGTACAAAGTCCCACTTGCCTTTTCTGGCGTATGGGGCTTTGGTCCGTGGGCAAAAAGGGCATTGGGGCAGACGTCCCCGGTCCGCCCCGGTCTCTCTGGGCTGAGTAAGCAGTCCTCCTCAGCTACTTGCTGGACTCTCTGGCTACCTGGAGGGAAGGGAGTCTCCAACTGCTCCTGTTAGAGCCTCTCACCTGCCCCTGTGGTTTTATGGCAATGCTGATGGTTTTTTGCTTGGCTTCTCTGACTCTCCTTATCAGGTACAAGTTCCTCTCCACCTTCATTCTCCAAACTCCTCTTCAGCTCCCTGTGCCCTCTCCCACAGGGAAAGTTTGTAAAGAGGTTCTGTGGCAGCCTGAAGTCAGCTCAGCTGGCCCTTAATTGCTTTATAGCAGCCCTGTCTCAGCTGTTCCTAATTAACCAGGGCCATTGCTATTTTTCAGAGCTCTCTCTGTCCCCTTCTGTCAAGCCCTCTAACCTGCCCTGTCACAACAGGTGTTATCCTGAAACATCTCACCCTGTTGTTTAATCTCCTGGGAAAGAATTAGGGAGGCTTTGTAGGATATAAAGGATGCAGGAGAATAGCTCTTAGGATATGTCTGCATTGCATTCCTCTTCTGAGAGAGGAATGCAAATGCAGACAAGCGAAATTGGAAATGAAGCATGGATTTGAATTTCCCCGCACTTCATTTGCATAATTGCGTACCGCTGCTTTTCCAAAATAGGGTATTTCGGGAAAACAAACGTGGTCTGCGTGGGGTTATTTCGAGAAAAAACACTTCCTTCGAAATAACCCTTACTCACCAAAAAATGAGTAAGGGTTATTTCGAAGGAAGAGTTTTATCTCAAAATAACTCCGTTTTTATCTCGAAATAGTGCTATTTTGCAATAGCGCCATAATGCGATTATGCAAATGAAGTGCGGGATATTTAAATCCCTGCTTCATTTGCAATTTCAGGTGTTTGCATTTGCATTCCGGGGGGGGGGGAATGAAATGTAGACATGCCCCCCAGACTCCTGTCTCTCAAACTCAAGCTCTCTAAGGGTAAGGTTTGGGCTTGGATAAAGTAAGAACTTAGGAGTTCCAAAACTGCATCAGATTAGGGGGGTCCATCACGTTGAATAGTGTGTTTCTGACTAAGGTGAATACTAGCTGCTTCAGAAGAAGGTGCAAAACATTCTAAATGAGTAATTGTTAGAGCTGGTCAAGAAATGATTTTTTTCCTGTGAAAATTGTCAGTGTTTTTTAAAAATCAAATTTCAAGTTTTCATCAGAACATGAAAACTGAACAACTTTTGAAAAAATGGAAATCTTTTTAGGAAAATTTGAGTTTAAAAGAGTTTATTGAAATATATACTACTTATATAAAATCGTTGTAAGTATCTATAGTAATTATGGAACAACTTGCCCATGGAGTAAGTTACTTATTGACCCTATTGAAAGTTGAGAAGTATGAGAGTTTTAATTCGTCTTTTCTTTTCTTTTTTTTTTTTTCTTTTAAATTATTGTAACTCTGGATGTTCTTGGCATCCATATGAATGTATTTCTGATGTTGCTGAAGGAGCAAAAGTAAATTGCCTAGGGAGGTTGTGGAGTTTCCATCACTGGAGATATTTAAGAGTGGGTTAGACAGACATCTATCAGGGATGATCTAGATGGTGTTGTTCCTGCTGTGAGGGCGGGGGACTGGACTTGATAACCTCTCGAGATCCCTTCCCGTTCTAGTGTTCTATGACTTTAGAATGGAGAATGCCTACATATCCAAATAGTGATTAATTTATACTAATCCAAATGGGAATATAGAGAAAAAATTGTGTAAATAAGTATTTTTAAATGTATTAATACTTCAGTGCATTCTACCTCCTACCAGTAACTTACGGTTTTTCTGCTCCCTTTATCTAATACTGGAAGGTATTAGAGTTGTTGTTTTTAAGCAGACAATTTTCTGCAACATTGGAAACAAATGAATCTAATCTTTGGGGCAGACTCTGAAAGTGTAATTTCAGATGTAAGCAGCTGAGTTCAGATCATGTCTTTCTCAATGTTTATACTTCATCAAGCACAATAAAAAACAAATAGCTAGCAAGCTTTTGGTTCTCCATTCAGTAAGGAGAGCTATGTAGGTAGACCATTTCAGCATCAAATAATTGTTTTAAAGGTATGTCTACACAGCAAAGAAAAACTCGGACTTGGACCGTGCCAGCCAACTTGGGCTTGTGGGGCTCCAACTGGGGCCATTTCATTACTGCATAGACTTCCGGGGTTGGGCTGGAGTTCAGGCTCTGGACCCTCCCACCGTGCAGGGTCCTAGAGTAGGTGATGAGAATCTTAGTGTTCAGCTTTCAGTTATCTCCTGACAGTTGAACTTGTTATACAGATTAAGAAACAGTTAAAAATCAACAAATGGTCCTGCAGCAGCTTAGAGACTAATAAAAATGTAGATGGTATCATGAGCTTTTGTGGGCACAACCCACTTCTTCAGATGAATGGAGCAAGGAGCTACAGACTAATATGGCTACCCCTCTGAAAACGAATAAGAGAATGACCATCAGGCTAGTTTTCTAATTTTGGGAATTTCTGAAATCAAATGAAAACTGAAAGGTGATTTAATCTAAAGATTTCAAATTTCCACAGTTAGTGGAATTCCGTTTTAACTGCATCTGTTAGGTGATGCAGCTAGTAGTCATTGGGAAATTTCTTGTTAGGTGACTCTCATATCTGTGGTATTACTGTGGGGTTGGATTTTTTTTTTCGTGATGTATGATATGCACTTGCTTATCTCCTCCCCCCTTGGTCTGTTTAGCACAACTCAGAATAGATCTTTTATTTCACTAAAGTGGGGCTGGCCAGGAAGAAGTTTCTGCATATCTAAACATAAGAACATAAGAACGGCCGTACCGGGTCAGACCAAACGTCCATCTAGCCCAGTATCCTGTCTGCCGACAGTGGCCAGCACCAGGTGCCCCAGAGGGGGTGGACCGAAGACAATGATCAAGCGATTTGTCTCCTGTCATCCCTCTCCAGCCTCTGTCAAACAGAGGCCAAGGACACCATTTTATCCCCTGGCTAATAGCCTTTTATGGACCTAACCTCCATGAAATTATCTAGCTTCTCTTTAAACTCTGTTATATTCCTAGCCTTCACAGCCTCCTCTGGCAAGGAGTTCCACATGCTGACTACACGCTGTGTGAAGAAGAACTTTCTTTTATTAGTTTTAAACCTGCTACCCATTAATTTCATTTGGTGTCCTCTAGTTCTTCTATTTAGGAACTAATAAATAACTTTTCTTTATCGGCCCTCTCCACACCACTCATGATTTTATACACCTCTATCATATCCCCTCAGTCTCCTCTTTTCTAAACTGAAAAGTCCCAGTCGCTTTAACCTCTCCTCATATGGGACCCGTTCCAAACCCCTAATCATTTTAGTTGCCCTTTTCTGAACCCTTTCCAAGGCCAAAATATCTTTTTGAGGTGAGAGACCACATCTGTACACAGTATTCAAGATGTGGGCGTATAGTTTTCTACAGGGCAGTAAGATATTCTGGGTCTTATTTTCTATCCCTTTCTTAATAATACCTAGCATCCTATTTGCCTTTTTGACCGCGCTGCACACTGTGTGGAAGTTTTCAGAGAGCTGTCCACGATAACTCCAAGATCTCTTTCCTGATTTGTCAAATTAGCCCCCATCATACTGTACGTATAGTTGGGGTTATTTTTCCCGATGTGCATTACTTTACACTTATCCACATTAAATTTCATTTGCCATTTTGTTGCCCAATCACTCAGTTTGGTGAGATCTTCTTGGAGTCCCTTACAGTCTGCTTCTGTCTTGACTATCCTAAACAGTTTGGTATCATCGCAAACTTTACCACCTCACTGCTTACCCCTTTCTCCAGATCATTTATGAATAAGTTGAACAGGATTGGTCCTAGGACTGACCCTTGGGGGACACCACTAGTTACCCCTCTCCATTCTGAAAATGTTCCATTTATTCCTACCCTTTGTTTCCTGTCTTTTAACCAGTTCTCAATCCAAGAAAGGACCTTCCCTCTTATCCCATGGCCATGTAATTTACACAAGAGCCTTTGGTGAGGGACCTTGTCAAAGGCTTTCTGGAAATCTAAGTATACTATATCTACTGGATCCCCTTGTCCGCATGTTTGTTAACCTTCAAAGAACTCTAATAGATTAGTAAGACAGGATTTCCCTTTACAGAAACCATGTTGACTTTTGTCCAACAAATTATGTTCTTCTACATGCTTCACAATTTTATTCTTTACTATTGTTTTGACTAATTTGCCAGGTAAGTTAGACTTACCTGTCTGTAATTGCCCGGATCGCCTCTAGAGCCCTTTTTAAATATTGGTGTCACGTTGGCTACCTTCCAGTCATTAGGTACGGAAGCCGATTTAAGGGATAGGTTACAAACCACAGATAATAGTTCAGCAATTTCCCATTTGAGTTCTTTTAGAACCCTTGGATGAATGCCATCCGGTCCCGGAGATTTGTTAACATTAAGTTTTTCTATTTGTTCCAAAACCTCCTCTAATGACTCCTCAATCCGGGACAGTTCCTCAGATTCATCACCCACAAAGGACGGTGCAGATTTGGGAATCTCCCCAACGTCCTCAGCTGTGAAGACTGAAGCAAAGAAATCATTTAGTTTCTCCGCAATGGCTTTATCGCCCTTGATTGCGCCTTTATAGTTCGATCGCCTAGGGGACCCACAGGTTTTTAGCAGGCTTCCTGCTTCTAATGTACTTAAAAACATTTTGTTATTTCTTTTGAGTTTTTGGCTAGCTGTTCCTCAAAATCTTTTTTGCTTTTCTTATTACATTTTTACACTTGATTTGACAGTGTTTATGTTGCTTTCTATTTATCTCACTAGGATTGACTTCCACTTCTTAAAAGATACCTTTTTGTCCTCACTGCTTCTTTTACATGGTGGTTAAGCCACGGTGACTCTTTTTAGGTCTCTTGCTATGTTTTTTAATTGGGTATACATTTAAGTTGGGCCTCTATTATGGTGTCTTTAAAAGTTTCCATGCAGCTTGCAGGATTTGGCTCTAGTCATTGTGCCTTTTAATTTCTGTTTAACTAACCTCCTCATTTTTGTGTAATTCTTTTGAAATTAAATGCCAGGGTGCTGGTCTGCTGAGGTGTTCTTCCCACCACAGGAATGTTGAATGTTATTATATTATGGTCACTATTCCCAAGCGGTCCTGTAACGGTTATTTCCTGGACCTGATCCTGTGCTCCACTCAGGACTAAATCGAGAATTGCTTCTCCCCTTGTGGGTTCCTGCACCAGCTGCTCCAAGAAGCAGTCATTTAAGCCATTGAGAAATTTTATCTCTGCTTCTCAATGGAGATACTATTGGTCTAATGCACATGAGTGTTCTAAAAGTCTAATCCAGTTGAGGTATTTGCAATTGTGCATGTGCAGCATCTTGCAGGAGAGGCTCAGAAATCCATAATCAGGCCCTTCATTTTCCTGGGTATCACTCAATTTCTAATTTAGTTTTCCTGTTCACTTTTAAAGAAAAATTGGTGTAACTCCTTAAAATCCAATCAATGCACGAATAAATGTTTAATAAGAAAATCAATTTTAAAGCCTGTTTTACAAATTTCTGTAACTTCCCAGTATTTGCATTAACTGTCTCTATGCATCTGGAGACAGCTGCCTGAAACTCCATCTGGAGAAAAAAGGAGTATTGCTTGTGTAATGGCGGAGACATCTGTAATATCTTGATTGTGCAATAGTAGCCTTATTGCTTGATGGGTTTTATTCTAAATAGGATTGATAAGCTTTGCAAGTTATATCCCTTTTGTCTTGTCCTGAACATGGAAACTCCAGTTTCAGATAGCCATCTCTGAAATACTTGGAATCCATGGCTCTTTCTTCAGGATGTGAACTTCAGAACATGATTCACCCCTCTCTGTAGCTGAATTCCTGAAAACTATCCCAGTACACATTCTTGAAAAGATGGAGTACACCACTCTGAATAGTTCTTCCTCATGTTTGTTACCTAACGGAGTGACTTGGGGTGGCCTTCACCAGCAATACCTTCAACAAATACGATTTTTAGAGCAAAAAATCTAAAAATGTTGTATTAACAAAAAGATGAGCATTTCTTCTTTGGATGATTGCATGTATCCATTATTTTGTTGGCCTATGTGCTAGAATTTTCTTTAGCGGTACCTGTAGGAATAGCTCTGCACACTAGTTTCCTTGTGCTCTGAGCTGAGGGCATAAAGCAAGGCTAGTCAACTTTGGGGGCCACAATGATACTCTCAGCACATGACTTGGGCTGCAAATTAAGTGTGGTTGTGTATACATGCAAATATCATATATGCAAATAGCTTCTTTCACACTAATGGACATGAATATAAAGATTACGGCAAGATTACACAACACATAGGCCCCATTTAAGTCAATTCTGCTGATATTAATAAAATGCAATATTTGCCCAATTTCCACCCATATGACAGCACTTTTAATGAGCAATGACAGTCCAGGAATTTAACTACTAAAACACATATCAACAGAAGACCATTAATATTGACTACTTGTTTGTTTTGGCTCCCTCCCATGGGCCATGTGTTGTGCCCTGCGTAAACCGAAACCACACCGCAGGTCGCAAACGAACGGGCCACAGGCCGCATGTTGAGTAGCCCTGGCATAAAGGATGGAGCCACCATGTGCATTCTTCAGTTCCTCCTTGCCCTCCATATTTAAAGAATTACTTAGCTCTCTAGACTTGTTCTTGGTAAACACTAGATTAGCTAGTGGTATTCATCTTGTCTTCTGGTGTTTTCTTTTCTGTTTATTAGCTTTATTCAGCTACCACAGGAGTAGTCACTTATTTTTTGTCAAGGTCTAAATTCTTTGGTAAAGGTACAGTCAAGTTCCAGAAAACATTTTTCACTCTGCAATGACAATAAGATTTTGCAATCGGTTGAAAAACATCTTGCAGTCCAGAATTTGGCCTGCAATCTGAAATTGCTTACCTAAGTCTAGCATTTTACCTGGATAGAACAAAGCCATTTTGGGTTTCTTCCCAGCTTTTTATGTCCTGTGCAGAACAAGTGCATTGTCATGTGCTGGGTTTCCAAAGATCTTATGCCCAGTGGGAAGATGTTTGAGCATTCACGAAGGGGGGCACTCAGGCTCCATGAGATTGATGGTTACAGTCCCTATTATGGATAACTGCAGAGCAGTGGCATGGTCATCAATCCACACATTTGCTAGGCATTATTCAATTACTTATGCGTCAATGGAAGATGTGTTTGTGGGGAAAGCTGTCATACAGGTCCTCTGTAGTAGAGACTCCTATACCCACCTTCTTTGAAAACAGCTTGGAAGTCACCTACAGTGGAACAGACATATGTGCAATCACTCGAAGAAAAAACAGTTACTTGCTGCCTTGTACCTGTTTTTCTTTGAGATGTCTTATGCATGTCCACTTCATGATCCATCTTCCATTTCCCAATGCATTGGAGTCTAACATCTGGATTCTGGTATGAAGGAATTTATACCCTCCACTTAAAAGAAATCCAGGACATATGTAACACTGCTTCTGTGAGTACCACTTGGGAAAATACTCTGGCACCCATGCATGAGATGCACACCCACACCTACACTGTAATGGCATGTACAGCACATATCAAAGAACAATAATTGTAAGAAGGTAACTTTTCCCTCACATTCTTGAGGAGAATCCCCAAATATGACTTCCCTTGTAAGATACTTATAAAATATCTGTTCCTCCAGTCTGTCTTCTTTAAAAGCACACTCAGGTTTTTATTCAGCAGCAGTTACCTGCACTTTCTCAGGTCTGTTTAATTCCTGATTTCCACAATTTGCCACAGTTATTGCTTTTATATCTAGATTGGTTCATGCCTGGAAACAAGAGATATTGGGTCAGGGCTTAGCGGCAAGATTAGAATCATAGAATACTAGGACTGGAAGGGACCTCAAGAGGTCATCGAGTCCAGTCCCCTGCCCTCATGGCAGGACCAAATACTGTCTAGACCATCCCTGATAGATATTTAAGTGCCTCCTTGCAATAGAGGAGAATATAGATTACTTTAAAATGAAAGTTTATAATCTGAGGGAGCTGCAGTGGTGGAAGGACCCTAAAATCATGGCATTCATCATTTTCACATATACAACTTTGTGTTCATGCTGCTCATCAGTAATGAAATAGTTCAGGAAATTGAAACTTGCAGTTGTACAGTTAGAGGTTTTTGACAGGACCACAGTGATCTGATTAGAGTTTATTCTTTTTTTTTTTTTTTAATATTTGAAACCTTGATAGAGCAGGAACCTTATTAAACCACAAAGTCAAATTTTAAAATACATGAATAGCTGCTCTGGAGAGAGTTTGTTTTAGGTGATTTCCCCATTTGAAGAAATACAAATTAAGGTGATCAGAGGGAATGTATAATGGAAAAAGTGTTGAAATTCTAGCACTGAGTTTTCACTCACTGTCTGGAGTTTCTTATTGACAAATTTAATAGCATGAGCAAAAGCAATGGAGAAACTTGTCTGCGAATTGGTCTTCCCACCTTTATTCAAATTACTGTACTTTTTACTTTCCATACCTTACTGAAGGGAAGATTGGTAGTGATTTGTTGGTGGCATTTGCATCATAATGATTTCACTCATACCTTCCATAACTGAACGAGCGAGAGTATTTTCCCCCATATTCACAGGCTAATGTATGGATCTTAATAATATGAAGATTGTGATACAAACCAGTAAGAGTAAGGGATTATGAAACAATGTTAATTCTCCGATCTCACCTATACAATTTTAAACTTTTTTGAACAATATTTTTTCATTTGCTTCTTAATGCCAGTAGGTCAATAACACTCCCATGCAAGGTCCCAGTAAGAAGTCGAGAACAGTAGAGGCATCATCAGTGGGAAGTTCCCTCTTTGACCACAGAAAGAGACGTTCACTGTTACAATTAGAAAAATTACTTATATTAAACCCCATGTAGTCATTTCATGTTTACTGAAATTCAAGTCTTTTACATATGATCTAGCTTTGGCCTGATCTCTTTTCAATTAAAAATTTGGGGAATTGACTATTTTCCAAATATTTGTTTGCTTCAAGATACTGCAGAATACACGTTAAATAAACACAGAAATGTTGATTTAGAACCCATAGCGTTATAATATCTTGAAAATACTTTAGTGTATATTTCACTTGGAGGGGGAGGCCTCACACACCAATAGAAAATGCACACCATTACTCAAATGGGAAATGGAAGGTACGTCTCCTCATACAGAATCCATTCAGTGAAAACACTACAAATGGAAACTTAACATGTACTCCTTGACTTATTCAGGACAAGGACCTTAACTTCAAGTGCTTTTATAGGGGTGAATATAACTAATAATAATTAATAACATGTATGAACACAGTCATTAGTTTATTGAATACACTTATCCAAAATATGCTGAAACAAGCAAGAAGAGGGGAAAAGCTGAGTCAGTGTGCATTAGTGTCCTTTAGTATACCACTCAAACTTTAATTTCTAAAGTTTTGTAATGTATTTGATGTTATATAATATACAATGTAATTATACCACATTATATACCATCACTGTTGTTTCTGCACTTTTCACTTTATTTAAAAGTATCATAAACCAAACCTATTATCCTTAAATCAAGTTTTGAAATTATGGATCAGGTATGCAAACAAATCAGGAAACACTTACAGCTACAGAAATGTTATCTCCATTTCAAGGACACCTTTCTTGCTAGTTACTCAGAATAGTTTTGAGATGGCTTTCAATCAGCCTTTTACAAGGATCTCACAGAATATTCATCACATTTCCTTATTGTAACTTGTCATATTACTTTTGTTCTACCACTACCTGTAGTAAGATAAGGGCCTGAAACAAAAGTCCATGTAGCACAGGCCTGGTTGAGGCCTAACTAACAATGAACAAAACTTGGCTAATATAAAGCAAAGCTAAGCTGTGAGCAAGAGGCAGGCCCCTATGAGCAGAGCTGAGTGCACAAAACACTAATTGGTAATAGGTCCAGGTGTGGAACAGTAATTGGTACTGGGTACCAGCTGTAAAACAGTATAGGCTGCCCCTGACTTGCAAGGTGATCGGTTCCTGGGATAGCATCTCAAGTAGGGGGCGTCGTAACTCGAGCCCGCATTTACGACAGACATCGTATGCCACTGTAAATGCGGGGCCGAGGATGTAAGTCGGGGGATTTCAGCCCCTTCTACACTTATGGAAAAGGTCGTAAGTGTAGGGGGGGGTCGTAAATTGGGCCATCGTAAAGTGGGGGCCTCCTGTAATTGTTACTCATCATAAGTTGAAAGCACATTCCAAAAGGATGGTATCGCCAGCTCGTTAAAAACCTTGGTACCCACACTCCCCACAGATAATGACACAGGTTCATGAAAGGGTCTGAAATGACAGCATGATGGACAGAGATGTTCTAATCAAACCACAAGGTGCAGGGTGGGGGTGGTATCTAAGTAGTGTCAGAGGGTGGCAACCTGACACATCAGGAGTAATGTGTAACTTTTTTTACCTATATATAAAGTGGTATCTTTTAGGGACAGTCTTAGTCTGACCTAGGGGACAGTGGGACCTCCCACTCAATGAGTCATTCCATTGTTATGAATTACATATGCATAGTCGTTCAGTAGAGTCTACTGACAACTGTTACTGTACTTTGCTTATCAATAAACCTGTCCAGGCACCTTCGAGCCTTATCTGATTTGTGGTCTTTGGGGGCTTTCTCTGAGTCTGCTGTGTTGACTACATGTGCAAGTCAACACAGCACACATGATTGAGCACACACACGCATAGCCAACTGGTTATCATAATTGACGGAGAAGGAGACCTCAGTAAATCCTGACTACTACACTACCTTGTCTGCAGATTTAGTGTATGCAAAGACTGGCAAGTTAAGAAATTGGTGAGAGCTGATAAGAGAGCTCATATAGAGGAACTAGCAGCACAAGCTGAAGAAGCAGCTACTCGAAGAGAGCAAGGAAAGGTTTTTAAAATCACCACGCTTGTTTGCAGTAAATATCATGCCAGTACAAGTGTCCCTGTCATGGACAAACAAGGAAATCTACTTACAACAGAGAGGGAACAAGAAGCTTGTTGGGCAGAATATTTTCAGGAAGTTCTAAAGAGGCCACCAGCAGAAGAAGAAGCCCATGTTCTAGAAGTGGAAATAGACCTTGACATAAATACTGCTCCACCAAAAATGGAAGAAATTAGCATGGCAATAAGATCTTTAAAGAATGGTAAAGCTCCAGTACACGATAATCTCAATGCTGAATTGTTCAAGGCAGACCCAGAACTTGCAGCCACTATTCTGCAACTGCTCTTTACAGCAATATGGGAAGGGAAGCAGGTGCCAGAGGAATGGACAAATGGAATTATTGTTAAGATACCCAAGAAGGGAGCACTCAATGACTGTAACAACTGGCACGGCGTCCCTCTCCTTTCAGTGCCAAGCAAGATCCTTGCTAAGATCATTATTCAGCAGATTGTAGACGCTGTTGATACATCACTGAGGAAAGAACAATCTGGCTTTTGTAAAGGAAGGGGGGGGTGTAGATCAAATATTTGTATTGCGTAACATCGTTGAGCAATGCATTGAATGGCAGAGGCAGTTGTTCATCAACTTTATTGATTTCGAAAAAGCCTTTGACAGCATTCATAGGGATAGTCTTTGGTGTATTCTGAGAGTATATGGAATACCACAAGTAGTAGTACAGCTCATTAAGAGCTGTTATAACAATTTCATATGCAGCGTGAGGAACAATGATCTACGCTTCGAAGTTAAAAGACTGGAGTAAGGCAGGGATGTGTCATGTCTCCGATGCTCTTTAATTTAGTCATAGACTGGGTTATATGACGTACAACAGAAGATAAGCCAAGAGGCATCAGATGGACTGTCTTCTCCACATTAGAGGACCTTAATTTTGCTGCTGATCTTGTTCTGCTCTCCCATACGCATTGTCATATGCAAGAGAAGACAAATAGACTCTGCACCTTTGGAAAACAGGTCGGGCTAAGAGTTAGCCAGAAGAAGACAGAAGTCATGACCCTAAATATTGAGGCACCAGCATCAGTTAAGATCGATGGCCACGACCTACCTATCACAGAGAGCTTTACATACTTGGGTAGTAATATCAGGCAAGACGGAGGCATCAGAAGTGATATCCAGAGCAGACTCAGTAAAGCCAGGAATGTCTTCATGAGTCTGAATGCTGAATGGAAGTCATCATAGTACAGCATCCATACCAAACTGAAGTTTTATCAGAGCTGTGTTTTATCACTATTATCAGAAGTCTTCGGAGGATCCTCCGTATTTTTTGGCCAAGAATAATTTCTAATCTCGACCTGTATGCGCAGTGTAAACAAGATGACATGGCTACCATCATTATGAAAAGACACTGGAGATGGATTGGGCACGTATTCAGGAAAGATGGAAGCTCCATCACAAAGATCGCTGTGCACTGGACCCCTGAAGGGAAGCAGAAACAAGGATGACCCAAAACAACATGGCGCCGGACCGTTGAAGTAGAAATGAAGAGCATGAATTACTCTTGGGGAACTATTGAGAGGCTGGCCAGAGACAGACAGAAGTGGAGGACCTATGTTGCTGCCCTATATGCCAGTGGGCGCGAAGGACAATAATGGTGAAAGACTGCTCCTAATTTTTAAAGGTAGAAAATGTAAAATGCTGGCCTGAGGCTGGGTTTGGAAGTGGTCCTATGTGTCCGAAGAGATGTTTGATGTTTCCAGATTATTGTAAATTCCTTGCTGATCCTGCACTTAACTTCTGTCACCAGCTATAAAGTTCCCTTTTTTCAGAGGAGCATCCAAAAGTTGAAGTAATTTAAATTATACATATTAAATGTACAATGTTTCCCCACCTCAGATCTGTGTGTATCTTCCTAGCCCTTTGAAATGATGTCTATCTGGTGACCACTCCAAGATGTTGCTTTCTCATTTTGAATGTCAGTGACAGAACACTCATTAGCACTTCTCTGGGGAGCAGACCTCTCTAAGTGAAGCCATTACTGATTGATACATCTTGCTACAACTAGAGTAAAATTCTACATGTCCCACATTGTGTTGGGGCTTGTCTACATAGGATATTATTCTGGAATAACTGTTCCTGAAAGAATAATCCATAAATGCATTCAATAATTTGGAAGACAGCATTCTTGTTCTGAAGTAAGTGTCTGCACATGGAGTTAATCAGGAATAGCTAAACCACTTCAAATTCACATACTGCTTTATTCTGGATTAATTTTGATATATGGACCAGCATTTATGCATTCCAAAAAAGCATATGAAAACTTAATTTAGGAATAAATAGGACCAACTAAACTCTTTCACAAGGGATTGGAGACAAGTCTATTGGAAGGCAAAAGGTGGTGTTATGCTGGCAGGACATAGTTTTAGATGGATACCAGGGATGATGATGTAGGAGGGGTTCTTTAACAACAATATTTGGAAACTTTAAGAAAGAGCTGTTATGATTTGGTTTGCAAAATATGTGAAAATGTGCTTTCTTCCTCATTGTGTTCCATTTAGATAAATAAAATGAAAAAGTGGCATGACCTTCCCACCCCAATGTTATGCACTATGGAGCAAATGCCTACTATCTCATCTCTCTGGGAGTGGAGTGGAGTCTTGAGAAGAAACTTGAAAATTTGCATGTGAACCTCCCATAATAGCAATATGTTCTTTTCTGGTGAGTTAAAATGTACACTGGGAAGCATCCATAAATGTTATGAAAAACCATGGTAGAAATCAGATGATGTCAGGATAAATGAATTTATGAAAAGTTGTCAGGTAAATCACAAATGTAGCTGCTGGACAATGAAGGAGTCAGCAATCTATCAGCTTCAGTGTGACTGCTCACAGCAACTTTGTCCCAGTCTGAAATTTGCCTTTCCTTTGGCAGAATGTCCTCAAAAAATAACAGGTGGACTAATAAAACCCTCTCCATTAACTTGCACATTGTTGGGAGGAGGATGGTAGGCAATAGCAGGCAACATTGTTTGGTGACTTCCCATGTTTGAAGAGGACAGTGACTGTTGCCTGATGCTATCTTTTGGAGGTCTACCTGTCAAACGTAAAGTAGTGAATAGGTCTGACATTTGTCCTTGATCACCATCAGGAATGTGCTCTCTGACCTCAGGTTAATAGCAGAACATTTTCAGTACTGAAAGGGTATACCCTAGTGCCTCCAAAAGTTTAATAGCCTTATAGATAAATCAACAAAACTGCCAAGGAAACACCTACAATCATCTTGGGGATAATTTTGGACTCATTCAGCACCCATTCTGAAATACATGAGTGCACCCTTACTCAGATGACTGAATAATGTAGTTCATCTGGAAAAGACGTGAAAAACCAAACAGACAAATCATAGGGTACTAATGCATGCACACTTCAAATAGCAACTCTAGAACTGTTGCAGAGAACCATTGAATATTGCGCAGCACTCTGGGCTGGCAGCTCCCATAGCATAGCTCTGAACATGCAGCTCAATGTGAAGATGAGAATTATAGCTGGAACATTGAAATGAGAACCTCTCTAGTGGTTATCAACTTTTGTATATATGCACATACTCAAAATCTGGAGAGAGATAGTTTGTGAGTACAGTCGAACCATAGCCAATTTGAATTTACCAATTCATGAAGACCTACATGGAAGCTTCCAAAGTCATGCCTGAAATCCTGTAAGCCATTTTAGGATTGGGCTAACACTTCAGTCATGACACACACTAGAAAGACTTCTGGAATGATGCTAATACCCCAACATGCCTGGAAAAAATGGCCTGCCTTAAATATTTTCAGAATTCTACATGGCAGATGTCATCATCTCTCACATCTCAGGAAGATGAGAATCTAATTGTGGACACTAGTCACAAACTGTGGACCACTTTGCAAATTGGTCACATCATAGATTTTTTTTCCCCCAGCCACTTCTGAAGCATTGGCTCACTTACCTGGACTTTATTTGCTAATCAGTGACCTTGCCATACAAAAGATGATGATAGTGGAAATATTTATATGTGCATACCCTAAGACAGTGTTTCTCAACCTTTTTTTAATAAAGTACCCCTTTTTAAAAGAAATAAGTACCCCCAGTACCTACAGTTTTCAGACACACACATTTTTTCTACCATTTCAACACATTTGTTTAAACAACTTAATCATAGCTGGGTGGGTGATGAAATTTGTGAATGTAAAAACATACAAAAATAATAAAGTGCTGTAAAACTTAAAACAAATTTCAGTTTTCTCCAAATTTCAGTTGTTGACAGACACCCCTTCCCCCGGACTTCTCTCGAGTACCCCAAGGGTACTCATGCCACTGGTTGAGAAACACTGCCCTAAGAAACACCACTCAAATGACTCCTTTGAGAACACTTTAGTATTAGACTACAGAAAAATAATGCTGGTGTTACTCAGCTCTCTTAAAAGTAGAGCTAGGCCTGAAATAGATCACTAAATTCAAATTCCTACTTGGACTTTGGGAAAGACCAGATCTGAATCCAGGTCTAATATTCTTGAGTCTGGTCCATGTTTACCATGATAACAAGAAATCTGAATGCAGGAATTTAAAGTGACATTTGGATCTAAATCTGGATTGGAACTTTTCAGCTCAGTTCCATCTCTAATTAAAACTGAGTCCACTTTTGCTTGTAATGAAACACAGCTGGCAAAAGACTCTTGACTTGCCTCCATATGCAGTAATTTCAGAGGGGTGCATTTAAAAAGTGGAACAATTTCTAAGGCTTATTAAGGTCATGAGTAAGGGATGTAACAGGAGAGCTTTCGTGGGAAAATGTAGGCAAGTTCTGGGCATTGCCACTGCAGAGAAGAGGCTGAGTTTTCAGGAAAGGTAGAATCTCAGATCTGAAACTAAAGCACTTCAGTCAGAAGCATGATGTGCAAGATGGTAGGTTTCCTCCAAACCAGTGTTTGAGAATGAACCAGTATAAGACACATAGGTGTTGAGTATTTATTATTAGTACTGTGATTCAGGTTTGAAGCTTCATTTTGCTAGATCCTGTGTAAATAAGTAGTAATATTTTCTGACCCAGTGACCTTACAAACTAAATTGAGACAAGAAGCAAATGTGTGGGACAAAGCTAATGGAAATGTATTTCATACAGGTACATAGTTGCAGCTGTAGTGCAGATTGAAAAGCCTTGGTGGTGATAAGGGTTTGTTGTTGGTTGGTTTAAATACATAAAATCATACCTCTTTGCATGAAGAAAGCTTTTGTGAAAGTTTCTGGTCAGTCCAGGGTAGATTAGTAATTAATCCTCATGTAGCAAAAGTATTTTAATATGTCACAAAATTTAGGTGGTATGCGCTGTGTGAGGGAGGTGAATAATTTATCTTGAGAGTGCCGGAAAAACAATTTGAAACATACTTACTCCTTTTCCTACCTTAATTATGAGTATGTTCTAAAAATAAACACACAGTATCTTTGTGGTTTGGGTTCTCATTTCATGACTGATCTATGTGATTCATGTGTAGAACATAGGGGTTTCCCCCCATAACAGGTATATCCCTGCTTGTGGTAACTCAGGGGGTTTTCCTTTCACCTCTTCATGGTTCACCATTGCGTATGTAGTCTTAACTTCAGTCTGTCCTCTTCCGGAGCATTTGAAAGTTGTCCAGTTGTGTGTGTTTTAATACTGGTTGGCTTCTGTGGGATTTTGTGGGGTGCAGGAAGGGAGATGTCCGTTCCTCACAAGAGTTCTGACAGGGATAAGGGCTAGGAATTCCCGTGTTGTAATTCAAGTTCTTATATTTACTCCTCCTGTTACCTTGGGCAAGTGGCTGAATTTCTCTGCTTTAGCTTCTTCATGGGTACAGTAAGAATACTGTATCTCACAGGAATGTTGTGCCTAATCCTAAATCAACTGGCCCAATCCTCATCCTATTGAAACCAATGGGAGCTTTGCATTGACTTCAAAAGAAGAATGATTGGGCTCATGTTTTATACTATAGTGTTTTTTGGGGGGGAGAAGGGTTGTTGTCCATTCCTCAAAAGAGTTCTCAGCGTTGGCCTAATTTTGTTCCCATTGAAGTCATTACTATTCTTCGAGGAGTGTCCCCTGTGGGTGCTCCACTTCACATGAACATGCATTCTTGTGCACTGTGAAAACTGATTGCTTTATTAAGTGTTTGGAATAGGGAATGGTGTCCCTGACCTCTGTTTGTTAAAGGGTGGAGATGGATGGGAGGAGACAAATTGTTTGATCATTGTCTTCGATCCATCCCCTCTGGGGCACCTGGCACAGGCCACTGTCGGCAGCCAGATACTGGGCTAGATGGACCTTTGGTCTGACCCAGTATGGCCATTCTTATGTCCTAATAGCTTTTTATGGTAATCATAGTATAATAGTCAGTTACTTGCACCTTTTCTTTCCCTGTCACTTTTTCATTAAAAAAAATATACATATATTTTCCTACCCCTTAAAATAATGGGCTGACCCACCATAATTCAAGCAATGGCTGGTTCAGCAGGCTTCTTGTGCTGCCATTCCTCTTGGGAGGCGGTTCCGTATCTGATGGAGACTCTGGGTGTATTCAATGCTTATGTGAGAGAGACATCCCACAAGTGCTTTCACTGCAGCAACTCAAAGGCTTGCACCAGGAAGGACAGAGACCTTCACTCAAACTTATACTTAGGGAGAAATCTTTATGTCCAGCATAAAGCCCCACCCCATCTGGACAATGATCTCCAGAAACTCCATCATCTTCACAGAGAAAGGCTTATTGTTCCAAAAAGGTGGTGAGGAAAAGAGCATCAACCCCCTTCCCCATTAAAGAGACACTGAAAAAGAAACGGTCTCTGGCTCATTATGTATCCTTGATGCCAACTGCACAGTGGTTTAATACATAGGAGGCACCAGGATCCTACAGTTCCGCACGAAGTGTGAAAGCCAGTGACCCCACGTGGAATGGCTGAGTAAACAGAAGCCCACCTCCTCCACTACAGTGCCAACAGAACCCCCTAAAGATGCGGCACCAAGGCACTCCTCGCAGGCTGTGGCTTCACAGCCTGCTCCATAGCACAGAGCACTCAGATCTCTGCACCATTGCCCACAAAAGGAAGTGTCATTGCCAGAGGATAATGTGAAGTCCAGGACTTTTTACAAGGTTCAAAAAAGCTAGATAAATGTATGGAGGATAGGTCCATCAATGGCTATTAGCCAGGATGGGTAGGAATGGTGTCCCTAGCCTCTGTTTGTCAGAAGCTGGAAATGGATGACAGGAGAGGGATCACTTGATTACCCTGTTCTGTTCATTCCCTCTGGGGTATCTGGCATTAGCCACTATCGGAAGACAGGATACTGGGCTAGATGGACCTTTGGTCTGACCTAGTGTGGCTGTTCTTAGTTCACTTTGGTGCCATCAGCATTACACCATTTCCTGCAATACAAAGATCTTCTTGTCTCATTGATGTCACAATCATCACTCTTCAGTACCAATGTATCTCTGATATGAGCAGTACCATTTCAGCCCACTTCATCTCTGGCTTCCTGTTTCTTAGCCAGGAGGAAAATGATGAGAGGAAGAGGGGTTTGTTTTTTTCATCACACTTCTGTTCCATCCAAACTGCTGCAAATCTTAGGGCCCCCTGTACAGCCTAAATCTCATCACCGGATTGACACCCAGACCTGGTACAGCCACCTAGATGTACTACCACCTAGGTAGGCCATTTCCCACATAGTGGTCCTATTGGGACTTGTGGGCAGCATACGAAAGACAGTGCCCCATGTGTCCAAGCAGAGGATTAGATCTCACCCACTGTCATCAATGGCTACACCATCAGAACCTCCTGAAGAAGGCTTTGAGGAACAGGAGGCAGCCCTGGAGCAGAAAACGCAATCAGCCAACATTTTGTCCTCTTTCCCAGGTGAGACTATAATGCCTCCACTACTCACTGCTGCTGACGTCTGACATTTCTAGGAGTTCTTCAGAAGATTCACAGATCCTCTAGAGATCCTTCTAGAGGAGGTTCCAGAGTCACAGCATAAATTACTGGACATTCTAGGAACTTTGTCATCGAAAATAGTGTTTCTCATAAATGAAACCCTTTCGGAGCCAACAAAAATGTATGGCAGACTCTGCAACTATACCATCCGCTTGCAAGAGAGTGGATACAAAATATTATGTCCCCTCAAAAGGGATGGACTTTTAATTTTTTTTTACCTTGTATGCAACTCTTTACTCAACTCCATGAGTCCGCATTGTAGACAACACCAGATCCATTTCATATGACAAGGGGTGGAAATAATTAACTCTTTTTGGCTGCAAGACTTACTCATCAGCCACTCTGCATTTTCTGCTCACTATTTATGCTGCATTGCTGGCTAAATACAACCACACAAACTATTCCAAACTCTCAGACTTCATTGATTACATCCTGGAAGACAAAAAAGGGCCAATTCAAAGCCATCATCTCTGAGGACCATCTTCTAACCCAGACTGCCTGGGTATACAAGGGACGTTAGGGATACAAACACCTGCAACTAGAGAAAATATGATAAATATTATCCTTCCTGGTGCACAAGATCTGTTCCTTATGTACAACATATGATACAAAATGGTAGAGACAGGGACCTCCATATCATTGACCAGCTCTGCATCAATTATTGATGTCCCAACAACCCTCTGTGAAACAACAACTTTGAGGGTATGGTCAAAGTCCTGAGGACCTCCTCCATTCATGAGTGCTGACATCATCACCGGCCATCCTCCCTTAGACACCATTTAACCACTTGCTGTTCAGCATGGAAATCCATCACCATGGACAAATGGGTTCTAGAAATAATCCACACAGTGCTGTTTGATACCATTTAGCTCTATTCCCCCCCGCACCCACCCACCCTACCGCCTCTATCCCTCTTCAGGGACTTTTCTCATACAGGAAAAAGTAAACCACCTCCTATATCTGGACATCATAGAACAGGTACCAAACACAGAGCTTTTTTTATTCCCACTGCTTTTTAACCCAGAAAAGGAACAGAGGATGGAGGCCTATTGTAAACTTCAGAAAACTCAGCACATTTTTAAAGACCCAGTGGGTTCAGGGTGGTCACATTAGCAATAATAATACCAGCACTGCAATAGGAAGACTGGCTTTTGGCCCTCAAACTCCAAGATGCCTGTTTTCATAAAACCCTATATCCCTCTCAAAGGAGGTTCCTTAGTTTATTTTGGGGACAGAACATTTCCAATACAAAGTTCTACCTTTTGATATCTCGAGTGTTTTCCAAAATTCTTGCAGTAGTGATGGTGCACCTTGTCAGAAGGAGGGTAATTGTATTCCCCTATCTGGACAATTGTCTACTAAAAGCCCCCACCTGAGCAGATGTCCTGTACATCACTCAGTGGACAATTGTCCTCTTTTTGTGGCTGGGATTACAGCTAAACATAAAAAAATCAACACTGATCATATAAAAACTGGACTTCTGTGAAGCCCATCTCAATTCTCTGCTGGCCAAAGTGTCACTATCCCCAAACAGATTTGTCACCTATAATGAATCTGATCTCCTCAGTACTGAACAGTTCACATACATTGGCATAGACCTGCCTCCAGTATTAGGTCATATGGCAGCAACCATATTTGTGGTATGACATGTACAACTTCACATGTGCTGTGCTTAGGGTTGGCTAAGAACCGTCTACATATCACACAAACACCGCCTGTGAACAAGCACCTCATCATATTGCTCAAAGTCAAAGATTTTCTAGATTGCTGGACGCAGCCCCACAATGTGCATGTCGAGCACCTTTCACACTGATTCTGCCTTGAATGATTCTCACAACTGATGCCTCCTGGATAGGCTGGGGAGGGCAGGTGGTCTCCTGCTGAGACACTATTACACATAGATCTCCTTGAGCTGCACAAGGCTCACAGTGCAAGCTTGAACTTCCCATTCCTGATCAGGAACAAGACTATAAGGGTAATGATGGACAATATTGCCTTCATGTTTTATATAAACTGGCAGGGAGAGGCAAGATTGCACTGCCTGTGCACCAAAACCATGAGACTAGGGAAATAGTGTGTACATTACAATTTTAAAATAACAGCTTCATGCCTTCCAGTGGACACACTGAGCAGAGAATTTCCTCAGGATCATGAGTGGGGACTGAACAATGCACTTCTACAGAACATATTCAAACACGGAAGTTACTCATCCACCAATATTTTTGCAGCATCCTATAATTACAAATTCCTGCAGCTTTGCTCAAAGAGCAGGGTTGATAATTCCTAATTCCTGGGAGATGCCTTCCTCCTCAAATGGGATGCACTTCTGCCAAACACATTTTCTCCAATCTTCCTGTCATTGAGAGATAAACAAAGTACAAACAGACAAGACCAAAGTCATTCTATTGGTCCTCACATGGACCAGACCTACATGGTATTTGTATCTATTGAGGATGGTGGTACGCACATCACTCACACTTGCACTTCTGCTGAACCTTTTAGCACAGGGTGTTGGACCTGAGAGCCTTGTTCTACCAAAAGGTTCCAACATAAAGAGCTAACCTGCTCTGAACAGGTGAAGGACAAATACTTACCTGCATAAATGGAAGAAAATCAATATATGGTGTCAAAATAAACAAGCCAAGGCTATTTTCACCTCTTTACCCATGATACTGGAATATATATTGGGCTAAAGACATTTGGACTATCCCTTAGCTCAGAGTACATCTCATGGCTATTATTGCTTTCCACCATTATTGTATGGCATATCAATACAGTAAAACTCCACTGGTCCGGCATCTGATGGTCCGGCACTCCTGATGGTCCGGCACCATCAGGAACCCGGAAGTGCTCCGGGCAGCTGGACTATTGGAGCTGCTCTGCCCGGCTTCCCGATTCAGCCGCTGCTGACCAGCGGCTGAATCGGGAAGCCGGGGCAGAGCAGCTGGAGTGCTGCCAGTAGGTCCTGTAGTGCTGCCCTTCGGTGCTGCGGGACCAACCCGGCAGCACCCCAGCTGTCCCAGATTCAGCCGCCGCAGAAACTGACCAACGGCTGACTCCGGGAAGGCCGAGGCAGAGCTGCTCCGCCCTGGGCTTCCCGGAGTCAGCCGCTGGTCAGTTTCAGCAGCGGCTGACTTGGGGACGCCTGGGGCAGAGCAGCTGGGGTGCTGCCAGGTTGGTCCGGTAGCGCCGCCCCTTGGCGCTGGGGACCAACCTGGCAGCACCCCAGCTGCTCTGCCCCAGGCGTCCCCAAGAGCAACTGGGGTGCTGCCGGGTTGGTCTCGCAGCGCCAGGCGGCGCTACGGACCAACCCGGCAGCACCCAGCTGCTCTGCCGCGCAGGCCTCCGATTCAGCTGCTGCTGAAACTGACCAGCAGCAGCTGAATCGGGGACGCCTGGGGCAGAGCCGGACTATCAGAAGGGGGGGCTATGAGGGGTCTGGGGTGGCATCCCCACACCACCCTAGACCCCTCATAGCCCCCCCTTCTGATAGTCCGGCATATCTGATAATCCGGCACCCCCTGGATCCTAAAGGTGCCGGATTATCGGAAGTTTACTGTAGTTGCCCACCACATCATCAGATGATTCTGATACCCTTAAGGAAATATCTACCCCGAAGTACATGTATCTACTCCGCCTTGGGACTTGAACTTAGTACTATACTCACTGGGTCCACATTTGAACCCTTAGCAACATGCTCTTACACGTTGAAGGTGGAATTCTTATTAGCTGTCATGTCAGTTGGATCAGAGGGAGAGCTAGAACACTCATGGCACGCCCACTTTACATCGTCATTTTCAAGGGCAAGGTCATCTTAAGACCTCACCCAAAATTGTTATCTAAAGTACCTCTTCTTTTCAGTTAAAGAAGGGCTCAGCAACCTATCAAATGGCCTTGTTTTGTTTTTGTCTTTGGCCAAAAATTTTTGAGAGCTTCATCACATGCAAAGCTACTTGTACACATACACAAATATACTGCGGATGATAGACAAATTCTGATCTAAATAAGCAAAATAGGTGATGGAATAAACTGCATCTATTTAGAGTTTTTTTTTTTCCTTTGATTATTCTTTAACAACATAGTTTGATGGTATATTTTGTTGTCACCAAGACATTACATAGTGACTTGTCATATTTAATGATTTGCTTATTATCTTTAAATTGTGTTTACAAATTGGTTTGGTGCAGTAGGGGGCTTGTGCAGGGGATTGAGGTGCAGTAAGGGGTGTAGGAGGGGAGCTCTGAGGTGGTGCAGAGTGTGGGAAGTAGTTTGGTGCAAGCTCAGAGTTGGAGTACAAGAGGGGATGTGAGGTGCAGGATCCCGATGAGATGAACTTACCATGGGCAGCTCCCCACTGGCGGTGCAGTATGGCTCAGGTAGGCTACCTGTATACCATGGCCCAGTGCTGCTCCCAGATGCAGCTGGCTGCTGGCATGTCTCTGCATGCCACTTGGGCTGTGGGCCTCTCTGTACACTGCCCATGCCCGCAAGCATTTCCCAGCCAGTGGGAGCAGTACATGGAGTTATAACCTTCACCCCAGGGGCATGAATAGATGTCAGGAGCTCTTTGCTCCTGGGAGTAGAGAGGGGCTACAGCAGGAGTGGGTCAGAGGCCACTGACCCACAGAGAAATCAGTTGGGGCTGCACACAAGTTAGGAAAAAAAAAACCCCTCATTGACGTGCACCCAAATGAGGTGCACTTCCCACATTTCCTAGTAGATTTTGTGTGCTCCAGCCCTGAGGTGGGTGACGGGAACGGGCAGGGGGGACAGGAGCGCCAGCACAGGCTCCCCAATGCAGGGGGAGCTCTGAGCTTCAGGGGGCAGGTCCAGCATCCAGCCCCTGGGCCTGAGGTTCCCCACCCCGGGGCTATAGCATGCGGGCTGAGCCTGAGCCCTGCTGTGCCACTGGACTTTTAGGTGTCCTCAAGAGAGTAGCCAAAGAGCCCCATGCGGCTCCAGAGCTGCAGGTTGCTGACCCAAATTCAACCAACCAATCCATCTTCCCTCATTCTTCCCTAAATATCATGGGAGTACAGAGAATTCAGTACTTTCATACTTTAGAGGGTCACGTGTGCCTTATTGTTCTATCTTGGCAGAACTCTGCCCTTTAGAAAATGACAGGCTTTTTATTTCCACTGTGGAATGAACTAAAGGTTCAGCTATTTCCAAATAGAAACTATCTAAATGGATTTCTGGGCTAAGTTCTTCTGTCTATGGAAGCACTTACAACCCCCCAATGGGGATCCAAACCTACTCCACCAGATCTCTATCTCAGTATCTTCCTAAACAATGTGCCAATCATGGGCATATGTAGAGCAGCCACTTTGGTGTCCCTTCTCACATTCACAAAATACTATTAAATCAACCAGGGATCAAGATCAGACACATCACCAGGTCTTACTGTTTTATTACGTGCTCATACAATTTTGAAGCCCCTTCCATCTAATAAGGGGTGCTTCTCAACTGGAAGGGGAGCTTCTTAGGGATACTCTTTGAAGGAGAGAAGATGACTCACCCTACATAGTAACTGAGGTTCTTTGAGGTGGATACCCCTATGGGAGCTCCACTGCTTCCTCTGTACTTCAGAGTTCAATTTCCAAACTCTACGGGTACGTCTAGACTCTGCTGAATTTTTGAAAGAGGATATTCAAATTCTACAATTTCACTTTCGAGAAAAACCCACTTTCAAAAGTAAGATTGTGGAATTTGCATATCCTCTTTAGAAAATTCAGCGTAGTCTAGACGTACCTGTCCATTAGAGAAGGAAAAAAGGGGGATCTCGTTGTTCGTACTTGATAGGTGTTGACAACTGCACAAGACAGGGAGGGCGCATGCTTGATCCAGTTGAGCACTGCCACTGAAATTCTTCAGGCAAAGCACAGGGGACACAAGTTCACTTGCAGTGGAGCACCTACGAGGACACCCATGTCAAAGAATCTCAGTTACTGCAGGGATTGAGTAACCATGTAAAACTCCTGTTGACTACGTTGGCAGCAGAAATAGGCCAATGCTGAGCAATTCTGAAAATCCCACCCTTCCTCTTTGAAGTACTAAGAGTATAATATTGTTATTTTATTGCATTCAAATCTCAATTAAATTCCTGAATCATCCCGTGACAATATACTCAAGTTAATAGTATTGAGTATATTTGAAAAATACATTCTTGGCTATCCTGTCTCTAATCTCTGCTCTAACTACTAGACTCTTCTTCCAGAGTAAGATGTTGAACCCAAAAACCACCTCGCTACCAGGCGCTCCTTGAGATCAAGTGGAAGGGGTATGTGCTGTGGATTTAAAGATCCAGGTTCAAGCCCTGCTAATAGTGCATGTGGGAAAAAGAGTACATGTTCTTTTAATTAAGACTATCAAAAGGTGTAAGGGAATAGAATGGATATGGCATAAGTAACCTTAATTCTGGCATTTCCTAACTTTTGACCTATGTGAAATGCAAGGGGTTGGTTTGTTTGTTGTATATGTTCATCCCTTATGGCCTTATTTGGCATCTCCACAGTGTCTGTGTGTAAAAGACAGGTCTGAAAAGTATCGTCTTTTCCAAGGGATCTGCCTGGGATGGAGTAGGGTGGTTATATTACAGGTTCTCTAGCCTGCCCACCTAAGCCCCCACAGCCTCCAAGTCCTGTGCTTTGCACTCTCATCTGAACCCTGCATTGCTGTTTGGCTGAACTGTTCTTTCTAATATCTGTCTTTTCATCTACATCAAACCTTTTTGAGTGGCTACTGTGAACACATGCGTTGTGACAGATAAGATTAGTTTTGCTTATGCTTGTTAACCTGATTCATTTCCAAATATGTAATAACGTGGGAGTTCATAAAGGAGAGTCATGTTGTCATAGTAAAAATTAGTCATATCATAATCCTGAACTAGTGGCAAGATTTGGTCAATCCTGAATGGCTTTGACTGATTCCTGCAAGGTACCGAGTAGCCTTAAATCCCACTAGCTTCAGTGAGAATTGAGGGTTTGCAGTAGCTTACATGACTGAACCATTAATTGCATGTATCTGTGTTACTCGTGTATGTGGTTATTGCTCATGGCAAAAAAGGGAAATTCCCTTTAAATGTTTGTACAAGAGCTATTTTTCCAGGTACTGCTAGGAGTGGCCCTTAAATCTGAATAAATATTTTAGACAATCTTCAGAGAAATTGGAAAAAAATATTTCACGGGATCCTCTTTCCCTTGATATTGTATGATTTGGAGAGTTTTTATTATTGTACCCCCCCAATTCTTATATGCGGTTGAACAAAAATGTCAAAAGATTCCATTTTTAATGTCTAAGAAAAAGATCTAAGTGAAACTGAGATCTGTGGGAGATAAATTTCCTATGTTAAAAGGAAGTGTCTCTGTTTCACATAAATGCTAGCAATAGTATCACCAGTAACTCAATTAGATTGCGTGTGAAATTTATTACCCTTCTTTTCACATGGGATTCTTTTTTCTTTCCCAGGGAACTTTAGTGGAAAATAATATTACATAGTTGCAGTTATTATCTTAAAGTCAGGAAGGTGGGAAAACGCTGCTTTTTGCTGTGTGCTTACCAGAACGGTTCAAAATTTTTCTCACTGGCTAGTGATGTGGATTATTCTACCAGGGATAAGGAAGCCTGGTTGATTGTTGGCATAATTCAGTATTAGTTAGGCTTAGCTTTCACAATATGCAAATACACATTGTGGGACTTCACTGCTTTACGTTGAATAACGATAATGCCTAGTTCTTAGCATTTTTAATCAGTAAATCTCAAAGTGCTTCTCAGAGGAGGCAAGTATCTTTATTCCCATTTTGCTGATAAGGAAACTAAGGCCAGATCAGTGAAGACACTTGTTACTGAGTAAGTGTTAGAGCCAGGAACAGAACCCAGGTTACCCGAGATCCAAAACCGTATTCTACCCACCTTATGCCTATGCCTTAATTTTACTATCTATAAAAGTGAGGATAATAATTACCTACATCACAGAGGTAGCGTGTGACATAATTATAGGTGTAGGCAGCATTGCCTATTGACATTTCCTGATATCTCCATTATAAGACCCTATAATTTTGCCAAACATAAATTGTTGGGCTGAAATTTTCCATGCTGGGTATCTAGCTTGAGCTAAATTATTCTGGAAAGTATAAGCAAAAATTGTTCAACTATCTCGGAGGACAAGATTGGGGGAATTGTTTTGCCCATGTTAACAAATTGATTATAAGTGGGCTGTGCCCACGAAAGCTCATGATACCATCTACATGTTTTGTTAGTCTATAAAGTGCTACCAGACCATTGATTGTAAGTTATTATGTATTTAGAACAATTACTGTGTTTGTGCTTTGGAGCAGGGACTTGATATTTGGGCGGGGGTGACTGTTGTGTCAGGGATATGCCTTTTGCTATTCCTGTAAAAATTCAACAAAGTTTGGCAAACCTTTGAAAAATCTCTGTTGAAATATGCTTAAATGTATTAGTGGATAAATTCTTGTAAGGCAGCTGAATTCTCTGAAGATTCCATCTATGCTGAGCAAGCTCCCAGCCATAGCAGCAGGGGTTGAGCAGGACTTTCCATGAAATTTCTGTTCCTGGCTGTTGCAATCCTGGTTGGAGGCTGGATATAGAAACTAAGAACTGGAAGAATCTCTCTCTCTCTCCTGTGCTGTAAAGGCTCCCCCTGCTGGTGCATAGACAATGCAGAGGAGGAAGCATTTTGGCTCAAGTGCACTGGAGAAAAGAGACGGGCCTGTGGGTCAGGGGAGTACAATGGGGCAAAAAGCATAGGATTAGGAACTGGTATAGGGGAGGGAAAATCTGGGACTGGCTGGGCAAGGAGACCCTGACTGGGACCGTTAAGAGGGACATGCGATGACTGGGAGCCAATGGTAGGAAAAATGTATCAGATGAGGAGCTGATGGCATGGAAAATGAGACCAGCTAGACAGGGAGGGAGCCTCTAGGAGGCTGGAGGGACTGGGATGAAGAGGCAAAGTGTGTGGGGGAAGTGAGAGACTGGGTCTTGGAGCCAGTTGAGGAAGAAAGAGGGAGAAGAGAGATTGGATGAGGAATTGTGGGGAACTGAGACTGACTGGACAAGGGGCCTAAAGCAGTGTTTCACAACCTTTTTTTATAAAGTACTCTTTCAAAAAAAATAAGTACCCCCTTTTTAAAAAAATTAAGTCCCCGTCCCCCGTCCCCCCCCCAGTACCTACAGTTTTCAGACACCATTTTTTCCCCCTACCATTGTAACACATTTGTTTAAACAACTTAATCGTAGCTGGGCAGGTGATTAAATTTTTGGGTGTAAAAAGTACAAAAATAATAAAGCGCTGTAAAACTTAAAAATTCAGTTTTCTCCACATTTCAGTTGTGTTGACGTACCCTCCTCCCCAGACTTCTCTCAAGTACCCCTAAGGGTACTCATACCACTGGTTGAGAAACACTGGCCTAAAGCATATGCTGGCACAAGGAGCCTAGGCAGGAAAACCTGGGACTGACAGAGTGGGAGGTGACAATAACAGAAACAGTGTGGGTTTATAGAAGATGGCACTGTGAGTCTTCAGTTACAGATAGTTACTGTTTTTTCCATGGGACTCCTAGTTTATTCAGTGTACAGGATGGACCTACTGAGGGACAAGTCAAGGTTGTTTTGTAAAGGAGGCTGCTAGTAGAATCCATACCTCACTTTTTGCAGAAGTTGGAAGGGGACGGGACAACAGGAAGCAGAAAGAGAATCTTATTGTTAAAGTAAATGAGTGCTGCACTGGAGATCTACATTCTATCCATGCATCTGCCACTGAGTTCCACTGTGATGCTGGATAAGACACTGAAACCAAATTTTTCATAGGTCACTAATTGTATGCTACTTATTTTATGGATGCCCAACTTGAGACCATGGAATGTCATTTGCAGAAGCACTGAATGAGAGCTGCTATTTGACCATTTAAAGCGCTGTATAATACTAAGAACTGTGAAAAGTCAGGCACAGATTGAGCACAAATAATTAGTGAATACTGTCTGACCTTAATCTCTGTTTACCATCTTGAAAATAATACCCCCCAATCTCACAAGGGTGTTATGAAAATAAAATCATTAACATTAGTGAAACACCTATTGCTGTGATGAGCATCATAGAAAAGTTGATGAGGAAGTTAGTTTGCATTCAGAGCAGTGCTTGAATTTTGTGTAGTAAATAAAGCAACGGGGTCACATTGAACAATGATGAGAAAATAAAACAATTAAAAGCTGCTCATTCGGTAAGTATTGTCCATCCCATGAACTGAATGAGGCAGGAACATTGGGGGGAAGGCTATGTGATTACATAAATAAAGAACATACCATAATACATACACACAAATGGGTTGAATTAAACGTGCACAGGCAGCAACATTTTTGTCAATTTTTTTAACTTTTGAGTTCTTGTCTTTGCAATCTTAATGTTTTAACACAGGGGTTATTGTATGTGTAATTTGTAAGGCCCTACCAAATTCACTGTCCATTTATGTCAATTTCATGGTCATAGAATTTTAAAAATTGTAAATTTCATTATTTCAGCTATTAAAATTGGAAATTTCAGTGTTGTAGCTTTTAGGGGTCCTGACCCAAAAAGAACTTGTGGGCGGGGAGGTGCAGTACTGATAACCTAACTTCCGTGCTAGTGCTAGCGCTAGCAGTAGCATTGCCTTCAGAACTGGAGAATGGCAAGCTGCTGGCTGAGAGCCCAGCTCTGAGGGCCGAGTCACCAAAAGCAGCACCACAGAAGAATGGCATGATATGGTATTGCCACCCTCCCTTCTGCACTGCTACCTGCAGAGTCAGGTCCTCAGTAAATAGCTGCTACTCTCCAGCTGCAATACCATACCATGCCAGCCTTCTGCCACTGCTCTCTGGTCACCTAGCCCTGAACGTAGCATAGTAGAAAGGGTGGCAAAACCATAACCCCTCCTCCCCCCCAAAAAAACTGTGACTCTTCTACAACACCTTTTGGGGCAGAACCTCCAATTTCAACAATTTCAGAAATGCTGGTTTCCCCAGATAAAAAAACACACACGCACAGACACAAAAACAGATCTCACGGTCTGACACATTTTTCATGGCTGTGAATTTGGTAGGGCCTTAGTAATTTGTGATTGTTTGTTTGTGAAATGCTTTGTTGCCCAAAATAAGGTGCTGCAGAAATGTAAAGTATCTCTCGTATTTAAAATGTATATTAAAATTTAGTTTCAGATAATGTACATAAGTGTAGCAAATTAATGATGAAATTAAACGTTTTTGCATTGTATGTATAACCTGCTTGTAATTAGGGATGTTAGCATATAATCATGTAAATGATTAACTAATAAGCCTTGCAAGAAAGCAGTGAGCAATGTTTCAGAGGTCAATTGCTAATTTTAAACATCCAAGGTAATATTCTATGAATTACCAGTAGGGATGTTAGATGTCACTTAATTTAATAATCGTGTAACTGCACCAAATCTTAGTTGTTGCATGATTATTTGATGGTCCCCAGGGGTGGAATTGGCAGCCACTGCACTCATGGCCCCACTCCTGGGGAGCCCCCTGCCACCCTGTGCTGCTCCCTCTGACACAAAGGCAGCAGCATGAGGCAGCAGCAGCACAGAGGGTGAGTGGGGCAGGCAGGAGCTGGTACACATGGGGAACCAGCTTTCTAGCCAGCTCCCAGTGCATATTGGCTCCTGTGGAGCCATCTCCCCCACATAACCCCATGCTGCTGCCTCTCCATCAGAGGAAGCAGCATGGGGTTGGGGCAGGCAGGAACCTATACGTGTGGGGAGCCGGCTTTTCAGCCAGTTGTCCTCATGTGACGACTCCGCGGAGCCGCCTGTCCCCCCTCTCCGCTCACTGCCTCCCACAGAGGAAGCTGTTGCTCGGGGGGGGGAACAGGTGGGATATTTCAGAGGCAGCTGCGTGGGTGGGGAAACAGGCGGGATGCTGGAACACCCTCTGTCTGCAGCCTGACCAGGCTCACCACGGACAGAGGCTGCTCCGTGGTATGCCAGCGCAGCCTCTGTCTGTGAAGAACTTGGGCCCCGCAGATGGGGACTCCTGCCATGGAGCATCCTTTGTCCACAGTGGAGCTTCTGTCTGTGGGGAGCTCAGACCCACCCCACAGACAGAGGCTGCTGCTGCCTCATGCTGCTGCCTTTGTGTCAGAGGGAGCAGCACAGGGTGGCAGGGGGCTCCCTGGGAGTGGGGTCATGAGTGCAGTGGCTGGGGACCATCAAATAATCTTGTAACAACTAAGATTTGGTGCAGTTACACGATTATTAAATTAAGTGACATCTAACATCCCTACTGGTAATTCATAGAACATTACCTTGGGTGTTTAAATTTAGCAATTGAACTCTGAAATATTGCTCCCTGCTTTCTTGTGAATGTATAAAAACAGAAAACCAAATTTGGCTGCTACACCAATGTAAATCTAGTGCAGTGGGATAGGCAAAGCTGATTGTCATCAGTAGGTTATCCAGATTCACATGTAGACTAAAAATAGAATGTCTCACTATCTTTAGAGGGAGGAATGTAAGCACTGCAAATGATGTTGGAGTTCATTAAAATGAAATGATTGAGAACCCTGAATTCTAAACTGAAATTGCAGGGTTTGCTTTTACTTTTATTCAAATACTTACCTAGTTTTTTTTTCCATCCAGGAGATGAATGAAAGTTTTCAAAGAGAAAACAACAACAAAGAAAAATGAAAATGTAAGAAAATGACTGCGATTTGACTCAACATTTTGTAGTAATAATCATAAAAAGTACAGGTATATTAGTCATATCCTCTAAAGAGCTTCTTGTAAAGCAACTTCACCTCTTGTAAGTACTCCCATGTGATTAGTTTAATAAGGAATCTCTTCATTTAAAAATGAATTTTTTAAAAGAAAGTGAATTTTTTGTGCCCAGGAAAATTGCTGAATTAATAGCTCTAAAAATTGAAGTCAGTCATCTGTGCCTGATCTTCAGAGTTGCTGGGTATTAAAAAGTCCTTGTAAAGAACTTAACAGAGGCAATTACTTCCAGAATACTACAGCAATTTCATGGGTCTTATGGTACCTAGAAATTATGGTACATATTCTTGAGAACAATTTACTGGCATTTTATATATGATTAACAATATACAGACATAGAGTAGTCCTGTAATAATGAGCACCTACACCTCCTATTGACTTAAATTGAAGTTTTGAGTGCTAAGCATTTCCGATAATCAAGCCACCTCTATTTTTATCTATTCAACCGATAACAGCATGAGGAGAATAACACTGGTCAATGAAGTTAGTGGTACTGTCCCCTACCATGTTTCTATTTGTAATGCTGACCAAGCCAGATGATACAATAAGAAATAAAAAGACCAACAGCTCAGTAAGTCACTCCTTTATTATATTACGCAATTGTAAATTAAATCTCTGGCAAAAAATGCAGAAATGAATGCACTGAGGCTATGTCCAGACTACATTGCTTTTCAGTGATCCCAGAGGTATTTTTTCGAGAAAGCGGACACTCTCTTTTGCCATCCCTGTAAACCTTGTTCTACGAGGCATAAGGGATGTGTCGAAAGAGCACTTTTTTCCAAAATTTGGCGCTGTGTAGGTGCGCCAACTTTCGGAAAAGCCTCTTTCGAAAGTAAATCAGAAAAAGATATGCAACTTGCGTACCACAAATTGCGTATCTTTTTCTGATTTAACTCTGCAGTCTAGACATAGCCTGGGTCTCCTAGTCTGGAAGAGAATCTGTTGGAGAATGGGAGTAGGTGATTGCAGGGTTTCTAGATTTTCCTATGAGAGGGTGACGTTAATGAGAAATCCGGGTTTGTGAACTGTTCTGCATTGTTAAAGCACCGGGTCCACTACATTACAGGGGGAACTTGTGAAGTGCTACAAACCACTAGACAAAGTCATTCAATAATTTGAAGTGTACTGTGGTTAATCTGTGAAGTAGTAAATCTGCTGCTCTCCACTCTTTAGCACTAGAGAGAAGTAGAGGGGGTTGGGGTTCCAAGCAGTTTGGATGCCAGAGGCAGAAGCATGAGAAGTTGCTGTGAAGAGAGCAGGTAGTCTGAGAAGTGGGACTGAACTCTTGAGTGCTAGTCAGAAAAGTAGCCTGTTGCTGTCTGTAAGCTAGGAGTAGCAGCGCCAGCAAATGCAGCCTCAGCCTGCAAGTGGGACTCATGAGACACCTTTGTGCGGAAGCAGTAGGAGGACTGCATAAGGGAGTCCTAAGGGTTGTTACTTTTATACCCCTGCATAGGACGACATGAAGTGAGCTAGGAAAAGATTGCCCACTAAGGAGGACCCCTATTGCTTGGAGTAGCTACAGCACTTGAGTCTTAGCTTTTGATACATGGAACATGCTACCAGACAGCTAGATGAAATTAGTATATACTTTCATCCTTAGTGAACACCTGCGGAATTCACTTACATTACTTAAACCCACGAAGGTGCACTACAGCACAAGCAACTAGCTGCCAGTTGAGCCCATTGACTATATTACTACAGATCTACAAATAAAACTGTATCACATGAACAACGAGCTACTTTGAGAATTATTTGTTATAAATGATGGATTTAATCAAGGTTACAATGAAAAATAGGCTTGACTTTGCAAAGAACATTATTATAGGACTTGTAAAAACAGTCCTTACCAAAATGAGTGGTAAGGAGGAAGCAGCAGTAAATCTGATTTAAAAGCCATACTAAGTCATAAAAACACAATACAATGTACTAAAGTCACAGAGACCAGGTTTATTTGCAGTGATTGATGAAGCAGTTATAATATGCTACAAAGAAGACCAGCATAAGGTTGTGATATCATGCATTCAGTAAAAACAACCAATTTGCAAAAATATATCCTATCACAAATTCCAAAAGAGCATAAAAGCAACATGCATGGACAAAACTACAGCTGGTAGACAAAACTCTGCCAATGATACAGAAACAGAGTTCACGTCTGGATTTCTTAATTCTGTTACCAAGCAAGATTCTGCAACAGATTGAGGATGACACTGGAAATAAATGAGCAAAAAGTGGATTTCCAAACAAATATTGGAGCCGAGTGCAACATGATCACAGTAAACATAATAAAAAAGCATAATGACCACATACTAATAAAGTGAAAATATTTGTCCATTTCATGTAACTTCTAATGAACTCAATACCATGTGGTAGTTTGAAATATTGGAGTATGAAGTCGCTCCCACATACTACTTTCTTGTAACCCTTGACATTCAATTTAATGGGGTCAGGAAATGTGAACCACTCTTTCCAACATTCCAAAGTCACATGTTTATTAAAAGCAGAAGCAGTGTGAGCTTCTCCACATTGCCTTGCCATTAGAGTTTATATTAGCCCCATCTGAATTCCTTAAGCTGTAAGAGGGCTGTTGACTCTTAATGCCCAGTCAGCTCAAGTGTCTGTAAGCCTTCTATGTATGGTGATTGTTGTGGATTCATCTAATTACTTTATTTTTTATCACTCCAAACATTCTGAAGAGATGGGTAGATGGCAGGCATCAAAATTTTGCTGTGTACTGTACTATGGCTGAGACTAGCAGTTTTCAAACTGTGGGTAGGGACCCACTTTTAATGGGCTCACTAGCGCCAGCATTAGATATTCTGGGAACCAGGGCTGAAGCCCCACCTCTACCTCAGCTGCACTTGGGCTGCAGCCCACTCCTGGGCGATGTAGTAAATGTTGTCGGAAGGGGGGCTGTGGTCCAATGAAGTTTGAGAACCTGTGGACTAGATAATTCAAATCATAGTCGCCTATCAAAAGTTGCCATTTCACCTGGCAATGGAGGAAATTCTGACCATGTGGCACCAGTTAGAATCTGCAGCCTGCTGTGTTAGGGGATGTAGCCAAAAAAAAAAAAAAAAAAAAAATCATTGTATCTGAGCATCAAAGACATTGACAGAATATGATTGAGATTATAATCCACATGGCACCGATTAACATTTTAGAGATTTTTTTTTTATCCTCACTGTGCACTGTAACATTTTTCATTTTAGCCGGAAGTGGGTTGTTCTGAGGGTGGCACTCTGGGGGTATGTCTACACAGCAGGGCTAAAGCTGAATTAAGCTACGCAACTTCAGCTGCATCAATTGCATAGTTTAAGTCAAAATATCTTAATTTGGCTTTTGGTGCTGTCTACACAACAGGAAGGTGAAGGAAGAGCACTCTTCCTTCGACTTCCCTTACTCCTCATGAAATGAGGGTTACCTTTAGTCGGACTAAGAAGTCCTCCTCTAGCTCGACATTATTTCAAAATAAAGACTTGTAGTGTAGATGTGCATTTTGTTTTCTTGGAATAACATGAGTAGTTATGAAATGATGCTGCTGTGTAGATGTACCCTAAGTTTCATGTAGGAGTGAAACTGGACTACATACGCAGAGGAGGAAGAGAGAACAAAATAAATGAGATACAGAGGACTATATCAATGGGTATTTTGATCTCAGTTGGAATTTCTCATTTATTGTGTGGTCTGTTTCACTCATGTTTCATATTCTTTATCTTTGGTTATCATATATGTCTCTGCCGCCCCCAACTCCTCTTCCTTCCATTGTTTTCTCTTAGCTTTGTTTTTTCTGTTCTCTTCACCTCAGGCTTTTGTATGTATCATTTAACATTGTTGATGCAAGTAAGCTATCAGGTGGGAAACTGACAGGTAGAACTTCCTTAAAAGGTGGGTGGCTCTATTTTTTTAAATGAGCACCAGAAAACAGAAACAGTGCCACATGCTGATAGAAATGCAGTTCTGCAGTTACTGTTATAATGAATAGGGGGTTGTTCTTATCCTTTATTATGTATTCAAGTTTTTTTTATTTCCTTTTTTATTTTATTCCTTGTTGCTTTGTGTTTCCAGAACTTCAGGCTTCCCTCCTACCAGCTGGAGTTGGAATATGTTGACTTGAATAGTGTGTGTGTCTGTGTGTATTTATTTAAGAAGGGGCAGCATTAAAAACAGGCTTTTAGAAGGAGGGAGAGGCCTGGTTATTGAAAAGGGCCCAGGGCTCTTGGCTGTTGTTGTGGCAGTGGCGGCAGCCAGAACCCCAGGCCCTTTAAACTGCCACTGGAGCGCTGAGCTACACATTCTGTGTGGCGCTGAAGGCCTGGCTAGGGAGGCTAGCCTCAATCCGGTCCCTTCTACCTGAGGCCCTGCCCCTTCTAAGGGCATGGAGAACACCCCCCCCCCCCCCCCCCAAAAAAAAAAAAACTTGCTCAGGGGTCTGGCAAGTCAGTTGAAAAGGTGGAGGAGGCAGATTGGCTAATGTGAAGTGGAAGTAGAACCAAAGGGTATCACAATAATGGTCCTGAATTCCTTGGGTAGGACAGGTCAGGCTAAGACTCTAAGGATAATAGATGAGTAATCTCTGAAATGTTTGGTAAAGTGCATGTCAGAGGTAGGACTTGTGTTGTGAACCAAGTCACCTTGTAGATAGCACTGGAAATAGAGAAACATTTTATTTACATGATACAAGATATGTATGGCCAACTAGCCTTTTTACTGCTCCATGTTACCTTGTGTGGCCCCCTGCAGAAATAGACCTCAGAGCCAGAAACAGCGGTGCCAATCATTTGAGCTAAAGGAGAATTTCCATTTGCTGTTAATAGTATGGGGCCGATGACACCCAAATAATAGGCAGTATGTTTCAAGAAGAGGGGTAAATTTAGATATGGACATTTTCTAGGCAGATATAATAATTACACTGAAAACTTTTACAGTAAATGCTCAACTAAAAAAGTTGTTTGAAATCCCAGACCATTTGGACAATATGCGTATGGCTTTAAAAGGCCAGTTTTGAGATGAGCTTACCTATGTGACCAAAACTATTAGATTATTTAAAAGCAAATATTTTTCTCCACTTCATGCTGGTTGTTGTTGTTGTTGTTGTTTTTTTTAACACTTTATTTAGCTTGAGCATTGAAATTAGACTTTTTTAAACTTTTTTACTTTTTTGGTTGTTTTACAACATTGTGTTTTTTGGCATGTTAAAGGAATGAGTATTTTTTCTAAAGTATCATTCTTTGGGTTGGTTAGTTTGAAAGTCAGTTGATCGTCAGTTTTCCAAAGTTATGTGATTGCTGATATCTGGCAGTTGACATAGATTAATATTCAATGAATTTTGGTGGTGTTTCACCTTGGTGGAAAGTAAGGAGTTATGTGGGGAGGGGAAAACACCGTGAGGCTTTTTTTCTGTGTCTGAGATGAGGGTAGAAGATCAATACTCATTTGGAAACTTGCATAAAGGCAGAACTTTTTAATAGGATGATTATCCATCTCTAAGCTCCCCTTGTCTTTATAACCTGTGTTCTATTCTACCATAGAGGGTTGCTATATGAGCTTTGCAGATCTCTCTCTCTATCTTGCATTCACCACTGTTCCTCCCACTGGGTTCTTTGGTAAAGGGCACCTAATACATACATTGTACTGTGGAATTTTCCAACAGGTCTCAGAACAGTGGCCTAAAAATTGAGTGCCTCTGAGGTTGCTGGTTTATACTACATCTTAACGTTTGTAAGCAAACAATTTTTAGCCTTATTAATACTATTCAGTACTTTTGAACTTTGTGGTACGTGTTGGAGCAAGCATTGGCTAATGAATAATAAATCTTTTTTCTCTTGAGTGCATTAAGTATGATGACATTGTTTTGTTAATGCCACAAAAACCCTATAGTTTAGAAGTTTACAAACATCACTTGTTTATGTCGATGGCCGTATGAAGTATATTTTCAAATCCAACATGGAATCAGTTCTTCCCTGCAATAATGTTATAATCCACTATCATCTGATAGCACTTGTATATGCTTTTGTACATTCTTTTTCTTAGTGTATGAGCCAAATTTTAATCTTTAGTATTTGATGCTGAGATTTAATAAACTGTTTTCTGGCAACTTCTGCAATTGTGCTGGCTTCAGAGGTAGAGACTTTGCCTTTGTCCTGGAGTTTGCTTGTACAGTCGAGGGGGAGGGTAGTCCTTTGCACAAGCCATACTTTCCATATTTTTCTCTGCCTAGGCATTTGCAGAAAGTGCTCCATCTGTATTACAGATGGAGAGGGCACGCCATCTTTCTGTTCACCCCAGCAAGAAAACGACGTAGGAAGTTGCTGTTCACCAATTATAAGCCAATTCAGTTGGCGTAGACGAGCCTAGTGCTAGGAGTAACTTTGATCGGTGGGAGAAGTCATTATACTTCATTTGTCAGCTATCACTTACCTAAACTGGGTAGCCTCCGGCCAATAGCATTTTGGCCCACCAGAGTCTGCCTGCCTCATTGGATATGTGAGACTAAGACAAAATCCAAAAAGCAGACTACAAATTGAGTCCTAGGCAAAATAATTTTAGAAAGCAACCACTGTTTCTTCTTCGAGAGGCGTCCCTGGGGGGTGCTCCACATTAGGTGTTGAGCGTCCCAGCCCTTCTCGACAGATTTTTCTTAACAGTGCATTGGGGGCTGCACATGCGCAGTGCGCACGATCCTCCCCCGGTGCTATCGCGTGTGCGAGGGGCCCCCCCCACCTTCAGTTCCTTTCTACCATCCCTGGCTTCAGACGGAACTCTTCAGTGCTCTCGCAACAGACTTCTCGTCACAGTTTATTCCCTTCAATAGTTGTTTAGAATTAGTTTTATCTCCACAGTTCTTGTTACTTCTCTTACTTGTTAGAGTTAGTTATATTTAAAAAAAAAAAAGACGTCTGCAGTCTCGAACTGCTATGTCTGACTACTGAGTTCACCCGGCTTCAAAGGCTGCATACTCTGCAAGGACTCAATGCCGGTCTCTGAGGGCCATGATAAATGTATAAAGTGCCTGGGGCAGTCACATTCACAGCACGACTGCCAGCACTTCGCTAAGCTAAAAAACGCGAGTGCGCAAAGATAGAGAGCTGCGCCTGAAAATGTTCCTCATTGACAAGGGCAAACAACATACCTCGAGACCGGGCTCGGGTCAGAGCGATATATCAAAAAGACAAACATCCTCTAAGCCATCAAAGGCAAGGGCAATCTCTGTGAATCAGCAGCCCCTAAAGTGCCACGCTGAGGGAAAGAAGTCAGACCACTCAGGCAATAACCACTTGAGCACGTTTGACCGCCCAGGTACTTTCGGCGAGCACCGAAAGGGCAATAAAAATGTAAAAAAGTCTGCCCTCACTGAGGCAACAGGTCTTCCCGTGCCTGCCCACACTCCGCGCTGTCTAATATATCAGTGCTTGCCCTCCCACCGACCATAGGAGCTCTTCCCGCTCCCATCACTGCACCTGGGAATCTCCTCACAGATCAGCCTCAGGTGAACGCTGCCTCAGCAATGCAGAAAGTTTGTTTACAGTCAGCAGAGCTATCCATGCCCGCATACTCCCCTCATTAGCTACAAGGATCACAAAGACCTGGCAATTTCTTCCACTTTACATTCGCCTATTCTGACTGATAACATACATCTTTAATCTCCATGCTCTGATTATTCTGACTCCCCCTTCTCCCCCTCTCAGGGAATGAGGAAGACTGTTTGCCTGCTTTTTCACCTTAGCCATGTACGGAGGGTTCTATACTATCTGCTTATCAGCAAAAACCAGATTTTCTCAGAGCTCAAATGGTTCCCTGGGCTCCTTATTTTTTGGATGCCCCCCCCCCCCCCCCAGTGGCAAATGTTCAATCAACCCCCTCAACAGTATAGAAAAAGACCATGTAAGACCAAGCATATGGTGAAGCCCTGCTCTCCCTTAACCCTGTCACCCCATAGCTCTGAGGGGAAATGACAGTGAAAGCCAACGCAGCCTCAGGTATGGAGGAGGCAATGCTGCCACCTACCACTCATAGCACTGACGATCTCTGCTCTTTCCAAGATTTATTTAAAAGAGTTGCTAATGATTTGAATGTATCTATGGAAGAAGTCAGGTTTCTCAACATGAACTTACTAACATTCTCCAGACCAGAACAGCAACAAAAAGTGCACTCCCTATTAACTCAGCTATCGTGGAGCCTGCTAAAATCCTATGGCAAACACCTGCATCCATTCCACCAACATGCAGGAAAGCTGATCAATAATACTATGTTCCCTCCAAGGGTTCCCAGTTTCTCTTTTCACACCCTCCACCCAATTTCTTCATAGTAGATGCTGCACAGCAGACAAACAAACAACAAAATCGTTCCACCCCGTCTGAAAAGGACAATAAACGTTTGGACTCCTTTGGAAAGAAGGTTTATGCCTCGGCCACTCTTCAGATGAGGGTGGCAAACTACGCTGCCTTACTCAGTAAATACGAATTCAATAATTACACAAAATTCAATACTTTTATTGAAGACATCCCTGATAGCAAAAAAGCACAGTTTAAGGCTCTCATCTCAGAAGGCCAGGTAATATCACAAATAGCCCTGCAAGCCGCACTTGACACAGCAGATACAGCTACGAGGACTACGGCAACAGCTGTCACTATGAGATGAGCCTCATGGTTTAATTCTTCTGCCTTTCTCTGCCAAGTACAACCATCGGTAGAAGATCTTCCGTTCGATGGAAAAAAGCTGTTTTCAGCAAAGACCAATGAGTTGCTCCAGTCGATGAAGGATTCCAGAGCCATATTGCGGTCACTCGGTATCCAAACCCCTATGATGAGATCAAGACAGTACAGATACCAACCGTATCAGAGACCTACGTACCCTCAATTCACTTACCAATATCAGAGGCAAGACCATACCCCATACTACCAGAGGGGGTGGAACAGGCAACACAGATGTCGTCCTCAGACCAATAACCCCAACCGCTCATCCCAATCCAACAAGCAAATTTTAAACAGCAGTCGAGATGTAAAACTACACCATATACACCAGAGCTTGAGATTGGTTCCAAACCTTTCCATTTTTGTTAATTACCATTTATATCAAATTGGGTAGCTGTTACCACTGATAAGTGGGTAATTGAAACTATCTCCCTAGGTTACACCATCCCCTTTCTCTCCCCACCTCCTCCCCAACCACCTACCCCATCCCTCTTCAGGGACCCCCTCAACGAAATCATACTACAACAAGAGGTGGACCACCTGCTCCAACTAGGAGCCATAGAACTAGTACCCAACAAGTTCCACGGAACCGGTTTTTACACTCATTATTTTCTTGTGGAAAAGAAAACAGGCAGCTGGAGACTGATCCTTGAGCTTCGGTTACTAAATAAATACGTACTGTGACAGAGCAGGGGTGATACAGCAGGTTCAAGAGCTTGATGGAAGGGGAAAGAGGCAGAGAGAGTCAGCAATCCTGGCTCATTAGGGGCAGCTGAGACAGGGCGGCTGCAAAATCAATTAAGGCCCAGGTGAAACCAATTAGGGCTGCCTGGAGGCCTATTTAAGAACCCTCCCTGTGGGTGGTGGGGGGAGAGCTGGGAAGGAGTTTGGAGAGTTGTGGGAGTGTGGAGTGAATTGAGAAGGAGTCTGGATAACTGAGAGAGTGTGGAGAGCCGTAGAGGAGTTTTGGAGAGTGGAGGAGGAGTTTGGAGAGAGAAAGACACCGGAGGAGCCAAGAGAACAGCATCGACCTTGTTAAAAGACTACAGGGAGACGACAAATCTCAAACCAAGGCGAGTAAGCCATATTACTGTGACTTCTAGACTGTGGGACAGTGGGCTGAACAGGGGTCAGGGGCCCAGAAGTGGGACTGACCCTGCCACAATACGGAAACAAAAATTCAAAATGGTCACCCTAAATACCATTATCCCAGCTCTGGAGTCTGGTGACTGGTTTTCTTCTCTCGACTTACAGGACGCATATTTTCATGTATCCATTTGCCCCTCTCATAGGCGTTTTCTCCGTCTTCACTTTAGGTCTCCAACACTACCAATACTCAGTACTTCCGTTCGGTCTCTGCACTGCACCCAGGGTATTATGAAGGTGCTAGTGGTTGCTGCCACTCACCTCTGAAAACAAGGAATCACGATCTATCCGTACTTAGACTGCCTTATCAAAGCAAGGACCAGTCAAGACTGTTATCAAGATACCATCACCGTGCTAACCTGCCTTCACTCATTAGGCTTCCTAATAAATTACGGCAAATCAACACTCACACCAACGCAAACAATCCAATTCCTCAGAGCTCAGCTCAATTCGATTACAGCCAGAGCCTCTTTGCCTACAGAAGGATTCATTCGCATCAGTCAACTTGCAAAATCGCTTCAAGAGATGCCAATAGTAAGGGTTTACGACTGCCTTCAACTCTTAGGTCACATGGCATCATGCAACCCTGTGGTCCCAAATGCACGTCTTTTTATGAGATGCCTCCAAGGTTGGCTCCTACTCAAATACAAGCCACACGACCATCATATGACCAAAATGCTCACGCTACCACAACCAGTGAAAGCATCCATACACTGGTGGACAAAATCACCCAACCTGTGCGTAGGCATCCCCTTTCAAACCCTAGACCTCTCTATAGTTATCACTACAGATGCATCCCTTACGGGATGGGGTGCCCATACAGAAGGCCGCACAGCACACGGCCTATGGTCCCTGGCAGACCACATGCTCCACATCAACGCCCTCGAACTCAGGGCAGTTCGCCTGGCATGCCAAGAACTGCTGCCCAAGGTCACAGGGATCCATGTAAAAATATATACAGACAACACCGCATGCATGTCCTATATAAACAGGCAAGGCAGCGCCCGATCATGCACTCTATGCTCGGAAGCTATAGCACTTTGGAATTGGTGTCTAGCCTGAGACATTCACATATCCGCTTGCCACCTCCCTGGGGTCCTCAATTCCACGGCAGATGCCCTCAGCAGAGCCCTCGCACAAGAACACTAATGGGAACTCGACTATGCACTCCTCAGCAACATATTCAATCAATGGGGTTTCCCTAGATTTATTTGCCACAGCAACCAACAAAAAATGCCCAAGTTATTGCTCCAGGGCGGGCATGGGGAAAGAATCTTCCAGGGATACTCTTGCTATAACTTGGAATGCACCCCTGCATTACGCCTTTCCCCCATTCTCTCCTCAACAGAGTCCTCAAAGGCCCTGAAGGACTAAGCAAAAATTATCCTCATCGTGCCCTGCTGTCCCCAACAACTGTGGTTTCCTCTCCTACACAGGCTGGCACAACATCAACCAGTCACGCTTCCGAACAATCCCAACATTCTCCATCAACCAGGGATTATGTATCCTCACCCTCAGTTTCGCACACTCCATCTGAAGGCGTGGTACCTGGATGGTTCACTTGCATAGAACTGCAGTGCTCTCAACAAGTCCGTGATGTCCTGTTACAAAGCAGAGCACCTGCAACAAGAAAAATATATGTGAGCAAATGGACTCGATTCATTCACTGGGTGATCTCTCGTAATATATGGCCGCAAGACGCTCCACTCACTGCTATCTTGGAATATCTGTTACACCTCAGACAATCACATCTCTCCCTCAGCTCTATCAGGGTCCACCTAGCAGCCATAACAACCTTCCATGCATCAGTGGAAGACACCACAGTCTTTGCGCACCCAATAACCAAATGATTTCTGAAAGGCCTGCAGGCTCTATACCCAGAGGTGGCACCCCCTCAAGAGCCTTGGGACTTACACTTGGTATTAACAACTCTCACAAAACCGCCATTTGAACCCATGGCGACATGCTCCCTACACCATTTATCCTTAAAGACAGCATTCCTGTTAGCAATAACATCAGCACACAGAGTGAGCGAGATGGCGGCCCTGATGGCAGAACCACCTTTCATGATCTTTAACGATAAGGTCACAATGCGACCGCATCCAAAATTCCTACCCAAGGTACGCTTCCCTTTCCACTTGAATCAGACACTATATATACCAGTATTTTTTTCCAAAGCCCCATGCCAATGCATTTGAAGCTCAGATATACACCCTAGATGTCAGAAGGGCTCTCTCCTCTTACATCGACAGAACCAAAACTTTCAGATCTTCTCAAGTTTTCGTCTCCATTGCAGATCATAGTAAGGAAAAACAAATTTCATCACAGAGATTGTCACATTGGATCACAGAATGCATCGCTACTTGTTATTCGCTAAACGAATTACCTTCACCAATTCCAATCTGGGCACACTCCACAAGAGCGCTTGCCATGTCCATCGCCTACCTGAGAAAAATTCCACTGCATGACATATGTGCAGCGGCCACATGGTCTTCAGAAAACACTTTTTCAAAACATTATGCACTTGCGTTAGGACCCCTCCAGCATACTAAGCTAGCAAAAGCTGTATTACAAACAGCATACTTACCTGATCTGAAGTCCCTACCTTCATAGGAAAATATTGCTTTGAAGTCACCTAATGTGGAGCACCCCCAGGGACACCTCTCGAAGAAGAAAAGGCGGTTACTCACCTTCCTGTAACTGACGTTCTTTGAGATGAGCCTCCTTGGGGGTGCTCCACTACCCTCCCTTCCTCCCCTCTACTTCAGAATGTCCTTATGATAACTTCTATACCATATTCTTTGCCGGGTTCTGAATAGAGAAGGAACTGAAGGGGGGGGGCGTGTATGCACAATAGCACCGGTGGACGCTCCCACACGCTGCGCATGTGCAGCCCCCAATGCACTGCTAAGAAAAATCTGTTGAGAAGTGCTGGGATGCTCAACACCTAATGTGGAGCACCCCAAGGGACGCTCATCTTGAAGAATGTCAGTTATAGGAAGGTGAGTAACCTCCTTTTTTACAATTGAAGTTGGAATACCAGAACTTTGTGTCCTGGTATGATAGATGACCTGGAAAAGACAGATTGCATTAGAAAGATGGCTTTAATCAATCAGGAGCTGAAGCTACTTAATGTCGATACTGCAGGAGACCAGACAGGTTGATATAGGTTCCATCAGAATTACATTCTTTGGAAGGGCAAACAGTTTGGTTGAAAACAAGTGGTGAAGAGTCTGAGAGGATTATTATACCATGACTACATACTTTGTGCTGATCAGCGAGTACAGTTAATGTTTATGTACCAACTTTAAACGATGATTCTTGTCATAAGGATAACAAGATCACCTCCTGACAGACAAATCATAGCAGATGGTATGTTGCATGGAACATTATTTAAGTTGTACTCTGCTAATAATGACATTGCTGATAATACCCATGAAAGTATCTTGAAGTTTGAGATACTACTTGAGCTTGATCAAGAACCAAGCATTGAAGAGCTGGATAAGGCTTTAGATTCTTTTGTTATTGGAAAAGCAACTTGAAAAGAGAATATTCTAGCTGAGCTACTCAACTGTGGGAAGCCAACTCTTACACTACAGCTACATGGTCTTCTCCTTCAATGTCGGAAAGAGGGAAAAGTTACTGAGGACATGTGTGATGCAAATATCCTTCTCCTTCAAGAAGTGTCCCTGTGGGTGCTCCACTTACGTCAAGGTGCATCCCAGCACCTTTGGTCAGAGATTTTCTCAGCAGTAGCCCCTTCCCTCTCTCCCCGCCGCAGGCTGTGTGCACGACCTGCCTGCCTGCCTAGCTGTCAGAGGATAAATAGCATGTACATAGTCTGGGCTCCTCAGTTCCTTCTCTACCATCCCCAGCCAGAGACAGAGTGCAACAGTCACACTGCTTACCTGAGCGACGCAGTTTCTTAGTTTATACATAGTTACTTAGTACTTAGTTTCGGTTAAAATATAGTTAGTATTTTTCTTCTTCCTATTTAAAAAAAAAAACCTTTTTCATCTCAACATGTCAGGCTCTCCTGTTTCAAGAGGTGTTCCCTGTGTCTCTGTGTCTGATGGCCACTCTCAGTGTGTCAGATGTTTGGGGGAGTCTCATGTTCCCTAAAAATGTGCTCACTGTCAAACATTAGAAGCACGGACTCAAAAGTATAGGCAACTGCATCCAAATCTATCAGTGCTCCAGAACTCCCTCTAACCTGCATCTGACCCTGGACGAAACTCTGCAGAGCCTCAGCAAAAACATCTCAAGTCCAGGAAAAGATCTGCTTCCTCCGCTTCCCCAGGCAGAGCAAAGAAGCACAGACTTTCAATTTCTTCAGTGTCAGCCACTCCGCTGCTGAGCACTTTTGACTCTGCAGGCACCTCCGGCATTGACCATGAGTCAGCAGCCACTTTACAGGATGCTGAAGTAAAGATCTGTCAGCTGCCCGCCTCTCAGAATGCACCCTGGTCTCCTCAGTGGCCCAGAGCAGACCTCAGGTTCACAGCAGCCTAGTCAAACAACAGAAGCAGCACTTTCCTTTGATCCTGCTGCTCCGCTTCAGCCTTTGATGTTGCCAAGGTTGTGCCTGCCTGCTCAACAGGGCAACAACAAACTCGTAGGGCACCAACACTCCTCAGCTTCCAAGGTGCTGTTGCCAGCTCACAGTTCCACTCCGCACCAGAACACATGCTGCAGTTTGGCTCTGCTCAGCACCAGTTCCACAGTGCAGCTGATCTGATGGTCTTCCCCTTTCCAGGGTCTCCTCTCCTGGATGGGATTTTTTTGCCAGAGCCACAAGTACAATACTGCCAGTGCCCCACAATCCCTCCCTAGCTTTCCAAAGGGAGTAAGAGGATTTGGAGAACAAAGATCTTTCTCCATCGTACTACCCATCTGAGTATAGGGAACTACACAGGCAAAAAACACCTATCACACAATACACGTGGTCTGCCCACCCCTGGATGACACCACCTATACAGTTCCCTGACTACTGGCCATACAGGGGCAACTGGGAACACTACAGAGCGCAACATGCAGATCATCCCGCTACACGGAGGCAAGTCCACAAACCTCTCCTGCCAAACAAAGTGGAAGTGGACTGTAATACTGAACCTTTACTGGACATACAAACAGAAATCACAGGATTCACCTATGGCCACTGGGGCACCCCCTTCACCCAACAAGCCAAACTGCCCACCACATCTGCATCTAGGGATGAACTCTCCCACTTTCAGGTCCTTTTTAAGAGAGTGGTGGATGACCTCAATATTGCTTGGGAGGAAGTCTTGGATAACCAACATGAGCTCACGGACATACCACAAGTCTCTGCCACCTCCAAAATAGCACTTCATGTTAATGCAGCCTCCTGTAGTCTGCGCAAACTCTATGGCAGACACCTGCCTCCATCACACCCAAAAGCACATGCATGGACCGGAAGTTCTTTGTTCCCTCTAAGGACACTGAATTTCTCTACACAAACCCTGCTCCCAACTCACTAGTAGTGGAAGCAGCTAATCAGAAGAACAAGCAACAGCAACAATTCAAGACTACTTCATCCGACAAAGATGATGAAAGGATGGAGGTATTTGGATGTAAAGTTTACTCCTCTTCCACCTTGCAATTCAGGGTGGCCAATTATGCGGCACTATTAATGAAATACGACCACAGAAACTACTTCAAAATACAAACTTTTATTGATGACATGCCTCAAGACGAGAAACAACAATTTCAGGCACTGGACTCTGAAGATCAATTAATGTCTTCCACAGCACTCAAAGATGCACTAGATGTCGCGGACACAGCTGCCTGGTCCATAGTAACAGCAGTCGTCATGCATCGTGTATCCTGGCTCTCATCTTCCTCCTTCCCAAGGGAAATCCATACTTAATAGAAGATCTACCATTGACGGGCACAGACTGGGAGGCTCTGGGTGAGGGGGGTTCTAAGAGGCAGAAGGATGATGCTGGGGGAACACTGGGGTGTCCAGGATGAGGATTTGGTACTGGGGGGTTCTGGGGATGGGGCTAATATTGGGGACTGGCACTGGGAGGGGCTCCGGGGAGTTGGGTGCAGTGGGGCTCTGGAAACAGGAGGCTGGCACTGGGGGGCTTGGTGTTGGGGAGTTCTAAGCAGCGGGGGGCTGACACTGATGTATTTGGGATTGGGGGCTGGCACTGGGGTGCTCTGAGGGTGGAAGGCTGGCACTGATGGGGGTTGGTTGCAGAGGAATCTGGGGTCAGTGGCTGGCACGGGAGGGCTAGTGGAGGGGTGGGGGCTTCTAGGGATTAGGAGTGGCACTGGGGGCCTCGGGGCTGGGGGTGTGTTGTCAGTCAGATGGGGTCCTCCCAATGAGTTTCTGACAGGTCTTTGGCTCCATCGATGATGATAACCAGAAGGCTGCTTGCTCTTGTGTTCGGTGATGTGTGCCAGGTTGATTTACACGTTAACACAGCAGAATTCAAGAGAGCCCCCAAAGACCACAAATCAGATAAGGATTGAAGGTGCCCAGCCAGGTTTATTGTTGAGCGAAGTACAGTATTAGTTGTCAGTAGACTCTATTGAACCGCTACACGTATGTAATTCATAACAATGGAATGACTCAAACAGTGGGTGCTCCCACTGCCCCCTAGGTCATTCAAAGACTGTCCCCCCCAAGACACCACTTTATATACAGGTACAAACAAGTCACACCTCACTGCTCACATGTCCGGTTACCACCCTCTGACACTTCTTAGATACCACCCATCACCCTAAACCTTGTGGTTTGGTTAGATCATCTCTATCTATCATTCTGTCATTTTAGACCCTTTCCTGAACCTGGGTCTGTAACTGTGGGGAGTGTGGGTACCAAGGTCTTTTTTAATGAGTTGGTGTTGCCATGTACTTTCATATTATGACCAGTACCAATTACTGTTTTACAGTGGGTACCTAGTACCAATTACTGTTCTACACCTGGCTATATTAGCAATTAGTGTTTTGCATTTTCAGCCCTGTTCATACCAACCTCTATGAGCAAGGGCCTGCCTCTTGCTCACAGCTTAGCTTTGCTTTATGTTAGCGATGTTTTATCCATTGTTAGCTAGGCCTCACGCCAGGCCTGTGCTACACGGGCTTATGTTTTAGGCCTCCACCTTACTACAGGGTGTACCCCAGACCCACTGTGAACAGCCAGTAACCCGGTAACATTTTATTTGCTTGCTTATTTACACACACACACGCGCGCGCACACACCTCTCTCTTACCAGTCCGTGGTACGAAAAGGTTAGGAACCACTGTTCTACTGGAGAAAAGTAGAAAACAAGGGAAACCGCTTTTTGTTGCCTTGGTTGACCTGACCAAAGCATTTGATATGGTTAGTAGATCCAGTCTGTACACAGTACTTTGAAAAATTTGATGCCCCCCCAAAACTCCTCTGCATAATACAGTCTTTCCATGACAATATGCAAAGCACAGTGATATTTGAAGAAGACTCCTCTGAAAGTTTTGAGGTAAAAAGCAGAGTGAAACATGGCACCTACACTATTTGGAATAGTCTTCTCTATTCTTAGAGTGATACATTTAAAAATGTAGACAATGTTTATCTTCATATATGATCTGATGGCAAGCTGTTAAACCTAGCTAGATGGAAAGGAAGACCAAGGTGTGAAAAGTTGCTCTGAGAGAGTTCCTTTATGCTGATGACACTGCTCTTGTGTCTCAGTGAATTTTACTTACAAGAGTTCGTAAATGGCCTTGGAGATGCATGTCAAAATTTCTCTCACCATTTAGTATGGAAAAAGACAATAATCATGGGGCAAATCACAGAATGCCAACCTTCTATTACACTCTGTGATACCAATCTCCAAACCATGGGCTCATTTTGTTACTTGGGAGCTACTATTGACAGAAACTTGTCATTGGATGAGTTGGACATACATATTGGGAATGCAGCCACCAACTTTGGTTGCATCACAAAACAAGTATGGAAGAACAAGTAGCTTATTATGAAGACTAATGTCTTGATTTATAAAGCTTGCATAATCAGTAATCTCCTTTACAGCAGTGAGATAATGACTTCATATAGCAGGCAAGAAAAGAGACTCAATAGCTTCCATCTATGGTGCCTGAGATCCATTCTAGGCATCACCTGGCAAGAAAAAAATTGCCAATGAAGAAGTGCTAATGAGAGCAAAATCTCCAGCCTTATAGCTATTATCAAGCTCATCTATCTTCGTTGCTTAGGTCATGTGTATAGGATGCAAGATGGAAGACTTCCTAAAAACATCTTATATTGTGAGTTAAAGGAGGGTCAAAGAGAAGATGCCCAAAATGTAGGCCTGCAAGACACCTGCAAGAAAGATCTCAAATGCTTTGGTATTGAACCACAGACTTGGGAAGCCCAAGCAAAAGATCATTCAAGTTGGCGATCCAGTCTGAAGACAGGCATTACAGAACATGGTAAACAGTGGCTCTCTACACTTAGAACAAAAAGACAGAGTAAAAAAATGAGTGACTAGCCACAGACAACAGGAAAGCACCTTTTGTTGCATTTGATGTGATAAAATCTTTGTCCAGAATTGGCTTTTATAGTCATCAAAAAAGTTGTAGCACCCAACTGTGACCTCATATCCAGAATAACCAAATGTCTGTAAAGACGAACGGGGCCATTACATACATACATACATACATACATAGAATGTATGTATGTATGTATGTATGTATGTATGAATGATTGGTCAGGAGTAATATGTTAATTTTCCAGAAGCTTTACTGAATGTACTAGGTTCAATGTCTCAGTTTACATTCCACCTAGATGGTGGCACTTGTCACTACACTGAAGGCTTGGTTCTGCACCTAGAGCAGTGGTCACCAACCAGTATACTGGGTTCTACCGGTAGATCTTGGAGCCTCTGACAGGTGATCCTCCACCCGCTGTCATGCCGCTCCTGTCCTCTGTCTTAGAGCTGTCCCCCGGGAGCCTCCTGCTTGCTGTGCAGAGTCTGGGAGGGAGAAGAACGGGGGACGCTGATGTTAGGGTGTCCCTCCTCCCCCCTACCTCTGTACCCTGTCTCCACACAGAAAGAAGGGGATGGAGAGAGTTTGGCAATGTAAATCTCTGTCATGCTCACATGCACTGTCCTTTACTCTTATCTCCTAACCCAACACATACGTGGGATGGTGGTTGTTACTTCTGTTACTGCTTGCCAATTGTATTAGTTTTGGTTTTATACTGGTCTTTGCATTTCTTCATTTTTATTTCTCTTACGTTTAAATTTAATTCTTTGAGTAGTGAGTTCTAAAATGCTTAATATGTTGTGGCTGAAGTCATTATCCTTATGGTAATTGCTGCTCCTGGAAGTGGATGGCAGAGAGAGGCAGAGCAAGGGGTCTCCACGTGCCATTCTTGCCTGCAGACACCACTCCTGCAGCTCCCATTGATCAATAACATGTAACGGTGGCCAGTAGAAGCTGTGGGCTCAGTGCCTGTAGATGAGGGCAGCACATGGAGCCATTGCTGTCCATGCCAGCTGCTTTTAGGAGCGGCGCAGGGCCAGGACCTAAGTAAGCCTGCTTTAACTCCACTGCTCCACCACCTGGAAGCTGTCTCCATTAAATGATGCCCAGCCAGAGCCTGCTTCTTGAACCTGTCCCAACCCTGAACCTTCTCCTGCACCCAGCCTCCTGTCCCAGACGTGAGTCCCCCTGCACCCAAACTCCTTCCCAGAGCTTGCACCCTTAAATCCCTCCTGGACCCCAATCCTCTGCCCTGGGCTAAACCCAGAGCGCCTCTGACACTCCAAACTCCTTGGCCCAAGGCCAGTGCCTGCACCCCAAATCCCTACCCCATTCTGGTGAAAGTGAGTGAGGATTGGGGAAGAAGGGGGATGGAGTGAGCAGGGTGAGGCCTCGGAGAAGGGGTAGAGCAGGGGCGGAGCCTCAGAGAAGGGGCAGGAAGGAAATGGGGCAAGAATATTTGGGTTTGAGGTAGATCTTACATCGCACTTAAATTGAAAAAGTGATTTTGTGGTTAAAAAGGTTGGAGACCACTGACCTAGAATATGTAGATGCTCTTCTATTCATGTGCTGGCTTTAGGCCTCCCGTGGATAACTTGCAAAAATACACTGTATTGAGTTTGAGCTTTAAACTACTAGTTGCTATTAGAGGAAAAACAAGACCCTGAAAAGTCCATCTTAAAACATTTCTAAGTTATATAGGAATTTCTATTATCTTCATGCTTGATTTAAACTCATAATGCTCTTAATCCCTATAAAAATGCCATATGCTGTTGATACTTCTAAGCCGGTGGTTTACAAAGTGCCGGTCATGACCCAGTATGGGTTGCAGAATGTAAGGCACTGGGTTGCCTTGTTGAGCACCCAGGGACCCTGGTGTCCAGCTAAGGCTAGGTCACAACCCACACATGGAAAACCCTGGGCCAGTTCCTACCTGTTCTGACACCATGCCACACACACAAGTAGCTAGCAGCAGTTCCGCCTCCTAGGCAGCAAGACCACAGAGCTCCCCACGCTGCCCCTACAATGCCATATATTTTATGTCCTGGTAATTTGCAATTTCCATTTCCTGTAACTGCAAATAGTAGTGGTGACTATAGAAATGAAATGATTTTAGTGCTCTGAATTTATATTTCAAGCTGTAGAAACCTGTAGACACCCCTGACCAAAGCAGGACTAGATTTTTCCAGTGCTTTATCTAATCCAACTTTAGTCTTGTTACTAAACATGTCTGTATAAAAACTAATCTGAGTATATAATTTATTCTTTTTGAAGGAGACAGGAAGAGAGGATTGGAGAGAGAAAATTCCTATTGGGAGAAGGTGAGAAATGAAGCAGTGAAGGAAGTACCAAAGGCATGGGTAATGGTGGGACTGGGTGAGGAAAAAATCCAAAGGGATACAGAGAGATGGAGAGGAAGCATTCATAAAATGGGGCGAGATGGGGTCAGAAATTGGTCACATAGGAAAAAAATTCATGGAAGGGCAGATAATTGACATAAATTGCATTTATTTTAAAAATAATTTATATTCAAAGTTAGTTTTGCTAACTAAAGAGGCATATTCTGCGGCAGGACCAGACTGCATAATTTGCCTCTTGCCAGTTAGCCTTGTCCTAGCCCTAACCCTTGTCCTAACTCTAACTGAATGGATAATTTGTAAAGCTGGCTTTAAAAAAATTCCGCACACAATTTTGATTCTCTCCAAAATACTTCTGTTCTTCTTTGAATGATTGCTCATGTCCAGTCCATATTAAGTGTGCGTGCCCACCAGGTACGCTGGTGCCAGAAGCTTTTCCCTCAGTTTTTACATAAAGATAAGGGGCAGCTGTCAGCCCCACCCAGCTTTCCTGCCAAAGGTCATTTCCTCCTTCCATGTGAACCAGGACATATTTCTGCCTGTGTCTTGCCCCAAGCCTCACAAGACAGTGGACAAGAGACATCTATTTGCCTTGGATGTTCAGAGGGCCTTGGTTTTTTACCTGAAATGTTGATGCAGCTATTGTCACTACGGCCAATAGGATAAAGGGGCTCCAAGTTTTGTCAGAGAGGATTTCCCCCTGGATCACCTCTTGCATGCGGACCTGCTATGAGCTCAGAAAGGTCCCACTGCCGTGGGTTGTCAGTGCCCATTCGACCAGGCTTAAGTATCATTAGCCACTTTTCTGACACATGTAACAGTCAAGGACATCTGTAGAGCTGTGACATGGTCTTCATTCCACACGTTCACATCTCACTCCCCCATCACTAAGCAGGCCTGAGACGACACTGGGTTCGTCAGTCAACATAGTCGTGAACTCCTATCCACCTCTGAGGATACTATTTGGAGTTACCTAGTGTAGAATGTACACAATTGAAGACGAAAAGACAATTACCTATTGAGTAACTGGTATTCTTTGAGATGTTACTCGTGTCCATTCCATGACCCACCCTCCTCTCCCACTGTCAGAGTTTCCATGAAGGAACTGAGAGTGAGGGGAGTATGTAATGACCCTTACACCATGTAATGCACCATGGAGGCCCCGCTGCAGGGGTTGCCAGAGCTACTCCCTTATGGGTACAGCTGAGGGGAAAAACTTCCAGCACCAGTGCATGTGGTGAGCACACACACCTAATGTGAAAAAGTCACGAACAACACATCTCAAAGAACACCAGTTATGGAACAGGTAGCTATTTTTCTTCTAAAGAATGTGTTCTATGGTTGGGCTGCAACCTCCCATTATGCATTGTGATCACCTCTCTTGGAATGAGAAGCAGAGCTTCCTGGGAAATGCAGTCTCATGAGAGATCTTGATTTATAAGTAAGGCTGTCAATCGATGTGCATTAACGCATGTGATCAACTCAGGGAAGGATTAATGCATTAATTTTTTTTTAACAGTCTGCCCCTTTGAGGCGCCGGGGCAGCACTTCAAAGGGACAGTGCAAGGCGGAGCCCGGGATCAGCTGAAGTGCCCAGCTGATCCCGGGCTCCGTCTTGTGCTGCCCCTTTGAAGTGCTTCAAAGGGGAAGTGCTGCATGGAGCCCAGGGTCAAATGGGGTCTCCAGCTGACCCTTGGCTCCTACCGTGTTGCTCCTTGGAAATGCCGGGCTTAGGTATCATTAGCCACTTTCCTGACATGTAACAGTCAAGGACATCTGTACCCCGGGATTCTCCAGTGCTGCCTCTTGGAAACGCTGGGGCAGCCTTTCCAAAGGGCAGCACTGCACTGAGCCAAGGTCAGTTGTGGACTCCAACTGATCCCGGGCTCCCACAGTGCTGCCCCTTTGAAATGCTGCCGCTGCCTTTCAAAGGGGCAGCTGAACTGAGCCTGGGATCAGCTGAGGACTCCAGCTGATCCTGGGCTTGCACAGCGCTGCCCCTTTGAAACACCGCTGCAGCATTTAATCACAATTAAATTTTTTAATCGCTTGATAGCCCTAAAGGCAACCTGAGCTTCAAGGAGGCATTACAGCAATATTTCCAAATAATTATTTTTCTGTTGAGGGACTATTTTTCATAAAAAGTCTTTACCTTCTGCAAGTGCCCTAAAATCAAAATATTTCTGTTTTCAGTTAAAATATATTATGAGTTTGATGCATTTGGGAAATAAATACTTTCCACAACAGGCAAACCCTTTTTTAGGAAAAATGTCACTCCAACAAAATTTTTGACCTGCCTTGCTAATGTTGTGTTCTTGTATTAGAAAGATGTAATGAATTATAACTAGGTTTTTTGGGAGCATCATAATCCCATTTGTCACCCCTCCTCCCCCTCCCCCCCACACACACACTCTCTCTCTCACACTTTTAAAACCAGCAGCAAAACCACCTGTTTCTTGCTAGAACATCTACAATATACAAAATTCTATGGACTGCACTTCTAAAACAAGCTTTGAGAAGGGGAAATAACTATAGAAATGGGGGTAGGAATAAGAGTACGTAGGGACTTTCAGTGCAGATGTATTTGCTTTTGACCAGGTCTGAATATAAGAATGGCTTTTGGGTTACAGGTTCATAGTACTTGGGAGTGATTATTCTCTCTTCCTAAAAATATGCATGAGTTTTTATCTGAAATGTTATCAGATATGAAAGTGCTGCCAAAAGTATGAGTGCCACCCCTGATGCCTGACATTTGGAGGTCGGTGGTAAAGAGATTGGACTGGGACTTTCAAGGCCTGAGTTCATTTTCTGCCTTTGCTCTACACTTCATGAATGGATATGGAAAAGCCTCTGCATTACTCTGTGACTCAGTTCCCCATCTATAAAATGGGAGATAAAAGTACCTCCCTACCTCAGAAGGGCCTAGAGGGGACAAGAGTACTGTGGTAATAGGGCAGAGAAGACCTGGACAGACATGAGAGTATTCTCTAGTTAAAATTTATTGTCTAACATTTCTTCATATTTCTGTCATTGATCCCCAAAAATTCTTATAGAAACTGTTACCCTCTTAATCGAAGAGGACTGTCTTCAAGGCCCATCAGCTCTGCTTCTCAATTAGCCAGAGGGACTGTTAAGTGAATATGAGGCCCTCCACATTTGTCTGTCCTGGTAAGAGCTGAGTCAGCTGCCTTCTCATCTCTCCCACAAAAAAGGAATCTTAAATGCATGCTCAAAATAGAAAGATTTAATTAACAACTTAATAACTTTCTGGATTAGAAGTTTCTCTTCAGGAATAGTCTGTAAAGTGAAAAAATGGAAAGAAATTGATTTTTATTGGCATGTTTCAATAAAATGTCCTTTCACAGCATTTTTTTCTCCAGTCAGTATTGTGATGGTTTTAATTTTCAATTACCTTTGGCCACTGTTTTTTGATTGTACATCGCCACCTGGTGGTTAAAATGCAGAACTATTCTTTACTTCAATATACTGTTTACTTTTTTTTCTAAGAAGAAACGACGAATATAAAAATAGATTTGCTTACTGGTTATATGAAACGCCACTGCACATGTGTGATTATCAGCCATTCTTCTAAATCTCCCCACCCTTCCAATGAATGTTTTGTGTCATGTCTCTTTAGTAATGAAAATTCTTACCTGACAGTCCTCTATTTCTTAGGTGGTACTGTCTTTTTATGTTAAAAGTCTTTCTGATCCTTTAAAGCACATAAGGGAGAAATGAAATGGCTTTTCAGTTATAGTACAGTGCACAAGGACATCATCATATCTTGTGGTAAATATGCTATGCGAACCTACATCCCATCCCACCAGTCTCTGCACAGGTTGGACCTCCCTGGTTCGGCACCCTCAGAACCTAACCAGTTCCGAACGAGGGATTTTTCTGGACCAGGGGAGGTGATTTGTCCCCCAGTCCAGCTCCACTCCTGGCCTAGTTGCCGGCCTTCCTTCCAGCTTCCACCCCACACCCTTCTGCTCTGCTGGAGCCTGCTGCCATACTGGCTTCACTGGACTGGCACCATTGGCAGCCAGCTGCCCCACTGGGCTCCTGGTCCTGCTGCCCCACCAGCAGCCCTCTGCCCTGCTAGTCCGACTGGAGCCTGCTGGCACACCAACCACCTTGCCACTAGCCCAGATGGACTCCTGTGGCAGGACTCCCAGCAGCCTTTATGGTAATATACAGAGTCTTCTGCATGTTAGCAAATGCAGTTCTATCTGGAGAGAGACTGAGTGAAACACTGGCAAGTTTATTCTAATGTGAATTTTGCCTAGTAAATCTAAATGCAGTGTATACATTTGAGCTGAATGAGGACATTAATATTGAAGCCTGATCTTGCATGGTGATGTGTTTACTAACTATTTTACTCCATTTTAGCAGAAATATCCAGATTCTATGGGGTTTTTTATATAGAATCCGGTAGCCTAGAAAACAGAAAGGAAAATGGAGAAAACCAAGGTTAAATGGTCAGAATGAAGGAAAAGGGGGGAAATGAGGAAGGGAATGGAGGAGAAAGAGAGAGATCAAAAAAGGAGGAGGATGATAATGAGTGGAAGAAGTAGGGAATTAAGAATGGGCAAGGAAAATGAAGGGGAAAAGATGCAGGAGGGATGTTGAACTGAAGGAGAGACAGAAAAGCAGAGTGGAGAGGGGGGAAAAAGCTATGGGCAAACAGGAGAGGAAGAAAGAAAACATAAAAGAAAAAATGTCTGAGAAAATAAGTAGGAAATGGAAACAAATAGGCATGAATTTAGAGACTATAGGAAAAGAGCCAATAGTGACGGCCCAGGCAAACTAAGCAGCATACTTGTGGTTACTTTCTCAGATTGTTGCAATGTTACAGCAACTTGGCAATGAACTTGAGCTCTTTTTTGTAGTGAAAGAAAGCCATCAAAACTAACAGAATAATAGAAATGTAGGGATGGAAGTGAACTGAAGAACTCAAGTTAAGTTCCTTTCACTGAGGCAAGACAAAATGAACCTAAATCATCTTTGAATCTGGCAGATGTTTATCCAATCTGTTGTTTAAAACCTTCAATGATAGAGATTCCATAAACTCCCTTAGAAGCCTATTCCTGTCCTTACCTAACATTACTACAAAAAAATTGCTAATATCTAACATAAATCTTCCTTGGTGTAGATTAAGCCCATTACTTCTTGTCTCACCTTCTGTGGACATAGAGAACAATTGATTGCAGTTATCTTTATAACATCTATTTACATATATAAAAACTGTTACCTTGTCTCACTGAGTTTTCTTTTCTCAAGACTAAACATGCCCATTTCTTTTGATCTTTCAGGTTTTCTAAACGTTTTATCATTTTTGTTCTTTTAGTTTTTGGGTGCCCAGAATTTCAGGATGTTCAGACCCTGTGCTTTTTGTGGGGGGAAGAGGATTAACATTTCTTTTCAATTCTGTCAGTTTGATGGCTGCTTCTTATTTATACTCATCACAAATTATTAAACAAACTGCACAGCATATTTTCCCTTTTATGAAGGGAATTATATTTCTAAAATGTAAATTTCATGGCATATAAGTGGCTGCTACTTTTAACCTTTCTACAAGTTATTCTTTCATTTATTGTTGGATATTGTAATTTTCCTGATGCTGCCTGTCCCTATTCACTATTCTGATGGCAGGGAGACAACAGGCTGTCAACGAGCCATGCGGTCTGCTGTTGCTCAAAGAATTCATTGAAAGTGGATGCAGAGGACAGTGGTTTGAAATAAAGGGGGTCTTCCATTAAAGTAATATGAGTGCCATTTTGATTCATTTTGTGCATTAGAATGACGGAGAGTATATCTGGCATTTTTATAAATAATCGTAAGACTAAAATGTTGCAGTGAGCCTTCTTTAAGAATTCTTCCATATCACAATCCTGAATGATCAACAGACTAAAGAAATAATTTGTTTTGGGTGTAAAAAGTCAAATAATTGGCAAAGGCAAAAACAAAATTTTGAAGGTCTGAAATGATGCTTCAATCTCTGTCTGTTTTAAAACTCACCGCATGACTGCTCACATCAAAAACATTAAAAACATTTATTTTTGGGAACAGTTATTTTCTTGATTGCTATTAAATCTGATATACAAGATCACATGAAGGATTTTATAAGCATAATAGCTTTAAAAATTATCAATTTTTTATCAAATTATCAAATATTCATCATTGTTCAAAAACCTGTCCACTCAAATGTGAGAATAAAGTTGCACTAAGACTGTCCTTAAGAACCCTGCTTAATGACATCATAGATTCTAAGGTCAGAAAGGTCCACTGTGATCACCTAGTCTGACCTTCTACATAACACAAGCCTTAGAACGTCCTCATAATTATTATTATTTAAACTAGAGCATATATTTGTAAAAATATGTTGATTTTAATAGTTGTCAGTGATGAGAAGTCCACCATGATCCTTTGTAAGTTCTTCCAATTGTTAATTAACCTCACTGATAAATTGTGTTGTTTCTGGTCTGAATTCATCCCTTTTCAGCTTCTAGCACTGGATCACGTTAAGCTTTACTCTGCCACATTGAAAAGCCCATTACAAATATTTGTTGAGTAGATGTAGGTACTCATAAAGTATGAGCATGTCACCCCTCAATCTTTTCTTAAATTAAGTAGATTGAGATCCTTCAGTCTAGTGTGATAGGCATGTTTTCCAATCCTTCAGTCATTCTCACGGCTCTTCTCTGAGCCTTTTACAATTTACCAACATAGCTCAATTTTTTTCTGATATCAGAAGTTTAGGTAAGAGTAAATTAGGTAAGAGTAAGGAATTTAGGTAAATTTTACCAGGTAAGAGTATTTTACTGTCTGTAGGTTTCAACAATTTCTCTTCTACCATCGTGTGAGTGAACTAATGTTGATCTGAGTGTGACAAATTGGCATAGCAAAACCAAGTGTAAAATTTTAAAAAATGCCTCTGTTTTGAAAAATCAATTTTGAAACTGGAACTGGGCCTCAAAGTCACCCAGAGTGACCCAAAGTCACTCTTGAAAATGTTATCCCTAGTCTCATCCTACCTATCTCATACTACCCAGGAAAGGCTTATGGACTGCAGAGGGTTTTTTGGACCAACCCTATATTGTCACCAGCACTACAGGGATATGAGTTGTATAATGCAGCGCTATTCATGACTGGTTGCTTTTGGATGCAAAATAACATGGTAACATTTATGCATAACACAAAATTATAGTTCTGTGTCTATTGGGAAAACACTCTTCATTTCATCAGATCTGAATATGGTGATTAATCCAAACAGTTCAATCACCCCTAATTATTAAGGCCCAGATTCAGAAAAGTACTTATGTAGATGATGACCTTCTTCTTCGAGTGGTCCCCCGTGGGTGCTCCACTCAAGGTGTCGGGTCCCAACCCGGCACCGCTAGTTGGAGATTTCCAGAGCCGTAGCCGGGCCGGACTGCGCATGCGCGAGAGCAGCACGCGGCGTTCGCACCTTTGCAACGTCTCGCGGTCCGGCCCCCCCCTCGCCAGTTCCTCTCAACCGCCTGTGGTTGCTGGCGGAGCGCCGTTTATCTCTTCAGAGAAAGCCGTTCTGTTTTTAAAAAAAAAAAAAAAACAACACACAACAACAACAAATAGTTTAACTCTAGTACTTATAAGTAGTTAGTTGTTAGTTTTTTCCTCAGAAAAGCAAAAAAAAAAAAAATTTCTTCTAGTTACTGTTTTCTTAGTTTTATTAGATTAGTCACTATATATAGTTACGCTGATCGAGCATCATGCCTGGGTCACCCGGGTTTAAACGGTGTACTCGGTGTAAGGACGCAATGCCTGCGTCTGATGGGCATGTGACATGCATCAGATGTCTAGGGGAATCACATGTCCCACAGAAATGCGCCCATTGCGTGAAATTGACACCGAGAGCACGCAGGGAGAGAGACATGCGGTTAAAACTCCTGCTGTGCGATAAGGCTTTACAGCCTTCTGATGATCATGGCTCAGAACCTCCCACAAGGCAGAAAAGGAGAGCGCAATCGCCTGTGGTGATGGTGACAAAAAGGAAGAGAGCTTCTCCTATGCGCTCTCTTCCAGCCGGTTCACTGTCCTGGATTAGTCATGGAGACAAGCCGGGTACGTCCGGAGTGATGGGACAGCCGGAGAGATCACACCAGGCGCTTTCGGTTATGCCCGCACCTCTGAGCCGGTCGGCATCGGCACCGGCTCTTCACCCCTGTAAGCACTCGGCGTTTCACCGCGAGCGATCGGCACCGCCAGAGGTGCTTGAACCGGCAGCCGCAGACTCTAGCGGCACCGCAAGCGGCACCGATGAGCCACGGCAAGCCAGCACCGGAGCCAGCGCCGGAGTCGGCAATGAGGGACGAGCCCGGAGAGGAGCACCAACGGGCCCGACGGCTGAGCGCCCAGCAGCACGCCGAGTCAGCACCGAGAAGTCGCTCTCTGTCAACAGTCTCGGCAGAGACGGAGCTGCCCATGGTGCCATGTGGGATTCCAGCACAGTGGCACAGTAGCACAGTGCACCTGACGGAGGGCCAATCCCCTCCTCTCTCCCCCCGTTCTTTACCATCAGAAGAACGTGAACCTGCTCGTACAACTAAGGTCCCTACAAAGGCGGCTAGAAAATCAATGCGAAGGCACTCGATTTCACCGTCACCAGTTTTTTCCCCTGAATCTTCGCTTTTGCCGCGTCATTCAGCGGAGGTCAGAGATTATTCAGCGTCTCACAGTCATGCAATGCGCTCTCCGCGATGGAGATCAGTGTCTCGTCACTCTGATCATTACGACCGGTATCCCTATTATCACTGGGGATCATCATATAGGTCTCGCTCACCTAGCTACTCCCCTCTGATATCTTATCACAGGAGGTATGCTAGCAGATATTCCTCACGACGATCATCCCCTGAGCACGTTGACCACAGGAGTCACCGTTCATCCTATGGGCACGGTAGAGCTCAGTCCCGTTCCCATCTGTGCTGCTGCCGTACCTCTTATGGGTCACGACAGTCACATCCGATCCAGGATTGTCAAAGGGCGAAATCTCATCTGGAGACCCCCTCGGCCCCAGCTCAACTGTCGGAGCCTGAGGGAGGGCAAATTTCTGATACGGACAATCGCCCGCATCCTATATCTCCGGAGGATATTTCATCATCCTCCCCAGATGATGCTGTGTGTGGGGGGATTCCTCTCCTCCTGTCGACACAAAAGAATTTCAAGATCGTTTTAGGAAGGTGGCTCAGTCGCAGGACGTCCAATTATCAGATGTCCCGATGAAGCAATTCAAACTCTGGAGAAATTTACATCCCAAGCAACAATCTAAGGTCGTTCTCCCTATTGATGAGGCAATCCTCCAGTCGGCAGCAGAAATCTGGCATACCCCGGCTTCGACCACTCCAACTTCGAAACCAGCGGAAAAGCGTTATTTTGTCTCATCTAAAGACTCAATTTCTTTTTAACCATCCTCAGCCAAACTCCTTGGTTGTCTACAAAGGGCTAAGAACCCGCAGCTAAAAAATGTAGGGGCAGATAAGGAGGCCAAGAAATTGGACATATTTGGCCTCAAGGTATACTCTTTGGCCACGTTACTTCTTCGCATTGCGAATTATGCAGCCCTATTGGCAAACCATAGTTTCGATAATATCGCGAAGCTTACAGAGTTGGCCCAAAGAACATCGGAGGCCGATAAAGAGCTCTTACGGACAATACTCAAGGAAGGCTATGCGTGCTCGAAAGTGAAGCTCCAGATAGCTATGGATGTGGCAGACACGGCGGCTCGAGGAGTAGCAACAGCAGTGTCTATGAGATGCTCGTCCTGGCTCGCCACAGCGGCGGTACCCAAGGAGCTACACTCCAAAGTCGAAGACCTCCCGTTTGACAGGGTAAAACTGTTCGCGGAAAAGACCGATGAGGTACTTCATACTGGCAAAGATTCAAGAACGACGCTCCATACGCTAGGAATGTACATCCCACCATTCCGTCATCGTCGTTATTTTCCATACCAGAGACGGTATGATTACCAGTATCGTAGACAGCAAAACCGCACGTTTGACCAGTCCCGCCCTAGACAGCGGCCTCAGCGAAGGCGCCCACAACCACCTAGAGTGTCTGGCACATCCGCCTCAAAACAGCAAGTTTGACTTCTTTGTCGAGAGAGCATGCGAACTTCGCCAATCATTATTGCGCACGCAGATCCCATTTTCCACCATCATTTACAACCCTCTCATCACCAATGGGTCAAAATAACATCGGACAAATGGGTGCTGGAAGTCATAAAGGTCGGCTTCACCATCCCCTTCACTTCCATCCCCCCCACCACCCCACCTTCCCCGTCCCTTTTCAGGGACCCATCTCACAAAGGTCTCCTGCGGCAGGAAGCCCATCATTTCCTCACCATCGGAGCAATAGAGAGGGTCCCAGATCAGTTCAAGGGAAGAGGGTTCTATTCAAGGTATTTCCTAACGGAAAAGAAAATGGGGTTGGAGACCCATTCTCGATCTACGCCGCCTAAATCGTTATCTCCACAGGCAGCGCTTCAAAATGGTGACCTTGAATTTCATAATCCTGTCCCTCGAATACAATGATTGGTTCGCTGCTCTCGACTTACAAGACGCGTACTTTCACATAGCCATACATCCCGCTCACAGGCGCTTTCTCCGATTTGTGATAAACGACGATCATTTTCAGTATCGAGTTCTGCCGTTTGGTCTCGCGTCAGCGCCCAGAGCTTTCTCAAAGACCCTGGCTGTCGTAGCGGCTCATCTGCATCGGCTACAAGTGGTAATATTCCCGTGCCTGGACGATTGCTTAATAAAAGGTTCCACGGAGCAAGAAACGTCACAGATGGTGGCGACGGTCGAATGCACATTTGAATCCCTCGGTCTTCTCCTGAACAAACAAAAATCAACACTTACCCCGACGCAAACTATAAAGTTTATAGGGGCAAACCTGGATTCCCTCACGGCGAGGGCATACTTACCACAGGAGAGGTTTCAGGCGATTAAAGAGCTCATCACCATACTCAACGGGAATGTGAGTGTCTCTGTTCACAATTGCCTCCGTCTCCTGGGACACATGGCTGCTGACACCGTTGTAGTTTCTCATGCACGACTCCATCTGAGGAACCTCCAACACTGGTTGTCGACGGTTTATGTTCCCGTGAAGCACGACATTCACAAGACAGTATGGCTACCTTTGCATGTTCAAAGATCTCTGCGTTGGTGGACCAAAGCTCGAAATCTTTTGTTGGGAGTTCCATTCCACCGACAACAACCATCGGCACAAATAACGTCGGATGCCTCACTCATCGGCTGGGGTGCTCACATGGCCAACGAATGAATCCAAGGCAAATGGTCTCTCATCGAGAGGCGTCCTCACATCAATCGACTAGAGCTCCGAGCAATTTTCTATGCATGCAAACATTTTCTCCCACATATCAAAGGTCTCACAGTAAGAATACTGACGGACAACGTAGCGGCGATGTATTATGTGACCAGGCAGGGAGGAGTACGATCATGCTCCCTACGCGTCGAGGCGGTGCGGTGTTGGAATTGGTGCATACAGAACAACATAACCATAATAGCATCGTACTTACCTGGCACCGCCAATGTAATTGTGGACTCCCTCAGCAGGCGTTTTCCCACGGACCACGAGTGGGAAATAAGGGCAGACGTGATTCGGGCGATATTTCACAAATGGGGTATGCCCCTGGTAGACCTTTTCACAACGACCTACAACAAGAAGTGTTGCCTATATTGCTCCAGAGCAGGGCTCGGCAAGGGTTCCCTCGGCGATGCGCTTCTGGTCGGCTGGAAGAAGGCACTCCTGTATGCTTTTCCCCCCACGGTCCTCATCTCCAGGACACTGGAGAAAATCAGAGCAGAGGCGGCGACCGTCATTTTGTTAGCACCAGACTGGCCCAGACAAGCCTGGTATCTGTTTTTACACAAAATGTCAACACAGCCACCATACCCCTTCCCTCTCCACCAAGATCTTCTTTCTCAGGAACAAGGCTCGCTGTTACATCCCAGACTCGAGTCGTTACATCTGATGGCATGGCTCCTGAATGGTTAAAAGGAGTCGAAAACCTGTGTTCTGAACAGGTCAAAGCGATACTGCTGCATAGCAGAAAAGAATCTACACGAAATACTTACCTTGCGAAATGGCAGAGATATTCCAAGTGGTGTCTTCAGAATAACGTACAGCCACTTCTATCTCCTCTGCATCACGTTTTTGACTACATCCTACATCTACGAAATTAGGGACTTGCGTTGTCGTCTTTAAAGGTGCATTTGGCAGCTATTAGTGCTTTCCACCATCCAGTAGAGGGTTCCTCGGTCTTCTCTCATCAAATTACAAAGAGGTTTTTAAAGGGGCTCAATAATTTATACTCACCACGAAGGGCACCTCCCCTTCTTGGAATCTCGACCTAGTGCTGGACACCATCATGTACCCTCCTTTTGAGCCACTAGCGTCGGTTTCCCTACATATGCTAACCATGAAAACTGTGTTTCTACTTGCAATTACATCAGCGAGACGATTGAGTGAGCTGGGGCCTTTGATGGCAAACCCCCCTTTCACCGTTTTTTCCAAAGACGCGGTAATGTTACGATTACACCTGGTCTTTATTCCCATGGTCTGCTCTCCTTTTCACATTAACGAGCCTATTGTCCTCACAGCTTTTTACCCCAAGCCTCATTCTTCAATTAAGGACGCTCTTTTCCACACGCTCGATGTCCGGCGCGCACTATCTTTCTATATAGACAGAACCCGCCAATGGCGGCAGATAGACAGGCTGTTCGTATCAGCGGCACAGAGATCCAAGGGCAAGGCACTCTTCACCCAGCGCATTGCCAAATTGATTACGTTTTGTATTACAAATTGTCATTCGATCCGGAACAAGCCTCTTCACCTCGTGCTCACTCTACTCGAGCAGTTGCAACTTCTACAGCATTTGCGAGGGGAGTTCCCCTCACTGATATCTGTCGCGCGGCTACCTGGGTCTCTAGTGTAACTTTCGCGCGTCATTATGCCATAAGTAGGAGGTGGGCTTCAGATACCGCGGTGGCCTCTGCGGTCTTATCCACGGTAGAAAATAACTGACCCGGAGAGCTTTCTGGTTTACTGCTTTGTAGTCACCTTGAGTGCAGCACCCACGGGGACCACTCAAAGAAGAAGAAGAGTTTACTCACCTTGTGTAGTAACGATGGTTCTTCGAGATGTGTCCCCGTGGGTGCTCCCCGTCCCGCCCTCCTCCCCGCTCTGGGTCTTTTCTGGTTTTTCTCTTTCAGAGACCGAGCGGTGAGAGGAACTGGCGAGGGGGGACCGGACCGCGAGACGTTGCAAAGGCGCGAACGCCGCGTGCTGCTCTCGCGCATGCGCGGGTCCGGCCAGGCTACAGCTCTGGAAATCTCTGACTAGTGGCGCCAGGTTGGGACCCGACACCTTGAGTGGAGCACCCACGGGGACACATCTCGAAGAACCATCGTTACTACACAAAGTGAGTAACCTCTTCTTTTAAGCACATGAGTAGTTCCAGTGACTATGCATGTGATGAGGCTACTTCTGTCTTTAAAGTTAGATTATGTGCTTAAGTACCTTGCTGATTTGGCGCAGAGGAGGAGTAAGGATTGTTTTCCTCTGAATTTGGATAATGTCTAGCATATTGTGGGTACCATCGCAATGTAAATTGTCAAATGAAATGTGATGCTTTTGTTTAAATATAATAGATATACATTCTTCCTCTCTTATGCTACATATATCCCATTATAGCTACACAATCTTGTGTCTTCTGTAGTTTTAAAACCGATTTATCAGCCAGAACTTCCACGAAGGCCTTTTTAACAGCTGATATAGTCTTTGCAGAGAGGTCACTAGTTTTTGGTATAGCAGTGTATTTAAAGTGCAATTATACTCTGGAAAGTGATAGTATCCATCTTTACTGTCTTTCATTGAACGTGGAAGTCAGTGTGGTCCCAAACAAAAAGCCTCGAGCAAAATGTTCTTCAAGGTTAAGTAGATTCAGAATATGAACTAAGAACCAGATCAGAACTTCACAGCTGGATCCAACTGTATATTTGGCCAAGTCTAAATCTCAGATCTGAGCATTCCAAATTTTTGGGAGGACAAAATCTGGATCTGAATTTTCTAATTTACCCCCATCTATATTCAATAGCAAATCTTTGTTAACATAGTAAAAGATTTTCCCCCTTAGTTTACCGTTGCAATCTTCAAGTTGGACTTTGTTTTTTCTGACTTTGACATGATCAGTAATAATCATATTGCAACTGGGACTTACCTTAATAATCCTGTGAACGTGTGAGCTCCAGAAAAGAATTCAGCACCATTTTCGTAGCTCTGTTGGCTCTTCTGTGATAACAGAAGGAAAAAGTAATAATCCCTTATTTTTGCCACTTAGCAGTTAAGACTTAACACGTATAGCGAACAGATGTATTAACTGATAAGGTGTCATTTTAACACATTCCCATTCCTGAGCATAACTAAACTTTCAATTTATAGTATTGTGAAAATGTATGGAATTTTTTCCTTATGAATTGTAGCCCATTTGTTTTGTTTTGTTTCCCTTCCCTCTTCAGATGTATAAAATCCTTGCTTGGATTGATACTATGTGACTGATCACGATAAGACTTTTGGAGTCTAGAATTAAAGCAGTACTATTTCAAGATGCCTTGAAAAATGGTTCTCCACGAGTCTCCTGCTGCTTGTGAAGAAATCTGCAGCCAGAACTTATTGTTGTCAGGCGATGTGTAATGTGGTGGACTAGGCCCTGAGACACCTTGCTGGAGGCTTTGCAGCCCTGCCACGCCCTGTCCCAGAAAAGGGCAGTGGAGTAGGTCCTCCAAGATGCCCAGAATGACTGACTGACGGATATAGCCAAACAAAAGCGACTACAGGGAGCAACCATTCAGGAACCAGCAGGGTAGTATAAAAGGAGCTACAAGGCCACTGTGAATGCAGTTACTTGATGGAACTGGTGGACCATGGACAATGTACCTGGCTGGCTGAAGACTACAGGACCTCGGACAGAGTAGTGCTGGCAGATACTGGATGGAAGCAAGAAGGAGCTCCGGGTTGGCTGCTAGGACTCAATCAGGATGAGGCTCTGAGGTAAGGGTGAAGAGTGTGCTGGGGCTATGGGAAAGTAGTTCAGGGAATTGTAGCAGTGATGCAGTTTATATAAAGGGGTGTCGTGGAAGGCATCTGTCCAAAGGGTCCCTGGGCTTGCATCTCTCCTGCCCCCATTAGCCACTGGAGAAGTGGCCTTGACTTTTGATTCACCCCAGAAAAGGGAACTGAATTCTTTTAGTGGCCTAGCAGAAAAGCTGGGGCTGGAAAAGCCCCAAGAAGGTGAAGACATTACCTCCAGGGAGGGAGGTCTGGGACTTCCCTCTGTAGCAGAGCAGGAACCCTTTGAGAGAACCCAGAAGGGGATGAGAGACTATTTGAATCAGAGTACTGCATCAGGCCCTGATAGAGGGGTGAGATGAGTGATAATGATGCAAATAAAGGACGTAACAGAGGGCACTGCAAGAGGCCCCTGTTGGACTTGTACCCTGGAAGAGTTTTGCTTTTTATTTCACATACAGACTGCCAAGTTGCTGAAGACTCATGACAAGTCAGAGAGTGCAGGCACATACAGTTGGACAAAGGGGCCCTCGTGAATGATGACTGCCAGCCCATTACATGATGCGTGTCTCCTTTTGCAAATTTCAGTGCTGCAGATGCTGCTATATGGCATTTACACATTTTTCTTGTTTCTCCTTACACTTACACTAGTTCTACTTCAGTATAACTCCATTGACTTCAATGGTATTACCACCAATTTAATTGTGAGGAAAAGGCAGCCTGTTTCTCTCTGGAAAATACTTGCCAAAAATACTCCTACTTAGTATTAACATGTCTTAATCCCCAAATGTCCTATAAGAATTCTTTTTAGTATCACATTGCTTTTTGAATTTTCTCATTTTTCTCTATCACCATCTTGTATCTCTATCACCATCTCTATCACCATGTACGATCATGATCGTGGTCTCCCATGATGTGATGTTATTTGAAATGGGCAACTGACTGCAGTCACTACATCTAGGCTACCTAACAAAAGAAAAGATTCATGCAATCTTCACTGAGAGACTCACTTACTTGCTTACAGCAGGTCTTTGATATTCAGCGAGGAGCATGCCTCCAGGCTGCAGAATTGCCTTTCCTTTGTCCCATGAAATTTCGTTCAGTATTTTCCAAGACACAAACTGTTAAGTGTTGCCATTTTCTTTTCTCTTTTCTATTACTCAGCAAAATTTTGGCAGCAAGTCCAAAGAATACATTAAGAACATTCTGAGCTTGGTCATAGCACTGCACTGGGAGCAGCTGGAAGCTACTACAGCAGCTGTCATAGACTACTCCTCCCTATATGGCCCCAGTGTATTACATAGGCCAGGAGCAGAGAGCGAGTCAGACAGGGCTCCTCACTTCTGTTAAACCTCCAGAATCTGGCCCCAGTGATCCCAGTCACCATTAATACATTAATATTTGTATTACCATACACCTTGTGGGCTAGGGATGTTAAATTTTGTTTAATCGGCTAATTAAACAATGCTAGCCGCACTGCAGCTCTGCCTTGAAAATGTAGTAAGAGCAGCCAGGTTCTTTTTAAAGGCAGAGGTGCAACATCTGGGACCAGGCACAAGCTGGGACACCTGATTCCCATCTCAAAGCCAGTCGCCTGCTGCCTCTGCCTCCCCTGCCCCTCCGCGGACACAGTGCTTGGGGGAACTGGCGTTTAAGCCGGCTCCCCTCAGCACCAGCTTCTGCTTGCCCCCTTCCTGCCTCTGGTAAAGGCAACAAGTGGCCGGGGAGAACAACTAGTCAAATAGTCACTCGATTAGCTGCTTGCATCCCTAATGTGGGATCCAGTTATGGCCCAAGACTCCATTATGCTAGGCACAATAAAAACACAAAGATGGTCCCTGCCCCAGGGAGCTCCCAATCTAAGTATAAGATATGAAATGGATATAAGCAGATGGTAGAAGACTAGGAAAAAATGAGACAGTATGGGTCACTGTGATAGGTAGTGATCTGAGCACACCAGCCATGTAATTGCAGTCAACTTTTTGGTAGGCATCAGAGCAAAAGACAGAGCCAACCCAGACTCTCTTTAACTGCCCTGTGGAACGTGAACATGACTCCAGGAGCCCGTCTCATACATACCTTTTCCGCTATAACAGTGTGGGACAGGAGCCCCCTGAAGTGAGGAGGATTGAGGCCAGGCTGAATTCTTCACCGCCCTCCTATCCTCTCCCCTGGACTCAGTTGTTCATCTTGCTCACATTCTCAGGAGCTCTATGATTACCTCTGTGGAGCTAGGAAATAATTCTGCCCCAGATTAGATTGGTAGTGACAGTGAGGTTTTTCCATTTCCTCAGCAGAGTGTGTGTGGGTTGTTGATCAGGATTGTATGGATATGTCTCACTTAACCATTTCCCTGCTGTTGTGAGGGCCTCAGGCATGGATGCAACTTTTGCCCTCCTGTTCTCTGTGGCACATAATACAGATTGGACTTCCCTGGTTTGGCACCCTCGCAACCTGACCGGTCCTGATAAAGCGGATTTGCCGGACCAGGGGAGATCCCTCCTCTCCTGACCTGTGCTAAAATGCTGTCACCCCCCAACCCTCTCTCCCTGCTAGGGCTCCAGCCTGCCCAGCTGCTGCGTGGCCAGTCATCGCTCCTTGGGCTGGAACACACCAGCTCCCACTGGCCCCACTGCTGCCAGGGCTGGAGTTGTGCATCCGGGACTGGAGCTCCCTGGCTGCCGCTGGGGCCAGAGATGCATGGCTGCTGCCAGCCCCGTGCTACTGCCCAGCTGCTGGGGCCTGATTTCCCTGCTGTGGCGCCCCTCCGCCCCCTCAACACACAGTTTCCAGCTGAGTTGCCCCCTCCCCCCTCGCCATGCTCCTGCCCTCTGGCCCAACCCTTCTGTTCTGTGGCACATAATACAGGTTGGTCTCTGGTCCAAGATCATCTGTAGTCCTGCTGAACCAAGGATATTGCTGGACCAGAGAGTTCTGGTGAAGGGAGGTACAACCTGTAGTCTACTCTCCCGTGAGCAAAAATACTTCAGTCTGGTTTCCATTATTGAGTTTGGTGTTCAGGTACTAGGTGGTATTGGTGGCCTGTGATAGAAGGGAGGTCAGGCTAGATGGTCATCTAGTAGTCCCTTTCAACTCTGTGCCTTTATTTCCCCCCCTCAAAGATACCAGCCATCTCCTGCCACCAATTAATGTAGTTAGCCCTGTTGCACAGGAGGTAGCATTCTGTGCTGCAGTCCTGAAAGCTAAGGATTCAAACACTGATAATACAAAGTGTGGTATTGTTAGTCACACATCATAGGATCTGTTTTTCCTTTTTCTTTATGAACAACCCCCAAAAAACTAACCACCCAAACTAGAAAATTACCCTTTTTTAAAAAACATTAAAAACATTAATTAGGTTACAAAGCCAAATTTTCTGTTCATGCCACCTCAATTCAGCCCTCGTGTGTGTGTGTTACAATAGTTTTTAATTCACCGGGGGAGCATGCTGTTATCTCAGTGCTCAGCTTCATTCCAGTGCCCAGGATGGAATTCAGATTCCACGGGCATCCATGTGGCATTTCTTAGCTTTTGAGTGCTTGATTAAGCAATCTCAATAAATAATTTTAACACAGCTTGTGTCTACCTCTATTTGCACGTGCGGGTGCGCACATACACACATACCTGTTTTGTTACCTCTGAATTGTATTTAATTTAGTGTATGCTTCTCAGGTATTATAACATGAGGATGGATCTTTCAGATAAGCCAGGGGTCTCCAACCTTTTTAACCACAAGATCACTTTTTCAATTTAAGTGTAATGTAAGATCTATCTCAAACCCAAATACCCGTGCCTGGCTTCCTTCCTGCCTTCTCTGGGGCCCTGCCTGTGCTCCACCCAGTCTCTGAGGCTTCACCCTGCTCGCTCTGTTGCCCTTTCTCCCTGAATCTCATTCACTTTCACCAGGCTGCAGTAGGGGTGCAGGCTCTAGTCTAGGTGTGGCAAATGCCCTATCTCCTAGGCCAGTGTTTCTCAACCTTTTTTTAATAAAGTACCCCTTTAAAAATGTATAAGTACCCCCAGTACCTACAGTTTTCTCTCACACATTTTTGTTTTACAGTTGCAACACATTTGTTTAAACAATTGTAGCTGGGTGGATAATGAAATATTTGGGGGTGTAAAAAGTAGAAAAATAATAAAATGCTATAAAACTTAACAAAAACTCAGTTCTCCAAATTTCAGTTGTGTTGATGTGCCCCTAAGGGTACTTGTACCACTGATTGAGAGGCACTGCCCTGGGCCATTCCAGGGTCCACCCCCCCCCCCCCCCCCCCCCCAAATGTACCTTTGGGTGGGGAGACTCTTATCCTGCCTTCCTAATGCAGGAGCCTGGTCCATCACTGGGGGCAGCCTATGTTGGCTGTCTAGCTGCTCCTAGGGCAGCCAGGCCTTGAAACCACCCTACTGTGCTCTCCAGGTGAATGCCCTAGTCCCTATCCACTTGAGAGCAGAGCTGACCCTGCCTCTCCCCCCCCCCTTCTTAGGGTTCTGTATCCTCTATTGGCTGCTCCTAGGCTGGGTAGCCAATATCCTCTATTGGCTGCTGGGCAAAGACTCCCACCCACAACCCTGTCGTTCTCAGGCAAGTGCTGTATCTCCTGGTCCACTCAAGGGCCCACCCCACCTCCCTGCCTTTGGGAGGGGGGGGTCCCTTGTCCTGTGTCTAGTTGTTCCTTAGGTGGGGAAGGAGGGATTGGACTGGACTTGAACCCACCATGCTGTGTTCCCCAGGCAAATGCCCTCTCCCCTAAGCCACTCCAGTACCCACCCCACCAGCTTACCTTCAGCAGGTCCCTTATCTTGCTTTCCTAATATGGGAGCCAGGTCCATCCCTCAGGCAGCCTGTGTTTGCAACCCAGCCATTGCCTGAGTGGGTGGAGGGAGGTGGGATAGAGCCCACCACCCTGTGCTCCAGATGCTAATGCCCATCCCCAAGTTCACTGAAGATCCCACTCCACCTCCCTACTGCCAAGCCCACCCCCTCTGCCCACCCTGGGAGTGACCAGACACAGGATAAGAAACCCTCTGAAGGGATAGAGGCAGGGTGAGCTCTGGAGTGGACTAGGGGATAGGGCAGTTTCCTGAAGAGCACACACTGGTGGGTTCAAGTTCTGCCCACCCTGGGAGCAACTGGATAGCTGCCCTAGGGATAGAGCAGCAGAGCCAAGGCAGTCCCACTCCACCCCCAAACACAGCTGGCATGTACAGCAATGGCTCCATGTGCTGCCCTTCATCCACAGGCACTGACCCCACAGCCTCCACTGGCCACAATTCTCCATTATTGATCAATAGGAGCTGCAGGAGTGGTGTCTGCTAGCAAGGACAGCATGTGGCAAACCCCTTCTCAGGAACTGCAGGGACATGCCAGCCACCTCCAGGAGCACAATGAACCACAGGGATAATTACTCCAGTCATGACAGGTTAGGCATTTTAGTAGTCAAAGAATTAAATTTAAGCATAAGAGAGAAATGAAAGTTATGAAATGCACAGTCCAGTCAAACACTAAAACACTAAAAACAACCCACTTTGCAAGCAGTAAAAGTAGCAACAGCCCTCCCCCCCATGTACATGTTGGGTCAAGAGATGAGAGGGAAGGACTATGTGTTTTTGAGAATGACAGACACACACAGTGTGTGAGAATGACAGAGATTTACATTGCCAAGCTTCCTCCATCCCCTTCTCTCTGAGGCGATAGAGTACAGGAGTGGGGGGAGGAGGGACACCCTGACATTAGCCCCTCCACCTTCCTTCTCCCTCCCACCCCCTGCACAGCAAGCAGGAGGCTTCCAAGGGGCAGCTCCAAGGCAGAGGGCAGGAGCAACATGACAGTGCATGGAGGGGCAACTGAAGTGCCAGCACTTGATAGCTTCCTGGCTAAACCAGTCAGGATCACCTGTCAGAGTCTCCAAGATCTACTGGTAGATCCCGATCTACTGGTTGGTGACCACTGAGATAAGCCATCTCTCTGCTAATACCTTTTGTACTGTACACCCTTAGCAACAGGTATCAGAATGAGAATTCCCAGAGCAGTACTTTGGGCTGAAAAGTCATTTGGACATGATATTCTGTCATTTTAAAATCCAGTGATGAGGGGAGCATGAGCAGCAGTGGCAGAGCAGAAGCTAGAGATGGCCTTTATGATCCCAGCTCTTGTAGAGCTCAGTATGTGAGTCTAAAACACCCCCAAATAGGGAATGAGTCCAAAATGAGAATCTCCTGAAGGCCAGGAGCCTCAGAGGCTGTAACTTGATAATTAGAGTTAACATGACATGTTCCAGGTTGAGACATATCCTTTCTCCTCCCTCGCTATTGTGTTGGGGCTCTGTGTAAACTGATCAGTCCCTCCTTTTTATCCTCCTTTATCTTTAGATGTGTGATTAAATTAAAGGCATTAAATTAAGAAGAAATAAAAAATACTGCATTACATAGTAAGATAAAAAGGAGGGACCGATCAGTTTTCACAAGACTTTTTAAATCTTTGAGGTACCTTACATTTACAATCCTTCCTTTTCCTAATCTTCTTTCCATCCTCTCCAACATAACAAGGAGAAAGAAAGATTCAAAAATAAACCTTGTAGACAACACTGTTATGCCAAGTTAATGGATGAAGCTTTAAGAGCTCATTCAGTTTGGGGTTTTTTTTTATGATGGATAAAAAAGCCATGTAAGAGTTGTTTTGTTTTAGAAAATCAGCACCTAGCTAATCTGAAAGACAACAGTGCCTGGAGCCAGATTAGTGTCACTGCTTCATTGCTGCAATAAATTGAGTCAAATGCTCCAAGTAAATAGTGCTATGAATGTAAAAAACAATGGTAGTATTGGCAGTCAACAGATCTGATATACCAGAGCATACGTGAACAACTTATCTGATAGGGTGAGGAAGGCATTTCTCCTAATGTGTGCAATGGACAATTAATTCTGTAAAATGCAGGAAGATGGTGGTTTTCCTTTCTTGAATGCATGGGGTACTGATCAGTTACTCAGGCATGATACTCAGCTGGATAAATCAGTGTCCTAATCTAATATGGTAAATCCTGTGACCACATAAGTTAAATAACAGCCTCTATTAGATGCCTCACCTTGACCAACAGAAGTAATATACACATGCCACAAGTTTTTAGTAGATGACAAGACACAGGTATATCAGCTTAACAGTATTTTATGTATTTATTTTAAATAAATTTGATGATTTGATATATAAATATACAACATAGTTCTCAGTATTAGCTTTTCATTAATAGGCAATAAATAATCATTAAATTAAAACAGACAATTGATATAAAAAATAGAAACTCTTCTGAAAACATAACTGCTATACAGGAGTTACAGTCCATGCTAAAACACATAGAGGTGTCTGAAAAGGACACCTATTACTAAATTATAAATAAGTTGTTAATCCTCCCTAGGAGGTAATGAGCCTCTGTGACTTGCTTTATGCACTCAGTTATAGGAACTTTCAACCTGTCTTTGCAGTAGATGGTGCTGCTAAGGCTGTTAATATACAGACAGTTAAGTTTATAAATGTGACTATGTTCAGACTGGCTACATAGCTCAGAAGCTTCAAAGATCCACTCTTCCTACATCTTAACTTCTTCATGGGATTTCTTCTTTTTTTCTTCTGCTCACAGTGCCAGAAAAGAGAACCCACATTTATCCTGAACGCTGATTTGCTCCTTGTTGATTTTGCTCTTCCAAGTTTAGGATTCAAATAATTCATCCTAGTCTAGCATACTCCATTTCACAAATTCTGGTGGGAATTGTAAATGTATATTAACCTGCCCTACTTCTTCTGTGACCCTTTGATCAATGGCTTTTGAGGGGAGCACAAGCCTGAGTATTAAATAAATAAATGACACACAGTAAAAGGCTACAAAAACTAGGATTCTTAAAATAAATTGTGCACAATTTAAGCTTTTTAAATAGTCATCTTAACCATTGGCCTTTGAGGTGGAAACACAGTGGAAACTTCTCTTTAAGAGTGAAATTCATTCTTTGTAAAGTAGCTCACATGAGGCATATGTGCCACTTAAATTCTACTTACAGTTTATTTTGAGGGCTTTTAAATATAATTTAAGTAGTTCATAGTCCTTGTGCTGGAACTGCGCAGAAGTGAATTTTACCCTGAAAGCAGGTTTCATTGTATATAATGTAGTAACTCATTATGCCTAGGCATTTCTTGATAGTACTAGCCAGTAGCTTATTAATTCTTCATGGTGGTAAAATAGTTACTTTTTTAAATGTGTCCTTTATTATAGTTTACTAAGATATTTTTAAAAGGATCATAAAGTGATAAAAATATATCCTTTTAAATGTTTTATAATAAATTAAGTACAATTTAAATTCAGCTACTGTGTCAGCTACTTGATTTGAAAAATGGAGCAACTCATCCAAAGCACATATAGTTATAGTGCTTACCATCCCACACATTCTCCCACATAACAAGAACATATCCTATTTCATTGCAGGCAGGAATCACTGATTAGCTTATGACATTCTGGTAAAAATTTCTGCTCTAGAGCAGTCTTGCAAAACTGCCATAAAATGTACTGCCCAAGAACAAAATCTATTTGCCCACAATTTCACCTTGACTATTGATGAATATGGAAAATACATTATTTTTCTGGCCCATCCAAACAAATTATTCTCCCCATGAAAGTGGGCAAGTAGAATTTTGTAGGGATGCTCTAGAGTATTGATTGCACAGTTGAAAGCGCACAGCAAATTACTGGAAAAAACATTTACAGTTTCTTTAACTATACACTTTGAGTGAATATTAATACCCAGTCCTTAAATCAATGAGATTTATGTTGATGGACAGCTTTTTGGCCTTCATTTCTGAGCCTAGTATAATTTAGTAAAAGGAGAACTTGCTTCAGATGAAATACAGTGTTACTAGAGGAGCTCTAAAATATGAGTGAATTCTGTTAGATTTCTTTTAAAAATAAAAAATAAATATCAGTGGATATTTAGGGATTTAATAACTGCCTTGAATGTTTTCCAGTTATCTGGAGAATGTTTGTCCTGATTTTATTTAACTGTGTAATAGTTGCAAATCTTTCGGCTACCACAATTCCTTAGCATATTGATTACTAATAAGTCAGTCAAAGGACTTGTGCATGCATACATAAACTAATGGAGACTGGAATAAAGGGATAATCAAGGGCATTTAAATGTTATTAGCTACCATTAAGTTTTAGAATATTAATATTCAGGCAGTTAAATTGAATCTCTGATTTAGAAGATGGAATTACTTCAGAGAACATAAGTTTTCTGAAATAAAGCAAAAATATCCACATCAAATTAAAATGTCATTAGTCAAAAAGCAGTGAGGACACAAGGGCAACTTTATCCTTTTGTTTAACAATCATTTTCCCTATTCTGATATATGTATTTGAAATAATGCACGTTTCAGAAAGATGCAGAGCACTTGTAAGTGGGAATACTGAAAGATTCTTTGCTCACCAATTTCTTTTTACCAGAGCTTATTGTGACAGTGATAGAAATACATTTGTGTCTTTGCTACCTCTCTCTTCTAATACCTAATTCTACAGTCATTTTTCAATATACTAAAATTTGTGAAATACACTTAGAAATAGGTTTATTTCCAATCTCCTTCAGCTACAAAACATCTCTAGAGTAGGAATTAAGTGGGAGGAAGCTGTTTGTGGGAGTCAGGAGCTATATTATAGGCTCTGCTATAGACTTTTGTGGTCTTGGGCAAGTTGTTTGCATCTCGCTTTCCTCATCTAGGGATGAGACATACCTCAGAGAGTTTTTGAGGCTATAATAATTGATGCTTGTGAAGCATGTTAAGTTCCTCAAATGAAAGGTTCCACAGACGTGCCCAATATTGTTTTAAGTAAACTATGGTGGTATAACGATTCATATCAAACCTAGATTTTTAGTATAATGGTATTTACTTCTATTTTATGAAACCATAAATGCTACCTTTAGTAAAAATTATATTGGCCTGCCTATATTGCACAAGGCTCTGACCTCAACCCCACTGCTATGTTGCACAGGGCAATGTGGGCAGACACAGTTTTCAGTCAAATGAGCCCCTCAGAGGCAGATTAACAGAAATATCCATGCCAAAAATGTAGGCTCTGTCTACACTACAGCAGCACAGCTGCAAAGTTGTACACCAAGGTTCAAAACTTGTGCAATAAAAAATCACAATATATAACTGATGCTTTTTATAAAAATTGCCGTTAAAACTGAAATCACAACTATTAGGAAATAGGAGACATAGTGTTCTGGAAAATGACTATGAATACAAAAATATTAATATGTTGCCCTTCTAAGTAGACAGTGTGCTTTTGAGCTTCACAGCATCCAGTGATTTTTAAGTATTGTATTTGCTTGATTATATTCAGAGTGATGAATGTCAACCAACCGAATTATGTTTAAACAAGAGCCTCTGCTGTATTTTTTATGTTAACGTGTCAGTGTAGGTATTTACAATCAGAAAGTTGCCTAACTTCAAGCTCCTGTCCTGAAATATTACTCTGTATCCAACAGATTTTAGATTTCTATTTACTAAAATGGAAGGCTCAATCTGGCTCACATTGAAGTCAATGGCAACACTCACATTGACTTAAGTGAGCTAAAGGCTCAGGGCCATATTATACTGTTAGGGTTGTAAATGTATTTCCAGTAATTTTAAGATGAGTACAAAAACATTAGTCTCTACGAAATATGCATATTTCAACAGGTACTTTCGATCAAAGTAAAATACAGTATATTTTTGGCACTTGATTGATAAAATGTTCCAAATACTGTACCCATAAATGAAATTGTGTGTGATAATGAAGATAAACAAATTGGTCCAGATAACATCAGAATCAGACTCTTGCGAGATTTCAGAAATTCTCATTAGTTTTTCTACTGTGCCTTTTTTCTTTTGTTTTTTAAAGTTTCAAATAAATCTGCTTCTTCATTTCATTTGGAATAAAAAACTAGGCTTACACTCATGGTATTTCTAAACCAACTAACATTTGGAAATATTTGAAATCTCATGAGAGAACCTTTTCCAGAAATGTTTTGAGCCTAACTTCTAGTAGAAAGGGTGACTCAGATAAGCTCTCAGTAACTATCCAATTCATCTAAGCATTTTGAGGAAGGCCTAACACAAATGCATCCCCCACACATCATAATGTTCAATTCACAATATTTACATTTTCATTGTTGTCTTACATAATATAGTGTCAGTTTTAAATAGAGGATGTCCAGTAGTCTTCATGTCTATTCTGTCCTACTCGTTAAGCCTTGATTTGCTGTGAAAACAAAATATTGTTAACAATTATTTAAAATAAAAGATATCAAAATGGTCTAAAAAACAGACAAAATGAAAGACAAAGCCAGAAATTTATGATGAAGAATAAGGAATGTTACTTACCTCCTGTAGCAGTGATATAAAGCTATCCAAAAATTTTGTGGGAGCTTCTTTAGCATAAGAGTAACATGGAGAACAATTCTGGAAGACAAAGAAAAGGGCTTTTTATCGGACATGTTGCATTTGAAAAATACGTCATAACAAATACTTTGAAATAATTTGAGAAAATTGAAAATATGTGATGCATTAAATGTGGGTAAGTAGTTTTGTTTCCTTTTAACAGATGTGAAAACTGAGGTACAGAAAGATTAGGTAGTAGCAAAGTGAACGAATGGCAGTCAAGTAGCACCTACAGCCATTGATTCCTATTCTTACATTAATCAGAACAACTTGACCTCCATATTTCACACTTCCCATTATTTAGCTATGTATGAGCAGTTGATTAGTAGGGCCAGAATGAGTGTGATCCTAGATGGAAGTACTAAAAATATTTACATTTTTAACTCTTAGTATAACTAAAAAAAAGCATCTGTTCTTTCATCAAGCTTTAGTTAGAGTACAATACACTTCAAAATATTGTTCAATTAAGTTAGCAAATATGTCAGTCTTACCATATCAGTAGTGGTGTCATTATTGATTGGTCTCTGCAACCTCTTAATCATGACTTGAAAATCACGTGATTGTTTGTCTGCTGGTTCTAAGTGTAAGCTTGCCTTCTGGAAGCAGTTGAAAGGAGAAGAGAGGCATTTACTCTGAAAGAGAAATATTGCAAGTAATTAAATTATTGCCAAATATTTCTAGAAAGTAAACTAATGCTTTATACATTTGCTTGCTTTTTCTGATTGCACATGCATTGTTCTCTCCTAACAAATCACTGAGCTTTAACTCATATTTTTGTTTAAAGTGTGTTTATTTTATTTTTATTTATACACGTCCACTATAAAAGAGGCTGTATCCTTTACTCTCTAGCTTCTCCTTGACAAATTTTAAATATATATTTTTAAAATAGACAATTCTTAAAATCTCTTTGGCCATTACTCAACACATTGACAAAACAAGAATTTAATCCAGAAATGAATCTTGCTACATTTCGATTGTTGCTTTTGTTTTTTTGTTTTTGGTTTTGGTTTGTGAGGGAGGGGGTTGTTGTTGTTTCGGTTTTGGTTTTGGTTTTTGGTTTTTGACAGGTCTAAGTTCAAATGTTTTCTTCTCACAGATAATGAATGTCCTACTGAAATGTTTTATTTTGTATATATAAGTATACATTTTGATCCTCTATTCCATTTTTAACACCACATTTAATAATACTTAGAATTTACATAGGGCTTTATACTTTCAGAGCACTGTACAAATCTTAAGTATCCCCATTTAAAAGGTGATGGAATGGAGATGGAGAAATTAAGTGCACTCCTTCAGGGCAATGCTGGGAGTTAGGGGAAAAGAAGGGATAAGAATTCAGGGAATTCTGGCTCTCAGATTCATTTCATCCTATTAAATCACAGTGCTACTATTTCACCTTTAAACTCAGATGCACCTTAAACCATAGGACATATATATCGTCAAGCAACAATTGTATCTACTCTTAAGAAAATTATCTCATTTTTCTTTTGGCATTTTGTCCCATGGCATACATTTTCTTATTTACACTTCTTATACCCAGAGCAAAAATGGCCTATTGCCCCCTCCCCCTAACTCATGTTGCTATGGTAATTGTATTAAAACTGGTAGCATGACACTTTGACCCATCCAGAATCTCTCATCCTGTGCAGTGATCATTTTCCTTCCTCTGCATAGCTGTGGAAACTACTAGTGAAACTAACTACTCAGTGGAGAGAGAACAGCATTGTTTACTGTAGCCAATTTCTAACCTGCTTTGCACTTTCCAAAGAAGAAAAAACTCTGAAATGTTGCTTATGCACATCAAGAAAGAGATAAAACCGTCATATTTGTTTTGCATACCAACTGCTACCCAAACTCCATCTCATCCGGTATATCAAGTGTTGATGCAATTTTTTTTTGTGCAAGGACAAGATGATGTTCTTACTGTGTATTTCTTATAGAAATTTTTTTAACAGAAACCCTTTGTCAGTCAGATATAGCATTATATTTTCCTTAAAAACCACACATTCATGTTTGTCTCAAGCTTCTTACTGTAACCAGTCTAACTTACTGGAAAAAAATTCATTTTAAAGAGCTCAATTTTCCAGATGAAACTGAAAACATTTTCTGTCTCATCTGTGATGAGCTGAGAAACCAGCAATTCTCATATAACACATAGGCACAGCTTTTTTTGGTTTTTTTTGCTGACTTAGCCTATCTACAGGTAATTGTTAACAGTCAAAGAAACACAAGGATTCTGCCTGCAGACTATTCGTGCACAGCTGAGAATAACGATTAATAGATGTTAAAGTTTGTCCAAAGTCATGGGAAGCTGGTGATTTCTGAGAACGGGTAGGCAGATGTGTAAAGTTGCCATATCAGAAGTATTTTACAGCAATGGGTAAAGGGTATTTTACGTCTGACTCAGAATAATGTTGCTGCTTGCCCTGACGAACCTCCACTTCCTGAGCTAGGAGCCATAGTGCCAGAGTCTCAACTAGTGCAAATCAGCGTAGTGCCACTGGTTTCAGTAGAAACAACAAGGAGTTCTGGGGCACCTTAAAGACTAACAGATGTATATGCCCAAATAAATCTGTTAGTCTTTAAGGTGCCACAGGTCTTCTCCTTTTTTCAGATACAGACTAACACAGCTACCCCTCTGAGACTTGGGTTCAGTAGCGTTATCATGTCTATTGTTACTAGCTAAGGATCTGACCACATTCCTTTTTGCAGTTGAACCAATTTTAAGATTATCATCTCAACTTCAGTATATTTCCTTCTGTCTGTGAATGTAGTCTTATTTCTTAAACTTGTCCTCACCCATTGCTGTTTTAACATTTAACTAGTGAACACACAAGGAATTGTGTGGGGTTGATTTGGGGCTAACACTCAGTCCACTCACAGGAAGCTCCAAGGAAGTCAAAACCGACAGTGACAAACCACTGAATTTTGGGTCATGTATAAGGCAGTCTTCTTCCTGTGTGTACAAGGGCAAATTCAGCCCTAGTATAAGGATGTACAGTTTCATTGATTTCAGGTTAATTGCACTTCACGTGCCCCTGACTGTGTCACATTTGATTTTATGGCTAAACTGTTTGAAAAGTTTGTAATTCAATCAATACACGTTTACCACCGATGAAAGACCACTTGCATAACTACAAGAATTCAATGCAATCCTTAGCATTTGAGAACCTGACTGACAGTGAAGTAAGATTGTTTTTAAGACCTTTATCTGTGCACTAACGGCTTGCGGCAATGACATGTTTCATGTGTTATGATTAATGAAATCAACGGATATGTTCAGTTCTCATAGAATCAGACCCTAGAACTGTCCTTTTGAGTTGTAAGTGAAGTGCCATCTCTCTTCCTGAGCTCGGTTGACAGCGTTGTTTTGAAAAAGTTATGATTAAGCAATTAGTCACTAGCTGTAGTTGCTTCATTTCTGGGATAGTGGCAGGTTTATCTCAGTAATACTATAGCTAATCATACAATTCTTTTCACTTTGACATGAAAATTTAGACATTCAAAGAAATTTTAAAAATCCCCAACAATTCAAATATAGTAGGATTTTGCATTGCATGAATTCCCAGCAGTGACATAGAGTAGTCCGTGTGGGTTCTGCATGCTTATACATTTTTTTTCTTTTCTGGCAAGTAACAAAAAGAAACCAACTAAAGACCATGAGGAGTGTAACCAAAGCCGTGCAAAACAAGGTGAGTTTTTCCTCTATTTTCTTCGGCAGTAAGTTTACAAAACTGAAAAAAAATAGTGATTCAATTTACGCATGCTTTGGTGAATCACCAGGCCTAATAATAATCTTTTATATATTAGTCAGAAAATTGTTTTAAGTTTTCTGAAATACTTGCTATTGCTTACATTTTTATGTTCTAGTTAAAGCTAACGCAGCTGATAGTATAACTAAATAAGTACATGTTGGGTTTAGAACTTAATTCTGCATTGATGAATGTCAGAAGAAAGCACAAATGGATTTCATTCACCTTCAAAACTTTTGAGTTGTGTAGACTTATTTTTTCTTTACATTTAATTTTACTACATGTCCTGCAGTGTGACACTTTCTACTGCGTGCAGGCATTTTCTGACTGACTTAAATGTTATTCTTGTGTATAATGTCAGTTCACAGAACTGTACAGTGTAAATATACATACTGAAATGAGAATGCACGATGACTTACTTTTGTTATATTAATGCAAGGCATAATATAAAGAAAATTTAGTCCAATGGATTATAATAATTTTATCATCTCTATTTGCCTGGAAATGTAGTCCTTTCTCATATACACATAGACTTTAAGGTGAGAAGGGACCATCATGATCATCTAGTCTGGCCTCCTTCACAAAGCAAGCCACAGATCCTCACCCACCCATTTCTAGAAGAGACCCCTAATCTCTGGCTGAGTTACTGGGGTACTCAAAAATGATTTAAACATGAGTAGTTGCACAGAAGTCAGTAGAACTAACCATGAGAAAATTCTGCAAGGGCCTGTATTTCCATTTTTGTTACTTGATTTCAGTGACTGTTTTTTATCAAGTTCCTGATTCTGCAAGGTGCTGAGAACTTTCAGTTCCTAATGCAGCTGATGTAAATTGAAGGTGTCTAGGATCTTTACAGAACTGAGTCCTTGAAGAGTAATATTGATTATCAAGCAGTTGTGTGAATGTCTGCTACTAGAACTAAGTTTCAAGTAAAAGGAATACATCCAGATACTATTGCAATGGATGCTTTAGAAATATACATATTGTACAAGTAATAATAACAGAGTACTAAAGCATACTGTAATATTAATCTGGTATTTAGAACACAGAAATAATAAGCAACTTCTATTTAAAGTATTTTCTGTTTTTTAATTTAGTTTTAATAGTTTCAAATCTAGTAGTTAGTGTATGTACCAAGACGTGTGTCAGAAAAATGCAGTTGTTATTTTTAATGAGAATGAACCTGTTGAAAAGACATGCAGTATATTTGGAAGGAAATGTTAAAGAAGTCTTACCACAGTGTCTTCTGATATAGGCAGAGGTTCAACATCCTAGAATAAAAAAATTAAATTAGTATTTTTAGTATCTAAATATTTCTCCATGTAGGTTTATTCTCAACAATATATACTGAGAAGAATTTTATAGACCGATTTTAATATTGCCACAAATATTAGGCTTACCTTAACTTTCACTCTTTGTTTTAATTGAGTGACTGTCTTTACAAGCTCCCTGTATCTTAGCCCTGTTGGTGCAGCTGCACTCAGCAGCATACTGGAACAGAAGAAAATCAGACAGAAAGTGATCATCCTCTCCATATTGATGGGTTTAGTTTTAAAATATGCCCAGAGTAGAGTAAATGATATCCAAGAAGTACGCTTCACTTCAACTGTGCTCAGGTACACTGCATACCTACCTATTTATTGATCCTTACTGGAGATGAAAACCCACCCATTTCAGTTTGGAAAGCTTTGTAGAATGGATTAATGAGTAACCCTTTTTCCTTTTCCACTGGCTAGGTGTATGTGTGTGAGTTAGTGCGTAGGGGGCAGGGATTGATGGAGTGAATAAAAATATGCCCCATCTGCACATTGGACAGGAAAAAAAAAGAGAAAAGGTGAATTCCCATTTTCACTTTGAGTCAAGAAATGAACACAGTAAATAATAGGTACTTAGAAACCACAAGCCTAAGTAAACAAAGATGCTGCATTTTTTCTCTCATACAGTTTCTTACCTGTCCTATTGCACAAATGCGTGTTTGTAATAACACTATAGCAATGAGTGAAGTGCCAGCATTCACTTCTCTCAATGACTCTTTTAATACACACACACACACACACACACACACACACACACACACTCTTACTTACTTACCCTAGCTTGTTTGTAATTCCTACAGAGAGTGTTAATTTCCTCTGTTTCTTGAAGAATACCATCTTTTTCAGATGTTAGAATTATTTTGGCTTTTCAAAATAAGGAGGCATGGCTTGGTTTCTGGGGCTGAAAGTATCAGTTCATCTGAGCTAGCTGAAGAATGTTGTAATTAATAAATTAGCTTCATGAGTGTTGCCAAGTATTTTAATTACATCCTAGAAAATATATGCACTGTGCTGTGATACCCAGTATAAGTCCCTGATCCTGCAATGTGCTCCAGGCAGATAGTCCTCTGTGCTTGTGAAGAACCCTATTGAAATCCAGAGTCCACCAACATGGAATATATTTCAGGGTCGGGACCTAACATGCCACCAATTCCATAGAAGTTTCTTGTTGGACAATGGCAACACAGGGATCCCCTTTACACATTGCAGATGCATTCATTATATTATGGGAATACAGGTCATGATTCTATTGCGAGGCTGAGTTTAATTTTGCAATTAAAGCAAACAATTTGTTGTGCATGAAGGATACCGCAGCATTTATTTGATTATAGAATGAATTTTCTGATCACTTACAAGTAAATAGGTTAGTTAGTTTGAACTAAAGTAAATAAAAATTGAACCTTTAAGAAATTTAGCACTCTGTGGTTAGACCCCAGATATTTATTTATTTAATTAATTATTTATTTATTTTGCTCATGAATGACCTTAATTATGGAATAAGGCAGAGTTTCAAACTTTTCACATAGTAAAAGCTCATTACAATCTGGTGAACTGAAATGTATTTAGGATTCATGTCTGTGTTCTTATTTTTTTATTCTCCTCCATAACTGAGAGTTTCTTCTTTAGTAGTGGGTGATGAATAATGTTCTGTTACACAGAATTTCAAGAATTTCCTACTTTCTAAATGATTATCTCCTGTTGTCTTCAAAGGGAATGAAGCTAAATGTGCCCTTGTCAAAGATGCTTCATTTCAAAATAGCCACTGCCTGCCAAAGGGCCCAGATCCTATAATGTACAGTGTGTAGACAGACTGCTACACCTGTGTGGAGCTCCACTGACTTCAGTGGAGTTAGTTGTATACACAGGGATTCCCTTATACATTACAAATGCTATACTAAGGCCACAATTAGACCACAATAGGAGGGGGGTCACCATCGGCTCTGGGAGCAATTTGCTTTACACCCATTGTTCCCAAGAGTGACAAATCATAAAGAGAAGAAAAATGCTAGTGTCTGAAAATCAGTTAAATCTGAAATGAAAACACTATTATGCAGCAGTTATAATTGTATGACGTTACTACAGGGCAGAGTTAAGGTTAATTCAAAAGCCCAAATAAATCTTAACCTTTTAATTTCCTGAGTCTGAACAATTGTTTTGGGCTAATTTCAAGATCACTGTAACATTTTTATCCTTCAATTAATCATATGTATTCAACCTTAACTCGTTTGATAAAAATGTACTCTGTGTGTGTGTGTGTGTGCGCGCGTGCATGCACCTTTCTTTCTCTGACACACACACAGATCAAGTATTCATACTGATTCTTTTTGATCTGTCTGAACAGAGCTGGTGAAAAAACAAAAACAAAATCACATTGACAAATTCAAAAACATTTTTATGTCTTTGTTTTTTATAGTTTTGATTTTTCATTTTCTGCATTTTTTAAAAAGAGTTTAACCATTTTGGAATTTTTCAGAAAGGAAGATTTTAAAGATATATTTTGTATTGTTAACAATTCCTACAAGATGGGCGAGATGGCCAATTAATATTGGCAAAACAAAAAAACCCTGAAAAACAAAACTTAAAAAAAAAAAAGGTAAAATTTATTTCTCAGAATGACCTAGCAGGCAACATTTTTAAATGAAAAATGCTGGAAATAATTAACCTCTTCTAAATAAAATAATTTTAAATGTATCTTGGGATTTTTTTTAATACCAATTTTGACAATTTTTTAAGTAAGTGTAAGTGTGTGTGTGTGTGTGTGTGTGTGTGTGTGTGTGTGTGTGTGTGTGAATGAATATACATATATATGCATGCTACTGACACTAAATACCAATTAAAACCAAATTTGAATTTAATATATATATATATATATATATATATATATATATATATATATATATATATAGATTGATTATTAATAACTATTACTAATAACCAAAGTTCATTTATGGAGACTGGCAGAAGTAAAAAGATTCTGGTTAGAGGGGCTCTATTCTTTTCTCTCAAAGAAAATCCATGGATTAATAATGGGCTGGTTAACATCTACCCCAGAGTTCTGTGTGAAATTCTAGAAGGTTATGTTTTGCCACTTCAGCAGTTCAGTGCGTCTGGGAATCTACTGGGATAGATGGTGAGACCATTTAGGCTGCAGTACTATCATAATACAGATGATACTTAGGTCTGTGTTTCCTTTTTAATGGATTGGATATTCAGTTTCTTTGTTCTACCAGTGCCAGGTTAAAATTGCATTTTAGACTAGAGCAAGTTGGAGCTCATTCCTGACACTAGTGATGCTGTTGGGATGGGTGTAGAATGAACCTCTGGAAAAGATGCCTTCTGTTGTTGTGGGGTTTGGGGGTTTTTTTCATGGAGGGCCACACATTGTGGTCTGCTTGTCCATCAGCTGGTCTAGAATGTTATCTAACAGTAGATAACAGTAATAAAGTAATAAAGAAAGATAACAGTAATAAAGAAAGCTGTTTAAATCTTCATCTACTTTGTCATATTTAACCATGCCATTGTTAGACACTTGTCAGGTTTCCATGTGGTTATATTATAGCAGTGTGTTTGGCATGGGATTATACTTAAAGACCTCTCAATCTTCAGCTAATGCAGAATGTGAATGCCCACTTATTTTTGTTGCTCTGCTCAATAAGTTTATTACATTGATGCATCAGAAACAGTACTGTCCACTGGTATGTTTGTAGGTGCAATTCCAGTTGTTGGTTTTTTGTGATCTGTAAAGCCCCACATGTGTATGTCCAGGGGCATAACTCTAGAAAAGCCATAGAATTTCACACCTATTTAGCTTACAAACATGTCTATTATGTTATTCCATAATTTTTTAAATAGTATAGTCATTCTAAATGTAGTGGTAGTACCATACTAAACATGAGCAAAATTGATTGTGTATAACAAAATTATTTAAATTTTCTTTTTCAGTGAGGAGTAGCTGCCTGGAAAATGTCAACTTCAGCTTGATATTTCAGTCCTTTTATGAGTTATGCATGTACAAAGGCTCCAATTCAAAGTCTTTGGAAAATGATGGAAAGATTCCCATTGACTTCAATAAACCTTGAATTAGGCCCAATTTAGTGCTTTTAAATCTGAATATATCTTGAAATGGGCAAATGGAACCAAAACACAAACAAAACAAATCCTTACCAGTGTGGGCTGGAACAGTGAAAACATTTTACTAAAACAACATTCTTCTGATAGAAATTCTCACTGAAGGAAATAAAATAAAACATCTCTCTCTATGTAGGGTGTTATAATGTAGTGGTTCTTCAACTAGAGGTCTGGGGGCCCCTGGAGGGCCACAGTAGGTGTCAGGGGGTCTGCCAAGCAGGGCTGGTCTTAGATTTGCTGGGGCCCAAGGCAGAAAGCTGAAGCTCCGCCATATGGGACTGAAGCCTGGGGCCCTGAGCCCCCACCATCCAGGGCTGAAGCCAAAGCTAAGCAGCTCACCTTTGAGTGGCCCTCTGTGTCATCCAGCCCTAGGCAATTGCCCTGCTTGCTACCCATTATCATGTACCCTGGCTTTTATATGCAAAAAAGCACGGTGTGCCATGGACTTCTTATAGCCTGTTGGGGAGGCCTCAGAAAGAAAAAGGTTGAGAATCCTGTTACAAGCACTTGTGACCCTAATGAGATCTCAGTAATGGCTCTTGCAAGAGTGAACAGGTTATTTAGCATAGCATTTAATAGTAAAACCAAATCAGAAACATCCAAGATGCTGGAGTGCTGTACATTTTTCCATTCTCCTCCCTCATTCACTGTGGAAATAACATTTGGTTCAGTTAGTGAAGAAATTTCTGAAACATTCTGTTAATCCCAAAACGGGCTTAGGAGCCTGGAGACTAAATGCAATATTCTGGCTACTGCTTGCTGTCTTTTAAGACTGAACGTTGTTTTGTGCTGAATACTGCTTCCAGTAGACACGAGTTATAGGACTGAACTTAGAACCAGGCAAGAACTATACTTATAAGTAGTTTTTGTTGTTGATGAACTTATTGTATAAATTGAATATTAGAGTTATTTTATTTAAGTTGGTGTGAATGAGTTTTGCCCCTTAAAAATGAATCCCTGAAAGGCTGAAATAAATGAAACCTTTGGATGGGCTGTGTAGCATTAGCAAACTGGTTACTTTCAAGCCTAGGATTGTACTGAGATGAGTGGCTACATTAGGATGGGGTTTTTACCCATCTGACCTTCACTCACACTGGCATGTAGCTGTTCTCTGAATTAACATGCTTGTATTTTCTGAGAGAGATCAAACCAAGGGATCAAAACCAGGCCTGTTCACTTGGGGTACATCTACACTTCGCAGCTATTTTGGGATCCAGAGGTATCCCGAAATACCTACCCCACGTCTAAACAAGCCACCTGTTATTTTGAATTATTGTTTGAAATTACTAGAGGTATATTCTGAGTAATAAAACAATAAGATGACCTGGCAAGATCACATAATTAAAAGATTTCAAAAAGTAGCCATATCTGGGTGATTCAAACAGTCTGTTGTTCCTAGGAAGTTAACAAATAATTACAGTAAAATAAGGCAACATTAGGCATACTGTTCCAAATTCAGGGCTAGTGTGAGTGGCTTAAAATTAATGTTTGTTCAAACTAATTTCAAGTTTATAAATGCTTCAGTTGAGCATTTATAAACTTTACATTTTAGTGGGAGATATATTGTGCTTGTCCCTTTAAATTTAGGAGAATTTAATGAGCTTGCAGAATAGAGAGATAGCAAAATCCCCCAATGATGGTCTGTTAGTCAGTATGTATGTTGTTCTTGGTCTTGTGAACCTTTTGGTATCCCATTGTATTACAGAAAGTCCTTCATGATGTAAAGAAAAAAAGATATATAGATTAAATATTTTTTATGTGGGAGCTGATAGTGGTGAGAGCATCGTTTTATTACAGTGAAACTCAACTATGTGAAATAGCAGATGTACAATTTAACCCACAGGCAGTACTTCCACAAGGAGCCTATAAACACGACAGACTCTGTTAGTATTTCACTGATCCAGTGGGTAGTTTGAGGATATTGTGGGTAGCATGTATGGGTGGGTGTCTGAGCCCAGCCCGTTTCTAACGATAATTTGTGATACTTAAATCAGTTATGATATATCTTGAATAACAAGAATAGGAAGCTAAGTAATATATCTTTGGCAATGAAACAATTAATGGTCTCATGCCATTTCTCTAGAGTAGAGCATAACCTGGTATATTATGTTAAGGGACATGGTCAGCAATATATTTTGGTCATTTGAAAAATGGCACATGCATCAAGTGAATTAAAAAAAAGGACAAAGAAGAGCTTCCCTTGTGTTCATAAAGCGGGGAAAACGTCTTGCTGTCCTTCTCATCTGATAAGAGTGACTACTGTGCTTTTTATGTACGTCACTACTTTTTCTTGTGGCTTAGGAACATGCTGAGTCAAATAATTGCACTCTCTCTAGAATTACATCACCAGTCAGGGACAAGGGGAACTGCCAGACAATGGAATTCTGAAAAACCTCAGATCCATGCCTGATGAGAGTTGTCTTCCTCTTGATGACTGTTACTGTCCAGATTTTAAATGAGTTAGACCCAGAAAGCCCAGTTCCTCCACCCACATTTTCCTTTACATTATAACTGAATAAAGGCTTTTCCTATAGCTTAGTCATTGCTGGGTTAGAGGCAGTTTCAACCATTTTCTACTACAAATGTACAGAGCTGCTTTCAAAGAATTCTGTGGAGTTTCATCTACACCACAAGGGGTAGGAGGAAAAGTGAGGAGAAGGTATTGTGTTTCAAAGTGGGTGACTGGGGCAAAAGACCTAATGTGTAACAGAGACCAAAAAAAAGTCTTTAAAATAGTTAACATTTTAAAAAAAATCATACTAGTTTCTTATTGCCACTTTCTATATTATTGTTTTTTATCACAATAGGTATTATTAGTTTTTCTTTTGAGTCACTAAAGCACAAAGAAAATAGAAAAATAAGGAAAACAAAGTTACTAATTTGGAATGATATTAAATATAAAATTCAGAATAAATGTAACTGGGAAATGTGAGGCTGTAAGTATGAAAAATGAACACAGCATATACAACAGTGCAAAACTGTACAGACTACAGGAAAAATGGTCTTATGGTTAAGGCATTGGATTGTGTTTTAGGTGTTCAGGATTCAATTTTCCTTTCTGCTACAGCTCTGTGTAAGCTTTGACAGGTTGTCATTCTGAATCTCAGTTCCTCCATCTGTAAAACGAGATTATTTTATTTCCCTGCCTCACTGGGTTGCGCGAACAAAAATTCATTGTCTGTGGGAGATGCAAAGGTCCTACAATACTGGAGGTCATATAAGAACATAGATAAAATCCTCCTGTCAATGGAAGTGCCTAGTACACCAATGTAATGTATAGGACTTATTCCAGTTTAGTTAATGATTCTGTTCTGTATTCCAGTTCTGCAGTTAATGATTGGCTGTTGGTCTGATGTTGCAGCTTCAGCTTGGCTGTCTTGTCAATTTCACAGCTTCAGGGGGGAGGAAGTTTTCCATTTTTATGGTTTGAATTATTTCCCTCCCCTTTCCCTTTCTTTATTTCTTCTCCCACTCCATTCCCTATGCTATTTGCCCCACTGAAAAAAGGAAGGAAGAGTTGGGGGAGGAAAATCAGGATTTTTTTCCAGATGTATTCTCACTCTTCTCTCTCCTTCTACTTTCCCATTGGAAAATCAACATATTTTCCCACTAACAATATAGTTTTAGCCAAATCCCCAATTCCCTCTCCTCTTTTTGGGATCGGAAGGCAGCTCTACCTAACCTAGGAGCTTCTTTCCACACTTCACATATAAAACTCGTCACGTAATTTGATAGTTAAGACTCAATACGGTGCCTTAATATTCAAGCTTAAGTTTAAATAAGAATTAACCAGCTTACATGAGTTGTGTTGGAAATTATTTTGGCATGTGTTGTGTAACTTACAATGAAGCATTTGACAGCCAATGGAACATTAAGTCCAAAGATTTTTTAGAATTTTCAACAATGCCCCAGCTGCAAAGGGATGCTGGTGCTGTGGACCTTGAGATATGATTTAGCCATGCTCAGACTCTCACTGCAGCATTGGAATGCTGCCAGTGGCTTGGGCGGATGCCAGCATCAGATTTTGAAATGCTACTTTTACTGCTTTTCAACTTTTCCCTATATCATGCTGGCTGTGTACTCTTGTTTGCCAGTCCCATCACTTTGTACTGCATGAACACTTATGTGTGCTGCAATGGGGAAACAAATATAATATGAGAGCTTCATGTCCACAGCCAACATGGTGTATGTTGCTCCTCTGCATAAAGTCTATTGCCTCTTTACTTCAGTCCATATCAGCTCTTTCTCTTCAACTCCCTTAATTATAGTCATCTTTTTGGCATCTTCATCGATTTCAGGATCTGACCAGAAATTTCTCTATCACTGGAAGTATCCTTGAAGTAGACCTGCATTCCAGCTGCCCACTTCATAATCTGTTTAATCACAGGTATGCTTTGAAAAAGGTTAAGTCACTATATTTATTGGTATAGTCTGCTTTCCACCGCACTTACTGATTAGAAGAATTTGTAGAAATTTAACTAGAGAATTAACTTAGGTTTATGACTACGTTGCATCAATAGACTGGCACAAAGAACCCAGAGTGTATGGTGAATCTGGTCCAATATCTGGGTAGTCAGTCTCCAGAATTTGCAAATGGAGCTGCTAGTCTGCAGGGTTGCCAAAGCTAAGGAAGCTACGCATATGGTCTTGTCTCTTGTCCCCTGTCTGCTCTTTTTCAGGTCTGGCTAATGTTCCATGATAAACTTTATCTTGTTCTTTTGTACCACTAGCATTTCTGGATTCTCCAGAGTCATGTTCATGGAAAATGGAAATGACAAGACACAAATATGAAGCTAACATTGAAGAATAAAGTGGTAATTGAAGGAATTACAGAATTAAGTGGTACAAGGGTAAGGAAGCTGTGAGTCTCTAACCAAAATAATGCTTTATCATAAAATCATAGAATACTAGAACTGGAAGGGACCTAAAGAAGTCATCGAGTCCAGTCCCCTGCCCTCACGGCAGGACCAAGCACTGTCTAGATCATCCCTGATAGATGTCTGTCTAACCTGCTCTTAAATATCTCCAGAGATGGAGATTCCACAGCCTCCCTAGGCAATTTATTCCAGTGTTTAACCACCCTGATAGGCAGGAAGTTTTTCCTAATGTCCAACCTAAACCTCCCTTGCTGCAGTTTAAGCCCATTGCCTCCTATCATCAGAGGCCAAGGAGAACCATTTTTCTCCCTCCTCCTTGTGACACCCTTTTAGATACTTGAAAACTGCTATCATGTCCCCTCTCAGTTTTCTCCTTTCCAGACTAAACAAGCTTAGTTCTTTCAGTCTTCCTTCATAGGTCATGTTCTCTAGACCTTTAATGATTCTTGTTGCTCTCTCTGGACCCTCTCCAATTTCTCCACATCCTTCTTGAAGCATGGTGCCCTGAACTGGACACACTATTCCAATTGAGGCGTAGTCAGTGCAAAGTAGAGCAGAAGAATGACTTCTCATGTCTTGCTCACGACACTCCTATTAATACATCCCAGAATGATGTTTGGTTTTTTTGCAACAGTGTCACACTGTTGACTCATATTTAATTTGTGATCCACTATGACCCATAGATCCCTTTCTGCAGTACTCCTTCCTAGACAGTCGCTTCCCATTCTGTGTGTGTGAAACTGATTGTTCCTTCCTAAGTGGAGTACTTTGCATTTGTCCTTATTAAACTTCTCAGACCATTTCTCCAGTTTGTCCAGATCATTTTGAATTATGATCCTATCCTCCAAAGTAGTTGCAACCCTTCCCAGCTTGGTATCTCTGCAAACTTAATAAGCGTACTTTCTATGCCAATATCTAAATCGTTGCTGAAGATATTGAACAGAACCAGTCCCAAAACAGACCCCCGAAGAACCCCACTTGTTATGCTCTTCTAGCATGATTGTGAATCATGAATAACTACTCTCTGAGAATGGTTATCCAGCCACTTATGCATCCGCCTTATAGTAACCCTAACTAAGTTGTATTTGCCTGGTTTATTGATAAGAAGATCATGAGAGACCGTATCAAATGCCTTACTAAAGTCTAGGTACTTTACTTTAGTATAGACTTACTAAAGTCTATATCCACTGCTTCTCCCTTATCCAAAGACTATCAAAGAAAGCTATCAGATTGGTTTGACATAATTTGTTCATTACAAATCCATGCTGGCTGTTACCTATCACCTTCTTATCCTCCAGATGTTTGCAGATGAATTCCTTAATTACTTGCTCCATTATCTTTCTGGCACAGAAGTTAAACTGACTGGTCCCTTACCCAGTTTCCTGGGTTGTTCTTGTTTCCCTTTTTATAGATGGGCACTATATTTGCCCTTTTCCAGTCTCCTGGAATCTCTCCCGACTTCCATGGTTTTTCAAAGATGACAACTAAAGGCTCAGATAGAGGAGGTATCAGCTTCTTAAGTATTCTAGGATGCATTTCATCAGGCCCTGGTGACTTGCAGACATCTAACTTTTCTAAGTAATTTTTAACTTGTTGTTTTATTTTATCTTCTAAACCTACCCCATTTCCACAAGCATTCACTATGTCAGGCATTCCTTCATCATCAGACTTCTTGGTGAAGACCAAAACAAAGAAGTCAGTAAGCATCTCTGCCATTTCCAAGTTTCCTGTTGTTGTTTCTCCCTCTTCACTGAGCAGTGGACCTACCCTGTCCTTGGTCTTTCTCTTGGTTCTAATAACTAAATAAATAAAGAGAGAGAGAGAGAATGTGTTTTTGTTACCCTTTATGTCTCTAGCTAGTTTGAGCTCGTTTTGTGCCTTTGCTTTTCTAATCTTGCTCCTGCATACATGTATTGTTTGCTAATATTCATCCTTTATAATTTGTCCTAGTTTCCACTTTTTATATGACTCCTTTTTGATTTTTAGATCATGCAAGATCTCCTGGTTAAGCCAAGAAGGTCTTTTGTCATACTTTCTATCTTTCCTATGCAGCGGAATAATTTGCTTTTGGGCCCTTAATAATGTCCTTTTGAAAAACTTCCAACTCTCTTCAGACTGATGGCAAACAAAAATTCATATCACAGAAAATTCCTCTTTATAAGACTGAAACAACTACATGTGCAGTGTAGTTGTAGCCATGTTGGTCTCAAGATATTAGAGAGACAAGGTGGGTGAGGCAATATCTTTTATTGGACCATCTTCTGTTGGTGAGAGAGAAAAGCTCTTGGGTTTATACAGAGAAGACTAAACAGCTCTGTGTTAGCTGAAAAGCTTGTCTCTCTCAACAACAGAAGTTGATACAATAAAAGATATTACTTCATCTACCTTATCTCTGAGCCAACTATGATAAGCATAACTTTAGTCACAATATTATGGTACTTCCTATTAATGGATAATTACAAAAAAAATGCAATGTTTGTGTGCCTGTGTTCACATCTATTTGTGTTCTGGAATAAAATACTACAGGTCTGTTCAAATATCAGCAAAACAAATACATTTTCTCCACGTAATTGCCTCTTCCTCTCCATCTGAAGAACTAACTGAAAGTCAGATGACCCTACTAATGGACTTGGCCAATCCAGGATCAAGGCAAAATACAGTGCAACTTCCACCATAAGATTTACCTAAAGCTCCAGGGTTAGGTATGAAAAGCTTCCCAAACAGCTTGGAAAAAATTCAGTATTGTGTGGGAACTTATATTGAAACACTGCTCATGCTTGGAAGCAATTCAAACTTGAAGGAAGGTTGTTGGGATGGGGAGTTGAATCAGTAAGTCAGACCATTCACACAGAACCGCGTTGCAAGTCCTGATGTTAAAAAAGATTTAGATTTGTACCAACTCAGCTTTCATAGTCAGGTTTCATTGCAACGTAGACAGTTAAGTCGTTGTCTCTAAAGCCTACTGAAGTCAGTGCAAAGACTCCAATTGACTTCAGTGGGCTTTCAGCTTAGCCCTTTCTGGACCTAAAAAAGTTCTAACAAGCCTCATGAACATAGGCTGAGCTTGTACGAAGACTAAGTGTGGGAACTTTTGCATTGAGCTAAACATTTCATACCATTCTAATTCTTAGCAGATTTGAAAATAAACATGTTACTCTGATGAACATCATTTAAGTTATTGCAGTTAGGCTTTAGATACAGTGCCACTCAACTTAAATGCAAAAAACTGGCAATGTAAAAGTAACAGTAATATGACATAAGTAAAAATAGCTCCCCATGCAAGTAAAAATATTGTTCTACAGCATGGTCTATGTAATTCTGAACTTGCCTAGATCTCAACCCTTTTAACTTTTTTTTATCTTTGCTAAGACCACACCACTTGAGAGTGTCATATGACCACAAAGCCACTTCCCAATTTTGTGATGAATGTTTGGTTTTGCCCAACTTGATTATCCCACTATGTATCTGTTTAGCGGTATGACTTCATATTTTGTTTCCATTTAGATTCTTGTCTATAAGAAAGAGACTGTTGCTGCAGCAGTTAGTAATGAGTCCAGAGCATGAATCAAAGTTTGGGCCCAATATGCACATGCATAACTATTCACAAGAAGTTAATGAGACTATTCCCATGCGCTTCTGTCTCATGGCGCATTTTCAGGACAAAACATTGGTAGATAAGCTACATATCATGGGCATCTTCAAAATTCTCACAATTTGTCTTTAATCTTGTCTTCCACCACCTCAATATGCATCCACACTTTTTCTCCTAGCTGTTCACATTGTCCTTCTCAACCACTTGGGTTTGCATCTAATTTTCTGCCACTTGTTAGCATTTCTGTCCACTTGAAAGAGAATGCAGGTTAAAGAAAGTTATGAATTTAAAGCATAATGCAATTTCTGAACAACTCTATTTGGGGACCTTGTTCTGCAAGAACAAGAATTCCTATTGTTCAGTTTAACCCACTTCCACAGGGAGTTAAACTAAACTGATTTAAGGCCACTTCAATTCTGAGTGCAGTTTAACTACTAAAACGTCAGTTCAGATTAATTTTGCTGAGTTGTCTGTGTATAGACAAATATGAAGTTTTGGAACAGCCTCATGCTTCCTGGATGGCACCTTACCTCTTTCTCTCTACACATCTGTTAAAATTTGCTTATTTCATGAAGCATTCTCAACATCATCAGTAATACCTTTGAACTTTCTCATTCCGGAACATTATAGTGCCAAAACCCAGTTTTACTCTGTCTTCTGTAAAATATCATATGCACTTAGTAGTGTAATAATAAGCTTAACCACCATTAAAGTGTAGTCACCTCTGAAGTGTAACATAACATTTTAGGACAGGAAGTGAGAAACATTATAACCCTTCCATTTTTTTGGAAGCAAAATATAATTATGGAAACTGAAATTCAGCCAGCCCCAAAATAATGGGATTGGGATTGATGGTGAAATGACAGACTGAGAGGAGCCTCTTCTTCCTCCATATTGAAAGTATTGCTTGCTCATGGTCTAGTGTGGTTACGGTATTTTCATTGTGCTGGAGAGCTTCAGCCCTTCTCATGAGGTAGGTCTGTCATCATTCAAGCTACACTGAGCAACATACAGTAAAACTCCAGTGGTCCGGCATCCAGTGATCCGGCACTCCTGATGGTCCGGCACCATCTGGAACCCAGAAGTACTCCGGGCAGCCGGACAATTGGAGCTGCTCTGCCCCCGGCTTCCAGCGGCTGACTCGGTGCTGCGGGACCAACCCGGCAGCACCCCAGCTGCTCTGCCCCAGACTTCCCCAAGTCAGCCGCTGCTGAAACTGACCAGCGGCTGACTCCGGGAAGCCCGGGATAAAGCACCCCCCCACACACACTCCACCCCAGACCCCTCATAGCCCCTCCTTCCGATAGTCCGGCATATCTGATAATCCGGCACCCTCTGGGTCCTAAAGGTGCCGGATTATCGGAAGTTTACTGTACTATCTTCCTGCTACCTAAGAGTTCTCTTAGAATAACAGACACATAATGAAAACTCCATTCACGGTCTGTACGATGTATATTGTAAAAAGTAATGACATAATATACTGGAACACAACTCAGTGTGATGTAAAGTAAGAATACAAGAAGAAATCTGGTTTAAATAAAGTTCATAAAAAAATGTTCTTTTCTTATTGCATGGGTATATCTGGCAAATAGAGGTAGCAGGATGGGTCAGGATTACGAGAGAGTTGCCTTTGTTTTATTCACTATCAGTAAGAAACAAGAGAAACTACATTTGCAAAAAAAATCAAAATAAAGACTTCTGTGTTTAAAAACCAGAAGCCAAAACATGCCGCAACACTTTACATTCAAGACTGACAGGCAAGCCTCATCTGGGAATCTTACCATTAACTTTAATGGGTTTTGGATGGAGATCAGAGTCTGTATTGAAAACTCTACATGCTGGCATGCCCTTTAGTGCCATGCCTTGTATTGCACTAAAATCACAATAATAAGCATGGTATTAAAACAAATAGTTTGTGAGGTCTTTCCAGTACCTGTGCAGGGACAATGTTATGTTACAAATTTATTGGATGTCCCTTTATCTTTTTTTTTTTTTTAAACAAATACACTACAGATTGTTTAAAATTAAAACTTTCAAAACATCTAATTTAATATTGGACTACTATGCATTTTTGATTAATGAATGTTACTTTTAGTTCTAGGTGAAGTCATTTTCTTCTAATGCATTAGCATGGTGATGCTATCTTTAGACTGTAAACACTGTAAGTTAAATTTTAAAAAAATGAATTTTAAAAACCATGGCAGCATTTCTATTTGTCCTGGGTTTTGTAAAATCTCAGGCCCAATTGTCTTCTCTCAGTGGTGTAAATCAGGAGTAATTGAGTGTCAATGGTTTTTAACTGGTGCAAGTGGGAGCAGAAGCAGGCCCCTAATTTTTTACTAAACTTAAGTTTGGAGCTAAATTTGACCTTTAAGGAAGAGGGGGACAGAGACAACTCAGAGACCTATCTTCCCATTGTACTCGAATGTTTACTTTGTTGGTGTGATTTACTTAACTAATATAGTTATACTAGCAAAAGCCCTAGTGAGGACAAAGTTATGCCTTATACCAATAGAGTTACTCCGTGTCCCATATAAGAGATGCTGTATAGGTAAAACACACCCTTATACCAATCACTTTGCTCACACACTAGTGATTCTACTGTTTACCTATACTAATATAGCTAAAGTGGCACAAATTTTATGTGCAGTCAAGTCCTATTTCTTTGCTTTTGGCAATTAAGGTATCATTCTAAAGGACATTGAAATGTACCCTCCTTAAATATGACAAATCCTGTGTGGCATGCCTGGAAAATGGCTTCTGTTAAGATCTTCTACACTGATCCTTTTGAAGTGTATGTATATATGCATTTTAAAAAATTTAAAAAGCTATACAGAGTAGTTGCTTTGCATGATGTGGTTTTCTTTTTTTCAGAGATCAGCATTTTAAGCGAACTTTGGAAAAATGATTGTGTGATCAAACCCGGCACTACAACAAGAGCACCCATTTGGTAACGCTAGTCATGGACGAAAAAGCTGAATCCTGTGGTTTCAGTGACTTATCGTTGAGACTTGTGGTTGCTGCGTAGGAGGGCTATACAAGCTGGACACGTTTGACATCCTTATTTCTGAGTGGTGAAATCTGAACATCTGAGTTATGAAAATAACGTTTGCGTTTATTTTATTTTATTTTATGAACTCGATACCCTATTTTCCTTGCATTCAGTGGAAACAAAAACAGTGCAAATATTTTAGAGCCTGCTGTGAACCTGCTTTGACCTCCAAAGAGAAAAGGAGGAATATGTCCTTTTCTGTGATTAACAGTCAAGATGCTTTGCCTGTAGAAGTAAGCTTAAATAAAATACTGTAACCAGTTGATTGAGAGAGAAGGGAGCAATTTCTCTGATGTGGAGATAGAGGAATTTAGTACCAACGTTGAGTCAGATTCTACAAACTCAGAGCCTTCCAAACTAGAGTTTTGACATTAGAAACCCAGTCATTCAGTTATTGATTTACATTATTTAATTCAGAATAAGCTACAGTACAAATACTGTTTAGGAGCCTGCAATAACTATGGTCTTTTGGTTGCTCACAGGACACGGGGAAGACTACAAAGGAGGGTAAGTCCTGAGTGATTGGAATCAGTTTTGAGACCAGACAAGCGGAGTCAGAGGCAGTCTCATATTTCTTGATTCAATACTGAGCCACATCATTATGTTTTTAATCCTTGATTTTGTAGTAGATGTATGACAGCAACATAGAACCATGTAAATATCTGCTGTTCTTTTAGAGGGCTAAATCCAGGTGTTGATGCCAAAAATGGATTATCTTGGGATGGGGAAGTCTGACTAGTCTTCCTATGCTGTGGAGCAGAAGAGAAGTCATTCCTGCACCTCTGTTCTGCTAGTAATAGATCCACTGGCTTCAGCCTGTCTCTTCACCCCAGCCATTCCTCTTCTTGCTACTGTGTAGATACGTACCCTGAGAGCTGTGGAATGCAGAGCATTTGGGCCTCTGTGTATTCAGCAAATCCTGTCTTTCCTCATCCTATGTAGCAGAACTCCACCAACTGTACCACACCTGGGGCCTTCTGGAGGGATGGGATCAGTGCCCATGCAACCAATACATCATATTCCAAAATGAAGCAATGGAAGTGAATTAAATCCTATGCATCTGAAAGAGGGAAAGAAAAAGACCACTCAGAGATTCAAAACATACCCACAAACTTTCTTGGGTATATCTATACTGCAAATGCTACAGCAACATACTTTAGCTATGCTGCTATAGTGTAGGCACTACAGCGGTGGACGGGAATTTTCCTGTTGTTCCTAGTAAATCTACCAGCCTTTTGAGAAGGCTGATGAAAGAATTACTTCGTTGACTTAGCTGCATCAACTGAGACAACATTGCACTGTCTGGAATTTTTCACAGCCCTGAGTGACGTACCAAGGTTGACGTAACTTTTATGTATAAATCAGACTCTGGCAAAATAAAAAAGGAGCTAGATACTTCTGTGTAAAACATCCATTCACCCCACCTGAAAGCTTTAAAGATAATAGAACTCTCTTGCCTGCATTTTGTGTTAACAAGGATTTAGTGTATGATTATATCACTGAACAGTCATTTCGGAAAAGATGGCCTTGAGAAACTAGTGTTACTAACTCTGATTTCTGTATCAAACACATGCCTTCACAAGTAAAAAAGATCAGATATGTTGATTTTTAACTACAAATTTGTTCAGTGATCTCGGTTTCAGATATGTTCCTTTGCAGGTAAAAAGATGTGTTTGCTAAGTGCCAGGCTTGAAAATCTCCTTGTCAGCTGAAAACCAAAGGGCTGATACTGCTCATGTTTCATCAACACAACTTGAATGGAGACAAGTCATAATGGTAAGCAATTGAGGTGTAGGAAAATAGTAAACTTTCTGTATTAAAATATCAGTATGTCGGGGATATTTTTCTTGGTGCCAGTTTAGAATTTTGCTGCCGAGGGCTCTCAGCAGGTGGCTCCAAGGGGAGTGTGACGCTAGGGAGTTTCTCTACTGAATGCAAACACAGGGTCTAGGGGCCTTATGAGCTGAGAGACCAGAAACCTGTCCCCCAGTGTAACATCCCTGCTTGTTTTGGACATTATTCTCTTACTATGAGCCCACCTTTGCAAGCCAAGTGCACAGGTATGTTACCCGATGGAGGTGTGGCTAAGAAAATGTCAGGCAAGCCTTATGCTGCAGCCCATGTCAAGAGAAGCTCTGAACTTCCTCAGCCTGAGGGAAGAAGGAGCAGCACAATCCCAGCTGTGGAATTGCCACAGAAATAAAGATGCTTGTTCTCACCCTCCAACAGCCAGTCAAACCCAACTCAAAACAAGTCCTGAAGTGGAAACCACTGATGAAGGGGAAGGGAGGTCAGGTAAATGTGTTCATTTGTGCTCCTTTCTTTAAAAAATTCTGTTCAGAAAATTCCCAAAATTCCCTCTCACCTGTGTTCCCTCTGAGCTGTGGGAAGCACACGCACAGTGATAAAAGTGAGGAGGGAATTAGGATGAGAACTGGGGAAGCAAGTGTGGTTAAGAGTTTTTCTGAAGGTAAAAGCAAAGGAGCCAAGGTGAAGCTGAGAGAGGACGTAAAGGAGGACAGAGGAGGGGGAAGAGGACGGGGCCAAAGAGGCAGGCTGTGTGGTGAGAGGCTCAGGTTCACGTAAGTCAGATAAGGGGATAATAGAGATGATGAGGAGGGAAGAGATTCCTGGTGCCTCGCGTGTGTCATACCAAACTTCAAAACAATTGGCAAAATCCTGGGAATAGAGGAGACATCACAGCACGTCTGAGAGAGAGACGTGGGGCATGAAAAATGAAGGAATTCTCAAGGGATAGAGGCATGCGAGTATATCAGGGAAAAGTAGAATTGTTTCAGCTCCCTGTTGCTTGTTAAAGACAATTTACAGTGTAACATAGTCACAGGGCTTTCCCCAGAGGCACTTAGCAGAGCTAGACTATAAAAAGAGGCTGGCAAAGGCAAGGAGAAAGCCAAACTTGGTAGAAGGTGTAGCAGACAGATGAGAAAGGGAAGCAAAAGCAATGAGATTAACAGCTTCCAGCATAGTGAGTATATAAGGGTACATTTCAGGTACTACATTCCTGTAGTAAAGAGGAGTGAGGGTGGACTGTCAGGTATCTCAGGTAATAGAACAATAAGCTATATCAGGGATAGTACAATAAGTATTGAGAAACATATAGAAGGCAGAGGTGAACCTGGCTGAGATATCACTCCTGAGGTTGCCAAAGGCCCAGAATAGGCAACTACTTGAGGCCACCTGGACTGTACACTGCTGGTTTCTACATAGTGATGGTGCCGCTAGAGCTCATTGGAGAGCAGTGAGAGAAGATGTCCTACTGCAGCATGAGGCACAAGGCAGCCTTTCCAAGAAACGTTTGGTCAGAGCTTCATGAATACATGCTTGACAACTTTATCATTCTAGAACGTGCTTGAGGACAAAATACAGTCATGTCAAAGTCTGTCTAAAACACTGAAGAAGAATTTTCATCACTGCCTAGTTCTGCAAATCAGTTCAAAGCCATACCCCCTGAGCCAGCAATACATCATTTGTACCCTGAATCCAAGCTCAGAATACAAGTAATTTATTTTGGCGTTGGACTCTGAGCCTGAAAAAACAAAGCACTGGGTCTTTGTTTTCATGTTTGCTTTATAATTTTATTCATAAAGACTATGTACTATTAATTACCACTTACTGGATTGCATGCAAGCATTATTTTAAATTGTCAATGTATTTCAATGCTGACATACAGGTTTGGGTGTATTTCTTGTTCTGCTTGCAATAATACATCAACTTTCTAGAAGACTTACCTGGGTCCTTCAGCAGGGGGGCTGGCAGCATGGAGGTACAGGAGTCAGGGCAGAGCTTTGGGGATGTGGGGTGCAAGACTGAGGGTTGGGGGTGAGGATGGCAGAGGCTGGGGGTACAAGAATTTGGGCAAGGGGTTGGTTGGAAGGGGAGCTCAGGAGAGGGAGAACTCAAGGGAGAGGGACTTAGGGGCGGGGGGAAGGTGGTTGCCATCTTTTCCCTAGGGGGCGGGGACCCCACATCCTGCCCCCGGGCTTGTCCCTGGGGTAGGAAGGGATTCAGCTGCACACCCTGCCCTCTGGCTTCTCCTGGGGCCCACCTGGGGGGAAATGCACACTGCCTGCTGGCTTCTATTTTTTCCCTGATATACTCGCATGCCTCTATCCCTTGAGAATTCCTTCATTTTTCATGCCCCACGTCTCTCTCTGACGTGCTGTGATGTCTCCTCTATTCCCAGGATTTTGCCAATTGTTTTGAAGTTTGGTATGACACACGCGAGGCACCAGGAATCACTTCCCTCCTCATCATCTCTATTATCCCCTTATCTGACTTACGTGAACCTGAGCCTCTCACCACACAGCCTGCCCCTTTGGCCCCATCTTCCTCCCCCTCCGCTGTCCTCCTTTACGTCCTTTCTCAGCTTCACCTTGGCTCCTTTGCTTTTACCTTCAGAAAAACTCTTAACCACACTTGCTTCCCCAGTTCTCATCCTAATTCCCTCCTCACTTTTATCACTGTGCTTGTGCTTCATTTTGTCTTCTCCAATTCACTCCCTGATGCTTCAGACTCCTCCATGCTCATGAAAGTGTCCTAACCAAACCACGAGTGCATTGCTCCAACACCACTGCAGTCAGCCCAGATCCTTATAGACTCGTGGGTGCCGAATGCACTAGTCACATATGACTATTTGGCCAGTTGAGTGTGGCTAGTTCACTATAGTGACTACTTCAGAACTGTTTGGGAGTTATCTATCTCTTTGTTCTCCCTCAAGCAAACCTTGGGAGACATATTGCTTACCTTTAAGAAAGTTCAAAAATGACACAGGTGAAAGCATTATGAGCTTATTGAACAGGTACTCTATAATGTATATATAATTAAATACTCTAATTGTGTAACTCTGAAGTACCTTGCACAAATGCCTATACCTTGCTTTTTTCGAAAAGGTGAAAGCAACTACCCATTGTACATGGGGGAAACTGTTTAGTATTCAAAATGATGGGGACCAAAGAAGAGAATATTTTTAAACAAGAAAAATCTGACTTCTCATCGATTCCAGAGGTTATGTATAACTGTGGTATTTACTCATGTTGTTTCTGCTAAGGGCAAGTGATTTTGTATGAGAAAGGGAGGTCAGCAAATACTAACATACAAATGACTCAAGCATTAGCTACCCAGAATCTCACCTCATCTTGATTCAGAGCACCAAGACAGATTTGTCAGGGTCATTGATGCAGGGTGCGCTCTTCCTTTAAGTGTGGGCCAACACATCCCTTCTCCAAGTGGGGGCTCTTTAAGGCAGGCAATAGGGCAAGCCTGGACTAAGACAAGAGCAGATTAAGGAAATTGTAATTACCTGAAGGGTGCCTGGAAATTGTAGCCTGGGAAACAATGCATCATGGCTGAGGGGAAAAAAGTATGAAAATCGTGGCTTACTATGGGTGACCTTTTTCGTATGTAACATTGTAATAGGTGGTAACTAGCCACATATTGTTTCACTGTGCTGCTCCTGGACAGGAGCAAGGAAAAAAAGCAGCTCGAAAGCACAGGCAAATAGGACTAGAAGGTGAGGAGGGGGCCCCAGTCATGGCCTCTTAGCCACTCCCATCCACCCAACTCCTAACACTCAACTAGCTGCACGGCTGCCCCTAAAAATTTCCCCAGCGCACACACACAGGGCTATCCCCCCCCACAAACTATGCTGCCCCCTGCAGCATTTTCCATACCTAATTGGACACTCCACAAACCCAGCTCTTTTTTCCAGAAACATCTGCAAACTCAGCTTCCCCCAGCTTCCAATTCCCACTTTTCCCAAAATCAGATCCTTTCCCACTGAACTTTTCCCCTTCCATCCAGGTACATCTATCCCCACATCATCTCAACAACCCCAACTCATTCACACAAACCAACAGCCCTGACTGTTGCTCACCACCCTCGTGCCAGCACTCAACTTTTCCTCAGACACCCTTCAACATTTATCCATCAGCCCCAGCTATAAGGTTTTGCAAAGCTCCGGGTCCCTTGTACTTCTTGGGCCAAATATATGTCTCTTAAACTGAAGTGTATGATCATTTGCAAATTGTGTGTTCATGCAAATTACTGAATGAACTAATCTGAGCATTTTTAAACTATGTATATAAAGTGTCCATGGAGTTGGGCAAAACTTGGCAATTACTGGGGAAGAACCAACCAAGGAATTGTTTAAACTGAGGATGGCTGAAGATTGTTTTGTGTTAGGAGTTTTTGTTTATCCCCAAAGGAGTTTCTTACTGGGTGTGGCTGCCCCTCCAAATAAATTTACCCGTCCAGGAAAGCCACTGTTGAGGCAGAACCAGAGGCAGCAGCTGTGTACCATTTTAAGATTAGATAGCCTGCTTTTGTAGTCACAAAATGTAAATGTCTTAAAGGAAAGACTTTTTTAAATTTTAAACTAATCTTGAGGTGACACATATATGACTGAAGGCTATTCACAATAGATTTGTAAAAGGCTTGTGCAGCTCATTATCAATGAAGGCATCTTGCTGTGGAAGTATTTGAATAAATTTAGAATTGAGGTGGTCATGTCAATTGAATACTATTTACCTACCTCAAGTAGACAAGAGAAGTTCGGCTCACTTTGCTGAGTCAGATTAAGTAGAATTTATAATGGAACTTCTAGTGAAGAAGATCCCTGAAGAAGGCATGATCCGGGGCTCCAATAATCATTAGCAAAGTGGTAATCCCCATTTGTTGCTACAAAATGAGTTTCTATAGCCAGACTCTAATATGGAACACTTCTTTAGAGATGTTCATTTCACAATTTAGTCTCAAAATGTCATCTGAAAATATATCTGGAAACTGAGGCAGGGAGGTGAAATGGCTTACTCAAAGCTTCAGAGCAAGTCTGTTGAAATCAAGAGTAGAACTGTCCTTTAAGCATTTTTTCACATCTTTATCCTTTAAATTTTCACCATTCTGGAATATTATGCGGAGATCTGTCAGACATTAGGGGAACAGATAATTATTTAGTGGCAGTAGAAGCTGGGATTTAAAAAGTTAAAGCTTTAGAATCATTAAAATACAAAGATCAGCATCACATGTCAAAATATACACAGTAAATATCTTTAAATCAAATTCTAATAAGATCTCAAACAGCATTTTTCTTTCTTTGCTTATCTCTAAATTTTATTTAGTGGAAAGATTATTAATTGTTTTGGTTGTGTATGGTAAAATCAACATTTACTGCCATTTGTCAATGAAACCAGAATCCTTCTAAGCCTACTCATGTAGCCATTGGCGTTCAAACTGTGTTTTTGATCATTAGCATACTATTAAATGTCTATAAATATAAATACAGTAAAACTCCAATTGTCCAGCATCTAGTGGTCCGGCAGTCCTGATAGTCCGGCACCAACTGGAACCCGGAAGTGCTCCAGCCAGCCGGACAATTGGAGCTCCTGTGAGCCCCACGCGCACTCATGGGCCGGGAAGCAGAAGGGGAGGAGAGGAGAAAAGGATTATACCCCTGTGACGGGTCTGCCGGGATCGCACTGCATCTGGTCGGGGGGCGGGGTGGGCGGGGAATGGCACGGCGAGGGACAAACCCTCCACCGTTTTGCAGGGAGGCGGGGGAAGCCCTGCGCAGCTGCCTGCGACAGGCCAGCTGGGGCTGCAAGCAGCAGCGTCGGACTTGGGGAAGCGGCGGGGCAGAGCAGCTGGGGTGCTGCCAGGTTGGTCCCGCAGCGCCGCCCCTCACCTGAGCGGCGCTGCGGGACCAACCTGGCAGCACCCCAGCTGCCCGGCTCAGCCGCTTCCCCAAGTCCGCCACTGCCGCTTGCAGCCCCAGCTGGCCTGTCACCGGCAGCTGCGTGGGGCTTCCCCATCTCCCTGCAAAACGGCAGCAGGTTCGCCCCTCGCCGCGCCATTCCTCGCCGACCATCCCTTCCCCCCCCACCGGTCACAGTGCGGGTCCTGGCAGACCCGTCACAGCCCCCCCACCAGAGTACCTCCTGATACTCTGGCATATCTGGTAATCCGGCACCCCCTGGGTCCCAAAGGTGCCGGATTATCGGAAGTCTACTGTAATATTGTTTTCAAACATTAAAATGAAGATGACAGCAGGAGTCAAAGAGCTGCATGCAATAGAAAGGTGTCTGAAAAAATGTAAAACATTCTTCAGTATCATTTAATACCAGTGCTAAATGTAATCAGAGATGCTCTGAACTTGGACCAATGAAGCCAGTCAGTGGAAGCACGATCAGGCCCATACTGACTATTCTTCACTCAGGGTCTGATCTTGCAAGGTACAGAGACCCCTCAACTCTTGGTCTTTACATAGGACTTCTGGGATGCTTGAAAAATCAGTCCTCATTTAAGGAAAAATCCCATCAAAGTCAGTTCTGTATATTATACCCATATTTTTTCATTCAAATGAAGTGATTCATGCCTAATTAAAAGTGTTCCAAGATCTTCAACCATAGCATTCTACAGCTTAATAAGAATGATGTTATAAATGGGTATGAGTCAGAGAAACCTTAAAACAGTGATTGGCTCAGCCCTGTGCTTAGAAAGTATTTGAGGCATTACTAATCGTTTGGAAGAAGTGCATTGAATGTCTCAGAATCAGATACAAAAATAAACCACATTAAATGTGGGGGTTAACTGCTCTCTAGTGGACTTGCAAGTAGTATCAGTAGTATAAGCAGGATCTGCATTCAAAAAAATGTATTCTTTCAGACAGTCTGACGTGAAGATACAGAATCAAGTACTTCCTACACATCTGAGCTCAACCGCGGCGTCTCTTTGGCTGTCTCTCTTATCTCAACGAGTAGTACTGTGGCACCTTAGAGACTAACAAATATATATATAGAATCATGAGCTTTCATGGGCAAAACCCACTTCTCCAGATGAGCTGGAGTGGGAAAAAACAGGAATACAGAATTTATAAAAGAAAAAGAAGGGGAGGCTGGGGAAGGTACATATCAGTTGTAGTCCTGGTGCTAATGAGGCTAATTGAGTGGAAAATAACAGAACACATCTAGACATCACCGACAGCCCCCAGCTTAAAACCCCTCCACTGAATCATTGACAATCTACAGCCTATCCTGGAAAATGATCCCTTCCTCTTACAGGCCTTGGGAGACAGGGTAGTCCTTGCCTACAGCCAACCTCTTAACCTGAAACACATTCTTTCCAGAAGTCACACATCACATCTGACAGACTCACCCAGGAACCCCAGCAATAAACCCCATTGCCAATGCTGTCCACGCATCTATACAAGCGACACCATCACATGACCTAACTACATAAGCCACAACATCAGGGGATCGTACAATTGCACATCCTCTGATGTGATATATGCCAATAAGTGCCAGCAATGCCCCTCTGCCATGTGTACTGGTCAAACTGGACAGTCTCTGTGACAAAGGATAAATGGACACAAGTCAGACATCAGAAATGGTAACACACGTAAACCTGTAGGGGAACATTTTAACCTGCCTGGACACTCAATCATGGATTTAAAAGTAGCCATTCTTCTACAAAGGAATTTCACAAGCCAATTAGAGAGAGTGTGGAATTGACATTCATATGCAAATTTGACACTGTTTCCCTGGGCTTGAAAAAAAAGACGTTAACTGGATGTCACATTATAAAGCCAACTTTCCCTGCATTTAACACCTCATTTACATCAAAAGCTAAGTATGGCACACTTCCAGCCCACTCAATTAGCTTCATTAGCACCAGGACTACAATTGACTGGTACCTTCCCCCCGCACCCCTCCATACACCACCTTTTTCTGTTTATAAATTCTGGGTTCCTGTTTTTTTCCACTCCAGCTCATCTGAAGAAGTGGGTTTTGCCCAAGAAAGCTCATGGTACTATATTTATTTTTGTTAGTTTCTAAGGTGCCATAGGACTACTTGTTTTTAAAGTTACTGACTAACTTGGCTACCCCCAAGAGACTTTCTTTCATCCCAGTTTCACTGAATTACAAACAGATGAAGTCTGAGCAGCAGAACAAAAATGTAACTTTTTAAAAAATGCTTTTACCAACTGCTGTGGTGAACAATATCTTGTCATATATTCAGCACATCTATATGAGCCAATATTTACCTTACCTTCATGTTGGAAAATCAGTGTGTGTGTGACAACTTTCTGCTTTGGGGGACAAAAGAAAAAGTTCTTGAAAATACAGGCTCCAAAACTGCAGGGCTAAATAGTGCACAGTCCACCAAACCACACCACATTACTGTGACTGCCTGTTAAATGCTCTTTCAAGGCCTTCCTCAGCTGCATAGCTCTATGTTGAGCTCCTCTAGTAGCCCTTGCTTCTAAATGCTCAAACTCAGCCTCCACCCTGGTGACAACCTTTCCCTCTTTGCTTTGCAGACATTTGACAGGCAGCTGTCATCATTTGGCTATTTTCTCACTAAGATCCAATTTGGTGAGTAAACCACCAGCCTCGCTTCAGTCTAGCAAAAGCACATTCAACTGATGTTCTGCACTGGCTGAGATTGTAATTAAATGTTTCCTTGATGCTGTCAAGGTGGCATCATAAGCCAGGAGAGGAAGGGGAAGGCTGGGTCCCCCGGATCATTGTTAGTATTTCAACACCAATAATAGCAATCCACCAGCAGGGAAAGAGTTGCAGGTTTCTGAACATTCTGGTATTTCTAAAAATGTGAACATCATGCACCATCCCAACGCTGATGTCAGTGGAGGGTTCCTGGTGATGAATGAATGCTTGCATAACCACAGAAAAGTAGTCCTTTCTGGTGATGTATTCTGTTGCAAGGTGGGTTGGTATCAAAATAGGCATGTGTGCTATCACCCCACAACAGGTCAGAAACCCCATTGCATCAAATCTATCCACTGAGTCTTGTATATTATTGAGAGTCACATTGCTGTGCAGCAGGAGATGATTAATGGCCCTGCACACTTTCATGACAATGGCACTCTGTGATGGGGAGTATCAGACCATTTGAGGCCCCCTGCTAGAAGCCTCATGGTCCTACCACAGCTAATTTCAAGAAAGAGCAGTAGGGGTGATCCCTCCAGCCTGCATAGAGAGGCTGCAGGGAGCAGCCAATCAGAGCCCAGCAGGCCCATATAAAAGGAGCTGTTGGACAGAACAGATCAGTTGTTGGCTGGAGCTAAGGGAGCAAGGCTTGTGAACCTGGCTAATGATTGGGCTTTAGGCAAAACTTCAGTCCTGATATAAAGGTGAAGCTGAAGGTGCAGGAGCTACGAAGGGAGGTACCCCAGGAAAACAAAGCAGCATGTGGTTAGAGAAGTAGACAATTGTGGCTATTTATAGGGTTCCTGGATTTGAACCTGGAATAGTGGGGTGGGCAGTTGGCCTGGCCCCTTCTCCCCCATAAGTAAAGTGGCCTAAGCCCACAGAAGGGGACAGAAGATTGAACTTTATTTACCCTGGAAGGGGACTGGACTGAACTAGAGACTCAGTTGGAGAGCTGATATCAGGAAACCTTGCTACGGCATGAAGAGTCATCAGGGAGGAGCCCTGAGGCCCTGCTCTATAACAGAGCAGGTACCACTGGAAGCTAGCCCAGGAGAGTGCTGCAATAGGCTCTGTTAGATTGATTAAAAACAGAGACAGGGCCATGGACGGAGAGATTGCAGCAGAGAGCACTGTGAGAGGCCCTGTTTGACTTGTACTCTGGAGGGGGTCTGTCTGTACATCAACAGCCTGGGTGTGACTCAGCTGAGTCACTGAGAACGTGCTCAAGAAGGTTAGCCATCCATGGGGTCACCGCAAGCTGAGCAAAGTTGAGAGAGTGCGTGTGCAGATACAGCTGGCTGGCAGGGCTGCTCCTATAAGGTGAGTAGCCCCACTGCACCCACACCTAATATTCCAGCTCCAAAGTGATTTCCCACTATCTGTTAGCAAGCTGATGTTGCAAGCTTCCACCATGCCATCACCACTCCTTTCTCAACTGGTGGTGCAGCTCGCATCCCAATGCCCCTATTCTGGAGGGCTTGGATGAGCTTACCACCCAGATCCAGGAACATGGCTTTGTGTGTCTGAAAGTTCTGCAGCCACTGCTTGTTATCCCTAACCTACTTTGTGGTACAATCCCAGTAGGCTGCACCTGTTTCTTAGGCCCCAGAGCAGCACTCCACTATTTACAGTGTCTCCGTGAATGCCATTCACAACCTTAAAGGGCTTCTGCCATGTCCCACAGCAATCAGTCCTCCATGAATTCTCATGTCCCCCGTTTCTGTAATTTGTCTTTTGGCACTGCACATAGCGGCGTATCATGTGGCCTGTGTTTGCAATACTCCTGACAATAGTCCAGAGCTGCATGGGCTCCATGCATCTGCCACCGATGGCAGAGAACAAAAAGTATTGTGCAGCTTTATGGGCTTAAGAGAGGGGTGCAAATAACGAAATATAGATGGCACTATGTGTTGGAAAAAGTTGCACGAGGAAAACTGGACCCCTTGTGCCCAGGCTCCCTTGCATGGCTTGTTTCTGCCCATTGTGCACTGTCAATTCCCCCAAATTCAGTGCCACTGACAACGGTAAGTTGAACCATATTGTGCATGGACACAAGCATGCATGATGAATGCAAGCATAGCCACTGAAGGACCCAAGTATGCACATAAGATATACTAACTGCAGCAGCTTTATGCTGGCCTGATTTGCACATTGCTAGTTCAGAAGTCAGGTTTCTAAACAGGATGAACCCAAAGCTTATTCAGTACACCACTTTTCCAATGTGACTAAACCAGTTTGGAGAATGCTGCTTCTAACCACAATAAACCACACTCCTTTAAAGGATGGGATCCAGGATTCCTAGTCACAAATATTCTTCTGCCAAATAATAAGTAGTTAAGTAGTCTGCTGGGAAAGCATGTCAAGTCCTTTCCTAATGACAGGCTTAGAAAGGACCTAGTGATTATTCCTGTAGCTCAAATGTGCCTCAGGATCCTGGGATTTTAAACTGGTCCGGGAGTCAATTCCCCCTCAGAGGGGGGACGACACTTTATCCTAGATTTTTAAGCATCGAACTGGCTTTAATCTGAACTATTGAGTGAAGTGTGCACTTGGTGACTCAAATATTTGCTGCATCTTTCAATTGGATAGCCCCATGGGTAACGTGTGTGTCCTGTCTCCCCTCTCTGTCCCTTCCATAGAAGTTATGAGTCTGAGATGACACTCAGCTTGAGTGGTCAGTTCTTTTTAGCACAAGCTGTGAAGACTCATGCTTTATCGTTGTGAAGCTCATGGGTTCAATCCAAATGGTATCTGTCACACGTACAGGTGTGCCATATTGGTGGGTTTGAAGGAGAGGGGAGTGCTTGACACTGGCCGTCAAGGAGGAGAATTATGGGCAGAGCTGCTGGTGCAATGCAGATATGCTCACCCCGCAGCTGCACCTGGCTATAGCCAATCTTTAGAAATCCATTAAATGCCACTGAACGTTTTACATTCCTTCACAGAAGTTCCCACCAGCTGACTGGCTATGTCATTACTGCTGAATGTGGAGAGTTGCTCTTGGTGTACTTACTTCCATAAGGGGTGGGGGTGGGGGGGTAAATTTTAACAGACAATTTACTGAGCTGCATTTCAGACATGCACACCTTTTAGGAGGGTTGATATAGGGGCAGCACAGTTTCTCTCTCTGATCCCCATGCAGGTGCAGCTCTTCTTTTCCTTGACAAAAATTCCATTTAGTGGCAGTAAGATTGCAGCAGGCCACGCTCCACCCGCCTCAGAACTGAAAAGCAAGGAAAGGAGACATTGAGAGGACAGGCATATGCATTCCTTTCCATCTTTGTAGTTAACACCACACTCCAATGCTTCATAAGGCTTTCATTTCCCCCTTCAACAGATGGCCAAAAACGTATCTCCAACTTCATCAGGTTAGCAACCTCCTATGGGCATGGAATGCCTGACAATCTGATGAGATAGGTAAACCGTACTCTTCTTCTTAGCTGGTATTCCTTTGACTTCTGGGACAGTCATCTGATTTGCCTCCTACCTCTCCAATTGCTCCTTCAGTTTTGGAGGAAGTTTCTATATCCACTCTCCAGCTTTCTGTAGGTGTTCCATAGGGCTCTGTCTTGGTTCCCTTTCTTTTTTCTCTCTACACCTTAAATCTAGGTCATCTCATCTGCAAACACATGTATTCAACTACCAACTCTATGCTGATGACTAACAGATCTACCTCTCTGTTTCATACCTCGGTTTTTTTGGCCAAATAAAACTCGTGGCCCATTTCTGACATTTCCTTGTTGGTTTGCAGCCATCAGCTAAAGCTAAAAATAAATAAAGACAAAGCTCCTAACCTTCCCTTCCAACCTCTCTCTGCTACTTATTTTTTTCAATCACTCAGGACAAAAACATCATCCCACATGTTACTCAAGCCTGTAACCTTGGTGTCATCTTCTATTTGGACTTCTACTCTCTAGGCCCCGACATCTGGGCTATGTCTAAATCTTCCTGTTCTTTCTGCATGACACCTCTAAGGGTGCATCTACACAGCAGGGCTTAACTCGAAATAAGCTATGCAAATTTAGCTATGTCAATTGCGTAGCTTATTTCAAAACTGGGAACGTCTACACAGCACTTATTTCAAAATAGAGCACTCTTCCTCCGACTTCCCTTACTCCTCGTACAATGAGGGTTACATGAGTTTCAGTACGAAGTCCTCCAGCTTGACGGTATTTTGACATTTCGAAATAACTGTCTGCTGTGTAGACGCGGACTAAGTTATTTTGAAATAGTGTTGCTGTGTAGACAAACCCTAATATATGGCCTTACAAACTCTAAAAACTAAAACTCTTGATTCTCTCACAATCTTTTGTCTCAGCTACTACATATGTTTTCCTCTGGCTTTGACAAATACTGTGGGATGTCACCTGTATCCATTCAGAATGCCCCTGCAAAGATAATTTTCCTAGCCCTTTGCTTTGGCCATATTACCTCTGTTTGAATCCCTCCTCTGGCTTCCCCTTCTCTGTCGCATTAAACATCAGCTATTTGTCTTTGCTATTAAGGCCATTTGCAGACAATACCTGCCCCTCATTATCTGTCATTCTTAATCAAGCTATCTGTGCTCCCCTCCCACCGGCTTATGATGCCAGCCTCCATCACTCTACGTTAAATTTTCAAACAAACATCTTTGTGTTTTCTATCATGCTGCCCTCCCCACCACCACACACTTGGGCAGCATCCCCTGTAAACTCCCATAGAGCCACTTTATCCACCTTAACATCCTTCCTTTGCCATGATGCCTACGTAAAACTTGACCGCGGTTAGCTAGTGTGCTGAGATGCTGGTGATGCTGACCAATGTTGTCTCATTGTTCACTTGTTGTCCTGTCAATATCCATCTTTGTTTCCTATATTTATGCTGCTAAGCTCCTTGGGGAAGGGACCATTATTTGTTTTATGTTTTGCACAGTACCTAGCACAATGGTCCATGACAAGGGCTCCTACACTGTAATTAACACAAATAAATAATATGTTCATTGTTAAGCCAAAAGAAGGCTAAGAAAGATGCTGCATGAAGGATGCTATTTTTAGGAGTAAGGACAATAGGCTATGTTTCTCTGTTTATTATTATGAAGGGTACCAGCTCTTCCATAGTTAAGACTGTCTTACTGCCCTTTCTATCAATCAAATTTTTGGCTCCAGAGTGTTCAAACGTGAAAACATTTTATATTAAAATGTTCATAGATTTTTTTTAAAAAATAGAAAGTAATATTTTTCTCCTCAGAGAATCTAAGTTTTTTCTTACAAGGGGTACTCTTGTCTATGAAAAAATGTCAGCGTGAACTGTGGGTAAGTCAAAATATATATGTGTATATTTTAAAACTAATATTTTCTATTTCCTTTTTGTCTAACTTCCTGTGTGCTGAGCCCAGCTTGTTTATTCTTCTCAATGATGCAATGGGTTAACAGACCGTTTGTGGGTTATCAGTAAGGAAATCTTAAGGTACGAGGACCATAACAGTACCTTATGTTTCACTTTGATTAAACTGGTAGAATTCCGTGTAAATGGAAATTTGTGAAGGCGTATAGCCTTTGTAAAGCTAAGCACTAGAACCAAGAGGATACAGTAGGAAGTAAATTTAAAACAAAGAGTTTCTCATTCTGCAGAAAAAATCAAATGTGCTGAAGCCCTCAGATTCAAAATATTTGGGATTTTTTCTGAAAGGCAGCCAGAAATAAAAGAAGCAAATCCTCTTTTAACCAGTGGTCTTGACTGGATTGTGGTTTACCTAACAGCTGTTGCTTAATTATAAAGTTGCTCCCGCCCAAAAACAATGGCAGGAATACTTGTAGCAACAGATAGGGAAACTTACTTTCTCACAGGTGATAGTGTATGAGAAAAATAAGTGTCATTAAACTTCTGTCTTTTAAATTCACAGTTTTCTGAATATTATTTTTCCTTCAAAAACACACTGAATTGCTGCATTCATTGACTCTGAGGGCAGCTTGTGTCCAGTGAGAGGACAATTTTCACTGACCGCTGTTTCTGTTGACGCCTACTTGTGTACAGCACAAGGCTGACATAGGGTATGTCTACACATCAAAGTTAATTCGGAATAACAGCCGTTATTCCGAATTAACTTCCATAGCGTCTACACAAGCAAACCGCTTTTTTGAAATAAATTCGAAATAGCGGGGCACTTATTTTGAGTTAGGTAAACCTCATTCTACGAGGAATAACGCCAAACTTGAATTAGCTAATTCGGAATAAGTGCTGTGTATATGCTTAATCCGAAATAGGGGGCCTCCAGCCCTTCCCTGTTTCCCCTGGTGGCCACTCTGGGCCAAACCAGGAAAATTCTTCTCCTCTCCTCAGGCCCGGAGCCCTTAAAGGGGTAGACTCTGGTAGTACTACATGTGCCAGAGCCAGGCCTGCCAGCAGTCACTGCCCCTCACCAGTGGCCACACAATGAGCCAGGCAGCCAGTGGCAGTGAGCTGTCCCCCGCCCAGTCCCCCAGCACCCAGGAGCCAGCCAGGGGCCGTAGACAGCGGGCGCCCTCCTGGACTACTGCGGAGATCATGGACCTCATTGAGGTTTGGGGGCAGGCCCCCAATGTCCATGATCTCCGCACTAGATGGAGGAACGCAGCTGTCTATGGCCGCGTAGCTGCCACCATGGGCAAGAAAGGTCACAGGTGCACCCAGGAGCAGGTGCGCCTCAAGATAAAAGAGTTGCAGCAGGCATACGCCAGGGCCACTTGGGGCAGCTCCACAGCAGGGGCAGAGACCTGCCGCTACTTCACCGCCCTGGACCACATCCAGGGGGGCGGTGCGGTCCGTGCCACCCTGGGGGGGGCAGCGAGCCGGGACCTTAGGGCTCTGACCAGGGCGCGGAGGAGGAGCTGCCACGCCAGCAGCACCCCCGAGCAGTCCCAGGAGAGGAGTCAGCAGGGTCGTCCAGGGAGGCCACACCATGTAAGTGCTGTCACTGTCCCCTTCCCGGGGTGGGGGGTGAGGGCGGGAGGGAGACCAGGGACTGCGCGCGTGGCCCTTGCTTACCATGTATCACGCAGCAACCTGTGCACGTGCAAGCACGTGCTGTGCCACCCCTGGGCAGGTGGCTCCAGCTGCCTGCCGCACAAGGGCCATGGTCTGATAGCCACACGCATGTGTGAAGAGACCTGACATGCTCCTGATCCGGGGCGGGACACAGCAGGACGCCCTCCCTTCACAAGCCCCCTCTGACATCTCCCCCCCACCTCGGCCGCACTATACACAGCACAGGGGCTTGGGTGCGGTCTTGGGGCAGCTCCCACTCCCGGGGATAGCCAGACAATCCGACCATGGCCTCTGTGCAAGGACAGCGGCTCTGACGATGCAGGGCACGGTCATCCTCACCTCTCAGAGGGGGGCTGGTCTTCACCCACTGTATCCCCAGGGAGAACTGACCACTTCTCTTCTTTCTCCACAGCCGCACCAGCTGCATATGCAGGGTGCACCACCCCGCCCAGGACAACCTCCCGCACCCAAGGGCTCCGCCACAGGACCACACGAACACAGCAGGGGTACTGCGAGCAGCACCTGGGGGTCCTGTGAGCCATGCACTGCACCCTAGAGCAGTGGGTGCAGGACGAAAGGGACTTCCAGCGGGAGCTGCTTGCCCCAGGTCATGCCATATGTGACCACCTGCACACCGTGGTGCACAGCGTGCACCCTCGTGCTGCTCCAGCACCTGTTCCTCCTCCCACTCCTTCTCCCCCTCCCGTCTCTCCCACCTCAACCTCCACACCCTCCTCCTCAATCTCTACACCCTCCTCCCCATCCCCCCGGGGACACCGAGGCCCCCACACCTGCTGTGCTGGGAGAGAGTCAGCCCGGCGAGACCCCCACCCCTGAGCTTCCCCTCCCCCTTCTTCCCTTTAATTCCCCCTTCCAGCTCCCTCCTCCCAGTTTTCCCCCTCCCCTCTCCCACCCCTTTTCCCCAGTCTCCCCAGAGTTTCATTCCCCCCCCCCGTTTTGTTAAATAAACAGAGTTTATATTTTTGAAAATATGTGTATTTTATTTGACATCAGGAAGGGGGGTTAGGAAGGGGTAAGTGGAAGGACGTGAGGGAGGAATGAGGCACAAGCCCCCAGTGGGGCAGACCAGGGAGACTGTTACTGCCTGCAGAATGTGCTGCCAGGCTCACAGCAATGCATCCAGGAGAAGCACCAGAGTGCCCAGGAGCAGCTCTGGCTCCATGTTGCAGAGTGCTGTGGTGTCCCGAGTGAGGGCAACCACAGCACGCAGAGACAAAATGCTTTGCTGTCCCTCATCAAGGTAGACAAGCAAGCAGGGAAACCTGAGAACTGGCTGTCCAGGGGGTACCTTTAAGCACAGACCTCAGATAGCCTCAGGCAGCAGCCCCACACAGTAAGTCCTGACCTGGTGCCCTGCCGGAACTGGTTCCGGCCAGCCTTAAATGCGATTCAGAGTCCACTCAGTGTGGACGCGCTATTTCGAAATAGCAAAACGCTATTTCCAAATGCATTTTGTGTATAGACGCGTTATTTCGAATTAACTTATTTCAAATTAACTATTTCGAAATAACGCTGTAGTGTAAACATACTCATACATAGGAGGCAGCTACATATTTTTTATGTTTAATATGATGTAATTCTTTGGTCTACTCCAGGGCTGGGGAACCTTTTTTGGGTCAGGGGTCACTGACCCACAGAAAAATCAGTTGGGGGCTGCATACAAGCAAAAAGAAAAAAAAACTAAACAAACCTCTCACTGACATGGCCTCTGACTGAGAAGGAAAAAGACATGATACTCCTTCACATTCTCCTCCCACACCAGAGCCTGGGGGGGGGGGGGCTAGGCTAGTAGATTTTGTGAGCTCCAGCCCTGCGAGGAGCGGCGAGGGCTGTAATGCCAGCGTGGGCTCCCCAATACTGGAGTGGGGAGCCCTGAGCCTCAGGGGGCCAGATCCAGGCAAGCTGGGGGGTCGCATGCAGCCCCTGGGTCTTAGGTTCCCCCACCCCATGTCTACTTCATGTTCTGTACTATGCTGAGCATGTTCAGCATGCAATTACTGTAATCAGAGGAGTACACCATCATAAAGAGAATCTGTACAAAAAACTGTAAAAGTTTTAGTTGTCATCTTTTGCATGCTATTTATGATCATTAGTTATTGGTTTACATTCCAGGATCTCACACTGACTCACTGTGTGACCTAGGGTGAGTCTTTTCATCTCTCCATACCTCTGTTTGCTCAGCTGTATCGTAATTTGTTGGAGAGAAGGAGATCTGGCCACTGTAAGCACACAAGCAACCCTAATAGACAGCAAACCAATTTTCCAAGCATGCATGCTAGATTTTTGCTGGTATAAAAGATGAAGAGCAAACTGCTAGGTTGCAGAAATTTTCTTCTCAAGTTGATGTAACTGTTAAATCTGAGCAATCACATGTTTTGGATGTGTTGATACATCCTGTGGCCATAATATGCGTTTGACTATTTTCCTGTATTGTGATATAAATGCTATAAGATATATAGATAAGAAGGTGATTAGTGTGAGACAAAATACCAGAGAGAAAGAAATAGATGTAAATTATATTTAATTCAGGCATAATCTCTGAAAATTTAAGGAGACTTTCAGTAAACCTTGTCTGAAATTCCTGGCTACGGCCAGTGACTTCATTTAGTGCTTCCAAGGGCATGTGTACCTCAGACCTGTTTATAGCTTTATGAAGCCATGTGAACAAGATTCATTTGTCCCTAAAGCTTTGCATTTAGAGTACTCTTCATATTCAGTTAGGGTGATGAGCCTGTTTACCATGGCTTAAATATCTATCTAGTCTCCACAGTACTTGATAATAAAAGCTTTGACAAAGTCTTAGACTTTCTGTTCATCTCTTCTCTCTGTAAACTTTGTAACCCCTACCCTGATTTTGTATTTCCCTTCATGTTGCCTAGCATACTGCCTATTAATACCACTAAAATTATCCCATCAACTTTACCTCTTTTGAAATCTTCATCCACATCTTCCACTCCTTTCATCTTGACTTTCAGCATTTTTTATGCTGATACATTGTAAAACACCAGCTACTGCAAAAGAAACATAATGTCTTTAAACATCTCCACTATCTCTTTGCATTTCAGAAACTAATTCAAAATTGCCTACCTTGCTTTTAAAATCCTGACCTAATATTGGGTGCTTCCATGCACTTTCATAATCTTACCATTTCTGGTGCAAGAGTTCTCTTTTCTGCATCTCAGGAAAGGCCTTTCTGTATATCTCTGCCTCACTTAGTCTCTATTTATTAAAACGTCAGACAGAAGAATACCCTCCTTTCCTTGTTTATTTTTCTCTCGTTTTTGCTGTAATTGATTTAACTCTGCAGTTTACATTATTTCATTCATAAAGCACCAAGCAGCAGTGCGTTTGAAAGATGTTATAGAATACAAAGTTGTAATATACTGAAACAGGAAATAATTTCAGAATAGGATGATTCACCCTCTCTGCAACCCCCAACTAAACAAAAAAAAATGATTCACTATAGAAAGTCTAAACGAGGTTTCTTACATTCATGTGCTTGCTGGATTATTATCTGTGAGGCAATTCTGTGGTTCGCATTCTGGCAATGTGGTATCATTTTACTTGAAAATGGTCTAACAGACGTACCAATTCATCCTGGGAGGTGGTTTTTTTTTAATTGTTGGTTACTGGGTACTATTTATATAATTGTCTTTTTTTTTTGTTTTTTGTTAATTACACTTTCACACAGATAACTCAGAATATATCTTGACGTTAAGAACATGCCGGATAGCTAAAAATGTAGTTAGATATTTTAACTGGCTAGTTCAAAATATATAGTACATGTCCAGTTATATTCTCCTCTATATATTTCCCACTGCTTAAACTTTATCTGACTAAATGAATTTTAAAATAAATGCTACGAGAAACAAATGTATAACTGTTAAATGGAACTACTTTAGATACCATGCAAAATTAACGAATGGAACTTGTTTTTTAATGGATTTGTTTATCTCTTGGGGTTTTCTAGGAGTAAAATGTGTGTGTGTTTAGAAATTCCTTTTCAGAGTGTGTGTGTTATTTACATGTCACCGTGTAAGGGGAAATCTATACTGTTGAGGAAAGAATATCAGCATTGAGATTTGCATTGTGGGATGAACAGGAGAATTTTCCCCTCAGGGAAGAGTCTTGAAAGTATTATCACTATCTGTTTTGACTGCAGGATACAAGGTCAGTATCAGCTACAATATTTCACCAGCTATTACAGCTAAGTTCTAAAACTTACTTTTCCTCAAATGTTCTGTCCCTGTCCATTATAGTCCCTTTTAATGTTCTGTATCAAAGGTGTCAGCAGTACTCATGGAGTAATGGCTTATTTTCAATACAAGGAGAGAGGAGGCAGTAAATTCAAACACCAAAGAGGACAGAGAAATTATAAAACAGGGTAAGGTTAGAAACATTTTAAAAGGAAATAAAATGGACTATGCCATGGGAAAACACATCTAGGGACCTATACTTGGATCCTGGATATTCAGTGGGAACGAACTACTGGAAAGCAATAAAGCCAAACAAAACCCATTGCCAGGAGCATAGTGGACAGCAAATTTGACATACATATAATCTGTATGATGCACATTCCCCATATAACATTCCCTATATGAAATGGCCATTGTGATTTCTGGCTTGTATTTAGAGTCACATAGCAGTGGGGGAAGAGGGGATACTGTGTTCCATTCTGAGGACCATAGGATAACTTATCATCCAGACCTCTGGCCAATCTCCACTTGTGTGAATGAACAATTGCAATCACACTCTTGCACTCCCCCTGCCCCCCTTTTAAAAGTGAACACACCGGCCAGTGTGCTGTAAAAATTTCCAACACTTCAAGTACAGTAGGACTGTATTTGCAGATGTTAGAATTGGCACTTTCAACCCTAACCACGTTTTGTGGTTGCAAGTTCTGACACAAAGGCACATGCAGATGTTAGTCTGTTCAAAATGAGTGTTTGTTAGTGTGTGTGTGTGTGTGTTTGCTCTGGCCAAGTGAGAACACAAGCATGCTCCAACATAACTTTTACATGTGTACAAGGGAAACCTGGCATTTGAATACATTCCCCTTAATATGATAGCCTTGATAAAAATGACCAAGAGCAAACAGGGTAGCTCTCCCCCAATATTTTAAGGATCTAAAATGGACGAGGATTTGATAAGGATGGTATTAAACATGGTGGTATAACTGAGAGACAAGTTTCACTGTGCCTGCATTTTGCACCTGTTACTGTTTTGTTTGTGATATTTTGCTTCCACATATTCAAATATGGGCAGATTTCAGATGACTTGTGTCTCTAGATATCTGATTTTTTTCCCTTGAGTTTAAATTTGTGGGAGCAATATTTGCCTGCAATTGAAATGCTACAAATTATACCAGCCAGCAGGTAGACAGGAACGCCTTGCATTTGGCCCTCAATATATACATGAACACTGAAAACACTTTCAGCAAACAAGCAATTAAGTTGTCGAAGAAAAGTTTTTTAGTGTTTCCCCAAAGTTGACTACATTGTTTTAGAAATAGTGCTGTCTAATGGAAGCTAGTCTTTATTGCAGGTTTCAATTAATAATAAATACTTGTTATTCTCCGTAATTAGGAATAGTGTGAATTATTTCATCACATACTTTTACTGAGATGTTTTGGTATGAGGCTAAATCTCATAATTCAGAGTATGGCCCAGGGAATGTGGTTTCAATTTGAATATCTGAGTAAATGGAATGTGTTCAAAATTGTTGTAAATTAAGCTCTGTAGTATGTTTTAATTTAAAAATGCTTTATTTATTATTTTTTATAACAGCACTTACCTTACAACTTTGAAAGTCTCCTTTCTTCTAAAGTAATCATTCCATTATTTCTTAGCCTGATCTTCTGATGAAAGCTTCCATTTGGCAGTTAATTATGTATTATTTCTAGTTAAAATAGTTGAACAGTGACTTGCTCTTTGTAATTAACTGTAGTAATTACAACTAGCTGAAATGATACTCATATTATATTACACTGTAGTTTTCCTTCAATGTTTGTTATAATTAAGCCTCTTTATTTTTGTCTTTTATTTTGTTTAAAATTTCCCCAGTAATTATCAGTGTTTATTACAAAAAATTAAAAAAGTGTAAATAATCAGTACAGAATATTAATTTTGCGGTTTTCTATGTAAATATCTCTCTTCTGGTTTTGTTTTCTTAAAATATTAAAAAAACACCTTCTTCTGAAATGTAATCAGATTCAATTTTTCATTTTGACCCATTTTTAGCTTGAAATGTAGTTCATTAACTTTTATTTGCTTTGAATAAGTATTTAAATGATCTGTAAAGAGGGTACTGTGAACATGGTTGTGTGGGACTGAGCATAGTATGTACACCAGTACAGTTCAAGGACTTCTGACATAGTTCCCAACTCCCAAAGGAAAGAGAGCATATTGGTATCCATGGCAACCCACCGCCTCTCCTTTTGGAGTGAGGTGCTGGGTCTGGAGAGTTGTGCACTCCAAAATTGGTAAAAACCAAGTAAAGGATTTTGTAAAACCAGGAATATTTTTGGTAAAAATCAGCAAAAACTGAAAAGGAAGGGCCAGAGTCCTCTAAGATTTACTCATTTCCAAATACAAATATGCTTGAAATTATTAAAATTTTGCTGTTTTTGTCAGTGTCCTCAATGTATTTTGTCAGGATATTGTGCCATCTCAGCCTCAATCACACATAGTAATGCAAATTACAGGGCGGGAAGGAGAGAGAAGGTTGCCGGAACACCCTATCCCCATAATCTACCCCAATGTATACCTCCAACAATCTAATAAACATATACTGAAAATATTTTTTCAGAAAAATAACCAACTGTGCCGAACAATGTAACAATCAAACATGGCCAATCTTACCAAGTTTCACAATGAATCGTAAATAGGAACTGAAAAAAAAATAAAGTTGTTGCCCATTGTTACCGTAAATGTAAAGGAAAAGAAACACTGTAGGTGGGGATAGTCGTTCTGAGCCTTTCCTTTAGTATCTTACATATAACTGTCCCAAAAACCCCAACCGGGCTTCACCGTCAGAAATCTCCCATTCTGTAGACTTCTTGCCATGCTAGCCGCAACTCCTGAACTGCTCTGACGACAGAGTAAGAATATCATTTGACGCATTTCACTTTTCCATGTCTGTTTACCAGATTTTCATTTCCTTGTCTGCGGTCATTTAACCTTGATCCAGTCATACATGTGAAAAGCCGTAACACGTCTGTGGCTTCTTCTCTCTGTGTTGCGACAAGTGTCGCCAAAAGGTTCAGCGATACTTATAGTATACCTACATTGCAACAGAAGGCGTGATTGCTGCTTGAGTAGACATAGCCTTACTCTAAATATACCAGTGAAGTCACAACACCCGGGCATCAACAGCGGCTAACAACATGAATATGTACCTAGGGGCACTGAGCCAGCTTGCAGAACATGTGCTGAAGCCTGTGCCACTGATGCCTCATTGCTTTTTTTTTAAGCCATGTTAGATGAACTAAAGCAAGTGCGGCTATACTTACCCGAGCTGCAATCACACTTTCAATTGCAGTACAGACACACCGTAGAGACCCAGAGTCTAAAATTTGCCACTATTAAAAATATTTTGAATATAGTCCAATTATGATGGTTTCTTCAACCACTTGCATGTTGGTCTTACCTAGTGGCCATTCAAAGGGATGGCTGCTGGCTTATCCTAAGGCTGAGAGATTTACTGAAGGGAGGCTGTTGGGGAAATGCCAAGGCATTCAATAAGCCTCTGAAGTTAGAGTTCAAATGACGTACAGAGCTGCTTTGTAGCACATGCATGTTAGTTCTGTCTTGCAGCGAAAAACCATAATCATAGTGATGCAAAAAGAAAGGGCCACATTCTATCAAATCTTTGATTGCCTAAGCTGGTGTTACCATGCCACAAGCTAGCTAGCTTGCATGGGGCAGTAGCAAATCTGCTCTCTTATTCCTCATGTGTCATGTGTACCCAGAAAATGACAATGTTTAGGGAACACAGAATTGTCCACTGTGCTCCCATTTGACCACCACAACCTTCAATGGGCCTCCCTGGCCTTTGTAAGTTCTGATAGAATGTTACTGTTCCTATGTGTCGGGTCTGATAGTAAGATTTTGGCCAATATTTTAAAACACGAGTCAAAGGGCGCTGCTCAGCACTCAGTATATTCCAAAACCAGGAACTTAGTTGGTCACCTAAGTAAGATGTCTCACTTTAGAGACCCAGGGTTTAAAAATGCCAGCCTTTGTCCTTAGTGACTCATGTTGAACAACAAATGGTCTTTCAAGGTCTATGTACTTTAATCAGTCTTAATCATTCAAAGAACTGTCATTTTATTTTTGGTTTTTTACACGGGTGAAACTAACTTAAATGTCATGTCCTCTCACAGCAGGGGGCTGCAATATGATAATACCTGTACGAAATTTAAGTGTGGGGTGGAATGGGGGGGCTCAGGTCAGGGTGTTGGATATGGAGGGGTAGAGGGAGCTCAGAGCCAGGATAGGAATATGGAGGTGCAGGAATCAGGGCAGGGACTTAGGGGTGTGGGGCTCTCAGGGCATGGGCTGGGGGAGTGAGAGGGTGCAGGAGTCAGGGTTGGTGGGTGTGGGGAGGGGCTCAAGGCATAGGATTGTAGTGTGGAGGAGTGCAGGAGTCAAGGTGGGGGGCTCAGGGCAAGGGGGATGTGGAGGTGCAGACATCAGAGCTGAGGGGGGCTCAGGGCAGGGTGTGGAGGGTGCAGGAGTCAGGGCAGAGGGTTGAGGTGTGTGTGGAGGGATGCAGGAATGGGAGTGTGGGGGGACTCTGGGCAGAAGGTTGGGGTGTGTGGTGGAGAATGTGGGGGGCAAGGGCACCATTTAAGGACGGCAAGGGGGCTGAATCCTTCCCACACCATGAGATTGTTACTAGGATGCTGCTTGCTCTTCCCCTTCCCATCACTGTCCAGGAGTGAGGGGAAAGTGCACAGTGTGGGTCACTCGCTCCTGCGCCCCCTGCCATCACCAGGCAGAAGAAGAGGAATGCAGATAAGCTGTGCACTTTCCTCTCGCTCCCTGACAGTGACAGCAAGGGGAAGAGCAAGCAGCATCTTGGTACAAACCTGATGGGGAAGCTTCAGTCTCCCTCCCGCCCCCCCCTCCCCAGGACCTCCCTAAATGGCATTCTGGGCAGACTGGGGGCTGAGGCACTCCCAGACCGATGGGGAAGCATTCCCCCAGAAAGCCCCTTTCACCTGCTTATCTGCCTAGTTCTTAGCCTGGCAGCCTTACAGGAGAGCCCCTGGAGCCAGGCTGGAAGTGCACTGTGCCACCTCCTGCAGCAGAACCCCCCAGCTGGCCAGAGCCTTCTTGCCAGAGCAGCGCACCAGGGCTCACTGGCTTAGTCAGAAGTACCTGACTAGAATTCTCAGGTTCAGCTAGAGAAACATGCTGTAATTCAGGTTCTTTCCTGTTTAAAGTACAAGAGCACATACTTGGTATGAGAGAACATCAACGTAACAGTCCCCTGAAACTCCGAGTGACCAATGCTATGTGAAGTCACCTAGCAACGTCTGTGGAGTTCTGGCTGTCCACGATATTGCTCTTTCTATAGGTCATTGTTCAGCGAGTTCAACTATATATTTACACCAATCAGGAACTTGGATCATTAGTAATAAAGCTATTCTATAACAATCTGCTGTTATGTTTTACTGCTGAGACAAATTCCCACCCATAGCTAATAACAATGATCACCTTGCTATTATCACTTCTATGGTACATAAGAACATAAGAACGGCCGTACTGGGTCAGACCAAAGGTCCATCTAGCCCAGTAGCCTGTCTGCCGACAGTGGCCAGCACCAGGTGCCCCAGAGAGGGTGGATCGAAGACAATGATCAAGCGATTTGTCTCCTGCCATCCCTCTCCAGCCTCTGACAAATAGAGGCCAAGGACACCATTTTATCCCCTGGCTAATAGCCTTTTATGGACCTAACCTCCATGAAATTATCTAGCTTCTCTTTAAACTCTATTATAGTCCTAGCCTTCACAGCCTCCTCTGGCAAGGAGTTCCACAGGCTGACTACACGCTGTGTGAAGAAGAACTTTCTTTTATTAGTTTTAAACCTGCTACCCATTAATTTCATTTGGTGTCCTCTAGTTCTTCTATTTAGGAACTAATAAATAACTTTTCTTTATCCGCCTCTCACACCACTCATGATTTTATATACCTCTATCATATCCCCTCAGTCTCCTCTTTTCTAAACTGAAAAGTCCCAGTCGCTTTAACCTCTCCTCATATGGGACCCGTTCCAAACCCCTAATCATTTTAGTTGCCCTTTTCTGAACCCTTTCCAAGGCCAAAATATCTTTTTGAGGTGAGAGACCACATCTGTACACAGTATTCAAGATGTGGGCGTACCATAGTTTTCTACAGGGGCAGTAAGATATTCTGGGTCTTATTTTCTATCCCTTTCTTAATAATTCCTAGCATCCTATTTGCCTTTTTGACCGCCGCTGCACACTGTGTGGAAGATTTCAGAGAACTATCCACGATAACTCCAAGATCTCTTTCCTGATTTGTCGTAGCCAAATTAGCCCCCATCATACTGTACGTATAGTTGGGGTTATTTTTCCCGGGGTGCATTACTTTATACTTATCCACATTAAATTTCATTTGCCATTTTGTTGCCCAATCGCTCAGTTTGGTGAGATCTTTTTGGAGTCCCTCACAGTCTGCTTCTGTCTTGACTATCCTATTATAGGTGTGCATAGTATTTTACAGATACATAAAGGTTTCTGTCTAGAGGATGGTACAATTTAAGGCCATGTTTTCTCTGGGGGGGAAGGGGGTAGTCACGGAGAAGGTGGTGTTAACTCAAGATAACCAACTTGAGGCAGGCTGCAGTTTTCACAGGAAAAGCAATGGGCTTAAATTGCAGCAAGAGAGGTTTAGACTGGACATTAGGAAAAACTTCCTAATTGTCAGGGTGGCTAAATACCGGAATAAATTGCCTAGGGGGGTTGTGGAATCTCCATCACTGGAGATATTTAAGAGCAGGTTAGATAGATAGACATCTATCAGGGATGATTTACATGGTGCTTGGTCTTGCTGTGAGGGCAGAGGACTGGACTCCTAATTGTCTTTAACTCTACTTGCTAACTTCTGTGAAAACTACCACCTTCCTTGCCACTTCCTTGCCATCACTACAATTTTGCCTTAAACTAGCTAACTTAAGAACACACCTTTTTCTTCACTAGATATCAGACAAAAGGGTGTGAATTTACAGCCCTTACCACACCAACAGTCCCTTTTGAATATAATGGAGCTACTCAAAGGGATAAGAGCTGCAAGACTTTTAGCTAAAGGACAACCAACGTTGACAGGCCAGAGGCTTGGTAGAAAAGCATTCTCATCTAGGTCGTGTTTCCAGGGAATTTCCCTTCTCAAATATAACCCCTGACCACTTTATTTAGTGGTCATTTGAATAATGTAAAATTGTTTGAATAATGGGAGGGAAGCGGGTTTGTTGATAACATATTTGAGCAGTGGTATTTGTGAATAACTTAATTCTGCCCATCTTTAAATATTACTCATGTGTCTGTACATTATTTTTCTAATCCCAGACAAAGGTGTGGAATGGAGTTTGCCTATCAGGTAAGATCCATTTATTAAGCATTTAAAGGAGGTTATTTAACATTGCTAAAGGATCTTCTTCCCCTACCTGAATAATCTCTTAGGAAGAGTAAAAGTAGATGTTCACTGGCACCTATTGTGTATATCTACCTTTTAAAAGACTGCTTAGGGAAAATGCATCACACACAGGTGAGTGCTGTCTGCAATGATGATAAACTCTAGGAACTTTTCTGGATATCCAAGGGGGTGACCTGGATCTAGGGAGTTGATAAGTAAGTTGATAGAATACAGGAGAAGGGATCTTGCAGACAGTATGGCAAAGGCTGACCAACGTGGTCCGAGGTGGAAACCCAGCTTAAAGCCGTGGTGAGCAACCTCTGGCTGTGGGCCACGTGTGGCCCACTGGGGTTCCACCTGCAGCCCATGCACCATCTGTCTATCCCTCTTCCCCATGTGCCTCTCACACACTGAGGCCCTGGAGCCCCACACTTCCTACTCCTTCCCCACCCTCCCAGCACTTTTGAAGCACCATGAATCCTTTGTGCTCTGTCCCTGCTCCTCCTTCTCCCTCCCAAAGCTTGAATGCCACAGCTTCTCCAATGCCCCAGTGTGCGAGAGGTATGGGGGAAGTAGGAAGAGAGAAGATGTGTGGGCTCCAGGTAGAACCTAGCGGGCTGCTGGTTGCCCACCACTGGCAATCATGTGGCCTACTGAGATGAAGAAGAGTCACTCACACGACCCACTCACTTGCCTTGGTTGGTCATCGCTGGCTTAAGCAGATGTACAGCTTTCTATTCATTTTACTGTAACTAACCTGAGAAGGCCTTATATAGCTTTGTTTATGAGATCATGTAAACCATATAATTATGAAGACACCTTCCTAAAGTCCCAGTCAATGGGCAGGAAATAGAGGTCTTCTCCCATTTAAGTGTGCTGCCTAAAGTTGCAGTTTATTGAATATATGTTGCCTAGAGTTGCAGTCAGACCAAATAAGGATATTAAAGTTGCTTAAAAGTGACAAAATGTCAGATAAAGTGACTATGTTCTGAAAAAAATGAGGAAACTAGGTAACAGCTCAACAGACAATATTTGTAAACACAAAATACGTAGCAAGAACTTCAACAGTTTTTCAGTTTGTTTTTCTAAAAGGTGTGGTGTGGGTGTTTCAGATCTGACCTGGAGGAACCATCCTCTAAGCCTGTGTTATGCATCACCTCTCTGCTGAGATTGTGCAGACTAGTGCTACGTAGTTTGAAAAGCTGTAATTAGGAAAATAGAGCTAGTTTTACGCAAACTTAGTAAAGAGCAGACTTGGAATTGAACAAAATATTCAAACATCTTAGAATCTGCAGAAGGAACTTTGACTTACAATGCAATCAGTTACTCAGCCTTAAAAGTTTAAATGTCAGTACCAAAGCTAGACAGACATCCCTGAAACGACAATAGTAAATAAAACTATTTAAAGAGAAAAACACATGCTTACAGAGGTGCACTTTTTGATGCAGTAAGCAATGGGACTGCAAAGGAATCTGAAAACATAATTTATTAGACTAAATGCAGGTCCTACCTAATATGTAGTGCAATGGTGATTGGCTGTGGTGATTTGCTCTGAGGGCGAGGCAGAAGGATCTGTAACAACTAGAAAACACTCCCTACAGAGCTAGGAATAAAATCTATTATTCCTGAGTCTCAATATTCTAGCTGTCAGAAAATAGCTCTGAAACCCACTGGCAAAGTGTGCATCTCTATCTTCTGTTAGTGGCAGATTCCCATAAAAGTAACAGCATTCTATGGCTACCAGTTAATTTGTTAGCCCATAGACTGTTGTGCTGTGGACCTAGACAGCCCAACTCAGAGAGAGAGAATGTTAACAAGGGGAAATGATCTTATATGAAACTATATGAGCTACGACATAGTGAAATCTCTCAAATCTGGGATTATCTGTAGATCATTAAAATTCCACTTGCTTTCCCCTATGTCCCAAAGCCTCAAAATTCATTCAATGCCCCTCCCTTTTAATTTTACTATTTCCATTCAAGCCTCCACATCATGCCAACTCTCATTGTCAAAGAAGCACAGTGCAGCCACCCAATAGGTCTCATTAATGCCACTCTCCAAGTGGTCAGTGATCACTACAAAGTAATGTAAGACAACAGGTTGCCTCAACAATATTCCCAGCCCTTGAGGACCAAAATCCATGGTACTATTTCAACTTCTAGTCTCCTGCATAGCAAAAGACCAAAATACTGTTTTGCTGGTAATCCTGTTGTATGGTAAGTGACAGAACAAATCAGGATGAGTCCCTGTGATAACCATCTATGAACAATATCACGATGGCCCAGTTTAATAAGGACAAATGCAAAGTACTCCACTTAGGAAGGAACAATAAGTTGCACATATATAGAATGGGAAGCAACTGTCTAGCAAGGAGTATTACAGAAAGGAATCTAGGACCACAAGCTAAATATGAGTCAACAGTGTGACACTTGCAAAAAAAAACCCCAAAATCAAACATGATTCTGAGATGGGATGCATTAACAGGAGTGTTGTTTCAACAAAGATGTGGAGAAATTGGAGATGGTTCAGAGAAGAGCAACAAAAATGAAAAACATGACCTATGAGGGAAGACTGAAGGAATTAGGTTTGTTTAGTTTAGAAAAGAGAAGACTGAGATGGGACATGATAGCAATTTTCAAGTATCTAGAAGAGTGTTACATGGAGGAGGGAGATGAATTGTTCTCCTTGCGTTCTGATGATAGGACAAGAAGCAATGGTCTTAAATTGCAGCAAGGAAGGTTTAGGTTGGACATTAGGAAAAACTTGCTAAGTGTCAGTGTGTCTAAACTCTGGAATAAACTGCCTACGGAGGTTGTGAAATCTCTAACACTGGAGATATTTAAGAGCAGATTAGATAGATGTCTATCAGGGATGATTTACATGACGCTTGGTCTTGCTGTGGGGGCAGAGGACTGGACTTGATGACTTCTTAAGGTCACTTTCAGTTCTAGTATTCTCTGATTCAATTCATTTCAAAAGGCAACTATTAATGCAAAACTTCTAGAAATATCACCCAGTATTGATACAAAGGAATCTTAGTCTTAAAATGAATTAAACTGCAGATATTCTGGTAATTATGATTTTTCTTTATGTTCCTGCCACTGTGTAAGAGTTAACAGGAATGGTGACACATTTGCATGCATAAGGATATTTTGTATGCATGCATGCACTTTCTCTTTTATTCCATTTAGCCTTCCTTCATTTTGCTATCTCTACTACTGCTTTCATATCTGATCACATAGTTCTAAAAGTTAGGGATTGACCAGATACACATGAAACAAACAATTCCATTATTTTACTGTTGAAACCTTCCTGCTGCTCATCCACACTCTTTATTATACTATCCTCAGTGCTTGTTGCATTATGGCTAATTTGACATGTGAGTTCCCTCGGCCTAGGATCTTGTTTTTCTATAGGTCCTTGAATCACTTTGAAAAAAATACATTCTCAAGCTACATATCATCATTTAAAGTAAACTAATATATCACCCACCACCAGAATAGCATTTCTTAAAATGCTTTACTATAGTAACAAGCAACTCAACCAAAAGAATTTTGGCTTCCAGATGGTATTTGTTTCTGATGAGCCCTCACTGTTCAAGTGTTAAAAATTCTTTAATAGTATATCCCAGACTCATATTCCTCCTTAATGTCTTCAGTGGAGTGATGCCAGGGATAACTTCGATCAAAAAATGTTATAACAAGTTTTTACTCTGTATTTTTAAAAAACCACTCTGGATCAGTGCACTGTTTCAGCCAATAAATGTCAATACATGTTCACTGAGGAAAATTATACTGAAAATGTGTACACAAAAAACAAAGGAATACAAATATAAATAAGGTCACAGAAATGGCACGGTATGCAAACTATTAGCTCCAAGTTTTTTATGTTAATTAATTACCAACATACCTCTCTTATTCTGCTGTTGAAGATCTTATCAAGGGCTTCTATCTTTTGCTCATTAATAATAAAAGACAAAAATGAAGGAAGTAAAGCACATGCATGGAAAATTTTAAACTCAAAACCCTGTGCCTGCAACCTTTACAATATATCCAATGAGCTTCTCAGTCGGTAATGCCGCATATGTCATTTCCCTGGCTTAAAAAGGACTGAGGCTGTGTGTCAGTGTTTAAAAGGTCAAATGGAAAGCTTGAGAATTCAAATTCATTTATTATAGATGTCTGCATCAGTGGTGTGAATCAATAAACCAGAGGATCACACATAGCCCCCTATGCAGACTTTTAATTACACTAATTTTAAAGGTGCACTATAATAATTGGTCTAGTTAATTCAATATTATAAAACAGATATCTACTCAGGCTCGGCATCACACTTCTTATCTGCTGTGCACACCTATGCTATGACTTAGTCTATACCACAAAGTTTTATCATCATATCTGTGTCTAGAAGTATAAAAAAAAATCACACCCTTATCTGACAAAGTTATACTGGCAAAAATCCCTGTGAGAATGCAATTATGCCAACAGAAAAGTGCATCTCTGTTGGTTTAGCTCAGCGGTTCCCAACCTTTTTCAGATGGGGGCCCATTTTGACAATTCAGGAAGACTTGGTGACCCAAGGCAATTCAAAATCGGGGGGAAAGGAAGGGGCACAGCCACCTGGGGAGACTCTTGGTGACCCTTTTGAAATGTAATGGCGACCCATATTTGGGTCCCGACCCATAGGTTGGGAAACCCTGGTTTAGCTAATGTCATTCAAGGAGATGGGTTATCTAATCTAGCTGGAATATTCCCCTCAGTTTATTCTCCATCCACATTGAGTGGTGGGTTGGGAGGGAGCCTCTGCTGGCATAGCTGCACTGACAAAGAATTTGAGGGAGATTTTTCTAAAGCATCTAAAGGATTTATCAGCACGCTATCAGTGATTTGTTTTGAGTCTGTGCCAATCCAATGAAACAGTTGTGAGTGTGAGGGATGTGCTTATATTTATAATGCCTTTGTGCATTTGTGCCATTGTATTGTTATGATGAGAATTAAAGCTTTTTGCAATTGAGGGTGGAACTGACAATTTGAGACCCTGGTAGACAGCCAGTAAATGACTTTATGAAACCAGAAGCTTCAGGGGGTAGCTGAGTTAGTCTGTACAGAAAAAACCAAGAAATGGTCTGGTAGCACTTTATAGACTAACAAAACATATAGATGGTATCATGAGCTTTCGTGGGCACAGCCCACTTCTCCGGTCATCTGAAGAAGTGGGCTGTGCCCACGAAAGCTCATGATACCATCTACAAGTTTTGTTAGGCTATAAAGTGCTACCAGACCATTTCTTCGTTGTTTATGCAACCAGGTAGCTAAAACAATAACAGCCACTACCACATGAGGTAGCAAGCTTTTGCTGGATATTGTTTTGTGAAGGTTTCTTTGTCTGTAGCTATGCCTGTGTTACAGATGTAACAGCAGTGTAGCTACTGTGCAGTATCTTTGCTGCTGTAATCCCTTAGTGTTGACAGGCTAGATTGGCAGAAGAGGTTGTTCCATCATTGTAGGAACTCTTCAACACCAAGCAATGTTGGTGTTAAAGGTCAGCAGAAGCATTCTTTCTTTAAACTAGCTGTATCTACACTGGGAATTAGGCTGCCATAACTTGGGGGGAGAAGGGCTTGGATTTTTCACATGCTTGAGCTCTGTCGTTATGTTAACCTAAATTTTCAGTATAGACTAGGCCTATGTGAGAAATAACAGGAAAATCTGAGAGAGAAGTTGGAAAGCCAAGTTCATAACCTGGACAAGCTCTGGGAGACTGACCCTGAAAAAAACCTTACTGGGAGAGTTTTGGAGGCAGAGTGGCTTGAAGCAAAGAAACTATCTCTTGTTGTTTTGAGTCCTCATTTCACCTTGAGGAGGAAACCTGTTAATACAAAACAGCTCATTTAGAGGACCATATAGTCTTGAAAGGTGTGCCTGTGCATTAACTCCCTTTTTATATAGCTGTTCTGCAACACAAAGGAACCTCACAGGAGGTTTGACTGTCCATCCAGACAAAGGCGAGTGCTTTTTCCCACCTGTCCCTTTAATGTGCAGCTCGGTATGGCTACTGCATGAGGTCACTTTAACTTTTTCTATGGAAAGTTTCACACTGCGTGCTTTATGCATTGGTGACTCATAACATGTATGACTGTAGCATCTTGCACAAAGTGAGACAAAAGAATAACAGATGTACAGTGGATCCTCTTCTAACGTTGTTTCTCTGACAGACACAGACATGTGAGTACAGATTGCTCACAAAGGTAAATCTCACAGACTTTAAGGCCAAAAGGAACCATCTTGATTATGTGTGACCGACCTCCTGCACATTGCAGGCCACATAACCTCATCTACCCACTCCAGTAATAGACCCCCTAACTTCTGGCCCTGAGTGTTGGCATGCGAAGCAAAGAAGCACCATTGGGCCTTTCCTACACACACACGTTCTGCTGTTTTAACAAAACTGTTTCATTAAACTAGTGAAAACCCCTGTGTAGACACTTTAACATCACCTTAGTACTGATTATATCTATTTAGCTTACACCTGTGTCTATACTGCCACAAGCTAAATGCCATAAACCATGCTTAAAACAAATTGAGTTCACACAGGGTTTTGCAAAAATAACATCTTTCATTAAACTGGTGTAAATCTGTGTTTAGCAAAGAAGTGAAGATGCAAAAGGAGTGGGATGAGATGAAAGAAAAGCTGTGCAGACCACAACTTGACCAGAGATTTGAATACAGAGCTATATAAATGTAAGGTTCAAAACAATGAGTAGTCCTGTGGCACCTTAGAGACTAACAAAAATATATAGGATCGTGAATTTATGGTTAAAACCCCTTCATCAGATGAGTTAGAGTGGAAATAATAGAATCCAAGATACATAGAACAGAAAAAGCAGTTACCTGTCAATTGGAGGACCAGTGTTAATGAAGCTAATTAAGTGGGCTGGATGTGTCCAATTCATAACTTATGATATGAAAATGTGAATTTCAAAAGCAGGGGAAATTGGCTTTGTAGTGTGTTATCCAATTAACGTCTTTATTCAAGCTCAGGGTATCAGTGTCAAATCTGTAAATGAATTCTAATTCAGCAGTCTCTCTTTGTAATTGGGTAGTGAAATTCCTTTGTAGAGGAATGCTACCTTTTAAATCCATGACTGAGTGTCCAAGCAGATTAAAATGTTCTCCTACAGGTTTGTGTGTGTTGCCCTTCCTGATGTCTGATTTGTGTCCATTTCTCCTTTGTCACAGAGACTGTTAGGTTTGGCCAATATACATGGCAGAGGGGCATTGCCAACTTCAGAATTGGAATGTGATTAGGATACTAACGTTTAACCACTCGGAAAGCACTGTGGAAACCTTAGCGACCACAAGTAGACAGGCTCTCTGATTTGTCCAAGTGAAAATACTGCTATATTAACTACTACAGAAATAAATTAATATAAACAATGTCACGCCAAAGGTGATGATAAAATGAAGGTTGGAATTTTATTTCAGTAAACTAAGAGATGTGGTAAAGAATGGTTTGGTTCCAAAGGAGAAAAACTTTAGACAAAATATTTATATTTGTTTTCCAATATGTAGTTTTCCTGTTGTCCCTGTACAAGAATATAAATATTTGTTTTCTATTTACACAGTAGGGAAGCAAACTGGCAGAAATCTGGGGAGGAAGCAGAGGGGAAAAGTGGCTCTATTTCACACACACACACACACACACACACACACACACACACACACACACACACACACACACACACACACACACACACACACACACACACACACTGGTGAAAACAATGCTCTGTAGTGGGCTAAAATGTTGTTCTGCAGATCCCATTGAACATAGCAACTCCTTGTAGCTGTATTTCACTACTTTTTTCATGAATGTATTTTGCTTTGGACTCCACCATGCAAGGCGGCATCTCTTCCCAATACAGGATAGTTATGTTGAGAAGTTGGTATACTAACTGCTAGTTAGTATGCTGGCTAGTGAAGTACTAAAGTTTTCAGAACTGCTGTGTGATGTTTCCAGTTAGACAGAATTCTGTGGTTTATTGTGTTGGGCCATTACAAACCTGGTTGGTGAGGTACAAGCAGTAGAGTAGAGTATATATGACACATTACAAAGTAATAGTTTGTTTTCAATCAGTTATACTGTATCCATCCAAAATATTCACTAGATCAATTGTAGTTTAAGACATTTTCACACCAGGCTTGAGAGAGAAACCTCTGAACTGTCATTCATGCTTAAATTTGACACTTTACGCCGGGGTCTTAACAAAGACCCTAATTACCTTACCCATTACAAAGATAGCTTCCCCAATTATCACCTCTAATATCATTAGCTCACAGACATTTACCTCCCCCCCCTTATCCCCTCTGTTCTGAAATTTGATTTGTCCTTTCTATATGTGTTCACTTTTTTTTTATTGTATCCCTTTGGTATATATGGTCATGCCTATTTTCTTCCACAATTTGATCTGAGGAAGTGGGTCTGGCCCACGAAAGCTCATCACCTAATAAACCATCTTGTTAGTCTTTAAAGTGCTACATAGTCCTGTTTTTTGTTTCAGCTAAACTAGACTAACACGACTACATCTCTATTACTACTCTGGTTAAGACTGCTTAATAGTTATACATGATAGTTCAAATCTAACGGGAATTAAATAAGAGGGTGTCTAGCTGTCAAGTCAATCTCAGCATTGCCAAAACAGAGCTCTTAATCTCACCTCCCCTACTTACTTTCTCTACCACTTCGGACAATGCCAACATATTGCCAGGCACTCATACTCATAAATTAGGGGTCTTGCTCAACTTGAACCTTTCTCTAGATCTTCACATCCAGGCTGAGTCTAAATCTTGCCAATTTTTTTCTGCATAAAATCTGTCTATATGATACAGCCTTTCCTACCTGTCTACACAACTAACAGTCTCAGCTTGATTACTACAACATCCCTTCCTCTGGCCCTGCCAAGAGCTATCTTGCCCCACTTATATCTATTCAGAATGCTGCTGCAAATATCTTTATCCTGCCCATCACTTTGCATCCCTCCACTCACTCTCTGTCTCTCTTGCATCAAACATAAGCTGTTCGTATTCACTGTGCAGTTCAATGTACAGTAATTACTCGATTAACACGTGCCCGCTTAACACGTTTTTGCGATAGCACAATTTTTTTTTAGGGAACATTTTTTGAATAACATGACGGTCCCCGAAATAACACGAAAAAAATCAAGTGGCGGACTACTTCGTGCGGTGGTATAAATTGTGAAAACAGCTGTAATACAGTAGACTTCCAATAATCCGACGTACCGGGAGGTACTATAAGGCAGCTGTGATGGGTCTGCCCCCGGACACCTCACCCCCCCTCCTCCGCCTCCACTTGCAGGCCGGTGGCTGGGTTTCCCCAGCCGGCCTGTCACTGGCGGCTGCGCGGGGCTTCCCCCTCCTCCCTGCAAAGCGGCGGAGGGTTCGCCGCATGCCACACCATTCCCCACCGACCCCCTCGCCGGACACAGTGCGGGTCCCTGCAGACCCGTCACAGGGGCATACTCCCAACCCAATCCCCTTACCCTCTCCTCCCCTTCCCTTCCCCTGAGCCAAACACCTCCCCTCCCTGCTGTAACCCAGTCCCCTTTCTCCCCCAACCTTATGTCCCGGTCCCAAGGCAGCTGCCTGCGCTCAGCGGCCGGCTGCTAGCAAGTGCAGGCTGGAGCCACAAGCACACATGCGGCTCACAGCAGCCCGGCCAAGAGAGTGGCTGACCGGAGCACTTCTGGGTTCCAGTTGATGCCGGACAACTGGATTCCGGACAATTGGAGTTTTGCTGTATGTACATCGTCTAATGTTGACGTTGACAACTCAGCACCAACAGAAAATTGACTTCGACACCACCGCTTGAAACGCAACCCCCACCTTTTCCATTATTTTCAATGGGAAAATTGACCCCACATAACACGCTTTCGCTTAGCACAATAATTTTCTGAAACGGATCTACCGTGTTAAATGAGGAATTACTGTATTCATTATTGTCTATCCTCCCCTGACCTATCAGCTCTCCTTCGCAATCAAGAAGTAGACTTCTGCCTCCACTAGACCAATGAATGGTGCCCGCTATAGCCCACTTGTTAAAATTGTAAACAAGAGCTTTGTACTTCCCCAGTGCTGACCCTCAAGTTTGGGAGGGGCTTCTCAGACCCACCTGCAAAACTACCTCCTTATCCACTTTCAAAAACCTCCTCAAAACTCTCCTTTTCATTAGGCCTAAAAATAACTTGACAACAATGAGGCCACTGGGGTGCTCAGACCAGAGCTTGTCATGCTTACCAGTACTGTGTCCTTGTAGTCCCTTGTCTGTCTTTATCCCAATGTTGCCTCTTTTCTAGTATTTGCTTTGTAGGGCCTTTGAGGGAAGGCATCATTTTTTGATTCAGTTTTTGTACAGCATTTGACCCTAGTCCATGATGAGGGCTTCTAAGTCCTGTGGCAATAGTAAAATAAATAAATAAATACATTTCTAGAAACACAATAAACACCATTATTTAAAGTGAGTGCGGAGAAAGCAGCCAGTTTTGTAAAGAGACTAATTACAGTAAAAAAAACCAATTGTATCATGGAAACTGCTGAGGAGATTTCATGTTTGTCAAAATTTATGCCACCTCACTGAAATTGCAAAAGTTCAAGGTGGCTCCTGTTTTCTTGCTGCCAGGATTGTCACAACAGTGTCCTAGAATTTATTTTCCATTAAACAGATTCAGTTTCAATCACAGCTTCACCTGTTTCAAAAACAATTTTTTTTTTTTTTGCTGCTTAAAAGGAATGTATTTTAGGTCAAAAAAGGTCAAACTCTACCTTTTTCAAGTGGTGTTTTGAAATTGTCTGAAAATCTTGAACTTACAATAATGAGCCTGATAATCCATTTGCTTGCACCCATATAAATAAAGGATAACTCCAATTAATTAAGAGAATCCGGTTAAAATGCCTGTATGTACTTTCAAAAACATATCCACCTAGAAAACAGCTGTGATGCATGGGGGAGACATATTCAAATGTTACCATAAAAATAATGAACTTAATCATTATGAACAGCTCATGCCTTCTAGTAGAAAAATCCCAAACTGATAGAAAACTTTGTGGTGTTCCAACCAGTGGTGACTTTTTTCAAAGTGTGGTTGATGGCATAGCCAATGAAGAGACATTGAAAAATGCCCTTCTTAGAGACATAGAAAAATCCCTGGAAATTGGAGCAGCTTCGCAGCGGCCCAGCCACCCCACACTACTCACAAGGCTCCCCTCTCCCTTTGGTTAGAATGGCCTTTTGCCCACATTTTTCTTTGCCAGCTCATGCAGCCTGTGATAAAGCAGCTTTTAAGAGACTGTTTAGAGTTGGAGATAGGTTTGCTTTTCCTTTTGGGGTTCAGTTTATTAATGTAATCTGCTTTTTCGTGTTTGTGTGGTAGGAATGTGTGAGTGAATGTGATAGGGAATGGACACTAGTGAATTCTTCTCTTTTTATTTCATCATTATAGTGTATTCTTGCTTTCCAGCCTTCCTAGGAAAGCGCAGCAGGTTTGCAACTAGGAACCAGATGCAGGGAAGGATGGCAAAAGCAAGAAAATTGAAGAGAAGAGTGGGGATAGCTAGGAAAGTTGTGTTTCAGAAATGGCTGTGAGTTTGATATCACTTTTCAGCCAAGTATTCGTAAATCATTGCAGGATTACACTGTGAATCAAAAGTAATTCGACTGAAGTTTATAGCCTATGAGTAACACACATTGCCTCAAACCTTCTCTTTCTCTCATGTGCTATGTTTACAATTGTAAGAATAATAGACTGTGTAAGCTATGACAATGAGGCCCCATACCCAAGTATTAGGTATAGCACATCACTCTCAGGCCCTGAGAGAACTTACATGGAGATCGACCTTCCACGGTTCAATTTAGCAGGTCTACTACAGACCCACTAAATAGAACACTGAGACCAGCCCCATAAACCCTGGTACTCCACAGGATCATGAGGAATAAGGGAAGTTGACAGGAGTGTCTTTCCCTTTGACCTCCCACAGTGGGGCTGCCCCAGAAATTCAGTTTAAGGTATGCTGACTCCAGCTACACAATTCTCATAGCTGGAGTTGTATATCTTAAATAGAATTTCTCCCACAGCGTAGACCTGGCCTCAGCCTCAAATGTCTGCCTTTTGAAAGTGCCCCTCAGACCTTTGTTTGTTAACTTTGATATGGGTACCCCTGCTGAACAAACTCTACCTTAGAACTCTTAGTGGGATGTACACTAGGATTCTAGAGCAGATTAGATTGGGAAGATGGAAACTGGGCTCTTACTGAAAACGTGCATAGATGTTGGCTGTGAAGTATAGCTTTTATATTAAACTTATTACTTCATTCATTTTCTCAAAGAATCCCACGTGCCCTGTTGACACGACTTGTGTGTGTAAATTAAATTACCCTTCAAGAAGCTTTAAAGTGCAGTGCTACTCTAAATGGTGACTCAAAGTGGCATCATGAGGTTCCATGTTTATGTCTCCATGACATTTATATGGTGTGAGTTCAGTTTGCAAGTGAAAAAGACTGTCTCTCCTTTACTGTCAGCCCTTTAAACTTAACCCCAGCTCTGCAAGTGAAATTGCTTTTCTTCTGTTGCTGCAAAGGCTCTGCAGTCCAGTTAATCCCTCAGGCTATGATTACACTACAAGGTTTTTGCGCAAAAATGGTGGGTTTTGCACAAAAAACAACGGAGCGTCCACACCTCATGCGTGTTTTTGTGCAAAAAAAAAACAAAACAGTAAATCGACAGAACAGAGGGCTTTTGCCGGTAGAGTTATTCCTCTCCCCACGAGGAATAACTCCTTTTTCTGCTACAGCTCTTGCGCAAAAAGACACGTATGGATGCTCCGCAGGGGTTTCTTGCACAAAAAGAGCCTATCAGAAAAAGCACAGGTGCTCTGATGGCCATTCTGTTAATGGCAATCAGAGCTTTCTTGTGCAAGAGCATCCATGCAGTGTGGATGCACTCTTGCGCAAAAGCACATCACTTTTGCTATGCATTTTTGAGGTGTAGACGCGCTTTTGCGCAAGAAGTTTTTGCGGAAGATCTCTTCCGCCAAAAAGCTTGTTGCACAAAAACCCTGCAGTGTAGACAAAGCCTCAGAGACTCCTGCCAGCCTTTTGCCTTCAATGGATTGCATTCATTGAAGTGATGTAAACATTGAAGCACAATGTAATTGAGTAAGTGAAACTATTAAACAATTCTGTGGCTGCCATTTTTTTAAAGGAATAGTATTTACTTGACATGCTCAGGTCTGTTGGCTGACTTAGATGTCAAAGCAATAAGAACTTACTTTCTCATCCAAGTCAGCAAATGTAACTCTCCTTATATGCAGGGGAGCTAGTTCTTTAATTCCAACCATTCTCACAAATGTATAGATCCATTGACCGACTGAAAGCAAAGGTCAGACAGAAGTCCATCTTGTAATTCCTTTCAAGAAGACAAAGCTAACATCAGACTGCTGACCTCCATTGACTGCAGTGGAGTTACTCCTTATTTACACTATCAGGCTAGTGGTGGGGATCTGTTAATGCCATTTTTACATTCTCCCTTTACAAAATAGATGCATATCCTATCAGGTACAACCATCAATTCTTGAGCAATCTGGTACATGTTTTATTTTCCACCTTTGCCTGGAGTGACTGTAGTGTATGCCCATTAGCAGGAAACTTCCCCCTTATTAATATTTAGAGTTCTTATAGTACATTGCCTCAGTGAAGAGGGAAACAATTTAAAGATACAGATCTCATTTCGAAGGCTGACAGTCACTGTTACTTCCCCCACAAAACATACATCTTTAATTTATTCTCTAGATTAGATATGATACATTACCACTTACCATGGCTTTGTATACCAGCATTTGCTAATTGTCATTTTTAGACTGGCAGTGATGACCACTACTATATTTTCTATTCCTACATGTAAGATGTAATGAACTTCCTAGCTGTGAGGGTTAGGAGGTGTGAAAAGCCATGAGATCAGATGTGAAAACTGAGATTCTGACTTGTCTGTTGGTGTTCATAATATAATACTGTAAGTGTGCTCTCCTCTCCGTACATGATCAGACCAACCCCCAATTACTTTTTAACATCTTTATTAACTTTTTTGTTCTTAATTTTATCACAAGCAAAGGAATAAGGTAATCTTGCAAGCAGGAGATACCCTTATTTGTTTGGAGAAACAAAAACATATTTTTTTTATAAAAAAAAATCTTTTATTCCTTTCATCATAGTCATTTCTGCAGAAACACAGTCAGAAATTTCTGTGTAGGAGTATGGATTTCTGGTAACAAGGCCACCTACGCAAATCCACTGCAGGAAGTAGGAAGCCTATAAAACTTCACTGACTAAGGACCCAATTTTGCAAAATACTAAGTACCCTCTACACCTGCTTAACTCAAAAACTTATCAGGATTGACCCATCCTAAATCTTGACTTGGTAAATTGCAGAGCTGCATACATTTGTGCTTCTTAGTAAGATTCCAAATATCGGCACAACATCTCCCCACTCCACCCGAATGAATAGGATCTTATTTCATACATCTATTAACAATTGCTGCCGATGTACTGGAAAGACAAAAGAAATAATTTGTACTTAATGGTTTTATTTTTCCCCTAGAAGCTGTTTCATTTCTGGGGAATGTTCCATTAATTACTTGATAGGAAAATATTTCTCAATTCATACCTTCTCTTCAAATTTTAATTTTACAATTGGGACTGAATTATTAGAAAATCTTACTGTAAGTAGTACCCAAGAAAGCACTTGGCCCTTGCAGCAATCTAGTGCAACACATATAAAGATGAAGATTTAATAAAGAACATTTTACCTGCTACACATCAATTTTAATAAGCAATGTTGTTCAAAACCGTCAGCAATTTTGATAAATGCTCAGCTTAGTGGTTGTATGAAGGCGGAAGGAAAAAAAAGTTACCACGGAAAGCATATATTGAACTGAAAGATTTGACTGCCATTTTACTGCTAAAGAACTGCACGTATCCAGAAAATATTGTCAGTTGTAGACTGTATCTTGTCTGCTTTGGTTTCAAAAACAGTTTTATATTCAAAATGTATGTTAATCAAAACTAGAATGTACCCAATGTTAAAGGGACATTGTCAATAGGAAAAATATCATTTCTGAATATTGTACTTACAATTGTTGTATTTACAAGAATACCTTAGAGTGCAATAACTGAAAAGTTACTGGACTAAGGTCTTTCAGTTTGTTTACTTTCTTCATTTGGCAGAACTTTGTGCATAGTCTCTATTTCCTTGAATGACTAATTAACAGTGGAAAAACAAACCAATTGAACAAAGCCTTAGAGATATCCACTGAAGAGGAGAAATGCACTCAATTTTTGTTCATTAAATTTAAATTAATTGCATGATAAATTAAATATGCTATTCAATGGAGGTCTTAAAGAACCTGGGTTTTTTATTAGTTTGTTTTAAAAATCTAATTTGTTAGTGTCCCTTTTAAAATGAATGCAAAACAAAACAAACTATTTCACTATTTGCATCTTTCGACTGGTACAAATGCATCCACAATTGGGGGTTAGTTACACCAATTTAGTTAAATTAATACAAAAACCTGGCAATACTTCATAGAATCATAGAAGGTAGTTGAAGCCTTTTCAGGTAGTTGAAGGCTGCTGTCAAATCCCCCATCCCTTGGTCTTCCTTTCTACAAACTAAATAAGCCCAGTTCCCGCAGCTTCTACATATAAGTTCGCGGTTCACAGTTTTCATATCCTTTTCCAAAAAACCCCACAGTGTAGACATAGCCTTGGTGTAGATAAAATTCCTATAAATTGGGTACACAACTTTTTGAAAGACTATACTCAAATAGTAGTTATCAATGGTTCACTGTCACACTGGAAGAGTATGTCTGTGTGGTCCCTACAGGGCAGCCTTGGATCTGGTATTCATCAGTATTTTCATTAATGACCTAGTAGTGGAGTGGAATACGTGCTTATAAAGTTTGCAGATGACATCAAGCTGGACGAATGATGCCAGCACTTTGGAGGAGGGGATTTCAAAGTGACCTTGACAAATTAGACTTGATCTACCACCATCAGGATGAAATTCAATAAAGATAAGTGCAAAGTATTACACTTAGGGTATGTCTACACTGCACGTCTATCCTGAAATAGCTACCCCGCGTCTACACAAGCTGCCCGTTATTTCGAAATATTTTTCAAAATAAGGGATGGGCTATTTCACCATCCCAGTAAGCCTCGTTGCAAGAGGGATAAGGAATGGCTTGAAATAGAGCGTTATTTCAAAATCTGACGCTGTGTAGATGCAAATTTCAAAAAATTGTGAGTTTAGGGTGCTGTGTAGATGCATCCTTAGAAGGGAAAATCAAATGCACAACTATATAATGGACAATAACTATGCAGGTGTAGTACTGCTGAAAAGAGTCTGGAGGTTATAGTGGATCACAGATGAATGCAGTAGCGAAAGAAGCTAATATGTTTGGCAGTATTAACAGGAATGTGGTGTGTTAGACATGGGAGGTAACTGTCCCACTCTACCTGGCACTAGTGAGGTCTCAATGGGAACAGTTCTGGATGCCACACTTTAAGAAAGATGGGAACACATTGGAGAGAGTCCAGAGGAGAGTAACACAAATAATACAAGGTCTAGAAAAGCTCACTACGAGGCAAGGTTAAAAATGGACATATTTACTCTTGAGAAACGATGAGGAACTTGATAACAATATTCAATATTACGAGCTTTTATAAAGAGGATAGTGATCAGCTGCTCTCCATGTCCACTGAAAGTAAGCCAAGAAGTAATGGACTTAATCAGTAGTAAGGGGGGGTTAACTATGAAGAAAAATCTTTCTAAGTCTAAGGGTAGTTAAGTTTTGGAATAGGCTGTCAAGGTAGGTTGTAGAATCCCCATTATTGGAAGATTTTAAGAACAGGTTGGACAAATACCTTTCTGAATGGTCTCCTGCCTAAATGCAAAAGCTGGATTTGATGACCTCTTGAGATTTCTTTCAGCCCTACATTTTTGTGATTTTTATGACTTTCATACAATTCCTCCCTCAATTAGGATGTTGTGTGCAATAAAACTGTCTTTCCAAGAGACACCATGAGGTGGTCTAGACCCAACACTTCAGGTGTTGTTTAAACAAAGAAAAAATAAGTTAAAAAATGGTTGTTCAAATGTTTTTAGAAGTCAGTGAAAACTCTTTCTGTTTGGATTGAAACATCCCATGTAGAGTTTAAAGTCAGCTTTATTAGATGTGTCCTAGTTTTTTGCCTTGGTTTCAATAACCATGATATTTAGGTCAGGAGCTTTGTCAGCTAATAATCGAGAAAGTGAAATCTTCATTCATTTTCTTAAGCACCTGAAAAACTGCTAGGTTTTTAGTCTTTTTGGTAGACCTTTTCCTCTCTTCCACTTTCCAATGTAATTCTGAAAGATTTAAGAGATCATTACTCAGAATTTATGGATGAGGAAATCCCAGCAAAGAGAGGTGACGAGGAAAAGTTCCATATAAAAGACTAAAAACGTAGAAATGTTTTCTGGTGCTTAGGCAAATGAAGGGAAGATTTCTCCAGTATTAGCTGACAAATCAGAAGCACTGATGGAAGATAATCAGGGACATTCTTTTACCAAAGCATGTTTTGTTTGCCAAGGAAGACTATATTCTTAACTAGAACAGTTTTAAAAATGAGGATTTGTTTTATTAATCCCACTTGCTTTGTCAGTAGCAGAGCTGTGCAATGGGGCTCTCTGCACAGGAAGAATCTCTCAATTTGTAGAGCTGCTCCATGGTTGCTACACTACCCCTGAGGCTTCAGTATCCCTGCAGTCTCTTGAACTGTCATTCTGTGGGGGCATGTGACAGACTGCTGGCTAAGCCAGAGCTATGCCACTGTAGCCTGGCTGAAGAGGCTGATGGCAAACAGCTGAGCAAGCCCAGGCCTGAATGGCTATTAGAAACAGCTGTGGTCTTCACCAGCAGCGGGCTATTTAAGGCAGCAAAAGGGGACGTGAGAGAAGCCAGGAGGAGGAGCAAGGAGCCAGGGTGTGGCTGAGTGTGCTCCTAGGCAGATGGAGGAGCTGGCTGAGTTCGCTGTAAACTTTGTAAATAGCAGGTGGTAAGAACTGACAATAAAAGGCATGGGTGACTGCACCAGAAGGTCTCCGGCTGATTTGTGGACCAGAAGGTGTCCAAGGGCAAGGGGCCTGACTGAGGACCCTGCAACAGGGCAATTGTTAGAATAGCTGTGTAACAGTAGATCTGCCAATCTCGCCCCTTGTGTGCCCATCATAGCAACAAATCTCCCCATCCCAAGTTAATCTTATAAAAGTATAGTCTCAATATTTCAGAACTAAATTCATGAGTATCTTCAAATGTATATGCCACTAGCATAATTAGGAGCTTCCTCATTTTTCACATGCAAATAGCTTGTTTGCACAAGTCAGGGGGAAAAAGTATTAACTGCATGTGCAACTATTAAATTTGTACCCAGAATTTCACACATTTACAGGCTGGTTTTGGAAAATTTAATCCCTGAAGTCTTAACTCCCCAGTGACAACCTTGTTCAATTTTCTCCTAGGTACTTAATTCAGAGGTTCAGTACCTAGTAACTAATGACTGATTGTAATGTTCTCAGTTGGAAATGTGTAAGAAAATTGTAATCTCTTTATCTGTTCTCTTATTTCAAAGCTCATCCAAGTAACCTACTTGTTCAAGCTGATTAATTTAAGTCTATTTTCACTAGGCATTAAAAGCCACTGGGGAGAGAAAGTAGCTTCACTCCTCTTTAACAGCAGTAACCTGGATGCCCTCTAGTGAGACTGTCAAGTTCTTTTTACTATCAATTCTTTATCCTCTGACATAAATAAAGGGTTGTATGTGTACATCACTCCTTTAATATGAAAACTTGGGAACAAGTCTTCCAACTGAACTTGTGGATCTCCAGTGATTTCAGAGAATCCATTGCGGAAATGAGTGAACAACAATAATTTATTACTGTTCAAAGGTGAAAGTAGGTCAGTGGGCCTGAGTGAGCCACATCAGTAAGAAAGGGGCTGGCACCGGGTGAGGGTCACTGAAGTTGGAGGTGTGCGCTCCCAGCCAGGCTCCCAGCCTGTCCTGCTGGCCCTGTGTCATGGTGGCTGGAAGCAGCAGGTACATGGGTGCTGTGGGTCAGAGGTAGGGAACCATTTTTGGGTTGGGGGCTGCTGACCCACAGAAAAATCAGGCGAGGCTGCACACAAGTGAAAAGCAACAAACAAAACCAAAACAAACCCTCATTGATGTGTCCCCCAACTGAGAGGAGAGACACTTCTGATATTCCCCTCACGCATCAAAACCTGGGGGGGGGGTCCCAGACTAGATTTTGTGCGGGAGGACAGTGGGGGTGGGGAGCACCAGCATGGGCGCCCCAATATTGGGGGGTAGAGCCCCAACCCTCACCAGTAGGACCAAGGCAAGCCGAGAGCTGCGTCTGGCCCCGGACCTTAGGTTCTTTCTACACCCCTGCTGTAGGTGGAGATGCATGCTCCTGGTGGGGCTCCGAGCCAGTCCTGCCGGCCCCTCACCGTGCTAGCTGGATGCAGTACAGGCATGTGTGCTCCCTGCATCATGAGGCCCCTGGAGAGAAGAGGAAGGGAGCAGCAAGGGGTCTTTCCATGTTATCACTGTTGCCTGCATGCAGCACCCCCAGAGCCATAGCTCCTTTTGTCCACAAACAGGAGCAGCATGGGGCCAGAGATCCAGTAGCCAACTGGCACTCAATAGCCCCAGCCCTCACTGTCCTCAACACATACATACACCAACCCTCTGCCCAGACTCCTGTATCTCCCCACTCCCCAGACTGTTGCCCTAAACCACACCCAAACTCACCAACTCCTTGCCCTGACTCCTGCACCCCTACACACCTCAAACCCCTGCCCCGAGTAGCTTTTACATTGGGGAGGTTTAGGGGGGGGAGGGGCGGAATATAAGCAAAAATACATTAATCACTCCAGTATGGTTGCAAAGACTGAGAACAGCATTAGTTGATTAGGCAATTGTATACTAATACATTACCCCATTAGCTTTGCTTTAGTCACGGAACAACTTCATTCAAGACAGGGATTAAAGAAATTATATTTGACTTTTTTTTTCCATTTCTTCATCAGCCTCAGTGATGGAGAATTGTCTAATTATCAAATGGCAGTGAATTGTACTCATGTTTCAAATATCATTATATAAAGTGGTTTCCCTAGGCAGATAGAGGGCTAGAGGGAGTTTATTCTCTCTCCATACTACACGGCATACCTGCAATGTCCTAAACAGAACTTGATTCCACAATTCTAACATCACAGAGCCCTGCCTAGCTGAACTAGGGATGTAAGCGGCAAGCAAATGCTCATTGGGTAGTCTAGCAGGAACTCTACTAGTCACTACTACCCCCCCCCCCCCTGCTGCCTCTATCAGAGAAAGGCAGCAAGCGAGGAGCAGGATCCGGTGCTGGGGGGAGCTGGTTTAAAAGCCAGCCCCCCCCAGCACCCTCTCCACGGGGGGGCTAAGGGCAGTGGGGAAACAGCACAAGCGGGGATTGAAACAGTCCCCTTCCTGCCAGTCCCAACTGCTGTGCCTCTCCCTTTGAAATGTACAAGAGTCGTTTGTGGCTCTTGTACATTTCAAAGGAAGAGGCACAGAGGGGAACCCCTGCCAGCGGGGACCGCTTTGGTCCCCACTAGCGCGGGTTCCCACTGCCTCTCTCCCTTTAAAATGTACAGGAGCCACAGGCAGCTCTTCTACATTTCAAAGGGAGAGAGGCAGCGGGATATCAAACACCCCCCTTGACTACTCAATTAGCTGATTAATTGAAATTTAGCATCCCTAAGTTGAACTAGAGCAACTGCTAGTGATAAACTACAGAAGGGCCCCCATGTTCTTTAGGTAAGCCAATAGGAGACAACATGCTCATAAATTATATACTAGCAGATTTACCCGGTGTTGTTCAGGTCCTTAACTCAGGGTTTTTTTTTTTAAATAAATGGAAAATGTGGATGATTTATTTAAATTACTGTATTTGTGAAAAACAGAGTATTTTATGAAGTTACTATTTATTTTCACTTTCTTTAAAAAGAGATTGTTAAAATGTATCCATTTAATTTTTTTAGAAATTTTTTTAAAATCAGGAATTCCACAAAATGTATTTTTTCTTCATCCCTATAAACATTCATTTGCCATGTTTTAACAAAAAACAGCGTATAGTCAATTTCGTTTCCAATAATACAGTAGATGTCCGATAATCCAGAACCTATGGGACTTAGGTGGTGCCGGATTATCAAATATGCCGGACTATCAGGAGGTACTATAAGCAGGTTTTATATATATACTGTATACATTATATACTATATATAAAGTGTTCTTAACCCTTTTTATTGTACATACTGTATACAGTATACTGTAATGTTTTAGGTTTTTAAGCCTTTTTACCCTTTTGCTCAGTTCAGCTGCTGCCGCTGTTACCTTGTGACTCATTTTTGGCCGAAGCTCATTCACTAGGCTCTTGCCATTTTGATGCTGGACTAGCAGGAGTGCCGGACTATTGGATGCCGGACTATTGGAGTTTTACTGTACTATATTCTAGTTTTCACACTGTAAGCATCAGTTTACCTCTGCCAAAACAGAGCATTATTCCAAATGTCTCTATTTTATCTCTTTTCTGTAAGGTTTCTTGAGAAGTAACCCTATTCCAGGTTCATCCTATTTTTCTGGCTCATCTTGGTTCAGTCTCTTTCAGCTAGGAATGTTAGTGTGTAGTCATTTACATGAATAACCAATAAACCCAGACTTATTGGTTAATCCGAACAACTACACACATTCCCCCCTTGCTGCCTCTTTAACAGAGGCAGCAAGGGGGGGTGGGAGCTGATGCCCGTGGGGAACTGGCTTTTAAGCTAGCTCCCTGTGCATGCCAACTGCCGTGAGCTACCTCCCCTAGCCCCTGTCTCCCACAGAGGCAGTAGCACAGGGTGAGGCAGATGGGAGCCGGTGCTCAGGGGAAGCTGACTTAAAAGCCAGCTCTCCCTGAGCATCAGGTCCTGCGGAGCTGCCTGTCCCCCACACTGCTGCCTCTGATAGAGAAGCAGCAGCACAGGTGGGGGAGGTGGTATATGCAGGGAGTCGGCTTTAAAGTTGGCTCCCTGTGTGTACCAGCTCCATGGTGCCACCTGCCCCTTCCCCCCATGCTGCTGCCTTTGTTCATCAACATTGTGTGGAGAGCGTTAAATTAATTTGAAAAGGGAGCAGGACTTTAATGAAGAGTTGGATGTTGGGGGCAGGAAGAGACCAGGCAAATTATAACAGTCATAGGAGCAACAAGAGCCAGCATCCCATGCTCCCTTCTTCAGGGTGCAGGAGGTGTGGGTTGCTGGCTGTGGGAGTAAGGGATTAGAGTGCAGGAGGGGATATAGAGCGCTGGCTACAGGAGGAGGCTGGGGGTTGATGTGTGGCCTCCTGCCCGGCAATGCTTATCACCAGTGGTTCCTGGTTAGCAGCACTGAGGCTGACCCCCTGCCTGCCCCAGCCTTGCGTCACTCCTAGAAGGGGCCAACATGCCTCTGTGGTTCTGGGGTTGGGAGGTAGGGGGCACATGGCTCCATGAACTAAGCCTCTGTGCTGGCACCACCTGCTGTGCTCCCATGGGCCACAGTTCCCCATTTCTGTCAATGGGAGCTGTGGGGGGCAGTGTTTGCAAGCAAGGACTGTGTGCTGGCACTCCTGCTCCCCCTCCTGTGCTCCCCTTCTACACACACTGGCGGCTTCTGGGAGCAGGGCAGGTAAGGAGCCTGCTAATTGTGATTGACTGGAAAATGCTCCAGGATTGACCAGTTGATCACGATCAACTGGTTGGTGGCCACTGGTGTAAATTCTCTATTTAGTGCAAAAGGAGATCTAATAACTGAAAAAATCATGAAAAATGAGGTGTTTAGTGCCTGTTTTGCTCCAGTCTTCACTAAAAACATTAATGGTAACCTCACCCAAGACAATCTTAACCACAAGGGGGACCAAAAGCCAAAATAGGAGAAAAACAGGTTAAAGAATATTTAGATACATTAAATTTATTAAAGTCATGAGAGCCTAATGAAATTCATCCTAGAATATTTGAAGAACTCACTGAACCAATTTTGGAACTACTAGCAGTTCTCTCCGAGAACTCCTTGACGATAGATGAGGTCCCAGAAGACTGGAGAAGAAAAACATAACTTACCTTCAAGAAAGAGGAAGAGAAAATAAAGACCAGAAGACCTAACCTGGAAAGCAATTGGAACAAATTATTAAACAAACAATGTGTAAGTACCTGGAAGATCATAGGGTTATCAAGAATAACCATACTAGATTTCTCAAGAACTAACCCTGCCAAACTAATTTAATTTCCTTCTGTGATAGGTTTATTGACCTGGTGGACATGGAGGAGGCAGTAAATGTGATATCTTGATTTTAGTAAAGCTTTTGACATAGTCCCACATGACTTTCTTATAAGCGAATGAGGGAAATATTGTTTAGAAGAAATTACTACAAGGTGGGTGCACAATAGGTTGAATGTCCATATTCAGAGTAGTTATCAATGGTTTGCTGGCACTGGAAGATTGTATCTATTGGGATCCAGCCAGGGTCAGTTTGGGTTATGGTACTATTGAATAGTTTTGTTACTAACTTGGATAATGCAATTTAAGTATGTTTATAAGATGACACTAAGCTGGGTGGGATGGCAAGCAATTTGGAGGTCAGGCATCTTTGTTGGTGGTGGTTGAAAGGTCTCTGCTGTGAGTAGGGAGGATATCGGGGCCATTGGTAGGGGTGATAGTGATATTGCCTCCTTCTGGTTGCTGGGGTATGTATACTGAGGGAACACAGCGTGGCACTGGAGTCCTTCATAGTATGTATCTGTGATGGATAGGCGTACTGCTGAGCATTTGGTGACTAAAGGGTTAAACTCAGGTAGCTAGGGGGTGCTGGAAGCCAGGAAAGCTAATGGGGAAAGATGTTGAAATTTGAATGGGGAAGATATACCTGCCTGCTATTTTTCTTTGTGGGAGTTTTAAGCCAGGAGTTGGGGGAACAAATGTATTGAACCAAGCAAAACTACCATGCTTACAAGGAATACTGGGCATGGTAATGAACTGGACCTTGAAGCATAGATAGTAAGTAGATAGGAAAATGTCTATTTAGTTGTGATCGGGTTATTTTCTTTGTTTTGTTGTTTGGTTAAACTTCTCTGTGCTAAGCCCATGTGCCTTCCCCTTCCCCTGTATTTTTAAGCTGGATCCCAGAGAAACAATCTCTCTGTTTCAATTTGCTCTTTTCTCAGTTGCACTGTAACATCTAGCAACCAAGTATGCTTTACCAAGTATATATTTTTTGTTTTGTTAATAAAAATCTCCTTTTTTAAGACTATGATTTAATTCTTGTGTCCTGGAAGGTAACAGGAGGCCTGTGTATGCATGCCTAAGACTAAGAGGTCAGCTGTCAGAGCCTGCAGTTTGTTTTCTCTTTTTTTCTTGAAGCTCTCTTGTGGGGGGAAAAAAGAGCTTGGGGGTACCCCTCTGGAAGAAGTGCAAGTACTTTTTTCCTGGGTCCAGTTCACTTGATGGTGACAGTCTATCTCCTAATGCCAGGGAATCTGTGACCTTGGGGAGTTTTTAAAGCAGAAACCTATAGAGGCAAGGTATTTTTTACAGTCTCTTGAGGGCCCCCACCTTCTGCACTCACAATTCCAGAGTGGGAATGGTGGCACCATTCCTCCCATCCATCACAACATCACTTCATTGGTTTTGCCCGCAAACAGTTTTTCCCCATATAAGGGATGATCTTCCACTGTAGATAATGTGTCTCTTGGGAACGTGCTAGGAATAAACCAAGAGGTTCTGTGCATCACCACCACAGTTGCAGTAGATCTTGCTGTGGTGTCCACTACATTGAGTGCTGTCCACAAGGCCATGTGAGGAATAATCTAGCCTTCTCAGACTCTAGCTTTAAACAGTGGCCTTTTGGCCTTGGATATGTCCTCCACAAAGTTCACGAGTTTTACATGGTTCCTGTGGTCGTATTTGGCCAAGAACACAGAAAAGTTCAAAATTCTGAACTGCAAGGCATAGACTTTACATCCAAATACAACTAACCTTTTACTATCCTTGTCACTAGGGGTCAGTTGGAAGTATTGCTGCCTACTGCACTGATGTGCTGCTTCCAACACCAAGGAATTTGGAATTGGATGGTTGAATAAGAATTCTGACCCTCTGGATGGTATGTAGTACTTCCTATCAGCCCTCTTACAAGTAGAGGGTATGGAGGCCAGGGTCTGCCATACTGTCTTAGCAGGGTCTAAGATGGTGGGGTTGATGGGAAGTGCTATCTTGGAGGAGTGGGAGGCTTGCAAAATGTCCATACGTTCATGTTGTATTTTAGATATTTCCTCCAATGCTTTCTTCAACTCTGCTGCAACCCACTTAAAAAGATCCTGGAAGTGGGAGAAGTAGTCAGCCAAGCATGGAGCGCTCTCAAGGACATCTTCCAAAGAAGAATAAACTTAAACTGAAAAACTGGTCTGAATTCAACAAGATGAAATTCAATAAAAAGAAATGGCAAGTATTTCACTTAGGAAGGAAAAATCAAATTCACAACTACAAAATGGGCAGTGAAGAATGGTGCTTCTATAAAGAAGCTGGAGTCACAGAAGATCACAAACTGAATATAAGTAAAAATTATGATGCAACTGAAGAAAAAAAAAAAGGCTATCATCCTGGGGTCTATTAACAGCAATGTCATATGTAATACATGGGAGGTAATTGTCCCACTCTACTCAGCACTGGGGAAGCCTCATTTGGAGTACTGTGTCCAATTCTAGGCTCCACATTTAAGGAAAGATGGGGACAAATTGGAGAGAGGCCAGACAACAGCAACAAAAATTACAAAAGTTTTAGAAACCTGACCTATGAAGAAAGGTTAAAAAATGGACATATTTGTCTTTGAGAAAACTCAACTGAGGTGGGAAATGACAATCTGCAAATATTTTAAGGGCCACTATAAAGAGGACAGTGATCAATTGTTCCACATGCTCTACTGAAACAAAAGTTCTGAACTAGGCTTCCAAGGTGATTGTGTAATCCCCATCATTAGTGGTTTTAGGAACAGGCTAGATGAACACCTGTTAGGGAAGGTACAGGTTTGCTTAGTCCTGCCACAGCACAAAAGCTTAAACTTGACTTCCTGAGGTTTATTCCATGAGGGCATGTCTAGACTACAACCCTCTTTCGAAAGAGGGATGTAAATTAGACAGATTGAAATTGCAAATGAAGCCGGGATTTTAATTTCCCACCCTTAATTTGCATAATGGTGGCGGCACATTCTTTCGAAAAAGGGCTATTTGAAAGTGAAACCGCTGTCTAGACACGGTTCTTTCGGAAAAAAAAAACAAACCCTTTTTCGAAAGAACCTGTATTCATTTTTTTAGGAGTACAGGATCTTTCGAAAAAGGTTTTTTTTTTTGTTTTTTTTTTCCAAAAGAACCACGTCTAGATGGTGGTTTCACTTTCAAAAAGCCCTTTTTCGAAAGAACGCGCGGCAGCCATTATGCAAATGAAGCGCAGGAAATTCAAATCCTGGCTTCATTTGCAATTTCAATCTGTCTAATTTACATCCCTCTTTTGAAAGAGGGAAGTAGTTTAGACGTGCCCTGATTGTTAACATTCACTAGAAGTAAGATGTACTCCAATTCAAAAACTGTCCAAAACTCCAGATTGAAGAGATTAATTAAACAAGTCCATGACTCTGGCCAAGCTACGATGGAAGATTTCAGCATGAATAGGCAAATCTATGTATGTTTTTCCTACTTCAAAATCAATCTGTTTAACTGTGAGTGATGTAATTATGACAGGAAGCAACTAAATGCATCACAGGTAAACAAGAGTCATTACCCTTTTCCTGTTGCAGCATTAAAAAACTGTACAGTCATTCTAACAAGCTCTGGGATTCCCCACAGTTGTCTAGAGGCTGAAATTTCCCTTTCTGAATAGAATTGCTTAGTGTAAGAAACTTTTAATCAGCATGCCAGGGGGAAAAAAAGTTTTGACAGGACATTTAGAGGCTATGCATTTCTCTTTTGGAATGTGTTATAAAATATAGAGCTAATAAGTTTGTCCAAAATCGCTATACACACAAAGCCAACAAAATTAGTGATATTCAGATAGCACATTCAATTTCATTAATAATCCCACAAGTAGTATACTTGCAAAATCATTTTATTTCACTTCATACAAAGTGGAAACATCTGTTTTTAAAAAAGCTTAGAGTACTATAGATCACAGCTACTGCAGTAGAAAAAAGTTAACATTGACTTAATAAATAAATGTTTTAGTTCATATGGACTCTATTCAATACATAGGGATTTCCATAGATTTGAGGCCAGCTATATATGAGCTAAGTGTGACCTATCCAAAGAGATCAGTACACAGTCCGAAGCTAGAATGATAACAAAACAGATCAGCTCTCCATCTGCAAGTCAAGAGTTCACATATAAATTATCACTTCCCATTTCCTTAGCTGGAACTAGCTATCCCCTGCTGGGGCCTCACAACTGAAAAGCAATTGCAATTTTTCAGCTCAGCCTTATATAAACCCATTTGGAAGATGCAATCAAGAAAGACATTGTTTAGGTTGCATGGCCTCCTTCCAACTTGTATTTGTTTATCTAATAGCCAATCAAGGATAATTATCTGGGGATTATATACTTAGATGACAAATTAAGCACCACTGATATATGCTTGTGTGCAGAAAGCAAACAGAGAGAAGTCAGTTAGATGAAATTGGCAATATCTAGACATTCTCAAGAAAATTAGAGTACTCTTATCAAATACAAATTAAAAAGCAACTCTCATATGCATAGACCCTCCAGAGATGAATTTGGGGTGAATAGACCTTAATCTACTCGTTCTTCACATCTATGTAGTATAACAAATTATTTCTATACTAGAAAGGTGTGATCAGATTGTTGTAAATCACGACTGATTACATTTACCTTGGGGCACACATGTGAATTTCACTCCAAATACTTAAAAGACTAGAAGAAACTCAGTAATGCTTCAGAAATCAGTACCAGGAAACAAGACAATAATTACATATACTACAATTTAGATAATCCAAACAAAATGGGAAACACCAACTTCAGAGAAACAAGATTTCAGACAAACATGGGATTGCGAAATGAAACAATATCTAGAGATAGCAAGGCATATAGTATAACAGAAGTTATATTGTACATGGCTATTTGCTACTACACATACCTGCCACAAAGTCCCAATGCAACTGGCCACAAAAAGGAACAGTGTTTCATAAAAAAACAATAAATATGGATATGCAACTGATTTTAGATTTCTTAATGGAAATAAACATGGTAGTAGACCTGAAAGCCTTACAAGAACAAAAATGTTAGCCTTGTGCCTTTGTTTCTTTAGGAAGTATAAACTCAACCTGTAATTAATTGTAATGTATTAAAAATATCAAGAACGCCAACTCTGGTCATCCCTAGATTTGCTGGAGAACATGTTTATTATGTGTTCACATATCTTAAATGAAGGGGCCTAGGTGTTGTTTCCAATAATGCAGGTTGAACCTCTGTTAACCAGGACTCCCTGGTCTGACGCTGGACCATGGATGTTCCAGGACCAGAGAGTCCCAGTGGAAAGCTGGCGGCTGGGCTCTCCGCAGCTGAGCTTTCCGCAGCTGGGCTGCCTGCTGCGCCGCAGCTGGGCTGTTAGGTACAACCCAGTCGGGCTGTCTGGTGCATCCAAGAGCCCAGCATGCCGCAGCAGGGTGCCAGGTTCAGCCAGGAGCTGGGTGCAAAGGGAGTTAGGCTGCCTAATTTAGTAGGAAAAGGGGAAGGGGACTAGCAGGGCAGAGGGGCTAGAGGGGGCAGCCTGGAGGCTGGCAGCTGATCCAGGGCTGGGGGACCAGTAGCAGGAGAGCCAGAAATGACCTCAACTGGTCTGGCAAAATCCCTCATACGCGATTGGTCAGATCCTGAGGGTTCCAGACCAGAGAGGTTCAACCTGTATCCTTTCTCCAAATTGTTAGTCACTGAACTTTACATATATTTAAAAACAAAAACAAAAAAACTGAGTAATAGCTTGACTAACTCTCTCTCAGCTTTCACTCCTGGGATGTCTCATTTCACTAGTTCTTCTGTCACCCACAGTCTTCCTGACTATACAGACCCTGCATTTTTATCATAAAAAAAAAAATAGAATAAATACTATCCAAAAAAAGAAAACAAACAAAATATATACTCCCTTCTTTATATGTTATGAAGCTTCAAGTAAGGCTGCAGGCCAACATTTTTTTTTTAAATCTTTTAAAACCACCATAAGAGAAGGCAATAGCAAACGTTAATATAGGCTGGTCTTCTTCATAATTCTCAAAAACTCTTGCTCATTTACTTCTCCATCTCCATCTCGATCAGCTTCATCAATCATTTCCTGTAAAGAACATTTCAGACTAACAACCAGACTGAATCACAAGACCTTTTATTTACTTTAAAGTATATGAATAATATAAATAGCAAACAAGTTTATACTATGAAATATTTAATTATGCATCTAGATATGGAACATATGCTTTGGATCTAATGCCATATGCCTCAGATAGGACTCACTAGGAATTTAGTAGGAATTTAGCCTGTGTCTGGCTGGCCAAAACAAAAGGTGTTGTTACCCCTGTAAGAGCTGCCTCTGCACCTGAAAATAGAGGACAAAGGTGGGAGATTTTACCTGGATAGAGCAAGGATGAACATGAAATGTTTGGACTAGGTGAGGAGGATTGCTCTTCCAGGTGAGTGGAAGTGGGATGGGGAATATTTATACCCCAGATAGTGCCAGACAAGCCAGCTTGGGGTTGGGGGGCAGGGAAGTGACTAACAAGCCCCATTCTATTTCAGGGCAGGAGCTACTGAAACAAGTGAGACAACAGATTTAGCCACAGAGCTCGGAGGTGGGGATTTGCTATTTTGGGAGACAGGGGTTGCCAGGGACTTGTAAATAACCCGCTAACCTCAATAGAAAAGCTTTACACAACTGTTATAGGCTAACAATTGTTACAAAAGCTGCAGGCTTCCCTTGGTGAGAAGGCTGGCAGATATCATTCCAGCCAACCAGCAGAATGGGCTCAGATTTGGCATGTGGGAATAATGTAACTAGTGGTGAAACCAGCAATGGGGTAGGAGTCATTAACCATTGCTGCTTGTGTTTCCTTCTGATTTTATCCTTTTGGGTTTCTATTGTGAGGGTCAGTTTTATTTGGACAAAGTGTTGCCTAGGGAACGTACAAGCTTGCGCTCAGCATTTGAAATGTTCAGCATGATGCTATGCTAAGCAGTGGCATCAGAATCTGGTTCACAGAGGATTGTACATTACTTACATAACTTCTTGGTTGCAGGAAGGGTGGATTTTGAGAAGTGTGATAGCCTGCTGGCTGCATGCCTAGCCCTGGCTGGTAAGTTGGGCAGGTGAAAAAAAAAAGGTGCCTCTAATAAGATGATCTACTTGTGGATCAAGTTGGACATGCAGGCTGGTATATCTAATTTCCCCAGAATAAATGGGGAGAAATTTTGCAATTGATAATCAGGCCTAGAGTGGTCAAGAAGATCACACTGCAGAAGCTGCAGTCTATTATTAGGTATCTTAACTTTTCATGCTGAATTGTGACCCTGTGGTAAGCATTTTGCATCTGTCAGCTGCCACCATGGGAATGTCAAGGCTGAACAATTTTATAGGCACTAATGAAGAGATGAAGGAGAATTTGAGTTCTTTTTAAAGGGAGGGATAGACGCATATATCAAGATGTGCTTAGATGCACTGGGTGGGAATAGGTTTTGGGGTATTTTACTGAGGCAGGTGGTTTCTGAGAAGTGGCACCTGCTGCTATACAAAAATGCATAGTAAACCATGTAAGCTTCCTGGAATTCCTTCCCATTTTAGTGGAAGTGACTATTTGGAAAACAAATTTTTCAGACAAAAGAGTATGTTTCTGGAATGACAATATAGTGGTAGTACATATTAGTAAGCACTTGTTCTCCAGATTGTCCAGGGTTATAAGGATGACTAGAGCATTCATAATGCACTGGTTCAACTTTAACATCTGTTTTTTTGCCAAACATGTGCCAATGATTCATGATGGAACTGACAATGTATTGTCTTCATTTCAAGTGGATGGATTTTGAGACCTGGCACCAGAAGCCAACCAGGAAACCAACCAAGTACCAGTGGCCCCCTGGGACCTTGTCATATCATGGCTCTTGGGGTTGTATACAGATTGGCTGAGCCATTACCATGCAGGGCTTATGTCAGGAGCTTTAATGATTTTGTGTAATTTCAGAGGAGGGATGGCCTCCCTGTGATTTGGCTTATTCCAGAGGTCCACATACTTAGAAAAATAACAGTTTTTGGCAACTCAGAGGCTGACATTATTTACCAGCTCCAGTTGCCTATTGGGCCTTACATTTCCTAGCAGGATAAGGAGTACCCAGATCCTTGTACTAGAGTTTGGAGATTCTTAATAAGTGATCTCAAGATACAGGTCCTAGGTAGGATTCTTAGTGTCCCATCAGATGTTAGGGGCCACAGTGATTCAAACAATTGGATGATGGCGTTTAAATGGATACAGAACATATGTGATACCCCGGTAAAGAACCAGTACTAATTTACTGTGTATCCAGTTTTGGGATTATATTAATAGGCCAAGTGAGGAGTGGTATGGCTTTGCAGGTCTGATAGTCTATGCTGCAAGCACAGATGGTCTGCTGGGTGATCTGGAGGTTCACAGTTGAGCACAGGGGGTGAAGCAATCCTGAGCAGATTATTTTAGTCTGATATCAGAGAAGGAATTAGTAAATTTAGAGAACAGGGGGGAAGGAAAGCTATCAAGCTAATCCCTGATAACACCTTGCAGCAGATATCATTAAAGGTGCCCATTATGAAAAGCATATGGTTATCAGATAAAATGGATTAGAAGGGGATTTAGAAGAAATTTGGGGAAGTGGGGATTTAGGGAACCTAACATCTGGAACAGCAGGGAGCTAATCCCCCTTCCTTTTCAGCCCCCTTAAACATTATACAAGAGGCTGGATGGAGAAGGGCTTGATGGCAAGCCTCTCATATAAGTGGAAACAATTAAGATAATAATAATGACCTGCACTGTATGATTTATTGCATACTCCCAGATACTTTTGGTGAATAAAGTTATGGCCTAATTAAAACATATCTATTGCCTCCTGTCTCTCAGAATAGCCTGACAACTGTGCCTGTGAGAGCTGAAGGACAGGCCCAAAGTTTGTTGGGAAATTATTAGTAAAATCAGAATTTACCTGCAATTCTTCATCTGTTAAATTCTCTCCTAGCTCCTTGGCAACTCTCTTTAAATTTTTGAAAGAAATCTTTCCTGTCCCATCATCATCAAATAATCTGAATGCTTTCAAGATTTCTTCTTTTGAATCTTTCTCGCTCTAAAATGAGAAATCAAGAAAAATTAAAAACCCATTGTTTAAATGTTCACATTCATTTATCACATTTGATTTTTCAGGCTAAGTAGATTATTACCATTTTTTGTGTCATCATAGCTAAAAAGTCTTCAAAGTCAATGGTGCCACTTCCTTCTTTGTCAATATCTGCTATCATTTTTTTAATTTCTTCTTTCTTTGGCTCAAAGCCTAAAGCACGCATTGCAACCTGCAACGAAGAGCAATACAATTAAGATATACAAGATGCACCTAGAATTTTATACCTGTACCATTTGCTTCAAGCAGTGTTTCAGTTCCTATCCTCAAACTACAACTATAATTTAATGCATGTAAATTGCAAAGAAATTCTTATCTACAGCTGTCATCCTTTTAATCAGTAAATAGTAACATTACATGGTGACCGCATTTTTCTGTTGAAGTTAAGAGTAGTCTTTTGTAATTTTAACACTTACTACTCTGACATAAACAACATAAGTTTCTTAAATTACATATTGATTTTAAGGTATATTATAGATAAATGGAATTGTTGAACTGGGACTTCAGCAAAGGGCAGATCAGAGACTTGATACTACTCCTATTGAACTGCACAGCAAAATTCCACTGATGTCAAAGGAAGCAGGAACAGGCCTCAGATAAATTATAAAATATAATAACTGTTCTACTTATTGATATATACACAATTAAAATTAATCCCTGTTCCTAGCTCTAGACACTTTTAATATTTAAAAAAACCAACAACCCAGATATGTAACAACCATTAGATATTTAAAGTACTTTAAAATCAGTAAGTATGACATTCAAAACCTAAAATCCTTATCCTATATGGGACAAAAAAATATATACAAAATATAACTTTACAAATGTGTCATTTAGACTGTCACAGATGGGGGCTAACACGAAGGGTTTTGTTTTGTTTTTTTTAAGGTAAATTTTGTATCTGCAGTTTCTCAGCACCTTAGAACTATGCTTTTCTGCTCCTAAAAAAATTGATATAGCATCATCAGCGTGCTAGATGCCTGAAGCAAATTTAATTTAGAAAGATTAGATACAATTTTACAAATACTGGATTGAAGTGGATTTTGACTATAAACACTCATTCTTTCTGAGGTTTCAGTAAAGAAAATAATTAGAGCTATTTGGACTCTTTTTGACAGAACGCTTTTCCTTCCGAAAATGCCAATTAACTGAAAGTTACAGAGTCTATGGAAAAGCGTTGCCTCTGATGAAAATTTTTGGAATGTAAATTGAAAAAAACATTTCAATAAGGTTGAAATATACCACTGAAACCTTTTCCAAACACAGCATTTCTAAATTTCCATTTTGAGATCATTTTATCTTATAATCCAAAATATAAAATTAATGTTGACACTGGAATGAAATATTTGTTTTGTCAAAATGAAATGAAATATTTGAATCAACCAAAAATTCATCATCTAGATTTCTGATCAAGGGCAATTGGTTTTTCAGCTTCCTTTCTATTTCAGAATGTAAGAAGTTTGAGTCATGAAACTCCTCCCCAAATGAAAATCCAGTTTCTAAACTGCTCTAGAAATAATTCAGTATATCACATGCATTTGTGATTTTATCTAAGAGATATATTGCAAATTCCTGCTATATTAAGAGCTGTTAAAAAAAAATCTAGAACCAATGGAAGAACTTAAGAGTATCCATATATTAGATCAGTCAGACTGTGCTGACAAGGGTCAGTGTTTAAAGTAATTGAAATCAACAGGAGATGGAAATACTCAGCACATCTGAAAATATAGCCTGAGATTTCTCCAGTTGGGCACCCGAACACTACTTTACATTTGGAAAATTTAGCTCTCAAACAAGCCATTTCATATATTACTTGTGACTGACAATGCCAATCTACAACTGAGTGTGGACACTGGTAAACAGAGCAAGTCAATAACTATAACTTTAAAAATAAACAAAGTTAACACCTTCAGTTCTTTTACATCAATGCTTCCAGAGCCATCAGTATCAAATAAATCAAAAGCTTCTCTGATCTCTTGCTTTTGTTCTTCAGTTAGTTCTGGTTTCAATCCACTTTTTTTCCTCTGGGCAGCACCCAAGCCAGCTTTTCTGTAGTTAGATGCCTTCAATAAATGAATGAAAGACAAAAGTTAATAAAGACCCATTTCTAAAAAACAAAGCAAAAATATCCAACAATAGCAGAACAAAGAGAGTACATCTGTTGCTGCAACGGGTAGATGCTGTAGCATTTCTGGCAGTATTCAGAATCCTTTTACACAGACTATCAGGAACCACCCCAAAGAGAAAGTGTTGCGCTTTAGGAAGCATGAGATAAACACATTCGCTAGATGTTTTTGCCAGAATAAACAATTAAATAAGTGTTTATGTGAACTGTCATCTTTCTGTGCTAATGTTAGCATACCATGTAAGTGACCGGGTGCGTGAGAATGTTTATATTTCTTGACTACCAACTCAGTTTATTTGCAGATAGCACAGCACTAATTTAACTTTCAAAACATGAACAGAATCTATCTTCACAACCATAATAACTAATGATATAGGCTTTGACTCTGAGCATGACTCAAGAGTACCTCAATACTTGTGTTCAGCACAGAAATAGGAATGCTTATTCTGGGATTATCTGGGGTTCTCCCTCATCCCTGGTTAAATTAGAGCTGCCTCTGAGCTGCTGTAACTTGTATTCTGTTCTCACTGGCACCCTGGTTCACAGAAACTAGAAAATGGCCAGAGTATAGTCCCCAGCTCTAACATGGTGGCTGTGTCTACACTGGCACCCTTTTGTGGAAAAGGGATGCTAATGAGACACTTCGGAATTGCAAATCCACGGGGGATTTAAATATCCCCCGCGGCATTTGCATGAACATGGCTGCCGCTTTTTTCCGGCTCGGGGTTTTGCCGGAGAAAAGCGCCAGTCTAGACGCGATCTTGCGGAAAATAAACCCTTTTCCGGAAGATCTCTTATTCCTACTTTCCTTATTTCACTGTGTAGACAGTGCCAAATGACGAAACAATCTATTTTGAAATAAGCTACGCAATTTGTATATCTTTTTTTCAGTTTTGGGTGATGTGTAGATTCACCCATACAGATTTAAGTCACTGGTGGTCAGAGAGAGATGAAATGGGGACTGGCCATGTAAGAGCCACTTAGGCAGGGTGTATTCCTAATCCATTTCTGTCTCTTTTACACTGCCAGAATAATTTAAAGGGGACACAATTTAATGAAGAATTGCATTCCTTCTTCCTCCCTTTTTTAAATTTAAAGCCTAGAATCTGAAGTACAATTCTGCAACAAAAATGGCAAATTCCACAGTATCTCTGAGCACAAGAGGCTTCAGACTGCCTTCAGTTCTGATTCCTGAGTCTTCCTTAGTTCACATAAGGATGTATTAGTGTGATGGCGTGTTGGGGTTTCCCCTCTCCTGCACCCCCGTAGTGGCACGAACAGACTCCACCAGCCAGTAGGATTGAGGGAGTTTATTGCTCTCCACGATACAGCACAGCACAGCACAGATGCAATCTGGTTACAGGAACTGGGGCGAGGAGGCCTCAGCCCTCTCCCCCCCCTTGAGATGGGGGGTGGCAGGGCCCTGCAATCCCAGCCCCCTTCCTAGCCCCTTCTCCCCTGCTTCCCAGACCGAAACTAAACTCTCTTCCAGCCCTACCCCCCAGCCAGGGGTTGGACCCTGCCTTCCTCCCTTTGTGTCTCTCCCTGGGAGGCAACCTGTCCGACAGGTTGGGAGACCCTTGCCTAGTGACTCATCTGCTGTCCTGCTGGGCCATGCTAGAAATAGCCGCCAGTGGAGGTCACCCACAGCCCACTGCCCAAGCCCAGCAACCAGCAAGGCACCACCACACCATACTGGGTTACACAGCAGACAGCATGCCCCCACTACATCACAATTATTCAAAAGTTCAAACTTTATTGGCTAGAAAAATAAATAAAAAATTATTACAAGGGAAGTTTAATTTTGCACTTAGTAGGAAACTTTTCCTACTAGACGTTAGAAAAGTTAAGCCCTGGCCTAACTTTTTGCGTGTCCGAATGCCCCTAGAGTAAGTAACATTTTTTAGATTCTATTTTGGGTTGAAATTTTATTTTTCATGTGACTTGTGTATGTCAGTTGGCTTAGGAACCCATTACTCCAGCAAATCTCTCTCACTTTCCTTTATTAACACATTTGCTCCAGATTTTTAATATTTATGATGTTCTTCGATATATCAGTTAAAAAATAGAGGACTCAGAGGGAAGGCTAAGTAGTTAGACAGCAGGGGGTCCAAACCTACTGTCTTTCATATAAAAAATTGTTTCAATAAATCTATTCAAGTGTACACTGCGTATTGTCCTTTCTGCATGCACAATTCAAATTTTAACATTGTACAAATTTCTGTGCACATATTTCATGTATTGCCCACACAATTCCTGCGTATATTGACAGCCAGCCATCAGAAAGGCTAACTAATTAGAATACGTTTACCCAGTGTCCATGGCACTGTGTGTGTTCCTTGCATGTGCCCACACTAGCATTCAAGCTTCAGATTTGACACATTTGCTATTTTATTTCTATTGGACAAAACACTGTCAGCACTACATTAGCCTGGAAAGAAAGGGATTTTTTTCCCTGTTCTACTGGAATTACATTTGGGTAGGTTTATTTTAGCATCCTCTGCTAGTCAAAATCACTAGTGCTTGTTACATTAAAAAAAAAGTAGAAAACCTGAACAAACTAGTTTCCCCATGGCCTGGGCTGTGGTTCTTCCAGGTGGGCTCAAGCCTCTTATATCCCCTCTGGCCCCTGCTTATGTAGCTCAGAGAAATAACAGGGCTGATTCAGGTAGGTGGTTACCATGGATCTCCGTCCAGGGAAGTGGGTTAGGATTAGTGGTCACATGGGGATGAGTCACTCTAGGGCATGAGATACAAGCAAATACAAGGCTCCTAATTCTCAGGTATCCCTATTCCTCCAAAAAGCAGCAGCAGCAGCAGCAAATCGACTCCTTGAATTACCAACCCCAAGAGCCCAGGCTCCTTCCTATGCGGAAGGTCAGTGATTTGCAGCCTGTCTACACGCAGCAGAAGGGGGGGCCTGTACCCCCTCGGCAGGATCGCCACCATTTGATGAGGATGGTAACAGGTTTAAAAAGAACAGCGCCAGCCCGTGCTCAGAGCCACCCCCGCCCTGTCAGAGGCTGGGGCGGCAGTGACCGCAGCAGCGAGAAGCACGGGCTCGTCTGCAGCCGGGCTCGCGTGCACACCCCGCCCTCTCCCCCCAGCGCAGCTCTCCCACGGGCGACCCAGCGCGGCTTGTCCCATCTGGACACGCGGGACGGGCTGAGCCTCGCGGCCCAGGCCCGCGCTTGGCAGCTTGTCTCCGCCAGGCCGGAGGGAGGGCTCGCGCCACGCTCCGACGGTTGATAGTGCTGGGGGGTTACCGGTATTCTGGGGCGCGCGCACTCACCATCCGACTTAGGGGGGGGGCGTTCGGTGGAGCTGATGCGAGCCGACCCCCCTCCCCCGAGCTGTTCTGCCACCTGCAGCCACAGAGCCGGGCTGGGCAGCTCGGCCCGTCCAATGACCGGCGACAGAGCCCCCCGAAGCCCCGCCCACTTCCATATCCGGAGCCAGTCAGGGGCGGCGAGCGCTGGGAGGTCACAGCGAACGCCCAGTTACCCGTCGGCTTGGATACACGCTGCAAACGCAGGCGTCGTTGCCTTGGTAACAAATCCCCGTTTCGGCGGCCGCCGCGAGCTTCGGCGCATGCGCCGCTCTGGGACGGGCGGAAGTCCCCGCGCGCGCGGCCCCTGTCTGGAGGCAGAGCGCCCCGATCCCCCGAGCGGCCTGGGGGCGGCGGAGAGCGGTCAGTAGTGAGAGCAGGGCGCTGGCTCCCGGGCCCAGGGGAGGCGGGGGGAAAAACGGCCGGAGCGTTTGTCCCGGGAGGGACGTACGTTGCGTGACTTCTGGTCAGCGGTGCGGGGGGAGGGTGCTAAGGCTTCCTGCTTCTCCTGGCACCGCAGCCCATGCCGCGCCCCAGAAGCAGCAGCCCCACGTGCCCAGCTAGTGGAGTGAGGCGCTGGGGCAGGGGTAGTGCGCGGAGCCCTGTGCGCTCTTCCGCCCCTTCCCCCCCCGCCCCCTACTTAGGAGGTCTGGGGCCCACTGCACAGTCTGGGGTGCCAGGACAGGCAGGTAACCTGCCATAGCACTTCCACTGGTCACCTGATCCCCCTGCAGCAATGAGACCCAGTGCCTGACATTGCCTGACCTGGTATTGAGTCATGACCCATAGTTAGAAAACCTCTGGTCTAGTGGATTGGGGGAGGCCTCTGCTAATGAGCAGGGTCTGTTTTAATCCCTAATCACCGCCTGCTGGTATGCATCTGACAAAGTGGGTCTTTGCCCACGAAAGCTTATGCTCCAATACATCTGTTAGTCTATAAGGTGCTACAGGACTCCTAGTCTGGATCTGCAAAAGCGACAAACACGGCTACCCCTCTGATACTATGCTCCTTCAGTGTCTTTCATTATTAAAACCTACAAAACATGTAGATGGTATCATGAGCTTTCGTGGGCAGCCCACTTCTTCAGGTGTACAGACTAACGTGGCTACCGCCTGAAGCTTCATGATTAAAACCGATAAAGTGCACACACTTGTTTTGATGTGTTTAACACCACTGCAGGCACTTCTTTCGGGAAAAGATATGCAGGCTTCTGAGACTCGGTTACTGGCCACCACAATTTATGGAAAGGCTCTCACGCTGTGTGCAGGCTGAGCTTGTGAAGAGCACTGGAGGCAATCTCATGCCTGTGCACCTCATCAGGGCTCAGTATGTTCAGAGATAAGATGACTAGATGTCCTGCCATTACTAAGACCATCCAGATACTAAGTGCTTTCATTTATATAGACAACTAAACACCCCCTAGTTTCCCTGAAAAGAAGTGTCCTTATTTTTCACACTTGCTGTCTAGTTATCCTAGTTTTGAGTTGCTGTGGAATTTGCCATCCCTGATGCAAAACTGTACTACAGAGTCTGGGCATTCATTTAAAAAAAAAAAAAAGAGGGGACAGTTCTCCAACAAACTGTGTGTCCTCTTTATGTCACTCTGGCAATATTTAAAGGATTTAAGAATACACCATGCATAAGTGGCTCCTGCATAGACTGTCCCCCTTTTTTGCTAGTGGCTCAGGGATGTTGTGGTGTATGTCTACACTAGGGCTGTAAACTTTCATTTAAAAGTTAACCAGTTGAGCACTATGTTTAACTGGTTAGTTGTTGAGCAGATGCCCACCCATTGTGCAGCAGGCCTGGCCAGGCTGAGGGCTGGGCCCACCATGCTGCAGTCAGGGGTCTGCCCGGTTACCCCTTTAAATTCCTAGTCTACACAGTTTCTGGAAACATCCTTCCCAGAGCAACTAGATAGACCCATGCTAACTCCACCAAAACATGTATGCTAAAAATACCAGCACGGCCGTGGTGATATGGAGGGCATCTTGGGCTAGCCACCCAAGTATATTGTTACACAGTGGCCTGACTATGTATTTCAATGAAAGAGGAATGCAGTCTTTTCAGACTTGGTCTACACTATCAACTTGTGATTGTATAATAACTTCATTGCTGAGCAAACCAATTACGTCAGCCTAGCTTCTAGTGTATAATGTTGAATGGAGGGCTACTCCACTTCTCGGGAAGGTGTTTCTCCAGTGACTGGAGAAACTCTTCAGTTGGTCTAGGTAGCTAAACACTGCAGCAGCACTAGTGCAGCTGTGCCACTTCAGAAGGCAAGCCCCCTTCTCTAGCCAGAAAAATGTATGAAAGACTGTACAGTTGAAGTAGATGGGATAAGAAATTGCTATTACTCTGCATGGCTCATAATAAACTAAAACATTTTTTCAGTTAGTGTTTTCCAGTAACTATGCAGCTGCACCATGGCTAGTAATGGGTGGCATTTTCGTGGACAGACAACTCAGTAGTTTTTACTATCACTTCATGATTATATGCTAAGAATTGGAAAATCTAGTCAAAATTTTGTAGTGTAGAAATAACCTTAAACAGGGCTCGACAAACTGCGGCTAGAGCTACTTGCCAGCCCCCGCACCGCGCATGCGCCAGACCGGCACTGCGCATGCGCGCAGCGCCGGTGAATGGGGCACACGGAGCGACCGGCTGAAATCTTCTCTCGCCACGGGTGAGTAGAAACAGCAGTTTGTCAAGCCCTGACCTTAAAGATTAAGATGCTACTGGAGAAAGCAAATTAATACAAACATACAATCTCTTTCTTCTTCAGTTTGTAAAAATAAGCTGGACATTTTAGGCTGAAAAAGATGATGTTGTGAAACAAGCTCTTTATCTAGAAAATAATTTTCTTCTGAGCATCTGTTTACAGAAGATAGGCTTTCCAGAGGATTTGATTGTATAAAACAATGAGTAGTTTGGGTTGGTAGAAACTCGTGGGGAGAGGAATAACTCTTGCGCAAGAAGCCCTCTGTTCCGACACTTTACTGTAAATTTACTTGCGCAAGAATGCCCATGCAGTGTAGACGCTTTGCAAGTTTTTGCACAAGAACAGTAGTAGACGTAGCCCTTCTGTTCTATGCTGTGTCCACATTAGAGGGCTTTGCCAGCATAGCCATCCTAGCAAAGCATTTGTAGTGTAGAGAAGGCCTCAGTCACTTCATTGATGCTTTTCCACTGGCAATTCCGTCTCTTAATCTTTATCCTACAGGGTCTTCTTTGTTCACTCTTCTCTGGCCTTTTCTGATTTGGATCACTTGAAAATATAACCCCAAACTAATTTTTTTTGTATGGGTGGAGAAAGAGGAGAGGAAGAAATATGAAATGTTGAAATTCTAAATGCAATGTCTTGAACTACATGTTGTTTTCCTGTGTTATGCTCACTTGGATATTGGTAAGAACCATAACGTGTGTATGCATGATAGATAAAAAGTTACAAGCTTTTACAACTCAAAAATTTATACCACCAGATCTTTTAAATAAAATGTCTCAAGCAAAAGATACCCAAATTGCTTTATGAACTGATATACAAATTATACATCGCACTGTAGGAATTTCTCCACATCTACAGAATATCCTGTGGGCTGGAACAAAGCATTTATCTTGCAGCAGCAGTCTAGATTTAGGACAAGAAGTGAGGAACGCCTTTTCCAGTTTTAACATCAGGGGAAACTTTGGGTGAACAGTGTGTAATTGGAAAAACTTAAACAACAAATAGTCTAGTAGCACCTTAGACTAACAAAACATGTTGATGGTATTGTGGGCACAATCCACTTCTGAAGCAGTCTGTAATTGATGGTGTTGGAAGTTGTCCTTAGTGCTGTTGTGAATGCCTCTATTTTACAGAAGGTGCCACAGTATCTTTTATCTCAAATCACAGGGCTTTGGTTTTTCATCTCATCCGATAGGACCTCTGGCACCATATCCCCATGCAGAACCATGGGTTCAGTACTGATTCTCTTTTTCCTCAACAGGAAACTTGATGAGACTGCTGCTGACTGGGTCAGCTAGAGGAGAAACAGAGAATATTCATGGGGGGCTGGATGGGTGGCCCTTCCCCCTCCAGGAACTTTACCTACTCATTGGCTAGTAAGAGAGAAAGGGAGCTGATTGGTTCCTTGTTTCCCCCTTTCATAATTTTAAACCTAGCTTGGGCCACATGGAGCCTCTTTTTGCTCAGCGGTTCTACCTTGTTATTTCTAAGAATATTTTCACAGCTATGTCTTGCGAATGTTGCAGGTCTGGCCGGTTGCTTGCAAGAAGAGGTTTTTTCTTCCATTGGGGCCAAATTGGTTTTTCCCCCCTTCCTCTCAGCATCCTGGAGGTGCAGTTAGGTTAAATAGGGCTAGGATTGAAGCTAGGTCTACACTAAAATGTTAGGTCAACCCAGCTGTGTTGCTGAGGGCTGTAAAAAAGCCAACCTAAGTTCCAGTGTAGTCAGTGCTATGTTAATGGAAGGAATCTTCCATCAAACTAGCACTGCCTTTCAGGGAGGTGGATTAACCTCACTGTAGTGAGTGTTTATGCTGAAGTGCTGCGGCAGTTTACTTGTAGACATAGCCCTGGAAGTTAATATGGATGTTAGTTGGTTACACCTTGCAGCCTCTTTCCAATGCATTTAAAGGCTAAAATGAACATTTCCCAAAAGTAGAAGACCTGGGCTTTGTGCTGGTGGGATGTGGTAGACCCTGTGGCATTCATGGGCTGAGATCCCCTCCATTTAGTAATCTTTGTCCCCCTTATGGTTGTTAGGATTACTGATGGGATTCAGCAGAGTGAGTTGAAACCTAAGGGTAAACTGAAAGTGTCTGCTCTAAGTTAGTAGTCTGTATGGTAGGAACCTTCTAACTCCTGCACTGAAAATAGGGATGTAAAATCCTGTTTAATCACTGCAACCGGTAAGCACCACCCAGTAAGGCAGGGGTGGGAAACCTCAGGCCCAGCCCTTGGCTTGCCTGGATCTGGCTGGCCCCTGATGCTCAGGGCTCCCCTTAGCATTGGGGAGCCTGTGCTGGTGCTCCAACCCCCTGGTGCCCCACCATGAAGCGAGGGCATACAAAATCTACTAGGCTGGGCCCCCCTAGGCTCTAATGTGCAAGGGAAATGTGGGGAATGTCTTTCTCCTTCTTATTTGGGGGCCACATCAGTGAGGTGGGCTTTTGTTTGTTTTTGGTTTTTACTTTTCACTTGTTTGTAGCCCCTGACTGATTTTTCTGTGGGTCAGTGGTCCCCGAAAGGTTCCCCACCCCTGCAGTAAGGTAAGGGTGATGATGACCATTCACAACTAATTAAAAACACTTAACATGTCTGGTGTGTGAAAGTATAGGTGACAGGACAGCTAGTTCCTGACTAGATTAATGTAGTTGCAGCATGCTACTTAAAATCCATCTTTGTGTTTTTCTCCATTCACCACTGTGTCTGGATTGAGAGTCTGGCCTACTGTAAAATCAAAACCACTTCCCACAGCAGCCAGGTATTCCTTCGATGTCTTCCATCCTTGTATTGATTTGGTCTTTTGCTCACAATTGTCTGATAAGAGTCTGGCCGACATAGGTTGCAGGGCCATATTTGGTTTGTCACAATTTATTTACCACTTTTCTAAATTACACAAAATTAGCCATCTTCTTTTTATGGTGTCTGGGTAATGCTGTAAACTTGAATTTTAATCTGGGTACAAAAGAGACATAGGCAATAGCTGTAACCAAAAGGAGCTGTGATGGAGACTTGGGAACAGTAATATCTGTTCAGTTTCAAAAGTTAAAATGAGTTGCTTATTTAAAATCCCACTTTAAAAATAATCACAATTATAGATGTATGGAATAAAATTTATTCTCTGAGTCAGTGATCCTCCTGAAACTGACTGCAGTTTTACTTAAGTTTTACAAAGTACATTAAAAGAAATGTCTCTGTTCAGTTCAAACTTAAGTGGTTCCTGTAAGCCCTAGTTCCGAGGGATGATACTTTGGCTGGTTGTTGTAGCCTGCAAAGACATTGCATGAAATAAACATATAAGTGAACCTGTAAAAATGTTTGTGTGTTACTAATCAGCCTCATTAATGGAATAAAAAGGTGATGCGGATGTAATCAACAGGGATGAGGATGAATAGTTGGTAAAGACAAAATTATGTGAGGACAAGAAGCTTGACCTTGACTGTATAATACAGGAGGGGAATTCACTGGAGGAATTCAAAGACAGCATGACACAGTCCGAACAGCAAACACTGCAGATGATAAAATACATGGAGTATAAAACTTCACCCAATCTGTAGTCAGTTAATTTTTATTAAATATATACTATGTAGTGTTAATTTTTTTGTGAAGTATGAAGTAGAGCACAGTAAAAATAGAAGCAATAAACTTATATTTTGTTTACAGATATTGATTGGAGATCATGGCTTTCAGAAATGTGAACAGAAGACGTCACATTGGACTTCAACAGCTTTCATCTTTAGCATCAATAGGAAGAACACTTTTAGGGCCAGTAAAATCATATAAATTTATTGTAGATGTAAGCACTAGTGAGAGTGCTTTGACTTGCTCTGCAGTTAGACTTCTTGAAAGTTTGGATTTAACTAGTGCAGTGGGACAGCTTCTTAATGAAACAATTCAGGCACAGAACAAAGAATATAAAACTGGGATGACTACTCTGTTATTTCTTGTTGGTGCATGGAGCAATGCTGTACTTGAATGCCTTCAGCAAAATGTTCCTCTATCACTAGTAGTATCTGTGATGTCTGAAGGATTGAACTCTTGCAGTGAAAAAGTCAAGTGTCTTCAGCTATCAGTACATGATTTATATAAAGAGCCCAAATCTGTTCCCGTTCACTTCAGTTCTAGAAGTCTGGGGTCCCAAATTACTGAAAATAAAGTTCCTAATACTGGCTCTAACAGTTTTTTTAATCCTCTTGTGAATATTATTAAAGAGGTTCCTGTATCTAAAGAAGAATGTTTTCCAGAAGGTCTTCATTCTCATCAAGCAAGCCCTTGTGATCCTCATGACAGATGTTTGAATTCACATCTATGCATTTCAGACAATATTACACCCCCATTTGTTGAACCAGTGGGCAATAAAACTATGCCTGCAGTTCTTGGAAGCAGTTTGATTGCATCCAACTTTAACAAAAGAACAAAATTAACTCATAGTAGATATTTTAACACTCCAGAAAAAAGCCATTGTCCACTCCAAACAGACAATTTTGGAAGTCCTCCCGTTAGGCCTGGAGCATGTCCTTATGAATTTAATGATTTTGGACAATTGGCTATGGCTCTTAGCCATGGGAGTCAGTCTAGTATGAAATTGGTACAGGATATTTTCAGATGCCAGCAACAAATAGCTGATTGCAAAGGTTCTTCTCAATTTAATATTGCAGAAGTTGTGACATGCTGTTTACCAGGACTGTCTGAAAATTATTCTTGTGTGTGCCCAGGCTATATCACTTTAGTATCACCAGAAAAAGCCACTGTTACCAAGCAACTTCGGGATAGACCTCTTCAGATTCTTCTCATAGATGGTGATCTAAGGGAAAAATATCGTCACTTGGGATTTAATAGGCCATCAAATGTCAGCACAATATCAGAAAGTGTAGCTTTACAAGAAAATAGCTCAGAAAGTGTATGGATAAATTGTGCATTAGATATTTTAATACAATCAAAAGTAAATTTAATTTTAGTAAAAGGAAATGTGTGTGAAAATTTAATGGAAAGATGCATCTTGAATAATATATTGATAATCAATCCAGTAACTGACAGTGTGCTCCATGCTTTTGAGAAGGGCATAGGAGTGCAGCTGGTGACATACCTATCCCAGGTAAATAGTCATTGTGTGGGAAGTGGTGTCTGGGTGGACTTCTGGAAAACATTGGAATTGGATAACAAAGTGCCAGTCAGTATAAAAGCTGAAGGAATACATCTGGTAACAGCTGTGCTTAGTAGCACAGTAACTTCAAAGATGCAAGTTACTGAAGATCAGTTCTGGACTTGTGCTTATCGCCTGTACCATGCTCTCACTGATCAGAAAGTTTTTCCTGGAGGTGGTGCTGTTGAACTGTTGTGCCTCAGTCATCTTCAGAAGCTTGAAGAACAATCTTTAAAGCAAGCAGATAAAAACTCTTCTGGAGAATTATACATGTCATCTTGCTGGTTGACAAAATCTTTGACACAGTATAAACCAGTTGTGCTTAAAGCTCTGGCAAGTGGTTGGCATCAGTACCTTTCAAGAGTCATGTATAACACTGCTAGATATGAATCAGAGTTTGAAGCAAGCACTTCCATAGACCATCATCTCAAAAAAGCAACAGACTGTAGTTCTCCTTCAGCATATATTCGGAAAGAGTTCAGTAAAGGAATTAAGGTCATGGTAGATGTTGATCTTTCAACTAAACAGGAGGAGGCTCTAAAGATATATGACAATGTTACACCCAAGTTGGAGGCATGGCGCAGAGCTCTCGACTTGGTGCTATTAGTGCTTCAAACAGATGCTGAAATTATCACAGGTCCCAAGAGAAATCAGTTATTAAATTCACATACATCCAGTGAGTTCACATTTGTATAGGACTTGATAGGCTTTATTTGTGACTCTACCTCAGTGGGTGGAAAACTTGCAGGTACACTGGAATGTTTGTTGCAGCTATAAAGCAAACTTCAGGGGCTATGGCAATGATATTTACAAATAAAATTCAACATATGGATGTAGAAACACTGAGGCAGTCCTAGCTTTTAATTTCTTAGAAATGGAGTTTGCATCTTGTTATCCACCCAATCTTTTCTCTGACAAGGTCAAACTGATGCATGAGGGAAGTATGAAGCTGCTAGGTGGAGTGGGTTACTAATGGAAATGAGCTTACTGTCTCACTATAACAATACTGCCTGTTTATTCCCATGCATTCTCCATTAACCCCCCCCCCTCCATTTCTTAACCTGTGTTGCATAGGAAACAGAAACTATAGTGTTATAATGAACTTAATTTGTAGGAAAAGGAAGACAAATTGTGTCTCTTGTGAGAAGGGAGAATAGTTTTCCTATGATAAAATTACCTCTCCAAAAGTTTGTATTTCCAACTTTTATTAAACACAAACCTGCTGAAGGCCTATATTGCAGTCTTGGGCATGACAGTTTACCTCTGTGACTCTCTGTCCAAATCTTAAAAGGTAGTATTAGACCTTTATAAAGTGCTTAGTGATCTATGGATGAAATATGCTATTGAAGAGGTAGGTAGGTATTTTAGAATTACATTGAATATGATATGGCAAAAGATAAATGTGTACTTAGACTTACACAACCTTTATACACCGTTTTCATTTTTGTACCAATTATTTTGCGAAAAGTACATTACCAATAATTCATAATCACTGTAATATAACTTTAAAAATATCTATATTGTGAACATGTACTGACAGTGTAATGTGTGTTGGCATACTGCATAAAGCTGTGTTTTTTATGGGGGGGGGGGTATGCTAAAAGAAGACAGGAATGTAGGAATCATTCATCCATTTAAAATGTATATAAAATGAGAATGTGGATATGCCTTTCACTATAAAGTCAATTTGTATTACATACCACAAATACAAGTGTAGTACTACTCATGGGTATAATCTACTGCAGGCTAGAGTACTAGATTTGGTACTGCTTCCAGGAAGAGACCATAGTCTTGTTTATAAATAGGGCATATGCTTCTTATTGTAAAAAAAAATATACTACACAGGCTGACAAATCTTGGAAAAGAAATTACTTGACATACCTGTTTGGACAATAGTTCCCCCTCTAAATAAAATAAAATTAAAATCTTTCTGCTTTCCTTGTGGCTTTTCTGGTTATCCCTTTTCAACAAAAACAAAGCATGGAGTTTTACAGCCAGTATTTTATAGTATTTCATTGTGGCAAAAGACCAAATCTACATTATCAAGACTCAGGCAAGAGTCATTTTATCATTCAGTTGCATTTAAATTGTAAGCAGAGGCAAGATGGAATTGGTATTAATTGTAACAGGAAAACATATAACAATGGAGATGAGTTTCTCCAACTAATACTTTGAGTAAATCTCAGGTGAATCTCACAATAGAAAAAACACAATAGAAAAAAGAATGTAAATGGTGGTACTAAAACTAATTTCTGCTCTTGAGCATTTTTCTATCATAAGTGTAATGGCTGACACCATTTGGATTAAATATTATTAGGTTTACACATCACTGCTGCTGCTGTTTGTAATCTTATTCTGTGTACTTTTTTTGGAATGGGAGATGAACGTGACCTTGTAGGCCAAGAATTTTCTAGGAAAAAAAGCTTTTTTATTGAAGTCCTAGCTAACTAAAAAGGCAGTCAGAAAACAGGAGCAGTTACTTTAAAAAAATACTGTAAATGTGATCCTTTGTTACTTCATATGTATTGTTCTGATGAGCTGTCTCCCTTTTCCTGTAGGCTGTGTCTGTCTAACTCTAGAGACGATAGCATGGCACAGAAGGATGAGCTGGCTCAAGCACGTATGCCTGACTACAGCCTTCCCATTTATTCTGATGGCTTTTTGACCCCTTTATTCACTCTCCAGTACATCTGCTTCCTGTCATAGGCAACACTGTACTTCAGCACCTTGCAGCCTGCTAAGGCTCCTGAGAGGGCTCATCCCCTCAGGCACTGCTATTAGTTTTGTCAGCTTCTGATGACTATAAATAACTAAAGCTTTAGAAAGAAGGGGGTGGGTTTGGAAGACGTCTCCATACATGGGCTCCAACTGTATGGCACCAGCCCTAAACTAAACCATGGGCCTATCACACTCTCAATTCCCAGGCTTTCTTCATTCCTTCCCATTTATATATTTCCCCAAACCCTTTCCCCACCCATAACACTTCTTTGCCCTGCTAAAAATACCCCACATCCTTTCCCCCCTGAAACAGTCCCTGGCTCCCTCAAATTACCCTCCATTCTTCAGTAACTTTGTTTTCCTCCCCCCTTTCACAACACACACAGGCCCATACACAGGAATTTCTGTGGGGATGTGCTTTTTGTGCAAACGTGGACCACAAGGGTGTGAAAGCACCCCCGTGGTGCCCCAGGTAAGTGGGGAAATCAACCTGAGCCTTCCCCCGGCTGGCCAGAGGATGGGGGAGGGAGGTTTGGGCAGCACACTGCTCCTGCCTTCCCCTGGCCAGCCAGGGCATGCTTACTTTTGGGGGACCACAACAGGTGCTCTCGCACCCTTTGCACCTTTTCTGTGTACGGGCCTGACATCTGTTCTTTTTGTGTCCCCACAACTTATGAATGCCTTGAGGTCTCCCGCAGTAAGCCACATAGCCAATGCAGGCCCTAAATAAGCCTTAGGCATGAGGTAAAGAAGGGAGTCCCTGAGGTGTTTCTAATGGTCTTCAGCTACCCAGGAATCCATTGTCACTACGCACATGACATGGGCCCACCAAATGCCTTTTAGGTCCTCTACATAATGTGAATGAAACAGTTAATCTAAATTTGTACCGCTCCATTGACTTTATTTGAGCTATAATGCTTTACAGTAGTTGAATAGCTGGTCCAATGTGATGTATGCAGAGAAGAATTATAAAACTAATAACATTTTCATAGGTGATATCTGTATAGGAGAAGCTCACAACTACATTGTTAAAGTCATATTGAGAGACCATAAAACCATGAAAAATAATCTAGGATTTGACACATATTCACTTATATATAATTTATAGAAGTCACTATTATCAGCATTTTTGTGGCTAACGGACATTTTTTGTTGTTGATTTTTTTCAGAGTTATTAGCTAAAAACTTTTTAAGTGGCAGTCCTAAATGTAAGTCTACTTTGAAAAGTTAAACCCTCCACATTCATTTGACTTTCTATAAAATAAAATTGTCTATGCACTTCAGAATTTAGCAAAAGGTGCATTTTGGAACACTATCATGCCTTGTTAGCTTTTTAGAATTTTAGCTTTGAAACAAGTTTCTAACAATCTTCAGACCCGATCTCCTCGGCTGCTTAGTGAGTAAATTTTTAGTCATCCAGGGATTCATTTTTACTTGACTATGCAAATTAGTATATATGAGGTTATTAACTATAATGCAGAAGTATGACGAGTTGAAAGGAAAGAGCTGAGAGATTCAAGTGGGACAAAGGGAACTGTGAACAGTGGGAGCACAGCACATAAATGTAAACAAAAACTCCCACCACTCCAAAAGTGTTTGTAATTGTATAATTTGAGTTTGGCAATTTTTTTTCTTTACTTTTTGTTTCTGGTGTTGCATAGCCCGTGATCCTCAGATAACGTATAAAATAATTTTGCTCAAAGTGCCCAAATGTCTATTTACATAGCTTTTAGACACTGAGGGGAAAAAACCTACTAACCACTAAAAAGCCAAAATTATGTAAAATTTCCAATAAGGCTTTTTCATGCATTTAAATGGTGTAATGTGGATCTCTTCTGAAAAGGTTTCTGACAGTTGATAATTAGACATATGCTTTTTCATAGGTTAGGCACATACAGATACAGTACTCTGTAGTAGCAGTTGATAGTGTATCTTATATCCTAGACATGCTCTTGATGCTAGCTTTCCAATGATGCCCTCTTTGACCCTAGCCTATTGATCCATTGTACTTGTAATCACCAATACTGATTAATGTTGACATTAAAAAACAGAAATATTTGTGCACAAAACATTAACTTGCAGTTGGGCTCAGATCATTTTCTATCAATCTGTAACTTGTAGGATGTCGGAATTAAGGTTATACATTTTAGGATGGGGGGTGTTAGGGACAGGAGGTTTTGAAAGAGGTTATTTGATGATGCAGAGAAAATTCATACATTGGTGGGAAGCTGGGCAGTGGCACTTATCACTGCCTCTCTGGCCTACTGTGCTTGTGCAATGAACCCTATAATACAGCCCAATTGCCTGGCCCCAATGGGCATCAAGTTTCATGATTTCCCCAAAACACATTCTCCTAATCCTCGTTCTTACATTTTGTTTGTGATTCTCCTGAGCTGTATTAATTGTATGAATAAAAGTAAATGCTAATAAAACTAAATGTTAACTAACATCAGTGGGGAAAGAAGGAAGAGCTTCATTTTGGATTGAGGATTAGATGAGACAACAAAGGCACTGGGCTAGAGAACTGGGTTTTGCAGTGGGAGTGGTGACAAGTATACGGATGGATCCGTGAGTCACTCAAGAGCATCACAGAGCATCCCTGCTCCCTACATCCTCTGCCAACAGTTATGCCTCCCTGCCCATCTGTGGCTCTCTGTGATACATTAAGCATGGCAGTAAGCATCCCAATTCACTAGCCCTACTGATATCTGTCAGAGGAGATGCTGTAATTTTAAGGATTGCCCTAGGTAGTACATGCCTGCTCCAAGTTCTGGCCCTTTAAGCAGCAGTACTGTAGTGATTATAGTCTCCAGAAGATCACCTGGGTGTGAGCTGCTGCAAGCCATGATGGGAGTGGGGGGGATATCAGTGACTATAAGAAGCAGCGGGCAGTTAGCTGAAAACAGCTGTTGTTTCAATACAAAGGAAACATTTGATCTCAGCTGGGCTGTGCTAAAGTAATTATGAAAGAGGAAGACACAGTGCCTGGAAGAGAATGAAGTGAACTACATGTGGTACCAAGATACAGGTATGAGTTTCAAATTGCCTGTTGGTGCTTGCCCTTGTTTAGGGGGCTTCCAGATAGGTTTAGGAAAATGCAGCCTTTTCTTTCTGCAAAGTAAATTTTTTGGAAGAACACTACTGAATGAGCAAAGCTGAGAGTATCTGTTTTTCCCAATAAAAGAGGCTTTTGATTTGACAGGAGAGCTAAATGCACCTGTCAGCTTTGCGGAAAGTATCTGTGAGGACCTTCAGTGTGAAGAGGTATGATATCTGTAGCAGTTCTCCAAGGAGCAAAACTGCCTACATAGTGGATTTCCTAATGGTTGTGGTTCTTGCTATTGCTTTAAGTAAACTAAGTGCTATATGGAGTTCATGGGACACCTCCACTTATATATCTATGTATGCTCCTTATGTCACATAGGGCTTCTGTTTCATGATCCCTTCTTGAGCATAAGATGTAATGGCGTCAATAACAAGTGAGTTAAATATGCCTAAATAGCATGTGTGTAGGTACACATTTATGATCTGAGTAAAAGAAAACCTTGGCCCCAGAGATGTACTTGTTCTTAACCTGATTCACTGTAGCTGTGGTCAATCTTTGCTGTTGTCAACTGTGCTGATTGTGTCACGTCTAATGCAGACCCTTTTCCTATAACCAGTAACAGTGAGACTAGCTTCAGTACAGCTCCATGTGACCCCAAGGGTCTGCCTGAATCAGCCTTGAGGCAGGATAGGGATCTTAGATTATAGGCTGTTTGTAACAAAAGCATATTGTGTCTCGTTTTAATAGCACTTTAGGTGCTATTAAAAATGGTAACATTATATTAGTACCTTCTCTGTGTATGAATGAAATTGGTGGATAGCTTGTCCTTTCCCCTCTAGCTCTGTTCCTTAGAGGGTTAGGTGAATACAGTATATTAAGGAGGCATAGTTATCTTTCCTTGGTGCATACTCTGTTTGCCATGTCTTTGTGTATTGTAAAAAAGCAGCTATTGTCTGGAGGTAATACAGTGGCTGATACAAATACCTAACCATGCTCATGTTGTCATGATAAATTTGTGTGCGTTTTGATTTTTTAAAATAACTTAGTATTTAATAATTCTTAAAGATTAATATAAACTCCTAATTATATCAGGATGACAAAGCTGGTGGCAGAGTCAAACATTTTAATAAAATGTTAACCTGAAGATAGTAATTTCAAAATGCCTATGTCAAAGCAAGTTCTTCATCATTGTGTACCTCTGCTTCAGAAAAATCTCATGAAGTTCTCTTAGCCTAGGCTTAGAATCTACTTCTTGTCCTTACCCTGTGGTGAGTAATGATGTATCGGGTAAATAGTGGCTAGTGTTCTAAAGGAAGTAGCAAAGAAGGGACAGGTCTGTGTTCTAACATCAGCTCTCCTCGCTACTTTCAATGTAACCTTGGGCAAACCTAGTTCATCTGTGTAACCTTTACAGGTATTGACATGGGAATAAATACTGATCCCTACTTCAGAAGGTGTGACCCATTAGTCAAGTGTTTTGAAAGCGTGAAGCACAATGTAAGTGTGAAATGGTGGTTGTGGCCTTGTACCTATTGTATCCAGCAGGTGGCATTCTCTCCGTCCCTATTTTAGTATGCTCAGACAGAAGAATTTTCCTTACTTTTTCTTTAAAAAAAAAAAAAAAAAAAAAAAAAAAAAAAAAAAAACATTTCTGAATGTTAGTTTATTTTGTTGACCCTTGAGTAAGCCAAACAGTGACACAGACATTCATCTCTCTCTTTAGTCTTCATCAAATGATGAATAAACAAAACCAATCTCAGCCAGCCAACAAAAGCATATATACCTTGAAGTGCCCTTGGAGACTAGACCGAAGAATACGGATAGGTCGGACCATACCTCTGAAATATGCTAAACTGAACACTAAATATTCTTCCCCATTTTCTTCATAAGAGAGCAGAGAAGAATGTTCTATTCCAAAATAATGTCTTTGGTATAATCTAAAATATGGTCTGTCCAGAACACATTATGTTTTTACAGCCATCTGAGCTGGATTCTTCATTTTTGGTTCCGAAGATTGTCTCTGAGAGGCTTGAAAGATTTGTTGCATAGTGTATATTTCTGATATAGTCACTCTTTCACAGGATACACGGATTTCCATCCTGTGCTTTGCATTCAGACATAAGTGTGATTGACACCTTTAGTCACAAAGAGGAGACTGCCATCTTAACATTACCACTTGCCAGGTTCTATGTTAATGGAACACTAATTTGCCTACGCTGAGTTTGGAAATTGAGGCAAACTATCATGCACTACAAATATTTCTGAAGTGTAAGACTACAAAGCATTTTTTCACTCAATTTTCAAGTAAATCAATCTGTTGGGCTCTAATATTAATATTTTTCTTAGCAAGAAATCTAATGAGATTCAGAAGCAGTCTCTCTTCTGGGGGCGAGGTGTGTGTGTGGGGGGGGGGGGGAGAGATTTGTCTTCTCATTTCCTCTAGCATTTTGTTTTTTCTGGGATGATATTGTATTGGAATAAACGTTTCCATCCTGTGCTCTTTTTGTGGTATGAAGATTGTTGGTTTGTTTAGTGTGTGTGTGTGTGTGTGTGTGTGTGTGTGTGTTTTGGGAGGTGGTTTTTGTTTTTGCTGCAGATGAAAAGTAAATAGGGAATCTTGCAGTCAACTAACAGCATACAGGCTGGCTTTATTACTATAAAAAGTAGGGCAGCTTCCTGTACTAACCTCAGAGCAGGAGCTATATAGGGCTTGTGTGTAACATGCTTTCAAAGCGAGTTTCCGCTCCCAAGTAAATGAAGAGGAAAAAAATATTTAATGAGACTTTAAAATAAAACCCTTCCCTCAACTCTTTAATTTTTAACCCTTATTTGTGCTTAACTTAATCTGGAAGTTCTCACTTGTGCAGTTCAGTGGAATAGTCTCATGTTTTTTCACTGAACTACTTCAGTTTAGAAGTGCATGCTCATTCCAGCTGGAATTGTAGTGACTATGCTGCCAAGACTATTGCTGCTATTATCTCATAGGGCCTTACTGAAGGCAGTTTGCACCAATTTCTACTTCCTGGCCACAAAAATAAGGGTGTCCTCTTTATTGCACTTAAAAAAAGAAGACTCCATAAAACATCAAGGATTTTTTGTCTTCAGTTGTGTTTCACTGATTTTATACTTGCATTACATTAGCACACACTTAATAAAATACATTGTGTTTAAGGCTACCAGCATTATTTGCACTTTAAATGACTACCTGCCAATATGCTCATTGTTTTATCCAGTTTTGGTGGTATTTTGAGTCTTGGGACCATGCAACCTTCATGTCATCTGCATAACTCCCTTAATTTTAATTCTTTTAACTTGAAAATGGAGGGAACTCCGATCTATTAGTTACTGACGGCTAAACATGGAATTCTGTGATGATATTACTATGGTACTCTTCAGAATAGAACCAAAGAACCACAACTAATTAACTGTACCCAAGGACCTCCTTTCCATATTGTTTGTCCAAATTGGTTTGCTATTTTGCCATCTGGGATAAACCAATCCCTGGAGATAACTGGCAAACTTCAGTTGACTCCAACTGGAATGCTGTCTAAATTACACTCACTTAAAATTCTCAGGAGGCATTATAAAAATCCACTACCTGACATTTGGAAATTAGATCTGGCCAAACTCTCTGTTCCTCAGATGTGCACATGCCACTCCCTTTGACTGGTGGTATATTCAAAGGGCAGAATCTGGCGCCTAATATGCTTTGCTATATCTTAACAGTAGAACATATACTAGGTATATTGACCTAAAGAATAAAATTGTGAAGCACGTAGAAGAACATAATTTGTTGGACAAAAGTCAACATGGTTTCTGTAAAGGGAAATCCTATTAGAGTTCTTTGAAAGGGTTAACAAACATGCGGACAAGGGGGATCCAGTAGATATAGTATACTTAGATTTCCAGAAAGCCTTTGACACGGTCCCCTCACCAAAGGCTCTTGTGTAAATTACATGGCCATGGGATAAGAGGGAAGGTCCTTTCTTGGATTGAGAACTGGTTAAAAGACAGGAAACAAAGGGTAGGAATAAATGGAAAATTTTCAGAATGGAGAGGGGTAACTAGTGGTGTCCCCCAAGGGTCAGTCCTAGGACCAATCCTGTTCAACTTATTCATAAATGATCTGGAGAAAGGGGTAAGCAGTGAGGTGGTAAAGTTTGCGGATGATACCAAACTGTTTAGGATAGTCAAGACAGAAGCAGACTGTGAGGGATTCCAAGAAGATCTCACCAAACTGAGCGATTGGGCAACAAAATGGCAAATGAAATTTAATGTGGATAAGTGTAAAGTAATGCACATCGGGAAAAATAACCCCAACTATACGTACAGTATGATGGGGGCTAATTTGGCTACGACAAATCAGGAAAGAGATCTTGGAGTTATTGTGGACAGCTCTCTGAAAACTTCCACAGTGTGCAGCGGCGGTCAAAAGGCAAATAGGATGCTAGGAATTATTAAGAAAGGGATAGAAAATAAGACCCAGAATATCTTACTGCCCCTGTAGAAAACTATGGTACGCCCACATCTTGAATACTGTGTACAGATGTGGTCTCTCACCTCAAAAAGATATTTTGGCCTTGGAGGGGTTCAGAAAGGGCAACTAAAATGATTAGGGGTTTGGAACGGGTCCCATATGAGGAGAGGTTAAGCGACTGGGACTTTTCAGTTTAGAAAAGAGGAGACTGAGGGGATATGATAGAGGTATATAAAATCATGAGTGGTGGAGAGGGCCGATAAAGAAAAGTTATTTATTAGTTCCTAAATAGAAGAACTAGAGGACACCAAGTGAAATTAATGCAGCAGGTTTAAAACTAATAAAGAAAGTTCTTCTTCACAGCATGTAGTCAGCCTGTGGAACTCCTTGCCAGAGGAGACTGTGAAGGCTAGGACTATAATAGAGTTTAAAGAGAAGCTAGATAATTTCATGGAGGTTAGGTCCATAAAGGCTATTAGCCAGGATAAAATGGTGTCCTTGGCCTCTATTTGTCAGAGGCTGGAGAGGGATGGCAGGAGACAAATCGCTTGATCATTGTCTTCGATCCACCCTCTCTGGGACACCTGGTGCTGGCCACTGTCGGCAGACAGGATACTGGGCTAGATGGACCTTTGGTCTGACCCAGTACGGCCGTTCTTATGTTCTTATGTAAACCTCCTTCAGTACTTGAATATAAAGTAACATAAGTCTGCTGACTTCTGAGCAGGATTTGAAAAATGCACTTTCATGATGCATGGTAGGATGTGTACACTTGCAGGGATGGGAATAGGGAATCATTTCTTCAGCCAAAGCTTTCCATTTGAAAAAGCCCTCAAATTTCTAGTCAAGGTAGCAGTAAATATACCCTTCTAAATATAATTGAGGTAGTGTTTGTCTTCCTGAAGCAGCAAACAGACAGCTCTCTTGCCAATGCTGTTGCCCTTAGTTTTGTCACTGGCTTGGAGCAATGTGTTTTTTGTGTCATCATGCCACTGCCACAGCCTATTGACCATAGTAGTAGCTGTGATCCCTGTGCACTCCAGATGCTCTGGATTTAGATCCAACGATCCATGCAGGGACAAAGTTAATGGCTACTTTTCTCTATAGCCTCTGCTGACTCACCAAACCACTGTGTGACCTCTATCTAATATGTGATGCCCGACCCTCAGGGTGGGTGCTCTCTGAGTATTGCTCATTCCAGAAGAGAAAAAGAGCACAGATGCTTGAGGCAACATTTGGCCTTCCGAAACACAAGCTCTACTTGTCCAGACTAGTCATGGCGTAGACTTGTTGTTTAGACATTGTTCCGACTGGAAGAAGCTGTTTGTTTTTAAGAAATATAGATTCTGCAGAAATGCATGGGCTTATCACCAGAGAAGCACTGGTATGGCATACACTCCTGCATTAGTGCATACTGGACCTTGATAACATTGGAGATTTAGCAGACTGGCTGGAAGACCTGGAAAAAAGGACTGAGGGCAGTAAGAAGTCCCTCAGTTAACTTTTTTGCATGTTTTCTGTCTTCTCTTCTTAGAATGTAAACTCATTGCTGTGAAAATCATGTAAAATCTCATAAGACTTCACTAACACCACAAAGTCTGCTCCTGATTGGAGTCTTTGAGCTCTACTCTAATAAAAATAGGCTTAAATTTCACTGAACACACAAACAAAATATTTCCATTGATAATCAGAAGTTATATATGGGCAAAGAGGGGAAAAATGCTGTCCAATAACTTATTGGAGCTTAAGGATATTTACTTTGTATATTTTGATGTGGGCTGTTGGCAAAACAAACAGACACAGCAAAAAGCAAGCTAAAACAAAATGGAAAGAACATTTAAAAACATGATCTGGCAGGAGCTGAATGGAGAGAGAAAAACAAATCCAAGATGCTGATACAAACACTGAAAAAAAATGTTTTCAAAGACTTAGTGAAATGGGTGTTACTACCAGACTCCAACAGAAAACTAGATGAGATGCACAAATGTATTAATATGTGGGAGGAGGAGGCGGCAACAAACAAAACTAAAACTTTCCATGTTGTTTTTTTTATTGTCTTTGTGGATGTTGACACATAGTACAACTTAATCTTTTTGTCAGATCTTCAGAGATTGTCAGGATCTATTGGTGCCTTCACAGTAATGCACCTTAAGGTACAGGAGACTTGACTCTGCCCTATTGACTATAATTGAAGCTTTGCCCATAACTTAATGGTGCAGAAAGATGGCATTTTGTGAGCTGCAGCCCATATAAAATACTCCTAGGAGCCAAGATCCACTTAAGACTTGAACCCAACCCACTATCACAAATGAGGCCATTTATGAGATTACTCTCCCATCCCCCACCTCTAAGAAATGCGAGGAATCATTTGTTGATATGGATATTGTAGCATAACTCTGGTTCCCTGACAAAGTAAGAATTGGAAAATGTTGAGGAATTCTGTTTTCTGGGACACAACACTGACAAAACATTGAAGTGTCAAACTAGTGCGAGGGTATTCAAAAGACCATGAATGCTAACACCTCCAATGGATGCTTTAAGTCACCTCCTTGGAAGACAATGGGAAGCAAGTATTTGAGGAAATAGTTCTAATTTGATCTGTGTGTAGCTTGGTGGTGTCGTTGTGGGGGTTCTTACGTATAACTTGTGCCCAATACATCATTGTACAACAGAAGTTTAAAGTCGAGTTATCAGGAGTAGCTATCTTACAAAGTCAAAACCTTCTTACTGAAACCACTTACGCTATTGCAGAGGTTCTCAAACTGCTCTTTGGACCACCAGTAGTGGGCAAGTTCCACTGAGGTGGTCTGGGGGTAGTTGCCTGTATGGTGTGCACTTGAGCAACCACACATGAGAATGAAGCGCTGTCCACCTAATTAGTGTATTGCAGGTGTGATGCCACTAAATGGGTGCCTGAACCCTGGAAAAGATGCACATGTAATGTGAGGTGGTGGCTCTGGGGGAATAGGCGGTAGGTGGGGGAAATTGGGATATGCAGGGCTGTGATGGCCAGAAAAGATGCAACTTTCCCCAGCTCCAGGGCTGTGGGTGCCAGTGAGGTGACCCTCCTTCCCAGCCTCAGCACTCTGAGGGAGAGACCCTGCTGATATTAAAACAAATTGTGTGTGTGGCTTTTTTTTTTTTTAAATAGAATACAGAAAGTTAATTAAGGGTTTTATATAGTGCTTTCCAATAAATAGTTAATGGTACCAACAACATTTAAAAAGATCATTGAGGGTCTCAGCAGACCACTTTGCAATTTTCAAGTAGTCTGCAAAAAAGTGATAACCACTGTTCTCAAGTAAAGTAAGAGTTTTACTATCTATTAGTACTGCGGAGTCAACACAGCCACAAAGGAATGAGCTGAACTTTTGGTCAATCCTAAAATTCTAAATTCTAGCTGCAGATCTCTGAAGTAGCCAGGAACCAAGGAATCTGGCTTGCTGAAATGGAACTCTTGCCCTATTTTTGTCAGGCTTCTCAATGTGAACACCCCTTAACTGCATCTAAAAAACGGACTGTGTCTAAAAGCTCCAGCGTATTTATTTCTTAAGTATATTATTTTTAAAAGATTTTATATACTTTACTAGCCTGAACAAATTCAAAGTTCCTAATCACTGCACATTTCTGTAGTTCATTAGTACAAAACTGGATTCATTTAACCTTTTCATAGGTCTAAAAAATGACTTGGTTGTGCTACAGTCTTTTGTGTGTACTAAGGATCAGATTCTCAAAGGGAGATCCCAGGTCTGCTGCAAAGATCTACTCCTAAAAACTAGGTGATCCTATATGCAAATAGAAATCTGCATCTGTAATTAACTAACCTGCATTCATCTTCATAATTGCATCAGTCCCTGTAACTGTACACGGTATTGCAATTACATGCCTGTAATTATGTATTATGCATTTTATCTGAAGCTTATACTGTTAAACTGGCAAAACCCTTTGAGGGTCAATGTAGCTGCGTGTTGGTATAAAGTGCTTATAGCTATAAAGCTTAAAATGGCAAATCTTCATAGTGTAAACATGTCATGAGGCACAGTATCTCCTGAAGCAGTACAGCTTATGCACCACCATTTCCTTGTGCTTAAAGGTTAGTAAAATACTGAAAGGCAAAACTTTTAGCTTTTGTTCTTGTTGGTTAGCTCAGAATTCCAAACTGTTTGGGGGGGGGGGGGGGGGGAAATCCTAGTAGAACCTACAAATATTAAATGGCTTTTCAAATGAGTCTGGCTTTGCAAATACTCTAGCTTAGGGCTACCATTTCAACAAAATTCTGTAAACCAGCTCCTTAGTACTCTTATGCCAGCTATATCTATTGCTGGACAGACATGAGATTTGCATGCTTAACTCCCTTTTAATAGGGGAGTACTCAAATAAATCACAGGTTCCAATAATAGATGATATTCCTCATTAAACTGAAAACACTAGCATGCTCTTCAAGGCACACTGGTATACATTCACAAGAACATTGGAAGCTGGGGGGGAAAAAAGAAATGGGTTTGTGACTAGGGAAGCCTACCCCTGGCCTCATGTGGGCACTCACCAGAGGAGCGCTGAGAGTGGCTGTTTGGACGATAGAGGTGGAATATATTGTTGACTACAACTCTAGTTACACTAGCCAATTAGCCCATCATAAGACAGGATTTTCAAGTCTCTCCTCCACGTCGGTCTTCTCTCCTGAGCCTCCGGTCTCTCGCTCCCTGTGTCTGTCTGTCTCTCTCTCTCTCTCTCTCTGCTCCTCTCTCTCTCTCTCTCAGCTCTCCTCCGCCTTTTGCCTCTCTCTCTGTCTCTTTCTCATCTCCCCCTCCTGCCTCTCTCTCTGCTCTCCTCTGTCTCCGTTGGGGATGCACGCTTGTCCAGGCCCCAGCCCCTGGCCGTGTACGTCAACACCCCGCCCCCCTTCGCCTCCCACCGTGGTGCTCAGCTGACATCTGCGCTGCTTAGCCGGGCCGCTGCGGGTCAGCAAGCGGCACAAGTGGCCGTTTGGGCGCTGCGGTCCTCATGCAGCACCCCCGTGCTGCATGGGGAGCGCGGGGCCCAAGCAGCCGCTTGCGCTGCTTGCTCCCCCGTGGCGGCCCGGCTGAGTGGCACAGAAGTCAGCCGAGAGCCACAGCGTGAGGCGAAGGATGTGACTCATGCAACAGCGCTGCCCAGAGGGAACAGCCAGGGAGGCAACAGCGCCGCCCCAGAGGGAACAGCCAGCATTTCAGCGTTAGAGTCACAGTCATTGGGCTACTATATCTATACTAGCCAATTAGCCCCTCATAAAACGGAATTTTCAGGTCTCTCCTCCACGTCCTATTCCCTTTCTATCTCGGTCTTCTCTCCTGAGCCTCCGGTCTCTCTCTCCCCTCCTCCTCCTGCCTCCTCCCCAACCCCCCCCAGCTCTCCTCCATCTCCTGCCTCTCTCTCCGTCTCTTTCTCTTCTCCCCCTCCTCCTCCTGCATGGGGAGCTTGGAGCCCAAACAGCTGTTTGCGCTGCTTGCTCCCGCACGGCAGCCCGGCTGAGCGGCTGCCTATGAGCTCCAGCTGCCCCCTTGCACCGTTTCCCTTCACCCCAACACTGATCCTGCAGCCTCCCAGTTGTCCTCCACCTCCCTCTCCCCCTCGTTCCCCGGCCCTCCCCCCGGCCAGGGGGTGGGGCTTGGAGCTGCTGTCACGCTGCACATCACCACCATGGCACTCGGCTGACTTCTGTGCTGCTCAGCCGGGCCGCTGCACGGGAGCAAGCAGCGCAAGCGGCCGTTTGGGCCCTGCGCTCCCCATGCAGCACGGGCCGCCCAGAGGGAACAGCCAGCATTTCAGCAACAGCGCCGCCCAAAGGGAACAGCCAGCATTTCAGCGTTACAGACTCAGACATTGGGCTACTATATATATGATTGGTCATAGTACTGGCGCAAACTGGACCTTGGTTTCTTAACTTACAGTGATGGGACACTAGAAGATTTACCTGGCACTGCTGGGGTCCTTAACATAATTAATTTTTGCTTATTGGAAAATAAATGTACATGCTTTATTTACACCGTTCCTTGGGGGGGAAGGGGCTGGGGATGAGGGATTCATTATGCAGGCTGCCCCAGAAAGGACTACACTCTCTGTGCAGCAGCTTGGGACCAGGTGAGAAGTGCCTTTCCATGGCTGCTGCAGCTCCAGCAGGCCCAGCCAGGGAGGCATGCAGAGGCAGGTCCAGGTTCGTCTGTCCCCCTGTGCTCCCTAGCCAGAGTGAAGAATGCAGCAAACTGTATGCTTCCCCACCGTGAAACAAACATGTAGAGGACAAATGTGCAAATACAATTCTCAGCACAACTGGCACCACTCTGTCTGATGGATCAGACATACTGATTGCTTTCATAAAGCTTTCCCAGGTTATTTTTTCATACTGTAGGAGCGGTAGATAACTGTCGCTTTCATAAGCCTTTTGTAAAACTGTATAGTGTCACCTTCTGCTCAGGAGAAAGTGAAACACTTTTGAAAAAGAGAACTATCAAGCACACACTATACATAAACACACCAAAGCCTCTTTAAGTTCAGTTTGGGGTTTTGGAAACCTAGAAAAATGAGATTTATTTCAATACAATCTTTTGGGATTTAACTTCAACTTTAATTCTAGATTTGTGCCAGTAAACATCTACTGAAATTAATGGGACTTTACTCCAGTTCTGGCAGTAGCACTACTGGCTGTTCCCTTTCATTATGTCCCCTATGAATGAGGGAGGGAGGGGAAAGGAGCTTCAGCACCCCTCCTTAAAGGGCACCTGCGGGTGGGCGGCTTGGGAGGCTTGGGGCTATGCCAGTCCAGGACAGGGGAGGGAGGTGCCCCCAGCCAGAATCTTATGGATGCAAAACTCCTGACTCCAAATGTGTTCTGACTTTAGGTTTGGGACCTCACACCAACTGTGGTGACTCTAGATCTTCTCTGCTTACCCTTCATTTTGTATTTCTACATACTCAAAGTAAGAGTAAACACCCCCGCCCCCCCAAAAAAACCCAACAAAACACTGGGTCCTATATCATTACAACCTTGCAGAAAAACCTGGTTGCTACACAGTTGTCCCATGTCAGGTCTCCTCTGTGCTATAAAATGGTGCTTTAAGTGGGTCTTAATACAACTACAAGTGTATTCAGTGGTCAAGACCTCAGTTGGTCCTCTTCCTTTTTAGTTTAACTCTCAGGCCATGTTTATGCTGCAAAATTATGTTGACCTAGTGGCATCCAGTCACTGCACTTGTTAAATCAGGGCTACTCAACACGCGGTGCAGTTTGGGTTTACGCGGGGCTCAACGCACACCCCACAGGTGGGATCCTTTGAACATGGCCTCCACGGGGAACACGCTTCACAATGTGAGTCAATATAATGGTCTTCTGTTGATATGCGTTTTAGTAGTTAAATTCCTGGCCTGTCATTGCTCATTGAAAGTGATGTCATATGGGTGGAAATCGGGTAAATATTGCACTTTATTAATATCAGTAGATCTGACTTAAATGGGGCCTGCATGTTGTGTAGCCTTGCCTTAAGCTTTGCATTCATGCCTGTCGGTGTGAAAGAAGCTATTTGCATCTATATGCAACCACACTTAAATTGCGGCCCTCAACACGTGCTGTGAGTATCATTGTGGTCCCTGGGGCTTCCAAAGTTAAGTAGCCCTGTGTTAAATCCATGTGTGCACATTCTTGACAATTGACATAAGAAATCCAGTGTCTACAATGACACTGAGTCACACTAATTACATCGCTTGTAACTCTATGCTGCTTGGGCAAGAGGTATTACTGAAGTGGCACTTAAGTCAGCAGGAGTCCAAATTGAAGTGTACACCTTTCTACAGCTAAGGCGAGGCAATTTGTGTACAATGGTTAAGGATCCATCTCATTGGAGTTGAAATCATTTAATTTGAATGCCTTGAAGTTAGCTGTGTCATTCAATCTGTAATCCAAGTAGTAAAACAATAGACAATGCACATCATACATCATCATCTTGTTTTCACTGGAAGACTCTCTAAATCACAAAATAATGAATTTAACAGACACTGAAGACTGACTTAAACTTAGATTTCCCCCTCCCCCCCTCCCCCCCCCCGGGCTCATTTGCACTTGTCCAATTCTGATTATGAAGCAAACTATTGGCCACAGCATCAAAGGTTAAGGAAGGTCAGCCAAAATATGGCTGTTAGTGTAACATAAGTGAACAGAGCCTTGTCCAAGAAGAGTCACTTGTGTTCACTTATCTAAAACAGAAATTCAAACTACTCAAAGATGTTTTACTTCATTTTCTTGGCTTGTGTGCCTTTAAGGTGCGGCTGTTGCCTGAAACTACAGAATTACTAATTTGTGGTAATCATTTAAATGACCTTTTGTACCAGATGGCTGGAGGGTAGCAAATGTGACACCAACTTTTTAACATAGGCTCCAATAAGTGATCCTGGCAATTACAAGCTTGTAAAATTAACTATATAGTGAACAACAGAATTATCAGACACACAGACCCAATTTGTTGGGGAAGAGTCAGTCAGCATGGTTCTTGTAAAGAGTAGTCATACCTCACCAATCCACTAGAATCTCGAAAGGCTTGACCGCTGTATGGACAAAGGTGATCCAGGCTACGTCTAGACTGCAGGCTTCTCTTGGAAGAAGCTTTTCCGGAAGAGATCTTCCAGAAAAACTTTTCGGAAAGAGCGCGTCCACACAGCAAAAGCACATTGAAAAAGCTATCTGCTCCTCTTTTTTTTTTTTTTTTTTTTTTTTTTTTTTTGAAAGATAGCGTCCACATTGACTGGACACTATCTCACATTTAAGTTGTGATTACTATGGACGGAGTAGCCACCAGGGCATCAGTGCTTTTTCCTGGAGGCCTCCTCCGAAAAACCCTTTCCTCCCCCCCCCTCCCCCCTTTTTCCAAAAGAGCTCTTTCGGAAAAAGGCGGCTTCCTTGTAGGAACAGGTTTACCACTGTCCAAAAAACCCCTGCATTCTTTCGACTTTCTGTTGAAAGAACGCAAGTGTCGTTTTTTCTGGAAAAATGGCTGTTTTTCTGGAAAATCTCTGCAGTGTAGACCTACCTCCAGTGAATACAGTGTGCTTGGATTTTCAGAAAGCATTTGGCAAGGTCCTGCACCAAAGGCTATTAGCAAAGTCAGCTCTCATGGGACAAAAGGGGAAGATGTGCTCATGCATCTATAATAGGAAATGAAGGGTAGAAACAAACAGTTTCTGCAATGGAGAGAAGTAAAAAAGTGGACTGCCCCAGGGACTCATACTGGGAGCAGTTCTGGTCAGTGTTCATAAGTGATCTGGAAAAAAGGGATAAACACTGAGGAGGCAGAGTTTGCAGATGCGTTACTCAAGATAATTAGTTACAAAGGCATGTGACAAAACTGGGCAACAAAATGGCAGACGAAATTTAATGCTGATGAATGCGCACTAGACAACATGATCCAAAACACACAATGGTCTAAATTAACTGTACCACTCAAAGATCTTTGAAGTAATCATGGATAATTCTCAGAAAACATCCACTCTTATTGCTGCTTTACATAAAAAAACAAAAAACCACCCTCACACAATATTAAGAAAGAGAACGGTAAGGAGACAAACTATCAGAATGCCACTACATAAATCCACGTGTCTTCCCACATCAAATTCTGCATGCAGTTCTGTTTGCCCCTTCCTACAAGGAGAAATTTAAAAAATGGACTGATCAGCTTGGACTAGATGACTAAAGGGAGGGCAATATGCTAGAGGTCAATACAATGATGAATGGTGTGGAGATAGGAATGTTAGTTAGACCCCACCCTTCAAATAACACAAGAACCAGGGTCACCTGATGAAATTAATAGGCAGTGAGTTCAAAACAGAAGTCTTTCTTCACACAGTGCGTGGTCAACTTGTCTATCTCATTGCCAGGGCTTGCTATGACTGCCAAAAGTATAACTGGGCTCAAAAAAAAATAACCCCCCCCCCCCCCAAAACCAAGCTTCTGGGGGTTAGGTCCATCAATGGGTCTTAGCCAAGATGGTCTGGGATGCAAGTCTATGCTCTGGGTGTTAGATGCTGGGACTAGATATGTGATCAGAGGAGACACACGTGTGTGTGTGTGCGGGGGGGGCGGGGGCAGGAGGTGCGCACAGACACTCCAGGCGGGAGGGTCTGGTGAGCAGCCAAGAGGGCTGGCACTGGCAGCAGGAGTCTGACACTCCCTCCTCCTACTTCTCCAACATCAGACAGGGAAGGTACAAGCTGGGCGATTCCAACATGAGCAATGCCACTCCCCAGCTGCACCCCGCTCAGGAGTGCTGGGAAGAGGTAAGTGGGAAGAGGTGGGGCCAGTGCTTCCTTTCCCTGCCTGTCAGGAGGGCAGACAGGAGCCAAACCCCGGCTTCGGGGAAGCCAGCCCCTGGAGCCCCTCCTACTATTACTCTAGCCCTGGTGAGGGGCTGCACCTGAGAGATAGGGACCCATATCCCCTCAGGTAGCCACACTTCCCAGGGCGCTTCAGTATAGGCTGTAGGCCTTGAGTTGTCACTCACCCCTTTTCCCCCCTCCAAGGAGGGTCCAGGGTCTGCTCTTTAGGGTCCACACCACTCGGCCCTTCAATACCCCTTGGGCTAGTTCTCCCCTAAGGAGTTCACCAAAGTACCACTTCCCCGCAGGTTCACAGGGTGGCTGCCTCTCGCTCTCACCTCGCACACGGGGAGGTAGGGGGACCCAGGCCCATCCACTCCACCGGGTCCTGGCCCAGGGCCCTAAGGGTAGGGACAACAGCCACTACCCGGTTGGGGGGGGGGGGGACACCGAAACCCACCAACCACTCGGGCCAACCCCGCCCTGGGCCACTTCCTACCGATGCCCCACCTACCACTTGCTGTCCGGCGGGGTGCAGCCTTCTCGCCTGTGCCAGCGTCCTCGGCTCTGCTCATCTGAGATGCATCGGGCGTCTTTCCAATCCCTGCTGGGATGTCGCGAGGCTCCCACATCCAGGATCCTGCTCGGTCCAACCGGGTCACCAGCTCTCCCTCCATGCTAGTGTCTGCCTCTCCCCACAGGGGCGGGGGCGCCTCAGGGCTCCATCCCCAGTCCTGAGCCTCTCCCGGCAGCGTGGACAGCCTCTAGCTGCAAGGTCGCTGGGAGAGCCAGTCTGGCGCCCTCCTGGGGCTGGAAACCTGGAGCCAAGGTCGGCTCCAGTGTCTGAGGTTGAGGGGCTGGCTGGGACCTTCCGGCCCTCCCCCCGCTGGTGGCAGCGTCTCCCCTGTCGGTGCTGACGCCTCCCCACAGCCGCCCTCCCCCTGCAGAGCGCCGCCGGGGTTTGTCACCTGGCGCGCAGGGAGAGCATGCATAGCAATGCTGGGACGGGGTGGTCGGCGCTCATTCGGGGCAAGCTCCTACCCGGTCCGAGTGCGGGGGCCCAGTCACACTGCCACACATCCCCACTCGATGTGAGGGATGACTCGCTAATTGCCCTGTTCTGTTCATGCCTTCTGAAGCATTTGACACTGACCATTGTCAAAGACGGGACTGGATAGAATTGCCCATGCTGTGGTAAATGTTGCCCATGTCTTGTCCTATAGTCATTTCTCTATCTCTTTAAAATAAGAATGTGCTCTTAATTCCTGGAAATCACATGTTGACTGTCAAAGGCAGATTTCTTCATTCAGACAAACATAATCTGTAAAATATTTTGGTCTGACATTTCTTTCCCTCTTGCAGTATTGTGATGTAGCATCAGCAAACAGATTGAATAACATCTTGAAAAGAAACAGATGTACCTAAAACTCTTTATTTTGTTAATATTGTTAGGAGTTAAGCACTTACTTTAGAACCGTCTGTTTCATGAAAGGTCAAATTTTGCATTCCTCACTTACAAACGCTCCTCTGTTTTCAGTGGGAACTGAAAATGAGTAAAGCAAGCAGGAATTGGCACAATTCTTTCATAAATCCATTCCCTGAGTCAGTTTCACTGATAATACTAATGAGACTGAAATCACTGGTGGTTTCACCAAGACTGAATTTGTCCCCTTGATCATTGTTCATGCCACTGAAGTGTAAAGGTCATTTTCACTGGGAAACAATGTCTTTCTAGAGGCACATCACATGCATTGTAAACAATGACAAAAGGCATTTGTCAATCCCACTGTAGTGTTTATACCACTTGGAGAATATCCTGTGTCCAAGGGGATCATCCCCACTTCGCCAATTAAAACCACTGTAAGGTTCATCTCTATCCCTAGAGCAACCTTAGGAGCCAGGATCTAGCCCTAATTTAGACTCTTTGGTCCAGCAGAACACTTACCTCTAAGCACATGAGCAGTCCATAGACTATAAAATTCATATTTTTAAGCATATGTGCAAATACTTGGCTGTGTTGGGGTCTCCCCTTCATTGTACACAAAGCAGCAGAGTAAAGATGCATGGTCAGCCATGGCTTTGGCTTTTGGTGTGTGTTTTGAGTGCTTCAGTCTTAATGTTTTTTAATGTAGCTTTTTTATTGGGGGGGGGGGGTAGGAAATCAGTTCTAATTTTCCCCTGATGCCTGTACAGCTGGATTTCAACAACTAAAGTAACCTTCCTTTTTAAAGATGGTGGGACATGTATATTGCATAAATGTATATATTGACAGCTGTTGAGGATGTTCTGCATAATTAATCCATGTCTCGGCTTTCTACATTAATGCAGATAAATCTTAACATAGGTGGGGGTAGGGAGAGACATTCACTTCTTCACAAATAGAAGATTACATTACATACTTCTGGTTATATTTTTCTCACCAATTTTTTTGGTTCAAAGTGGGACTACATACTAGTGATTACCTATCTCCAATCTATGATTTTTGGTAAATGTGTACCTTCACACATTTGAATGCTCTGAGTAGGGACTGTAGCCAATGATCAATAACTAGCAGGAAGAAATCTTTCTAATGTTGCCCAATGATTTCTTTTATTGCGGCTTTGCCCAAAATGTCTGGCTTGTTTGTTCGTTTGGGGTTTTTTTTGTTTTGTTCTCTACACTGCTTCTTTATCCACAAACATAGACTTTAAGTGATATTGAGGTTCTGTCGATTTGGTAATGGGATTTTTGCCATTAACATCAATAGACTTAATGGTGAAATCTGGCCATATTGAAGTTTAATTGGGGAACAATATGAAACAAACATGTAGAGGACAAATGTGCAAATACAATTCTCAGCACAACTGGCACCACTGTGTCTGATGGATCAGACATACTGATTCCTTTCATGAAGACTTCCCAGGTTATTTTTCATACTGTAGGAGCGGTAGGTAACTGTCGCTTTCATAAGCCTTTTGTAAAACTGTATAGTGTCACCTTCTGCTCTAGAGAAAGTGAAACACTTTTCAAAAAGAGAACTATCAAGCACACGCTATGCAGGAACACACCAAAGCATCTTTAAGTTCAGTTAGGGGTTTTGGAAACATAGAAAAATGAGATTTATTTCAATACAATATTTTGGTACTTAACTTCAACTTTAATTCTAGATTTGTGCCAGTAAACATCTACTGAAATTAATGGAACTTTACTCCAGTTCTGGCAGTAACACAGAATAGAATCATATTCATCTGAACTACATGATGCTTGCAAAGTGAAGCACTCAAAAATTAGGAAAAGCTCATTTTAAAGTTTGTGCAACCTTAGACTGATCCTCTTATGCATATATATCACTTGGTCACACGCTATCTCTTCAAGATATGAGCAGCACTCAGAGTATTTCACTCGATATTTCATTTTCAGCGCATGGCCCTTCAACCTTATTTAATTCTGGCCATCAATAATACCCCTCCCCCACATAGTGAATACAAAACAGTTAGCTTCCGTGTGAGCAAATCATAGCTGTCTCTAGTATATGAGTGCTTCACACACAAGGATGAATTGACTTTCACTACAATAACAGTCAAGGGTAATGAACAGCAGCCAAAGTTCGTATTCTTCCCCTGATGTAGGGAGACACTAGAGTTTTGTTTGTTTGTTTGTTTGTTTTTTAAAGAAAAAGTTGTGTGGCTTTTTGTCGTGTGTGTGTGTGTGTGTGTGTGTGTGTGTGTGTGTCCAGGTTAAAAAAAAAATTATTTCCCTAGCCCATTTCTCAGAAATGGCTAGTCATTTTTGGTTGAAACTTGAACGTTCCATGTTAGAAGTCCACCTTCTTCTAGCCACTGAGGTCTATCAAAGCCATAAACATTTGAAAATAGGGTTTTCTGATGAAAAGCATTGTAGGCTGTGCTAGCAGGTTTGCCTCTAACACTGTCAGGTCTAAATTATGCCCACCTGAATAAGCCCACAAGGGAGGTTAGCGGGTGAAAGGAGCCTTTTCCCTGTTGGATTCTTGTATTGGGTCCATTTGGGACTAGAGACTCTAGTTTTGGTTAGGAAGTGAAAACTGGGGAAGAGTGGAGCCAGACTTTCCACTGTCAAGTATACAGGCCAGGAGAGGGGTGAGCATACAAACTTTTCCAGGAGTCCCCCTGCTGTGAATGCAGTCAATAACTCTGTGTTGGATGGTGTGGCTACATGTAAATTGGTAGCACAAGACTTTTCTGATGCTATTGTAGGTCCTAATCATAGCTTGTTTTGCATTCATTACTGAAGTTAATGATGCATTAGAATTGGACCTGAATGTAAATCTCTGATATAAACATCCCCAAATCTGCAACAAATGTTATGTACGGGCCGCCCCTGCCACCATTTAGGCGAGCTAGGGGGTCGCCTAGGGCGCTAAGTTAAATGGGGCGCCAAATGGTGGCGCAATAAAATTGAGGGGTTTGGAGATGGGGGTGCCGATTGCATGGTTCGCCTAGGGCGCCAGTTGCTGGCAGCTAGACTAGGGCCCCCCCGAATGGTGGTATTTTGCATTTGAACTCTACCTATCAGGCCCCTCTCTTAGGAATATCAAAGGGCGCAACCAAATGTTTGTCTGACAATGGCTGTGGTTGATGCTAAAGAACTGATTTGAATGAATGTGCTCTGAAAAGAGTGAAGCAAAATTTTATCTCTGAAATTACAAATAATACTTTTTGATGGTGCATTTTTCTTTACTGGCTCATTAAGGGCTCTGTAAGGATCCCCTGTTGTACCATATTACTAAACTGAGAGAATAACTGTAAAATGCTCTATAGTTTGCAAGCAGATGCACACTGCTTGCTTTAAGAGTTCTAATATGCTAAGCAGTTTGCAAACAAAAACAATCCATGGTGTTCTTTTCTGTGCTGCCTGCATATCCAGGGCCAATTTGCAAATGTCTGCTTTTTACAGCACAAATTGTCTTAGGGAAGTTATTTGCCCTGGATGAGTCACATGCATGAAAAAACCTTGGAGCACACTATGCCACTTACAGTGTGACTGTGGATAGTGCTCTTATTTCTAAGGATACAGCATGTGCCATCTCATGTGCAGGGTGATGGGTGTTTGAATGTTAAGGCACTTATTAAACTTTGGAAACAGTGATGTGCTCTCTGAGCAAACGGAAGGAGAATGGCAGGATAACCATAGATGTAACTGAGTCAGTAAACATCTTTGCAATGTATTGTGAAGCCCACTGGATTAAAGGAGAGGGAAAGATCCTGATCCCATGAGTGTAAAAACAAAACCCACTCCTGTTGCTGCTTTATCCTGTGCTCAAGATAGAGCTAAGATGAGAAATGGGCTGGAAGGCAGTTTACTGGTATGGTAAAGGAACAGGTTACCAGCATTCCTGTGTGCATGCTGTGCTTTGATAGACAATAGGTGCTCCCATGGTGCTTTTTATTTATTTATTTATTTTATTTATTTTTAAATAAAGCAATAAGCTGTTTCTGGAGCTGGCCCATTTCTCCTTGTCCTGACTTTGTAAAATGGCTGTGTCATTTACACTTATCCTGCTATTATGGGGATACAGTCTAAAGAGACATGAACATGGTGGGAAGACACCAGGGTTTTTATGATTTGAGTTAAAACATGGCTTTCACATGTCTGCAGAAAGCAAGAAGAAACAATGTATGTGGGACCTAATTCAAAGGCCTGTGGTGTCAGTGGGAAAAACCCAGCTGTATTAGTCCCTTATTACTTAAGTGTATTCTCCTTAGAGGATAGTACAGCAACTGCAAAATCAATGCAGTGTATCTTCCTTATTAAATAAAACCTGCTATAGATTCAATAAAATATTTCTCAGTGTACAGAGACTTAAGAAATTTAGTTTATTTTGCTTAAGATACTTGTGGCAAGTACTGACGATCTTGTAGTCGAATGCAATAGGGACTCGACATTACTATTAAATGATAGATCAGGGTGATGTTCCTACTTCCTTCATCAAGAAAACGATCAATGCAATGTTGTGAACACCCTGTTTCCCTCCGAATTTTAGACTATGGACTGAAATCTTGTTACAATTTAAGTTAATGGGAAAACTATTATGTCAGTCATATTATACAACAGTATATTTAGAGAAAGTTGCCTAGGATCTGGGAATGTGTATTGTGATCTGATAACATAGCTTTGTGCCAGAACTGTCAATAAAGCAAGTGACTACCAGATACATAATTTTACTTAGTATGCTAGTCTTGGTGATTGGAGATGGTTTGGGAAGCAAGAGCAGGGCAATTGTACACACAGCCTATTGAGCAAATTCATCAGGACTGGGAGATGAGCTGGATGGGAAGGAAATAAAAGGACTGTGCGCTATTAGATCAGTGGTCACTATTTGTTATCTGGCTGTCATCATTTGTGGTTAGTCAGAGATAATAGCAGATTTACAACTATATTAGAAAAAAAGGATCTCATTTTAAATGTTTTTATTTAAATGAGCCAATTTACATTTTGCTTGTATTAAAGATGGCAAAGTGGAACAGGGCACATGAAGAGCCAAAAAAAAAAAAGGGGGGGGGGAGAGCACCTGCAGAGCCTGAGGGTTTTTCTCAAACTTTGTTGGTTTTTTTTTTTTTTTTTTTTTTTTTTTTTTTGGGGGGGGGGGGAGGGTTAAACAATCAATTCTGCTAGGTGTTGGCAAGATTCTAGCCTGAAATGGTGAAAAAGTTCATGAGATCATCTGACCCATCTCTTCCCACTCAAATGGGAGGGAGTCACATCATCATTCCACACTCTTATTTCAGTTGTTCTCATGGGAGTTGAGCCACATCCGAACAGACCCATTCTAGTTATTCCGTTTCATCTGGAATCCGAATGACAGACAAGACTGGTTCCAGGAATTGGAATCCCAACTCTACTACAGGGGTGGGGAACCTCATTTGGTTTGGGGGGCCACTGACCCACAGAACAATCAGTCTGGAACCGCACAAAAGTAAGGAGAACCCCACTTCACTGACATGGCCTCAGACTAAGAAGCAGAAAGACACTCCTCTGCATTACCCTCCCACCCCAGAGCCTAGGGGAGCCCAGGCTAGTAGATTTTGTGCCTCTCTCTAAGCTCTGGGGTGGGGGCCAAAAATGAGGCCAAAAATGCTGCACTGATGTTTTCCGCAGCTGCAGAGAGGGGGAAGGGAAGCGGCAGCATGCAGAGTTGCTTCCAGCCCCAGCTTGCTTGACTGGCCCATGAGGCTTGGGGCTCCTCCCCACTCACCTGCAGCAGGGAACTGGTGCTCCAGCCACATGGGGGGGTGGGGTGTCAGAGGGCTAGAGCGCCTGCGCTGATTTCATGATGCTTGGAGAGGGGGAACCCTGAGTTTCAGGGGCTGGATCATAAGAACATAAGAACGGCCATACTGGGTCAGACCAAAGGTCCATCTAGCCCAGTATCCTGTCTGCCGACAGTGGCCAGTGCCAGGTGCCCCAGAGGGGGTGTACTGAAGACAATGATCAAGCAAACTGTCTCCTGCCATCCTTCTCCAGCCTTTGACAAACAGAGGCCACAGGCACCACTCCTTACTCCCTGGCTAATAGCCTTTTATGGACCTAACCTCCATGAATTTATCTAGCTCTTTTAAACGGTTATAGTCCTAGCCTTCACAGCCTCCTCTGGCAAGGAGTTCTGCAGGATGACTGCAAGCTGTGTAAAGAACTTTCTTGTATTCTTTTTAAACCTGCTACCCATTAATTTCATTTGAAGTCCTCTAGTTCTTATATTATGGGAACAAGTAAATAACTTTTCTTTATTTACCGTCTCCACGCCACTCATGATTTTATATACCTCTATCTTATCCCCCTCAGTCTCCTCTCTTTTAAATTGAAAAGTCCCAGACTCTTTAGCCTCTCCTCATATGGGACCCGTTCCAAACCCCTAATCATTTAAGTTGCTCTTTTCTGAACCTTTTCTAATGCCAAAATCTCTTTTTGAGGTGAGGAAACCACATCTGTACACAGTATTCCAGATGTGGGCACACTATAGTTTTATATGGGGCAGTAAAATATTCTGTGTCTTATTTTCTATCCCTCTTTAAATAATTCCTAGCATCCAGGCAAGCCAGGGGGCTGGGTTCGGCCCTTGGGCTGTAGGTTCCCCACCCCTGCTTTACTACATTATACATCTGAAGGGGTTTCAGGCTTAAGGCTCTGTTGCCACTTAGTGATAACAGTCACCATTCTTTGCAGGAGAGTTCCTGTCCTGCAAGGTATTTTTCACTGAATGTGTTCCTGTGAAAAGCAATCGCTTCACAACAGGAGAAACTTCAAGTGGATAGGATTATCTCTAACAACGCACATAGTAACTGTCACCAGGGGTGGCCCGTGACTATAGGCCGACTCGGCCATCGCCTAGGGTGCCGCCTTCAACAGGGCGCCCGATGATGACGTCGTGGGGTACCCAATGATGATGTCACTCCATTGACGGCCGTGCAGGCAGGGGCACCGATCGTGCGTTCCGCCTGGGGCGCCAGCTGCTGCAGCCCGCTTCAGGCCGCTCCTGACTGTCAGACATCTACACAGTACTTTGCTCTTTATTCAGCAATATTGTAAAACAGAATTTTGATGACTGTACTGTAACAGAACACTGGGCTTCAGGGCACATGTGAGTCTCCATATTAAGGCCTGTTTGATCCTTGAAAAATGTGAGAATGCAGGTCATATGCTTGTACCTCTGCATGTGCCCTTCAGGAAACAGCATATAATGTTTTTTGGATCTAATAAACCCAATTTGAGGAAAGCAATGTGTCATGTGACCCTGAACTTTATTGGGACTGCCCTAGCTAGTGAATCTCTCCCATCTCCTTACAATTGCACTCATTAGGCAGCTCATGCTCACAGGCATTGTACCAGACTAAGTAATAAACACATTCCTTTGAAAGCCCTCTGGAGTCGCTATTAATTGAAAATGGAGACCATCTCAATTGCAAGTAATTCCTTGCCATTATATCAGATGTTGGTCTGACAGTCATCTGATGGGTTATATTTTAAAATCCTACTCGGATATTGAGTTTACTTCATATTTTGCAAACTCTGCATTAATATGAAGCAACTCAGTTGAGCAATAATTTTTTCTCTGGTGAGACCGCCAACCATTTTAAGTAACCCTGCCTGTTCCACTTTTATTTCAATCTCTCAGTTGGGTTATTCCAGTAAAAAGCAAAAGGAAAATGTAGACCAGCTGCAGCACTAAATGCTAATAGCTGGGCAGGAAACCAGAATAGCAGGAAGAGTTGAGCCAGCATGAGAAATAAGAGACCTATGAATACAGTTTAAAAAAAAAATATATCTACCAAACAGCTGTTTGTTTTTTCCCTCTGGCATAGAGATTTATTATCCTCATAAGTTTAAAAATAATTAGTTGCTGTCTTGTGTTGTGGTGTTGGCCTGGCTTTATTTCATGTGCATTCTCTTAACATGGCTGCCTAAATGCCTATTGATACCTCAGTTGGCATTTGATCAAGCCCTTAATTAAGACAATGGAAAGACTCCCATGGACTTAAATGAGTATTGGATCAGGACCTAGTGGCCAATTTTTCAGAGATACTGTGCACCTGCAACTCCTGACATTCAGCACTTCCATACATGGCAGCATTTGGACATATCCTTGTGGAAAGCCTCACTGACTTAAAACTCCACACAGCAATATCTGGTGTATATCAGTAGTCCCCAGCGTGGTGCCCGCTGAGTGACCAGGGCCAGCCCAAGCCATTCTTGCGCTCCCGGGCGCGCGGAGCATGCGTGGCCCCTGCCCTGGGTGCACGGTGCTGGATGCGTGGCACGTGCGCGGCCCCGCCCCCAGGCGCACGGCATATGCGCGGCCCCGCCCCCGGGTGCCCGGCAGCCCCAAAAGGTTGGGGACCACTGGTGTATATCCTTTTACATTGCCACTCTAGATAAAACAGATTTTTTTTCCAGAGTATTTGATCTTATTTAATTATAATGAATAGAAAGGATATATTGTCCAAAGAGCACTTTATGTAAAATCTGTTTAGGCAAAAACTTCAGTCCCTGGGTCTGGAGCTGCAGGGTAAATGACAGAACAACATGCAGAGGAAGGAATAGATTCACTTGTGAAGGTAGCAAAATATCACCAAATTTGTCCCTCAGTGCCATCCACATGAAAAATTTTAACTGAAAGAAATTGACAGTCAAGTATATTCTGAATTCCAGCAAAATATGGCATGACTTTTTCCCTATATGCCAAATTTTGACACGCCCTCATGTAAAATGTTCAAGCAAAGGAATACTGGCCTCACATTTGGTAGATTTGGATATGTCAGAGGTAGAATTTTTCTCCTAAAAATAGAAGTGATCGCCAGAGTTCAAGAGCGCTCTTCTGCCATTGTGTAACAAAACCAAAGTAATGAATCCTAGAATCATAGAACACTAGAACTGAAAGGGACCTCGAGAGGTCATCAAATCCAGTCCCCTGCCCTCTGGCAGGACCCAGTACTGTCTAGACCAGTGGTTCTCAACCGTGGGCCATATGGCTCCCCAGGGGCCAAGCCCTACCTCTAGGGGGCCAAATGGAAAAAACAGAACATTAGGTAAATTATGTACTTTTCTTTCCAACTAGCAGTGGCTATGAGGGGGGCCAAATAGGTAAACGAGGCTCAGAAGGGGGCCATGAGCAAAAAAAAGGTTGAGAAACACTGGTCTAGACCATCCCTGATAGATGTCCCTCTGCGATGTATATTGGACATTGCTGGCACATGATGGCATATCACATTGCTGGACATACAGGAATATGAGCCCTTGATCGTATAACTGACATGGTTAGGTCCTGTGATGCTGTCTCCAGAGTAAATATGTGGACAAACCTGGCAATGGAGTTTGTTGCAAGGGAAAGTTCCATGGTTAGTATTAATGTGGTATGCCTTGTGGTTGTTAGTAAGAACCTTCCTGAGGTTAGGTGGTTGTCTATAGGAGAGTATAGGTCTGTCAGAGAGACTTCAGAACTTTTATTTATGCTAAAATTCAACACATTGCGAATGGACCTTAATTTAGATAATTACCTTACACATTACAAACCTCTCCACCTTTTGATATTCGTAGTAACTCCAGATTAGCCACTTAATTTACTCTTACAATAAGCAATTTCCTCCTTCCTTTTCTCTTCCTCCTCCCCTTGTCCCTACCTTCTATTCTATATAGCTGATTTGTTTACTTCTTCTTTGTATCCCTCTGTTATATAATGGTCATGCCACTTCACTTTCAGAATATAATCTGAAGTGGGTCTGCCCCACGAAAGCTCATCACCTAATAAACCATCTTGTTAGTCTTCAAAGTGCTACACGACTGCTTTTTGTTTGTTTTTGTTTTACCAATTCTTTCAGCCTTCCTTCATAGGACATGTTCTCTAGACCTTTAATCATTCTTGTTGCTCTTCTCTGGACCTTCTCTAATTTCTCCACATCTTTCTTGAAATGTGGTGCCCAGAACTGGACACACTACTCCAATTGAGGCCTAATCAGCGCAGCGTAGAGCGGAAGAATAACTTCTCGTCTCTTGCTCACAACACTCCTGTTTAATGCATCCCAGAATCATGTTTGCTTTTTTTGCAACAGTGTCACACTGACTCATATTTACCTTGTGGTCCACTATGACCACCAGATCCCTTTCTGCCATACTCCTTCTTATACAGTCACTTCCCATTCTGTATGTTAAGAAGGAACAATCCATTTCACAGTGGAATACTTTGCATTTGTCCTTATTAAACTTCATCCTATTTACCTCAGACCATTTCTCCAGTTTGTCCAGATCATTTTGAATTATGATCCTATCCTCCAAAGCAGTTGCAACCCCGCCCAGCTTGGTATCCTCTGCAAACTTAATAAGCATACACTCTATGCCAATATCTAAATTGTTCAACATTTTCATCAGAACTGGTCCCAAAACAGACTCCTGCAGAACCCCACTTGTTATGCCTTTCCAGCACGATTGTGAATTGTTAACCATTCTCAGAGTAGTTATTATCCAGCCAGTTATGCACCCACCTTATAGTAGCCCCATGTAAGTTGCATTTGCCTAGCTTGTTGATAAGAAGATCATGCGAGACCATATCAAATGCCTTATTAAAGTCTAGGTATACCATGTCCACTGCTTCTCCCTTATCCACAAGACTCGTTACCTTTTTTTTGATAGGATATCAGATTGGTTTGACATGATTTGTTCTTTACAAATCCATGCTGGCTGTTACCTATCACCTTATTTATCTTCCAGGTATTTGCAGATGAATTCCTTTATTACTTGCTCCATTATCTTTCCTGGCATGCAACTTGGTTTACTGGACTCATCTAGTTGAGATCTAGCATGCAAACTAAACTGGTCTTGTTGAAATGTGTAAATTGAAGTTAAGATTTTAAATAGTATTGAATGAACGACCTCTTCGATCACCAAATGATTTTTGGAATGCATTTTTTCATTTAAAAAAAATAAGCATTTAGCCTTCTTTGCTATGTAGATAATCCTAAATTCTACAACTAGCTGCTAACAAGTCATGTCAGTGATCGTTGTAAGATGTCCATTTGTGCAGCCACTCAGAGTCAAATGCTGTCCAGCTGATTAGCAGAGTACCCACAGCTGTGGTTGTTTTGTTTTGTTTTTGTTTTTCTAATGGTGATGCACATTGACACAGGCCTCAGTGCACAGAATTATTCTGCACATGGATAGAAAAGATTAGAGCAAACATTGCTTGTCAATAGGGAAAAATTTAACTCTAGTCCTTGCAGGACAGGGCCATTAGGTAGGAGTGATCTAATGATTCAATTAATCTAAATTCTTTTCATAGCAATATCCTGCAATCAATGTCCTCTGATTTGGTATCCTCTTATCACTGACCACAAACACTAAAATGTTTACACTTGAAAAATTGTGGTTGGGGCACTTATCTTTAACTCCTTCTGTTACAGTGTACACATCAGTGTGCCCAGAACATCACTTGGGGCAGGAGACACCATTGCCTGGGTTTCTTCCCTCATGTCCTGCATTCGCAATGGTCTGATGTTTCTATGGTCCAATCCAGTCCCCTTATGGAAACAAAGTTAATTAAATCTGAACTCAAAATAGACATTTGGTTCTTGAAGTCCATAATGGAACCATGGGTCATTCATTGAGAACCAAGGCCAAGTTTAGGCTCCTGACTAGGCCACATTACTTGGGAGCAGAGCAGTGAGATTATTCCATCCCAGTCTTGTATTCACTTGAAGTTATCCATTAGTAGAAACAGCCAGGTTTTTATGTGGTCTCCTGGATTCTTATTGGCCTCCTCTGGTCCTTGGACTTTCTAGAGGTCACAGGACCAACTGCCGCTGTCTCTGCCTGTAGCTGATCATGGGAAAGCCTTCATAGGTCAGACCTCCAGGGATTGCCTAACACCTCTTCCCTTCTAGCAGGCCACCTTTTCAGGCTGGGTATGCCAAGGCAGTGAGAACTTCAATCAAGAAGGACAGCAAATCCCTTTTGGCCCTATCACACAAGATACTTCAATATATTGTACACTTGAATCTCTAACCCAGCAATCCTGGGAAACAGGATATGATGGATTAAAGACTTTGCTGGGCACTGGGGCCTAGGGGTGGAACACTTACATGGCACCCCATTTCCAGGGGCAAATATGTTTCCATGCCCCGCACCACCTCCCCACCACTATGGGAGCAGCAGGAAAAAGCCAAAGGGAAGTGCATCGCTGCTATGCCATCCCCACAGATGGAGGGAGGGGGAGCAGCAGTGTAGGGAACCACTTCCTCCTCTGTGCTATGGATGTTCAAGTACACCACTCTTGCCTAATGTAGATTGTGATGTAATGTCAAGTGTGTCCAATATTTTTGTTGAAATGATCTGGCAACCCTAAGGTGAAGTTACTTTGGTCAGAAATATTTAAACTTCAGGCAGTTGAACTTTGCTCTGCATTTCATTGCCAGAGTACTATACCTCCTTTCTTTAAACCGGAGGGGGAGGAGGTGTCACAAAACTGACTGTATGCAGATAGATTTCTTTTCTCAGTATTTGTGGTAGCTAGAAAATGATCATGTTCAGATCTGGATTCAAATGTCTCATCTGAAGCCTGTTTCAGATGTAAAGTTAGAAATGGGCAGATGACTGTTTCAGTCCTGATTTTAGTTGTATGGTCTGAATCTCCTGAATTTTCCTATTAGAAAGGAGCTTGCTTTGTATTGGCTTTCTTCTCTTCCTAAGTCTTCCATTATGACCCCTTTGACTCTGCAAGATTTCCCCCCAGAAGATATTCCTCCATACCACAGCTACCCACTCTATGGTCCTGTCTTCCTTCCTTTTCCCTGAATATGCATGAGCCCGCAAAAAAAAAAATCATTTAAAAGTTTATCATAAAAGATGTTAAATTGATAGTCCTGAAGACTAAATCTTCTATCCACTGAATAGGGCTTAGTGGAGCACTTCCCATGCGTTCACCAACTTCCTACAGCCCTGAACTGGCCAATTTTTGATATTACGAATAAAGGAAAAGAGCTAGTGCTAATTTCAGTAGTGACTCTTGTGAAGGAATTGCCTCTGTGCTGCGAATTTCAATTATTCTATATAGCCTGCATTTTTATGTTAAACCCAGTGAATCAATTAAGACCTGAGATGATCTAGAGCAATTCCTTGTTGTATTCCTTAAAACCAAGTTGGAATTCTAGCCAGTACAGTCAGCTACGCTAATTGCAAAACATTTTGTTCTAGACTTTTCAGCTCTTCAGACCTTCGGACTTATTCCATTATTTGCCTTCCCTACGTTAAAACAAGCTTGGGAAGACCTGGAAGTTTGCTTTTAATTATCCCATACGTTAGTAATCAAAACACAATCCACACCAATATGTAATTTAAAAAAAAAATCACAATACTCCTACAAATTCAATATCAAAATTAAGTACAAAATCAAAGCAAGGTTTTAGTGCTGAACTGGATGTATATGAGCAGCTTAACTAGCACTTTAGTTAATTAAAACACTATAACCTGTTCAACTTTGTCATCCCTGACATATGGTATAACAAACTAATAGTTCATACTGGCCTCCCTTCACCTTATGGTTAAGTGTGTGTGGTTTCTGCCCAGAACTGTTTGAAAATGGCACTTTACAGAGCTATTAACTGTGGTGTATAATCCATTTTAAATTAATCCTTTGTCATCAGATTAGTTCAGAAATACAATTGAATCATTCTCAAAACTATATTTTATTTTCCGAATGGGCCTATGTACTGCTGGAGGCAGGGCGGGAGGAACGAAAGTTATCCGAGGACCACCACTAGGCTGAAGATTATGGCCCAGACTCTAAAACCATCACTGAGGGCCTGATCCAACTCCATTGAACTCAATGGAAAGTTCCATTGACCTCCAGGGAAATCGCACAGAGCCCTACATTTTCTCAGTTCTTGAGGTGCACAACTGAGATGTCCATGAACCACTAATGGTCCTCAGCTACCTTGCAAGTGGGCGGAGGCTCAGCCTCCCACCCCACTGCAGGGAGCCCACACAGGTGCTCCAGCCCTGCCACCTCCTCCCCTCCACAAGGTTGGAGCACCAGAACCAGCTTCCCGCTGGGGGTTGAGGTTGAAAGCCCCAAACCTTACTGCCATTCATTCCCCCTTGCCCTGGTTGGGGGAATGGCAGCACACAGATAAGCTGTCTGGAGGCTTTCCCCACTGCTCTCACTGGCTGGAATTGAGGCCAATGGGAGCAGTGGGAGGCAGTGCCTGGGAGCGGCAGGGGAGTGCAAAGCCTGATTAAGCATCTTTTTCTCCCCTTCCCCCCCAGCACTGTTCCCTGCAAGCTGGGTGCTTGTGCAGAGGCTCAAAGATTCAGATACTGCCCAGTTAGGTGTGGTGTTTCTACTGGTGGTGCACATTCACACGTGTTTGGTGCACATCAAATTTATTCTGTACATGGACAGAAAAAAAATCTGTGCATGGATGGAAGAGTTGGAGGGAACACTGACCCCCAGACAGCTCTTATACCCTCCCTCCTGGCCAGTCACCCTGTACCCCACCCTCAACCTGCTCCCTCCCTCCTGGCCAGAATTCTACTCAAACACCCTACTTCTCACTCAGAGAGCATCCATGCAGTGTGGATGCACTCTTGTGCAAGAACTGTTTGCAGAAGGTCTCTTCTGCAAAAAGCTTCTTGCGCAAGAAGCCTGTAGTGTAGCCATAGCCTCAAAGACTTTCTGAAAGACACCTACATATAAAATGGGGGAATATGGGCTCAGATGACTTGGTCATGTAAAGTACAGTCCTAACAACCAGATGGGTAAGAGTCCCATGGATCAGGACTGAAGGAAAAAGACAGATGCCAATCTGAGAAGAAGTGGCGAGAGATCCTAAGACAGTCATGTTTAACATGTAGGATGACAGAGGGCATGGCATGAACAGAGAACTCTGGAGGGAGAGGACAAGTAGACCAGACCCCATTTGCTAGGATAAAGTCCAGGAAGACATGAACATCAACATCTAAATTTTAAAATCCCTGTAAAATGGAACTTACTGAGGTTGGACAAATACTCAGATATTTTGAGTGACTCCACAAATCTAAATTTTTGGATAGTATTCAATAGAGTTGGTTTAAAACCACAAAATATATGAATTTGGATAAATTATTTAATGTTCTTTGATTAGAGTTAGTCAAAAACAAAACCTCACAAATATAAACACAACTGCCTATTTCCCTGGCTTCAGCTACTCTCCCTCTCCTCCTTGATGTCATTCCACTTTCTCCTGGTGTTGCTTCTCTTGTTTCTTTCAGTGTATATTTTGTGTCTCCTTACTTCTCTCCAAATTCTGATGTACTTTCTAACATCAGTATCCTTCCTGCCTCCACATACCCAGACATAGAATGTAGAAACTAATAGTCATAAGACAAACTAATAGTCACATCCACATATGGAAGATAGTGGTCGAGTCAAGGAAAATAAACAAATGAAAAGTCAACCTCTGATTTCTCTTCGGTGCTAGGATTTGTACTAGAATACCTCTGGGCCCAGCTTGAGAGCTCTGACTGCTAGGCATATAGTAAATTAGAAGGTCTCACTGTCCCTCAATCTGGATGGTAGAAGGAGCACATTCTGTGTTCTTCCATTCCAAAACCTCCTGGTTGCTATGTTAAAACTCTTCTGCTAGGTTACATTTTCCCCAGCCTCCTGACTTCTATGGGGTGGGGAGAGGAGAGAGAGTGTTGGCTATTTGACCCTTAGCTTTATAGTAGTTTTTTTTTTTTTTTTTTTTTTTTTTTTTTTTTTAAAGCCATAGTTTGCTGTCTGGTGTCTGCTCTTCTAATCTTGCAGTCACCAGCTACTAAACATTGTAGAGAATCCTAGCACAGTATTGAAAATAACTGTCATGACTGAGAATAAAAAAATCTTGCTTTGCCTAATTCTTCTGATTCTGGGTAAATGGTTACATTTATTCACAACAGAATGAGTTTGTTGAAAACTTGATTGGATGAATGTCTACCTAGAGGAACAACTTTGTAGGAGAGTTATGGGGCTCAAAGGCTCACGGACTCAAAGGCTATGTCTAGACTGCAGGCATCTTTTGTAAGAAGCTTTTGTGGAAGAGATCTTCCACAAAAACTTCTTCCGAAAGAGCGCGTCCACACTGCCAAAGCGCATCAAAAAAGCGATCTGCTCTTTTTGAAAGATAGTGTCCAGTGTGGACACTATCAGTAAATCGCATTTAAGCTGTGATTACTATGGATGGAGTGGCCACCAGGGCACCTGTGCTTTTTCCTCTTCTTTCAAAAGAACTCCTCTTCCCCATCCACATACTCCTTTTTACAAAAGAACTCTTTTGGAAAAAGGCTTCTTCCTCGTAGAAAGAAGTTTACCAATGTTGGAAAACCCCCTCTGTTCTTTCAATTTTTTTTTTCCAAAAGCAATTGCAGTGTGGATGTAAGTGAAGCTTTTTCAGAAAAATGGCCGTTTCTCCAAAAACTCTGCAGTGTAGACAGACCCAAATTCGATTAAGGGGATACTGCATTTCCACTTCCTAATGGAAGTTTGATGTCCTTCAAGGACTTATCTGCACCTTAAGGCAGCTCTGGGGGGAGAGGTGGGCTCTGCCAGGTGTCTAGAATCTATCTACCAGTGCCCCAAAACCCCCTACTAAAATAAGAATTCTTAGCTAAGAGTTCACAAATGCAGAATCACTCTTGAACAAAAGTAATTAAAATATTAGTTGGAAAAAGTGGTGCCACCATTTTGACTTGTTACAGCCCTGATTTTGTAGTGCTTATTAAGGTTAGTTGTAGTGTGGATAGTTGCACTCCACTGTTTTTCCCCAGATCTGTAATTATTCATTGTTCCAGATGTTTATATTTTGAAGTAAGAGCGAAAATACAAATATTTCAGTTGTCAGTAATGACTCTACTTGCAATCCAGTTTGTAACCATTATTCTCAGTAGGGAGACCAAAGACTCAAAGTACATTGAACTACCTTTTTGCATTCTTCAGAGTGGTCCTTTTTAATATTCTGTAACAATAGTCCTAACACAGCAATTTTCAATAGTGCTGCTGTATTAGTGCAGGATTCTGTACCCTATTTTTAATGAAGACAGATAATTCTGAAACACAGCAGCTCAACCTGCAATACATTAGTGGGGAGGGATGAAAAAAATCTTGCACTGATGCTGTCTGAGCCATACTCGTTTTGTAAACAAAATTTTCAGTCTCTGCTCCAGGGCTGTCTATTTTCTGCACCTTTTACACACACAAAATAACCTACATTCCATAAGAACCACATCCAGAGAGAGACTCCACAGAGGCCATGGTGGAGGGTCCAATTTGGACCTTCTTGGTAGTGATTTACCAAATGGCTGAAGAAGTCTATGTAGAGACAAGGTCAAGGAGGTCCGGTCTCTTTTATTGGTGTAATAAAATTTCTCTCCATCAGAAGTTGGCCCAATAAGAGTACCTCATCCACCTTTTGTCTAATATCCTGACACTGTGGCCTGCATAGACCATTTACCAAGCCCTCAGAGAAGAGAATGAAGTTTCCTTCATACTTCCACTTTGGGAGTATGGGGGAGTGATGGAGGTATTTGCATAGCAGTTGGCTCTACACTGCTCTTTCAACTTCTCCTTAAACAGTAACACTAGACCATCTCCACAGGTCAGAGGCTCTGGCAGCTGCAAAGGACTGAGGAAGAAATTGGATTAATTCCTAAGCAAGATAAATGAACTGTTTCATCACTTTCTCCTTTAAATCAAATCTCAGAATTTATTAACAAGTTATCTTGCATTAGTACATATAAACAGAAGTTGGCCCAAGGCCTTCCAACAGTGGGAGAAGGAGCAATTATCCCAGGGTCTGCTGTGTGGGGTTTGTTCTTGTTTGGTTTTTTAAAGGCCTCAGAGCTTCTGGAAGCTGACATGGTAGCAGCCTGAGCCCTCTAAATCTCCACCAGAGTGCCATGCTGTGTGCTCTGGGCAGTTCTGAGGGCTGGCTGATCCCAACTGTGCCTCTTCTGCCCAAGGCACTGCCCCTTCTGGGAGCACAGAGCCAGGCATGCCTCCTCCTCCCCCACCTTGCCCAGGGGCCCAGCAAGTCTGTCTGTCCCCCTGCCTGAAATGTTTAATGCAGACATAGTTTGGCTAGTGCACCATAATCCACGAATTCTGGCCACATCTACATTATCTCTTGCCCCCTTCCCCCACCTATTGCTGTATTTGGGGAAATTGGCCCCAGCAATTGCCTCGCAAAGACACATACTGATAAATTGAAATCAACCCCTGGGAGTTGTTTCAATCTCCAACTCAAACTATTGCCCTCTTGTATAAAGCATCTCAGTATGTCCTACTTTTTATCCTGCTTTCTTGGTTACTTAGGCCCACACAAATGGTGATTGTGACTAACTTGGATCCCTACATTTTTGTGCATCCTACACACTGATGTCATAAGCCAAGACTAATACCAGTGAGGTGAATATCCTTATTTGTTTGCTTTTCTTTTTCTGTTGGAATACCATATTGGAAGGAGAGAAAATACCAAACTACTTAGTAGGCTAAATTGACATTCAAATATACCATCTACGATAATTAGTTCAGGAAGTCTTCAATATTAGCTCAGACTTCTAAAATGAATGATCAGATGGCAAGGGTCATAAATTGGATCAATGAATGACTACCCTATTAAATATGAAGACTTCAAGAAGACTCAAGTTAATGTAACTTTCAGAGTTGGATTTGCACATAACACACTGGTGCAGGCATAACATAAGCGTAAAAAGGCCCAGTTCATTTTTGTACTAACTGTTTACAGATCCCAAGTTGAGATGCATCTTGTGTCTATCAAATTCTTAGACCGTTTTTACTACCACTTCCTCGCTCTGCACAATAACTTGCTTGATTAGTTACTCTGGGTGTAAAGCTGTATTTCTCAGTGGTCCACAAAACCACTTTGAGAAACCTGTTAACTGGCTGCGCCGGTTTATTTACCGGTGCTACGGCCATGGAGCCTTGTGGCTGACATTGGCTCTGTTTTGCCATTTGCAGAGAAGAGGCGCCGCAGGAAGCGGTGGCCTGGCCCGTGCCATGTCCCACAGCTCCCCTTGGCTGCAGATGGCAAAAACGGAGCCAATAGGTGCCTCGAGGCTCCATGGCTGTGGTGCTGGAAAATAAATGAACCAGCACGGCCAGTAAACCAGTTTCTCAAAATATAGCCTGCATCAGGCCCCCACTGCACCCCCTTCTCTGATGCTTCACACCCTCTCCTCCCTCCCCCCCCAGCCTCTGTCCTACCTCTTTCCAGCTTCTCTCCCTCCACCCCCTGACACTAGGAGCTGGAGGGGTGGGGTGGGATGGGGCTGGGTTGCTCACTGCTTCTGGCCCAAGGGCTCTTGCTAGCACCACAGGCCACCCTGCCCCCACCCCCCCAAGCACAGGGGCTCCCCCAGATTGTCCTATGGACAGGATGGCTCTTTGATCTGTTCTGGGCACCACCAAAAATACAAACCTGATGCTGGTGACCAGGTCTGTGACCCCCTGCTGGTGCCCAGGAAGCTTAGGGGGAGGCTGCCTTCTATGAATGTAAATAGAATAAAAGCTGGAAGAGGTTGGGAAAACTAGATTGGGGCAAGAAGGTAGGAAGGGGCCAGGAATATGTTTGGAACTGCAGGCTAGAGTGGGGGAAGAGAGGTGGATTGGCTGAGTAAAGAAAGTAGGGATTGGGCATTGGGTAAGGGAATGAGAATAGGAGGGACTGGGAGCCAGTGGGTTTTGAGGGGGCAGAGAGAGTGGATTGACATCAGATGACTCAGTACAAGAGACTAGGATTTGATGGCCAAGGAGACAAGGGACCAGTGAGGTAAGGTAGGAGTGGAGATGACTAAGGAACAATGATATGAGGGTGGGAGTACAACTAAGGAAGCCTCTTTTAGCTCTGGTCTTTAGCTCTGCTTATTTTGAAATAAGCAGTATGTTCACACTGCCAAGCCTGTTATTTCGAATTAAGGGGCTGGTTATTTTGAAATAACTCCAGCTTTCCTTGGGGGAATAAGCTTATTTTGGAAACTCCCAAAATTTCCTAGTGTAGACATGCCCTCTAGGTAGAGACAGATTGTAAAAGGGAACGGATGGGTTAGCCAAGGCCACTGAGTACAATGAGCTCATGGTGGGAAGGGGAGGGGAGGAGACTGGGAATGGCTGGGCAGAGAAGCGGGGGGGGAATCAAATTAGAAGGGATGGGACATACAGGATCAAGTGTAGTGGGAAGCAAAAATCAAGAAGTCTATTCACTAGAGTAAGCTCTACTTCAAAGCCCGGAGTTTCCAAGGTTTGAGTCTCACCATTCCATTGTCAGCAAATAACTACAAAACCATTGGCAAATGTCTCCTCCCGTTCTCTCCCCCTCACCCACCCCCCCCAAAACTCCCACCATAGTCCAGGATCACACAGAGGGCAATATCCTGGTATCATTTATGCCATGGACTCAAGTGATGGTAGGCTGTGTTGTGGGTCTAAAGCTCCAATCCTGCAAATGACCCCTGTGAATGTCAGTATGACACAACATGATGGAATTTCTGGGTTTTTCAGTTGGGTTTTTATTAAAACCTAAATGGCATATAAAAACTAGGTTAAACAAGCAATACATTTGTGAAAGGGAAACATTCAAAAGCTAGGAAGAACTAGGATGAAGGTTTCCTGTGCCACCTTAATTTAGCCTCTCCTTGTGTATATATATATTGATAGTATCCTTTTTTATTCAATGCATATCCATTCTGTACACTGAATCAGACAGCACTGCGGGGTGTCAAATATGGGACTATGTGTAATACCATTGCTTTACAGAAGTTGAAATACATGTAATGAATGAGGCAGGGGACTGCAGTAAGAGAAAAGAATGGTCTTGTGCTTAAAGCAGTTGAATGCTGCCTTGAAAAGTATTGTGTGTCAGTCTTGCTGTAGAGCTCCTACGTGACGGTGGGCAAGTCACTTACACTTAGCAACCTCTTATAACAGTTTGTTTTCCTAAGTTGAGACCCTATCTAGACATTACAAATCTTTTTTTATTTTTATGAACACAAGTAATAGATCAAATCTTTTCAGTGCTATTTTTTAAAAAAAAAGATAGATTGAAGCAAAAAATAAAGTAGAAAGAAAACTTGAGTAAAATAGGAAAATCATTAAGTCAGGGAAAAATGCATAGACTGGCTACGGCCGGTGTTTTCCCATCACAGCAAAAAGCACTGAGGCAAAATAAATATTTTGATGTCCACATAAAAATGACCTTTTAGTAGAGGCCAAATTTAGTAGAATCTTATAACATGTACAACTGCTGATGGAGATTAGCAAGAGAAGGCAAAACACAACTTAACTAAAAAAACAACAAATTGTCTAGTAGCACTTTAAAGACTAACAAAACATGTAAGGTATCATGAGCTTTTGTGGGCAAAAACCACTTCAGATGACTGGAGTATAGTAAGTCCAGATCCAAGAATAAATAAGGGAAAGTGGGAGAGGTAGAAGTGGAGGGGAGGAAGAAACAGTGAAGTATATAAAACTTAAAAAAACAACTTTACTGTTTTCATGTTTATTTAGGAGTGTGTGGTGCTTTATAGTCATACAAAAACAAGGTCACACCTGTTAGCAGCCACATAAAGTTCTGATCATGGACATTCTTCAGAGAATGCCTAGACCTGTGTGTAAGCCGATAGCATAATGGCAACTGACCACAGCGATGAGGTGATTTCACCAGAAAACGGGAAAATGCCTTTGGGAGAATATCACTTATCAAGGAAGCAGAATTCTGAACTGTGTAATACTGTGCAGTTCAGTATTTGGGATTAATGCATCTCTTCATTTAGTTGTCATAATCCTGAACCTCATGCCTATTAAAATGCATATTTCCCAGCCTCTTAAAGCTGGCATTTCACCAGTTTACACAAAGCAGGCAAGGTAGGTGCCTCTGCTTAGAGGCAAGAGGGCAACGATCACTGGGTTTGGAATTGGTAAATCTGAGCAAGCTCCCACTGGTCCCAAGTGAGCTGTCTGACTCAGCCAGGCTTGGCTCAACCCTACATTCAACCCAGGCTGCTTCCAGACCAAGGCCCTGCTGCTGGGGTCATCTCAACCCCTCTGAGCCCATCCTAGAGGGGTACAGAGATGGACCAGTTATCTCAGGCTGGCCTTGGCCAATCTGCATCTAGCCCCCAAATGGACCTCATACGCCCAGTTTGGGCCTCGTTGGCCCAATGTAACCCCACCCCCTCCTCATTCCCCACCTCTCACAGGCCAGACTGCACAAGTACTGGCGGCTGATGTCAAACTGTCATGCATCCTGGGAATTACGTTTTATTGGTTGCTGGTAAGAAGGAGTGGCACCCGTTGAAATGCCTGAATGATAAATACCGGTGGCCACAGCCCCTACTCCTCTTTCCTCTATGGCTCAGTGTGGGAGGTGAGGACGGGCCCCAATGCACTTTGGGAGCTGGGGGTGGGTCATCCCCCTTGGTTCCCATGAGGAGAAGTGGGGGTTGGAATGTCCTAGTAGGCCATTCACTGGGGCAGTGACCGGGGCGGATCAGGGTGGGCCTGAGGTGGGCAGCAGCTGCTATAGGAGGCGAGGTCCAACCTGCCTATGCTGGCTGCCATGGTGATTCTCCCTACTCATGTTAGAACTTCTGATGCAGATGAAGTGAAGCAGAGTCTGAACCCCCCCGGTGCCAGGGCCCTGTGGGCTGAGCCTGGCCCTGCCCTCGTGTGTGTGAGGCCCATGCACTGGGGCTGCAAACCTCACTGGACCCCTATTCCTCACAGGCACCTCAGGAGCTGGTCGACATCCTGCTGCAGTCACTGGAGAGCTCCCGCCTGGAGCAGCCCCAGTGCCCACTGACCTGTGCTTGTAAACGGGGAAAGAACACTCAATAATACAACAGCAACACGTCTGAGCTGGTTTCCTTGCTATGCTGTGTGGCACTGCCTCTGATGGCTTCAATGGCTTGTTCATAACTGGTGCCGCTTGGCTAAAACCTGAGCGGTGCTTTTAAGAGTGAGCAACAGGCTGGTATCAGAGCAATGATGAGAGCTCCCATGAAGACCATGACTAAACTGGCCAAGTCGTAAGAACATAAGAATGGCCGTACTGGGTCAGACCAAAGGTCCAGCTAGCCCAGTAGCCTGTCTGCCGACAGTGGCCAGCATGCCCCAGAGAGGGTGGACCGAAGACAATGATCAAGCGATTTGTCTCGTGCCATCCATCTCCAGCCCCTGACAAACAGAGGCCAGGGACACTATTTCTATCCCCTGGCTAATAGCTAATAAAGTCGGCACCACTGGTATAGAAGAGGATGACCTAATGGATAAAGCATCAGTTTCCAGAGCCTGGGATTGTGGGTTTGAGTCTATCCACCCCTTCCCCTTCACAGAGGCTGGAGTACCAGTGCCATCTTCCTGCTGGGGGGACGGAGAGCCCCCAGGAGAACAGCAGAGCGCACACACACTGCTTTCCAAATTGTACTCAAAGGAGCACAGGGAAGCAGTGCTCCACAAACCCTTTCATGCCCAGACCCCATACCCCTATCTGCTCCCCCTTCCCACACACACACCAAGACGACAGCCAGCTCCTGCACCCTCTCTCCTGGCCAGACTACCCCTCCCCATCGCAGCCTGTCTCTGCACCCACTGGGTGCAATCAGCCACCATTGGTGCCAGGGCAAGGGAGGGGGAGAATGGCTTCACACACCAGAAGAGAATGGGCCGAGGGCAATCAGTTCTTAGCACTGCCCAGGCCATGGCGATGCTTCTGCCGCCACCACCCTGGGCTGAAGGAAGCTGGTGTTGGCTGCCTGGCTGCTCCCAGGGCAGGCAGCTTGCTCTGGGGCTGCACTGTGACCCGGCTCCAGCTCTGGCGCACACAGGCTGTCCAGCTGCTCCCACCTTGACTGCAGCTCCATCCCTGGGAGCTTGGGCTAGGGCTGTGGTAGAGCTGCTCCTGTGGCAGCCTGGGCAAGAAGGCCCTAATCGGTCAGCATCCAGTCCCTGGCCCTGATCCTCAGGCAGGCCCCTGTCCATCCCCCATCTGGCTACAGGAAGAGCTGGTGGTGCACTGTCCCCCCTGCTGCAACACAGGTAGGAGGGGAGGCCACGATCCAGCTGCAGCAATCCTAGCCCCGCCTCTCGTCCAGCTGCTGCTGCCTGAGTGCAACAGCTCAGTCAGGTAAGGTAATCCAATCCAGCCCCCGCTCCACATATTGTCCTCCCCCCCCCTCCCCCCCGCACACTGTCCTGCCTCGTGCACTTCCCACATAACCCAACCCCTGCCCTGAGCCCCTTATACCCCGCAACCCAGACTCCTGCACCCCTACATCTCCAGCCCCTGGCCATGAGATTGATAGAAGACACCCTGAATGCATGCATGAAGCTGGATTTGACCAATTATGATGTGAACTTCAAGAAATGTGTGAAAAGATACTGCAGCAGAAGTCCTATTAAACAAAGTCTGAGTAGTTGCATTTATGCTATTATTAATCACCATGTTGATTATCAATAATATTAAGTTGTATATTTCAGTCCTGCAAATGGGCATTCTTATACGGCTCTTTGTCGACCACTTGTTCTGAATTTTGATGTAGTTTGGCTCTACGATTTGAAAAGGTTGCCGACCCCTGCCCTACAGTCTGTCTTCAGCACTGAAATGCTGAGCACTCATGGCTGAAAGTCAATGGGGGCTGTGCTTTGAGCATGTAAGTTACTACATAATGTTCTGTACTCTGAAAACTCCGGTACTAGGACCACCAAATTGGGCATCCAAGATCAATGGATACTTTTGACTATAATTTCTCTGTGCCGCCATTCCCACTCTGTAAAATGGAACAAATACTCCTTCATCTTGCAGGGAAGTTTGTGAAAATAAATTCATTAGTCTTTGTGAAGACCAGGGTAAAGCATGTAAGGCAACTGAATTTCTGTCCTTAGAGCAGGGTTTGAGTAGTACACAGTATACAAGGCAAAGGGTTATGTACTGAACAGAGAGAACACAAAATATTGAATAGCCGCTCTTTAAGCACCATCTAGCATGAGCACAAAATGAGGCAGGGAGCCAATACGGAAAAATATGTGGTCATAATGCAAATACACAAGGGGCCAAATTAAGTTTACACCCAGGCAACAGGAGCACTGGTATTTTACAACTTTTGAATGCCTGGTTTTTGTGACCTTAATGTTTTTGTGCCTAACTGTAATACTCTAAAGGGACAAATTCAGGGGATCGTCCCCAAATTCAGTTCAGACTCACTTGCAAAAGGCATGGCACAATACATTTCTAAATTGCCAGTGCAGGTAGCTGACATCACTGGCTTCAGTGACATGTACTTTTGTCACTATAGTGACTTAGCTGAGTTGATATAGGAAGAAAAAGTGTTCTAAAGTCTCATCAGGGAACGAGAAACCAACCAAACTTAGTCTGCTGTTATCTCTTAGTGATGGGAACTTTATATGGAATTCCAAATTTGTGTAAGGAAAAGGAACCAAGGTTCATAAGTTTTTATTCCTTGCTGCACAATATATGTGATATAAGTAAATCTTTATAATTAGCAATGGATTGTCATGAAAATAACAATGTCCAGGTTAGCTTTTTCAGAGATCTTTACTGAAAGGATCATGTTCAGTAATCAAAGGGCTGTTTAAGAGTGCCAGAGTGGACAACTTCTTCCTACACACCCTCTTGTTCACAGCTGTAGTAACAAATCGTTCACTTTGATTTTATCTTAAATATTAACTTAATAGTAGCTCTTGTGTAATAGCACATAGTTTCTGCTTAGGAAGAGAACAAGAACTAGGTGGTCCAAGCAATCATGAAGATGAAACTTCTTACACGCTCGTAGGGTGACTATTCCAGGTCAGGCATGAGGTCATTGACTGGACAGTATTAGGGAAAAATCACACTTTGGCTGTCTCCAGACTCTGGCCTTTGGACAGAAGTTGACAGTTCTATAAATTACATAGAGAAAATGTTTAGAGCTCTTCTCCAAGAAACCAACAAGACTTGGCCACAGCCCCACAGGCTTGAACAGTTGTACTTATGATATTTATAAAATCAAATATTGTAGATGGTATGTTTATACATGCAATATTTAAAATACAAGCACATGGCAATTGTTGTATAGTTAGGGGTAATTCTTTCTGTATTATCTATCACATGGACAGACAAATCCGATATGGAGGAGCAATGGGAATTGTACCACCAACCACTGTGCTGCTTGGTTTGGGGTGGTCCTTGTCTAAAAAGAAAAGCTAATGCAATGCATGACGCTGATTTATGTGCACATTAAAGTAAGTGATTTGGCTATTCATCTTACTAGAATTACATAAGTGTCTTGAGGCAGCTATATTTGCAATAGATTTTAATACAATATCAAACTGGACATTGTTTGGTATTGAGTAGCAGTGATGGAGAGGCTTGTAGTTTGGTATTGCTGGGGTGGGAGAAAATCACTTTTTAAACATAAATATAGCATTTTTGTTGAAAGCAGTCAACCATTTGTCTGACTGCCTTATTTGTTGAATTGGGGTAGAACAGTTGTCCCTTAGCTCTCATTTTCCTGGAAAGGTAATGAATATATGTTTGCATAGCTATCAAATGTTTTTTCCTTGGGGTATGAACTTGGTTTGTAATGTCCTGACAGAGGAATATTGTGTTATGAGGATCCCTTCTGGCAGCCCAGATCTGTGGATCAATTGGAACAAATTGTGGGTCAATTTCTGGCAATATTTCCTGCTGATGCAGACAGATACCAGGAAGAGTGTTTTATTCTCAGTGTTTTCTGACTGTTTACTGTGCTCTTCAGAAATAGTGGAGGAGAAGATTTAGCAAACACTCTCTAAGGCTGGGCCATTTCTACTAATACAATAAGTCATAACTAATACTCCTCTAAGATTTATTTGTCTGTTCCTTTTCTCCTGCCATACAGTTTTCATCATTCAGCTTTGCACAAAGGAAAGAGATTCCTATTACTTGTAAATCTTGTATAAATTTTTGCTCTTTCTTGATTCCCAAAAGGAGAAATATTTGGCCTTTTTATTCTTGGATATGCACACGCCAACGAAGAGGAAATATTAAGTGTCTTTCAGCAGAGCCAGCTTTACCCATACCTAGACTGTGGAGTGGTGTAGGACACCTGAAAATCTGGTGCAACAGTGGGCTACGTCTACAGTGTAGCCTTCTTCTGGAAAAGCTTATGCAAATGAAGCACGGAGTGGAATATTGCTGTGCTTCATTTGCATAATTAATGAGCAGCCCTTTTTGCGCAATAGGCTTTTGCGCAGAAAGGAGATGTCTACCCAGCTCCTTTCTGTGCAAAAAACCCTTCTGCCCAAAAAACCCCTCTCGTGTAAGAGCCTTTTTCCTGGAAAAAATGAGGAAGAACGGCTCTCGCGCAAGAGGGGGCTTTTGTGCAAAAACAGCTAATTAAATATGGAAATGAAGCATGGCAATATTCCACATCAGCTTCATTTGCATAAGCTTCTCCAGAAGGCTACAATGTAGGTAGACGGAGCCTGGCTCTTAGTGTGGATCCACCTGCCTCTTCCTATCCCTGTTATGTGGCTCTGCTTCCTACGGAGAGGATCTAGTTAACTAAAAAGCAACACAGCCTGCCTGACCTATTAGCAGACCATTGAACCTGTGAAAGAGCCATTCAAGTGGTAACAAATCCATTTTACAAACATTTTTCCAAGTCCAGGTATATACTGTTAATTTTTGAATTTACCAGGCGCGAGTCTACAGGGCCTTGCTTTAAAATTTGATTTAAAAATATTCCATTAGTGTGTTGCTGACAGGCCTGTCAACAAGCGGTAGGAGGAAAGGGGCTGCTCTTCAGCCTTTTAAATCTAGTAAGAGCCAGGGGCAGCTCTTGCTATATTTCAAAGGCAGAGAGGCACAGCTAGGATAGCAAGCACTCCCCTCCCCTTATCTACTAATCCAGTAGTTGATAGACTTTTGCTCCAGTACTTGTTTAGCTGATTAATTGAAATTTAACATCCCTACTAGGCAATTTAGACTGGGAGGTGGGAGTTGCTATTTTCCTGGCACTGGAGCAGAGACTATTCAATTTATCCCTGCCCAGAAGTGCAGGTCCTAGGGTGTGAAATTAAGATCTTCTTCACGCCCCCGCTAGATTTAATTACCCCCCCCCCTTAACCGTCGTCTACAAATCACCCTTCAGAAGAGCAAATGAAAAAAGGGTTGGTATTGTGCCTAAAAAGTGACACACAGCCCAAGCTGGCTCCTTTCTGCGGCGCCTGCTGCCCCAGCCTCGCTCTGTCTACGAGCAGTTTGTGAAAGCGCACGGATGCTGTTGTCTTGCAGCCGGCAGAGGGTCGGGAAGGGGACTTTCCTTGCGCACTCCCAGGCGAGGGAGCGGGCGGGGAGGCAGACAGGAGGCTGGCTGTGCGGCCAGGGGAGGCAGGGCCGGGCAGGGTGGATGGGAAGGGAACCGCTCCTCCGGCTCTGCTGCCAGTTTCTCCAGCAAGCGCAGCAGGAGGCTCCCAGTCCCCCCGGCCGGCAGGGGACCGGCCCAGCGAGCCCCCAGCGCCGGGCAGGGGGCGGAGCAGCAGCGGGAGGCCGAGGCGCACAAACAAGTGGCTGAGAGCGGCGCTTGCCCCCTTGCCCGCGGCTCGCAGCGGCAGGCGGGCGGCGCTCGTTTCCCGCACCTTGGCGGGGCCACGGGCTCGCGGCGCCCGGGCGTTGCGCAGCTCCATCAGCGCCGCTGGGCAGCCGGGAGCCGCTTCCCGCGCGGAGGCGGCAGGGCCGGGGCGTCGGGCTCGGAGAGGAGGGGCCGGGTCCCCACCGGCAGGGGCTAGGCTGGGCGGGCGCGGCGAAGGGCGAAGCCGGCAGGGGGCGAGGCTGGGCGGCCGCGGCAGGGGGGCCGGGCACCAGGGGGTCTCCCCGGCCCGGGACCCCGCGGCGGGGCGGATGGCGGCGGGGAGCATCACGACGCTGCCCGACGACGGGGGCAGCGGCACCTTCCCGCCGGGGCACTTCAAGGACCCCAAGCGACTGTACTGCAAAACCGGGGGCTTCTTCCTCCGGATCAACCCGGACGGCAGAGTGGACGGAGTCCGAGAGAAGAGCGACCCGCACAGTGAGTACCAGCCTCTTCCCCTCCCACCTGGACACTTCTTCGGGGCAGGCCCCGCCGAGCCCCAACTCCTCCCGGAGGGGGCACTCCTGGCTCCCTTGGAAACAATGGCAAGCGCTCGCATCCCGCTTAGTGGGGGCAAGACAGCGCCCCAGGTATCAAACCTGGCCCTGTTACCTTCAAGCCATCTGGGGGTGGGGTCGAGGACCTGAGTGCTCTCCTGCTTTGGTCCCCCACCTGCTGTGTGATCGGGGGCAAATCACTCAGCCTTTCTGGGCTTCTTCACATGAGAAAAATCTCCCTGTGTGTGATCGGGATTGGGAACAGGGGGTCAGTCATAACCATGACTTCGCAGTCAGTGCAGAGGAGCTTAATTCAGGATTGTGACGCTTTAACGCTGGTTAGCTGCCTGGGTGCCTCAACTGCAAACTGTAGCCAGCATTTTATCTAACTAGAGTGCTCCCCATCCTATTCAAGCATAGTAAAACGTTCTTGCATATACCCCACTTTTCCCCTGTCTCCAAAATGGATAGAACGCCACTTGCAGTTTACAGTTCCTAACACGAGATACATCTCAGTGTAGATGGTAAATACTTCCAGTCTGCTTTACTAACAGAGTTATGGCTCTATGAAAGGCACACGCTCTCCTCCTCAACCAAAAGTGGGGCACATGTTTGTAAAATGTTTTCAATTTCATGTATAAACTAGGGACGTTAATGCATTTAATTATATAATCGTGTAACCGCTGAAAATCATATAGAGGCAGCAGCACGGGTGAGGGACTGTGTGTAACCCTGCACATTAACTGATGTAAATGGTTACACTTTCACATCCCTAATATAAACTTGGATCAAAAGGAAGTAAAAACAAGTGTACAATACTTTGAACTAACTCCCAGACAGTATTTGTTGTCAGTCAAGCATTACTGATGGGTTCCTAGCAGGTTTTCTACTCAGTCAATGGTAAACCATGATTAATAGGCAGCAGGTTTAACACAAACAAAAGGAAGTTTTTCTTCACTCAGCTCAGTCAACCTATGGAACTCCTTGCCAGAGGATGTGGTGAAGACTAGGACTTCAACAGGGCTCAAAAAAGAGCTAGAGAGATTCATGGAGGTGAGGTCCATCAATGGCTGTTAGCCAGGATGGGTAGGAATGGTGTCCCTAGCTTCTGTTTCTCTGGAGGTGGGTGATAGGAGAGGGATCACGGGAGGATTACCTGTTGTGATCACTCCTTCTGGGGCATCTGGTATTGGCCACTCTCGGCAGACAAGATACCGGCCTAGATGGACCTTTTGTCCGACCAAGTATGGCTGTTCTTATATTCTAACTCCTGGCTCTGTGTGTGTGTGTCCGCGCTCCCCTGTCTATTGGAGAGAGCCCCCAAAGACCACAAAATCAGATAAGGATCGAAGGCACCAGGCCAGGTTTATTGCCAAGAAAAGTACAGTAATAGTTGTCAATGAATAGACTTGCCCCTGAGCCACTACTCCTATGTACTTCATGACCAGTGCCTGTAAGCTGAGCACTTGTGTGGACACTCAGGAGAGATTCAGATGATTCTTAGCTGATTAGTAGAGCGCCCACAATGCCTAGAGCCGTAAGCATGTATTTCTATTGCTGGTGCACATCTGCACATGTGTTGGTGCACATAAAATTTATTCTACACATGGATGGAAAAGCTTAGTGGGAACATTGCCTGTGACAATGGAATACCTCAGTCAATACTATCGATCTAGTATTACCCCCTTAACTAGACAAAGACAATTCTTTGAGTGTACACTTTTATACACAGGTGCAAACAAATTACATATCACTCCTGACGTATCAGGTTGCCGTCCTCTGACATTACCTAGATCCACCCTTTACCTTGTACATAGTTCTGTCACTATCGATCATGCTGTCAGTTTAGACCCTGTCCTGAACCTGGGTTGGTATGTTCCTGTTATCTTTGGCGTGTGTTGGTACCAAGATGTTTCTCAATGAGGTGTCCTTCATGACATCTCTGGAATGTGCTTACAGCCTGTGCTTAGCAGGTATGTGTGTTTCTGTAACATCAGCCCTGTTCTTGCCAGCTTCTGTGAGCAGGGCCTGCCTCATGCTCACAGCTTAATTCTGTTTTATATTAGCAAAGTCTTGACCATTGCTGTTTAGGTCAGTGATACCTAGGCTTATGTTTCAGGCCCTCATCTTATCCATTGTTCTGGGGGAAGAGATATCTCTTCCAGTGCGTTCCCTCTTGGGGCAGGAATAAGGTTTTGGGATGCAAATGTCAATTCACTTCCTCTCTTTTGAAAGAGGATCAGAGTACATAGAATGGTGTTGCCTTGCACTGCTGGAGGCCTGTGGTATCATCGTGGATATTGCCACATCGCCTGCAACTTTGGTGAAGAAATGGTAAAATCTTGTCTGACACCACTTTATTATTTTTGTACTTTTTACACCCAAAAATTTCATCTCCAGCCCAGCTACGATTAAGTTGTTTAAACAAATATGTTGCAATGGCAGGAAAAAGTGTGTGTCTGAAAACTGTAGGTACTGGGGCTATTTTTTTTTTTAAAGGGGTAGTTTATAAAAAAAGGATGAGAAACACTATCCTAGAGGCTTCCTAGGAACTTAGGAGACACTTTTTATTCCTCACTAATCAGGGTGTTCTTGACTTTGTTCATGAACTCGAGTTGCTTCTCTCTGAAGATATAAGAACCTGTAGACCCCATAACAGTCCTTGATGCTATGATCCCAAATTACCTAATAGATTAAAATATAGAAATGATTTGAAAATAATGAATTAAAATGATCATGGCCTTCTGTAGTGTCCTGATTAAATAATGAGGAAAGTAGAAATGTGGTTGCTTATGCTAAACCCCGTATAACTAAATGTGAGCTGAAAATGAATTGCAATCCTCACTGATAAAGAGCCATACTTCTAAGAGATCAGTAGTCAGCATCTTTCCTTTGGACACTTAAGTTAATGGTTAGACTTTTCGAATACTCTCACCACCCAATAGCGCCTGTTCTGGGATTTGTTGGGTGCGGAGTATTTCTGAAAATCTGACCACTTAGGTTAGGTACTCGGACAAGAGCTGAGGTTTTTCTTAATGTAGTCCTACCTGTGGGTTCTGAACATTCTAGAAAAATCTGGCCCTAGACATCCAATTACATGACTTTCTTTTCACTAAAGTTATTTCCTCAATTTTTCACTCTAAAGACTATCCATTATTTTACTGTTTAAGTTCCCATTGGTCTGTTACATAGTTTTTTGTTTACTGTGTTTCCAGTTCTTAATCCTACCTTTTCCCACAATGTGTCTGTCAGTCAACCTAAAGTTTTTCCAGCTCTGGGATGCAATTTGCTCTAAAGAAAGATAGCATAGCAACCCTATAAAGGAAAGAAAATATCTTTATAAAAATATTCATTACATTCTAAGTCTTAAAATCACCTCACATTTATTGTGAGGTGAAGTTAATAGCTAAAGACCAAGTCGACCATACTTGCTGGTATGGCATTGGAATAGAGATGCCACCTGCTGAATTCTCCTTCATTGGAATCTAGGTGTCTGGCACAAGACTCCTTGCAATGGGCTAAGAATGAGAACATGTGCTGTGGGATGTGCATTGTTCATCTTTCAAGCAGAGCTATGTAGCATACTTGCTGTCAGCTAGATGTGGCCTGTAAGGTAGGGGACCACATTCTGGATGCCACCTATAGGCCAGTGAGTTACTCTAGCATTTCTTTGGATGCTCTGGGGGTCTTTTTGGAGTAAGGCAAATGTCTCCCAATACTTCTCCCCCTGCTCCCTGATGCATGCTTTAGCCCTTGTGGCGGGGTCTGCCCACCCCATCACGTGACTCTGGCTCTTCCGACGTGCGGTCTCCACTCTTGATTGGCGACTCCTGGCTCCCTTGCTAGTCCATAACTCCCTTGCCCTGTGCAGGACTCTGTCCACCAGTAGTCTGCTCCACAGGGCTAACGGTCTCTTAGTCACAGTCAATAGTTGTCTTTGACCCCAGGGTGCTAGGGCCTAATGGCCAAAGTCAGCAAGTGCCCCTGGTTGCAGGGCAGTAAGGCCTAATGGCCAGAATCAACAAGTGCCCCTGGTGGCAGGGCAGTAAGGCCTAAAGGCCAGAGTCCATAAATCGGGGTTTTGCCCCTGGTAGGGAGATCCGGGCCCACCCTGCTCCACCGGGTCCCGACCCAGGGCCCTATGAGCGTAGTGGTTGCCTACCACTCCCTCTCGGCAGAGACTCCTGCTGAAATGTGCCGAGTAGGGTTGCCAGATGGTTTAACAAAAAGTACCGAACACCCTCCACCCCACCCCCAAAAAAGACACTGGAAAAAAATTGTCAAGGGGAAAAAAGGGGAGACCAAAGTTGTCAAGCCAAAAAAAGAAAAGCCCCCCAGAACAGAATTGTCAAGCAAAAACAAAAAAAATTAATATTTTTTAAAAGGAGGCTGCCACCATCTTGGGCACCATTTTTTAAAACCCCGCAGCTCCGACCCAGTAAGCACAGGGAAGCCGGATATTTTCCGGTATTCCCCCCCCCCCTTTTTTTTTTTTTTTTTTTTTTTCCAAACAGCGCCCGCAAATACCGGACTGCCCGGGTGAATACCGGACACCTGGCAACCCTAGCGCCTAGGGTTACCAGGTAGGTTTAGAAAAAAAACCAGACACACTTGATCGGGGGGGAGGGACTAGCCAGGAGAGGGGCGGGGTAGCACAGCTGGCTGTGGGAGATGGGGAGGGGGTCAGGGACAGAGCGGCTGGCCAGGGGAGATCGGGAGGAGGAGAACTGGCCGGCAGGAAGCAGGGGTAGCTGGGAGGGGGTTGGGGGCAGCGGAGCGGGTCAGGGGGTGGGCGGAAGGGACTGACCCGGGCATGTGCAGATCCCAGGGAGCTATCAGTCCTGCGCACGGTCTGGAGAAGCGCGAGTGAGTCCGGCTGCGGCTCCACCATGCGCTCAGGAGCAGGGACAGGGCTTCTCCTTCTCCCCAGGGCATCAGACGCAGCCAGGGCTCCCAGCGCCGATCACGCCCCACCTCCCAGCCACTCCCCCAACCCCCACCAGGCTTCCGTCCAGAACCCAGCCAGAAATCCAGGAAATACCAGACATTGCACGTCCGGTATTTTCTGGATTTTTTTTTAAACCGGACAGAGGGCCCAAAAACCAGACTGTCCGGTAGAATACCAGACACCTGGCAACCCTACTAGCACCAAGGATACCTGCATGGGAGGGGCAGCTTCTGCACCCTCCCTGGGTTGCTTCCTGCCGGGGTGTCGTCCCAAGTAGCTGTTGGGTCTCCCTGTTCCCCGGCGGTGGTTTCTCCCGGGATCTCTGTAGGGGTTGAGCAGTCCCTGCTTCTTGGGCTCTCTGCTCCCTCTATCTGGACCATGGACTGTAACAGCGCTAGAGCTCCATCTAGAGAACCTTTGCTGGCCAGCTCAGACTGAGCTGCTCCCTGGCCTTTTATACTGCCCCAGCACTTAGAGCATGCCCAGTCTGTTTGGAGGGGCGGGACTTCCTCCACCCAGAGGGCTTTCACTCTTCCCCTTCTAGTGCGGGGTCTGTCCACTCCATCACAGCCCTTCATGTTTGAAAAGCGCTTTTGAACAGCAAAAGTTCTATATAGGTAGTTACTATTTATTTCTATTACAGAATAAATACTCCACCTTTGCTTTAACTATTAATCTTGGCTGCTCTTTATTGAAAGTACTTTGTGAATTCATAGCGACATCATTTAAATAAGCTTGTGGGCCAAAAGCTCCAGATGCTTACTCCTGCCAAAGCCAACTTTAAGACCCAAAAGTAAGGGTGGATTAAAATTTTATGGCCAAAAGTCTTGCGTTATGCTTGTGTAAAAACAGTGCAAGACCAGAATCAGGTTCTAAAATGTTCTGCTAAAAGGTTCTGTTCTGATTTGTCACCTTTTTAAAACAGATATGTTTGTTCCTGTACTCTTCCCTAAGAAGGTTGCTAATGTATTTTTGACAAACTAATCCTAATAATACTGTGTGTAAACGTCTAAGTTTTTTCTGGGATAGAAATATTTTCCATTAAAAAACAGCTTACAAAAAGTGAGCTGTTTGATATTTACTACACTGTAATATTGATAGACTACACGAGAGGTGGGGAACCTCAGGCCTCAGGGCTGGATGCGGCTCCCGGCTTGTCTGGATCCGGCCCCCAAGGCTCAGGGCATTGGGGAGTCTAAGTTTGGTGCTCCAGCTCTCCTCCCCTTCTCCCCGGCCCCACTGCCACATCACAGGGCTGGAGCACACAAAATCTACTAGCCTGGGCCCCCCTAGGTTCTTGTGTGCAAGGGGAATATGGGGAGTGTCTTTCTCCTCACTTAGGCCATTTTTTGGTGGGGGGGGGGTTTGCTTCCCACTTGTGTGTGGCCCCCGACTGATTTTTTTTTTTCCTGTGGGTCAGTGGCCCCTGACCCAAAAAAGGTTACCTACCCCTGGACTAGGCAAAGGGTCTAACATTTGAAATCAGTGGGAGTACAGGTTGGACCTCCCTGGTCCGGCACCCTTGGGACCTAATTGGTCCCAGATGAGGGATTTTTCTGGTCTAGGGGAAGGTCATTCAGGCCTCCTGCTGCCAGCTGTCCCTTGCCACCTCCCTTCCCCCCCACTGGACTTCCTGGCTCCCCCTGCAGCCCAGATGAGCCGCACACTGGCACCCTGTCCCCCACCCCCTGCAGCCCAGATGAGCCGCACGCCAACTCGCGGGCCCCCCCCTGCAGCTGCTGGGACTCTGATCATAGAATCACAAAACATTAGAACTAGAAGGGACCTCGAGAGATCATCGAGTCCAGTCCCCTGCCCTCACGATGGGACCAAGCACCATCTAGATCAGGGCTACTCAACTTTGAAAGCCCCGGGGGCCACAATGACACTTACTGCACATGCCGAGGGCCGCAACTTAAGTGTGGTTGCATGTACGTGCAAATATATATGCAAATAGCTTCTTTCACACTGACAGGCATGAATATAAAGCACTTCCCACAGTGCCCCGGCGCTCCCAGCACCTCCTCCCTGGGGGCTAGAAACTCTGACACCCTGTACCCATTTATTCCAGCCAGCCCGTCTGCATCTTTCAGTGCTCACCCCGCTTGGGAGACTGGTTATACCCTTCCAGCATGATTGTGAACTGTTAATAACTACTCTCTGGACCAGAGAATCCCAGGTTTTAGAGGTGCAGCCTGTAAGATGCAACACTTGCAGAAATATCAATCTCATCCAAAAGCTGTACAGAGTATATGGTTTATTTTTTGTTAACCACTTTAGGTCCTCGAAAAGTACACGTATGAACATGGTATCTGGAATCACTTACGCCATAATAATTTGTAAATGGCAGGGGATCTCTGCATGGTCACCTGTGATGAGTAGAGGATTACTAACTTAATTTAGATGTCAACATTTTATGCATCTTAGTTTTGTGTAACAATTTTATAAACACTTGGTGTTCTTACAATTCTGAGCTTTAATTCATTATTTCAATTCTTATGATCAATTCTTTGAGATATGGAGAGAGTATCATTAGAGCCCTGCATCTGTATCCACAAAATTAAGTGGCAGATAGCTGCACAGACATCTGTGGATGTGGATACCCTCAGATTTAAAGAAGATATTTGCAGAGCTCCAGATACAGAATTTGTAGCCACATCCGCATCTGTATCTGCAAAAAACAAGCTGTGGATATCCGCATCCACGGTTCTAGTTACCTGCGGATATCCACAGATTGGCAGGGCTCTAAGTGTTCTAACTTTTCCCCGTAGGTGTTATGCACCTTGAAGGATCAGGTTCAAATTCTGTACATCTTTCCAGTTTCTGTTTAATTTCCTTATTGAGAATTAAGGATGTTAAATTGCGGTTAATTGACTAGTCGAGTAGTTGATGGAATTTCCATCGACTAGTTGATAGGCACTTCCGCATTCCTCCTTTGAAATGTACAAGAACCCCTGCTTTTAAAAATTGATGTTGTAATGGCCTCTTTGTACGTACTTAAATTTCTGTACTGTGTCAACTTGAAAATCAAGGTGAGATTTTTTTACGTCTATTTAGGTCTAGAAATTGAGAGTAGGAGGGAAAAAATCCTAGACTGCATCAATTCCTATATTACCTAACTTGTATAAGTATCTCACCATCTGTGTCCAGAACTATTTCTGCATGAAACAGCTATTTGGGTTGCAGGACACAGTGCATAGAAATAATCTGCTTTTGTGCTGATGCCAGTGGCAGTCCCAAGCAAGAAGTTGTATTTCTGTAGATTATTTCAAGGCAAAATTTATTTGAGATGTAATTGTGTTGTGTTGGTTTTTTTTTTGAAGTCACCCTGAGATGAATTTGGCATGAGATGTTTAGTTGAACTGATTAATCTTGGTCACTTTCTCAAAAGCTTTAAAGACTGCACTGTACTGTAGAGTTATATATTATCACATGCTTTTATCAAGAAACTTTGTGATAAAATGCATCATAATGCAACAAAAAAACCCTGAAATTTGTATTGATAGTATTGTAATTTAAAATATATTATTTGAAAATATTACTCAAGGATGCCATATTCCAAGGTATTTCAGAATCCTCAGGATAAAGTCAAATTTTTAACTGAATATCTGTGTTCATTTAAGACTGGACATTTAAATGAGTTTCTGCCATTTTGATACGGCCTTTGTAAGTTTGGATGTGAGTTCTACCATGTAAACATGTTCCTGAACACTTATTTCTATATGACTCTTCTGTTCCTATGTAAATATGGCACTCATAAAGATGGCAGCTTGTTTGACTTTTTTTGGGTTTGAGGGAAAGCCCCCTTTCTGCTGTAATGGAGGAAAATATTAAGAATACCGGGGAGAAGTAAACACCTCTATTTTGCAATGACAATAGAATGCATTACTATTGTTGTATTACTACTGTTGTATTACTACTGTGCTTAAAGGCATACTCTTATGTTTGCAGCAGATCTAGGAAAATAAGGGGAGCAGCTAGATATGCTGGGATATTTCATTACCATGACATTTTTTGGAATCAGAGCAGCACTATCAACCTGGGTCAAACCAATGTGAATAGTGACATTCTGATGAAACGCTTCCTGTGAAGTTTCAAGGACCATGTCCTTATCTTCCACTCCTAAAATGTTGCTGTGCTTCATTCCATAGGTATCTGTCTCGGGGCGCACACATACACCTGAAAGTTTAAGGTATTTTTAATTGGCAGAAGTTCTGCCACCATTCTGCAGCTGATGTAGCTCTTTCAGCAGTGTGTTCACATTTGCCTCTTTGCTGGTGCAGTGTGTCTGTTCAGCTTCAGGTTGTATTGTCAGAGGACATTAGGCACTGTGGGTGAAGATTTCAATGTTCAATGTGCTTCATGCCATGCTCTAGCATGCTACCTTGTGGCGATTTTTTGCAGCATATTGTGGTGTTGCTGCCACAGTATAGTGGAGGCATTCAGCATGCTCTTTTGGGTAAGATCCATGGTATAAATTGACCTGGGACCGTGGCTGATCCTTTGGGACCAGGAGAACCTGTTCAGATTTGGTGAGACTGGTTTTTATAACCTCTTACCTGTATAAGGTGTAGGTCTGGTTGTGGCACAAGGAACGCTGTCTAAGGGGTTTTGCTTGTGAGGCTTCTTGCTGGCCAGAGTGGCAGTTGCAGTGCTCTGTGTGACTGGTTTGGTGCCTTACAGGGGTAGGATTGTGCGTTGAGGCAGAGGGTGCTGCAGGCTTGGGGGCAGGGCTCAGGCCAGATAGTTGGGGTGGCGTATGAGGTTAGGGTTGCCAGGTATCCGGTGTTCACCCAGACAGTCCAGTATTTGCGGGCTCTGTCTAGTAAAAAAACCCCCAGGAAATACCGGACATGTGAAATGTCCGGTATTTCCTGTTTTCATCAGACGGAAGCCCGGTGGGGACAATTTTCCCCTGCTGCATCTGGCGGGGCCGGAGGAGTGAGGAGTGCGGTAGAATTGCAGTGAAGGGGGGCAGGAGGGAGCACTTGCCGGGCGCCGTGTTAGGGGGGTGCCGGGCTGGGGTGGAAGCGGAGTGCACACTGCTCTGGCCCACGTGACCAGCAGAGACCTGGGAGCTGGCCACGTGATGCCTCCCTCAACACCAGCCATGGCCAACCCGCAGCTTGCAAAGCCGCTCCTGCGCCCCCCCCAAACGGCCCCCAGTCCTCCGCCGGCTCCCCCCGTGGCCCCTGGCTTCCTGGGTTGGAGCTGGGAGCTGCGGGGTTTTAAAAATGGCACCCAAGATGGTGGCTGTCTTAAAGGGGCAGCCTCCTTTAAAAATTTTTTTGTTTTAATTTTTTTTTGTTCTGGGGGGCTTTTTGGGTATTTTTTTGTTAAACCATCTGGCAACCCTAATTGAGGTTTTGGTTTACCAGGAGGTGGCTCCTGCTCAGTGGTGCTAAGGCAGGCTTGCCTGGTGCCTGCCTGTCTTGGGGCACTATGCCATGCCTCAGAAGCAGCCAGCAGGTCCAGCTCCTGGTATGGCAAGGGGGAGGGCACAAAGCTCTATGCTGTGTGTGCTGCTCTCACCCACAGGGTAAATGCAACACCTGGAGGTCCTGCCTAGGAGCTGGACCTACTTCACTGACTGCTGCCCCAACCATGGCAGCTTCCTGCTGGGACCTGTGAGGAGGAGCCTCTCTCCCTTGGCCATGGCAGCTTTGGGGCAGCAGCCAGAGCAGTAGCTCTGGGTTCTGTCTCCCCAAGCAGCCCTGAGCCCCTGTGCAGGGCTTGGAGGAGACTTAGTTTTCTGCCTTCCATGCCTGGCTGGGCACCTGGGATGGACCCACCTTTCCTGGTACCTAGTGCTGCATCTTACCAAGGCAACACATGGAGGGGGCACACAGTGCCCCTAGATTTGTCAGGGTTCACACTAGTGTGTGGCCAGAATCAGCCTTTCGGGACTGTATGGGAGAGGAGTTGTTGTCCAACATGGGGATGGAGGGTTGGGGTGGGAGAAGGAGCCAGAGAAAGGATGACCTGCCCATGTCTCTGCAGTGCTCATCTCTTCTCCCCTCTCTCCACCAGTAGCTGGAAGCAACTTCTCCCTGCCTGTAGAGGGGCAAAAGGCAGCTAACACCTCCAGGCTGCTTCTGTTCCTGGCCACTAACACAACTCAGCCCTTTCCTGTCCCCTGGCTATAGCGTGGGCAGGAAGGGGTTAAGCCCTAAAGATGCATTGTGCACAAGGGCCTAGGGAATCTGACTGCATGGGCTTGAGTGAACCTACCTATCCAGAGAGATGCCCCAGGAGGGGAGGTACATAGGAGCAGGAGCAGCCCCACACTCCCTGGTGGAGGACCCAAGGTGGAGAAAGGCTGGGTGAAGAAAGTTCTAAGCTCCTGCCCCGTGGGCTTCTGTGGGGTCTGCAGGCATGGGCTGCAAACAGACAGGAAATAGCTTCTCCTACCACCACCCCCTGCCAGTCCAGAGCTTAGCTATGGGGCAGAGAGGCTTGTCAGCACTGTGCAGGGCTTGGGCTCATGCAGGACTCTGCTCCTCCTGGCCAGTGCCCCAGGTGAGAGGCTTTCCTTGGGCTTTCCTGGGGTGCCTGCCTAGTCAGAGGCAGTGGAGGAAGGGAGGAGCCTGCTGGCCAGGCTGTTGGTGAACTAAGTGCTCTGACTAGTGGCTGGTTCTCCGCACAGTGCTGGAAGTGGGACCTTCCTCCCGCTGTGGGGGGAATATGGAAGAACAAGAGAGCTGGGGGGGGGGGGGGAGGAGTGATGGGGAAAATCAGGGAGAAGTGGAACATGTAAAGGGCTGATGGCTGGGTAACTGGCTGCTGCCTAGAACCTGCACACACTCACCAACCACTGCAGTTCACAGGGTTCAGCCAGTGTCGGCTGGAAATGAGACCAGGTGCAGAGCTCTGCTGGCTAAAAAGGGTGCTGCACTGATGGAACAACAGTGGGAATGGCTGACCCTGCTTGCTGCAGGGAAGCTTTGCCCTGCCGCCAGCCTTGCATACCCACCCCCCATCATCCACAACAGGACCCCTCCCCTACTTGCTGCTGGTGTGTGGGCTGTTGGCCAGCAGGGATCTAGCCAGCAGCAGGACCCAGCAGTACTGATGGGGCGGGGGGAAGAGGAGAAACAGAAAATATGGGACAACTTGCCTGTTTAAAAGTCGGGACAGCTGTAGGAGGGCTTAAATATGGGACTGTCCCTTTAAAAACAGATATTTGGTCATCCTAAACAAGTGCATTAACAATAGTGTTTAAACAGATATCAGAGCGTGGATAGAAATGGTTAGAAACAAAAGTTAAAAACAAGCTTCTAGGATTAAAATCTAACTTCAATTAGAGCCTCTTGCTCAAAGTAGCTTTCTCATGATAGTCCTTCTTCCAGGATCAACACAGAGCCTGAAGTTTTTGTTGCTTCAGGTAAAGGATGCCAAAATGGCTTTTTTGCCTGTGCTTCTATTTTTTTTTTTTAAAATCAGTTGACCTAGTTTCAGGAGTCAGGAAGCCTTTATAAGGGGGCAGTCTGCATTCTCCTTTGAAATTAAGTGACCATCTTCCTCCCATTTGTTTGCCTGATGGCTTTGTTTACAGCATATGCGTTTCTCTGTCTTAGGTCATGCCATAATGTACACTGGATACTTGTCAAGTCTGTTAAACAACTTTCCTTTGTGTAGTATGGGCTGTATTGAGGCCCTGTCTGCTAAACACGTTTGAGAAATGTGTTTCCAGTTCATATCTATAACTCTTTATGCACTGCCTGAACATACATCACACGTTACCAGTTTGCTCTCCTCGGTACCTAAAAGGCATCATATGTAATGAGTCGGGGCAATGAGTCTGGTCGGGCCTCATGAGACTTGCAATATGGGGTGTCCTCTCAGAGTTGGCATTGAGGTGCTCCCTGGATGATAGCTGCTATCTTGCCACCAGAAATATGGATGAAATATTTATCTGCTGAACTGTCTTGAGCATTGTAAATATAGGGCTAGGCGTTCTTGTGTATTTGCAGTGACTCCTGAACTTTTGGCTGCAGAAGCCCACGTTCAGGGGTAGTCATGCCAAACTCAAGTTAGCCCTGCAATGTAAGAGACACAAATAAGGGCAGCTCTGACAGTGGGGAAATGGATGTCAGTCTTTCTGGAAATTTGCAACCCCAAATTGTGACTGGTCAGTGGGCAGCCAGTTTGGGGTTGGAAAATCTACTGTGAGGCAGTTGTCATCCAAGTGTTTAAAGTGACTTAAATATACCTTGCTCTAGTCTATAGAGTAATTGCATTGGACAATCCCTAGGTATTAGAGGAATTTGATGCAAGATGCTTCCCTAACTATAATGGAACAATGTTGTTTTCTTGGCTTCTGTGGCCTGACACACACATGCTTGGACAGAAGCAAGGACAGATTTTAACTATCACCTGAACTGGAGAAGCATGGTTGTGCAGGGGGCCTTTGGAAGACTGAAAGACAGATGAAAATAGGGTTGCCAGGTATCCAGTTTTGGACCGGACAGTCCGGTATTTGAGCTTTCTGTCCGGGAAACAAATTGAGAAAATACTGGACATATAAATGTCAGATATTTTCTAATTAAGTAAGTTTTATTGTTATCATGAGTATCAGTACGTAGTTGCGTATTGCGTGAGCGTGTCTTTCAGCCAGGCAGTACGTAGCTACGCAGTAGAGAGGAGGGGGGCGGGGGCGGGATGGAATCCCCGGGACCAGACTTGCCCATGCGCCCCGCTGGGACCGTGTGCAGGATGGGCAGCACCCCGGGATCTGCGTGCGTTCGGGTCAGTCCTGCTCCCCCTGACCCCCCCCCCTCCCAGCCAGTCCTGCTTCCTGCCGGCCGGTTCCTTTCCCGAATCTCCCCTGGCCAGCCCCGCTCCTCCCGACCCCTCCTGGCCAGCCCTGCTTCCCGCCAGCTGGTTTCCCCCGGCCAGCTCCGCTCCCCCAACCGCCTCCTGGCCAGCCGTTCTCCCCATCAGCCCCGCTCCCCGACCCCTTCCCGACCAGCCCCGCTTCTATTCTGAGATCATGTGTGTCCAGTATTTTTTTGAAAGCCATCTGGTAACCCTAGATGAAAATGAGTCATGATTACATTGGATCTCAGTGAGGAAACGCTTTTTAATGTTTTTGCTGCATGTTGTGCAGTGCATAACCTACCCAGTTTACCCTGAATCTTGCAGATGTTACCTGGTGACTTCGAGCTGCCTTATTACAGGCCAGTTACTACAGGTTGAACCTCTGTGGTCCAGCATCCTCAGGACCTGAATGGTCCCCAACAAGGGAATTTGCCAAACCAGGGGAGGTCAGGCATCTGGGTTCTCCCAGGGCTTCCCTCCTGGCTGCTACCCTGGGAGAACCCAGAGGCATGACCTCCTCCGGCCCACCTGCCTTGTTCTGCTGCCCTCAGCCTGCTCATAGGGCTCTGCTCCTGGGGTTCTCCAGCCCCTGGCTATGTGTGGGGCGGTAGCCACTCCAGGGGCCCTGTACCCCTAGGTCATTAGTCCTGTGGGCTGCCGCTGACCAGACTGGCTCCACTCCCATCCGCTCTCCACCTCTGTGGCCGGGGCTCTCTGGTCTAGCAACATCTGTGGTCCTGCAGGATCATGGATGTTGCCAGACCACAGATTCCCGGATGAGAGAGTTTCAACCTGTAGTGCCACTACAGGTGCTGTGCACTTGAGGAAAGCTTTGAGGGCAGACAGTAGCTGGACAGTATGTGTCAGCTGTGTTACTACATAGACAGTAATTGGTTTATCAGTTGTTTCTAGAGGAGGGAATTGTTGCTTTAAGGACAGTGGTGGGCAACCTACAGCCTGGAGGTTCCACCTGCAGCCTGCTGACTCCTGTCTGCCCATCTCCCCCATGGGCCTCTCGTACACTGGGGCACTGGAGCCCCGCACTTCTTACTCCTCCCCTTTCATCCCACCATTTTTGGAATGCCATGAACTGGCTGATTCACACTCTGTCCCTGCTCCTCCTCCCTCCCAGACCCAGATCTGTTCAGGGCTGATGTACCTCTGGGAGGGAGAGGGACAGAGCGTGAATTGGCTGATTCATGGTGCTCTGAAAGTGGTGGTTGGGAGGGGAAGGAGTAGGAAGTGCGGGGCTCCAGGACATGAGAGGTGCATGACGGAAGATGCCAGTGGGTGTACGGGCTGCAGATGGAACTCAGTGTGCCGCAGGTTGCCCACCACTGGCAAGCCCACTGAGATGGATGAACACTAGCCTTGTTTGCCCATCACTCGTTTAGGAAACTGTTAACTCTACTATAAGGCAAGATTAAATCTGAGTTTTTGCAAAGTAGAAATTTGAAGTGGAAGGTGCGGTCATACAGCCTCATCACACTGGGCAGAAGATATAGTCAGCACAGTTCTTTATTATTCTCTGGGGTTGAATGCAAAGGATACTGTTGCTGGGAGCATTGTATGGCATTGGCTAGAAGGAACTATTCTCCAGGGTGAGTATTGAGTTCTGGCCTCTGATTGGTCTCATCAATTAAGTACTCCGACATCTGAGTCGCCTTGTTTCAAGAAATGTAGGATTTCTTTGTGCATCCCCTGCAGCCACCATTCCTGTGTGTCATGGGCTGTCTGGATAAGTTTTAAAAACATGCCTGTTTCTTTCCCTCTTCATGGTGAGTCACTTAGTAGGTGTAGAAAAGTTGCTCCCACTAAACACAGAGCTGCTCGTAAGAGTCTGGTATCTCTCCTGTTCACAACTGCTATAATCCTTTACAATTTCCCATCTTAAAGTATAGCCTAACAGGAACAGTCTTTCACCATGACTTCATGAGCCTTTAACAGTACAGCTTGTATCACTTTTTAAGCTTTGTAGACATGAGGAAGTTTGGGAAGGAGGCTTCCATATCTTCAGGGAGAGTGTTTCAAAGACTGCTAAACTTATTACAGGTGGTTGTGATCCTTGAGTATATATTGACTGTGAAGTTCTGGGAAGGCCAGAGAACGGAGCTGCTTGAGGGATCTGGAAGTTGGCTGAGGGTATATTCTGCTGGATTCTTAAAAGTGGTGATCACCCAACAAGTCCTTTTTAAATAGTAGAGTGGGAAGGTATTCTCTTGTGGCAGGAGTAACGGCTTGGTCTAGAAATATCCTGGCAAAGATTAAGTACTGCTTGCTGAAAAAATTCCTGTGAAATGGTGCCAGCAGACGGTAAAGCTGTTGTGAAGTTAAGAACAGTGGAGGCTCCCAGTACAGGCGGCTTAGTGAATTCTATGAGTGTACCTCACTCTGCTTCCCTCTTTATTCCAGTACAATGCAAGCCACTAGTTTTAAAATCACTACAAGTGCTTTGTTTGTTACCACAATATTGAATGTTATGGTTTGAAGCAAGTAACAGTTCTGTTCCCCTCCCCACTATTTTGGACTGTTGCCTAGTACTGCCATTTCATGCTCTAAATGAAAGCTGCTAATTAGAAACAGAATTTTCCTCCCTATGAATGGCTGCTATTTTGAGAGGAGGGTTGGGGGAGACAGGAGTGGGACACACTTGGGGAACAAACAATGGCCTGAATTACTGAGGCAGTCCTAGTACAGTAAACTTCCGATAATCCGGCACCTTTAGGACCCAGGGGGTGCCGGATTATCAAATATGCTGGACTATCGGAAGGGGGCTATGAGGGGTCTAGGGTGGTGTGGGGATGCCACCCCAGACCCCTCATAGCCCCCCCTTCCGATTGTCCGGCTCTGCCCCAGGCATCTCAATTCAGCCACTGCTGGTCAGTTTAAGCAGCAGCTGAATCGGGAGGCCTGCGGCAGAGCAGCTGAGTGCTGCCGGGTTGGTCGGTGGCGCGCCCCTTGGTGCTGCGAGACCAACCCGGCAGCACCCCAGTTGCTCTTGGGGCGCCTGGGGCAGAGCAGCTGGGGTGCTGCGGGTTAATCCCAAGCGGCGCTACCGGACCAAACTGGCAGCACCTGCTCTGCCCAGCGTCCCAAGAGCAACTGGGGTGCTGCGGGTTGGTCTCGCAGCACCAAGGCGGCGCTACGGACCAACCGGCAGCACCCAGCTGCTCTGCCCCAGGCGTCCGGGGAGTAGCTCTGCCTCTGGCTTCCGGAGTCAGCTGCTGGTCAGTTTCAGCGGCGACTTGGGGACAGCTGGGGTGCTGCCGGGTTGGTCCGCGGCGCCGAGGGCAACACTGTGGGACCTACCGGCAGCACTCCAGCTCTGCCCCAGCTTCCCGATTCAGCCGCTGGTCAGTTTCAGCAGCGGCTGAATCGGGAAGCGAGGCAGAAACAGCTCCAATGGTCCTGCTGCCCAGAGCACTTCCGGGTTCCTGATGGTGCCGGACCATCAGGAGTGCCGGACCATCAGATGCCGGACGAATGGAGTCTTACTGTAAATCACTCCTATCAGAGTCCCCTTTCTCAGGGCTTGCTTGGCTCAGTTGGTCTTGTTGGACTCTGTCACCACAGTATCTGTGTCCCTGTTGTATGTAATGTAACTGACTAAGACCAGTTCGGGTGCCATAATAGGGTTTTTTTAAATTATCTATAGTCCCGTGCTCCTGGTCTACTCTAGGGGATAAATTTGTATTAAGATATGCAACTTCAGCTACATTAATTGCCTAACTTAAGTTGAAGTATATAAATTAAATTTTGGTGCCGTCCACACTGTGGGAAGTCGAAGGAAGCACAGGACTACTGGCATCGACAAGAGTGCCCTCGCAGTTCGAATTAACGTGTCTTCACTAGACCTGCTAATTTGAACCCCAGAAGATTGATTTTATCTGTAGTGCAGCTATGGCCTTAGTGTTATGCCTTGGGGAAATAGGGAGACATTAGCCTAGTCTATCCTGGGCTTTTGTTAAGGAGAGAGAAGACCGACACATGATGATGTCCTGATCCACACATAATGTCTGTCTACAGTCTGACATGCACCTAAAGTTCTTTTTTGACTGCTGCCTGGATGAATTCCAGAATGTTTTCTGCACTGAGGCTTGAAAGAGTTGGACTCAGTTACAGCCCCATCTTAAGTGTGTTCTACTACAAATCTGAAAAACAGTGCATTGTGCATTTTACTTTGCATTTGGGGAGTATGACAGCATGGTGCACTCAACTCTAATTTAACACCTTAAAAAAAGATGCTTTCACAAAAATGTAGGGGTAGCTTACTAAACTGGTGGTGGGTTACAAAGCCTTTCAAGGTCTCTGATTCAAGTTCTGTCCAAGTCAGTGATTGAAAGTTGTTGGCCTAATCATGTGCAGCTGGCACAGTATTCCTCTGAGTTTATTCGTTCCAATATCAGCATAGGGGGGATCTGTACCTTTAGGGGAGGGGGAAAATAGATAAACATTTTTAATTTCAGGAAGGGAGCGTTTCATTTTTACTCTTCAGCTTGTGATGCCCAGGAGTGAAATATTGCAGTGTGGGTTTTCTGAATACTTTCTTCTAAAAATAGTTTTTATAGGGCTGGATTATTGGCTGTTATGTTGCATTTTAAGCCCTGGGGAATTCAGAAACATAAAGGAGTATGAATGTATAGTCAGCTGCTGCTTCCTCTCTTCTGTCCTGTGATGACCACAGCTCAGTGGGATTCTGAGGATCAGGGTTAACAGTTCAAAAGGTTGTGATTCCTAGTAATATCTATTTCTTATCCAGTCATACTACTTAATTTCCCAGTGCCAGCTAGGGATGTTAAATTTAGTTTAATTAACTAATTGACTAGTTGATTAGTCAATAAGTGGGGGGAGTCGCAGTGGGGTTAGCTCCTGGCCTGGGAGCTAACCCCCCTGTGGCTCTGCCTTTTAAATGTATTAAAGGTTGGTGCACAGTGTGGGGACCTGGCACGAGCTGGAAATCAGCTGTCCCAGTTCGCGCTGGGTTCCCCCCCCCCCTGCTGCACTTCTGATTTTTAAATGTATTAAGAGCCAGCAGGTTCTTATACATTTAAAAAGCAGAGGTGGTGCAGCTAATTCCTGGCTCATGCCTGGTCCCTGTTGGCCCCCTGCGGAGATGGTGCTGGGGGGGGGGGGGGAGGAGGAACTGGCTTTTAAGCAGTCTCTCCCAAACACTGGCTCCTGCTCTTCTTCCCTCCCCCCGCTGCCTCTGATAGAGGCAGCAGCGGGGAGAAGTGACTAGTCAAGGGACTAGTCGACTATCCGGTCAGCTTTTGCTTCTCGGATAGTCAACTAGTCGCTTTACATCCCTAGTGCCATCACTAACTCCACCATCCTTGCCCTATTCCATAGTTGCAACCTGACTGTCACATTCCATTGCTTTCACCCATTTGTTACTTATTTTTCATAGTACTGTATCTGTAAAATCCAGTCTTCTGTGTCAATATGCCTTCACACTCTGTACTTCTATGGCAACCTTCTCTCCTGCTCCCCTGTATCTTTTCTCTACCCATATCAGTCTGTTCTCAACTCTTCATGCTTATCATCTTCAAGGCCTTACAGAATTCTACACAGTCTATTTTTTCTCCTATTCTTGTTACTCCTTACTTCTGGTATCTTTTTCTCACCTGATCCTGCCTTCTTCCAGGTTGCCTATTTGCTGCTACCTTCTAGCTTCCTGTGTCACAAATGATTTCAGTTTTCTTCAGATCCCTCCTCAAAATACACTTCCCTTGCTCAGCCTTTCAGTGATAATCTCGGCAAGATTTCTGTCTCTCAAACTGGGGTCATTAGGACAGGGGACATGATTTTGTACTGTCAAGTGATTTCTGATACCATTCTGTGCAGTTGCTTTAAAGCAGACTAGAAAAATCATGTAACTGGAGGTCTCATCACTTGGCTCAGCGTTCTAAGCATTGAAAAGTATGGTGGTAAAGCTGCAGTCCAGAATGGTGAATCTCTTTCTTGGCAAGGCTACAGGAGGAAGCCCTGCTATGTGTACATGGAATGATTCATGGATTTATAATTCAAATAAATGTTGTTTTTAGCATTCCTTAACGGAAGTTGTAAAATATTTTACAGTAATGTCATTTACTTTGCAAGAAACAGAGATTGTACAATTCCTGATTTGAAGAACTTAAAATGTACAATTAGGGGTTGCCTGGATCTGGCCCCAGAGGCTTAGGTTCTTCCCATCATTGGGGAACCCACGTTGGCACTCCAGCCCCCCCCACTGTCCCACAGTGGGACTGGAGCACACAGTCTACCAGGCTGGGCCCCCCAGGCTCTGGTGGGCAAGGGGAATGTGGGGAGTGTCTTTCTCCTTCTCAGTCAGGGGCCACACCAGTGAGGGGTTTTCTTTGTTTTTTATTTTATTCTTAGCCCCTGACTGATTTTTGTGGATCAGTGGCCCCCTGGCTCAAAAAATGTTCCCCACCCCGATGTAGAAAGATACGGATAATCATAAGATTAATTTTTTGATTAATGTGTGTTTTTGTTTATGCATGTTTATTTCACCAAACGCTGGAAGTGAAAGCAACAGCACAGGTGTTTAGAAAGGGTATTCTTCTGTTCTGATCTTCTACATCTACAGCATATTCGCTGTGCCTTATAAAGTGCACTGTTAGCGCTCAATAAGAGAATTGACATGGGATTCTTCTCTTCCCATCCTAAATTATTGCATACTGCTGAAGAGCTGCTGCTTCTGGCTGTAGTTGTGGGGAAATGGTACTTCATTTATCACATTTTTAAAAAAATTACCTTTTGCTTTCTCTGGCTTCTGAAAGCCTGTTCTTTGTTGTGGCTGTCAGTTCACCTGCATTACTGTTGGTTGTGTAGGTTTATTTTGAAAACAAAGTTAAGAATCCCTGAATAGGTTTTGGGAAAAAGCATGGGTAAAAATAAAGTGCTCAAAAGACTTGGGATATACTTCAGGCTATGATTAAAATTTATATACGTGACTAGTCTCATAAGAACTACTGCTTGGGAGATAACAATCGGAGAATGCTGAGGCAGGTAGGGCTTGGTCGCCAAGTGTTAAAGTCTTGCTTGAAGTCCATACACCTAACCCACTTAAAATACCTTGGTTATGACAACTGTGCTTAATTATGCGGAGTCTTTCCACCTTTTTATACCCCTAAGTATTAAATTAACTGAAATTTTAAAACAACCCATTATTTGTCTCTAGCCGGGAGGTGTTCAACACCATCCCCAAATCCCGCTCTGCCTCGCCTCTTCCCTACCTCCTCCCCTTCCCTTCTGGAGCTACCTCAATGCTGCAAATCAGCTGTTCACAGTGCTCCAGAAGGGGAGAAGGGAGGAGATGGTCAGTGAGGCCATCAGCGGGTGAGAGGGGCAGTGGGAGAGGCACACAGAGTGGGGAGCTTGGCTGCTTTTGGATGGTTGGCCATTAATTTTTCCCCATGGATGCTTCAGCCCCAGAGCACCTATGGCATTGACACTTATGGCACGTGCTCAAAGGGTTTATACACTAACAACAATTTAATGATTAATTTAAATAATATTGCATTGGGAAAATGGCAATTTGATCATGGCTTGAGTCTAGATTTCACACCAAAGCACCATAATAAATAAGATACTCTTGTATAAAAATGAGTAGGATTTCCCTATTTGGTTTGCTCTTAAGGCTTTAAGTGATGCAATCAATTTACCTGCAGTGACACAAGAGGAAGTCTGTTATTAATTTGTAATACAACACTGGCCAGAGGCCCTAAGGGTTTCACTGTGCTAGGCAATTTAGAAACTTATAATAAAAGACAGGCCCAGCTATAGTTTGCAGTCTAAAAGTGTATGCAATACCATGCAACCATACTAAACTTGACTCAACTGTAAATAAGTTTTGTAAGTAAAGCATGAAATATAGCTTCTCTAGCACTTCATCATCTGACAGTGCTCTTATGAAGCTGACGTGTCTATTTTAAAGGTGAAGAAAGTTGTCTTATAGAAATGACATTTGTTTCTTTGCCATGTTTATTTAAAAACAAAAAAGGGAGCATTCAAGAGTATTGTAGTTGGTGACTCCCAAGAAGGATGCCTGACTCCACACTATGGGTATGTCTACACTACAGAGTTTTTTTCGGAAAAACAGTTGTTTTTCCGAAAAAACTTCTATTACGTCCTCACTGCAATTGCGTTCTTTCTAAAGAAAATTGAAAGAACAGAGGGGGTTTTCGGACATTAGTAAACTTCTTTCTGCGAGGAAGAAGCGTTTTTCCAAAATAGCTTTTTCGGAAAAAGGCATGTGTGGATGGGGAAGAGGGAGTTCTTTCGCAAGAAAAGGAAAGAGGAAAAAGCACAGGTGCCCTGGTGGCCATTCCACCCATAGTAATCACAGCTTAAATGTGAGATAGCATCCACTCAATGTGGATGCTATCTGTCGAAAAAGCAGATCGCTTTTTCAGTGCACTTTGGCAGTGTGGATGCTCTCTTTTGGAAGAAGTTTTTTCGGAAGATCTCTTCTGAAAAAGCTTCTTTCGAAAGAAGCCTGCAGTCTAGACATAGCCTGTATGGTAGCTGCACCATAGTAGGCATAGATAATGGCAGTGGGGGTAAGGAAAGATGTTATATGGTACTGGACATTTTTTTTTTTTTGGTTAAAAGTATTAGCTATTTCAAAATGCAGATAACTTTTTTATTTAAAAGCTTCCATCTATCTTTGTGTTGCTCATATTTCAGGGGTGCTACCCCTTTGTTTAAAATAACTTAGTTGATATTTAAAATTTAAAGCCCTGAGTTTTGCCTCCTTGTGGATTTATGCCCCTGGCTGTTGACAAAAAAAGGGATTGACTTAGGATGCTATAATACAGTAGCAAAGAAATGTTTCTTTGTATGTTTGCATGACTCACTAATGCTCAGTGTAAACAGTTAATATATGTAGCATCATAATCTGAACTAGCAGCTCCATTACTATACAATTAGCATAATTGTTATAAATTATCTTAGGGGTATAAAATATTGATTGAAAGTTTTTTTTTTTTTTTTTTTTTTTTTTTTTAATTCTTACCTTGAAGACAACATATTATAGTTGTTAGTGATTTTTGTTTTTTAAGTCTTAAGAACTCATGCAGAAGTGAAAAGGAAAAATGAGGGCCATCCACTACTTGCTTTTAAAATCTTTTACTTAAGCTTTGAGACTGGGTGGGGCATGTGAGATGACTTGTCTGGAATTCCTTTATGTTCTATCTGGAAACTCTTCAGAAGAGCTAAGAATGATCAACTACAGCTAGGAAAAAAGCTAACACGGAGAATGAGTTTCATGGCTAGATAGTGAGGATGCTCCTATTTTCCTTTCCTTTTTTAAAATCTTCCTTTCGTGAATTCTGTGGCCTTGTCTCAGAACCACTTCCAGGGCTGTGTTTTTCCATTTGTAGAAAACTACTTTTTACACTGTCGTGATCAGAAGGAGTGCTGACCAGCACCCGGTGACTAAGGGGTTAACTCTGGTATCTAGCAAAGGTGTCAGCGGCGGGAGGGGGGGTGTTCGGGCAATCAGCCAATAACAATGCAGGTAAGAATTTCAAACTGGAAAAGGGGTTTTCCTCTGTCTCTTCTCTGTTTGAGATCAGAGCAGTTTCTCCCAGGTATTGAGGGAGATGAGAGATGCTTTCTTTCTCCAAGAACGTACTTCTTGAAATGTGTAAGTAGGGAAAAGTTTAGATAGTCCATCAGGGTATATTGTTTTCCTTGTTTGGGGGTTTGGAAATCATGTCTGAGCTGGCTAATTGTTTTTCTCTTTTGTAACTAAGGATTACAGCCCAGGGACTTTCCCTGAGTATATATATCAAATTGTGGCTATTTTCCACCTAGCCCATTTACTGTGCTTGCAACAGTAGTTTGATTTTGATAATGAAAGAGTTTTCTTTTTATTCTAAATAACCGCTATTAGTTGAGTGTTGTGTCCTAAGGACTAAGTGCCTTGTTAGAAGGGCAGTGCCCATTGTTGTCTGTGGATTCCCTCTGTCTTTCCCAAGCTAAATGGAAGTTGGAGAAGGGAGAAGAGCTTTACCTTAGGGTGGGGATTCCCAATTGACCTCTTCCCTGATTTTCTTGGAATCACTTGGGTGATGGCAGCAAAGAACCAGTCTTGTGTCTGTTTCTCTTTTTGTTTGTTTGTTTTGTTTGCTGTCAGTGGGACTGAGATTGAATACGTTTCTCTCTGGGAATCACAGAGATAGGTTTGGCAGAAGTTATTCTGCTAGCCAGCCCCCCAACTCTGCACACATAGTGTCAGGTTGGGGGATTGAGCTGTGACATGGTGTCAGAGTGGTGGGATCATTTTGAGAAAACAGAATTTTAAAAGGACACAGGTTTTTCTTTTGACTAGTTGCAAGTTTTGGAGGTTTTTTTTCCTTTTTCTTCTCAGTTGCTGCCTTGGGAAAGGCACACAGAAGGTTAAACCTGTAAAGCCAGACAGTCCAACTCAAACCGTTTTTTTTCTAGCTTTTGGGGCAGCTGGATAGCTAGGCTTGGTCAGGGCAAGATGTCCAGCTCCAAGGAAGAGTCACACCCCGAGGCGGGGAGACAGGAGCATGTCCCTGTGAGGCCAGGGGGAAGTAACCTTGAGGGGGCAAGAGCAGCAGATGGCAACTCTTCTCCCTCACTAGTATCTTCTTTATGGGAGAGTGCCATTAAGGCAGGCAGACCTCTAACTGAGAGAGATGGAGTTCTTACTACAAATGAAGCAAATAAAAACAGAAATGGAGATGAGACAAGCGGAGGCCAAGGTAAGGCAAGTGGAAGCACAGGTGAGATGTGCTAAAACGAAGGCCAAAGTTGCAATGGCGAAAACTAAGCAGCTGGGTGCTCTAACTTCACCGACTAAGCATCCTGTTCCCACTCCAGATCAAGAGGATGGAAGAAGAGAAGAGACTATATCCTCCTAGGAGTTCAGTGTATAACCGTGTGGGTATGTGATGTGATTGTGGCATGGCAGATATGTGTAATCAGGCAGATATCTTAACCCAGCTCCAGAACATGTTTGAGTGTATCTCTTCTGTGTTACTTGTAGCTAACAGGGAGATTGGTGAAGGGGTGCATAGCTCTGGGAAGTTGTCTGTGACTCGCCAGTCCTACTGTGACCAAAGGGAGAGTTTGCCTGAGAAAGATAGTTATGTGTCTGAGTGAGGTTTTTGCCTTCCTGCCTGATGTCTCAGAGATGAGGCTGGAATCAGAAACAGGACAGGGAGAACCCAGTGATCAGGAAAGTGTTTCTCTGGAGCAGTTTGCAGTGACTGGCCAGGGTGAAGTCCCAACTGAGGAAAAAGATAGAGTTCTTGAGGGTGATGGGCTGTTGGCTGGTGAAGCTTGTGAGACTGAACCACAAGCACAAGCTGAAAGTGTTTTTTTTAAGGGAGCTCAGTATGAGCAGCTACTGTGTGTGGAGATTGGCAGTTTGGCTGCTGGGAGTGGCAGTGTGTGAGTGAAAGAAGCTGTCTTAGTTGCCAGGTGTGTGTCTGAGATCAGCCAGGGATGCTGGGACAGAGGAGAGACTGTCTCTAGTTGTCTGTCTGTGTGTGGCAGCAGCAGCGGCATGCCTGTGGGGGAATGGTTTCTTCCCAGTCCTTTATCTGAAGAAGGTGCCTGTCAGCCTGGGATGGCAGAGGACAGTGCTGTAGTCCCAGAGTTGGTTCTGGATACAGCTGAAGCCCAGAAAGGGGATGGCCCAAAGTTTGTGTTTGCTGGAGAGAATGATGCTGTGCCATGGATAGATCCAATCAGTGTCATGTCAGGATCCCAGAGATCAGACAGTTCTGGTGCTTGTGTTTTGCCTGTTGCTGGTGTGTTGCTGGGAGAGGGGGAAGTGACTCTGTGTGATCAGGGTGATACCCAGGCCAGGGCACAAGGAGAGCATGAGGGTGAGTTAATTGTGGTGCCTACTGACAGTGTGGAAATTTGTAGCAATCTGGGAAGCTGCAAAGGGAAGGAAAATGTCTCTGACCTTTTACCTGAGGAGTCTGTCTGTGTGCCTGAAAGGGGGGAGTGTTGTGTGGAAACCTGCCTGGTGGGCCAGAGATGATTCAGGGTACAAGGAAAACTCAGGAGGAATTGATTGTGATTTAGCAGAGCAATGCTACTGTAGGGCCAAGGAAAGGTGAGCTATTGCTTACAAGAGCTCACAGGGAAGAGAATCCTTAGGGTGATTTTGGCAAGCAGTTTGCTGTGGCTGAAGGGAGTGAAAGTAGCTTGCTTGGGAAAGATCAGGAGAAGGGTCTGCCTGTAAAAGGCAGCAGTTTATTTTGGGAAACACTTGATTCAGTGCCTAATAGACAGAATTTTTCTGTTAACAGTGACTCCACTGTCTTGGATTTAGAAAGATTCAGTGTGGACAGTTGTGAAGAAGTTGCAGAGGGATTGAAGGTTGTTTCAGATGAAGTGGAAGCAGCCGGACAGATGAAACAGCCCCCTGATGTCCAAGTGACAGGGTCTGACCAGCTTGCTGAGAAGTCCATGTTGTTGGGACAGGAATGTTTCCAGTTTGATTCTGAGAGTGGACAGTGTGTTTCAGGTTCAGAGGAAGAACTGTGTAGCTAAGTATGCAGAGCAGAACAGTGGTGTAGTGAATCTCTGTGGAATGCAGGTAAACTTCCACCTGTGGACATTTGTAATCTATCAGTGAATTTAACATCTGATTCCATGTGGAAGCAGAGGTTGGTGGTGAAAGGACGAGAGATTTGTAAGCCTATCATGCCAGTGAAAATGGACACTGTCTCTGTGAGGCAGAGACCAGCCTGGAAAGATAGGCTGAAAGCAGAGGATCAGATTAGTATCTGGGCTGCTTGTTACCTGACTGACTGGGGGGCATGGAAAATGCCATGGCCATTGTAAGCAGGGAGGACACACCCAGCCAGCCCTTTGTATCTGTTAAACTAGGGACTTCAGGATTTTATTCCACAGGGCAAGGGTGAAACTTGTTATTGCCAAGGAAAGCTGCAGTTTAACCCTAAAAGGCCAGGATTCCATGGGTATTGAGCCAAAGATGTGGCATGACAAAAGGCATTTTCAATGTACTTTTGCTATGGATTTGTTCTTGTTGCTGATGTTAACTTTTGTAACCAATATGTTGCTGTTACTAAAAATGGGAAAAATGTGCATGATTTTTTGCAAAAACCCTGGAAACTGTTAAAAAATGTACCAAAGGACTCATTGTATGTTAAAAAGCCTTGTGATACTGGTATTTCACTGTTGATGCTTGTAACTAGTTTTGGAACTTTTCACATGAGAAAGGGCATTCCAGACCTGGTGGGCTATATGAAAAGGGAAACTGAGGCACAACAACATTTTGTTTTCATGGCCAAGTACCAAGATGCCTACACTATGGGGGATGAGAATACCTACATTAACTCAATGTCAGATTCCAGAGAGTTGCCAAAACTGGCATGGATAAATTTATTATTTTCTTTAGCTCTGAGCAAGGTCACTGCTGTACCCACTAATGGGTGTTTGGTCCAAATTCTGTACAAAGTGGGCCATATGAGGTGTCACATGAAAGCTTATACTCTGCTGATTCTATGTATGATACTTGTGTACTTGTATGATTTTTGTATGTGAAGTTATGGATATGGGCTCTGTGCTTGAATTGTAAATGTTCTCTGTCTGGGAAGGAGCAATGGGCCTGGACTTCCTACTGTGAGGAATGATTGTTCAGTGAATGGCTGTGCTAACTAGCACTGCTTCATGGACAGTGGCTCTCAGAGTGGTCAATACACATCTGAGAAATGCATCCAGAAGCCTGCAGACCAGCCAGTGCATAATGGCTACTTGCATGTGAAATACAGACAGGTAATTTGATTATGTGACCAGCTCCAGTTTGAGAGACTCCAGGAATATAAAAGTGCCATGAGGCGACTCCATATTTGTCTTCAGTCCTGCTCCTGATTCCAGATGCATCCTTGCTAGGGACAGAGAGCTGGGAAGGATTGCTGACCCGTTCTGGTACAGGATGTACACTAGAGACTTTTAAGCTGGCAATTTGTAACATCTCTGCTAAGAGCCTGTATCAAAAACTTGGTGATTGATGTATGTAATGTATACTCCTTAACAATCTTACTCTCAGCCTTTTCTTTCTTTTATTAATACACCTTTAGATTTTAGATTCTAAGGGATTCGCCCAGCGTGCTCTCGTGGGTAAAATCTCAAGTATAAATTGGCCTGGAACTGTGGCTGGTCCCCTTCAGGACCAAGAGGATCTATTTGGAGTTGGTGAGATTGGGTTTTATAACCTCACACCTGTGTGTGAGGTCTTGGCCTGATTGTGGCACTGGGAAGCTGGGATGTCTGAGGGTTTTCCTGGTGAGGCTTCCTGCTGGCCAGATTGGCAGCACTCTGCATGACTGGTGTGGTGCCTTTATGGGAAAGGACTCCAGTCGAGGGCTGTAAGTAGCCCTGGTTTTGAGCAATTCGCCCTGGGATGATACTCTCAGAGGTGCTAAGACCTGGCCTGGTGCATTACAGTGGCATAGTCGGCTGGATCCACACAACCTGGTCAATTGAGCTTTGAATCAGGACCCCATGCTATTCTAAATTTGATTTGGGATTGAGAATTTGGTTGGTTAAAGGGCAGTTGCAATGAGTCACCAACAATATGAGGGTCTTTGCGAAGAGTACCTGCAAAATTAATGCTCTAAAAGAAATCTGCTTAGGACTGTCTCTGTATGTCAGTTATTGTACTCCACCGATGTGGAAGGGGTTTGTTTGATTCTCATGTATTCTATAGTAAATATAAAGTGTGCATGTATTTCATTAACTGTGTTTTATCCCAGACCTCCTAGAAGAAATCACAGCCAGTGTGGCCCAACCTGTCCAGCACTGCCTGTGATCTGGGGGGGCATGTCATGATCAGAAGGAATGCTGACCAGCACCCGGTGACTAAGGGGTTAACTCAGGTACCTAGCAAAGATGTCAGTGGGAGGGAGGGGTTTGGCAATCAGCCAATAAAAATGAAGGTAGTAATTACAAAATGGAAAAGAGGGCTTTTTTTCCTCTCTCTTCTTTGTTTGAGATCAGAGCAATATCTCCCAGGTATTGAGGGAGATGGGAGATGCTTTCTTTCTCCAGGAACGGACATCTTGAAATGTGTAAATAGGGAAAAGTTTAGATAGTCCATCAGAGTTTATTGTTTTCCTTGTTTGGGGGTTTGGAAATCATGTCTGAGCTGGCTAATTGTTTTTTCTCTTCTGTAACTAAGGGTTACAGCCCAGGGATTTCTCAATCTTCTCATACTCACCTGAAAATGTCTCTGCTGTTTGACTGGAGAAACATGCATTATAATGAAATATTGTAGGAGAAGAGCTCAGTTTTAGATCATTAGACTTGGGTCAGAAGAGAATAAGAGATGAACAATGTTGATGAAAGGTCAGAGCCCATAAAGCTAGGAGAGCTAGAAGTGCCACAGGACAGGAAGCAGGGAGGTAGAAAATAGATTCATGGTGTCAGAGTAAACCAGCCATAGTAGTGCAAGAGGAAACAACGTCTTTTCTGTTAGAGTAGTCTAGGAAAGTTTTAAAACAAATTAAGAGCTGGTCTTTTTAATGCCTACTCTTCCAAGAGACTGCAACAGACCACATCAGTTTATGAAAGGTCATGCTCCCTGTGTTTAACTAAGCATTCACAGTAAAGGAACAGCACTTAATGAAGAGGAAATGGAATTAGAAAAGCAGCCAGGCATCTTAGAAAACTAAGGGAACCTTTTAAAATGCTAGGTAACAGTAATCCAAAGAATCAGAGAATGCCAAAAGAATTCACAGAAGAGAATCCCTTATGCCTCCTTGTTCTTTCTCATCCCCTCCCTACTACTCCCGGAAAAAAAGTGAACTTGGAGTAGTTAAGAAAGTAGAACTTTTAATTATATAGCCTCATCAGACTTGAGCAGTCCCCAAAAAATTATTTTAAAAAGCAGAAGAAAGCAAATGAATGGAGGAGGGTTCAGGCTGACTTTTCCTACAGGTTACACTGTGAAATTCATATTCAAGGGACGCCTGTTCCCCTTTTTTCTGAAAGGGGTTCCAGATTTGACTTGAATACACTAAAAGAAAATAAGAAAACTCAGAGGTGAACAATATTCTGGTGATGGAACTGCATTGTTTTGAAGCCGATCTATTTAGGATGTAATTATAGGATTATTCAACTGAGTGTTAAGAGAGTGGAGCATAAGACTATACATTCCTAATTCTAATGTGCAGGTATAATGAGTAAAGTCAGTCAGATCCCCAGACAGTGTCAATGAGCATAGAAGGACTTTAATGCTGAGCAGACAGAGCATTGGCATGACCTGGACGGCGGGTCTTGCATTTTTAGGGAGAATTTGAATGAGGATAGGGTAGATACCTGGTGCACTACATAGACATCATCCTATGCACAGTGAAGAGGCTCAGAAACAGATGGAGAAGGAAACTAAGGGATTGAAGATGGCATTGTTTGTGGACTGAAAAGAGCTATGGAGGACACTTCAAGAAAGTGGACCTGAGACAGAGGCAGGGGCAGAATTGTAGAGGACAGCAATGATGGTGTTTAAACGTTATCTGTAGATAAGAGAAGTTTTTACATGGCTGTAGTGGGTAGCAATATGGAAATGTGAAGAGACTTAAATGAAGGGCCAAATGTAGCTTACAGAAGGCAGGGATAAGCTATGCATGTATGTATAGTATTCACATGTGTTACCTGAACTATGCTTTTTGTAATTCCCCTCTCCCAAAAGATGCTATCAAACTATAGCAATGGGAAGTAGTTGCTACTGTGTTTTTTCTGCAGTAACTGAAGGTGTAAAAATAGGAATTGGTGGAGTAGACCCAGTAACTTCACCGCAGTGTATGTCATTTAGGGGCCTCATGGAACAACTTTCCTCACAGGGCCTCTGCAAATATGTTGGAGATGGGCCTTGAGTCCTTGGCTTGGATTTAGCTTTTCCGTAACAGAGGCTGTAGTAATGCTAGTCATTGATCCAGAGACATGCAGCCTGGTTTTTTTTCCTGTGGGTACATAAACTCTCTTGTAAACCGAATAAGAGATGTTTTGCTAATGATTTTGTCAGTACAAAGAACTTAGCTGTATACGAGGTGAAAGTGTAAATGGACGAGGTTCCCCTGCCCTCCATTACCTCTTCAACATGCACAGGACTGCTCTATTTATCATCTTGCTGTGCTTCAGTCATGTAACAGAAGCAAATGTGAGCTTGTCAACAGAAAACACAAATTCCAAACAGTTTTTGAACATCTCCTAATCAACATTTTTAAATTGGAAAAATGGTGGAGCTGGGCTAGGGACCAGTCTGCACTTCCACTCAGGAAATCTGACAGAAAACTACTTCTGCCTTTTACAGTTCAGTCCTTAAATCAGTTCAGAAATAATTACAACAAATAATAAACAGATGTTGCAATGATGACGATGCTGTGAGCCTCTGGGATAAACTGGAGCTTGTATTTCACATCGGTGTCTTTTTTGCAGCCAATTTATAATGCCATTGTAATCTTAAAGGAGATTCCTCTTTCTCAGCTGGTTGGGAAGGAGAAACAGTATTTGAGAGGAACGGAGTAATGGAAAAACTAGCACTGCAGAGTTGTCTGGCTGTGCCAGAAGGACAAGAGAAACTGGATGTGGTTTAATTAGGCCTCAACTTTCTTCTTAAATTTTGGAGTACCTGCTAGATGAGTGTGTACGGTGCAGAGAATTCCATAATCATTATCATATAACCCAGGATAGGGATGCCATCAGCCCTCCCTGTTTGCTTCTCCTGGTTTCCATTCAACATGCTGCTGGGCCCCAACCAATGTTCCCTCTAAACTTTTCCATCCATGTGTGGAATAAATTTTTGTGTGCACCAATGTATGTGCAAATATGCACCACCAATAGAAACACAAAACCTAGGTGCTCTGCTAATCAGCTGTGCGGCATTTGAATCTCTTTTGAGCAGCCACACAAGCGCACGTTTCAGATGGAACACTGGACCAGGGATATAATAGTATAGTATAGTTGATTAACCAACCATAAAAACTTACTGGTTAATGCTATAGACTACATGCATTCCACACACACACACACACCCTGGCCAGTAAATTTTTTAGCAGTCTGGCCAGCAGCCTGGCTCAGTCCTGGCTTGCCCTGGATCCGGGACTTACCCCCGCTGCAGCTCTGCATTTAAAAGTGTTTTAGGAGCTGGGTGGGTAGGTAGCTGTGGAGTGGCAGGGGGCTCCTCGGGAGTGGGGCCAAAGCACATTGACTGCCAGCCCTGCCCTTGGGGACTATAGAATAGTCGAGTAACCGATAAGAATTCATGAGGTTAATCAATGATTCAGTTAACTGATATTTAACATCCCTACACTGGACCCAACCACCCCTTGTTGCATGCACCATTTCTGCTAATTTTTAAAAAGGAAAAATAATACCTTCATTTAAATCTTTTGCCAATCCATAGTATCACTTCCTTATGACGTACCTGTACTGGACTTATGCCCCAAGCTTACGTTAAGAGAGTTGCTACATTGCAGCCTTACGCCATTTCGTGTTTGCCCCCAACTCACTGCAGGGAAGGCAATCCGCCTGCACCCCACATCATCTTGGCCAATCTAGCAGTGATGGAAAAAATTCCTTCCCTGCCCCCAAGAAAGGAACAAGTACAGGTTGTACCTCCCTAAACTGGGACTCTCTCTCGAGCAGGAGGACTACACATGTTCGTGGACCAGAGATCCCAGGAGCAGGGAGACCAGTGGTGGCCTGGGAGCCTAAGGGCAGGGGCCTCAGGCCACACGGGGAGCACAGTGTGAGGGCTCAGGCGGTGCAGGCACCCGCACGGTGCATCTAGGAACCCTGCAGCAGGAGGCTCAGGAGATGCAGGGTGCTCAGGCAGTGTAAAGAGCTTTGGAGGTGGAGCTAGGAGGTAATAGATAAGAAAAAGACGCCTGGGTACATAGGACCCCACTATGTACTGTGCTTTGTAGTCATCATTTATCCCTAATGGAGCATGAAACTAGCTTATTTCATGTAAATGGGTGGGTAGATGAAGTCTGCTGATTGGAGGATTTCTTAGATTTTTTTTTTTATTATTATATTATGTGGACAGACATCCAGCGAATTCTTAAAATCCTTATTTTATCCTCTGCGGGATAAAAAGGAAACCTAAGTAGGTTTAAAACTAATTTGAAAAATGAGCTGCAATAGGTAAGCTTTTGCTCCAGCAGAGCTTCCATAATTTGTGTAGGGTACACTTCGCCTTCCCTCTGTCGTCTTTGTCTATTTTGCTCTCCTTTTTTCTGTACATTTGTCAGATTCTTTTTTTTTATATCTGTGTGTCTGTCAGTCTGTCTTAGTAACTGTCTTTTCTTTCAGGGCAACTTTTCCTCTTTTGTGCTGAATAACAGCACTGAGCTTCTATACTGAAACACTTTAGCCAATGCAGTGGCTATGAGTAAAATAATTGGAGACAGTTTCACACACAGCAGTTACCACAGGCAAAACGCTTCATTGCATGAGCTTGGCGTCATGATTCTTCTTCAACAGATGTCTAACTGGGAGTATGTGAGAAAAGTTGTCCTAACTCAGCAGTGAGTAACTTCCAATATGTGCTGCTCCATTTCTCAAAAATATTAAGTCAGTAGATCTTGCCAAAATCTTCTGCATAAATCAAGTTTGGAAAAGTTGATGGGCCAAGTCATTAGACTACAGAGCAGTGAGGTCAGTAGGAGTATTTGGGTGGAATACTTGGGCCAGGCTATGACAATCAAAAAAAAAAAAAAGTATTATGGTTGCAGGGGCCCTCCAAGGATCCTTTAAAAGGTCTTCAGATAATTGTGCATAGAACATTATATAGGAGCTTATTTGTAAATAAGGCTTATACACTTTTCCCACACTCCTCTGACTTGTAAATATCTCCCCATGTTATCAAATTTGTCAGAATTTTCTCTTCTGTCTATGGAAGCATGTAAATTTATGAAGTGGAAAAAGCTTTTCACGGGCTGAAAGTTAGTGAAAAGTTAAGCCCTTAGCAATCAATGTTGTTGAATGCCACTTTTTCAACTTAATTTACAGAGATTTTTCTAGGAATACTTACTAAATATTAATCTGCATCTAAAATATAAATATTCACTGATCTGATTAGCTCTACTGCAACATGTAGATCCATCTTTTGGTCTTTTTCACAGGATAAATGGCAGTGAAAGACTTGCATATTTGCAGTTTTACTCCCTTATTTCTATTTCTGTAACGACATGCAGTCAGACAAAGCTAGTCTTGCAGAGACCCTTGTTGGCTTCATTTGGGTTCTGTATAGGCACAGGGTTTATCTGCTGTCTCGTCTGTTTCCAGGATCAGAGCCTGTATTAGGAAAAAGACTATATACTCATTAATGCATGCAACAGCAAAGCTCTTTAAAGATTGTTGTACCACAAAAAATGTTCAAAGGATAGCTAGCTATTCTTGATTTAAGAATCCAAACAGCATCAGTTAGGATTTGATAAAATGGAGCCTACGGGTTGGGGGACATTGGAAAAGCTTTTTCACATGTACAGTGGGGCCATGTTACTGGTGTAATGATGCAGAATGAGGGTAGGGGATGGGCACTTGTACCCTCCTAAGCATTTTGTCACAGCAGGTGCCTGATTCAGCTTATGTTGAAGCCAGTGGAAATTGTTCGGCAGAGTTGAGTCGGGGCTGGACTGGGCCACAGAAGCTGTAGTTCAGCATCCAAAGCATCACCAAATGCTTAGAGGCCACAGCTGGGTGCTAAAAGAATACAGTATGTAAGGCCATCTGTGAATATGCTATTCCTAGTGTTGCTGGGGCCATTCCCTGCTCCTGCCTGTTTTTTCAATGTAATGCTGCTCCCTCCACACCCTTCCTTCTTCTTGTCCCATAACATCACTATAGTTCTGGAACTTTGAAAGGAGACCTTTTCATTTTGCTAAATGCACCTGCTTAAATACTATGGGCTACAGCAGTGGTCACCAGCCAGTAGATCGGGATCTACCAGTAGATCTTGGAGCCTCTGACAGGTGATCCTGACTGGTTTGGTCAGGAAACTATCAAGCATTGGCACTTCAGTTGCCCCTCCACCTACTGTCATGCTGCTCCTGCCCTCTGCTGTCCCCCTGGGAGCCTCCTGCTTGCTGTGCAGGATGTGGGAGGGAAAAGAAGTGGGGTGCTGATGTCAGGATGTCCCTCTTCCCCCCACTTCTGTACCCTGTCTCCACGCAGAGTGACAGGGATGGAGTGAACTTGGCAATGCAAATCTCTATCACTCTCACACAATGTGTGTGTGTCTGTCATTTGCACAAACACACACTGTTCTTCCCTTTCAGCTCCCGACCCAACACATATGTGGGGAGATTGTTGTTACTACTTTTACTGCTTGCAAAATGTGCTATTTTTGGTTTTTGACTGTCCCTGCTCTGATCCTCCTTCTACACCCAACCTCCTGTCCCCGACATGAGCCACCCTGCACCCAAACTCCTTCCCAGAGTTTGCACCCTGAAACTCTTCCTGGACTCTAATCCACCACACTTGGCTAATCCTGGACCTCCTCCTACACTCCAAACTCCTCGGCTCAAGACTAGAGCCTGCACCCAAAACCCTACCTCAGCCTGGTGAAAGTGAGTGAGGATGGGGGAAGAAAGGGGATCGAGTGAGTAGGGTGAAGCCAAGGAGAAGGGGTGGAGCAGATGCCGGGCCTCAACAAAGGGCAGGAAAGAAGCGGGGGAAGGGTATTTGGATGAGGTAGATCTTACATTGCACTTAAATTGAAAAAGTGATCTTGTGTTTAAAAAGGTTGGAGACCACTGGGCTACAGGAAAAGGCCTAGCCATTTTGTCAGCCTGGGAAGAATACGGTTTCAGTTTGCCACCTCAAGTAGCAAAAACCTAAAACAAATAACATCACAGTCAGCCAGTGAATGAAAGGATGGGAATGGCTGGCCAATGAGCAGAGCAAAAAGAGCAAGCTACTTGGCATGCAGAAATAGTGGAATGGTACAATAATGTGACAGTCCCTGGAGGTTGGTGGTCAGCACTGTAATGCAGGGTTTTCTGAACCCAAAGCAGTGGTAACTTAACTGTTTCTCTCCAGGCGTTATCAGGAATAAAGCAGTGGGGATACAGCTCCTCTGTCTGATAAATGATTGATATAAGCCTGAGTGCTTTTACTTAAATCTGCTTTGGTCTCAAGCATACACAATATATATGCAATAGCAGTAGGTTCAGTAGGTTATGGCTAACTTATTGCAAAATACGTAACTCATCGTAACCCTGAATGGGTCACCAGTTTTCCTAGCTTCAACAATTGGTTTATTTTCGCTTATTAGCAAAACATTTTTTGTCAACAGCAATAACGCTTATGTCAGAGGCACTTAAAACCAAGGTCACTATCCACTTGCTCTCTTCCATTCTTATGGTCTGCTAACTTTTTTCCCCTCCTCCCATTCTGATCAGAAAAGCTACAACTACAGCAATTTGCCCTTGCCTGAGAGGGCCTTGACAACTATTTCTAGCTATGAGTGTGCTGCTTTTAATCAATGATGAGTTAATATACCTGAAATGGCTGCAGCATTTTGTCAAATTCTGGGATCACAGGAAAATCACCCCACTCACTCTCCCTGAGAACCAGCCCATCTTACTGATGCAAGGACTTTCATTGCACCCTCACAGTACTTGATATTATACAAATCTACAAAAAAGTAGGGTTGAGACTGAAATTCAGCACTTCTGTAATGTTCAGATGCTATATAGCGAGACTAGACAATCTTGGACTAATCTCTCTCAGCCTCTAGTATATAAATTACTCCCAACCATACTGTGTGAATGCTAAGGCTAGCCACTCTTGAATTACACTGCAGAGCAACTCCAGCAAATTCCCAGTCCCAGACTTCTCCTCAGAAATGTGCATCTTCACTGCTCAGCATTCATCTGGACAATTATACTGCTATGACTATATTGATAAAGCTTTCTGTTTGGACTTGCTTATTTTGGAATGAGAGTGTCCACATGAGGAGTTATTCAAGTTCCTATAAATTTGGTCATTTTCGTACAGAAAAATAATATACAAAAATCCTCTATCTTAAATTTCCCAAACACTTCAGTCCAAGCACACTGATTCATATAAAATAAATTTATTAACTTCAGAAGGAAATATTCTAAGTGATAAAAAGTAACAAGGCATGAAAGTCAGAAGTTGGTTACAAGAAAATAAGCCCTTGCCCTTGCTCTGTCTGGTCTCTTTAGGCTGCTCAGACTAAAAGCTCCCAGGGCTTTGGTGGCCTATGCAGTGAGTGGAGCAAGATCCTGTGTGGTGGTTGCTGTAGCAGTTCAGCATATTGGCAAGAGTAGATGTAGGAGTCAAGTAGTGGGCTAAGGACAAAGCTAGAATCAGTGTTGAGGAGCCAAGCTGAAGGTCAAAACCAGAGTCTGGATCAGCACACCAACCCAAAGGGTAAGTCATAATCAGGGTGAAGAAACCAAGCCAAAGGCTGGAACAGGAGTCAGGATTGGGAGGAAGGCAGAGACTTAACAGGAACAGAAGGCGGTTAAGGCTGGAATGAAGGCTGGAGGCAGGAACAGGACCAGTGCAGTGGCAGGCATGGCACACATTGAACGGCTGCTGTGCTGCTATTATTGCAAGGTTGAAGCTGCAGGTTCTCCTGCCCAATCTGGAAGCATGGCCCTTTGGGAAAAGGCTCATTGGGCTCAGATGAATGTGTGGGGTTTTCTAGTTGGGAGCCAGCTGTACTCTTGATCATGAAGTGGTTTCATAGTTAGTCACATGGGAACTAGGGATGTTAACTAACCGGTTTTTTGGTAAAAGTCTAACCACTTGAATATTTAGCGGTTATATGTTCACACGGGGTGGGGAGAGGATGGGGCAGATGGGAGCTGGTGCTTGCGGGGAGTCGACTTTCAAGCTGGCTCCCCATTGCCCCCCCCCTCCTGCTGCCTATGATAGAGGCAGCAGCATGGGATGTGGGGGGCAGGCGCCTCCACAGATACATGCGGGAAGCCTTCCGTTCCTAAGTATTCCTTGCTCTTTCATAGAAAGACAGCAACATTAAAGACAAACTTTGTTCTGTGCTGGCTATTCTAATGCTTTATTGCTTTACAGTAGTGTAGAATGAATTTTAGCAATTAATTTAGTATAAATGTTAATAAATACATTAACTCTCGCAAAATATACCTTACTCCCAAGAGACGTCTTTCAAAATACAGGTATCCAAATATTCAAAGGTTTCATATTTGGGAAGGAGCTCATTTTCCTTTTTATTTTGTCCCTGCTTGGCTTTACCTACTTATTGGAACGCTTCAAGCACCATTCTTTTGACAGTCCCTCTGTTGCAGTTAACTGTAGAGGTTGCCATGGATCTTCATAGAAAAGTAACTTTGCTCACATGATATTCTGTTGGCAAGATGTAGAATTGCCACAGTGTGGAAATCTGAAACTCCATCCTCTATTAACAGCTGGAGAAAGAGTTTGGAAGTGTTCCCTTTGTGGAAAGCATTTTTCAAGACAGATTGAGACTTATGAGAACTTTTCTAAGTATTTGCCAAAAAAAAAAAAAAAAGCCCCTTCATTTGGCTAATGAAATGGCAAAATAATCTCTGCTCTAGTACATCCAAGTTGAAGATTTACTGAAGTGTACAGTTGCAGTGGGTTTTTTTGGTTTTTTGTTTTTTACTATACTGCATACTTCAGATTATGAAGTGAACCAGGATATTGAGATGTCACATACACCCCAACTCAGACGCAAATGTGATGGGAGCACTAGCATCACCAATTTAAAACAGAAGCAGAAAACAACATTGTACTAGGTGGGTGATGAAATGGGTATATTTACAACTGCTTCTATACAGCCTTGAATTTGCTGCTAGTTTTTCAGAGAACTTACTTCCCCTTTGAGACGTGAGTAATAGCTCTTGCTAAATTTTTGGAAGAATGGGCTATAGTCTTGCTTTTGGAACTGCCCAGGACTGTTCTGCGTTGGTGTAAATCATCAATAATGCTTTTTTAAGGGAAAGGCATAAATATAAATTCTGCTAGAGAAGCTGACAAGACTTCCCTTTACAGTTGATTTGGGACAATCACCGTAAATCACTTTACACCTACTCAGGGCATTTGAGGGCCAGGCTGGCAGGCATAAAGCAATTTAGACAGTATCTTGATGGTCATGTCTACATTAAACATCACTGGCAGAGGTGTGTGGAGTATGTGTAGCTACACACTGCAGTGAAAAGCAGGCCTTGTCCATGCTGCTCATGTAGCTACACGTTTCTGTGGAAGACTCTCTGGCAGCACAGAAACAGCTGGGATTGGGAAATTCTCTTGATACAAGGAAAGGCTCCAGCAGCAGGGGGCTGCTACCTGAGCCTCTCTTCTCTGCCTCCCCATTACCAGAGCCTTTTTTATTTTGCCCTTGGCTTTGTCTTATGATGGGGAGACGTTTTAGCAGCAGGACACTATTGGCTAAAAGTAACAGTGTAGCTTGAGGGGAAGAGGCACAACGGGGGAAAGCAGAGAGTTTGTAAGGTATGTACTTACCTATGTACCTACTAGGTGTACCAGTGTTGTAATCTGACATGGCAGTTTTTATGTTCCTAATCTTCATTGTGGAAAGACTAATGTCTAACACACTGCTTATGTTCCTCAAGCTGCATTAGGAGGCATACTTGTGTTATTGCATTTTATTGTGTAACATTTGTATGCACAGAAGTACAGTACTTGTCGAGGTTGATTTAAGGTTTTATTCCTATACTTCTGGCACTCCAGAGGAAGACACAATTTTTCTGGTACATTTCAACTGGCCATTAGTTACAGTACTGTGACATAAGGGGATTGTTTCCTAACCAATGCAGTGTTTTACCTTAGCATACCTAAAGTTTTAGTTTTACTGCTGTGAAATTGCTTTTAGCGTGCAAAGATTACAAGTAGTAACAAATGTGTCCACTCCTGTTTTTCATAGACAAGAAGCAATGGAGATTGAAATTGCAGCAAGGGAGATTTAGGTTGGACATTAGGAAAAACTTCCTGTCAGGGTGGTTAAGCACTGAAATAAATTGCTTAGGGAGGCTGTGGAATCTCTGTCACTGGAGAAATTTAAGAGCAGGTTAGATAGGCACCAGTCAGGGGTGATCTAGATAGTGCTTGGCCCTTCAATGATGGCAGGGGACTGGATTTGATGTCCTCTCAAGTAGGGATGTTAAATTTAGATTAATTAATTGTATATTTAATGGGATTTCCATTGACTATTCGATTAGTATATAAGGACACCTCTGCCTTTGAACTGCAGCAGGAGCCCTGCTGGGCTCTTGCTATAGTTCAAAAGCAGAAGCCCCGCAGGGAGCGCGGGACCAGCGAGAGACCTTGCTGGCCTGGCACTCCCTGTGGGGTTCTCCTTTTTGAATTTACAAGAGCCCCCCCTGGGCTCTTGTACATTTCAAAAGTAGAATCATAGCAGAAGTGGTACGAGTGCAGACTGCTTCAATCCCCACTCGCGCTGTTTCCTGCTGTGCCTCTACCTACATGGTCCCCCCGTGTAGACTGTGCTGGGGGAACCGGCTTTTGGCTCCCCCCAGCACTGGCTCCTGCTTCCCCCCTTGCTGCCTCTCTCTGATAGAGGCAGCAAGGGAGGCGTGACTAGTCACATCAGTAGTCGACTATCTGATAAGCTTATGCTTATCAGATAGTTGACTGGTTGCTTACATTCCTACTCTTGAGGTCCCTTCCAGTTCTAGTATTCTGTGATTCTATTTGCAAGCTAGTATATTGATACATCATAAAACCAGCAAGTCTGACAACTTAGCTCTTGACTGTGAGATCATAGAATAGAATACTAGAACTGGAAGGAAACCCAAGGGGTCATGTTGAGAGAAAGCTATGCACCCTACATAAACAATTAGGTGCCTACTGGTTTTCTGTCACTTGGCATTCATTGTATACTTCGAAGACCATGTCAAGAATTTATAAACATGGAGAATGAAATACCATCTCACTCCACAAGGGTGGGATCCCATTCAGGGGAGTACCAGAGAAATATGTGGAAACATGCAGTTTGGTCCCCCATTTTGTGGTTGGCTGATCAATTGTTTGTTTTTTTAACCTTATGCTTATGTAAGTTTTGTGAGACTGTTTCCTAGCACAACTGCTGATAAATGCATCTTTAGACGGGTAACTCTTTACTGTCATGTCAGATGCCTGTCTGATATTTGACAAACCTTTTCTTGTAGTTCTAGTTCCAGAGTTTTGTCTTGCAGTAGTGGTACTGTGAAACAATGTACATAGAAACTTTACTTATAAGATAGGACCAAATTTAACATTTCCACAGCCAAATATAAAAATCAGTTAATTCTTTACTGTTCCTTATAGTGTAGCTATCCAATAACTGTCTAACCAGAATGTTAGGTACTGAATGTAATTAATCATTTTTGCTTCTCATAATAGATGGGGGTTAGGTTACTTCCATTTCTCTGCAGAATTTACTTAATTTGCCATTTTAAAATGGTTGTTTTTTGCCTGAATAACTTGACAAATTGATACCCTGTATTTGTACCGTGAGAATTTCATACTGTTACATCTCTCTGGTGTGGTCTACATGGCAAATCTAAAACTATTTGACTGCAACCTTTTGATTTTTCAGTCACAAATCTTACATTTCAGAATGGTTTGTATTTGTTCAAAGGGGCTTAAATTTCCAACCTTTAACTCCTTTTGTTAGGAAGTGCATAGACACACAAAGCTCCACAAGCTCTTGATCCAGACATTGTCAGAATTTCCTCTGCACATTCTCTTTATTTTGAAATTAAGGTTTGTGACTTGATTTGCCTGGTTCTTATAGGTTTTTAATGTTTGGGGTTAGCTGACTGACTGTCAGTGCCACTGAGCTCCTAATTGCCATGGAGGATGTGATTGTGATTACATTTTTTAAAAATATTTTTCTCTTCCAAAATGTCTCAACTTTTTTATAGGGCCATATATGAGGCCTATTGAAATTATTGGATTGGGACATAATACATACATAACTGTGGATTAGCAGAGTTGTAATGTACCTTGGAATCTTCAGTTTAGTAAAAGACCATGCAAGCTTAAATCATAAGTCAAAGTTCCCTGGAGCCACATGGCTCATTGCCCTGACACACATTTAAGGCACATCAGTTTCTTAGGCAATGTGTATAAGAGTGCTGTGACCAGCATCGTGTCCAATCACCTTCGACTGCTTGTCCCTAACCCAGTGAATCAGATTACCCATTTTGAAGCTGGATTACTGGATGTGGCTTTCCAGTGTGAGGTGGAGTGAGAGAGACTTAAACCCATATTCTTCAGGAGCATTGTCAAGTTTTCTTAATCATTCAACCACTGCAGATCCCCTATGACACAGGTGGCAAAGAAAATCATTGCATTATCCATTTTACTAACAGCCTCATCAAATATTAAAAGTGAAACTTCTAAAAATTGAGCTTGTCAATATTTTGGCTGTTTACTTTGTCTCAGCATGGACAATGAAAATCAGTGAGGTCAGTTCCCCTTTGCAGCTCTTAATGCTGCAGTAGTTTTGAAACACTGCATATTTGCTTAAAACAACACTCATTTTTTATAAAACTGTGAAAAAATTTGTACAGGTCTCTAACGTTCTACAAATATTATTTTCACAATTTAAACTGGTACATACTTACTTTGACAGCATCCCTATAACTACTTTCTCTAAGACATCAGAAAGCCTGATAAGCCCTTGATAGATGTAACCAGCATTACTTTTCACAGATACTTCACACAGTTGTATCTAAGTCAGTGTTTCCCAAATGGTGTTCCGTGGAACCCCAGAAGTAAAAATAAGGGTTCCGCAAGAAAATTCCATTACAATAACATTTTATGATTTAAAAAATAATATTTATGCATTTATGAATTGTATTGAAAACCATTTTCATTTGTGTTTGCCACAATAAGTGTCCCTGTGTAATGCCAGCTTAGCCAGAGAATGGGGACGATGATGTCACTACTTAGCGCTGTGCGCGCAGTCAGTCAGTGGTGCGATTGCCTGTTATGTACCACTGTAAATCTCCGTACTCACTCTCAGGGAGCGTGGATCACGTGGGTGACTGAATAAGAATATACTAGTGCTGTGTTGGACAAAGTTGAAGCTTCAGCTGTCAAACCAGTTGCTTGTATTGGGGTGCGCAGGCAGTGTTCTCGCAAATACTTTACTTCAGTATAGTTGCGTGATTTCTTGTATTTAAAAATTTAACCGTGAAAAATATAAATTGACTATGATAGATTAATCTACATATCATGACCTTGCTTAGCATTTGTTTATTATTATCCTTACTTATTTATGGTCTACTTTTTCAGCTCTCTATATAAGACTGTTATTAGGGGTTCCTCAAAATTCTTTCGAGTTTAAAAGGGTTCCGTGGCCAAATAAAATTGGGAAACACTGATCTAGGTAAATCTCATAAGTGTGTATGGTGAATGCTTCCCCACTACTCTTGACATGATCCTTTCCCATCAAAGATCAACAGCTATTTGCAGATTTCTGAAGCAATTTCCAAGCACAGCTTTGGTTTAATAATTGGCTTCAGTGGTAACTGTAACGTTCACACTTGAATAATAATAGTTTCCATTAATAAACTCTTGAAATGCCTGTTTGACTAAACAAGTTTCTATACAACATGGAAAAGTTGGACCCTTTCAATATGTAAAATTCATTTTTACAGACTATCCATAAATGAAGTGAATGGGTTCTATTCTTTTAGGCCAAAATACAGTTGGCAAGTAGTGATTCATAAAGAGCCATTTCAATTCCCATAGAATAAGGCAAACATTTTAGTTTAATCAGACTTCATTTTAAAATGTTTTGAATTAGGCTTTAATAACAGTTTGTAGAAAATCCACTATGTGAAAATATGACAAATCAGACTAATTCATAATTTTAATTAATATTTAACAGAAAAGGCATAAAAAAAAATGCCCCCAAAAGTGTCTACAGGACACTTCTGAGGAAGATGAAAAACCTTACTCAGATGTTTTTGCAATGTATAAAATCAGTCAGGGGCTTCAAAAAAGTGAAGCAACCCCCCCCCCCCAAAAAAAAACCCCTAACTGATGTGGCCCCCCGATTGAGAAGGAGAAAGACATTCCCCTCGCACACCAAACCCTGGGGGGCTTGGCCTAGTAGATTTTGTGTGCTCCAGCCCCACCAACGCGGGCTTCCCAATGCTGTGGGGGGCCCTGAGCCTCGGGGGGGAGAGGTAGGGAGGTAGGGGCAGGCACAGATCCAAGCAAGCTGGCGGCTGTATCTGGCCACCAGGCCTTAGGTTCCCCACCCCCTGATTTAACATAATGAGCCCACTGGCTGTTACTGAAATAAAAATAATAAATGATTTTAAGATATAATTACAGCACAGATTTGTGCCTTTAATACACAAATATCTGCCTTATCCAACAATCTAGAATGGATGTAGGTATTTTCTCACAAGTAAAGTGTAGGTAATACTGACTTTGAACATATTAGCAATCGTGTTACTTAAATAAATAACATAGAAATTCACATATCCTCTGAGCAGTTAACTGCACTGAACTGGAAGACTAAATTCAGTTAAAGTGTAACAAAAAAAAAAAAAATGAGAGAGACTTCTGTCCTATTTTAAATGTGAATTTAATCTCAACTTTTAATTATAACTTCCCAAATATAGCCCAACATAGGTGTTCCTGTTTTTCAGGAAATTGTGCTAATCCTGATCTCTACCTAGAAGCATGTGTATATAATAAGTATGCAAGATCCCTTTATAAGGTTATAGTGCAAATCTGGTGAGAACTATTTAGTTTGTGCATTTTCCTTAGTAGATGAGAGGTAGCAAAATTCACTTTCTGACAATAATCTCCCTGAAATATGCTACATCAAGGTCTTTATCTAGCTTAATCTTTGTTAGATGTTAAAATAGCTTTGGCTTTGAGAACTGACTTTATCTTTTTGTTCCTAGTCAAATTGCAACTTCAGGCAGAAGAAAGAGGAGTGGTGTCAATCAAAGGCGTATGCGCAAATCGTTTTCTTGCAATGAAGGAAGACGGCAGATTATTGGCATTGGTAAGCAATGCTGTATTTTCGTCACTTTCATTACTTCTTCTTCATGCTTAGCAGCTGATGTTCCAGACATAGGAGTTAATCAATAACCCAGTGAAATTGAGTTGTTAATGGCCAACTTGTGCCTCCAGCAGCCCTCTTGAGTAAGAGGGCTAGGAAGTGGAAAGATGTGGAGGCATCCTTTCCCACTCCTAGGCAGCAGAGCCCCTCCATCCATAGTGGCTCTTACCTGCAGATGGTGTAAGGCCAAGAGAAAATGTAGTGAATTTGTTTAAAGGGAATCAGTCAATTTAAAGAGAATCAGTCAAATTAAAACAAAATCCACTTGCTTCCAGAATTGAAATGACTACCTTTGTTACAGTAATCTTAAATTCCACTTTAGCAATGAGAAGGGTAAAAACTGTTTTCAAATTCACTTGATTTCTGTGTTTTGTTGACAGTCTTTCACGGTTTAGTCTTTATAGTGGGTCAGTTTCTGTTCTGTGTGGCTTATCCAGACTGGAGAACTAGGAGAGAAACACTTTTGAAAATGTTTGTAAATCTACAATTAGTAAGTAGATTCAAGGAGCAGATGTGGCACTTGAATCTACTTAATTTTAAAAAATGAACTGGTTTTCAAGCTCACAGTGCTCCTATATATTAGGTAGTAGCAGCAGTACCATCCCTGTAAGTCAATATATTTGGCATAAATTATATTTTAACATCAATCCATAGATGTTTTCAATTCTGCTTCAGAACCTAGAGTGTTAGGACCATTGTTATTTTACCACACACAAATGGTTTCTATGTTCTTCTGAGGCTTTTTCAGATTAAGTGGAAACTTTTGATATTTTAACCTCTGCATTTTTTTCATATAGGGCCATTTAATCCAAACACCCAGCATTAGTGATGAGCCACCATAGTGCTGTGATGTTCCCTACTAGTTCCTAAGTAACTTTCTAGTACTTGGGTTATTTTGGAACACAGCAGTGTCAATAGTCTGTGAAATTCTCCTTAACTATAGACATACCAGATTAGTTCACTTCCAGCTGAGCCCCAATTAGTGAAGGATCCAAGTGGAGGGCTAAAAGTATTCTTTCTGTTCTTTTAATCCTCCAGGCAGCGGAGACCCAGTTCAGCCGCCGCCTCCTCCCCCTACTGCCCCATAATTTTGAGCAGTCTCTGGGAAGCTGTAGAGTCTAAAGTATGCGGGTTTGTAGCAGTCCCAAGGGACTGTGGTCTGATGGGTATATACCATCTTCTGCACCCAGCAGACCCTTCACACTAGGACAAATCCACGGTTGTCGTTTTTAAGTCAGTTTTCGTGGTCTTTTTCACTAGCTGGGCAGCAGGAAGAGAGTAGAGAGTGGGCTGAATCATTCTGGCCCTTGTAATCCTAGGAAGGTATTGCAAGGGAGGCAATACGAAGGATTGCTTTTAAGGAGTTGTCTATATGGGGAGGTTTACTAGTATGACTGTACTGGTATAATTATGCTGAGATAATTTAACTTTCTGTGTGTACATTTGTATTCTGGACAGAGTGTCTATGGGAAGAGGTATAGTAATGCTTGTATATTTTCTCAGGGCTTGTCAGAGAAGGTGAGACAAATATATTCCCTGGCCTCAGTCACATGAATTCTCAGGGTTACAAAAGGCTGTATTTTTATGACATAGCAGGGATTAATGGCTGTTAGATTTTTTCCCCCAACAAAAAACCTACTGTGATCACAGTATATCCATCAAGAAGCAGCCATAAACAACGGCTAGAGCCAACTTTTAAAATATACAAATAGACACATCTGAAGCAGTAAATCAGGATGAGACATCTCACACTAGCTATAATTTGTGAATCCAATGGCTTTCTGGTCATACAGTACTTTTGCAATACACGTGTGGCCCCTGCCAAGGAGCCTGTTTTTGGTGTTCCGGGTGTTTCCTATTGTCATTGATTAAATGGGCATGTTAATTTTGCCCCTAACTTTCTGGATGCCCTCAAGAAATAGTAACCCAATGTTGTCCTTATTTTTCCTTTTGATATCTTTTATTCTACCTGTAAAACAAATTTACAATACATAGCTTTGATGTCATTGGTAAAGCTGGCTCTCTTATTTTTCTTGAAATCTGTTTTCAACCATTTGCATTGGAATGAACCATTTGACATTCTTTTCATAGCTTTTTTTTTTTTCTTGTATTTTGGCCTACTTGTGTTTTTTGTGGTTGGTATTGCAGTTACTTTGCATTAATTAATTTTTTTTACTCAAAGTTTATTGGATGTTGGCAGTAAGGTGAACAAACTATTTTATCAGGTAACAATGTTATTAATGTGTGGTGTTCAGCAGTTCAGTACAAGAAAATGCAAGGAGTTATCCTCTGAAAGATAGTCTTTCCCATTAATTCAAATACTTAAGTCCTATTTTCCCCAAAGCAATCAGAAACATCATGTGTCTTTGGTTCTTTTATGTTCTATTTCCTATACCAATTGCAAATTTCACACATGAATACCTTATCTTCAGGTGACAGTATTCTTGCCTTGTCAAAATTGGATATCTTCTGCCCCATCCTTAAACTTCTCAATGCCCAGATAGATTACGCCTAGCATTTCCAGTGTCATACTGCATGATATTGTTACATCATCATGTCCTGTGCATAGAATCCCATCATAGGTAGCAGTTGCATCTTGATAGTTGCACTAAGATGTTATCCTTAAAGAAGTGTGTGCTTTTTCTGTTGGCCTCTCATTTAAAACTCTTTTTAAAAATCTGGCAAAGTTGGGTTATTTTGCGTTTCTCATCCGAGCCTGTTGAACACTTTTTTCCCCCTGGAAATGAATAATATTTGAGTAGTTGTGTAAATACCTCATCCTGCAGCTCCTCATTTTTTTTCTATTTATAGATGCTCTTGAAATTAGTCCATTAAGTTTTTGTTTTTAAACCTAACCAGTATTTCACTTTTAATGTGCACCCTCACAATTTCATGGTCTTTTTTCTGAAGCATAGGTACAATGTTTCCAGTAATTGTTGGAAGCAATGGGACAGAAACCTGTTTATACTGATACTGATTTCTGCCCATAAGCATTCAAGAAATAAAGAACTGAAAATAACGATTGCCAGCATTTTTTTTTTCAATCGGAGCACAGTTCTGTGGTGGCTTACTTTGTGCTTCAATCATGTATATGACTGAACTGGTATCTTGCAGAAGAAGAGCTCCCAATTACAGTAAAACTCCAATTGTCTGGCATCCAGTGGTCCGGCACTCCCAATAGTCCGGCACCAACTGGAACCCGGAAGTGCTCCGGCCAGCCGGACAATTGGAGCTGCACCACGCCGCTTCCCCAAGTCTGCTGCTGCTGCTGCTGAAACTGACGAGCAGCGGACTTAGGGAAGCAGCGCGGAGCAGAGCAGCTCGGGTGCTGCCTGGTTGGTCTCGCAGCCCCGCCCCTCACCCCCCTGCTCGGCGCCCGGCAGCACCCCAGCTGCTCTGCTCCACGCTGCTTCCCCAAGTCCGCCGCTGCTGCTGCTGAAACTGATGAGTGGCGGACTTGGGGAAGCGGCGGGGCAGAGCAGCTGGGGTGCTGCCTGGTTGGTCTCTGCTCTGCGCGATTGCGCGGGGCTTCCCCGCCTCCCTGCAAAATGACGGAGGGTTCGCCCCACGCCGCGTCGTTCCCCACTGACTCTTCCCCCTCCCGGACCCGTCACAGCCCCCCTGCCGGAGTACCTCCTGATACTCCGGCATATCCGATAATCCGGCACTCCCTGGGTCCCAAAGGTGCTGGATTATCGGAAGTCTACTGTAACATGAATTTGCAGAATCTGAAGTGTTAGGTTCTTTGATAATCTCAAAGATTTTTCAGTATGGTTGCTTCTGGGCACCTTTGTTTAATTCCCCAGAATGTCTTTCATAAGTCTTAAGTGAGGTTCTGTGTTTACCTTAAACTGCATTCTGAATGGAACATTTTATTACATTTTAAAGCAAATTTATCCCGATTGCCTTGAATTTTGAAGGCTTCCATATGTTGCAGTCTTTCCCTTAGTACAGCTGCCTTAACATTTCTTTGATCTGGTTAATCTCCTTTGGTCACAGAGTGTCTTACACAATTAATCTCATTCAGCCCAAACTGGTATTTGTCCCTTCTCAAAATCTGCTGAGGCAGTGGTCTCATTTGCTGACATAGTACAGCTCTTTTTGATCCATAAAAATCCATTACTGTGGTCAGTGTAACAAAACATAGTTATACTTTCATTAAAATCACTCAAAATAGACTCCAACTGAAAGGGATAACATCAAATTTTAGCATTTGGGATAATTCTGCTTTTATATTTCTCTGTGCTAATGGGATTGTAAACTGATTGTAGAGCACACTGGAATCTGTAAGAATGATTGGAATTGCAATTCTTGTACCAGTATTGTATCTTCTTATAATTAAGCCATTCGAGTCCATCCATCACTTCAAATTCTTTTGAGTATATTTAGCATTCTGTAGAGTAGTTATACACTTTTTTGGCATCAGTGTATACATAGATTTTTCTTTAATCCATGTACAAACTGAACTTCCTTTTCCAGAATTTCATGCTTTTATGGATTTCATGCTTTTATGGATTTTATGGTGTCTGTCCTTACACTAGTTAGGATGATTTAGCCGTTTCATGTGAGCATGATATAGCCATATTTACTCTTCTTTCACCCACTCTACAAAACAAGTGTTGGCTTTTATTTAACATCTGGTGGTCAGTAATCATTTTTCTTGTCTGCTGTGATTACATTGATAAGACCGAGTATCTTTTTTGATAGAACCTCTTTGTAGAATGCATTAGGAAACTCAGTCAAAATCTCAGTTTCTGAAATAACTTAATTCAGTTTTTTTATTTGCTCCAGGTGGGTGTTCATATCTTGTCTTTGTATTTTTTCGCCATTTATGTTGGGTAACTTCTTATACATGCAATAAGCCATTTTGTAAAACACTGCACCTCTTGTACTGAATTTCTGAATTGTGCAGTGATTTGGTCTTTATAATTTGGGGTTTGAAGTTTTATGTACATGTACTTGTGTTTTCTTTAACCGATACATTTGGCAAAACATCATTTTCACTAGCTCTGTCAATTCTAGAAGTGATTAGTTATCAGAAGAGATGGTCCAAAAATATTTGGAACCATTTTTTCCTCAGAAAATGCTGTTTTGACAATTAATTTAACATCTGAGAAATTATCAAAATAAATATTTCGCCCTTATTTGAATTGCACTCATTTCAACTTTGGTATTGTAATACCTAACTAATAGCCTAGACACTGAACTTAATCAAAAATAAACATTTTTGTTTTCCTCCTGATTTGGGACAAGGTGAAACTTCAAAATCTCAATTTACTATGCTATAGGAGGTTGTTTTTTTTGTGTGTGGATCAACTCTTATCAGTGTTGTTACAAAAAAAAATTGTCTAATTAGACATCGGTCAACTGGGCATAATTGTGTGACTTAGCTTTTGTCATGCAAATCTGGAACTTAATGGTCAGTGGTCTCACCTGGCTGTTGTCTTGTAAAGAAAATATTCCTTTTTAACCAAGTGACATTCTTGTATTGATCAAGACCAGCTTGCATTTGGAACCTAAACTTTTAGTGTATTCTGATGACAATGTCAAGCTCTCAGAGTTTGCTTCCTATAGCAGTGTGCAGGAGTTCAACCTCTCAGGTTCTTTCTAATCACACTTGCTTCCAGGAAACTAGGAAGTGCTGCAGTTGCAGACTCCATTTCTCAAGATTCGCATCCATTTCCCAAGACTCATTTTTTTAAGGGAGAAATTTTTTTTTAATTTTTTTTTTTTTTGACAAACCCCATGTAATAAGGGTATGATCCAAAAAAGTGCAGGTAAGAGACTAATTTTCATTCCCCAAGCCGTAGTCACATTTAGTCTGAACCAGAATTTTTGAAGAGAGGCTACTTCACAAATTTTGGAAGTGGTCTTGGGCTGCCCCAGAAGGGGTGGGGCCTCAGGCAGAAGGGGCGGGGCCAGGAGACTTCATGTGCTCCCCCACACAGACCTTGATTGGCCTGAGGGTGGGGGAGTGTGTGAAGTCTTTGCCCCCTCACTCCTACTCTGCTAGGGGCACATGGCGCCTAGAGAGAACCACCAGCTGGCGGTTCCCTATGGTGCCGCATGCCCCTCGTGGGGGGAGGAGATTTTGTGTGCTCCCCCATCCCCAGGTCTCAATTGTCCTGGGGCCGGGGGAGCAGCAGGGTGGCCATGGGCCGAATCAACTAGCTTGGCGAGCCGGATCCGGCCCACAGACGCTATCTTGCCCACTCCTGGTCTTAACCATGACCTGTTACCACATGACTGGGTCAGTACCCTTTGACTCCAATAGCTACTGTCTCAGGTTAATCTTCCAATTTTAGCCATTTTATAGTCTAATGTACATCACATGGAACTTCAGTTTCTAACACAACTTTTAACTTTCAGTGTCAATGGTCTAGGATTTTAGATTTGTTCAGACTGAATTTGTTTAAGATGGGTGCAGTTTTCTGAGTGAATAAGGGGTGGCTGGCACTGCAGTCTACGGTGGAAAAATTTTGACTGGATATTGCTCCTGCCTTCAGTCAGTTCTTCTGTAATGGATAAGTCATGACTATTTCTGTAGAAACTATGATTTGGCCATTGTGGGGGGTGGTGTTAATGTTGCCTGTTCCCTGTTTTTATTCAGTGGTTCAGACTTCTTATGGCTTGGGAACTGTTTGGTAGTAGAAAAGACATTTACTCACAGATGACCAGATTCTACAATCCTTATTCAGGCTGAGTGGCATTCACATGAGTAGTTCTATCAAATTCAGTGGAATTACTCAGGTGAATGAGTACCACGTAACGCTGGGTTTGCAGAATGAGGCTCAGCCTCACTGTTATTTTCACTGTTCTTTTATAGTGGGACTGTATAGCTTAAGTATTAGAAATGGACAATAAAGTCTTTTCCCTTTAGATCACCATGTTGTATCTAGCCCAGGTCTGTGTTACAAAAAATACACTGCCATCTAATGGTTGTACAGTGGCTTGTGAAATTAGTCGGTGGTCAATCCCATTCTTATTGGACAGGTGTCCACATCCTACATTTCACTCAGAAGAAAGGATGAGTGAATAGGTCATGTTGAGAAGTCTCAGAGAGTAGCCATGTTAGTCTGTAACTTAAAAAAAAACCTTAAAAAAGAGTGGTCCTGTAGCACCTTAGAGACTAACAAAATATATATAGTATCATCCGCATTTGTGGGCACAACTCATTTCAGATGAGGGGAGCAATAGGTACACAGAGGAGGACAGAAACCCCAAACATTTACAGCAGAAAAAGAGGAGAGAGAAGAAAGAGGGGGAAAAAAGCTGTCAGTAATGCCCTTGTAACAGGAGGCTAATAGAGTGCATTGTCCTCTTTTCCCTTGAAGTGGTCCCTGCAGGTCAGAGTAGAGCTACATATGTAGGACAAAAGCTTCAGAGGGGTAGCCGAGTTAATCTGTAACAGTAAAAACTTAAACAACAAATAGTCTAGTAGACCTTAAAGACTAAATAATTACAAGAGGCTGATAAGAACCATTAGTTTGCACTTGGAAAGGAAGATGACCAAGTAGGACAGTATCCATAGAAAAGCTTACACAGCTGCTATCTTTTGTGAAAACAGCAGACTTGAGTTTCTAGAGCTGTCAGTCTGACTAGGGATGTAAGCAACTAGTCGACTATCCGATAAGCAGAAGCCCTGCAGGAAGCACGGGGCCAACTGAGGACTCCCCGCTGGCCCTGCACTCCCTGTGGGGTTTCCTTTTGAAATGTACAAGAGCCCCGCTGGGCTGATCCCATGCTCCCTGCTGATCCCATGCTCCCTGCCAGGCTTCCTTTTGAAATGTACAAGAGCCCCAATGGGATTCTTGTACATTTCAAAGGCTGAGGTGCAGCAGGGAGTGCTGGGCCAGTGCGGGAGTCCCCGCTGGCCTTGCGCTCCCTGCGAGGCTTCTGCTTTTGAACTGTTAATTAATCTAAATTTAACATCCCTAAGTCTGGAACCCTTTACAGTTAAGAACTTGTCTATATGACTTAGTGCATGGCAGGGTAGAGCACTGTAGATCTAATCCCTGGTTTGATGTGCACTGACTATATAGACAAACCCTAAATATTCTTAAATAATTTTTGGTCTTATCTTGTGTCTTGAAGTCTCTTTTGGAGTTTTATCTATTTACCCTGAAAAATATCAGGAGTGGCAAATCTGGTTTTGGTGGGAGAACTCATTGAAAGTCCCAGATGCGAATTGCGAGCTTCTATTAGCTGTTAAATGAGGCAACAGGGGTTGATGGTTTTTAAGAGAATTTTTCCCCTGTGCATTTCTAAGACCTTTATAAACAACGAGTAGTCCTGTGGCATCTTTATAAACTAACATAAGTATGTATAGTATCATGACCTTTTTTGGGCAAAACCCACTTCTTTGGATGAGTTGGAAGCTGGAGCCTAAGACCTTTATAGTTAAACTGGATGTTAATACAAGTTTTAAGCTGTCTGAGTGAAAAGCACTTCCCTTTTCGATTAAGTTTCACCTGCATGATATCTCCTGTTATAATGTTATCAGTTTGCAAGTCATATATAGTTTTACAGGGTAGACAAGACCAGAATTCCTAATGTTGAAAACTTAGAAGTCTGGAAGAAAAATAATTCAGACCATCATAAAGAAGAAAAAGCACACACCCATTTTTCCTCTTTATAGGTGACTTTTACATGTATAATATGAACACAGGCTTATTCTCTAAATTGGAAGGGCGGTAATTTTAATGTTGCCAGCTCCGTTAATATTGCTTACTCCACTCAGGGATGAAAAAAGTGAGACTCCAAGTGGTTGTTCTAACTACAGTTCCTTTCTAGTTCTCACGTTGATTCTTCAGTAAACTCCGTTTTTAGTCAGAATATTAAACCACCCAGCCTGTTTGTAAGGCTAGCAAACAAAGTGGGTTGTGCCCATGAAGGTTCGTGATACCATCTCCATTTTTTGTTAGTCTCTAAGGTGCTGCAGGACTATTCACTGTTTTTTCAGTTACAGACTAACACAGCTACCCCTCTACATCCTTGATTTTACTCTTTTATATAACTTCCAAAGCGCAGTGTTGTCTGGCCATTGCTTTGATAGGAGACTGACATGGAATTGATATTTTAAGAGAAGTTTTGCAATCAATGCCTCAACATGATGTGAATGGAAATGGTGCTGCTGGAGGTGTCAGCTTTTTAGATAATCTGCAAAACCAAGGTCCTGACCACCTGAAGTCATTTAGAGTATGTCTACACTGAAATTAGACACCCACATCTGGCTCATGCCAGCTGACTTGGGCTAAGGCACTGTTTAATTGAGTATGGATATGCAGGCTTGGACTGGAGCCTCCCAACTCACAGGGCCCTAGAGTCTGAATGTCTACACCACAGTTAAATAGCCTCTTAGCCCAAGCCCCAAGAGCTTCAGTCAGCTGGTCTAGGCCAGTTATAAGTGTTTAATTGCAACATAGACATAACCTTAGCGATTCCTTTGTATTTTCTTGCAAAAGCCTTAGTTGAATGTCCAGTTTGGCTATATTGAATCTACATAAATTCTGATTCCAGCCTGAACTGAATTCGGTGGTTTTTAGCCTCCTTGCCTTGTGCAGTTCTGCTGTGTCCTTTTACAGCCCTAGAGTTGGCTGCATTTCAGTGGTGGCTGAGATGATTAATGCACGTTTGCACACAAATGAAGCGCTTTGAGATTTTCTATGGTGAAAGGTGCTTGGTGAATGTTAGACTGTGATTTTGCAATCTTTTCTCTTTTGGGGCTAGGTCCCAAAGCATCATGCAAGTATTGATTTTACTATTTCAAATGTTTTGAATGTTAATGATTTAGAGGTACATGAGAAGTCCAGCACATGGACTCTATTCAAAATTCTTCAGAAATCAAGAGTAGTATGCAGAAATGGCTGCAAATATCTATATTCTACTGCCAAAACCTATATTTAGAGCCTGAAGTTTGGTTAAGCTTTTAATACACAGCAGACTGCTTATTCCATACTGTAGTTGTGCATTTAGTTGCTCATAGCAACAGAAACCTGACGCAAATGTTGGGATTCAAGATTTTCCCATGTATGTTCACATGCGTACTATTTCAAGCCTGATGGGTTTCAGGTTTGGGTTTACTTATACTTCTATGCTTCAGTTTTTAAGTAATGGTCCTAAAGCAGTTCTGTGAGTAACCAACTTGGCAGATGGACTCTCGGTTAGGGGTATCTTTTGGATTGTCCATTTTTTATTCCATTCCAAGATTTCAGATATTTTTTTATTTTAATGATTAGTTTATACTGTCCTTTGAAGGACTTTTGTCAGATGGTAAATGTGTGACACTGTGATACAGACGAGATATGAAAGGATGGTAGCGCTTTCTCTTAGTTAATACTGTTCTTTCCTTTGAAATTCTCCCTCCCCTTTAAGGAGACAATCCTGCAATCAAATGAACCCTAGCACAATGGGCTTTTGCCTTTGTACAAGAGTCAGTGTTAGTTGGGCCTAAAAGGTTAACTGAGTGGCACAGTGTGGCTGCAGTATTGCTAACTAGAGAAGGAGAGATGAGTGCTTCCCAATAACAAGCGCTCTTGCTACATTCATCTGTAGAAGTGGGTTGTGCCCATGAAAGCTCATGCATGATACTATCTACATTTTTTGTTAGTCTCTAAGGTGCTGCTGGACCATTTGTTGTTTTTTAAGTTTTCCCAATAACACAGTATTTGAGTTTGTTGATGTGTGTGTTTCCCTTGTTTTTGTTTCCTCTCCCTTTCTTTGTTGAAGTGGAGGAAAAGGGGTGTATTTCCTCTCTGGTGAAATACAGAGGGAAAAGAAATCTACCAGTTCTCCCCTCACTACTATCAGCCATTAAAACCTGCCTAGTCCAGCAGTGGCTAATGTAGACGTCTCAGTGCAACAGTTCCAAAGATGTAGAATCTAAGGGTTAATTTTGATGCCTTCAATCATGTACTCAACTAGACTCCTTTATAACAGTGGGGTTACCTGTAGAGTATGGTACTATTTAGCACAAGTGATGGTGTCAGACTCTGGTCCGGAGGGAGCAGGGGTTTCTGCTATATGTAAAACTGTTCAGCAGAAGAGAAATGGGAGTCGATTAGCTGGTATAGGAGTTCAGAGATTGTTTTTTCTTCTGGACTTTGGAGAAGAAGATTGGAGCAATTAAAAATTCCAGATGCTAGAGAGATAAATATGGAAGTGGGGAAATACTTGGCATCAGAAAATCACTACAAATCACCCTTTGTACTGCAGGGATGGCGTGCGTCTTGGTGACACAGGAAACCCTTGCTTTCCTGGAAACGTGAGTCATGGAATCTTTAGCTGCATTTGTTAAACTTTGTCAAGTGAAAGATAAAAACTTATTGATTCTAAAGAGCTTGCAGGATTTTTTTCAAAGTAATTAAGAGTAATATCTCTCAACAATAAGTAGCAAACTCTAAAGGCTCTTATAAAGAAAAACACACTTCAAGTTGCACTTGGCTTCAATTTGGTGAGCATTGTTCAACAGGTTTAGGAAGGAGTAAAAGACTTCTGCTGTGCTGCTTTCCAGTGAAATAATTTGATTTGCATATATACAGTAGCACCTCAGAGTTACGAACACCAGAGTTATGAACTGACTAGTCAACCACATACCTCATCTGGAACCGGAAGTATGCAGTCAAGCAGCAGCAGAGACCAAAAAAGCAAATACGGTACAGTTCTGTGTTAAATGTAAACTACTAAATAAATAAAGGGAAAGTTTAAAAAAAAAAGATTGGACAAGGTAAGGGAACCGTTTGTGTGATTTTTTTCATTTAAATTAAGATAGTTAAAAGCAGCATTTTTCTTCTGTATAATAAAGTATTAAACCAATGTTCAGTTGTAAACTTGTGAAAGCACAATTGTAATCTTTTGTTCAGTTATGCACAGCCTCCATTCCCAGGGTGTTTGTGTAACTCTGAGGTTCTACTGTACATTGTTGTTTCCCTTCACCAGTGTTGGTTTGTGTCTCCTTAAAGAGGGTACCATTCTTCTCAAGCGCTTGGAATATGTTTAGCACATAATAAGCAGTACTATAGATAAATGATACCAATACTTGATAAAGCTCTGTGTTTGTGTGGGATGTAATGGAGACCGAATGGGGAAATGGGTTCTTGGGAACACGGCGGGTTAGGATTCCATGGGCATTAATGGGAAGAAAGGACAAAATGAGTGAGGCTTTTGGCTGTCCAAAGTTCGCTCATTTAATTGAAAAGTATCAATGGAAAGGTATTAAAGTGTGTATACTTCAGCATCCTAAGTATTTCACTGATGGTTGACAAGTATGAGCTATGGTACCTGATTCTCTATTCCTGTCCTTGAGGCCAGAATAAAAGAGCAGTGTTGAAGGAAGGTGCTTAAACCTACAGCTAGTTGCCTCATCTTGGGATCTGTGAGGTTGGGGCGGGGGAGGGGGGGAAGAGGGAGGCAGAATAATGCATGTAGCACTATTTGTTCCTCTAGGCCTGATTCTGTAAAGTACTTAAACATGTGAATAACCCCATTCCTATTAAGGAAAAGCACATAAGAATGCTACTCTTTAAAGTCAATTGGACTGTGCATGCAGTTTCAGCAAAATCTATACTTAAAATATGTCAGGGTCCCTAACATCTTTTTTTCTTTCCCTTTCAGAAATTTGCAACTGAGGAATGTTTCTTTTTTGAGCGCTTGGAATCAAACAACTACAACACTTACCGGTCACGGAAGTATTCTGATTGGTATGTGGCACTGAAAAGAACTGGACAGTACAAACCCGGACCAAAAACTGGACCAGGACAGAAAGCTATTCTTTTTCTTCCAATGTCCGCCAAAAGCTGATTTCAGAGGTGGATTCTAAAAATCTATGCCACAACATAGTAACTGGTAGTTTCCGCCGTTACTTCCAAAAGTAGTAAACTATGATTTTTGCAGATGTCAGATTACTAAATAAGTTTGAATAATATAACCTTAATGTTACTGTAAGTTTTGAAACAATTGTGCCAGTGTGCAGAGGAAAGCACTAGGAAAACATACAGAAATTAAAAAAAAATCAGTGTTCCATCTATTTTCCTCTCGTTAGAGCTACTATATTAGCCTTATGTTAGCTTTACATTGTAAAGAAAATGTAAAGATGTGCACACATTTACAAGAATATTTACCTTTTAAAAGAAATATATCTCTATATATCTTACTAGAAAATATAAAAGTAAACATTGAATTTTAGCAAGCACAAAGTTCAGGAATATTTTTAATCTGGTACAAGTAAGTCCAAAATTTAAACATATCCATTCTAAATTATTCATTTAGTAAAATGTGAAGCTTATTACAATTCTGTTGTGATTTTGTAAGTATCTGGAAGTTCCCTGTGGTACAGCTTATAAAATAAGCCTGTGTAAACAGCTGGAAATTCTCTCATGGTTATATCAATTTTATCAAACCCTTCTCTGTATCCATAAAGGAGCAGTTTAGCTACACTGCTGGTAATGGGAGTAGCCTCTCTGGTCTTGGCAAGTTCCTCAAGATCCATCCATTCGCACCTCAGGCACTCTTGCTGGCAGAAGCTGATGTTGAATGAGGAAGGCTGCAGGCGACAGATGATATACATATCTGATATCCCAAAGGCTCCGGGGTGCCTGTGTTGCTGCCTTATGCTTAAGAGGGACTTGAATTCTGACTTAATGCCAGTCTCTTCAAAAACCTCTCGAACTGCTGTGTCTCCTAGTTGGAGAGAAAAATTCCTACAGTACATGTAAGAGGAGACTACATTTTAAGAACTGTTCATTGTGAAAGATTTCCCATTCCTAAAGCATTGCTGATGGTAACACCTTTGTGAAACTATAAAAGCTATAAACTCTAACACTACAGTAAGTTCGGTTTTTGGCCCATGGAACAAAACTAATTACAATGGACTATTTTGCTTTCCTTGTGGATAACCTACAAAATGATGAATGTTCCTTAAATACTGTACAAGTACAGTTGTAGCTCTGAAACCGATGCACCAAGGCAGTATACCTAGCTCTTATCTAAAGATATTTGATAAATATTTTCATTTTTCTTTGACCCTAATAATACATTTTAGGTTTATTTTCAAAGGCTGATCTTGATGTTGCATCTGAGCAGTTCCAACTGTATCTGATTGTGAGAGCAAATAAACTAGTTTAGTGGCATAAGTACACCATTCATCTTACACAGTGTGAAAACTGTGACCCTACAAAATGTGGGAGCACCTCAGCCCTTTTACAAATGTATTCTTAAATGTCTATAATGACACTTCAGTTATTTTTTTGCCAACATACCATGAAATCTATTGATGCAGAGGGAATTCCTATAGATAAGTCCTATTAAATTTGCTTATGTAAATCTTCTGTATACTGACCAAGAGAAGATTGAAACCATTTTACATATCTTCTAGTAAAAATCTGTAGGAGTTTGAGGGGAAAAGAAACAGTAACTTAGGCCCAGTCCAGGAATGTCCTTGAGCACATGCATAGTTCTGTGTGTGCTTAAAGGTAGGCACATTTTTAAGGAGTTTGCTGAGTCAGGGCCCAAAAACCAGGTTGGCAGGTTAACTGATTCACGCTCCATATTTAGACCCAGTCCCTGCACTAACCAAAAGCTAGAATTAACTCTGAATGGCAATGAAAATCAAATATCCAAAGAGGGCTTTAATTTCCTTATCTGCCAAAAGTTAACTGTTCATAGGTCATGAAAAAGTTCACAAACTATGGGAGTGACTAGGTTTTGTGTTTGAGGTGCTTAAATGCACATGGCTATTTTGCAAAGCTATTTGCTGCAGTTAATTAGTAATCAGAATGTTAGTTTATATTTAACAGAAAATTACATTAATTTTAAATAACCTTTTCATGATTCTTCCTCACCTGCAAACCATCTTGAAGTCAGAAGTATACAAGATATAAATTCTGGATTTTTTAAATAACACTGAAAATAATTTCAGGACATACAGTAACAAACAATAGGAAAAATCTAATAGCCTTTCCTGCAGATATCCCAGAACCTGCAAACAGTTTTGTGTGTGCTTAAAGCTAAGTGAATGAATAACTGCACTGCCTTTCCTGAACTAGTTGCATGTGTTAAGTTTGACATACGAGCAGGTGTCTGCGGGATTGGGGAGACATTACTATACAAATGTCTGCAGAGCATTTTATTACAATATGAATTACAAAGCTACTCTAAGTCTCTATGTGAGTACTGGGAGAGAGGAGGGGTGTGGAAGCACTTCAGCTCCAGGTCTCTAACACAGTGGTAAAGATTTTACTGACAGGTGTGGATCAATTACTACTTCTGTCTCCTCTGGGCTGGAATCCCTGGAAGTCCTAATTTGAAGGGGATGGGAGGGAGCGGGGGAGTTCAAGTCTTCATTGGTGAACAGAAGAGGAAGTTAAGCAACTTCCTACATAAATACACTGTGAGGCCTCTGTGGACATAAAGGGGGGGAAGGATGGAAATCAGGGATACTGAGGGGAGATCATGCTAAAAGTAAGGCAATCATTAGACCAGAGATTTTAGTTGAGATTTGAGCTTTGGTTCAAGATAGTGTCTTGGTGTAGTTATCTTATTTTTAAATATTTTAAAATACTTTGACAAGTTAAAATAGAAGGAATATTTAGGGCTTGAGTTTCCAAAATCAGCAAGCCCCAAAATGCATTCAAATGTAGTACTTAATTGGTTCCCATAACGACTGCAGCTGCTCGTGCAAACTGGTACATGTGGCTATACATTAATCTCCAAGCATGGTAACTGCACTCCAGTTTTTTCAAAATTAAGCCTTTAAATGTTTGAGGCTTAATGTAAATGAAGGAAAAATAAAGTTCTATTCTATTATATTTCATGCTTAATTAATTTATATCTTAAAATATAGTAACTATTTGCTACATTGCATATTAATATTTTAATGTTGGTATGAGGGAAACTTTAAAGAAAAAATATATATATATTTCCAGTTCTTTTTAAGTCATTTGCTGTCACCCCTAGCATCTACAGCTTCATCTATTTTCTGAGCTGTGTCCCTGGCACTCCTGTGTTCAGCACTCCAATGATGGAGCCATGGTCCTTGCTGGGCATTCTTTGCCCTTTAATAATGGAAAGTTCCTCCAAAGTCCCCTTCCATCTCGGACCGTTCCCTTTCCATCCTTGTCTAACCAGACTCCAATTCTGGTACAGGCAAAGCATACAATATGTGACTGTGGCATTATGTATGCATCTGCAAACATAAATATTTGATATGTAAACTCATGTTTCACAAAATATACATGCAACATCAACTGAAGCTCAATTCTGTAATAAGTATGTGAAGGAACAGAATTGGTACAGGTTGAACCTCTAGTTAGGCTCCCACCCGTGGGACCTAACCAGTTCTGAACCAGAGTTTTTCAGACCATGAGAGGTCAGTATTGTGTAGCAGCATTACCAACTTTTCCATTGCTGCTTGGGCATTAGAGGACATGAAGGGTATGTCTACGCAAGGAAATTATTTAGAAATAACTTATTTAGAAATAACTATTTTGAAATAGGGTGTCCACACTACAGGGAAGCCTTGAAATTAGTTTGAGGCAGGCTCCCTTAATGTGGAGAGCTACCGTGACTTAAAGCTCCAGGAAGCACTGGGGAGTAATTACTCTGAATGACTCTGGGGAGTAGTTATTTCAAAATAGCAGCAGTGGAGCGTCCACACTACCACTATTTCGATTATTTTGAAATAAGTGTTATTCCTTGTGGAAAGCAGGAGTTTTTATTTCGAAATGACCAGCCCCTTATTTGGAAATAATGGGCTTGGTAGTGTGGACGCTCCGCTTATTTCAAAATAAGAGGAGTTATTTTGTAATAACTCCCTAGTGTAGACCAGGGCATAGGGGTAAATTAGAGCTAAATAACAGCACAGAATACCGAGAGCTAGGAATGGTGGCTGTAAACAAATTTTATGGGAGCGCAGGAAACTTGGGGCCACACCCATGAAAAGTGGACACCTGGCTAACTGAAACATTCCAGACCACATGTTTCTGGACCAGAGTTCTGGACTAGAGGTTTAACCTGCATATGAAATTGCATATGATGACTGGAGGGCTAGAGCCACAGAGAGGACTTAATCATTGCAATGCCTACATCTAACATTTAGATGCCTTGTGAAATCCCAGGCCCAAGTCAGGTGCCTTGTATCCCTATACAAGGCATGAGGAGAGTTATCCACCTAAGAATGGGACCCAATAAAGCCAGCAAGATGAGTGGATAGCTCCCTAAGGTTGCTAGTAAGAAATGCCAAAAGTCCTACTCCTCAATTGAGTCCTTAAGTCCAGGCCAGAGGGAGAAGACTCTTCTGCTCTGGATTCACAACTTTGAATTCTCTACTGGAATTACAGATCTAGGTCCTTTGAAACAAAATATCTATAATGAGAAGAAAGATGGTGGTGCCACCTTCTACCTCCTTATAACTTCATGCAGCTGCGTGCATGTCAAGTGGCAGAAATTTAGCTGCCTGGGCACCTTAGGTGCCAATGAGGTTTGCCAACTGAGCAAGGATTTTGAGGATTTAAAATTTCTCTTTTGTGGATCTAGCCCAAAGTTGAGATGTATAGCTGGAAACTACTGTCCTGTCCACAGCGAGCATGACTCAGTGGACTTTAATGGAGTTATGACCGCTTACATTGCTGATGTATTTGAAACATACTTACCAATGTCTTCTCCTGGGTCTGACAGGCCTCCTGGAAACTTCCATGCATTCATAGTCTATAATGGAGGAGAAAAATATATAGCAAGGCACACACTCTGTTTTGTTCTCCCTAATCCAAATAAATAAATAAATTAAATAAAAAAGATTCCGCTAGAATTACCAATCAACTGTATAAGCAGGATAACTTTTAGGTGGTGACATGTTAATTACTTCTATAATTATCAATAAAGATTTAAATAGAACTTCAGTTTTTGCTAATGTGATCAGACATCTACCTGTCTATAAGAAATATTGGAAGAAAACATCTACTGATTGAAAGTATAAACTGTCTAACAGTCATTAGACAAAGTTGCTGCTAGTTAAAAGTAGTAGTTGTACATGAAAGAAGCTGCTATATAGACTGTATAATCTTGTATTTAATCACTAATGTATTCTACTTCTGTGTTTTTTGGCTTTTTAAAAATAACTGTACATATTTAATCTTCAAATAGATATTATGATTGTAGTACTGTTCTATACTGCACTGGCTTTAACGTGATTTAGTGTCTGTAATAACCATGTAGTATAACTTGTCATTTTGTTTTCATGAAGTAGAAAAATAAAATCAAAACTCTTTGTGTGACTCCATACAAAATCTTCATTGAGGTTCAGCAGTATCAATTTGAATAATTAAAACAGCATTTGAATTGCAGCCTTAGCATTGTAACTGCAGTTGGTAAACACGGCTAGGATCTTGCAGCCATTGGATTAGACTGGGGTGGGAAAGAGAGCCCCCCAGGGCCAGATGCAGCCTGCCAATCTGGTACAGCCGGCCGCCCTGCCACTCCCCTGCCCCAAGGCCAATTGAGACCTGGAGCATCCAAAATCTCCTCCCCCAACGGAGGTGCGTGGCACCAGAGGGAACCACTGTCTGTTTTAAAACAGCTGGTAATTGTCTGTAGGCGCCAGGGGTGGTGGTGGGGACACTAGAAAAAAATAATGAAAATTATTCTGGGGGAAACGAGTAGTAGTTGTTTTTATTGCCCACTGTATACTTAGTTCCCATTGTTTCTCACTGGGCTTTCATGAAGGGCTTGGACAAAAGATTAGAACAATAACAACTGCCGCTAGACAATGCATATGTGTTCACTGGCATTCAGATTTTGTTTTCAGTGCCTGGAGACCTTTTTCTGTGTAATTGTCCTCATTCATGACACCACACAAAGAGCTATTAAAATACTGCTTGCTGCCATCTCAAAAGTATACATCATCATGCAAACGTGCTTGGGTGATTTTTCAAACTTTCAAAATATGTTACGTAAACAGATTACAATCTTTGGGAAAATGTCATTTTTGGGGAATGGGAGGTGACAGAAAACAACAAGAACTTAAGCATGGTCACAGTGGATCGGTGTTCTTGTATCCTGTCTTCTTACGGTGTTTGGTGACAGATGGTCGATAGGAAATGAACAAAAAGATAATAATTAAGTGATTTTTTTTTTTTTTTGGTAACCTAGTCCCAAATTTCTGGCAATCTGAGGTTCAGACATACCCAGAGCATAGGGATGTGTCCCTGATCATCTTGGCTCATAGCCATTGTTGGACCTGTCCTCCATGAACTTGTCTAATTTCTTTTTTGAACTCTTATTATTTAAGGATGTCAGCATGTAGACAACCACACAATTAACCAATAAGTCTGGATTTATTGGTTAATCCTGTTGACTCCATGCATTCCCCCCCATCCCCTTGTTGCCTCTGTATCAGAGATGACAGTGCAGAGGCAGCAGCATTGGGTGGCAGGGGGCTCCACAGGAGTGGGGCTGTGAGAGCACTAGCTGCCAGCCCCGTCCCTGGGGACTATAGAATAGTCGTGTAACCACTAAAATTTGATGTGGTTACATGACTATTCAATTACACACTATTTAACATCGCTACTGTTATTCCTTTTGGCCCAGCAACAAGTTTCACAGGTTAACTATGCACTGTGTGAAGAAGTACTTCCTTATGTTTGTTTTTAAGGTAGATGCCTATTGATTTCATTAGGTGACCCCTGAATTTGTGTTATGCAAGGGGGTAAATAACACTTCTTTCTCCCCTACAAACTATTCATGATTTTATAGATGCCTATCATATCCCCTCTTAGTAGTCTCTAATCTAAGCGTAACAGTCCCCACTTTTTAATTTCTCCTCCCACAGAAGCTGTTCCATGCCCTTAATTATCTTTTTTTTACCTTTTCGCCATACTTTTTCCAATTCTGATTTCCCCATCTCAAAGAAGATTAGAACTCAAATTAGAACTGAGCAAAGTATTCAAGGTGAATGCACATCATGCGTTTATATAGTGGCATATTTTCTGCCTTATTGTATAACTCTTTCCTCATGGTTCCTAAGATTGTTAGCTTTTTTGACTGCAGATGCACACTGAACAGATATGTTCAGAGATCTTTGACTCCAAGCTCTTTTGAGTTGTAACCATTAATTGACTGTCATAACCAAAATAGTCTCCCAGAAAAGGGTAGTTTTGCTAACTGTGCTTGTGTACCTAGAATTTGTGGAATGTGCCAATTGAACCATAGCAGTGCTTTGATTGGATACAGAGGGAGCGTATGGCTCTCACAATCAATGTGGTGTGCAATCAGCATGCACCTCGCTTCATGTGCCCTTGCTTTACATGTGTGTCAGTCTAGCAAAACCAGTAGCAAAAAAATACACAGATGGTGGTTAATCATCAACAAAATGTCTTGTGGGCCACACATAGAATCCCAATGGGCCGCAGGTTGCCCACCACTGATTTAGACCCTATCATGCCTAGTTTGGATTATGCTTTCCAATATGCATTATTTGGCATTTATCAACACTAAATTTCATCAGCCATATTGTTGTCTGTTTGAGATTCCTTTGTAATTCTTCACAGCCAGCCTTGGACTTAACTATCCTGAGTAAAAGCTTCAGAGGGGTAGCCGAGTTAGTCTGTAATAGGAAAAACTTAAAAAACAACAAATAGTCTAGTAGCACCTCAAAGACTAACAAAACATGTAGGTTGTAGCTTGGGTTGTGCCCACGAAAGCTCATGATACCATCTACATGTTTTGTTAGTCTTTAAGGTGCTACTAGACCAGTGGTCACCAACCCGTAGATGGGGATCTACTGGTAGATCTTGGAGCCTCTGACAGGTGATCCTGACTGGTTTGGCCAAGAGGCTGTCAAGTGCCAGTGCTTCAGCTGCTCCTCCCCCCACTGCTCCTTATCTCCTGCCCTTTGCCTTGGAGTTGCCTCTCCCCCTGGGCAGCCTCCTGCTTTCTGTGCAGGGCAGGGGAGGGAGAGGACAGTGCTGATGTCAAGGTGCCCCCTCCCATTCTGTATCCTTTCAAAGCAGAGAGGGGGCACAACAGGACTTGGGATGGAGTTTGCTGGCTACTTTAGGGAGTGGGCCAGGGCAGGGGTGAGCCTGCCTTAGCCCCACTGCACCACCACTCAGGAGCCATCTGAGGTAAGCAGTGCCCTGCTGGAGCCCACATCCTGAACTCCTACCCTAGTCATGAACTCCCTTCTGCACCGCAAGCTCCTGCCGCAGTCCCCCTGCATCCAAACGTAGTCCCAGAGCCTGCACCTAGAACCCCCTCCTACATCCCAACTGCCTGCCCTGAGAGCAGCTCAAAGCCCCTCTCACATTCCCAATCCTTTAACCCAAGACCAGAGCCTGTGCCCCAGCCTGATGAAAGTAAGTGAGGATGGGCAAGAGAGGGAGGACTAAGTGAGCAGGGGCAGGGCCTCACAGAAGGGGAGGGACGGAGGCAGGGCAAGGGTATTTATATTTCAGGTAGATCTTGGATTGCACTTAAATTCAGAAAGTGATCTCATGCTTAAAAAGGTTGGAGACCACTGTACTAGACTATATCTTGAGTAACTGTGTATTTGCCACCTCCCTGTTTACCCCCTTTTACAGATAATTTATAAATATGTTGAACAGCACAAGTCCCCGTACAAATCCTTAGGGGGACCACACTACCTACCTCTCCACTGTGGAAACTAACTAACCAGTCCTTCCCTTTGTTTCCTAGTTTTTAACCTTACTTTGCTTAACAGCCTTTGTGGCAAGTCCAAGACAGCAACTAGATCATTCTTGTAAGCATGCAGAGAATTCCTGTAAATTGGTGAAGCATGAGTTCACTTTGCAAAAAGCCAGGTTGTCTACTTGACATAAGGGAATAATTTATTGGACCCAACTTAGTTTAGTTTAGATTGTTTAATGTCCATTGTCAAACTTCAGCTCTGGTATTTAGCATTATGTTCCTAGTTTAAAAAAAACTGTTCCTCCTCAATCTTCTTTTTTTTCTTTTTCTTCCTCACTGACTGCATATCATGTCAGTCTTAGTCTTATTCTGGCACAGTGTGGGGCGCACTTGGGCCTGGATTCTGCCAATTCTACTCTGCGTCACTTGAGAGAGGTGTTGTAGAGAGAGAGAAAATTTACCTCTTTCTCCTAAACATTCTACCTTTTTAGCATCCATTTCCTTTTCTTGGCCAAGGTACAGATGAAAATCAACTTTTTGGTCCCAAGATCAGATACCATTTGCAGCAATTGTGTTGTGCAACCTCTGAGTGGAAGATTACCTCATGTTTTTGTACTGAAGACTGACTGAGCAAGAAGCCAAACCTTCAAATGTACAACTTCTTTGAGAACTTTAAAGGGAAACAATTTCTTTCTCCATTACAAATATAAAGAAGGTGTATTTCTTGTTCTCTTTTGGGATGTGTGTCTGTTTTGTGACCTGATTATTTCTTGAGCGTTCTTAACATTTTAAGCAGGTTATTCTTGTTACTCACTCACTCCAAGGATTAGGAAAATATTATTTCTAAACTGTGATAGCATCCGTATTTTCTACACTTAGGCCGGAAACAGACTGTATGCCAAATGTATGCATTAACTGGCAGCTACTCAAAATGAGCTTGGAGGCTTCACTACACAGAAGTCCTTATGGTTTTGCTCTATGGCTAATAAAAATACAAAGTTAATACTTTACTTCCTGGAGAGGGGTGCCTCTCTTCCCTTAACTCTTGCATTACCAATTCAACATATTGTATAATTGTGTCGGCCTATGAATATACCTTTTCATTTAAGTACATTAGCGTTGCTGAATCTAGCTGTGAACTGCAGTAAAGTTTAGATTGGTTACTGAGAACAAATCTGTTGCTAGCCACATTTCCCCTATGATGAAATAATTAGTAGGATGCTGGCTTAAATCTAATTACAGAAAATGGAAGTTGCCACCTGATGTTGCCACTTGCAGAAAATGTTGGATTGCTCCCACCTAAATTACAGGTAGCCTTTGCTGTTGTGGTGGATTTGATTTAAATTTCCAAAAGATTATTCAATTACAAAAACACTACTTTAGACTAAAATACAAATAAGTCATTCGTTTTGTTGTCCTTAAATTTAGCACATTAAATGGTGGAATGACTCAGGATCCTGGTAACGAAATTAGGAGCCTTACACCACTTGATTATTGCTTAAAAGGAGGGCAACATCTTGGTAGTGACTGGAAGCCATTACCATGTGATGGATGTTTGGTGGTCTCAATCCAGTACCACTTCACAAAAACCACAATCGCCACAACTGTCATTCTTGTTTGGCAGCTGCCACAGGGAGGCCAAAAATGAAAATGTATGTGAGACATTCATTACTTTTACATGCCCAGTGGTGGTTTTTCTAGGTCCCCATCAAAGAATGTTATTTGATGCCATAAAGGTGGCTGGCACTTTACAAAACAAAGAAATAGAATCCCTGCCCACAAAGAGTTTACTAAGAGCGAATGACTTTATTGGAATTCTGAAAAGGCCTGACTGAATCCATTTGCAGAACGGGTGCTCAAGTTAGCATATGGCCTATATAGGGAAAGGGTAGTTGGGTGGGGGAAGACAAAGGTGAAAATCACCTAGTCATAAGGGTGTTTGGGTAAATAATACATACATATGTCCTGAACTACACTGTTTTGGGTTCTTTTTAAATGGAGGAGTAAGGGGCTCTCAGCAGAGCTGTAGGGGGGAGTTTGCCTGGGTGGTGCCTGTGTCGTAGCTACTCTGTAGCTTTTAGTCTAATGTCAATCAAGCACGTTCAACAAACATCCCCTCTCCCTGTGCCCACATCTAAGAAAATAAATACACCCAGTGAAATGTTTGACAGGTATGCAAACAGATAGAGGAAAATTTGTTAAATTGAATATTTTTTCAGAAAAATGTAGCTTATTTGTATGTTCTACGGTACCTAGGGTTGCCAGATGGTTTCAACAAAAATACCGGACACACTTGACATTACATCACAATCTACATTACATCTTATTTAGAAAATACCGGACATTTATATTTTTTTTTTTCAATTTGTTTCCCAAACAGAAAACTCAAATACTGGACTGTCTGATTCAAAACCAGACACCTGGCAATCCTAGGGGAGTTATTCTGAAAAAGGTGTCTCTGATTAACTCGCTGGGCTGATCCCTTTGTAATGAGGAATAAGAATACCCTGCTCTTGTTTATCTTAACCTGCTGTGGATGTAGATTAAGCTAATTTGGGATAAAATAATCTTATTCCTGAATAAAGGTGTGCCTGCACAGCTCTTTAAATTAATATCCTAATTTCATCCACATTTATTTCTTAGTAGATAAATCCGTTGGTCCAAATCCTGCAAAAATGTATACATATGCATAATTTTATTCTGTAGTTTCACTTTAGTTCATGAGACTTCTGCTGTTGCTAAAGTTATGATGAATGTCAAAACTAAACTACTACCAAGAAATATGTTTAATTTTGCTATATCAGGCCTGTAACTTGGAACTTTCTGTGCAGCTCTGATGCCTCAGAGGATTCTCATTTTAAGATTGGCAAAATAAGCATAAATGCCAGATACACATGCAGGAAACAAAACTATTATGCAAATATCTTTCTTTTCAAATGAACAAAAGAATGTTCCTCCTTCTCTGAAAGTGGTTTCTAGACAGCATGATTTTCAAAGATTTCCGTAAGATGTTGGCAGCTATTTATATTTGTGTGTTTTTTAAGCAGTGAAGAGATCAACATAAGCTCTAGATGAAAAAAGAGGAGCACTATGCAAAATCAGTCTGTGCCTTTTTTAGCAGAAACTGTACATCTTTCTTTTAATGGTTTCCACTCACTGGATGTGAAAATAGCCTCTCTCACTTTCCTTAGCAACCCCTGCAAGCTGTACCTACCCTAAGATAGTTCTCTCTTCCTTTAGGCAGCAATGACAGAGATGTAACCAGTATGCAACTTTTCCATCACCTATTGAAGACCACTATTTTGTCTACCCTGTATCTGCAGGCATACTCACTACATCTGACTACTAGATAGTAAAGCAGGCAGCTTTTTATGTGGCAGGAGTATTATTTTTGGGACTGCTGCTAAAGATTAACTTGTCATAGAGCTTGACCTCAACAGTTTGATTAAAATGCCTTCCGATAATTGTTTTAAATAAAGTGTGTAAAGGAACTTTACAATATACAATGGAGATGAACCTATACAGAAATTATTATAGTATTTAATTACAAATGATTTCCTCCAAAAACATAATGTGATAATGTCAATTGAATCACTTTTAGTAGTAATCTGGATTTTAAAGAAAGTAAATATAACAAGGTAATTATCAGCAAACTGTCATGTTTAAAATGGATAAACTTAAAAAACATGTTTTTTATTTGTTTTGAGTGTTCTGCACAATAGAATTATTTAAGCAATATTTTCTAGTACTCTGACAATTGGACTCAATCTAAAAGACATGGGATTTCCCTAATAGACTGTATTCTCCATGTTTACTTTTAAAAACACATACAATCACTAATATATCTATCTTGATGTTCAGTGATGAGAGTTATAACACAAGCAGATGTTAAAGGCAGAATTTCAAAGAGTCCTGTGAGATACAGTTAACATTTTAGACACAAATATTTTTTCTGACACCCCTTCCATTTAACAAGGGACAAAATAAAAACAGCACAATTCCATTCAGGTTTAGAGTATGGCAGGTTAGCCTTCTCACCCAAATAAATGTCCTTGCTTTACTTTGTATCACCACCTTAATGTTTCAGCATAGTTTTCTCCTCTTTGAAATTCCATGCTTTAATAAAGAAGGAATTATGCTCTGTTGTGCAAATCTGCGATTAGTCTATGCTAGACAAGCTGTTATGTCCATTTGTCTTTCATACAGTCTGTGTTAAAATTCTTAATTACACTTTTTTTTCCCAAATAACGTCACTGAAGATGCTAGGGTTGCCAGATGGTTTAACCAAAAATACCGACCCCAAAACAACACCGGGGAAAAATTATGTTGGGGACTCCAAGAGTTATTAAGCAGGGGAGAGGGTGAGCACTAAGACCCAGGGAAGGCATTGCTTCCTCTTGGTCTTTTGGTTTTTTGCCGGTGGCCATTTTGTTCTCTTGATCAAGCCAGAATGCAGCTTCCCTGCGGAAACAGGTAAGCAGGGAGTCCGGGGCCGGGGGGTGTTGGGGGCCCGGGCCGGGGGGGAAGGGAGGCCGGGGGCTGGCCCAGTTGACGAGTGTGTCGTAGGGTTGCCAAGTGTCCGGTATTTTCACCTCCTGGTAGGGGAAAAAACCAAAAAATAACAGACATTTTATGTGTGCGGTATTTTCTGAATTTTTTTACTGGACAGGAGGCAAAAATACCAGACTGTCTGGGTCAATACTGGACACCTGGCAACCCTAGAAGATACCCAGTAGACTCTTATATTTAAACTTCAATCTAGACAGTTTTTTTCTCTCTCTCTCCCCTCCACTTCTCCCCTCCCCCCCTCCCATACCAAGACTGATCAGGTCATACTACAACAAGCAGCTTGCCAAATGTGTACACCGAACAATCTGATAGTCTATAATATAGCCATTTATATATTCATTCTGGGAAAAGTAAAGATGAATTGTATTATTATTAAACATATTTATAAAGCACAGATCACTACAGTAAATAGAAAAATACAACGGTATTCTTCAACACAGAGAACATATCGCCACAATCACAGAACCGGCTCACAACTTCAAAGTGCAGTACTATAAAACAAACCTGGGGACTACCATAAGAACACATCAATAACCAATGAATCCAAAATCTGAAAAATCTTCACCTCAGGAGGTATGTTGCATTACAATTCAAAAGCGGCACGACTTTTGTTGTGAATGGTTTGCCAGAGGGAGCAAATTCCAAAGATGAGATTCCTCTACTGAAAACACCCTTTTACCTGGCCTCACATAGTTTATCCTTAAAAAACAACAAATGGTCTGGTAGCACTTTATAGACTAACAAAACATGTAGATGGTATCATGAGCTTTCGTGGGAACAGCCCAGTTCTTCAGATGACTGGAGTTCTGAGTTTAGAATGTTCAGACCCAAACAACTGACCAGCTGAAAGATCCACATTTGATTGTTGTTAAGATCCTATTATTATGAATTATCTCGCTAAACTACCACCTTTAGTATGGATTTATTGTAGTACTCATAGGCTGCGTCTAGACTGGCAAGATTTTGCGCAAGCAAAAACTTGCCAGCTGTCTACACTGGCCACTTGAATTTGCGCAAGAACACTGACGATCTAATGTAAGATTGTCAGTGTTCTTGTGCAAATACTATGATGCTCCCGCTCGGGAAAAAGCCCTCTTGCGCAAATGCTTTTGCGCAAGAGGGCCAGTGTAGACAGGTAAAAACTGTTTTGCACAAAAAAGCCCCGATGGCGAAAATGCCCACCGGAGCTTTCTTGCGCAAAACCGCGTCTAGATTGGCATGGATGCTTTTGCGCAAAAGCACTTTTTGCGCAAAAGCATCCTTGCCAATCTAGACGCTCTTTTCCACAAATGCTTTTAACGGAAAAACTTTTCCGTTAAAAGCATTTGCGGAAAATCATGCCAGTCTAGACGCAGCCATAGTGTCCTAAGTGCTTTCCAAACAGTCGATGGCAGTCCCCGATCAAAGAAGCTCACAATCTAAATAACTAGTTACAGTATTTTCCAGCAATACTGTATGAAATTTTCTGATCTTTAAGAAAGGTAAATTTGAGGCCTTATATGGGTTGTATTGCTTTTAGTAACCTGCTATTCTTTATAGTTAATGCTGTAAAGTAGCAGTTTAACTGAATTATATATGGATTATAGATATGGTGACCATATTTTCTGAACCAAAAATGGGGACATGTTAACCACCCCGACCCCATTAACTAGGTCTCTGGCCCCTTAGGCCCTGCCCACCTGCCACAAGAAGTCCCACCTCTGGAGGTAGTACTTCCAGGGTCAAGATGGACACATGACCAGAAGTAAAGGGTGTCATGTGACTCCGCTAAGAACTCCTCCCACCATCCACTACCCACAGGACCACACACGCAACTATACTGCAATTGCATTAACCCAACTTGCACTGCATTAACTCCGGGGGAGAGGCCCAGGGTGCCTCTATTTCAGTGGTTCTCAAACTTTTTGGTCTGTGAATCACCTGGCTCAATATAAACCTTTCGTGGACCTAATGGAAACTCACCCAAGCCATTTTGCTAGTGCTGCAGCTAGGGGGAACGGTTTAATTTAAATTATCAAACAGATTAAGTGTTTTAACTTTCTCATGTTAGTTTATAAAACTTCATTTTAAATAAAGTAAAATATTAATTTATGTCACACAAAAGGTGTCAATGTTTTCTTTATTTATGGCAGGAGTGGGGCACCTTTTTTGGATTGGGGGCCTCTAACCCACAGAAAAATCGGTTGGGGATCACACAAGCGAAAAACAGAAAAACTCCTCCGAAAACCCCCAGCCCTTACCTGATGTGGCCCGCAACAGAGTCACCTCACTCCTCTGGTGCTCCAGCCTCATGGGGTGAGGGGAAGGGACAGGGAGGACTGAGGTTCAGGGCTTCCCATAGGCCAGATTTATTTTTCTGGGGTTCCAGAGTTAGTGGATTTTATGGACCCCCTTAGGCTCTGGGATGGGGACAAAAATGAGGGGTTCAGGGTGCAGGACAGGTCTGCCAGTGTGTGGGATAGGGATGGGGTGCAGGATCTGGATGGGAAGTGGGGGTGCAGAAGGGGGAGAGGTTGCAAGGTCTGGGTGGGAGATAGGGTGCAGAAGCAGGCTGGAGGTAGGGTGTCTGGCCAGGAGGGAGGGTGTCCGGCCATGTGGGAAGGTGCAGAAGGGAACTTGGGGCAGGCTGTTTGGCCAGAACCGAGGGTGGAGGAACAAGGAAGTGTGTGGGAGCAAGCTGGGAGTACGGGGTTTTGACGGGGGGAGGGAAGTGAGTGAGGGGTTATGGGGTGGGGGTGGAGTGTCTGGGCATGAGGGGGGATGGTTACCTGACTTTGCACCCCCTTGCAGCGGGGAAAGCCTCCAGACAGCAGGCTGCTATTCCCCCAGCGGGGTGGGAAGGGGAGGGAGCTCAGCCCCTCCCCATGCAGGGGGATTCTGGCGCAGCCATGAGGTTACAGTACCAGCTCCCCACTTGGAGGGTGGGGGGGAGGGCGAAGAAACCCCAACCTTGCCCATCAGACCAGATTTACTGCCAGTGGGGTGGGGAGGAGAGAGAGCGGCAGCACACGGAGCACACCTGCTGAGCCTGAGCGCGCCCTGCCCCACAGCACCCTAGCTGGCTCCGCGCGGCCCCTGCCGGGGCTGAGGCAGCAGCTCCAAGGCACAGAGGTCTGGGAATGGTTCCATTGGGTTTTGCCTTGGATCCACTCAGCCCCTCTGGCGGCAGCGGCTGCTATACCAACAAGTGGTGTGGCTGGACTGGGGGCCCCACATGCCAGAGGGAGCTGCGTGGTGCTGAGGCAGTGGGTGACGGAGTGGCCGGTGTCCTCATCAAGTAGCGAAATGTCAGGCGGGCAGTTCCGGGACATTTCACTACTTGATGGGGACACCTGGACAGAATATTTAAAATTGGGACAGTTTCGGAAAATCCGGGATGTATGGTCGGTGTAATTATAGACAGTCCTTTACTATCATTTTTCAAGTTCTGTAATAATGTATGTCAATACCATATGTATCTCGCACAAACAGCAGGCATGTGTAATAGATATACATATATATATATATAATACTGTTGTAAGGGAACAGGGGGCATTTTAGTTGACTGTGACACAGCATCCTAAATATTCTCTAACTAATCTTTGGTCTCTTTCACTAACCCATTTGATTGTTACATAAATACATGTTGAGGACAACAGTACTTTAGATTTTTCCAGGATCTGTCAACAGAAATTTAAGTACGCTATTGCTATCATCGTTTGTTGGCTTCTTGGAGAAGATGGTCACTGAAATCAATTGGCAGATTACATGTGTTATGCCTCTTTCTGTTTTTAATTTTCCTTTTAAAAAGTGAACTTTTAAAAATTAATTGGTAAAGAAAAATGTAAGTCAGTGTGAGTGCATGTTATATAGGTGAAGTCCTGGCCCCACAGAATTCAGTGAGAGTTTTATCACTGACTATAATAGTGCCTGGATTTTCTGCACCCCGCCGCTGCACCCCGCCGCTTTCTGACTGGACATACAACTTCAAGTACTTGTCAAGTGGTATAACACTGAATTAAGTACAATACTTCATTCAATTTCTATCCATTTAAAATGAACAAAACTGTGAGAATGCTCTGCAATACGGTAGCCTTCAATTTCTTTATTCCTTTTTAAAAACATAGTCGTCCGTGCTTAAGCATTCAAAAATACCAATGAAAAAAAGTAAACAATTTAGAATAATTAATCAGAAATGAAATCTAAAAGATCGGTGTTTTTTGCAATTTCCAAAGCCCATTGAGGATTAATAAGTATTCGGGAATCATATAGCAAACTTACTTTATTTTTGTCTTGTACAACCAATACTTTTCCAGAGTCTACATCCAATGCTGCACCTGTTCGAGAGAGAATATTTTCTGATAATTTAGAAAGATAAAGTGTCTGAACCTATTATATGACCTAATAAGAAAGCAGGATAAATCTTTCAAGGAACTTATCAGTGCTCAATGCAAGTTTACTCTAGGCTTATCTTGGAAGGTGATTTATCATCAGAAAATTGAATTGTGCTAAATTAAAAAATAATATCAAATTACAAGCATAAAATTAAAACTTTGCAACATGGGGAAATGTGCTTTCCAAAATTAAAGTGTGAATTAGATATATGAAAGAAAAAAATCTTAAATTTTATGTAAAATGACGGCTACTAACATTGTAAGGCCAAGAAAACTATTCCAATCTAGCAAAACATACGTAGAACTCAATTCCATTCTTAAATGAGCTTTGGGTGAGATCTCTGTTGAAGTCCATGAGAATCTTTCCATGGACTTCACTGGCCTTGGATCAGTCCCAGCTGAAAATAATCATCCTGAGTGAAATCATAACACTAATGAATCGAAAGACAAAGTGTCCCCTAATTGCAAAGACGACAGGAGTTCCCTCGGTAGATAGGGGTACTTTCAGACTAAGAAATAGGCAGAAAATTACCTCTGCTTGTCATTAATACATTTTGAATTCAGCATGCTGATTGTATTGATGATTAAACTATTCTACCAATTTGCTTATATATTCATTTACATTGTGCTGTCTAGATAACCTGAACTTTTCTAAACAGCAAGCAGTATTTGAGTCAAACTGTTATTTAGATAGCACTACTCCCAGTGGCACAGAGCCACCTTTATGTTGTGGGGGGGTGGGGGTGGGGGTGGGGAGAGAATACAAGTTCAAGGGTATGACTGAATAATTAAGCCTTGCCGTGTACTCTGGTGCTTGCAGTTAGGCCACTAATTTCTTCCAAGTTTCCTTATTGTAGAAGCCATTTTTTATAACAAAAGCCATTTCAGTTTCTTGTGTCTGCACATATACTAGAGGGAGTGAACTGGCCTTCACCGAGGTGGGGAGAGGCCAGAAGGATGCGCTGTTGGAATGTGTTAATGAACTATTTTGAGCTGTGGCTCGAACTCCCTAAAACAACTTGTTTCTTTCTTTGCTGATAATAATTCCTCTTTGAAGTTCACTTTGATTTCTTGCCCTGACGTCAGACTTGTTTGGTTAAGGGTATAAAATACTAGGATTTCTTTTATTAGCCAGCCTTACTCGGCCCGGCTTTGCTTGGACCACGTTTGGCTCACTTTGCTTTTATTGGCCAATAAAACTGTCTGTTTAGCCGCGTAAACTGAGTGAAGTCTTTACTTCTACATTATCTTTCTTAAAATCCTGTCTGTTTTCGGGGCTAGTCATCCTAGCACACCTAGTAAAGGATTCTAATTTTAAAACAGCTGTCCCTTTAAAACAGGCATTTTTCTAGCACATCCTCCTTTCTGGCAGATTTTAGATTTACATGCTGTGACGAGCATAATGAGAACAGTGGGTACAATTTCAGTGCCATTTCCCACATCAATTGGGCATGGATGTAAAATTAATAGATAATTATAGGAAGAACTATTCCTATCAATTTTGAGCAGAGGTGGTTAGCACTGTGGTGATGCACACATCTAGAATAGTAAGGAAAAATATTTTGACATAAGGGAAGTATTAAGGAATGAAGTTTATAGATTGAAAACATCCATTTCTGAATAATACAGAAATGGGAGTTGAATGTGTAGGAGAAATATTTAAAAGATGAAATAGCAGCCCTGCAGTCAAGCTCTGTGAAAGGATATACTTTAGGGAATTAGTCATATATCTGCTTTCTTCACCCTCCCTACAGATCAGCAGCTGTATATTAATTAGTGAGGAATCCTGTTTGGGGTCGGGGAGGAAGATGCAGGTATCAGCTTTTATGCAGGCTAAATCTGTAATGGTTATTTTTTAGAAAACATGCTCCTTGGCCAAATGGCTTTCTGAGACCAAAAATGGTTACTAGAAATGTCAAACAGTGATCTGGGTTAACTAGAAAGAAGGATCAACTTTTTCTCTGTGCCCCAGAAACTGATATCTGTCAATGTAACCGTGAGCACTGTGAGGTACCTAGAACTAGGGATGTTAAATATCGATTAATTAAATAGTCGAGTAACTTCATGAATTCTTATTGGTTGGTCGGCTATTCTATAGTCCCTGGGGACGGGGGTGGCAGCCAGTGCGCCCGAGCCCCACTCCCGAGGAGACTCCTGCCACTCCGTGCTGCTGCCTCTCTATCAGAGGCAGCAGCACAGGGTTCCAGGTGGGAGCTGGTCCGTGAGGGGAGCCAGTTTAACAACCAGCTCCCCTTGCAGACCAGCTGCCTGTTGCCCTGTGCTGCTGCCTCTGATAAAGGGACAGAGGGCAGGGTGGCAGCATCCCCTGTTTAGGGAAGGGTCTGAGCTCCCAGACCCGGCAGGAGCTGGAACTGAGTTAGGCTGCCTGCCCACCCAGCTCCTAATATACTTTAAATGCAGAGTCACAGCGGAGGTAGGTCCCAGACCTGTTGCAAGCCAATACCGAGTCAGGCTGCTGGCCAACCTGCTAAAAAATTTACTGGGGGGGAGTGGAAATGCATGTAGTCTGTAGATTTAACCTATAAGCTTTTGCTTATCGGTTAATTGACTACACCAGTGTTTCTCAACCAGTGGTACAAGTACCCTTAGGGGTACTCGAGAGAAGTCTGGGGGGTATGTCAACACAACTGACATTTGGAGAAAAATGAATTTTTGTTTTAAGTTTTACAGCGTTTTATTATTTTTGTACTTTTTACACCCAAAAATTTCATCACCCGCCTGGCTATGATTAAGTTGTTTAAACAAATGTGTTGCAATGGTAGAAAAAAATTGTGTGTGTCTGAAAACTGTAGGTACTGGGGGTACTTTATACAAAAGGTTGAGAAACACTGGACTACACTATTACATCCCTACCTAGAACCAGATCTAAGTAATGATTAAATCAAAACCAAGAAGTTAGGAAAAATGCTAGTGGTGGTCTGCTTCTCGTTTCCCTTATCAGATCTCAATAGTTGGGCCTGGAATTGGGACCTGTGTCTGTAGAGAGAATTACAAGCCTGATGTTTAGAACGCTGAACTACCCACCACGATGACACTCTGGAAAGAATTCAACCTGTTCTCGCCTGAGGCAATAGTTATTAGAATGCTATTTTGTTCCATTGGCACTATGTCCTCTCCTTTTGGAAAGAGATGAGAGAATTAACCCTAACCCCTTCCCCCATCTTCTGCGGTGCTGGAGGACAAAAAGCAGATATCTAAACCACTTATGAATAAAATGATAAAACAGTTTTAACTTCGTGCTGGCAACAGATGTTCCTAGTCCAAGTTCATCTCTGATTCATTTAATGATTATAAACACTGATTGCCTGAGCTATAAACAATGACAGAAATAGGAATTATTTTGAGATATTCTGGAAAACTGTTTTTAAAATTTCCAAAGCTGCTTCAGAAAGTCCATAACCTATCTGATGTTATCATTTCCTGCAATCTCACACAGCCATTTGTAGCAACTGTTTTTGGCACTGTGGAATAAATTCCCTCGTGAGCTGTGGATCACCCAAAACTTCACCACTTTCCACCCCCACTGCACGATGAATTCTTTTTGCCTCCTCTTCTCATGAATATATAGGAATATGTGTGTAAATGTATATATAGTATATACTCATTCATAAGATGACTTTTTTGGGAAAAAAATTCTGCTGTGATGAAGAATGGGGGTTGGCTTAAGAACAGGTCTTCCCAAACCCCAGGAAGGACTAGCTAGTGGCTAGTAAGATGGACTGTAAGATGGGTAGAAAGCTGGCTAGACTGTCTGGCCCAATGGGTAGTGATCAACAGCTCGATGTCAGGTTGGTGGTCGGTTTTTAGTGGAGTGCCCCAAGGATCGGTTCTGGGACCGGTTTTGTTCAACATCTTTATTACTGACCTGGATGAGGGGATGATTGCACCCTCAGCAAGTTTGCAGATGACACTAAGCTAGGGGGAAAGGTAGATACGCTGGAGGGCAGGGATAGGGTCCAGAGTGACCTAGACAGATTAGAGGATTGGGCCAAAAGAAATCTGATGAGGTTCAACAAGGACAAGCGTAGAGTCCTGCATTTGGGACGGAAGAATCCCAAGCATTGTTACAGGCTGGGGACCGACTGGCTAAACAGCAGTTCTGCAGAAAAGGACCTGGGGATTACAGTGGATGAGAAGCTGGATATGAGTCAACAGTGTGCCCTTGTAGCCAAGAAGGCTAATGACATATTAGGTTGCAATAGGAGGAGCATTGCCAGGAGATCTGGAGAAGTGATTATTCCCCTTTATTTGGCTCTGGTGAGGCCACATCTGGAGTATTGTGTCCACTTCTGGGCCCCCCACTATAGAAAGGATGTGGACGCATTGGAGAGAGTCCAGTAAAGGGCGACCAAAATGATTAGGGGGGTGGAGCACATGACCTATGAGGAGAGACTGAGGGATTTGGGTTTGTTTAGTCTGCAGAAGAGAAGAGTGAGGGAGGATTTGACAGCAGCCTTCAACTTCCTGAAGGGAGGTTCCAAAGAGGATAGAGAAAGGCTGTTCACAGTTGTGATGGATGGCAGAACAAGGAGCAATGGTCTCAAGTTACAGTGGGGGAGGGCTCGGTTGGATATTAGGAAAAACTATTTCAGTAGGAGGGTGGTGAAGTACTGGAATGGGGTACCTAGGAGATGGTCGTTGGATATTAGGAAAAACTATTTCAGTAGGAGGGTGGTGAAGTACTGGAATGGGGTACCTAGGGAGATGGTGGAATCTCCATCCCTAGAGGTTTTTAAGTCTACGCTTGACAAAGCCCTGGCTGGGTTGATTTAGTTGGGATTGGTCCTGCCTTGGGCAGGGGGCTGGACTTGATGACCTTCTGAGGTCTCTTCCAGTCCTATGATTCTATGATTCTATCTTCACTGATAATACTTAATACTTCAACAAGCTTCAGGGGGTAGCAAGTTAGTCTTTACAGGATAAACTTAAAAAACAACAAAAGGTCTGGTAGCACTCATGATACCATCTACAGTAAACTTCCGATAATCCGGCACCTTTAGGACCCAGGGGGTGCCGGATTATCAGATATGCCGGACTATCGGAAGGGGGCTATGAGGGGTCTAGGGTGGTGTGGGGGGATGCCACCCCAGACCCTCATAGCCCCCCCTTCCGATTGTCCGGCTCTGCCCCAGGCGTCCCCGATTCAGCCGCTGCTGGTCAGTTTCAGCAGCAGCTGAATCAGACGCCTGCGGCAGAGCAGCTGGGGCGCTGCCGGGTTGGTCTGGTAGCGCCGCCCCTTGGCGCTGCGAGACCAACCCGGCAGCACCCCAGTTGCTCTGCCCAAGGTGTCCCCAAGTCAGCTACCGCTGAAATTGACCAGCGGCTGACTCCGGGAAGCCCAGGGCACCTCAGGCTTCCCGGAGTCAGCCCCTGGTCAATTTCAGCAGTGGCTGACTTGGGACGCCTGGGCAGAGCAGCTGCTGCCGGTTGGTCCGCAGCGCCGCTCCTCGGCGCTACTGACCAACCCGCAGCACCCCAGCTGCTCTGCGCCAGGCGCCCCAAGTCAGCCGCCCGCTGAAACTGACCAGGCTGACTCCGGGAAGCCCGAGGCAGAGCTGCTCTGCCTCAGGCTTCCCGGAGTCAGCTGCTGGTCAGTTTCAGCGGCGGCTGGCTTGGGGACAGCTGGCGTGCTGCCAGGTTGGTCCCGCAGCGCCGAGGGGCAGCGCTGTGGGACCTACCGGCAGCACTCCAGCTGCTCTGCCCCCAGCTTCCCCGATTCAGCTGCTGGTCCGTTCAGCAGCGGCTGAATCGGGAAGCCGGAGGCAGAGCAGCTCCAATGGTCCGCTGCCCGGAGCACTTCCGGGTTCCTGATGGTGCCGGACCATCAGGAGTGCCGGACCATCAGATGCCGGACGAATGGAGTTTTACTGTACATGTTTTGTTAGACTATAAAGTGCTATCAGACCGTTTGCTGTTTTTTAAGTTAATACTTTAACAATGAACTTTTAACACTTCCCAGCAGACAGCAAATCCTTCAGCCTGCATTGCTCCCTGTGACTGGGAAGTGTTAAGAGCACAGTATTAAAGTGTAAAGTGCCAAAAGGTCAGCTGAGAGCCTTCATGCTGACACTGACCCTGAGGACCAGGGACTGGATGTCTGTACTCTGGATTTGGCTTATAAACGGGTCAGTGACTTTTTACCATTTTTTCTCTGTAAATTTGGGGGGTTGGCTTATAAACGAGCAGGCTTATGTTCAAGTATATACGGTACTCCAAAAGAAATCCTTCCACTGCACCTATAAGAAGAACCCATATAAACATTTCACAGTACAACAGCCTTTCAGACATTGTACAATTCAGTCACCTTTACACACATGGGAAATGATTGAAGGAACCTTTCCATTTTGTTGAAAAGTAGTTACAAAGGGATGCAATAGCTTTATAATCCATATATAGGGGAAACCACCACACCTTTCTGTACTGTTAAACAACAGTAGATGGCATCTGTGAATAATACTTTTTACCATCTCTAGCTGGCTAAGCAACTGTGCTACCTTTGTTAACAGTGACTTGACCTCAATTATTCACATTGTTGTCACTGCTTGGCTAGTCTACACAACAATACAATATAGCTGGGAATGAACTCTTCTGCTGGGAAACTCCAACTGGTACAGAATGCTATAGCATGTATCCTCAGCAACAGTCTCAGCTCTCTATACTGGTTTCCCATAGGATATGGCCTCAAGTGGAAGATATTATTTCTTATCTTCAAGGTGCTCCATAGCCAGGGACAAGGTATCTAAGATTGTGTAGAGCTCCAGCAGCAAGACTGTGGTTAACAACTTTGCTTTTCTGGAACAAGGGGACTTTCAACAATGGGGTGAGACTAAAGGAGACAAGAACTTTCTCAGGCCATGTCTTTACTTAACTATGGATTGATGTTCTGGTGTTTGATTTAGTGGGTCTAGTAAGGACCCACTAAATCAAATGCTAAGAGACCCTTCCCCCCCCCGACAATGCTGGTATTCCTACTCCTCATGAGGTATAAGGGAAGTCGATGGGAATGTTTCTCCCATTAATCTTCCACTGTGAAGATGGCACCAAAGTTTGAATCAAGGCATGTTGACTCCAGCTACACAATTAACATAGCTGGAGTTGCGCATCTTAATTCAAACTTATCCTCTAGTGTAGACCTAGCCTCAAGAGCCAATCTGGCGCACTGGAATGAATTCCTACATGAGCTGTGGATCACCAAAAACCTCACCATTTTCCATCCCCAGTGCATGGTGCATTTCTTTTGCCTTGCTTTCTCATGAACTTTCAGGAATGTGTGTGTAAAATATATATAATCCTAAAGACATCCCTCCACTGTACCTATACAGAAGCACCTATATAAAATAAAATAACATTGCTACAAGTTTACTTAAATTAGCTGATTTACACTCTCATGTGTTCCTCATCTTTTCCTTCCATCAAAAACTCCTATGAAAACTAATTAAAACCAGGTGGATTCAAACGCAATAGCAGAAAATAAATAAATAAAGTAAGTGAGTTTTTTATTAATTCTTATGCAACAGTGCTTGAAATCAATATGCCACAGCTTCTGGGATTATTTAATTGCTTCTGCTGTTGAAATTAGTTCCCATTTGTATAAAATAGCCAAAATGTTCACCCCACAATAACAGACAATAAAATGCTAATATTTAAAAGATTTTTGGGTCAGGACCACTGACCTACAGAAAAAGTGAGAAGCAAAAGAAAAAAAAATCACTTCTCTCTGATATGGCCCCCAACTGAGAAGCAGAAATACTCTCCCCACATTCCCTTTGCACACTAGACCCATTGGGGGCCCAGACTAGTCGATCTTGTGTGCTCCAGCCCCGCGGGGGTCAGTGGCGGGAATGGAATGCCAGTGCAGGCTCCCCAATGGTGGGTGGAGAGCCCTGAGCCTCAGGGGCTGGATCCAGGCAAGCCGACGGCCACATCTGGCACCCCAGGCTTTACATTCCCCACCGCTGTTTTATAGTATATAAAACAGGTTTTTTTAAAGCTGTCACTTTTTAAATTGCATTTTGAGTTATACAAATCCTACTTTAGAAAAACCCCTTCTATTACTTACTTCTATTGTCTCAAATATGTAAATTGTAACCATAAGGAGCATTACTGTACTTTTGCAAAGGGAATGCATTGTCTGACCTTAGTTTAATGCCACATATTTTAATGATGAGGTTTTCATACCTCTGGAAAACATGTTCAAACATGTCCATTGGAAAAAACCCCAAAGCTTGTCTTAAGCATTTTCAGCCGTGCTGCCCTCTGCTGATTCACAATGCAAAATGTGTGATGCACTGGCAACTTAATATTGCAAAGCTGTGCTACAATGTAAGTCAGAAAAAAAATTCTTTACAGTTAGATGTTCTTTTTTACAATATAATCAAACTTAACTGTACAATCTTCCATCTCACATGAGTACCTTTTAATTCAAATTAGTGTATGACTGTTTACAGGCTCTCAAAATCGCTACTCTTCTAACCAGGTAACTCTTAAGGTTAACTCTTCTAATCAGGTATTTTAGCATGCTTAGATGGATCCAAGGACAGGTCCATTCTTACAGTCCATACAATACTTTAAAAAGACCTTGCATTTCTTTTATTATTATTTTTTTGTAAAAAGATATACTTCATTATTTCTCAATTTTTAATGATAGTTCTGGATTTTTATCATTCCATCTCTCCAGGGGGTCCTATCTCTCTTTGCAGCGTGAATGCCACAGAGTTCCTTCTTGTATTTAGGTGGTTTTTTAAATAGATTCCTATAGGACAAAGCTTCAGGAACATATCTCCCTTCCATTGCTCAACACCATTTAAAACTTTTTTCACCCTCAAAACTGAGACAACAGCTGACCAGTTTGTCTTTAATTCCAACACAACACAAAGTTTGTTCTATGGAGAGACACATGAATGACAGACTGCATTTCACAAAGTTATCAACAAACATTTCCTTCGGGGTTGTGAAAGCGTGGTTGACTTCTTGCTGAATCAGGTCCTAAACCATCAACTGTTTTTCACAAATAGAATTATTTCTGGAACTAACCTGCCACTCCTAACTGATGCGTGGCATACCCTGGTAACCTGCTGTGCCCTTCTCCTAGCCATAGTGTCAGCGTCGATGAGTTTGACTCTGCATGGTGGAAAGTAAAGCCCTGCAAAGCAGCAGTGGTTATAAATTTGCTTTGGAGGATAGGAATGTGCAACCAGACTGCTATTCTGCCTTCTGCTCTCCATTGCTTGACAGACTCTAGGAAAAAAAAAAAAAAAAAGGATAACATAAAAATCATTGTTTGCTCTCATACTGTGAAAATAAAAGCTGTTGTCTCTGATGATGGCCCTCCCATCCTTTTTACTAATTGTTTGAGTTCTGCTGAACATAATAGCAGAGCTTAATGTGGAGTAACAGCAGAAGTCAGAAAAGTGATTGTGAAAGGATATTGGTACATATTCCATGGTCATTCTCTCTTAGGGCCTGACTTTTATAGGTTTTCAAGCTAGTCTCATATACAACAACAGGTTAAAAAATGTAAGCAAAATCTGATTGCAGAAAGGGGTATGGCACATATAATGGCTCAAGATTTTGATGGTTCAGATCTATATACACAGAAGCAGCTTACAAGTAGAAGAATAAATGCCCTTATCTGTAGTTACAATCAGAGTTTTAATTCAAACACCTGTCTTTTCATAATAATTCTGGGAAACACAGTGAAAAAAGTTTACCTAATTTAGAATAATTCTGAAAACATATCTCCAAAGAAGATGGCAATGGGAAGTAAGAAAACTTATTCTGAACATGAAAATAACTGCATAGTTTCTTGATCCATCAAGTTATTTGCTGCTATTACTGGAAATTAAATAGAAGAAATCTTTATCATTGTCTAAACAGTGGATCTCCTGTATTGTGGTTTACAATATTATGTTTATGGGTTTTCAGCAGAACTTTATGTACATTTTGCTGACAGCTTTACACAATCGATTCTGTAGATTCCGCCCGTTGTGCGTATTCACTTTCCCCCCCAGTAATAGCAATGTTAAAGGTTGACTACTGTGTTGTGAAATTCTAAACCCAAGGTTACAAAATTATGCCAGCCCCAGGAAATAATCAGATTTGAGGTTTGTAGGCCAGCTGTATAAGAAGTATGCTTTCTCTTCAGAATAAACAATGACAGGAACATTGTATACAAGAAGGAATTATGACATTTCGAGGGATTACAGAATGGATTTTGGAAAAGGAACATTATCAGACTTAACATTCATCTAAATTTGCTTCTCCATATACCATTAACACTATAGAATTTTAAAACTTTAAAAAAAATAAAACTTATTTGTAATTAATATTTTCCTGCCTTTTACACTGCATATATTGACCATAAACACCCCTCTCCCCCAGATTCATGGGTGGTGGGTGAACCTAGGGCTGGGTTCTGGCTGAGACCCTGACTCTGCTGCCCACAGTGTAGGGGCACCTTCCTCCTACCCAAGCAGGGATGTCCTGTGGACTTCAGTTCTCCCAGGAGGCCTGCCCTTATTCTGGCCTCCTCCCCAGTAGCACTTGTGGCCCATGGTCTGGCCTCCCCCACAGAGCACGGGCAGCCCACAACCCCAGCCTTCCCTATTTGCCCTCTCTTGTCCCAGGTTCCCCATCCCTGGAGCATGGGGAGGGCTGGCAGTGCAGGGCTGAACCCTGGGCACCCTAGGAGACTGGGAGAGCTGTGCTGAAGGGGTGGAGCCAGCTTTGCATTTTGGGAAGGCATTCCCTTCTCCTGCCTCTCATACCTGCTGCCCATGCCCAGATTCCTGGTAAACTGGTATCTTATTGCATAATGCGTCCGCTGTTGGTTTGCAGATCCCAAAGATCAGTGTTTAAATTTTGTAAAAATGGCAGAAGCCATGCAAAATACACTCTGCGGGGTGCTGTATAAAACCTCAGTTGGGCCATTCAGCATACCAAATTGTAATGACATAATGAACAAATTATTTTATTTGGGTGTGATACTGCCATCATTTTCTCAAGTGACCAAGCAGGCCCAGTGAAGTCAGTGGGAGGTGGGGGTGAGTATAGGATTACTGGGAATGTTTGTTACTATTGTAAAAACAGTGAGGAGTCTTGTGGCACCTTAGGCTACGTCTAGACTGCAGGCTTCTTTCGGAAGAAGCTTTTCCAGAAGAGATCTTCCAAAAAAACTTCTTCCGAAAGAGAGCGTCCACACTGCCAAAGCGCATCGAAAAAGCGATCTGCTTTTTCGAAAGATAGCATCCATTCAGTGTGGACGCTATCTCACATTTACGCTGTGATTTCTGTGGACGGAGTGGCCACCAGGGCACCTGTGCTTTTTTCTCTTCTTTCAAAAGAACTCCCTTTCCTGTCCACACGTGCCTTTTCCAGAAAGAGCTCTTTAGGAAAAAAGGCTTCTTCCTCGTAGAAAGAGATTTACCAATGTCGGAAAAACCCGTTCTTTCGATTATTTTTCAAAAGAACGTGATTGCAGTGTACTCTGTACTGCAGACATACCCTTAGCGACTAACACATTTATTTGGGCATAAGCTTTGGTGGGCTGGAACTCACTTGGTCAGAGGCATCTGAGGAAGGGGGCTGCAGCCCACCAAAACTTATGCCCAAATAACTTTGTCAGTCTTTAAAGGATCACAGGGCAACTCGGTGTTGCTGCTGAAACAGATTAACATGGCTACCCTCCTTGTTACTGTTGTGTAGTTTATGTAGATTGATGCCCCTGCGTCTTACTGGACAGATTATATTGTCCTGGGGGAAATCTGGCTCCAGTTCAGCCAGTGGGAGGTTTCCCTACTGATCCCAGGATTTCAGCACCCTGGGTAGGGAGATCCCTTCTTTGTACAAGCCCTGATCTTCTCTGGCTACTATCCGCCCTTGTGCCGAAAGGGGCAGCGTGTGACCCTGGGGCCGCTGCGCGCGGGGCCCGTGGCCCTGACATGCACTTGCCCTGTAGCCATCTCTGGAAGGTGCCGTGGTCCAGGCTGTCTGGAGCGTGAAGCTGAGCCAGGTGCACCGTGACCCCGCCAAACCTATCCAGCTGCGGCTGGAGCCCGGCTGCCGCCAGGCTGCGAGCGCTGGAGCTCCGGAGGCGGCGACCGCACAGGCAGGCTCGGTCCGGCAGGCGCCCCGGGGCCTTGGCCCCGCTCTGGGCGCGCCCGGCCGGCAGACCCCAGCGCAGCGCCCGGGCTCCCAGCATCGCCCCGCGCCGGCGGGCAGCAGGCGCCAGGAGCGGGGGGGGCGGCGCCGGCCTTTGCACTCTGACTGGGAAGCGCTTCCAGGGGCCGCGCACGTGTCCGCTGCCGAGCCGGCTCCTCCTGCCATGGCCGCCTCCAAGAGAAAGAGCAGGGGGCGGCCGGCCCCCGAGAGCGGCTCCCCCCGCGTCACCCCGGGGCCGGCGGAGCAGCCCCCCGCTCTGCTGACGCTGGCTGCGGCAGACCTCTTGGAAACAGGTACCGTGCGAGCGGCGGGCGCTGCCAAGAGGCGTCCCCCCCGAGCCAGGCGGGAGGGGAAAGGCTGCGTGAAACACCTGCCCCCCGCAAAAGCCTCCATCCCCGGGCAGAGGCTATAACCGGATAGGTTAGTTGTAGGGGAAAGAGGTGTTGAGTGGGGTGGGATGGTGGTGTTTTTTTTTGCACCAGCCCAAATTGGGTTTGTGTGGCTCTCCTGGGTCAGTCGATTTGCAGGTTGTGTTACAAGACATCGGCACAGCCTCGGGGTTGCAGCGTTTTAAACGCGCTGACATTCAAGTATAACTCTCTTTCTCTGTGCATTTAGGGGAAACAAGCGCAAATGTGCACATATTCGGGTTTCAAAGCCCACTACACGGCGACAGAGTCGACGTTGTCCTCTTCCAAAAACAAACAAACAAGCGAACGGAAATGTGATTTTTTTTTTTGCCATGTGGGATGGAGAGTTGCATACAAACATTTACTATTGGTTTGCATTTGTGGATCGTTTAGTCAGCATCCCCGTGGTGTATGTCTGGTGAACTGTGCAACAGAAATAAGACTGTAAGGGTTACAGTGCGAAGCTGCAACTTCGCAGTTGGTGCCCTGCGGGGCCCTGTTTTCACCCTATACTTGTGCAAAGGTATGATGGCATAGATCTGATAGGATTGGAACAAAAAGTCACACCTACTACAGTAGACTTCCGATAATCCGGCACCTTTGGGACCCAGATGGTGCCGGATTATCGGATATGCCGGAGTATCGGGAGGTATCTGGTAGGGGGGGCTGTGACGGGTCTGCTGGACCCGCACTGCGTCCGGGGGCTGGGGCGGGGGGAACGGCGTGGTGAGGGGAGAACCCTCTGCCGTTTTGCAGGAAGGCCGGGGAAGCTCCGTGCTGCCGCCGAGAGTTTCCGGGAGGGGAGGGGAGTGGGCTCCCCACCCCCCAGACTGCAGTAGTTATCCCCGAGCAGGCGGGTGAGGGGTGGCTCTGCCGGACCAACCCGGCAGCACCCCAGGTGCTCTGCTCCGGGCCGCTTCCCCAAGTCCCCCGCTGTCGCTGCTGAAACTGACGCGGGGCGGACTTGGGCAAGCTGTGGCGCCCGGCAGCACCCCAGCAGCTCTGCTCCACAGCGTCCCCAAGTCCGCCGCTGGTCAGTTTCAGCAGCGGCAGCGGCGGACTTGAGGAAGCGGCACGGAGCAGCTCCAGTTGTCCGGCTGGCTGGAGCACTTCCGGGTTCCAGTTGGTGCCGGACTATCGGGAGTGCCGGACCATTGGATGCCGGACAGTTGGAGTTTCACTGTTCATTGCAGCAGCACAGAGTAGATAGTGTGAAATAAATATAGACTCTAATCTTGCAGATACTCACACAAGTATTCCTACTGACTTTAATGGGGGCTTCTTATGTGTAAGCATTTGCAGGGCTGGAACCATAACTATTCTTAGTATAAGAAGAGTTACAGGGTACTAAAAGGCTTATACAAGAGCAGCCTACTGCTTACTCAGGTTGGCTATGCCATTAAATGGAGCTTTTTGATCTTTTTAAAAAGTCTTTTTCTGTATAGACCCTATTTATTCAAACATAACTCCACAGAAACTGCTTATTAAAGCTAATAACTAATTAAGAAAGCAGTAATATACAATTATAAAAAAAGGTTTCCTGCTCATTGCTCTTTTATGCATGAAAGCATTCTTCTTTTTGCTTTCCGTCTTCAAGCTGCAGCAGCTCCCAATTAAACTAAATAATTTGGTAATAGACTCTAGTATTTAAAAAAATACATACTGCTCTGTGGCAGAAATACTTTTATGGGACATATCTCCTCTGTTGCACTGTTCTTTTCAGTGGCCATCTGCCTGCCATATTATGTATTGAAAAGATGATGGGATTGGTGATGGGATGGGGCACATAAACATCGACCTTCTCCTCTAGGTCACTGATTCAAATTGGGAGCAAAATAATAGTGACTGTAAATTATAATCTGATAGCTCTTCAAAACAGTTGAATAGGAGAGAACTGCCACCAAAAAAATCAAGAAAGAAACTGGCTTTCAAGGGAGATTCAAAGGAGGTGTAACCTCTTCCATAGGAGCAATAGTCCAAAGGCAGTATGTGTATTCAAGCTTTCTTGAAATTAATTGTGGCTGTCTGTCCAGTTCCTCATTTGTTAATGCCACAAATCCCACCATCATGATTCACTGTCTTGCATTAGAATTGATGGCATAGATGTTGAAAAGACATGTATGTTTTTGTAGTGTAGTGAATCTTACAGCATGAGTAATGAATGCAATTGTTTTATGTTGGAACCGAGGAGTTCTCTTTGCAGTCTTGTCCCTCTGTGTTGACATATGTTGTAAGTACTAAAATCACTTACTGTACAAAGTAATGACCTATTTCCTCTAATATTTTAGCAGATGACAAAGTTCCTACAATGTACAGAAGAGTCCTTGTACAACTAGGGCTCAACAGTATGAAATCAGCAAATGTATGCATAGGTCGACCAGTCTTGCTTACCAGCACAGATGGAAAACAAGAGGTGAGATTTCTTTTTTTATCTGTTAGGATAATTTTGTACATGGCTAAATGGTGGATTGGAATTAGGATTGAAGATAAATCACAAGTGGGAGATGTGTGGAGATTTCAAAATTCCGTTTGAATTCTAGTTTTCCGTATGATTTAGAGTGATTATGTATTAAACTTGAGTATTGGGAAAGCAGATGAATTGTGTATCAGTCTATTGTTGCTACATGGTGTTACTTGTGCACAGTTTCTGATTGTTCTAGGCCTGGATTTAGCTAGTGCCATTAGTTGTTTTCAATAATTAATTATTTAAAGTCACTCCAATTTATTTTTTTAAAATGTTGAAGAAGAATGAATCACAGATACTTAACTCTGCTCTTCCATTATCTATAGAAAAACTCTACCCTTAGTTATGTATTCTGTCTTCTCAAAATTTAAGTCTTATTTTTAGAAAGCATTTTAGTTGAGCCCTTAAAGAGCCCAGTGCTAATTGCTTTGTATTTTAAGTGTTTGTGGTACATTCCATTATAACTCAATCCTTAATCCCTTGGGGAGTTTGATTCAAAGGCATGAAGTTTTTTTCAGCTTTTACTAGCGAATGGCATTTGAAAAAAGCTCTTATTCACCAAGTGTGTTTTTTTTTTTTATTTGAATCTCTATGTAGGTCTGTACTGCTTGGCCAATTGCAGGCTTTCCAGGAGGGAAAGTTGGCCTAAGTGGAATCACTCAGAAGAATCTGCACGTGAAACCTGGTGATGCAGTCACAGTCCAGCCTGTGGTTGGTGCCGTGGTGCAGGCAGAAGAAGTAGATGTGAAGCTGAGGTTTGAAATTTTTCTGGGAACAGTACCTACCAATGGGCATACATTCTGAGATCCGTGCATCATAGATCAAATTCAGGCCTGTTGTAGGTGGATGAAAGTTCACTTTCCATTTTAATGGGACTAATGTGCTTGAAATTAAGTGCATACTTAATGTATTTGCAGATTTGGGGCTAGGGATGTAAGTGACTAGTCAACTATCTGATAAGCAAAAGCTTATCGGATAGTTGACACACTAGTCTACTATCAGAAAGAGGCAGCAAGGAGGGGGAGAAAGAGGAAGGGGTGCTGGGGGGAGCCGGCTTAAAAGCTGGATCCCTCCAGCTTCGTGGGAGTGGGAGGAGGTAGGGGTGCAACCCTCTGGGGTTCTTGTACATTTCAAAGCAGAAGCACCGCATGGAGCCTGGGGCCGGAGGGGACTCCAATGTGGCATTTCACCGGATGGGGTCCCCCACTGGCCCCAACCTCCCTGCTGCATTTTAATCTTTGAAATGCACAAAAATCCCAGCTGGGATTCTTGTACGTTTCAAAGGCGGAACGCCCCGCAGCACTTCCGCCTTTGAAATGTAGCAACAGACGGGCAGGCTCTTGCTACATTTAAAAGTGGAAGTGCCCTTATCGACTAATCAAATAGTCAGTGGACATTCCATTGACTATTCGATTAGTTGATTAATTTAATTTGAACATCCCTAATTGGGGCATTGTTTTGTTCTAAGAAGTAACATGGGAGGAATGACCCCGGGGCTGGTGCTCCTGTAGGAGTTCTGCGCTCATATTTGATGAATTGGGTGTTAGCTAAATTGACTGAAAGGTTTAATGTGTCTTGTATCCATTTACAAATTGCGTATTGGTGTGTGGTGCTTCCTGTTGTCTGGATGCTGCAAAACTGCATGAACAGGAGTCTGGGTGATACTCAACTGAGCAGAATAATCTGACTGGATTTGAAGGGGCTGCCCTTCCCCAAGTCCTTTTAGTATAGTCTGATTCCTTAACCCCAGGAGAGGTTGAAAATAGCAGTGCTGACCACCTAACTGGAAAGCCCCAAAGCAACCAAACCTATCCTGCCTGGCTGGTCTATCAGAGAATGCTCTCTTCTTCTAAAGGGTCAGCCTTTATCCTTGAGGTCAGATTCCTTGAAGCTTTCCAGGGAGCCAAAGAGCTGCTGTCTCCCAGCAGCAGTCTGGAACTTCCTGCTTTAAAACCCTTATAACACCCTTGAGATTACTGACTGGGCTAGAGGGGCAGAGCCTGCCCTGTCCGCATCAGCTCTTCTACCCCTGTGCCACCAGTGTGGGGTTTATATACTCCCTCACAATTTTTGTATGGATAATCCAAAAGGAAAAATAAAATCATGAAGGGAAGTATATCAGGATAATACAAAATAGGGATGTCAGCCCCAGGGAAGGCACCGCACGTTGTGAGGGTATGTCTAGACTAAATGCTTCTGCCGGCAGAGGCATGTAAATTAGACTACCTGACATAGTCAATGAAGCGGGGATTTAAATATCCCCCTCGTCATTAAAATAAAAATGGCTGCCGCGCTGTGCCGGCTCAGCTGATCGTCGACACAACGCGGCAGTCAAGACGCGGATCGGTCAGCAAGGAAAGCCTTTGCCGACCGATCCTGTAAATCTCGTTTCATGAGGCATAAGGTAATTAAATGCGGAAGCGTTTGCTGCATTAGGGCAAAAAAATTGTATAGTGACTTGAAATTTCTCAAAAATGTATTACATATTTCTTTTCCTAGAATGTTCTCCTTGATCAGTAAAAATATTTAAGGGACTTTTTCTGATTAGTAGATTTAGAGCTCCCTCTCTTGACCATAATTTTAGTTGCAATTTGTGTATCCATTGTTCATTTTTTTAACGTTTTGATTTATGTTTTTGAGAAGCATCTTTCCCTTTAAGCTTACAAGAGAAAAGGATAATTTGTGGTGATCATCCACAGATATTTCAAGGGTCTAACTGTTAATACCACAGAAGTGAAATAATTATTTAATGTTGTAATGATAAAAAGTAAAATTAGGGATGAAACAGAGATAAAGAAAATTTAGGCTAAGGGGGAAAAAATCCCAAAAGTGTTTTTTTTTTTTTTTGTTAGATCATAGATACTCTTGATAGGTAAATGGTGTAAGATCCCTCATTTAAAACTGGATTGCATGAAGTACAGTACTAGAAAATATACCAGAAGGAAAGCTTTGCATAGTCAGAGAAAAGGGCTAAGTGCTCAGACTGATAAATCTTCATATTTGTTGTTTACGGTTACAAATGCATGTATTGTCCATGCAGTCAATAATAGGCCTGCAGTATAAAATAAAATCTTTTTTATGTATTTATTGATTCAATAAATGTAGTAATGACCTTCACTGTAAGTCAGACCAGTAGTCCCTTTAGAGATATATGTACTTCAAGATTGTCATCTTAAAGAACTATACATCTTGACTTGTGTTGTAAATGTATAGTATTTTTATGAAAAAATCCAAACACATTTTTAATATTTAAACTGGTTGTTAATTAGCTTTAGAGCAAACATATTTACATTGTTTTTATGACTAGACTGACTCATGTAGAACAATGTGTAAATTTGCCCATCAGTTTCTTCTGTTTGCAGAGTTAAATTATATTTGATCTCACAAAAATGAACTGTTAATATGAGTAAATGTTTTTAGAATTACTAGAGGATTGTGAAAATTGTTTTTCATCACAACCACAGGGAGAAAGATGCCTGTATTAATGTTGAAGAATTGTCTGTCTGTCTTCTGAGAAATCTAGGTAAGTGATTTGTGGTTTTTGTTTTACATATGTATTTTAGTAGAGAAGCAGGTTTTTGATAGTAAGTAGCTGTCATCCATTATCTTCATCAAAGGCTTATACCAAAGTGCCTTTGCCTCTTTAACACTTTGTCATAGGCCTTTAGCCTGTTTTATGAACTTCTTGATTTTTTTTAGTGAACTGGGTGTCACACCTCACTGTGGTATTGTGGCTGGGTCCCTGGTGGCTGTATAACCTCGTGGCTAGGTTGCTGAGTAAGAAGGTGGAAAAGGGGGGCGGGGGACTCTGTCCCACTGGCCAACACTCTGAACCACTCCCTACTCGAGTCCTTAAATTTGGGGCATGGCCCCAAGAGTCTAGATTCTCCTTAGTTGGGGCTTCCCAGGGGGTGGAGGTGAGAGTTTATTTGTTCCGGTGGCTACTGAGCCGACATGCTCATGTCCTTAGACTGCTAAACCAGGCTCCTGCTTTGTCACTAGTCAGCCCCAAACTGAGCCGGGCTCCTTCCTTTTATTCCTCCCTCCAGGCCTGACGTTGGCTGCAGGTAAAGTGGGGCGGTGCTAGCTGAGTCCAGAGGGTTTCTCTAACCCCTGTGATGCTGGGCCCTCCTTTCTCCACTCTCTCATAGGTATAAATGTCAAATAATAATATACTTGCATGGAACATAGTTCCTGTCAGTTCATTCTGGATTGGTTTAGAAGTCATTCTTGGTCTTTTGCATTATCATGTATTGCACTTCCAACAGTTGTGGTTATGGGTTTATTTCTGTTATGAGGAGAGAGAATTCAATACTCTGCCATGAGGTCTAGTATAGTGTTTAGGGTAGCAGTATTTACATTTAGTTTATTTGGCACCCAGAGCTTCCTATCTCATCAGACTAACCCGATTCTCTTTGTTTTGTAGATAGGCAGGAGTGAGTTAGAAAGGAAATTATACTACATAGCTATCAAAAAGTTTTGTCCAGCTTAGGGATGTAAGTGACTAGTTGAGTAGTCTTAAGCCTAGGCTTATTGGGTAGTCAAGTCGGGTACTCGACTACTCGCTTCTCCACATCCTGACAGAGGCAGCAAGGGCAGGAGGGGGGTGGAAACAGGAGCTGGTACTGGGGTGAACCACTGCTCTGCAGTGCAGGTGGGAGGGAGACAAGGGAGGCAGAGGCGCAGCAGTCCCAGACCCAGCATGAGCCGGGACTGGGACCTACCCCTGCTGCGGCTCTGCAGTTTAAATGTAGTAGGAGCTGGGCTGCCTGGACGCCTGACTCCTACTACATTTAAATTGCAGAGCCACATCGGGGGTAGCTCCTGGACCCCCCTAGCATCCTCATATCAACTAATCGTGTAGTTAATACAAATTTTATTGACTACACGATTAGTCAGTTACCCACTTCTTAACATCCTTTGTCCAGCTACTCAAATGTTTAATTGCTATAGAATAGAAGCAATGGATTGTACTCGATCATTAGCTTAATAGCAATATTGCCAACCTCAGAAGTTAAAAAATCATGAGATTGAATTCAAAACCATGTAGTAAAAATAAATTTTGTTTTCTTTTTATTTACCTTTTGGTTTTTGAGCTTTTAGGCTGCAGTTGGGCCATGTTTTTTCAAGCTGTTCTCTGCAACCAGGAGGATTTTTTTTTAAAGGAGCCAGAATGCTGAGATTCTTACATAAGCACATAAATCCCAGCTCCTGGAGTCAAAGTAAAACCATTGTATCTCTCATTGTGATAAAACTTGAGCCAGTGTACACTAATAAATAGAGTTTCTATTTCTAGCAAAGGCAATTCCTTAATCTGTATCTTTTTATGAGCTCCAAAATATAAAACAACCAGAAATATATCAATGGCCAGTCTTCCTAATATTTATCCTGGCTGCATTTGAAGAGATCATTTTAGATGAGAACTGTATCCTTCCTGTCTTTATCACTTTGCCTTTTAGGTGATGGGATGTCTAACATAGAGAATACTAGTGGAAATGGGGTAGGTTTAGAAGTTAAAAGAAAAAAAGAAAAAGCTAAAAATTACCTCAGGAGGTATCTGAGCATTTAGCTGTCATCTTTGAAAAATCATGAAGTCAGGAGAGATTCCAGAAGACAGTAAAAAGGGCAAATATAGTGCCCATTTATAAAAAGGAAATAAGAACGACCCAGGAAACTACAGACTTGTCAGTTTAACTTCTGTGCCAGGGAAGATAATGGAGCAAGTAATTAAGGAATCCATCTGCAAATGTCTGGAAGATAATAAGGTGATAGGTAACAGCCAGCATGGATTTGTAAAGAACAAATCATGTCAAACCAATCTTATAGCTTTCTTTGATAGGCTGTCAAGCCTTATGAATAAGGGAGAAGTTGTGGACGTGGTCTATACTTTAGTAAGGCATTTGATACGGTCTCGCATGACCTTATCAATAAACTAGGGAAATGCAACCTAGATAGGGCACCCACCCATAAGGTGGGTGCATAACTGCTTGGACAACCATTATCACAGAGTAGTTATTAATGGCTTACAGTCCTGCTGGAAGGGCATAACAAGTGGGATTCCGCAGGGGTCTGCTTTGGGACCGGTTCTGTTCAAAATCTTCATCAGTTATTTAGATGATGGTATAGAGAGTACGATTATTAAGTTTGCAGATGATACCAAGCTGAGAAGGGTTGCAAGAGCTTTGCAGGATAGGGTCAAAATTCAGAATGATCTGGACAAACTAGAGAAATGGTCTGAGGTAAATAGGATGAAGATTAATAAGGACAAATGCAAAGTACTCCACTTAGGAAGGAACAATCAGTTTTACACATACAGAATGGGAAGTGATTGTCTAGGAAGGAGTAATGCTGAAAGGGATTTAGGGGCCATTGAGGACGTCAAGTTAAACATGAGTCAACCATGTGACACTGTTGGGGAAAAAAGCAAACATGATTCTGTGATGCATTAACAGGAGTGTTGTAAACAAGACACAAGAAGTCATTCTTCTGCTCTACTCTGTGCTGATTAGGCCTCAGTTGGAGTATTGTGTCCAGTTCTGGGCACCACATTTCAAGAAAGACGTGGAAAAATTGGAGCAGGTGTAGAGAAGAGCAACAGAAATGATTAAAGGTCTAGAAAACGTGACAGTGAGGGAAGACTGAAAGAACTGGGATTGTTTAGTTTAGAAAAGAGAAGACTAAGAGGGGACATGATAGCAGTTTTCAAGTATCTAAAAGGGTGTTACAAAGAAGAGGGAGAAAAATTGTTCTCCTTAGCCTCTGAGGATAAGACAAGAAGCAAAGGGCTTAAATTGCAGCAAGGGAGGTTTAGGTTTAGGACAAACTTCCTCTCTGTCAGGGTAGTTAAACACTGGAATAAATTGCCTAGGAAGGTTGTGGAATCTCCATCACTGGAGATATTTAAGAGCAGGTTAGACATACACCTGTCAGAGATGATCTAGACAGTGCTGAGTCCTGTCGTGAGGGCAGGGAACTGGAATCAATGATCTCTTGAGGTCCCTTCCAGTTCTATGATTCTATGAATTAATTTGTGAATCCGTGTTACAAGTTTACTGATGAATTTTTTTTCTAATTCATTCATATTTAAAATATATATTGCTGGAAATTTAGATTATGTATTTTTTTTATTTATTAAAATCTAATCTTATTGTAGATGGGAAGATAGTTTTGCCTGGCAACCTTTTGCATCTCACCTTTTATGGCAGACCTTGCAACTTGATGGTGACGAGGGTGAAAGGAACAGATGGGGCGCTACTAAAAATGCAGAGCAGTACTGTTTTCAGTGAAACACAAGAACCAGTCCTTGAGAAGACTGATTCGGACACCAGTGCTTTAAACTTGTCTTTCCAGCTCAGAAAGTTGGACATAGAAGACAACCAAGAGGGAGCAACGACCAGCACTCCATGCAAGCTGATGTCTCAAAGTTCACCAGTTACTTCAAATGCTGCAGTGACAGAGAGTGAGCAGGATTATGGCCGGACACATGAGTTCTGTGATGAGGGGAATGTTAGAGACATTGATGGTTCTGAGTCAACTGGAGATGAAGACAGTGTGAAATTGCTACCCACTGGCAAAATTGGTGCAAAATGCAATTTGGATACGTTTTACTTCATTTCTTCAAGAACTAGAATCAATTTAATCAAGAATCGGACCATTGCAACTGAAGAACATGACTATAAATCTAATGTTACCTATGACATGATAGGTGGTTTAAGCAGCCAGCTAAAAACTATTAGAGAAACAATTGAACTGCCCCTGAAGCAACCTGAATTATTTAAGAGTTACGGTACGATGTTGATTTTCTTAATCTAATACAATGTTTTTCTTTAATTTACCACTTCTTTCACCCATATTGACAAGTCATTCTATATGAAACATACACTCTGTCTGCATGATACAGATTTGATATACTTTAGTTCCCAACTAAGCTCTATTATAATTATCCTCTTTATAGTTGTTCCTTTTTTAATAACCAAATGTTTAGATTGTAAGGACCATGCCTTCTAGTGAAGAGTCTGTTAAGTTATAGGTACTTAGGAGAACTTATGACAAGCAGCAAGGAGTCAGTCAGTCACTTGAAAAACACATAGTTTGATTTAAAAAAAAAAAAGAACATTCAATTTAAAGATTTTCTAGCCAATTAAATTTTAGTTTTACCCTATTTCCCCTACCTTTTTAATTCCCTCTGTCTGGCCCAGGTTTTCTGCAAATTATAGGAAGGAGAATAGTGCAGTTCATAGAAAAGGATTAAGTGATTTAAAGATTAAAATTATTTATTCTGATATTTTCTTATAGTAAATCACAGTGCTTTGCACATTGTAAAACAAGATGAGACAAAGCATTAGTATACTACAGGGAACTGTAATGATCCTCCATTTGCAGCATAGATTAAATGATCTTCATAGGTGTTTTCGGTCCATAATTTCTGTGAAAAGTTTAAGTCCTGGACAAGTGTTTCTGTGAAGGAAATACACAGGAATAGGAGAGTAGTTTGACTACTATTCTTGTAGATTTTTGAGGTAAACCTTGTTGACTGGTTTGCCTATAAATCACTTTCAGTGGAGAGATTGTGCCCTAGGTGAGAACACGTTTTTCCTGGTGCATCTTAAGGTTTGGGCCCTGTGGTCTGGCATGGATGGACATTCTCCATGGCATCATCCCACAGAAACCCAGAGGGAAGTCCTATGCAATATAAACTGACATAGCCACCATTGTCTTACATGAATTGTCCCTCTGTTCTTCCAACCCACCTCACCCCAGGGGAGACAAGCAAGGTGGAGAAGGAATAAATAATTTCAGCCCATACCTTATATCCCAAGACCACATGGATCTCAGATCATACATTGATTTGGAGGGGGGAGGGGAAATATAGAAATATCTAGGTTTCCACCTTCAGAATCATTCTATCAGTAGGAAGATTTCTTGTCTCTCTGTGGAATGGCCAAGACATGTGCGCTCCCCTCCCCCCTCCAAATCAATGTATGATCTGAGATCCATGTGGTCTTGGGATATGAGGTATGGGCTGAAATTATTTATTCCTTCTCCACCTTGCTTGTCTCCCCTGGGGTGAGGTGGGTTGGAAGAACAGAGGGACAATTCATGTAAGACAATGGTGGCTATGTCAGTTTATATTGCATAGGACTTCCCTCTGGATTTCTGTGGGATGATGCCATGGCAAATGTCCATCCATGCCAGACCACAGGGCCCAAACCTTAAGATGCACCAGGAAATTTCATGTGTCAGGGACAAGGAAGGGACGCTGCTGCAAAGCCAGCACTTACCAAAGGTAAGTTCCGGATAATCAGAGTCTCGTCTGCTACTGGCATCAGAGGAGATGATCAAGCCCTATCAGGCTTGAATAGGTGGTTATATACAATAGAACAGGAATTGCATACTAGTTCAGACAGTTGGTGTCTGTTTCCTTCACTCTGACAAGTACCAGAGGTGTCAGAGGAATGTGCAACAATTCCCTCAGTGGATGGTTAAGCAATAACCTGGCCATAGAGGTAGGTTTTTTGTTTTTTTTTTTAATTAAGCATTAATCGACAAGGATTATGTTCTACTTGCGTATGTATTCCTAGGTAGGCTTTGGGCTTTGTTTAAACACAGAATCCACAGTTCTCAGGAATTTTATCCCTTTATATTTTATTCCATCACCTCGGTGGTGCAGTTTGTCCTTGTTGCATAGTTTACTGGCAGGTTTTCAATATTTCACTGACTATTTGTCATTCTATCATATTTGAAAGCTTCAGAGGGGTAGCCAAGTTAGTCTGTAACAGGAAAAACTTAAAAAAACAACGAATAGTCTAGAAGCACCTTAAAGACTAACAAAACATGTAGATGGTGTCATGAGCTTTCATGGGCACAACCCACTTCTTCAGATGACCGGAGTGTTGGAAGTCCAGATCCAAGAATAAATAAAGGAAGGAGATTTACAAGAGTCTGATAAGAACTATTAGTTTGCACTTGGAAAGAAAGATGACATTTCCAAGTGCAAACTAATGGTCTTATCAGCCTCTCGTAACTATTTACTCTTTAAGGTGCTCCTAGACTATTTGTTGTTTTTTAATTCTTTCCTGTTACAGACTAACTTGGCTACCCCGTTGAAGCTTATCTACTCACTGTCTCTTTTTTTTCTTCCTCCCCTCCATTTTTTTTCCTGCTCCCCCCTTCCCTTATTTATTCTTGGATCTGATTCCAACACTCTGGTCATCTGAAGAAGTGGGTTGTGCCCCTGAAAGCTCATGATACCATCTGCATATTTTGTTAGTCTTTAAGGTGCTACTAAACTATTTGTTGTTTTTTAAGTTTATAATATTTGAGTAATGCCATTCTGCCAAGGTCCCTTGTTGAGAATTCTAGTTCACCAATTTTTGGCTTTCAGTTTTTGGTCATGAGCTTGTTTTATTTGACTCTAGACTGAAACCTTTTAATTTTCTGGAGTGTGCATCAGTTCCCAACCTGTCTCTCCTCCAGTTCTGCTGTAATTTCTCTTGAGTGTTAACTGTACGGAGAGACATCTTTTTTTATCAACATCCCTAGCAGATGCCCTTGTGTGACATTAGCACTCATCAGTAGCTGTCAGGTATCCCCTATCTTATAATATTTGCTGATACAGAGGCACATTCATTGTTATATCTGGTATTTCCAGTCTTTAAAATAATATTATTTCTGGGATGTGTATCTGTAATGAAATGGAGTGGTTTGTTATGCTGGAGGTTTGTATAAACAGTATTATAGGACTCTTGAGTGACATAATAAAGATATTAACACTAGGCTTTGAATCGGAATTATTTGAGATTATTGGGGGAAACATAAGAATTTATATAATAGATTTTATGTAAAATTAGTATATGTCTATATTTCTTAAATAGAGGCATGCAGAATATAGAAATCAGTAATATAGATGTATGTTGTAGAATGGTGGATCATCGTGATTTGGCTTGTTCACAACTGCCTTAAGTACAAGTGACGCTTTCCTCTGTGTTTAAAGGAATTCCTCCTCCCAGAGGAGTGCTATTGTATGGCCCACCAGGTACTGGGAAGACCATGATTGCCAGAGCTGTTGCAAATGAAGTGGGAGCCCATGTTTCAGTTATTAATGGTCCTGAAATTATAAGCAAGTAAGTTGATCTAATTTATTACATCAGTAACTTAGAAATGCTGGGACAAATTCTGTACTGACTTATACCTATTGGAGTTGCTGCAAGGTGTGTAAATTATGTAGAATTGGGTCCAGTGCATATGTCCAAGTCTCAGAAGTTAATAGAGAAAGGGATTATGTTTTTCCAGAGTGAAAATTGTCACCTCCCAGCGAAATGAATGTTTTTCTTCATTCCTTTGAAGAGGAATCTTACCTAGTACAGCACAGAGGGGTGTGCATTGGCAATGGAATGGGAAGAAAAGGAAATGATTTGATAATTAATTAGAAAGATATTTAAACTGCATCTGCAAGCCCAATTGTATGTTCAACAAAGAAAAAGGACTGTGTTTTTTTTTTGTTTGTTTTTTGTTTTTTTTTAAAAGTGCAGTAAAAATGAAGGCCAAGGCTGCAGATGAGAATTTGTCCTGGCAACATTGGTTTAGTTGTGAAAAAACTGTAATGTCTATGCCAGGGATGGACAATAATTTTTTGCCTGGGCCGCTGCGGAAGGGGCGGGGGCCCAGGATACTTTCGGGCTTCCCCACCCACAGACCTTGATTTGTTCTGGGGTGGAGGAGCGCATTGGCCCCCCCTCCCAGGTTCTCCCTAGGTGCCCCTGCCCTGCCCTGATTGGCTTGGGGACAGGAGAGCACGCGAAGCCTCCTTTCACCCTGCTAGAAGCACATGGCACTTCTAAGCGCCATGTGCTCCTGGCAGGGAAGAGGAAACTTTGTGCACTTCTCCCCGCCCCCAGACCCTAATTGGCCTGGGGGCGGGGGAGCGGCAGGGCCCTTTTGCCCACTGTTTCTCACTGCTTCCCATGGCTGCAAATGGTGAACCGGAGCCAGTGGGAGCCACAAGGCTCCGTGTCGGCGGGGCCGGTAAGTAAACACACCGGAGTGGCCAGTTAGCAGGTTTCTCCAAGTGGTTTCGCGGACCATTTTGAGAAACACTGCCCTAGATGGAGATAAAATGTTCCCTCTAAATTTTTGCTGGCTACAGATGGGTCATATTTAAAAAAAAAAAAGGTCTAAATTTTGCCTTTATTTCTTATCCTAGTGGAAATGCAAATTTAAAATAACCATTATGATAAGCCAACATTCCCTGGGATGGTTTGAAGATTTGAATGCCACCTTGTGGAAACTCAACGAAAAGAGTCTGGCCCCAACTTGGAAAATAATAGAAGTTCTGTAACTAAAATACTGTGATTTTTTTTTTTTTTTTTTTTCAGATTTTATGGTGAGACTGAATCAAGATTACGACAGATATTTGCTGAAGCCTCTCAACGGTATGTGCATTTTAGATCATTCTCATCATGTATATGTTCACATGTAAAATAGAGATGTTAGCGAGTAGTCAGCTACTCAACTACCCAGTAAGAATAAGCTTATTGGGTAGTCGAACAGAGTACTCAACTACTTGCTCCCCAACCGCACATCCTAACCTCTGTATGAGTCAGCAATGGGGAGGGGAACAGGAGATGATGCCGGGGAAAGCCAGCTTAAAAGCCGGTTCCCCCCAGCACCGTCTCTGCGGTGCTGCCCCCCCGCTGCCTCTATCAGAGACGGTGGGGGGAACAGAGGAGGTTGCTGTGAAGCAGCCTCTGCCCATGGCAGGCTGAGGCTCACTGCAGGCAGAGGCTGCTCTGGCAGCATCCCCTGTCTGTGAGCGTCCCAACTGGGAGCTAGGCCCCCCCATGGGCAGGCCACATGCAGGGGTTGCTCTGGCAGCAGCCTCTGTTCACGGCAGCCAGGATTGGTCACAGCCAGGGGCTGCTTCCGGAGCAACCCCTGCCTGCGGCCAGTGCTGGCTGCTGTGAACAGGGGCTGCTGGACTCGTGAGCCAGGACCAAGCAGTCCTGGCTTGCCCTGGTCTGGGATGCTGCTGTGCCTGGAGCCGGCACGAGCCCCCACTACAGCTCTGCAGAGTGGTCATTATTGAGTCATTATACAAATTGTATCAACTACACGATTATCCAGACAACCGCAATTTAACATCCTTAATGTGAAACCGTTTTTGACATTCTTGTGTAAAGAAAAGCTTTTGAGGTTCTCTGGATTGTAATATTTTTCCTGCAGAAATATTTTAAATTTAGACAAGTTTATTTGTATATGTCGGTCCAAAGGAGACTAATGAAGTTCTAACCTACAAATTTTATGGTTTTGGTCACGTTTATAAATGCAGTGTCATTTAAGGAGGCTGTTGCATATTACTCCAAACTAGTTAGCATGTGTCCTAAATAAAATATTAAATTCTCATCCTAGTTTGTGTTAGAACTCAGAACTCTCATTTGCAATAGAAAGAAACCCAAGCTAGATAGATTGGAACCCAATCTGAACTTTACTTACTTTTGTTCCGAGGGCACGTAGATGCAAAGATTGAGTTTGGACTGATTTCTAATCTTCTGCCTTTTGAACCAAAAGAGATACTCAGCTTAAACCGGAGAAGCCCATCTTCTGTTTCACCTATATTTCATCATAGAAACAGGATGGTGGAAAGTTGTTACTGGCATTAGTTAACAGAAAACCAAAAATCTTGTTGATATGTCACAGAATTTTGATACTGTGAGTTTTATGATGATAATTTTAAGAGTGGACATGAAAGCTGTGATTACTGTGAGCATGTAGTATGCACTCAAGTGCTTTTAATGGCTATCTGAACCATGTGTCACTGCACCTGTAGGGCTAGATTCTATACTAAAATATTCTCCATCAAGTTTAACCAGTAAAAATGTAAATTAAATTCATTTGGAGGGCCAAATTCAACTGAGGACAGGAGCAAGAGAGAACACGGCTTGTCTTTTAGCTCTCAGTTTGAGTTTTCAGGGACAACTAGCAAAGCCATCTTTTTACTTGTAAGCAGAATAAATTTAGTATAGAAACTGAGTCACAGTACACCTGGAATTGCACAATGCAGTTATTTTAGAGAGTCATTTATTGTATCAGAAATACACTTCAGCTCTGAAAGTATCAATTAACTAAAAGATTTGGGTGCCCATTAATTTTAATGGGAATTGGGGGTCCATATCTATTAGTTTTGAAAATCGAAACCTACATGCTTTAAATGATGCTATATACAACTGGCAGATAAGTGGCTTTTATTTATTTATTTTCTTACAGTCGTCCGGCAATTATATTTATCGATGAGCTGGATGCACTCTGTCCAAAAAGAGAAGGGGCTCAGAATGAAGTAGAAAAGAGAGTTGTGGCTTCATTACTAACATTGATGGATGGCATTGGATCGGTAAGTAAAGTATATTAATACAATTAGTGCATTAAGGGGAAGAACTGAATAAACTGTTTTGTAGTACAGTCAGGCCAAGAGAGGATGAACTAGAAGATACTTTAGACTGCAATCTAATATCCTTGTTAGGTTTAATGGAAAAGAAAAGACGTGTCTCTTTCACTAACTATACAATTAGTACAATGAAGTGATTTCCTTTAGTAAATTACATTTCTTTTAACCGATTTTGGCACCATGTTGTTGTGGCTCTTCATAAAAACTAAACCCTCCATTCTGTATATGTGTGTATTTTGATATTCTGAGATCGTTTTGAATTGCAAAAAAAAAAAAAAAGAGAGAGAGAGAGAGAATGCATGCCTTCTTTCATTTGCTTTCTGTCCTTCCTCATCTCCCACTTTTGTGATTTTTGGAGTTAAGTGTAAGATTTCTTAGGTATCTATTGAGCAAGTTAAAATAGATTCCAGATTATTCTGAAATTAAATGACAACATTGTTCGTAGTGCTGTTCTGTATCTTTATTTTGTGTGGATTAGATCGCTCAGGGATCCAAAATCCACATTAAGATAACTTTTCAGTTCCCATACTAAGTTTTTTAGGCCTTGATTGAAAGCCCAATGAAGTCAAGTCTTTTTTGTTGACTTGAGAAAACTTTGGTTTGGGCCTATAAAATCTGTTTAATTTCTGGTGTGCCACTGCCTAATGATCAAAAGGACGGTAGCTGTGAGAGGTCTGTATGTTTGTCCACAGAGTTAGACACAATATGTATGAATATGTTGTGGATGTTAACAGTGTTCCCTCTAAGCTGCTTGGCAGCACAGCTTCACAGGTGAGTAATCAGCCCTGCCCAGTCAGCTCCCTGCACTGAGTCCTAAGCCTCTGACTGGGTGGGATTAATCACCTGTGAAGCTGTGCTGCTGCGCAGTTTAAAGGGAACTCTGGATGTTAATTGCGAATTTCCCTTAATCTCCTGCATAAAGTTTTAGCATCTCATGTAGCCCCCTGTATATGGCTGTAGGTAGGAGAGATTTCCTATTAGCCAAAGACTGATGGATCTTCTTTCTGAGAATAGAGTCTCTCTAGGGACATTTTAAACACCGCACTTTCAAATCTCTCTCTTAACAAATGATAACACTACATAGACCTTATATAGAGCTGTTTCTCTGTAGAGCTGAAAACACTGTAGAAAGGAGAGTAAATATCCTCATCTCCATTTTTCAGATGGGGAAACTGAAGAGAAAGAAAGGTGAAGAGAATTAAGACAGACAACTCAGCAGAACAATAGGAGAGTGTGGCTAAAACATAGGTCTTACAATTTCCAGTCCAGTACCCTGCTCTACTGCATGATTTGGCTCTGATTTAATAGACTTGTAGACAGGGACAAGGGGCCACTGAAACCTGGCCGGGACCACCCAGGGTTTAATTGTTAACCAGAACCAACAAGCTTCGGTAAACTGGTTAACCAGTTTAACTTTTACTTCCCTATAAGGGAGGTTGAAATGTGTAAATTGTGTGTTGCTTTAACACCATTTTAAAAACCTAACTTATTTTTCTGTTTGTTTTGTCTCATTTAGGAAGATAGTGAAGGGCAACTTTTGGTACTTGGTGCTACAAACCGTCCGCATGCCCTGGATGCAGCATTACGTAGACCTGGACGTTTTGATAAAGAGATAGAAATCGGGGTCCCCAATGCCCAGGACCGATTAGACATCCTCAGAAAACTTCTTTATAAGGTTCCTCATCTGTTGACTACAACAGAATTGGTGCAACTGGCTGATAGTGCACATGGCTACGTGGGAGCAGACTTAGCAGCCTTGTGTAAAGAAGCAGGTGAGTTATACTCCTTGTCCTGTTGTGAGTTCACGTTCTCTAAAAATCCATCCATCTGCAAATAATACAGGCTGTACTCTTGCAGTCTGACCTACAACAATGCAGTTTTTGTCATCATATTCTTGTAAAGTTTTGTAACAAAATCCATATTGAAAAGTAAGCAAGTAAATAGACAGTTGGGAAACTGAGGTAGGTAAGGGCATTGGTAATGGGATATGGAGCCTTTTGTTTTCCTTCCAACAGTTTGACTCTAGCCCAGGCTATTTGAGACTAAAAGTTGTCCTCTCATGACTGTTCCCTTCTGGCTGTTCTCAGCCCCTTTTTCACTGCTGGCACTTTTGTTGTCTGGTCAGGGACTAAGTGAATCAGACTGAAGACTGAAATACTCTTTTTTCCACTAGAGGGGAGTAGTACAAGTAATATTGGTCTGCTGCTGCCCTAAGCCATACATTTTCTATGGACAAATAGAGAGCCTCCAAGCTGCCAGACCTCTAACAGGCACTTAAATTTTAAATAAATAAATATTTTACCTCTGGAAACAAAACCTCTCTTACCTCTGGAAACAAAATTGTGAGTTGGTAGGAGAGTTATACTTGCAATGCATTCTGGGTTAGATATACTGGTAAATGTTTAAAAACAGACCTGTTTGTTTTTATTGAAAAATGATAGAGACTTTCGATTTTTCATTTTGCAAAACCAAGGATTTATATAACTTCAAACCCTTTAAACCATGGATGGGAAACCTCAGGTCTGGGGGGCCAGATGTGGCCCCTGACTTGTGTGGATTTTGCCCCCGAGGCTCAGGGCTCCCCCCCAGCATTGATGAGCCTGTACTGGTGCTCCAGCTCTCTGTCTTTTGTCATTAGAATATTATTCTTAGAATTACAGAACAAATAGAAATAATTTACCAAATTTTTTTCTCCATAAAAATAAGCACTTAAATTTCTGTTATGATATTTGTAAATTGTTATCCTAGAGTGACCTCTGCTGGAGGAAGATGCAGTCTTTCCCTTACAGCTTTGTGCAGATTAATTTTATTTTTCCTCCTCAAAAAAATTAAAAAAGGAATGACAGAAGTCTTAAAGTATCTTTTTCGGTAGCTTGTAAAATACATGGCATACTCATGACAGATACATAAAAATGAGAGATGGAAAAAAATCTGCGTACACAGGATAACCCATCCCCTGCCAGTAACAAATTCTTCCTTCTGCTACATTTTCTAATGTTTTGTTTTTGCCTTATTTTGAAGTCTCAAGCAATGGGTTTGCATCTCTTCTCTTAGGACACTACTTCACAGCCTAATACATCTCACTGTCCGGGAGCGTTTCTTAGTATTCACCCCAAGTTTTCATAGATTAGTATTGTCCCATTAGTTATGTCCCTGTATAATACATTAACTCTCCCTCCCTGGTGTTTACACATTTCAGACATTTGTAGGCTGTCGTCATATCCCCCATCACTTAATTAACTATTTAATTAACTATTCATTATTTAATTAACTATAAATATTTACCTCTTTTAATCTTTTCTTATAAATAAGTGCTTCCAGCTTTCTGATAACTTTTGTTGTTGTTCTCTGAATTCCTTCCAATTTGTCAAAAACCTTTTTGGTAATGTGGTGCTCAGAATCAGACCGAGTATTTTGTGTATGTTACAGCACAAAAAGCTGCATAAACATGTAGCTAAGATTACAGAATGCATTCCTAAATAATCCAGAAAGTTAAAACTCAGAGAACCCTCAGTTCTTTCACATTTTAGAAATGAATGCTACTTTCAATCAATACACTTGCGTATGAGTACAAATAAAAAATGGGAATTCACGTGACCACAAAAAATATAAATTCAATTTTCAGTACATAATAGTATTATTTATTATTTGTACTGAGATATTACATAGAGGCTCCATTTGAGAATCAGAATCCCAGTGTTCTAGGCGCTTGACACATTATGATGGAAAGATGATTCTTGCCGGAAAAAATTTACAATCTAAATAGATCTGTGTGCTTCCAAAAAGTTTAAGCTGTTTCTCAAAACCTCTTCATTCTTACCAATTATATTGAAAACCTATTTGGTGTACATATGTATAGTTTTATATGTACTATATGCAACTTTCATTAGAAGAAGATAATCTGGCTTTATGTCATTACTATGTCACTGTGTATGATATGGTAACCCAGGGCGATTATAGGTCAAGTTGCCGATGACATTTCGTTATAAGCCAGTTTTTCCTACCGGCTTGTCTATATGGGGACACTCAAGAAGAATAATCCAAATTAACTAAAAGAGTGAATGAGAAATGGATTAATTAAAATGCATTAAACCTCTGTGTGTGGACATCAACATTTAGAATAAAAGCGGCCTTAATTTAGTTTATTTTAACTCACTAGAATCATGAAATATTTAAACATAATACATTTAGGGTTCTTTTTATTTTCCCTTATGATTTTTGATCATATTAGATACACGGGGGACACATTTTCAATCTTTGCATCCAAGAAGATTAGAAATATAGTTTTGTTTAAAAAAAAAAAAAAAAAAAAAAAAAAAAAGAGAGAGAACCCCAAGATTGTCACTAATTTCCAGGGTCATTGAATTAAATCAAGGTAACTTATATTATGATTTAAATCTTTGAGTGAAAAGACTCTATTTAAATAATCTATTTTAGTTAATTTTTCCATGTGTATTTCAGTTATTTTCTAAGGAAATGATATTCTGATTTGGTTGAGGACCATTAAAACATGTTAGTTTATAACTAAATAGAGCCTTTACATCAGATTTGGTACATATTTTTGCTGTTGAGGAGGGTGCTCTGTAACTACATGCAGATAAGTGATTATATGACTTAATATTTCAGTTTCTTATCAATTGTAAATGTTTAATATGTTAGTAAAAAGTGAATGATATATCAGTTATTTAATAGATAATTAACTTTTTGCTCATTTGTATCAGTGTCTAGGATGGGGATTGGAATTTAATTAAATACATACAGCAACATTCATTTTTATTAAACAAAATAAGTCTTTATTAAAGTATCTGACCTGTTGTGCCATATTTATAAATGTAGATATTTTTCCTCTCATTCTTTCTAAAAGAAGCCTTTAGCTCACTTTTTGATAAAGGCTTATGGATTCAGTATATTTATTTTGTATTTAAATATTTAAAGAGATGATGATAAGTTTAGTCCTTAGCATATATTTTGGATTACATTCAGATTTCATTTTAAATGGGTTTATTTTTAAAAGGAAAAAGTCTTATTCGTTTACATGAATTTTAAAAGTCTAATTTAAATTTTTTTAAAACCTGGTTTTGATTTTTTTTCACAAAAATTGGACCTGTATTCACTCCTGTTCCATCTTATGGGAAAAAAACATCAAATGTCATTAGGCTCACAATAAAACCATGAGAGGTGGCATTACTATGACTGTTGGTTATCAGCACTTCTTAGGCCTGATTGTTGAGCAGGGTCCATGTTAGGACACAGGCAAGTATTATCCATTTTACAAATGAGGTAACTAAGGGCTCGTCCACACAGTGCTGCTCAGTGAACTGTGGGGATTTGAATTGCAGAGCACACCAAGATGTTGTGCTCTAATTGCCCCTTTTGGACGCTGATGGTGTGAATGAAAAGGTACCTACTTTACATTAATATAGTCTTATCTGAAAGAAGACTATGTTAATGCCAACTAGGTATCTTTTAGTTCATGCCAGCAATGTCCACATGGAACAGTTAAGAGTACAATATTTTAGCATGTTCTGCAATTCATACCCCCTTGTAGTCTGCATTACAGCACAATGTAGACATCCTGAAAGACTACATGAGGTCACTTTGGCAAAGTTGGGACTAAAACAGGTCTATATCATAGCAAGTCTCGTTCCCTTAGGTTAGGCACCTGGCCTTTCATATTAAATATGTCTGATTTATGTGCATGGTTGTGTTATCTGTAATCACGACCCTCCACTCCTGGTAAGAGCCAGAAAGAGAAACCAGGATTCCTGATTCAGAATGTTCCTCTCCGGTAATGGTTTTCAACCAGTGGTCTGTGGATCCCCATTATGTCTGTATTTCCAAAGTGGTCTGCACTTCCATTCAGCATTTTTAGGGATCCACAAATTAAAAAACAAACGTTAGAGGTCTGCAAATCGAAAAGCACTGCTCTACCCTCTACCCAATAAGCTGTGTAAGCCATGAGCAAAGCACGTCTTGCAGCCTCCTGAAATGGATAATTCATATACAGTGAACAGTTAATTTTGGAAAGACTTGCATCTACTTTAAATTGGATCAAGGTCTGTGGCCCTAGACTTTCAAGGAGTTTCATGTAGCAGATTCCCATGGATTTCAGCGGAGCTCTGTCACCTCAGTGTTACATGTGTAGAGAACTCTTTGCAGGATTCGGGCCTAATTCTGAACCCAGTTAACACAGCCATGGTTTTAGGGCTAGAGGAGGTTTATTGTGTCCTAAATTGCCTCGTAGACTACCTTTGTATCGTGAACAGCTGCGTTCTGAAGTGTTTTATCTCAAACAGACATGCTGTTTAGAAGATAGGCTGTGACATATCCTTGCATATAATGTCTGTTTGTATTCCCTTGGGATCATGCTGCCACTCTAATTAATTGGCCACACAGCCTTTTATTAATTCCCTAAAAATTTATAATGGTTTTAAATTAACAACAAGATAAGCACTGCACTTTTTTGGAAAACATATGAAATGTTAATTATGTAGCAGGGACATGAATGATATAAACTGTGCTGAATGTTAGAAGATGCTTAGCAACAAAGGTTTCCAAATATAGCAATTTATTATAAACTTATCCTTCTATGGTTGTCTGTAGCATTTCAGCAGGGTGACTATAAATATAGCTTGATTTCTTCAAGAAGTGGATTCAGTCACATTGTTTACAGTGAAAGGAAGCATTTGCTTTGTCATTTTTAGAATTTATCTTGAACATCCTTGTTCGTTACACATAATTTCAGTGTGCTGATATAAAACACTTGAATCCTGATAAGATAGCCTCATCAGGAAAAAAAGAACAAATGCTCTTATTTAAACAGTGGACTTCTTGCAATAACATCTAATTGGTTACAGTACCTTCCACTGTAAATATGAGCCTTTTTTAGGTAGAGGGACTAATTTTGTTTTGCTTCTGAAAGGTTTATAAATTCAGTTTCTTTAATGTAACTGCACATCACAAACAAGTGTCACTTAAAGTGAGCTCGACTGAGATTATTTCTGCAACCTTTCAGGAAATAGCAAACTTCAGAACTGATACTGCTCATTCCAGTTCAGTGAACAATTGGCTTATGATGCACAGTTTGTAGTAATTTATTTATGGTAGCAAAGTGAGCATGCAAGTTGCCTTATTTGAGGGGTCTGTCTTTGGCATTTTTTGCCAGGTCCATGAACATTTCAGCTGTTAACTCCCTGCATCATTATCCCCTGGCCCAGACACTGACTTAAAGTCCCATCTGCCCTTTCTTCATCCCCTCCAGAAGAACCTGACTCTTGTCTGTTGTGCTCATTCCCTCTCTGCGTTAATGTGAACGTACAATATAATTTCAGTGTTTATAACTAAATAGGAAAATCCTATGCTCCTGAGATTGAGTCATGTCCCTGTTTACAGGACAATTGTAGCCCTCAGGTTGGCTATTTGAAGGATCTACTGGCCCAATCAACTGATGAAATTCAGAGATAAAGTGCAGTACTCGGAGCCCCCCACATCTCTCCCATTTGCCACCTACCATATTGGGGGTGGACCTGTGGTGGGGCTATGGGCTTTCATCAGAGGTGCCCGCTGAAAGTGGGAAGGGCACCATTTAAAGGTTGCTCCTCTGCCCCTTAAACACTCTGCAGCCCTTACCTACAACTCTCAGGTGTTAGCTCCTTATGGAGAGGCAGTGGCAAACCTCTTAAAACTGCATGGAGGGGCCACTGATTCAACTCCACGGGGAGAGCCAGCAGCCAAGTCCCCAGCTTTCCCCACATCTCGCAGCTGTTTGCTACTGATGCTGCCTCTCTACACAGCCACAGCTCCTGCCTTGCTTGCTCCAGCAGCTGCCATGCCAGGAAGGGGGCCTGATGGGACCATATGACTGTGTTGGGCCTTTGGCTTCTGCCCACTGGGGAGGGGAAGCCACAACCCCTGCAGGTGAACCCCATCTTGTGAACTTCTGAAGATTTGTCGTATGCGGCTCACAGGGCCAGTCAGTTTGGCCACCCCTGGCTTATATATGCAGAGCCCTGTGCAGATACAAATTTGGTATCTGCATCTGCAAAAATGATCAACGGATATCCACATCCACGGATATAAAGCAGATGTCTGCAGATTTACAGGGCTCTCCACCTATAATGCACTGCAGGAACCACCCCCAGATTTGTTATACATTACTGCCGCTCTGTTCTCTATGAGGCTTCCCAGTTACCATTTCCTTTGAATCAGTCGTCCTCCACACATAGGCCCAATTTATGGTAGGGAGGATTTTTTTTTCTTAATTTCCTGCTGTTGCTAAGGCTAATTCAGGTCCACTGGTGTTAACTGCGCTTCGTACCCTGGCATAGACAAATCACTAGCTGCCAACTCTGTTTCCAGCACCTGGTTAGTTAGACCTGCTCTAAGCAGCTTGATTCTAAGGATCTACTCATTTTCTTCTGCTTTAGGTCTGCAACCTTGCAGCTAGATGATGCGCCAACCATTTTACAGGTGCTATAGGACTGGCTGGGAGTTCCTCTTGAAGTACATCAGTGCCACCTGGTGCTCTGCTTGGAGATGTTCTGGTAAAAATGCCCATGTGTAGTTTCACCTTTAATTTTTTTCCTCAGTGAATCCAGATCAAACGTGCTCAAATGTAAAGTAAAAATATACTCCCCCCCTCCCTCCCCCCAATGTTAGCCGGGCAAATGCAGTATGAGATCTGAAAGTTGAGCTATTTTTTTTCATTATTTTTCATCACATGTAATGAAAATTCTACAGGCCAAATAATGATGTGAATGAGAGATGGCCTGAGCCATGAAGTTCAGATACAAATCTGAAATTTCCCCTAAGGGTGTTTGAGCTTGGTGTTCTGTTTTGGGCTTATCACTGGTATAAATATTAAAATTATTCTAAATATTTTGCCTGGCTTTCATGATTAAATAAATATAGTATGTATATGTGTGAGAACTTAATTTTGTTAGTTTGAGTAAATTGCTAGGATGATGGAGTGTTATTTTTTAAATAGGGTGCAAAGTTGGATTTTAGAGATTGATTAAAAATAACAGAGAGGCAACTGGTACTTACAAAAAAGGAGTGAGCATATTTTTCTACCTTATGATTGTATTTTAACATAGCAAAAGATCAATATTGTACAACTGCAAATAAGTTATTACTGAGTCGTGTAGCCGCATGCCACATACAGAGATGGTCATGTGGGGAGAGGGAAATATTACAAATCTTTTTATATTTACAGCAGTTATGAACCTTTTTCTGGACTTAGATAGAGTCATGTCATCAAAAACAAAACTAAATCTCCTCAAAACAGTGGAAAACAAGTTTATTATGCACAAGTGGCAGAACACAGAATTCTGAACCTTAAGTGATGAAATCCAGATAGATTTGTACAACTATAAATTTATTTTTAGACTGTAATAACTGAGTCCCAAAAAATATCTCTCTCCTATCTCTTTTACTCTCCTTCCCCTTCCTCTGCACTCCACTTCCAACATTTCTGCAGGATTAAATGTTATACTTAAAAGATTATTACTTTTGCTTACATAATAGTTTATACAGACATTAATTTACTGGGTAATGGCATCAAGTGAATCCAGTTATCATCTCCATGGCTCATGAGCCTTTAAATCACTGTAATGTCATGTAATTTCTACATGAAGTCACAGGCCACAATTTTTTTAAAGTGAAGCAAATAACTTAATTTGTCCTCCTAACAGGTTATGTATAAATGCATCATTGCTTTGCACGCATACACAAAAGCAAAATGGCTTTTTTTTTTGGCTCAGGCTGCAACATATGTTTTTGGGTTGTATTTAAGGATGCTAATTCAGAGTGATTGCTTCCATGCAGAAATGGTTACATCTGGATTTTAGAGCATGGCTAGAAGGGAGCGTGTTTAAGACTGGATGGAATGTGTTGACCTTATATTTGTCTGTGGAATCACTTGTGTTCTGTTTTTCTGTTTCCCTTTTTTAAAAAGAAGTTAACATATTGTGGAACTGAGGAACCATCAGAATTATTTTCATAATTACTAATTATTTGAAATGGTTTTTATTTGTTTTTCCAAGATTTCTTGTTTAAAAAAACCCACTATTTGATATAGATCAGAGTTTCATAAGTAGATTGTAAACTTTTGGGTCACGGACCTTCTTTTTGGCCTGTGCATATTCAGAGCCTAGTACAATAGGCTCTTAGGCTCTTCTGTGATTAAAAATAATTAAAAACTACACCAGAAATGGCTCCACTGAGTTTAATGGGACCACTCATGGAGTAAAATGGCAGCCAACATGGCTAATACAGGTTGAACCTCTCTGGTCCGGCATGCTTTTAGTGAGCCAGATGTCTGCTCATTGTGGGTGTGGCCAAGTTTTCTGTGGCCCCATACAAGTTTGCATACAGCTGCCAGTCCTGGCTCTAGGTGCTCTGTGCTGTTATTTAGTCCTAATTTACCCCTCAATATCTTCTAAGAGCTTAGTAAGCAGTGGAAGTGCTGGTAAACTGCTCAGCATGAGCATGTTTTTTCTCCCCCTTTTCTACTTATTTCCTTGTGCCAATACAGTAAAATTGTGTAACAACACTAACACTTTGTTATGAAGAGGGCTGATAAGCCTTGGCTAGGAGTAGGCTTATATAGGGTATATCAGTAGAGTCATACATTATTAAGCAACATTACCAACATTCCATGTATTTGTCTCGGCAAAATACAAATAAAAAGAGACCCACTCATTACAATATTGACCTCCCTGTGGTTTGACAAATTCATCAGGTCCTGAGGGTGCCGGACTAAAGAGATTCAATCTCTAATATCAGAACCCCGTAGTAGCAGATTTTAGAATAAAAGATATTCAACCATAGACAAAATGTGCACTCTTTAAGGCAGTGAATAACATTTTGACTGGTGTACTTGTATTCGAAGTGGAGAGGGTATAATAGCTCATATGAATGTATATTTTTGTAATTTTGTAGTTTCTGGTTGTAGTTTTATGCTGTCCTGTATGATTCCTGTTTTGTGGATGTTATAGTGCTTAAGTTAACTGATTATCAGAAAAGTTTTAAACTTTTGTATTTGAAACTAATTTTCAAGTAGTTGCACATGGGAATTGTAAAGTTTTGTGGTGAGTGCGGTTGTGCATTGAATGCTGAGTAATTTATTTAAACCCTATGCATGTCTCTGCCTTGGTCAATTTCTCATCCTTGCGTATTTATGTGAGCACATACATACATTGACTACATAATGACTACGTGTTCACAACTTTTGTTTTTCTAAGGGAAGCTGGGAGTAATTCTGTTCTGTATATGGACAAATAAATATATAGTTCATATTTTCATCCAAGTATCACAGACTCCTCTACAAATGTTTAAGTAAGCTTAAGTAAGGCAGCAAACATGATCATTTTCTGTATAGAGTTTGTAACTTGACCATGTTCATACTTGGGCAGAGCTAGGAAAAGAACCTAGGAGGAGTGTTTCTTGTAATCTGTATTCTGCACATGGATGGAAAAATTAGAGGGAACATTGCCTGGAAGTTCCATCTTGGTGTTTCTTTGCACTAGCCACCCGATAGGCTATGTGATCCCAAGTGATCAAAGAATGTAAGCAGATATAGCAACTGTGGGCCTGATTGAAAGCCCATTTAAGTCATTTGGGAGTCTCTCTATTGACTTCAGCGGATTTTGGATCAGAACCTTTATACAAAGACGATAAACTCATAAACACATTTAGGATAATGCTAAATTCTCTATATAGTGCTCTGCTTTTTTCTCTTTATTTTTCATGTTCTTTTCTCTCTTTTTTTTATAGTAATCCATGCAATAATTGAGCTTTTTGAGTTACTCTTTTGAAAAACATGTTTCTTGGTGAGGGAATCATGCAGTGGCTTGTGCTGCAGTGACTGCTCTTCACGGTGTGCTTGGGGCCTCCAGACCCCAGTTATTCTGCACTGGCTTGGGGGGATTATGGTAGGTTTTCCTCAGTGTGACCCCTGCCCCTCACTGCATGCAATACAGAACAGAATTATTCCCAGCTTTTGTAGAAAAGCAAAAGTTGTGACCAGGTCGTCATGATGTATCCTAAATATCATGTCCCTGCTCCCAGATAGCATGAGGGAGGTGTGTTGGGCATTGTGGAATAAATGCTGTAATCCCCACACACTACAGTGCTTGCGGAGAGTGCTGGTTTTGGACATTATATTAACGTAGATTGCATAGATGGGCTGATAGAGTCAAAATAACCCCAGCAGGATCCAGTATTAAACAGTGTTAAACAAGGTACAGGTTTGGCATACTGAGGCCTTAGCTTGGTTAGTGCAGAGGCAAACACACCATTAAAAACCCTTTTCACCAAAGATAAAAGAAGGAAAAAGGGTGAAACTATTTGAACTGTGAAGTATTAAGGCTTTCATTTGTTCCCTGTCCCTTTACCTGGAGAGAGATTTTAGAAGGAAAAAGCCCCTTGGTTGGCAGTCTCTTAGATGTTATGAAAGATGATAGTATCTGACCTTTTCAGGAAAAATAAGTCATTTGAGATTGAATGGAGCTGGTGTTGTGATGTTGTTAAAAGTCTGATCCTGTTTCTCCCAAGTGATGACTGGGATTCAGGTTTTTTTTTGTTTGGTTCTTTGTCTTTGAACTCTTATCTATTGTACAATTTCATATATAACTTACACAAATGGAGGAATATATATATATTTACATATTTTGGGGTGAAATCCAGGCCATATTGAAGTCAGTGGGAGCTTTGCCCTTGGTTTTGGTGAGGCCAGAGATCAGTATCTGAGATTAAAATGAATTCTTCAGTAATTGGCACTGATTTTCTCTAAATTAAAAATATCCAGAATTTAAAACTCAGCTACTTCTGAAAGGTAGTGTGAAAAAGGGAGCTCTGAAGGTTCCATGAATGTTGGCTCTGTATGAGTTCCAGATAAAAAGTACTCTTGAAAAGTAAAAAAAAAATATTTTTTAACTGCCAACATTCAGATCTCATGATGAATTTGCAAAGTTGGACCAGGTTCTCTTTGGCTTAATTCTTCAGAAGTAAAAAAAGTCTGCAGGTGGAATTTAGTTAAAAATTTGGGTGTTGCTCAAGCCAGAGAAGGGTTTGGCTCATGTTTGTATGCCTAGTAACTCTTGAGTAAAAATCTATAACTGTGTATTTGTGTGTAAAATAAGCAGATATGATTGTGAAGCAGATTTCACAAGAAGCAGGTGAGAAGATTGCATTTTCATATAATCTTTTCTTAACATAACTGCATTCTGATTTGTGGAATAATAATGATTAGACTAAGTTTTGCCACTCACCCTGTGTTTGCCATTACATTGTTATAATAGCAGGCGACCTTTTTCTTTCTTGTGAACATGTGGCCAACCGTAAGCAAGGTGTCTTATACTTGAGTGCCTTGGAAATAAAGGTGCTATGTTATCCTATTTTTATTTGAGTTTAGTTTTACTATAAAGAGTGTGTGAATACAGTAAAACTCCATTAGTCCGACATCCAATGCTCCGGCACTCCTGATGGTCCGGCACCATCAGGAACCCAGAAGTGCTGGGGCAGCCGGACAGGCTTCCCCCATTCAGCCGCTGCTGAAACTGACCAGCAGCTGAATGGGGAAGCCGGGAGCAGAGCAGCTGGGGTGCTGCCGGGTTGGTCCTGTAGCACTGCCCCTCGGGGCTGCGGAACCAACCCAGCAGCACCCCAGCTGCTCTTGGGGACACCTGGGGCAGAGCAGCTGGAGTGCTGCCAGGTTGGTCCCGCAGCGCCGAGGACGGCGCCACGGGACCAACCCGCAGGACCCCAGCTGCTCTTCCCAGGCGCCCCCGATTCAGCCGCTGCTGAAACAGATCAGCGGCTTCCTGGAATCAGCCGCTGATCAGTTTCAGCAGCGGCTGACTTGGGGACGCCTGGGAAGAGCAGCTGGGGTGCTGCCGGGTTGGTCCCGTAGTGGCGAGGAGCGGCGCTGCGGGACCAACCCGGCAGGACCCCAGCTACTCTGCCCCAGGCGTCCCCAAGTCAGCCGCTGCTGAAACAGATCAGCGGCTTCCTGGAATCAGCCGCTGATCTGTTTCAGCAGAGGCTGAATCGGGAACGCCTGGGGTAGAGAAGCTGGGGTCCTGCCGGGTTGGTCCCGTAGCGCCGCCCTCGGCGCTGTGGGACCAACCTGGCAGCACTCCAGCTGCTCTGCCCCAGGCGAAGAGCAGCTGGGTGCTGCCGGGTTGGTCCTGCAGCCCCGAGGGGCAGCGCTACGGGACCAACCGGGCAGTACCCCAGCTGCTCTGTCCCAGGCATCCCCAAGAGCAGCTGGGGTGCTGCCGGGTTGGTCCCGTAGCATCACCCCGCGGCGCTGTGGGACCAACCCAGCAGCACCCCAGCTGCTCTGCTGCAGGCATCCCCGATTCAGCTGCTGCTGAAACTGACCAGCAGCGGCTGAATCAGGGACTCCTGGGGCAGAGCCGGACTATTGGAAGGGGGGGCTATGAGGGGTCTGGGGTGGCATCCCCTCCCACCCCACTCCAGACCCCTCATAACCCCCCCTTCCGATAGTCCGGCATATCTGATAATCCAGCACCCCCTGGGTCCTAAAGGTGCCGGATTATCGGAAGTTTACTGTAAATTGTTTCCTGTGGACTAGAACTTTTAGATGCAATTCCTCATCCTCTCCAGTTTCCCTCTTTGTACCTTCCACCAGCTTCTGCTCAGTTCTGTAGACATGTTCCAGCAAATGTCAGACTATTCATGGAGGACTATAAATTATGTACACAATCCTTTCAGTAGATTAGTGCTTAGGTTAGCTGAGTGAACTTGCTATATTATGGTTACAGAGGATTTAAGGGCATTATCTTTCCTGTGCAAACAGCGCACAAAAGTTCTTCAGGGATTTTTCCATATCATTTTGGAAGTTAATGCAGATTATAGAATATGGTTTCAGAAGTAAAATACAGTTTTTGCTTTTGTAATAAACACCCTTTCTATATTAGGCACACATTTATGATTAGAGATTAAGTTAAAAGCTATAACACTTTCATGTGCACATTTCTCCTCCAATGAATGTCATTTTGTCCAGATGGAGGCATTAAAAATTCCTTGGGTGATATACTTTTTAAAAGATGCACATTAAAGTATTTATCTAAACTTGTTGATGCTGTGATGGTGTGAGTTGTCCCAGCACTGTGGTCTATGGGAACACTAGCTGATGGTCCGCAGGGAGCTGGCTGGTCACCTGGTGCTGTCTTTCCTCTCTGTTTCCAGCGGCTAAATTTCAGTAAAAACAGCCAAAAATGCATAAAATACTTCCCTGTGTTGTTTTTTCATATCAGCAGTTGTTGTAGTTGCCACATATAAGTTACATGATCACAAAACGGAGGGAGGATGGTTGCTAAATTTAAAAATTGGATGGAAGATTGTCTCACAGATACATTCTTTCCTATTCACAATCACACAGACAATCTCCCCCCACTCCCTTCACTATGTAAAAGTGAATCATTCTGTGCTAGGTAAACAGACAACTGGTAACTTTTGAACATCCATTGTTGAGACAGTACAGTATGTTCAGGAGTAAATGTGTATGAGAGAATGGGAGAGAGACCCATACAATGTATGGTGGCTAGGTATAACTTATATCTTTACATAAGTTTGGCCATCTCTCATGAATTATGCCGGTCATTTCTAATGAGTGCTGGTAAATCTTCTGTATCATGTATGTAACAGAAAAATCTATCTCCACCTATAACGTCAAGTGCTCTAGTTAACGCGTGCCTACAGAAATCTAAAGGAATGAACAATGTTAATGAATTTATTTCTAAAGCAGTTTTTCTATACATAAGCCTATCTGAATATGTTTAAATAACATATCTTTTAGCCTTTGAAGAACAGATGCTAGTGCTCCATGTGTGTGCCTTTTCAAACCTGAAAATTTGCTTCTCCAAATGGTATAAATCTCCAATTTCTATTCCTCCAGGGTAACAAGGTATTGGACTTGAAATTTGTCACTGATGTAAGGCAGAATGGTTGGTATCTTATGCTATGGGCTGTTATAATTTTGTAGGAAAGCTTCAAAATGGTAGGGAAAGAAAAAATATTTCTTTTGCAAGTTGTCTTAAAATTAAAATTGCAGTTATTGGAAGCCAAACTTGGATTGGAATGTTAGAACACATCTGGGAGAAATGGGATAATGAAAGACTGGAAGTTAGACAGCCAAAGGAACACAATAAATGTACTTTGTCACATCCATTTCCACATATATTGTGTATACTCAGTCTGTCAAACCGATAGTACATATGTGTTGGGTGTCCATGCATTTAGTGCATAATTTATGTTTTCTGTGTGTGTGTGTGTGTGTGTGTGTGTGTGTGTGTGTGTGTTTGTTTGTGTGTAAGGGTATGTCTACACAGCAAAGTTATTTCGAAATAACATTCCTAGCATCTACACAGCCAAACCGCTATTTCAAAATTAATTCGAAATAGCGGAGGGCTTATTTCGAAATTGGTAAACCTCATTCCACGAGAAATAGCGCCAATTTCGAAATTCGTATTTCGAAATAAGCTCTGTGTAGACGCTTATTTCGAAATAGAGGGCCTCCAGCCCTTCCCAGGGTGCCCTGCTGGCCACTCTGGCCACAACGAGGAAAACTCCTCTCCCTCCCCCCATCCCCCGGAGCCCTTAAAGGGGTAGAATCTGGCCATAGTGCCCGTGCCAGCTCCAAGCCTGCCAGCCCAGAGCCAGCAGTCACTGCCCCTGACCCAGTGGCCCCAAAACATGAGCCAGCAAGCCACTGGCAGCCAGCCCTCCACCGCATCTGCTAGCTCCCAGGAGCCTGCTAGGGCCCGGAGAAGGCGGGCACCTTCCTGGTCCAGGGCGGAGATCATGGACCCTATTCAGGTTTGGGGGGATGCCCCCAACGTGCATGAGCTCCACACCAGACAGGAGAACGTGGCCGTCTATGGCAGGATAGCTGCCAGCCTGGCCACCAAAGGCCACATGCAAACCCGGGAGCAGGTTCGCATGAAAATCAAGTTGGTCCAGCGAGACCCCCACCCCTGAGCCCTGAGCTTCCCTTCCCCCTTCTTCCCCTTGCTTTCTCCTTCCAGCTCCCTCCTCTCAGCTCCCTCCTCCCAGGTTTCCCCTTCCCCTCTCCCACTGTCTCTCCTCTCCTCTCCTCTCCCGCCTTCTTTCCCCAGTCTCACCAGAGTTTCGTTCCCTCCCCCCCAGTTTTGTTAAATAAAGAGAGTTTATGTTCATGAAAATACGTGTATTTTATTTGACATCAGGAAGGTGGGTTAGGAAGGGTAAGTGGAAGGACGTGAGGGAGGAATGAGGCACAAGCCCCCAGTGGGGCAGACCAGGGAGGCTCTTAGTGCTCCTCAGGGTGGAAGCTCTCCCACAGGGCCTCCTGGATACTGACAGCTCCCCGATGGACCTCCCGGATGGCAGCCTGCAGCAAGCGCATCCAGGCTCGCAGCAATGCGTCCATGAGAAGCACCAGAGTGTCCAGGGGCAGCTCTGGCTCCATGTTGCAGAGTGCTGTGGTATCCCGAGTGAGGGCAACTAGAGCATGCAGAGACAAAATGCTTTGCTGTCCCTCATTGAGGTAGGCAAGCAAGCAGGGAAAGCTGAGAACCGGCTATCGGGGGGGTTCCATTTAAGCACAGGCCTCAGATAGCCTCAGGCAGCGGCCACACAAAGTAACTCCTGACTTGATGCCCTGCCGGAACTGGTTCCAACCAGCCTTAAATGTGATTCAACATCCACTTAGTGTGGATGCGCTATTTTGAAATAGCAAAATGGTATTTCGAAATGCATTTTGTGTGTAGACGTGTTATTTCGAAATAAGCTATTTCCAAATAACTATTTCGAAATTAGATATTTGGAAATAACGCTTTAGTGTAGACATACCCTAATAGACTGACAAAATTTAGCTACATCTACAGGTTTTGTTAGTCTTTAAAGTGCTACCAGACTATTTGTCATTTTTTAAGTTTAAAATTTAGCTAGTTGGGAGTATTTCTTCTTGCACTTGTCAATGTGCAATCCTGTTGTAATATGCTGACACCTGACCATAGTTAGGAACCAGAATATCTTAAAAGGTAAACAGTGCTACCTGCATCATAGTTCGTAAGAGACAGAAAACAGCTGTACTATGACAAATTGTACAATCCACTTGTTTCCTCTGTCCTCTTTCCTTCCTCTGACCTTAGACAGGATGAATTTGTGAGGGATAACATACAATGTCGGAGAGTGGAACAAACTGTTTTTTCCCATTGTTTTTGACAATGAATCTCATACACTCATATATGTTTTTGTTTCTTTTAATTTATTTCAGAATTTCCATTTATGCCTCACTTGAGAAGCAGTGTTCCTCTCCACAGAATGTACTCCCTTTCTGTATACCAAGTTAAGTCCCCATTGTGCATGGAGTACAGTTCAAGGGTCTGATCCTGCAACCTTTACTCACAATATGCCGTCTTGAGTTAGCTTTCCAAGTAGTCAGTTTTGGTTGTGTTGTTGTTTTTGTTTACTTTGTTTCAGCAGGACTACTCATGTGAGTAAGGGCTATGGATTTGTGAGAGGACTGCAGGAGTGGCACTGCAGAATTTGTCAGAATTAATATAATGTGACTACTCATTAATCCACTGGACATGGGTGGTGTCTGAATAGGGTTAAGCAAAATTGATACATAAATGTGCTCTCAGAGCCAGTTTATAATAGAAGATAGACTGTATCTGACTCAGAACAGATCCTATGAAGAGGCTCATGTGTACAGCCTTGCACAAATATAGAATGTTGTATCCGTATTCGTATCTGCAAGAATGAGCTGCAGATATCTGCATCTGCAGATCTGGATACCTGCAGATACCCATGGATTTGCAGGGATCTACTTATATGCAGAAACCAAATGGGTCTTTCAGATAAGCAAGTATTGAATGTTGTTCACTATTTTCTAGGATATAGTATAAAAATTGCATGGAATAAGAGTTCAAAAGTTTAGACCTCCAAAGCAAGAAATCTGCGGGTACTCCTTGGGGGAGAGTTTCAAAATTTTTTTAGCTGCATATATTATATATTACTTTAGATTTCCTCACATTAAATACATCTTTTCCATGGTTCAAGGTAGAGATGTGGGTTTTTTCCCCCCCTCCTGGAAGGCCACTGACAGTATCCTTACCTAGTTAATAAGTGGGTTTTTTTTTTCTCCCTTCAGGCAGGGGTCAGTGGGGAGGGCAGGAGGAATGATTATGATAACAAGGGGAAACAGAAAGAATCATGCTCTCATTTTCAATCTGTTTTTTATTATTGTTTAAATGTAAAACATTGTTTCAATTAAATACTGACCTGCGTATTGGCATGTATACACACATTCTTTAATGAATTCAGGCTTTGTTTGGAGAGCTGTGACCTTTTTATCCCTGTTCTGGATCAGAGCTGATGCATTTCAAACACACTACCGATTGCTGAAGCTTTACTTTGATATAGTTAACAGCCTGGGCAGGGTTTGACTTGACATGGTCAGTGGTAATACATAAGAATGGTGTCCCCTTTGGGCATTTTTATATTACTGTGACTGAAAATTGAATTATCCCTTTAAAAATGAAAAAGGGAGTCATGATATGGTTACAAATTTCATCACATGGGTTTTTGGGATAAAAAAGTGCACCTGATGGAAAGGATATTTATAAATGAAGAACAGAGCTGGATCAATTATTTGCTTTCTCTTGTGACATAACTTCTCTAAAACAGTGAGTTATTCATTTAAGTCATTGGTATCTTGTGAAAACTCTTCATAAATGCTTATGATCAAATGCAAAGCATAGGTTTAGAAACCAATACAAAATCCCTTCAGTCATATAAGTGCAATAACATAATGTGATTAACTTATTTGGTGGGGTTTTTTTTGCTTGGGCATGTGGCTGTGAAATCACAAATGTGTGTGATTAAAATGACATCCTGTTGCGTAATTGTTCTTTTGAAAAAATGAACTGTTTAAAAATAGTAGAGAGAAAAAGGAAAAAGAAACACAAACAAAAAATCTCTCCTGAAATCCTTTAAATGATGTTGAACTAGCTTTGCAATTTCCCATTTGACCTCATGCAATGTTTTTATTTATATATCCTGTTAGTTCTAAATGTTCCACACTTGGGTAAAATCTGAACTACAAACATTTTTATTGTATTAAAGAGCTTGTGTATTGAATGCAGGTGTTCATGGTCTGTAATACTTGGCAGTTTATGGAGATACACCAGCTGTACTGATACACAGGGGGGACATTCTATCTATTCACACATTGCATATATTGTAGAAAAGTTAGAATTCCCGTGATTGTCAGAAATCTTGTACGTACAAGTTGTAAGTGCTTCCATAGAAAATATAAAGTAATCTCTGATAGGAAAGCCATTTTTATTTCATAAACAGCATATCCCTTATCATTATTGTGCTTTATTGCAACATTCATTGACATTTTGTTTAGTTAAGCATTGAAATAATTAAGTTAAATATTTGTTTCTGTTTGCATAGCTCATTTGTGTCAAATTGGTACCACATATTTTTGTAAGCTACTTTGGTTAAACTCTGTTAAAAATAAAACTTGAAAGTAATACAGTTAAATTGATAGTGTCATGAGCAAGGCTGGAAACAGAGGGAGGAAGAACAAAGTGGGAGTAAATCTTGAAAGACACAAACGGAAGGAGAAGGATAGCTAAGGTGCTTTTGGGCAGCATAATGTCAAGTATCACTTCACAGGACAAGGAGTTAGTAGTCCCTCTCCATATGAAATGGAGAGATCCCATATAGAATAGTGTTAGTTCTGGATCCTACTATTACTTTGCATGTGTACAAATTCATCACTGATTTTGATCTGTTAGGTGGATCATTGTCTTCCCTTGCCTGGTACAGGTACCAAAGGGGAGTGGGATGTGAACATTGATCCATGCCTCTTTAGGTGCTTCTCTACTTAAAAAATTATTGATAAATCAAAAGGGGGTGTGAATAATGTTTCTGAAGGACTGAATTATAGGGAAAGACTAAAGGAAATTTCTGTGAATGGTTTGGCTAAACAGAGGAGAGCAGGAGAGCTGTAAGTGTTTGAAAGGTATGAACTAGGGCTATTAGGAAGTGAGTAATTAGCTAATTGTGTAGTCAATAGAATTTCTATTGACTACATAATTAGTCGATAAGGGGAGGAAGCCTCTGGGAGCTACCCCCCACTGTGGCTCTGCAGTTTAAACGTAGTAAGAGCTGGGCCGGCATGCAGCTTGGCTCCTACATTTAAACTGCAGAGCCACAGTGAGGGTAGCTCCTGGACCTGGCACGAGCCGGGATTGAGCCAGGCTTGCTCAGTCCTGGCTCGTGCTGGGACCAGCAGCCCCTATCCATGGGGGAGGGGGTCCACGCTGGGATCCTCTGTGGACTGGGGCTGCTGCTGGAGCAGCCACTGTTTGCAGCCAGCCCTGGTCTCTGCGGAGAGGGGCTGCTCTGTGGGATGCAGAGCAGCCACTGCCCATAGCCAGTGGCAGCAGCGCAGGGGTTGGGGGAGGCAACACCGCGGAGACGGTGCTAGGAGGGAAACAGCTTTTAAGTCAGCTCCCCACCCTTTGCTTCTGGGGAATGCGAGTAGTCGACCGCTCACTTGCATCCCTAATATGAACACCATGGAGAGTGAGAGAGGCATTATTTATGGTAATTCAACACAATATCCAGAATACTGGGGAAAATGGACTGAACAGGAAGAAAAACCTAAACAGCAGAAATCTCATCACTTTAAATCATATTAAAGTAAACTGGGCAAAGGAACACTCCGGCCCAATTCTTCATTGGCAGGGGGCAGATAAGACGTGAATTGATGGGTCCCATAATACCTGTTCTAAATATTTTTTTTCTCATAAGAGGCTATAAAAAATCATCTAAACTACTGGTAGTTTTTCTTGTCATCCTCCCATCCACCCTGGGATGAATTTCCTGGGAATTACGGCTATTGCATTCTATCATTGGGAACTGATCTATGTGCACGCGTGGTCATCAAATCTCCTTCCCCTTTAGCCAGAGCCTGATTAGCCAGAGCCTGATGTCGGGACTTTGTTTGAAGATCATTTCCTTGCCAGTGCTGCAGTGTTTTGCTCATGTCTGTGTTGCCCATTCTGTATTTATGGGAAACAGGATGACGTCTATATGTGTTCTATTTTCTTTGCAGGTTTGTGTGCTTTGCGCAGAGCACTGGGAGAACAAACTAACCTGTTAGACAACGAGATGGCTGGGTCAGTGATGGTTACTCTCAACGACTTCCTGCAGGGGATGAATGATATCAGGCCCAGCGCCATGAGGGAGGTAGCTATTGATGTGCCAAAAGTAAGTCACATTCCACAGAACATTAGAGACGTTCTTAAAGTTAAACGTTGTAAACTCATAATGAGGCTAATAGAGGTCTCCAATAAATGTTTGTGCATCATTTTTTTACATGTTAAATTTGTTTTGTTGTTGGCATTGGTTATTCAGCATGAAAAGTAGGCACTGCAGTCTTATATTAACTTATACTCTGTTCTCAAGATCTGAATAGATTAATTGATTAAAAGTCTAATCATGTAAGCTTAAAACAGGCACTGAACAGGTCTGCACTTCTAAGCCTCTAATATTGCAGCAACCAATTCAATTAGAAACAAAGCATTGGCTTTTGCCACCAAAATCTGTTGAAACAAGGCTATGAAAAGGCTTGAGTGAGTGTATGGAGCCCAGCTGATAAATTGCATAGTGAAACAAGATTTGAATCACTGAAAGCATTGGGACAAGTTCTGCTGACTGTCATACTTCTGCAACCTTGTTGGCTTCAGTGAGATTGCAAAGGTTTAATTAAGAGCACCATTTGACCTCCTGTGTGAGTCATTACTGGTCAGCAGTGTTTCTGAAGTGATCACTTTGCCTTCACAGTTGTGTGTGAATATGCTACTCATTCACCTGAAAAATTAGTTACAACTTGGGAAAAAAGATGTACAGCCATCATTTCAACTTAACATGAATGCTGATTCTGTTAATATTTTTTTAAATGTTCAGTTTATCTTTTGTCATTTCTTTGCTAGCTATTGTGATGAGTGGGAGCCACTTAAGGAACCTGAGAGCATATAATTATTGTGCATGTGAACAGGCGGATACATAGAAGGATGTATATCCTTCACATTTATCTTAATATCGGCAAAATAAATATTTGTGCTTTTATATTAAGAAAATTCCAGAAAACCAAAAAAAGGCATATAAATCCACTCTAAGACCAAAAATAACCCGTAAGAAAGTTATTAAACATCATTGTGCAAAGATGAATCAACACAGTCACACAGTGATAGATGATTCAGCCACACAGTGATAAGTAGTTATTCCCAAACTATGGGTACAAGAAATCAAAACATTGAATGGTATACTCCATTTTATAGTCTATATATTATGCACTATGGAACAAATCTGGTTTTGTTATGCTATTGAAATCAGTGGAATTATTCTGGATTTACACTAGCAATATTCAGGATCAGTACTTCTGAAATCAAGAATGGAATCTGCCCCTCTCTATTTCACTTTGCTCTACCTGAATAGATCCTATCATCTGAATGTCTCAAAGTCTATTTATCCTTGTAATAATCCCTTGTGGGGTAAGGAGGTACTATTATCCTCATTTTACAGATGGCTGACACACAGTAAATGATATGCCCAAGGCCACAGAGGAAGTATGTGGCATAACAGGGAATTGAAACTAGGTCTCCTGTGTCCGAGGCTAGGGACCTGACCATTACCGCTAGCGTCTAAATTATTGTTCTTCTCAGTGCCTTCCTCCTTATGTCGCAGTCCCTTTTTCCACAACCATAGTCATCAGACGGCTATTTAAAACCATTTCTTTATTTAAGTGATACACCAAAAGTGTTGTACATTAGCAGGCCTTGGGTTTAGCCAGACACAGGCCTCATTCTGTCAAGACTTAAGACATGCCTGACTTCATTAACTTCATTGGGACTCCTTGTGCGTAGAGAAATCTTTTCAGGATTGGTGGTGTAAGGAATACAAGGAAAGCATCAGTCCTTTTATAACATTCTATCTTCCCAAATTCTTACAAAATCATACTGTTTTGCATTTAAAAAACCCCAACCTTCAAAACTTCATAAGTTCTTCAAGTTATATAGGGGCAGGTTTTGACTTTCTGTGTATGCATGCCACAGCAATGCATAGAACATACACAAGGAAAATGAACGTGCAGAAATATCTGTGTGCATCAGAGCTGTTCAATTTATGTTGGTGTACATAAGAACATAAGAACGGCCGTACTGGGTCAGACCAAAGGTCCATCTAGCCCAGTATCCTGTCTGCCGACAGTGGCCAGCACCAGGTGCCCCAGAGAGGGTGGACCGAAGACAATGATCAAGCGATTTGTCTCCTGCCATCCCTCTCCAGCCTCTGACAAACAGAGGCCAAGGACACCATTTTATCCCCTGGCTAATAGCCTTTTATGGACCTAACCTCCATGAAATTATCTAGCTTCTCTTTAAACTCTGTTATAGTCCTAGCCTTCACAGCCTCCTCTGGCAAGGAGTTCCACAGGTTGACTACGCTGTGTGAAGAAGAACTTTCTTTTATTAGTTTTAAACCTGCTACCCATTAATTTCATTTGGTGTCCTCTAGTTCTTCTATTTAGGGAACTAATAAATAACTTTTCTTTATCGGCCCTCTCCACACCACTCATGATTTTATATACCTCTATCATATCCCCCCTCAGTCTCCTCTTTTCTAAACTGAAAAGTCCCAGTCGCTTTAACCTCTCCTCATATGGGACCCGCTCCAAACCCCTAATCATTTTAGTTGCCCTTTTCTGAACCCTTTCCAAGGCCAAAATATCTTTTTGAGGTGAGGAGACCACATCTGTACACAGTATTCAAGATGTGGGCGTACCATAGTTTTCTACAGGGGCAGTAAGATATTCTGGGTCTTATTTTCTATCCCTTTCTTAATAATTCCTAGCATCCTATTTGCCTTTTTGACCGCTGCACACTGTGTGGAAGTTTTCAGAGAACTGTCCACGATAACTCCAAGATCTCTTTCCTGATTTGTCGTAGTTAAATTAGCCCCATCATACTGTACGTATAGTTGGGGTTATTTTTCCCGATGTGCATTACTTTACACTTATCCACATGAAATTTCATTTGCCATTTTGTTGCCCAATCCCTCAGTTTGGTGAGATCTTCTTGGAGTCCATCACAGTCTGCTTCTGTCTTGACTATCCTAAACAGTTTGGTATCATCTGCAAACTTTACCACCTCACTGCTTACCCTTTCTCCAGATCATTTATGAATAAGTTGAACAGGATTGGTCCTAGGACTGACCCTTGGGGGACACCACTAGTTACCCTCTCCATTCTGAAAATTTTCCATTTATTCCTACCCTTTGTTTCCTGTCTTTTAACCAGTTCTCAATCCAAGAAAGGACCTTCCTCTTATCCCATGGCCATGTAATTTACACAAGAGCCTTTGGTGAGGGACCTTGTCAAAGGCTTTCTGAAAATCTAAGTATACTATATCTACTGGATCCCCTTGTCCGCATGTTTGTTAACCCCTTCAAAGAACTCTAATAGATTAGTAAGACAGGATTTCCCTTTACAGAAACCATGTTGACTTTTGTCCAACAAATTATGTTCTTCTACATGCTTCACAATTTTATTCTTTACTATTGTTTCGACTAATTTGCCCGGTACTGAAGTTAGACTTACCGGTCTGTAATTGCCCGGATCGCCTCTAGAGCCCTTTTTAAATATTGGTGTCACATTGGCTACCTTCCAGTCATTAGGTATGGAAGCCGATTTAAGTGTAATTGCGCTTTTATTAGGGTGTGTCTACACTGCAGGGCTTAACTCGAAATAAGCTACACAAATTGAGCTACGTCAAGTGTGTATCTTATTTCGAAATAAGGAGCATCTACACAGCACTTATTTCGAAATAGAGCACTCTTCCTCCGACTTGCCTTACTCCTTATACAAGGAGGGTTACTGGAGTTGGAGTAAGAAGTCCTCCAGCTTGACAGTATTTTGACACTATTTCGAAAAAACTGCCTGCTGTGTAGATGCAGACTAAATTATTTCAGAATAGCACTAGTTATTTCAAAATAGTGTGGCAGTGTAGATGGACTCTTAGTGACTACATGTGTTTTATGGTCACATTTTTATTAGTGCGAGGGGACAAGTGTGAATCAGCAATAGATAGGTCGCTTTAATCATTTAATGTAATAGATCATTTAATGTAATGTTGTGTAACAGGGCAACTGACCCATTAGATGGAACACCCCTCCTTTTCCAGTCCAGGTGTGCCCTAGTTGAGTATAATGAGGAGGGTGGCTGTCCCTGGGAATTCAGAATCCTGAGGGAGTGTTTAGAACCTAGACTTTAGGAAGAAGAGAGTCCTGAGAGTGTAGAGAGGTCAGAGGAGCACTGAATTTAAGCAGTGGATCCGGATCAGGCTAGACTCAAGGAAGCAAAGGGGTCACCTACAAACTTCCCCAGGCTAGAGAGGGCTGAAGACTGAGAGCAGCACAGAGAGATAGATTCCTGCTGGCTCTCTGAGCTGGAGAGCTGAAGCTGGAAGTGTGTGTATGTGGAGGAGGTGGGGGGGACAGAGGGCTCAGAACAATGGTGGAGTGAGTTCCCTGGTATCTCCAAGCAAGAGATGGAACCCTAACTTGGAAGGGAACAGAGTGGAGAAACACCCCAGCTAGAGTGGTTGGGGCAATGGTTTTCAAACTATGGGTTGCGACCCAGTATTGGGTCGTGGAATGTCAGGCACTGGGTCTCATTGCTGCAGAGTGATCAGTGAGGGTGCTAAGGCAGACTACCTGCTTGTCCTGGCATCTCAGACTGCGCTGCACCCCATAAGCGGCCAGCAGCAGGCCTGGCTCCTAGGTGGGGCAGGGGGCAGAAGAGCATGCAGGACTCGGTGCACTGCCCTGCCCTGAGCACTAGCTCCACACTCCCTTTGGCTGCTGGCTGCTTTTGGGGTGCAGCATGGTTTGTGATGCCAGGACAGAGAGGAAGCCTGCCGTAGCATCCCCGCTGCACTTCTGAGTGGGAGCTGCTTGAGGTAACCTCTCCTGCCCCAGCCTGACCCACTTCCAGAGATGGATCTCTCATCCTTAGCCCCACCCCGGAGCCTACACTTGATTCGATTCATGTTAGGTCATGGACATCAACAATTTTCTTCAACTGGATCATGGGGAAAAAAGTTGGAAAACCACTGGATTGGGGTAAGGTGTGGTAACACAGTTGTACATGGGAGCTGTGTTGTGATGAGAGACATCCAATCTATACGTGTGGTCGGGACTATTGAGACAATTGCACTGTTTGGATTGTGCAGGGGGGAGTCACCTAATATGGAATACTCTAGGGAGGCCCTCTCTTCCTAGGAGTCCACAGCATTGCACACTACCTTCTGATTTGTGGCTAGATATCAGTCTAGTATTGCAAGCAAAGTCTTGCTCTTGCAATTAAAGAAGATGGAAAATGGCATATCCAATTAATTGTACTTACAGTAGTACCTGTTTGAATGCCTAAGTACTTGATTGTGAGTGCAAACCAAGTAGCTTGGCAGCTAAATGGGCGCAATTGCAGAAATATTTGGGGCCCATACTCTTGTGCCAGTAATATAATTGACTATTTATGTCCTAGCATACTTCTCTGTTTGGAGTAATAATGTGTGATTGTCCAGCCTTAGATCATCTGTTGGGGAAATCTCTGGAATTGTTTGCTCATCACAAGAACTGGAACCAACATTAGTTATAAATATGATAATAAGTTCTCCTCGCACCCCTTCACCTCTTTTCATTATAATATTTATAGTTCATGGATTTGGGCCATTTTTCCATCCAGCACTTTATTAGCTGGCTGAAGGCCATGGTGCACTGTGATATGTTACTTATATGCTCTGAAGTAATTTACACCAGTGGAAAGTGCTTTCTTGCACTTACTATGTTCATATATTGTAGAAATCCTGGCTTAAACAAAAAAACAAAAAAAATCCCTAATGGAAACCAAACTGGTTTAATGAGAAGTAATTCATTACTTCCATTGGAGTCCTATACCTTCAGTTCTTTTTTTTTTTTTTTTCTGGCTAGCGCATAGTGCATGCGCTAACGTTACAGCATTAATCTTCAGATGCTTTCACCTGCTTATTTATGTGAGGATAGGCTTCTTTTTCTACTCCTCCCCCCCCCTTTAAAAAAAAAAAAAGCTATGAGTAAACAGGTTATCATGTATGTTACTGTTTTGGTAAATAGGGGTATGTCTACACTTGCACCCTAGTTTGAACTAGGGATGCAAATGTAGGCATTTGAAATAGTCAGTGAAGCAGGGATTTAAATATCCTGCGCTTCATTAGCATGATCTCGCCGGCGCATTACTCCGATCAACAGCTGTTTTGAAAGTGAAAGTGTGCCCCGGGACGCGTTAGTTCGAACCAAACCCCTTGGTTTGAACTAACGTTACTTTTTGAGGAGTAACTCCTGCAGTCCAGCTGTACCCTGCTGGGTTGAGACAGGATGTGTAAGCTCTGGGGTGGGAATGAGGGATTTGAGTGTAGGAAGGGATGAGAGGTGCAAACTCTGGGAGGAAATCTGGATGCAGGAAGAGGTGGAGAAGGGGACGCTGGCTCGGGGAGGGGGCTTCAGGTGGGCAGTGTTGGGGTCAGTTGGAGGGTTGGGGTACTAAGCAAGCCACAGGCTTGTGGATGTGAGGGTGTAGGAATTTGGGTTGGGGTATGTGAGGGGCTCAGGGCAAGGGGTTCCAGTGTATGATAGGCTCAGATGTAGGATCTGGGGGAAAGGGGAGTGCAGGAGTGTTATGATGCTGTGGCCAGATGGGGGCTTGGCCCCAATTGGGGTTTTTTTTGGGCAGGCTTCATTTTTTTAAAAAATACTATGTGAAACACAAAAAGTTTCTGCGTTGTCTTTATTTATGAGAAGGGCAGGGAACCTGTTTTGAATCGGGGTCACTGACCCACAGAAAAGTCAGTTGGGGCCACACAAGTGAGATGCAAAAAAATAACTCCTCCAACCCCCCCAAGCCTCACTAATGTGGCCCCAACTGTGCTGGTGGGAGCAGGGGACATGGTATTGGGGAAGGGTGCTAGTGGGTGCTGGGGCAGGGGACAGGGTGCCAGTGGGGGCAGGGTTCTGCAGCAGGGGACAGGGTGCCAGTGGGGGAAAGGGGACAGGGTGCCGGGGGGGGGGGCAGGGGACAGGGTTCTGCAGCAGGGGACAGGATGCCAGTGGGGGGCAGGGGACAGGTTTCTGCAGCAGGGGACAGAGTGCCAGTGGGGACAGAGTCCCCTGCACCTGCCTCCTCCCAGGATTCTCCCCCCCCCCCTCGCAGAGGAGGGAAGCCCTGTCGCATGCCTCCTGCGGGGCCAGCGCGTGCCCCCCATGGAGCAAGGAAGTCCCCGTCGCGCGCCCCCTCCGGGCCTGACTCCCCCCTCCTGCGGAGCAGTGAAGCCCGCGCATGCGCCCGCGCCCCCCCTCCTCTCCCGTGGAGGAAGGAAGCCAGTCCCATTGCGCGCTTCCTCCGGGACCGGCGTGTGCCTCCCGCGGAGCAGGGAAACCCCCGCGCACGCCCCCTCTGGGACCGACTCTCTCCCCCCGCAGAGAAGGGAAGTCCCAGCGCGCGCCTCTGGGGATTCCCCGGGCAGCCACAGACCTGGGGCAATGAAGCAGCCAGCGCATTTCCGGAACCCCCGGAAGTGACATGCAGTTCAGGTCTTCTGTCCACCCAGCGGGAAGCCTCCACTACCTCTATTGTCGCTGGAGGTATGTAGTGGGGCTTCTTGGGGGTGGGAGGAAATGGGGGGCCCAGAACGCCTCGCGATCGACTGGTCGAGGCCTTGCGATTGACCTGTCAATCGCGATCGACGGGTTGGTGACCACGGTTTTAGGATAATATTTTTCAGTTTAAAATTGACTGTTTTTCATTTTAGGGCTGGTTAAAGTAACCCTATATAAAGCAAATGAGAAAAGACATAGCAAAGGTGGGGTAACATACTTTATTTTAAACCAGGAATAAAGGCAATTTGATAAAAGGCTCATTCCTGCTTTGTTTTTGTGCCAATACTGTTCTGTCTTTGCTACCATTGTATTTTCCTACAAATGTAACATCTGCTTTTCACCACCACTGAAGATAAAAAAAAAATGTTTTGTTTTATCCTGAAAACTGCAGAGAAATTAGTTGAAATGTGCAGGCTTTTTCTCTGCAGTCCACATCATTTTGAGCAGGGCATTGACAGGGTGTTTTCATTGTCCTAATAAGCTCTAATTTTTATATGTATCTTAAATTTCAGAGAGAATTGAAGAGGAGGGTCATTTAAATATATTTAGTGTTTTATTAAACTGAGTTCTGTTGGTTGTATTCATTGTACTAGAAAATCAGTAAAAACCACGCTGCTGTCCACACCATTTTAGTTGTTGTACAGTAGTATACAACACATTTACCTTAACTTGTAAGAGCAGTGTCGATCATCTGCATTATTTGAATGTTGAAGACTGTCTGTTGCAATACTTAGTTTTCCTGTTCAAAGGACACCTGATTTATTGATACGGAAAGCAGTCAAGACTGAGTTGGGAGAGGGATATAATGGATAGTGGAGCTTGTTTGGAGCCAGGAGAGGAAAGGCTTGTCCCGGTGTAGAGGTGGCACATGATAGTCCACTTCCTAGTGTATATTTGCATTCCCTTGTTACTCCACGTATTCAGTGAGTGCTACATGGAGTGTTTGCGAGTGGGAACAGTGCAAAATGTTTGTATGATGGCTGCAAGAATCTGTTGAGTGTCCTGTACTACTTCATTTTAATGGAACTTCTCTTGAATTTCATTATGTGTAACCTCTTTGGAAGACTGCACTTGTGTGTCAAGGACGTTGGAGAAAAGGAATGTTCTACATCAGGAAGTTAATTCTGTGCTTCAATGGTTTGGGGATTCTGCTAAAGTAGCTATTCCTCCCTCTTCTCTGGGCTTCTCAGAATTTTCTTTGGACCCCTCAGGGTTTTCCCTGCCTGTTTTTTGTCCTATTGTAATTCAGCACACTGAGACTTACACCTTTCCAGCCAAAAAAGTTTTGGATGAGACCTCCTTTGGTGCATGTCTGCTTTGTTTCTTTATTACTTGCTGCTTCATAACTGTCTAGAGAGTTACTGTTCTGCATCACATTCTCAGTCTTGCTGACTTGGAGAGTTAAATATTTAGGGCCAGGAATGAGCGCTATCACAATCTCTATGAGTTTACTCTCCGGGGCAATTCTGCATCAAAAAATAAAATTTAATTAGGTGAGAACTGATCACATTATGAAAAGTCCCTGGTAGTAATAATTAGCAAATGAAGCAGTCTCAATATCAAAGACCCTGGGAGATCACAACCTTCATTATAGAAATTCTAGATAAACAAGTTAGCCAGGTATTTAACCTCACATGCTGTGTTTGAAAAATCATGAGACTCACTCCACTTTCTACCTACCTGCCTGCCTACCTACCTTCTTAACAGAGCGGTTTCTAGGAATCAAACAGTGACTTTTCCTCATAGCACCCAGACTCCAAAAGGGAACTTATCTAAAATGAGTCTTCAAGTTTTTTTACACCTGTGTGTCTCAAAAGCAGCCTTTTACCTCTCTCGTTTCTCTTTTTTTCATGAGCACCTTATGTCCATGGTAAATGGCATCGAGTAGTGGAACAGACACTGCATGTTTGTGGTGTTATTTGAACAGTGCTTCTGGGTACTTTTTTCATAAGTGTCCTTTCATTAAATTTTTGTTGGTGTGCAAGGTACCACAAAGCCCATTTTGCTTGTTGCTTCTGAAAATTTTAGTAAATTACTGATAACGTATTCCATGGTAGAATTTTCTTCTGCTTGACATGTGTGTTTTCTGTTATAATCTGTGTCTAACTATGTCCACTAGAAATATGTAACATTACTGCTGGAACAACCAGTTCATTTTTTACACATGTGAATTAATATAAAAATAAAATACAGTAATAGGGTTTTAAAAATTAGGGCAGTCCATTTGTCTCTTTCCCTTTCCTTGGAAAAGTATGCTGCTGTTATTGTTCCGTTATCAAGTTATTTTGGAATTTTTGAAATTTTGTTTCATGTAATGTATATGGCTTTTAAGAAAAATGTTTTCCAGCAGTGTTAAAAAGCTATAGAAAGTGTCGTCTTGTCTCTCTACTAAAACATGCACAACTGTAAATATTTTCTTTTTTTATTTCTGTTAAAGTGAAGACCTATTAAAACATGGTCTTAAGAATGTGTCTGTGCTTCATGCTAATTAAAACTCTGTAAATTTGTCTGCCTCTTACTTTGAGGAATTAAGTGTCATGCAGTTTCTTAAATTACTATTTTCTGCTTCCTTCAGTGTCTTCAGTAACTTAGTTTTTTCCCCCAAAATAAGAAACAAATGCACAACTATGTGTAGCTGTGCAAGCCCATTTACTACTATTTAGCTAATGTTTGTTCTTTCAGGCCTATTTGTATGATGGAACAAAATCAAAAATGCTCTTTTCTGAAACAGCACATTAGAAATTAGTATTAGCATTGGCAGGTAGCAGAATTTGAGGTATGGCAAGTTAGCAAAGTTGGCACTTTGCTTTGGCAGTACATAAGCCCTAGCCACTCATTCCTCAACTACTCGATTGCTTCGAGTCAGAAACAGAAATCCTCTCTTTTCTCTGCTTTGATATTTCTCTTAACTTTTATTCTCCCTTTAGCTAGTGCATCTGTACTCTTCTGAAGTGCTGTCAGTTGTGTATATTTTTATGCTTCCTTACTCAACCACAGTTGTTTTTTATTCAGAAAGTAGAAACTGTTGATTAAAAATAATATTTTTTTCAGTGCTTCACTAATATTTTCTCTTGGTTGTTCCTAGCACGAGGGCCTGTCTACTCTGAGGGCAGAAGGTCATCAACTCCTTACTATCTATTAGCATTTTGAATTCTTCTCTCTTTTTAGTGGATGCCCGATGCGGGTAGACATGTTATTTTTTTTTTATTTTATTTTATTTTTTTAAAAGAACTGCACTATTTTGTCATAAGACAGTCAAACAGATGTTTTTTATTCGGTTAGAGTTCACTCATTTGCTCCTTTGTTCTAGGTTTGCTGATGCTTGTTCTCAGGCTGCATTGCTTTACCCAGAAGTAAAATCATATTTTTAGTTTCCTGTGTTCAGATATCAGACAAATAGCACCAAGAAGGCAATGCAATTGAACGAGATCACCTGATTGGAGTAGCCTGTCAGGGAGAAAGTTGTCTAGATCAGGAATAAGGGTGATAAAGGTTAGGTTTTTGATTCCCTCTTCCCCCCGCCTGCCATGAATTAATCTCCTTCTAGCCATCTCCCCTATCACAGGCACCTCTTTTCCCCCCAATCCTTATTCTTCCTTCTTCTCCCTTCTTGTGTCTGCCTCTGTCAAAGCATGGGTGAATCACAAAAGGAGAGTCCTGACTTTATAGTCATTTAATCTGTTGCCTGTCTTTGAAGAGTACTAATTTTAAGAGACCACTATCTCAAAACACAAGTTCAGCTGATTCAACCACCTCCTACTGTGGAAGCTTGATGTCTTTAATATCTAAAGAAGAGTATAATGGATGCTGACACGAGAGGGGTGTAATAGCAGACTACCTACTCCCAACTTAGAAAATACAGGGAATTATATGGGATAGGGAAAATTATCACAGTCTTCTTCACAACTCTGTAAGGAAAGGGAGAGCTCATTTTAGATTTACTCATCATTTTGAATAGGCTATATTATATTTAGTGGTATAGAGTGTCCCCGCTAAAAGTCGCTCAGTATACATCTGTTCCACACTAAAGTCATTAACGCTTGTAGGAACTGATGCATTATAAGTCCTCCCATTCCCTGCTCTTAAGTTGCACAAAAACCTCCCACCAATTTGCACAAATAGAAGTCAGCCTCAGGAAAAAAATTCCCCGCTTTAAGTTGTTTTGCTATAAGTCCAAGTTTTTTGGAACGTATCTTGGACTTACAGCCAGGACAGCCTATATGCATTTGTAAGTGTCTCTTTAGCAGAGCAACTCCCAACTGCAGTTACTTGTTACATTTTAATCTTTAAGATATAAATACTCATCCAGTATTTTTTAAAATCCTAATTAAATCTGTACTGTGCAAGTCCAGGATGGAATAAATACTGTTGCAAAGTGATTTAAACCACTTCAGTCTTTCAAACACTTATGCATGTTAATAGTCTCATATAACTCAAAGGGACTACTTGCATATAAGGTAAGTTTCTTTATTGTAGTAGATGAAAATAATTATCTCTTAAATTGATACAGAATTTTCCCTTAGAGGGAGATCAGAGTATTTAAAAAATGATATATGAATGCCACACACAGAGGAATTGTAATGATGGGAATGATCCCTTGGAGTTTACAGACTTTATGGGTATAAATACTGTGTTGAATTTTTTGATAACAGCAGTTAATGATCTTTGCAGTAGACGCTCAATGTATGAAATTTTATTTCCCCCATTATGTAAATCCATAATTATGTAAATTCACCATTTTTCCGTTTTTTTCTTTACTTATAATTTATCAGCTGCTCGTTTTAATTTAAAAGCCTTTAATAATTAATGCACTTTTGAAAAGCGTCATGATATAAACCTGTTGAAAAAGAAACGGGTGCCATAGCTCGATACAACCCTCCATTCTGTGCCAGTGTGTGGATTCAGCAAAATGTTCTGCTTTGTAGGTGCTCTGGTCAGACATAGGAGGACTCGAAACTGTCAAATTGAAATTGAAGCAGGCAGTGGAATGGCCCCTCAAGCATCCTGAATCTTTCATCCGCATGGGTATTCAGCCACCCAAAGGAGTACTGCTTTATGGACCTCCGGGATGCTCAAAAACAATGATAGCGAAAGCTTTGGCTAATGAAAGTGACCTCAACTTCTTGGCAGTGAAGGTAAGCCATTTATTTTTAATTTTTCTTCTTTGGATACCAAATGGCTTCAGACAATACAAATGTTTTGTGTTTCAGGCCAGCTTTCTGTTACACAGCTTCTCGCCTCATTCATTACTCATGGGCTTGTCCCCCCCACCTGTGGAATTCAGAGCCAGTCCAATGTTGTTGCTGGAGGCTCCTAGACAAGGCTCCACCGCTGGCTCCAGCTCAGGCAGTCACCACATCTTCCGCCTCCGGCGGTGGAACAAGTTGACCATTGGGTTGCTCTCTTGGCCATTTGGTTTTGTTTGTTTTATTCATTTTTGTGCAGTTGGGAACTACACTCTTCCTGGAACTGGGTTGGTAGCAGCAAGATAGTTTTAGTCGCCTGGATCTGCTGCTATAACGCCTCCCTGGCAGGCTCCTCTGCTCCTACTCGGGCATAGCAAAATGTCTTGCAAACACCTGGCTGAATCCAATCAGTGCTCCTTACAAGAGACAGCACCTCACAGGCTCTAGAGAGGGTGGACGATGCCTTGTCTCAGGCCAGCCGAAATTTGCACTGCAAGGGCATGAGGCTTGGAGTCAGACTGTCATGTTAGCAGATCTACCCTGCCCTGAGGAGCTGCGACTTCAGTGCAGAAAAGCCTGAGCAGGAGCGTCAGAGCTTTTGTGGAGAGGGTCTAAGGATGAGGCAGAAGCTATCTGGTCAGCACAGGGGGTAAATCCCTCAGTAGATCTAGGCTGGGGAGGAGGGGTAACATTGAAGGATCCAGAGCCATCCACCCCCACCCCAAGATACTGAAGTGAGTCCCCCAGGAAAGAAGCGGGGCATCCTTTACATCCTCCCCTGTATGAGGTGGGGGATGCGAGGAGGAATTTTCATGATACTCAGGGTTAAGTTCTGCAGAACCCAGAGGCTCTCAGAAAGGCAAAAGCAAGTGTTGTCTTTACCAGGCAGTAATTTAATATTGTTAATGAACATCTGAGGTGAAAATCTGTGTCTTTGATGTGATTTGTGACAAGCAATAGATTCTGATTTGGTGGTTCCCTGAATAGCATCGCTGGTCCTAAACAGACATCTTGTAAACACAAACTTTCAGGTGAGGAGTTATTGGGAGATGGATTAGAAAAATTATCTGCTGAGATTGCATAGAGATGTCAGCCCTCATCGTCAAAGCCAGCATGGCAACCATTGGTTGCTACCAACATCAAGGGTATCTAAGAAGGGATTATTACTCTGGCACAGGGAAAAATCTAGAGCAAAAAGCTTCCAAGGAAAACTAAATACTTTTTCTTCCAGACCAACAAAATTGTCAGTGGGACAAAGGCGAAGAGCATTTACATACACAAGCTCAAATTCCTGTACAAGACTCTTCCTTTTGATCTGCCCTGTGAACCTTCCTAAATGCTGGTAATAGTCACAGCAAGGCAGATTGCACCTTATACGCCTTTTCCCTTGCCTAGACAACCTGCCAATCAGTACCCTGTCCAGTGAAACAGAACCATTCAGAAATGAACAGGTGTTGGAAAGGATTTGCAGCCATCAGTTCTTGGAAATTGAGAGGAGCCTTTGATCCAAGTGCTGAGAATTGGGTTCCATATCTGGCTGTAATTATACCCAGAACTTTAGAAACTTGGTACCAGCTAGGGATGTTAAATTTAGTTTAATCAGCTAATTGACTAGTTGATGGATTTCTCATCAACTAGTCGATAAGTGGGAGAGCCGCAGCAGGGTTAGCTCCCAGCCCTGGGAGCTAACCCTGCTGCGGCTCTGCCTTTTAAATGTATTAAGAACCGTACATTTAAAAGGCTGAAGCAGTAGGGAGAACCTACTGAAAGCTGGGCCAGCTGATTTCTGGCTGGCGCCGGGTCCCCACCACTGCTCTTAATACATTTAAAAGGCTGAAGCTCAGTGGCAGGGACCTGGCATGAGCTCAGATAGCTGATTCCCAGCTTGAGCTGGGTCCCCTGCTATGCTTTAGCCTTTTAAATGCCCAGTCCCAGATGCTGCACCTCTGCTTTTTAAGTGTATTAAGTGCCTGCTGGGTCTTAATACACTTACAAATTAGAAGCACAGGGGGGTGGGAGGGGAAGACCTGGCGCGAACTGGGCCAGCTGATTCCGGGCTTGCACCAGGTCCCCTACGCTGCACACCATCCTTAAATGTAAAAAGTCTGGAGTGCAGTAGAAGGGTCCAGCACAAGCTGGGAATCAGCTGGCCCAGCTTGTGCCAGGTCCCCCCACCCCCAAACTGAGTTTCTGATTTTTAAAGCTGTTGTATTAAGAGCTACATTTAAAAAGCAGAGGTGTAGCATCTGGGTCTGGGCATGAGCTGGGAATCATGAGCTCCTGCCCCCTGCAGAGACGGTGCTGGAGCAAGCCTGCTCCCCCCAGCACTGGCTCCTGCTTTCATCCCCCCTACCACCACTGCCTCTGATAGAGGCAGCAAGTGAGGGGGGGGAAGTGACTAGTCGGGTAGTTGCTTACATCCCTAGTACCAGCTGTACCAGCATTTTGTAGACAGTGATGTTCGATCCTCCATTTTGAGTATCACGTGCCAACTTTAATCACAGTGACAGATTAGACAGGCATGTGGGCAACCTTTTTAGTTTAATTTCCTTTAAAGCAAATTAGTTCCCATATTTGTACAAGAATTACACTGCCGTTGTCATGAGGAAAATATTATTGTTTCAGAAATCTTCCTGTTCAAGGTAAGTTTTTTCTTTCCAGTTTCTGGAAAATAGTTCTCCGATCATTTTGTTCTAACCTCTGGAACATTGTGACGCAAACGGGTATTCCTAGCACTCTAAAGATATATCTCAAGTATATTGTCTACATATACCAACTGTATGCTTTTCATTTCATTCTTTCCATTCCACTGCAAAGGCATTGTTTGGTATTAAGGTGCTCCTAGGTTGGTTCCCTCATTAATCCTTAAACATATACGGTCTTATGCTTAGTGTGGTACATTATATCAAGTTGTCTTAATGCTAATAAAGTTCTACAGCTATGGGTCTGAGCTGAAAGGTGGAGCCCAGTCCTGGAGCCTCCACTAACAACATTGGACCACCTCAGAATTCCATAGGTGGGGGGCACTAGCCCAGGAATAATGAATTCAGAGAGAAGCTGCTCACAGAAAAAAATCAGGAAAGACATTTTTTATTCCTTTGTTACAGTCTGCTGTCTCTCATTGTTCCTGATCATCTTTCCTGTATATAAATCTCAAGTAAGGCTTTTTTCCCCCCTTTTATTTTTGGAGAGTCAGACATTTATGTTGTCTGAGCCTCGATAGTTCATAGCATTTCACTTTAAAAAGATTGAGTTTCAAATCAGGTGGAAAAAAATAAAGCAAAGTAAACTGAAATGTTTAATGGACAGTTAGACAGAGTAGAGAGAGATCAAATGCCATCTCTAATTTAGTGACATTTTACCTTTTTTTTTTTAAGTTTTAAAATTCATAAATTGTTCAAGTCTCTTTTTAGAGCATTGCAAATGAAATGTTAAAAGGAATGGGTAAAATGTACCTATGTTACAATACCGTTACACCGTTTAGATGAACATATTGTTACCTTCTCTCTTACTATCTCTTCCCATCCCTCACGTAAGTTCTTGAATGGTATATGTCACACTAACTTATTGAGGATGTTTGATTACCTCCATTACCACATCTCTGTATAAGTCTTACCGCTGTCTTTACTGCATCATATTTAGAAGGCCTGCAAAATAAATTGTATCTACCCTGTTCTTGCGTAAGTGGAACATTTTCACAGGATTAAGAACCACTGTAAGTAAAATGATATTTTAGATGAGTGTTGCCATTTAATGCTATGGTACTACTTAATTATGAGAAGTACTAGATGAAAGGAAATCTTTGATAACTTTACTGAATGCGAAGGCGTGTTAACATAAAGAAGTAGCAGCATGGCTCCAACACAGACAAAGTCTACAGCCATAACAAAAGTCTGAGCGGGGTAGCTGTGTAGGGATATTAAATTTAGATTAATCAACTAATCGAATAGTCAATGGAATTTGCATCGACTATGCAATTAGTCGATAACCCCCCCGGCTCTTGATACATTTCAAAGGCGGTAGCGCTGCGGGGTGCCTGGGGCCAGTGGGGCACTCAAGCAGTGCCCTGCTGGCCCTGTGCTCCCTGCTTTTGAAATGTACAAAAGCCTTATGGGCTCTTATACATTTCAAAAGCAAAGCACGTGGGGAGCACCCCTTGCTGCCTCCTTTTCCTGGAGTAAGAGTTAAAGGAAATAATGTGGTAACAAATTTTCCATTGCATTCTGTCCTCTCGTTATTTGTTGTGAAGTTCAAGGGTTCCTCTTTGACTGTGTTTAACCCTCTGTGCACTTGCTCCATGAGGTTTATATGTGTCCTTGAATAGCTGTGTCGTTACCAGTGTCAGTAACTTTCCTTTTTTTTACTAGGGAGAAACTTCCAACTGTTCTAATTTCCTTGAAGGTTTTTCAGTCTTTCTGGAATTGCTCATGTAACCTTATATAAGAAACCAGAAAGGAAAGCAGCAAAATATTTTTTTCCTTCAAGGCAGATTTACTTCAGTGTTTCAACTTTAATCTTGACTTATTAACTTGCTGTTTCTTACTTCGCTCAAGTATGTTTGCAGTTTGTTGCTCCTTATTCATGCTCCTCTATTGCAGTGCAAAAGATCTACCAGTGTCCCTTAGAGGCCACATCTATGTTACAAAAGTAAGTTGACCTAACTTACATCAGCAAACAGGTGCTGCAGTAATTACACGTGTGTGTGTGTCCATCTGTCCGTCCGTCCATATGGGCTGTTCACGTCCATACAGGGACCATTTGTATGTACGATATTGTCAGTGTGGGGCATTATGGAATGGCTCATGAAAGCTACAACAGTTGGCATAAGCAAAGCACTGTCTACGGTAACACTGTGTCGACCTAGATAGATTGACCGTTACTCTATACCACTTGTGATGGTGTTGCATGTGATTTCTACTGTCCTGTAGAGTGAGAGTGTGTGTGGGGGTGGGGTGGGGTGGGGAGGGAGGAGGGCACTTAATTACTATCTAGTTAGGGGTAGGGATTTTGGGTGTGACTCACCCAGGGAGTATGCATGGCCCATCAGGTATACAATAGCCAGGTTCACTGTAACTTGAGCCTGGGAGGGAGGTGTGACCAGGGAATACCTTTGGCCCAAGGAAACTGGACAAAGGAGGAGGTAGGGCTGGAGGGACAGAGCTGGGCTGCTGGGTGTCTGAGTGAGGCTAGCTGGCTTGGGGCAGAGATGTGGGCAGGGGCGGCAGGTTTGTATAATTTTTGGTGGTGCCCCATTAGCCACACCCCCTGACTCCTGTTAACCACACCCCGACCCCCCTGACCCCCGTTAGCCAGGCCTCTGGAGGTAACACGCTTGGGGCAAGATGGACACATGACCAGAAGTAAAAGGTGTCATGTCACCCCTCTCGAAGGACTTTTCCCACCATCCTCCTACCAACAGGGATTAGTTTGGCCCCCACCAAACCCCCCTCGTGCAACTATCCTGCAATTGCATTAACCCAATGTGTGTGACAATCACGGAGGGGCAGAGAGGTTGGGGGAAGTGTTCCCTCTAAGGCTATGTCTACACTCGTGGCTACTTGCGCAAGTACAGCCGTTCTTGCGCAAGAACCCACAGAGCAGCCACACTGCCCGTCTGCTCTTGCGCAAGGAAATTTCCAGTACGGCGTGTAAGAGAGGGCGTCTTGCGCAAGAGCTACGCTCTTTTCTAACAGGTACACAAGAGGGCAGTGTGGATGCTCGGCAGGGATTTCTTGCGCAAGAAACCCCTATGGCTAAAATGGCCATCAGAGCTTTCTTGCGCAAGAGAGCGTCCACACTGCCGTGGATGCTCTTGCACAAAAGCACAGCTCGCACATGGCAGTGTGGACGTGTTCTTGCGCAAGACTTCTTGCACAAGAACCCTTGCAAGATGTTCTTGCGCAAGAAGCTGCCAGTGTAGACATAGCCTAAGAGTTTCCTCCCATGAGCAGAATGAATTTTGTGTTGTGCACCAGTACTGGGTTCATGTGGCTTGTTTGGATGTGCCACTGTGGCACCCAAGTTATTAATAAATATTTTATAAACCTCTACCTTTTCTCTCTGCTGCCACATCTCCTCCCCTTGCTCCATCAGCTCCCCTGGTGCCTGCTGCCCCCCAACTCCTCACCCTCCTCTGCTCTCCTGACTCCTGCCCTTCTCACTGCCCTCAGCCCTCCTGCAACCTGCCCCCCTCCACCAGCCCTTCTCTGCCCCCTGTGCCCACTCCTCCAGTAGCCTCACTCTGATCATGTGAGCTACCCCTCCTCATCCCCTCTTCTAACACCTCCTTCTACACACCTGCCCTGCCTCTCTCCTCTGGTGCTGGTCCCTCCCCTGCAGGTGTCTGCCCTTCTGCTTCACCCCAGAATCCCCTGGCACCTGCACCATCCCTTAGCCCTGCACCCTCCTGGTGCCTCCCCCTTCCCTTACTGCTCCTGCCCCCTTTGCCCTCTTTTTCTCTGATGCCCACCCCCTCACCACTCTCTGCTCCCATTCTCCTCATGCCCCTGTGCCCTCACACATGACTTGCTCCATCCCCACCCTTCTCATGCCCACCCCTTCTTTCAAGCCTTCTCCCAGCACCTCCCTTCCCCTCTAGCCCCAATGCCCTTACTCTCCTCTCCCAGCATCACCCTGTCCCCCTCCCACTGACACTTCCTCCTGCCCTTTTCCTCATTGTCTGCATTTGGCCCCCTGGCATTTGTCTCTCCTCCACCCCGTCCCTTGGTGCCTTCCCTTTCTTCCCCCTCCCCTCTGCACAAGCCCCTTCCTCCACCCCTTCACCTATCCCCTTCCCCTATATTTCCCCTCCCCTCCCCTCCACACAAGCTCCTTCCTCTCCCATCCCTTTCCCTATTTTCCCCCTCCCCCTCCGCACAAGCCCCTTCCTCCCCCTCCCCTTACCTTCCGCCTTCCACTTTGCGGGGCCGGAGTCTGCGCTCAGGCCCCAGAAGTCCCCGGACTCCGAACCCAGAGCTAGGCCGCGCGGCGCAACGCCGTGCCGAGCAGTTTTAAAGTCCCAGGTTGTGACGTCACGTCATGCCTGGGCGTCTCCCCGCTTACCTGTAAACACCGCGCATGGCAGCAGCAGCCGGCAAGGGGGAGCCGGACTGAAAGCTGCGCACGGCAGGGACGGGATGGGGCTGGGAGGGACGCTCTGGGGCTGGGGCTGGGTCCAGGGGGGACGCTCTGGGGCTGGGGTGGGAGGACAGGTGGGGCCCAGGGCCCGCTCCAGGCAGGGCCGGGGGAGAGACCCAGCTCCAAATATTGCTGGAGCAGGGCCCCCAGCTCTGAATATTGCTGGAGCATGGGCACCATGAGCCCATATAACTCGCCGCCCATGGATGTGGGAAGGGCGTAGGGCCCAGGACTCAGGGCCCCTTCTCCCCCAAGTGGATTGTACTTACTGCTCCTGGTTCCTGTGTTAACAAGTCTGTTCAGTGCTGTATCCCTGTGAACTAATAACCTTCTGTTCTGCCTGCTGGCTAAGAGTCACATCTGGCTGCAGATGGGGGTGGTGGCGCCCCCGCACTTCAGTGACAACAGTTTAGATAAGCAATGCTTTTTTGACATTACATTTCAACCCTAACATGGAAGTTTGTTGTCCTGGTGGTTTATGTGGTACCTTGGTAGTTGCAGTTCACTTTCCATTGGGATAGGTATCATCAGACATACCCAACCCCACAGCTGTAATTGGTACTCTTTAGATTTACTGTCAATCTCACAAGGATAACAGATGTGTTACCCTTTTGCCCCTAGATGTGGTCCCCAAGTCAGGGATGAGTCAAGTTGTTGTTTGTTGCTTGTAACCTACACTACTTGTTCATTAGTAACCTGATCCAAAGCTCATTGAAGTTAGGGAGGGATCTTTCTATTGACTTTGGTGGACTTTGGATTGGGCCCTGGTTGAATAAAGTCCTTTAATCATCAGGACTCTCATTTTACATGAATTCTGAATTCATACACAATTTTTAACAGCACAGTAGTGCATACATAATGTATGTAATGGAGGTTGGTAGACTTGTCCATCCTTTTCTTGTTGCTCAGAACTTATTTTTAGATTTGTGTTTTTTTTATTTTAATCAAAGTAAATAATGACAAAGTAGTGCCTGACTTCCAGAAAACTCAGCTCATTAAAAAAATAAACAAGTTACAATCCAGCTCTAAGTGAGAGACACTGAGTGTTGTAAACATGACTAGTTATAACAGCAGTATTTTACAAGTTGACAGCAAGAAGTGTATGCACATGAGCTAACTAGCTACGCAGATGGTGCAGAATGCTTGTATTTAGTTAACTGGTCTAAGTAGGGTAAACAGTTCTGGTATAAACAGCTCCTGACTCCTATTTAAAAAAAATCCTTTTAAGCTGTAGCTCTTCTTTTTTCAATCAACAGTGGTTACAAAAACATACACTGTACTCAGAGCTCTGACTTCATTTGGCTTATGCTAACTTCCTGTTTCCCCCTGCAAATGCCTTTGTGCCTCTTTCTACGTTTGACATGTGCTTAAGTTTAGTTTGTCATCTGGTCAGTTACGTCAAAATATTTTCCAACTGAAATTTCCTCTGCCTTTCTCCTTTGCTCTTGGCTGCAGCAGTTAGAACAGATTAATGAGGTTTGGAAAGGCTGACTGCCTAGCTTTATGAAGAACTGTCATTGAATTTCTGGAAGAAGATCGGTTATCCTTCTGACAGGGATTTTCAGCAAGTCCTTCATTAGTACCTTTCTGAGCAGAAGCATGAAATAAGGAAGTTGAGCAGCCATGACTAGCTGAGCAAAGGGTATTTCAAAGAAGAAAAATCATCAGTATCTTATGAAAACTTGAGGCAAACTCATTCATTAAAAATAGTAATAAACCCCTTCAGATTGTAAACCTGCCTTACTTAATTAACAAATATTGAAACTGATATGCACCCTCTGTCTGAAAATTTATGCAAGGTTTTCCAAAGTAGTAGCAGTTTGAAAGAAATGATTTAACTTATGTGAACTCAGGGATGGAGGAAATATAGTTTACTCGTTAAGTAAAATTTAGGCAGTGGGTGGGGGCTGCTTCAACCCTGCTAGATCAACCCTTGCCTGCAGCGGGCCAGCGCGTTCCCCTGGGCTGGGCTGGCATACTGATTGGAGCAGTCCCTGCTTGCGGGGCGTCCATGCCAACTGCAGACAAGGGCGGTGCTGGAGCAGCCTTTGTCCATGGTGAGGCTGGAGCAGCCCTCTTCCTCCGGCAGGCGGGGAGCTGCTCCAAACCCCATCGGTTAACCTTAACCAGTTAACTTGTTAAACCTTCACACCCCTAGTAAAAATAAATAATCCTTCTCTTGTACTAATTTAGATGAACTTTATGGGCTAATGGTATTAATGTACCCAGTTACTTTCCAACACTGAACAGTTTTAAACAAGGTTTGGTATACCGAGTTCTTAAGTTTGCTTGATGCCATGGCAAACAACCATTGTGATTTATTTTCACCTTTTATTATTAAAGATACAGAAAAGAAGAAATAAAGTATTAAATAAGACTTTCACTTATCCTGTGTTCTGTTTCCCTTTAGATGAAATGAGGGTTTAGAGGGCAAAATACCCTGTTTGACAGTCTCTTTGATGGTATCAAAGATTATTATAACTGTCCTTTTTAGGGAAAAGAGAAGTTAGTTAAGATGGGCTAGGTTGGACCTGTTGTTGGAATCTGATGCTGTTTCCTAGCAGACAAAAGACAAATGCACACAAAAGGGAAGAGAAAAGAACAGCAAGGATAGAATAAGCAGCTTCTGTCTGCAAACTTCACTTGAACTGTTAGAGGGAAAGGTTCACTTTCTCTTGAACTGTTAGAGGGAAACAGGCACAATCTTATCAGCCAATCTAAGACCTGGCAAACTTAGATCAGGCTGTTTAAGGCATTGCTTTTAGCGGCGCTCTTTCTGGTCCCAAGTTTGCAGATAGATTGCAAAATAAGAAATAAGAGGGGGAAGGAAAAGGAGATTTTGCAGGGGAAGCAAGAGCTCGCTTCCAGGTGTTGTTGGGTTTTTTCCAGAGCCAGCAAAGGTGTTCATGTCTTTTTTTTCCCTCTGGCTCAGGGTATGTCTACACTACAGTTTCCAAAAAAGCAGGCACGTTCTTTTGGAAGCCCTGTATTCCTCATTTTATGAGGAATAAGGGCTCTTCTGAAAGGGGAGGTTTTTCCCACATTTGGTCCTGTGTAGACGGGCCAAATGTCGAAAAAGCCTCTTTCAAAAAAAGAATTGGAAAAAGGTATGCAAATTGCGATTTGCAATTTGTGTACCTTTTTCCAAAAGAGAACTGCAGTGTAGACATAGCCTCAATCTGGCCAGAATATCTCTCAGGATTAGGATGACGAAGGTCCAAAGTCCCAGGAGACCATAGAGGTGACAGCCATGACGGTGAAGCTTGCTTCATCCCCTTCTTTCAGTCAGCCAATATAGGAGTAGCCTCTGTCTTTCTGTTTGTCTGTGTTTTGCACCAAAGTATCTTTCATTAAGGACCGCAAAGGAAGTGCAGAATAGGCAGAATAGTCCATTCCCTCACTATTTTGTCCACCAGTTAGGACAAATATTTGAGATGTGAATTTTGTTTAATTAATTTTCAGTCTCACAGTGTTCTTTTTTAGCAGGCGTGACCTTAACACAGTCCTTGATTTATTTCAGTAGGACTTTATTTGGATTAATTCTTCTTTTCTGTCTCCATTCTGTACTTTTTTCCCTTCAGCATTTATTATTATAGGTTATTGTGACATTTTATGAGTTTTCACTTTTTACAGTTGAACTGACAGGGTAAATTTGTAGTCTCATGTATCACAACACACTTTCTTCACCCAAAACAGGACATGAAACATCAATCTAATGGAAAACAATGAAACATTTATCTTCAATCTTCCGTTTCAGACCTTTTGCAGTCACCTATCACGCCATTCTTATATTTACTTACTCACTCAACACAGTACGCAGTGTGGGATTTTAGAATTAATTATTTAGCACTTATTGGTAGATTTTACCTTGATTAAAGGTAGGTAAGTACCCTTGTTCCTATTTTGCGGATGGCATAAATCATGCCTCATTTATAAACAAAAGTTACATTGCATTAGCTATACTGGTTTCAGTTACATTGGTGCATAGGTGCTTTTACTGGTATAACCTATTCCTGTACAGGATGGGGAAATCAACTGTCATTATAAGGCATATATCTACTTGTGTAACTATATCCATCCTAGTAGTACTTGTATAACTACTGGTAAAAAAAGAGTAGTCCTGTGGCACCTTAGAGACTAACAAAAATATATAGGATCATTCACTTCCTTGGCTAAAACCCACTTCATCAGATGAGTAGGAGTGGAAATAACAGAATCCAAGATTTTATATACATATATCTGTTAATTGTAGGACCTGTGTTAATGAAGCTAGTTAAGTGGGTTGGATGTGTACCAGTCATAGATTTTGATGTGAAAACGCGACTGTCAAAGACGGGGAAAATTGGCTTTGTAGTGTGTTAACCACTTAATGTCCTTATTCAAGCCCGGGGTAACTGTCAAATTTGTGACTGAATTCCAGTTCTGCAGAATCTCTTTGTAATTGGGTAGTGAAATTCCTTTGTAGAAGAATGGCTACTTTTAAATCCATGATTGAGTGTCCAGGCAGGTTAAAATTTTCCCCTACAGGTTTATGTGTTACCATTTCTGATGTCTGATTTGTGTCCATTTATCCTTTGTCACAGAGACTGTCTGCTTTGGCCAATATACATGGCAAAGGGACATTGCTGGCATATAACACATTAGAGGATGTGCAATTGTACGAGACCCTGATGTTGTGGCTTATGTGGTTAGATCCTGTGATGGTGTCACTTGTATAGATGTGTGGAAAGAGTTGACAACGGGGTTTGTTGCAAGGGTAGGCTCCTGAGAGAGTGTATCTGAGTTGTGATGTGTGACTGCTGGTAAGTACTTGCTTCAGGTTGGGGAGATGTCTGTAGGTGAGGATTGGCCTGTCTCCCAAGGTCTGTGAGAGTGAAGGATCATTTTCCAGGACAGGGTATAGATTGTCGATGATGCGCTGGAGGGGTGTAAGCTGGGGACTGTAGGATATGACCAGCGGTGTTCTGTTGTTTTCCTTGTTGGGCCTGTCTTGAAGTAGTTGACTTCAGGGTACTTGCCTGGCTCTGTCAGTCTCTTTCTTCCTTTCCCCAGGTGGGTATTTAAGTTTTAAGAATGCCTGTTAAAGATCTAGTAGATAGATGTCTCTGTGGGGTTGGAGCAAATCCGGTTGTATCTTAGGGCCTGGCTGTAGACCAGGGGTTGGCAACCTACAGTACACATGCCATAAGTGGCACACGAGCTGATTTTGAGCGGCACGTGGCAGGAGCTCAGCCTTCCACCCCCACCCCCCCCACGCAGCAGGAAGCCGGTGCTGCTGCAGGAGCCCTTCCCCTTCCCCCACGCCCGGTGGTGGTGGGAGGAGGCAGCACTGGGGCTGAGGCAGTGTCTCCTTTGACCTCCGGGGCTGGCCCAGGAACCACGTGGCCACGGCAGTGGCACCTCCGGGGGCTGGCTGGGAACCATGTGACCACAGCGCCTCCAGGGCCAGCCCGGGGATTGCGTGGCTGCGGCAGCGGTGCCTCCAGCCTCCAGGAAATCACCACACAGCCCTGGCCCCGGCTTCAGCCCCGGGGAAGGCTGGATCTGGGGCAGCGGCGTGGAATGGGAGTGCTGGGGAGCTGCTGTAGTGGTGGCTGCTGCTGCGGCAGGGGATCAGGCTGCCGTTCTTTCTGCCATCATCACTGGTGGAGCGGCACTGGAGACAGAGGCTTGCGTGCTGCTTAAAGTATCAAACTACGAGCCTAAGATCGGAGAACTCAGCAAGGGAAAGCAAGGCCAAGGATCACACTAAGTGGTAAGATTTACATAGTATTTTATTTATTAATGACGCTGCTAAATAAGTAGGACTATTATTGACTTTAAAAGGTATCAGTGGCACGCAGACCAGGGATGTGATCGACTAGTTGACTATCCGATAAGCAAATGCTTATCAGATAGTTGACAGACTAGTTGACTAGTCACTCCCCTCCCTCCCCCCCCCTTGCTGCCTCTATCAGGAAGAGGTGTCTTCAGGCTGCATGCAGCGTTTTAAAGCGGCAGCGCCGCATGGAGCCCGGGATAGCTGGGGACTCCCCTGCTGACCCTGGGTTCCGTGTGGCTCTGCCGCTTGGAAACGCCGCGTACAGCCTGACGCTGGGCTCCCCGCGGCATTTCAAAGCGACAGCACCTCATGGAGCTCGGAGACCACAGGAGCCACATGGTGCTTTCACCTTTGAAGTGTAGCAACAGCCGTAGGGCTACACTTCAAAGGCAGAGACACCCTATTGACTAATCGAATAGTCGATGTAAAATGCATCGACTATTTGATTAGTCAATTACTCGATATTTAACATCCCTAACGCAGACCTGTAAATAGAAGTGAATAAGTTAAATCTCAGCTTGCCACTTCTCAAAGGTTGCTGACCCCTGCTGTCGACAATGGATCCTGTGGCTGAGGTTATGTGTCACATGATGTTGTTTGTTCACAATGTCAGCCTGTGGTAAAAAATCACTCTCCAGACTAAAATAGTTATATTGGTACAAAGTTTGTATGTAGACCAGGCCTATGTGACTTGCATTGTAGAGGGGACAGATTTGAAATGAACTCTCTTTTGGGTGATGGTTCCTATTGTATTCCGCTGAGGATTATGTGCCATGCATTTGGAGCTGGACTTTTTCAAAGTAGTATTGCTTGACTGACTCTGTACGTTCTTTTGTATTGCCTTGTGGTGTCACCTGTGGTGATAGAGGCTTGTGGACTGACCACATCTCTAGTTACTTCTCTCTGCTGCACTTTTGAAGTTATAGCTTCTCATTTTTAATGACCTATTTTTCTAAAAATTAAAAAACAAAAAGCAAAACCTGTTCATACTCTCACTCTTTGGATTTTATTATTTTTGTCATATTTTGTAATTCCTAGCAGCTATTAAAATTAAGGATTTGGGACATGGATTAGGCTTTTTTTCCCCCTACCAAACAATCCTTCTACCCATCCCCTCTCCAGATCCTGTTGGACCATTTCTACTTTGAACTCTGCAAATAAGAAGCCATTTATTTAATATTTAGTTTTTAGTGTTGGTTATTTAAAAAAAACCTAAGCAAGTGGGAAATTATCCTTGTTTTTATTCTGCTTTAATGCTACCTTTTCCCTTGAAGTGAATCCTTCCCTAGCAGGCCAACCCTCACAATTTCAGTTAGGTTTATGCATGGGGGTCGAGTGTAAATGAGCTTGGTGGTTCCGTTGTGGTACTCATTGAACCATACTCCATAGTACTAACATTATTCAGTGGGGCACTTTGTGTTATTATTCCCAGAACTACGATATAAAGATAGAACTGTATTTTAGGTCAAGATGGACAAAGCTGTGTGTGGGAGAATTTGGAACAGTGTCTATCTGGCGCTGCAAGTTTTTCATTTTCCTGACTATCAAAATAATAAACTTAGATGTGTTAAGGAGACATTTATTACTAGTAAATTTCATATTAACGTCAGGGTAATTACCTCAACACCTTTAGGGGTAAAATCCTCAAACAAGCTATAAAATACTGATTTTTTTTTTAATACTACTTATCTATTTCAAGGATTTCCCATTCCAGATGATGTTCTTGTATTTAAAAACTCTTTCAAGCAGCTGCATCATAACGCTCTGTATACAAGCATATCTCCTGTTTTAACATGCATGCGGAGGTTTTATCTTTTGTGACGTTGATCTTCCAAGATCAAATCCTGGCCATATTTTAAATGTAAGAATGTTTCTTTTTCTTTTCCTTTTTTTTTTAATGATAATGATGGTAGGGTTTTGGGTTGGTGAGAACAGAATATTAATCAGAGCCTACATGGAAACTGTTGTCTCTCCTGAGGCTGAATATACACCACTTCATGGATATTTGAGCATTCAACAGTGCCATAGAATTGGCTGGACTCATGCTCTGAGGTTGGATAGCAACCTCAAAATGTTCTTTTTCTTCATTGGAATGGTTCTCATACTGCTCTTTCTTGTTCCCTGAAAACTGCTTCCTCCAGATACTTGGCTTAGGTTGAAATTCAACAGAAGACTGGTCAGAAGGAATATGTCCTGTTTCTTCACCTACCATGGAACAGAATTTAACTATTTATAGAGAAAGCACTAAATTTTACCAGTTGTTAACAAAACCTTGTGGTCAGTGGCCAAAGGCTGCTGGCCAGTTTAAAAGAAATGTTATGGACACTGCCTGGCATAGGACAGTGGTCAAGAGATGTGCACAAATTGCATTTTTCACATCTGTCAGCAAGGTCTAAAGCCAAGCAGAAATGATTAGAAGAAACGTCAGACAGTGATATGTAAGGTGACTGCAGAGTTGTTGCAATATAGTCTTTTTAGCGATCTTTCAAGAAAAAAGGTGAACATTGTCAACAAGTGTCTTTGTTGCTAATGGTCTAATGACTTATTGTTTGAGAGAAATTGGCTTCCTGCAACAGCAAGGTGCTAACTGTCTGAGTCAAGAAAAGACTAAGAAAAAGAAAGAAGAAAAAAACGGGAAATTTAATGCCATACTAAACAAGTACTAATTTAAAACATTTCTTCCTCTGTGGAAAGGTCTCAGAGGGGTAGCCGTGTTCATGTGTAACTTTAAAAACTAGTAGTCCTGTGGCACCTTAGAAATGAACATTCTCTCTCTCTCGCTCTCTCTTTCTCTCTCTCTCTCACACACACACACAAAAAAGAGAGAGAGTGTGTATGGGTGGGTGAGTATCATGAGCTTTCGTGGGCAAAACCCACTTCCTCAGATGAGCTTGAGTGGAGAAAAAAGGGGGACCCTCAAATAGAAAAAGAAGGGAGAGTAAAAGGAAAAAAAAATACTTGTCAATTGTAATGCTGGTGCTAATGAGACTAATTGAGTGGGCTGGAAGTGTCCCATACTTAGCTTTTGATGTCAATGGGGTGTTGAACGTAAGGAAACTTTATAATGGGCCATCCAGTTCAAGTCTTGATGTAAAATACCGTTTAATTGGTTAACCGGTTAAACATATTGTTTAACTGGTTAATCCATTAATAGGAGGGAGCGGGGAGGAGGGGGGCACTCCAACTTGTTGGGAGCAGCTTCTCCTCACCCTCCCCCGCTATAGGCAAGGGCTGCACTAGCTGGGCTAGAGCAGTCCCTGCCTGAGGGGTGCCTGGGCCCACCACAAGAAGGGGCTGCTCCAGAACAGCCTCCTGCCTGGGGCAGGCAGGGAGCTGCTCTAGCCCCCACTGGTTAACTGGTTAAACATTTACATCCCTAACTGCCATTGATATCAGTAGCCATTGATATCAGTGGCTTCAATGAGACTGCTAATCTAATTACCTCTGTGAATGAGTGTTTGATAGGCCGTCTTCTCAACTCCAAGGAAAAAAATATGGAAAAAAATTCTACAATTCTAGATATACTGAGAAGCCTCATCAGATTCTATCAGCTTGGTTTAAACAAGAAAGCAGGCCAGAAAGAGAAAACTGCGCCTCTAGTTATTTAAGGACTTCTTGGACCTGCATTATCAGATTCCTCATCTGCAAATGATCATGATGGATAGTTCAGGCCCAGAGCAGCTGGATGCGATCTGTTTGAGTTACAAGCCTGTTCTTTGCATGCTTCTTTTTTTTGGCATTTACAATGAATAGGGGAAGGCCTGTTTTTGTTCTGTCTCTTTTTCGTCTGCAGGGTAGAAGAGAAGAATCCTGAGTTCTTCATTAGTTACGTGACTGGAAAATTATATTTTCATGCAGGTACTCTGCAGTCTCTAATTTACCAAATGGTCAAAATCCTGGATAGTTTCAGGTGACGTTTTGACTTGACTGTCACAACAATGATTAAAAAGGAAGTTGAGTTGGGGAATTGGTGATAATTGAATTTTTCTGTTTCCTGCTGGCATGACACAGACTACTGTCCTACCGAAATGATGTGTTAATATAGTTAGACCTCGCTACGTAACATATTAGGCCTGAGTGTGCATTCATTTCATCTTCTACTTTGTGTCTTGAACTCTTTTCCAAAATTGCAGTACCAGAAACTGTATGTTTTTAATTTATCACATAAACAGTATATTGCTTCAGTTTTAAGGCAGTTTATACCTCTCTCCTTACACATGGAGTAACTTCGACTGATCATTTTGCATGGTACCAACTATAATATATGTTCAGTACATGTATGAAATGAGGGTGGAAAAGAAGATTGGAAAAAGCATCACATGTTCTATTTTACAGCAGTAAACCCATCTTCTATTGATGTATGTACTAGTTCCTGACTGTTCCACTCAGAAAAAGAATGTACAGTAAACTTCCGATAATCCGGCACCTTTAGGACCCAGGGGATGCCGGATTATCAGATATGCCGGACTGTCAGAAGGGGGCTATGAGGGGTCTGGGGTGGGGTGGGGATGCCACCCCAGACCCTCATAGCCCCCTTCCGATAGTCGGCTCTGCCCCAGGCGTCCCGATTCACCCACTGCTGGTCAGTTTCAGCAGAGGCTGAATCGGGACGCCATGCGGCTGAGCAGCTGGGTGCTGCCGGGTTGGTCTGGTAGCGCCGCCCCTTCGTGCTGCGAGACCAACCCGGCAGCACCCCAGGTGCTCTGCTCCAGGAGTCCCCAAGAGCAGCTGGGGTGCTGCCGGGTTGGTCCCGCAGCCTCGAGGCGCGCGCCACGACCAACCCGGCAGCACCCTGCTTCCCCAATTCAGCAGCTGGTCAGTTTCAGCAGCGGCTGAATCGGGGAAGCCTGGCGCAGAGCAGCTCCAATTGTCCGGCTGCCGAGTACTTCCGGATTCCTGATGGTGCCGGACCATCAGGAGTGCCGGAGCATTGGATGCCGGACTAATGGAGTCTTACTGTAATAGCTGCACCATTACTGCAAATATATAGAAACATGTCTTTCAGTACAAATTAATGCTAGAAAAACTGTTTAAAGCAAGCTGTTTCATACTGCCCTGCCACTGTGCCTCAATCGTAACTTGAAGGCATGAGAAGGTAGTTCGGTTTCCACACCCATTGGCTTCTCTGTTGGGAACTGGGAAGAATGCTACTTGTACTAGTAGAATTGTGATGAGAACACCTGTTCACTAGAAACTGGACTGCAGCCATCAGCTCATTTCACACAGGATAGCAAACAGCCATCAGATGGTCAGGACTGTAAGTCATAGTCGACATGGACCAGATTTAAATCAATGACTTATTAGCAATTCTATGAAACACTTAGTCCCATTAAGAAGTGTTATTTTTAACAATCTAGTTTTCAGTAAAGAGCAAGACACAAAAGGCATTGAGAATTCTTCCTTGCTGGTTTGTTTTCATAATTGTGAGTATTTGTTTAAAATACAAACATTGACTTTTTTGCAGTCTCACTTCAGTCCCTAGGGCCAGGATGCCACATTACAAAAAGCACTGGCCCATTTGGCAGTTTGAGCAGAGAGGTAAAATAATGAATAGGCTTGGATTCTGAACTAGGTTCTCACCATAATATATGATGTAGAAACTCTCTGTCCAGAACTCTCTGGTCTGGAAACATCCATTATCTGGAATGATTTTAGTTAGCCGGATGTCTACTTTTCATGAGTGTGGCCAAGTTTCCCATGGTCAAAAGTTTGTTGACAGCCACCAGTCCTATCTCTCAGTGTTCTGTGTTGTCATTTAACTGTAATTTACCCCAAACATCCTCAAAGAGTCCAGTAAGCAGTGGTAGTGTTGGTAATGCTGCTAGATAATATTGACCTCCCGTGGTCTGGAAAATTCTCTGGTTCGGAACTGGTCAAGAGAGTTTCAACCTGTACCTGGAGGTTCTGTTTCACGTGTGTTAGTGGGCCAATAGGTGGCCCTTTCCTCTTCCTGCTTGGGTTCAGCAAACCACTTAAGCCTGTATATAAAGTTAATCCTATGCTTAGGAGTTTTGTTGACTACAGATAGATATTGAGCACATGCACAAGTGCTTTTCTGCTGAATGAGGGCCCTGTAATTCTGTCAGTCATGTAACCTTTGTGATCAGTAAACTATACTTTAATTTTTAAAACATTCTTCTATTGCTCATAAAACTGAAATGTGGGGATTTTGTGCCTGTGATAAAGTCTTCACTTAAATTCTAAATGGGAATAAATGTCACTGTAGCCCGACCTATCCCCACACAGTCATCTGTGTGCCCAGTAATGGGACCAGTGGAGAGAAACATGTGCAGAGGAGACTCTAGAAAAACTTTTGCAAGTAGCAATTTAGAGCTTTATAAACAGAATACTTTGTAACAAGATATGGATTGTGACATCCTGCTAAATGAAGGTGGAATGATAATTTAAAAAAAACCCACTGTTTTTTCTTCTTTTTGTGCAGGGACCTGAATTGATGAATAAATATGTTGGTGAATCTGAACGAGCAGTCAGAGAGGTAAGAAGCTGCGAATTGCAAGTAAAGGACCACTTGCATGTTGTGCTGGATGTATGCTCATTTTTCAAACTCTCCTGAGATGGTAATACATTGTCTGGTTAAATTTAAGCTTTCAAAAAACAAAGAGATTCTGAAAAGAAATGAAGTTTTGTTTTTGTGATTTTTGTTTCCTTTTTGGTTGCTTCTTTACTTTCTGTTTTTAGAAAGTTAATGTTGGTGAGTCAAAGTCAGGCTTATAATGCAAGTTGCTGTTGAAGTTATATTATATAGTATGATGTAACTTAGCTACACAGTAAGTCCACTTTTTAAAAAAGAAAGCTACAAGATATTATTCTTTGCCTTTTAGCTTTTGGAGTTCAAACAGGCTGCTTGAATGCATACATTTTGTGTGGGAATTCCCCACACCCTGGTAAATTATTTTATTGATGTTTCTCTAGATCTTCAGGAAAGCCAGAGCTGTGTCACCTTCAGTCCTTTTCTTTGATGAAATAGATGCCTTGGCCGTTGAAAGAGGGAGGTAAGGAATACTTTTACTAAAATATTCAAGGTTCATTTTTGTTCTGATAGTGACTTTAAAAAATGGATTTGTTAAGATCCCAGGTTTATTGTCTTTCTGTAATTCCATATTATATATGTACCCTTTTCATGTAAAAGGAGGTCTTTCATCACTCTAAACTAAATTTGGCATCTGAAGCAATCTTTCTTGCACCCTTCTCGCATCATTACCAATAATAGAGATTCTACAGACCTACTCCATAAGCTTCATTTCCCTTGAGTGGCAGGGATCTGTACTACATACTGTTTAGTAACAGAACTTGTCCATTGCTAATCTCTGATTGGGTCTTATTGATTAATTTTATTTGTCTCGGGGCTCTTACATTAAACAGTATAGTTCAGCAAAACACTTGAATGAATATGCCTGAATTTAAGCATGGGAGTAATTGACTGAAGTGCTTTGCTAGATTGGGCTGCGCCCCCCTGCTCATTTTGCTCACCAACCTCCCTGTCACGGGGGGGGGGGGAGGGGAGGCGTAGGCAATCCCAGCTTTCCCCCCCCCTTGCCCTCTACCCCCGTCTGCCAGCCTCGGCCCCTCTCCCTCCCCTCCGCCCCCGCCAGCCCAGTACTTTCTCTGTCTCCCCACCTCCCCCACACCGTGTGAAACCCACTGCTGGTGTCCCCGGTAAACCATTTTTAAAACAGCAGCCGTTTGCCACATGGCAGCTGCTGGAGTTTCAGCCAGCTGCTGTGCAGTGGCTCAGGGGGCCAGGGTGTACCCCAGTCCCAATCACCACCCATGGGCCTGACCACTGCCCGCAGTCCTGCCCTCTACCCCCTCCCGTCCTTTCCACACAAGCCCAGCAGCAGCTTGCCTTCAAGATGCGAGGAAGGTGAATACTGCTGTTGAGGAATCAAAGAGCCATATTTAGATCTCTCGGAGTCTATGGCTCGTGAGCCATAGGTTGCCGACCCCATTATGGGATTAGCAGCAGGGAGGAGAGAGGGAGGAGGCCGGGTGGTTAAGGGGGAGGGGCTGTGGAATGCAGAGTGATGTGATGTCACACTGTGGTCCTTCAGGAATAACTTTTTTATAGGTATAGTGAGAGAATTTTTAAAAAGGTGCTTTTTGTATAGATGAGCAATAGTGCTAGCAATCTGTTTATAACATTCTGCTAAATAACTAAACCAAAGGGAGTTCAGAAGTTGTGCAAAAGAATAGTTTTCAGTTGTAACTTATTTCCTTACTTCAGTAGAAATAGAGTATTTTTTCAAATGTATTTACTTCCTCTTATAATTTAGGCCTGTGCAATTAGATTTTGGTTTACATTTTTAATTTTTTTTCTTATTAATGTGGTACTTGTTACATGTCACTGCCTCCTTTTTCATAAAAATTCAGTCAGCTTACCTGGGAGGTACTTTTCATTAGGGCCATTCTAGTTCCAAGTGTTTTAAATAAGGCCTAATCTGTACATTAAAACTTACACGGACACAGCTATTTTGCTTAGGAGAATGTGTGTATAGAGGGGGAAACACACCCCTAGTGGGAAGCCCCAGGGATGCAGACATGGTGACAGAACAGGTTTTCTGTCAGCATAGGTAACATTGTTCAGGTAGGTAGTGGTCTTTTTGTTGGCATAAGCTGCATTTGTTCTAGGGACTCTGTCAATAGTGGCATAGGTTCTCTGACTTCAGGGAGAGAAATAGCAGGCTCTGTATCAATACCAGTTTCTGGTGTACTGTAGCGGGTACTAGCAAAATGTAAAGATAAATATAAAAGATGTCAGTGTGACTGTTCAGCAGCTTCAAGAAATCATTTAGTGTGTGGTGGCAACTTGTGTTTAATTCAAGTGTATTCTAAAATCATTTACAAATATATCCTTATCTGAAATGTCAAAAGTTAACACATGGCACAATGCGTCACCCTCTGTGTATAATTTCTGCAATTAGAAAGCTTATAAACTTTCTAGAAATATTAACAGTATGATTAGAAAAGGATTAGAATCACCAGTCCATGTAATTCAATAGACATTGCAAAAATATATTTTTGGAAGCAAGTCAAAATAATAAATCTATGCATGGTAGAAATCTTAATATATTTAATATTTAGAAACGCTACTTCAGTAAGGAGAAACTTTTTTTTTTTTTTGAAGAATAAAGCACAGTAATTTTTTTAGCCTTTTCAGTCTTCACCCTGAGGCTCTGAGGTTTTCTGGAATCTTTAGGGGGTAAATAACCCAGCTTTCCTTACCTGCGGGAGGGAAAAATCGCCCTGGGACAGCTTACTGAAGTATGTGGTATGACCTGCTGTAGTCATGTTGTATTGGAGACATCTGGTTTTGGACCTTTAAAAAGAACAGGGTGGGACACACAAATATTTCATTGTCAAATCTGAAGCAGATGCTAGGTAAAATATGTAGCAGAGTTCTCATAAAATTCATCTGAAATTAAACAATGTAGGAAAGCAGACAAGGCACTTATTGGAAAAGGCCTGCTTTTACAGTCTGATTTTACACAGTAGGAATTTGCAAATGCATTAGGGATGCTAACAATTTGCAGCCTCTGGAGATCCATTTCCTATACTGTTACTAACCAGATGGAAGGAAACACCTGTTTATGTTTACGTAAACAGGGTACATCTACACAGCAGCGTTATTTCGGAATAACTGACTTTATTCTGAAATAACAAAGAGCGCGTCTACACTGCAAGCCATTCTTTAGAACAGTGGTGAGCTGGAGGATTTCTTACTCCGACTCCTGTAACCCTAATTTTTTGAGGAGTAAGGGAAGTCGAAGGAAGAGTGTTCTTCCTTCGACTTCCTGCTGTGTAGACAGCGCCAAAAGCCGAATTAAGCTATTTCGATTTCAGCTACACAACTGTAAGGATTCTCCCCATCTTTTTTTTCTCCATGACAGACATAGGAAATCATAAACTTCTTTTTTTTTTTTTGCATAGTTAAAAATAGTATCCACGAATGGAATAATACTTAAGTTTTTTTAACTAATCCTTACACTGCACTTAATTAGTGGTGTTCTCAGTTTGTAGATAAGAAAATTAAGACAGAATGACTGATGTGACTGAGGCCAAAAAGCAAGAGGCACTGTTAAATTGGTGATTGGAACTGGCTTCCATCCCTTTATTGAGACTATTAAACAATTGCAACAGAGTGCTGTATAATGCTCCTTATTAAGACTCCATTACCTTTACAAAATGTACTAAAAAACAAATGCAGTTCATGGTATATAGAGAATTAACAAAGACAAATGAAACAAAACTATAGGAGTGGCCCTTAGAAATCTGTCTTTTTGCCTTTAATAGCCATGCATCACACGGGAGCATTGAAAGCACTGAGGTAACATTACCCATTTGTCTCATATAAAAGTTCCAAGATTTTAAGTTTTAATTCTCCCCTTGTCAGACAAATGAACAATTTTGTAAAAACAAAAGAAAAAAAAGGAAAAAAAATTATGTAGCACTTTAAAGACTAACAAGATAGTTTATTAGGTGATCAGCTTTTGTGGGGCAGACCCACTTCTTCAGATCATTCAGATCCTTTTGTTTTACCAAGATCAGACTAACATGGCTACCTCTCTATTACTCTAGAACAATTTTGTGATTCAGTGCCAGGTTTTCATTTATATGTCTTCGGTTTGTTAGAAAAAATACTAGAATTCATAGGTGAAAACTGGCAAAAAGATTATAATCAAAATACAGAGATAGATGGCATTGCACGGTTAATACCGTAAAGATCTGTAGCTTATGACCAAATTTTTTAAAAGACCTTTGTTAATTATCTGGAAGGTAAACTACACAATTAATTTTAGAGACAGTACTAAATTGGAAGGAGCTGTGAACAACCAGGAAGATCTGGAAATATTAGACAATAATCAAGAGATTAGAAATATAGACAGAAAATACTAAAATGAGATTTAATTTTCAAAGATGTCATTTTAAACATCTGGGGGAAAATAATTCAATGTAAGTAACAATCACTAGGAGTGAGACACCTGGAAATCAGTAAAGCAAAAGGGACTTGAGGATAATCATGAATGATATAGTAATTAAAAGTTTTTTTTCTGCTGGGTGACAGAATGATGTCATCCATATCAACAGGCTCTCTCAGCGAAGCGGCCAGAGAGAGGGGGTAGGCAAACGTAGCAAGCAGAGAGTGCAGCCCCCTAGTATATCCATTAGCACATAAGACTGGAAGGAGATAAATCTATAAATATGCGAAGGGTGTAAACAACAAGCCTGGGGAGGAATTACTGAGGACTTTACAACGGGCTAACAGTAGATATAATGCAATTAAAGTAAGAAAGGGAAAACTGCTGAAAAACACTTTTTAACAATGAAATCTCTTTCACTATAAATCAGTCAAATGGGAAAGTGGTGGCAGTTTGTTTGGCACATTTCATGCCAAACTAGACATACCACAAATTAATGTACATCAAGGACTAGATGACATAATAGATGTTTTCTGTCAGTCCATGGTTCTGACTAACTATAGGTTCCATTAGCTACTTATGTTTTTCTCAACTTCTGTGAGATGGCGTTATGACTACTTGCAGAAAAATCTACATTATTAAGGTCAGGAACGCATGGCTGGTCCAGATACAACAGTGAGCAGGGAGTGTTTGTTTCCAAGTAATCCTTTCCCCTTTCAAGGCTAAAACTAAAAAAGTGCATAGCTGCAGAGAATTATGGGTACTTCTTATTCCTAGGTATCCGGACTATGTAAAACCTAATTCTTCTGACCATTAGAGGTTGCCAACAGGAAATGGCTTAGTAATCAGACTCGAAAGTGATGAATGAGCATGGCTCTGTGTAAATGCAGCAGACACTCTATTTGCCAAATTAAAGAAATCTATGTTCTTTGGAAACGGGACATAGTTTATGTATGTAAAGTTTTGGGCAATAGATTTATTTGTTCCTTTTCGTGTTTTTCTGAAGCAAGGTAACTTTTTCTCCTTAGCGTCAAAATCTTGTAACATAAGCCATAAAGCATTGTAGGCTGGATTGAAAGACACTGTTAAATTGCTTAAAAAAAAATCAGTACTGTGCCTTCTAAAATCAAAGGCTGAGAGAGTTATTAGACTGGCAGTTATATTTGGGGTGAGGAGAAGGAGTTCTCCTAAATAGCAGCCCATCCAAAGAGTAATATAGCAATGATGTTTTCTCCCTGTCCTCTGTATATAGATTACATTAAAATGGCTAAACTATGGTGGGAAGTATCAGAGGGGTAGCCGTGTTAGTCTGAATCTGCAAAAGCGGCAAGGAGTCCTGTGGCACCTTATAGACTAACAGAAGTGTTGGAGCAGTTGCATGACGAAGTGGGTCTTTGCCTACGAAAGCTTATGCTCCAACACTTCTGTTAGTCTATAAGGTGCCACAGGACTCCTCGCCCGCTTATGGTGGGGAAGATAAATCTATAAATTTATAAGCCAGAGTTTTCAAATCTGTAGATTTGAAATGGAGCTTGGATCACTTAGAGTCTCTGATTCTCAGTACTCTATTGAAATGCCAAAATATTGGTTTGGAATCCTAACTTTAGGCATCCAGGTTTGAAATGTTTTGTCCTTGAGGAATCGAATCTTCTGTTCACAGAGTGTGGCATCTCTGGTTTTAATAATAAAGGCTGTTGTGACTCTTCTGTCTTTAAATCAGAAAATCTGTCTTTCTGGAAGACATGCTTTAGTACAAACACAGATTGTTGGGCTTGCAGTAGTCGCTTGGTGAAGTCTATGGCCTGTATTATGCAAGAGGTCAGATTGATGAAAATGTTACCTTCTGGCCTTAAAATGTGTGAGCTGGATGGGTGCAGAGTTAATGGGTTAAAGGTTCCCAGCAGAGAAATCTTCCTGTGTTGGGTGAATGTCTGCTAGCACAGAGTTGCTGGAGACAACACAGTCCTATTCATCTGCTCCCATGACCCATTACTGGTGTGGAAGGGTTGGAGGAAGTCTTGTAGTGGAGGCGAGAGGTAGTGTGGAAAAGCACAGCTTCAGTACACTTGAACCTTGGTTGTTCTAAGGGATGTTCTGCAAGCAGTGTAAAGCCAGGTCTACACTAGATCTGGAAGGTTGGCTTAAAGTATGCAACTCCAGCTACGTACATAACATAGCTGGGAGTCGACTTATCTTAAGCTGACTTTGGCACCGTCTTCACAGTGGGAGACCAATGGGCACAAACGCTCCCAGCAGCTTCCCTTACTCCTCGCAAATGTGAGGAGTACCCGTGCCCAACTGGGGGTGCTCTCAACATTTGATTTAGCGGTCTTTATTAGACCGGCAAAATCGAGCACCAGAAGATCACTCTCCAGCACAGTAAGTATAGATGTGGCCTAAGTTGCAGCGGGACTTCTTGTGCTTTAACTTATACTGGGAGTGGGTAGCCCTGAAATTCATCAGGACACCCTCAACTGATTCACTGCTATTGCCATTCTCCAGCACATCAGGAGCTGCATTTGGATGCTGTGGGAAATCAGGGCCTTTGAATCTCTGCCTATTGCTGTCTGAACTCTTAATGGCTGAAGTTAGTTTTCATTTAAAGAGTGGCTGGAGAAAGCCTGATTTCTAGCAGAACAAAGGTTCCAGGCCTAAGAAGGATTTGTAAAGGGCTTAAAAAAAAAAACCAAAACACTTAGGGCAAGAATTTACTCTGGAATAGCAATATTTACAAGATGCACTGTCTACATGCTGTTGAAATTTAATGAATATTTGACACCTCTGTTTACTCAGTAAAGTTAATTGCTGAAGGCTTTTGTCTGGCATAAATACTCTATCATGAAAGCCATGTCTCCAATATTCTTTAAACTCTCTCTGTAAATTTCACTTCTAATTTCAGCAGATTTCATATTTTAATATTGTAATATGAGATTCCATTTCTCTTGAAGGCAGTAAGAGTGTTAATTAACCTTAGTGGATTAAACACCTAGGCCCTGATCCTATAATCCATTTATCCTGTGAGTACAGGCTGGACCTTTCTGGTCCAGTACCCTTGGTACCTGACTGGTCCTGAATGAGGGAATTTGCTGGACCAGGGGAGGTCCCCGCTACCGGTCCCCCATCCTGCCTTCCATCCCTGCTGCCAGCCCTAGCCGCTCCCCCTGCCAGGCTGTCGGGCTGCTGCATGGGTTGCCGTGCTACCGGGACTGCTGCGGCTGCTCATTCTTGGCCCTGGCCTCGCTAACAGGGCAGCCACAGCTGCCACATCCCCAGCCTTCCTTGTGATACCGGGGCCACCAGCCTTCTTGTCACTGTGGCTCCTAGCCAAGACTCCCTGGTCCAGGAACATCCGTGATCCTGCTGGACCATGGATGTTGCTGGACAAGCGAATCCTGGTTTTTGGAGGTCCAACTGTAGTTTGACTTCAGTGGTACTACTTACATGTGTAAAGTTGGGCACGTGCTTTATTGTTTGCAGGTTCAGGTCCTTAGTTCTTATAAATGTATTTCTTTTGGAAGAAAAAGGAGAACTAATGGTATTTAAAACCAATTAAATATTTTAGTCTTAGATTATAATCCATCTTGACGTATATTGGCATTGTATTTAAATATTGATATAATGCATGGCTCTAAAAAGTGAAATCCAGACTAGTTATTCACATTCTAGTCTGTAGAACTTCCAGATTAAACCTTTAGTTGCTTCTTCGGTAGACATGATTGATTACAGTTTTCAACTTGATTAACTTTCAGGAATGCACAGAAGGAGAAATGCTGAGGAAATGGAATGAAGGGAAATGGAAAATATACTATGCATCAGGTTTCTTCTTTTAAGACAGCTGCAGTGCAGACAGAATAACAGAATTCTAAGTGTTAGCATCTTCCTGTTGTGCCTAGGCATTTGCAGCACAGATGGGAGAACAAGGTTTATAGTCTAACCTCAGTACACATACAACTACTGTCATGAGTAGATAAGGAGATATAAATAATCTGAATAGTATCTTTTGGCCAGCCACCTAGGCTACAGCTACACTATGAGTTAAGCGTGGATTAGCATTTTCCCCGTGCTTCATTTGCATATTCTCTTTCGTTCCGTTTTTGCACTAGGGGTTTTTGCGCAAAAACAGGCAGTGTGGCCATGGCCATTTTGTGCCTGTGAGGCATAAAGATTTCGTGGAAAAAGGGTTTTTTGCGCAAAATGGCCACGGCCACGCTGCCTGTTTTTGCACAAAAACCCTTAGCGCAAAAACAGAACGAAAGAGAGTATGCAAATGAACTGCGGAGAAAATGCTAATCCGCACTTCATTTGCATAGACTCTTGCGGCAAAACTCATAGTGTAGCCGTAGCCCCTAAAGAATTATGGATTCAGTGTGTATGTGTTTGGGGTTGAGTCGTTGAAGGGAGATCTGTGGGTATCCTCCTGCAAGAAATTCTACTCCCATTTGGTGCAGTCTGGGTCATTTCAAAGGTAGAAAATTTGCTCTGAGTCTGCAGTAACCAGATATTGTCTCTGTATATACAGAAAGCAAAGTAATTCTTAAAAAGGATAGTTTGTGTAAGTGTGTATTTATAGATGTAGTGACATGTACACAGAGATGTAATGGGGTTTTATATTTTAACATAGCTTTTAGAATTAAACTTTTTTCCATACATGATGTTCTTTCCCTTCCCTTTCCTCAATCTTTCTTCTCATTCTCAGCAATTCTCCTCTTCCTTGTTCCTAACCTCACCTTCCTTCCTCATTGTTCCAGACGGGTAGCCATGTTAGTCTGTAATTGAAAAAGCTTTCGTGATACCATCCACATTTTTTGTTAATCTCTAATGTGCTGCAGGACTATTTGTTATTTTTTAAAGTTTCTTCCTTTCTCATGTATCTCATTACTTTTCCTGTTTGCTCGCTGTCTTTTTCCTTTTCTTTTTCTTCCCTCAGCCCCTTGAAAGGAATCACTTCTCGTGAGCTTTCTCCTTCTCCTCAAACATATCCTCTTGCCCCATATTCACTCCTCTTTCACCTGCATACATGTCCACACAATCCCATTTCCAACCACTAGGCTGTCTTCCTACTCTCACACACCACTCCAATCCACTCTTTACCATTAATCATTCTTGGTGAACTGCCCAAATACACAAACACACCCTAGTCCAGTCTGTTTTCTCCCTCCCTGAAAAATGCATTTGGCATCTCTCCCCTGCCAACCCAACCAGATCATGCTGTGTATATCCCTCTGCTCTGTTCCCAGCAAAATCCATTCTGTATATGTCTCCTTTTTCTTCCCTGTTGTCTTAATAGTATCTTTTGTGATTGACCTGGGGTGGGCTGGGGGAGGTTCAGGCTGATGGAGGAGTGCTGGGAGAAATCTGGTTTCCTGATCTCTCCAGAACAGGAATGCTGTAGGAAGCGCAGTTGTCTCCTTCAGGCCAGAAAAGCAAGAGGCAAAGTTGTTCAGTCTCTTGGGGAGAGAGAGGAAGCATAGGCAAGACAGCTTCTGTCCAGGAACCAGGAGGAGTGGCCGACTGCCAAGTGCTCTTTCCACTTTTGCCCTCCCCACATTGGGGGGAGGCAGGAGAGAGAGTGGGCAGCAGGGCAGATGGAGGGAAGGTTAGCAGCCCACAATGAGAAGGAGCTCTGCCTACTCTGAGAGCAGACTGAGCCAGCGGAGAACAGATCACAGAACCCATTCTGTACCAGCTAATTGACCAGAGAGGGCCTGCACAGTTGGGAGAGCTCTCAAACTGAAACGCAACGATGTGAATGAGGGAGGGTGTAACTCTGATTTCCTTTACTTTATGTGAGTTAAATTCCATCCCTGAAGAGTAACATGCATTTTATAGAGTCTTTTTATTTAGTATGAATGTATCCTTCTACAACCCCTTTTCACAGAGACTCCAGTGCGTGGTTCCTTTCCCTTTTTCCTGGGTTGCTTTGCTAACTCCTCCAAGTAATTGATGAGATGTTGCTGTAAATGGAGAAGATGCATACCTACACAGAGGAAAAGTCAGATGTTCATGAAGCCAAAAATTTAATCCAAGCCCTGGATTATGTGATTTGCCACGTTCTGTCCTTTTGTGTGGTCTGTTGTCATGGGAAATGGAATGACTAGGATGCATTACAGTGGATACTGACAGTCAGTCAGTCGTGTTCCTGGACAGATGCATCTGGTGAAGTGGGTTTTTGCCCAAATAAATTAGTCTTTAAGGCAAATAAATTGCCTTAATAAATTATGCCCAAATAAATTAGTCTTTAAGGTGTCACAGGACTCTGTTGTTTTTGTGGATACAAACTAACATGGCTACCCCTCTGATACTATATTCCTTGCTTATTTTAGCATTTGTTATACATTGTTTTTTGATTGGCCAAAATCTTAAAATGCTTAACTTGCAGGGATTTACTTTACAAATGATCAATTATAGGCTTTTCTATAGCGTCTATCACATTAATACATAAACAGTGGCCTTACTTCACCGTTGGCCTAATTGAGAAACTTCAGTTGAATTGTGCCTGCATATGTCAGATGTAAATTTGGCTCAATGTTTCTAAAAGATAATTAGTGTTTCAGTAATAATTACAGCATACCTAATTTGCTATGTGTCTGAGTGGGGGTGGTGTAGGAATCCATGTTCCTTCTGTATTTTTCCATGTATGTGCAGAATACATTTTTATCTGCACCAAAGAATCTGCAGATATGCACCATCAGTACAAATACATGCTGCCAGCTGTGGGCACTCTGCTGATCTCTCTGGGGTGGCATCTGGATCTCTCTGGGGTGGTTGTCCAAGTGCACTGCTTACAGGGAATACTTATCTCTGAAGCACATTTTCCCATTTCTAAAATGGTGGTAATGTTTACCTTGAAGGAATAATGAATGGATGCATGTAAATTATGTTGAAATCCTTGAATGAAAGGTGCCATGGAAAAAATTATAACCATATTGTATTGCTTAAATGAATGTGGTGGCCTATGATTGTAATGCCAGTAATGTTACTCAGGATCAAGAGATGTTTATTGAAGTCCCATCAGTGTTTAAAGAAAAAAAGGTTCAACTATAAAATAAAGATCTCAGACATTTTAAAAGTCATTTTTCTTGGCAAATGTCTTTATTTTTATTGTGAAAGATTACTATTATTCGGTTAGATGATATTATTATTTATTATTTATTACTGCTAATGCTACTGGAGTAGAATTTTCTTTTAATAGTGTACTGTGGAAAACCTTGACCTGCCAAAGCCATATTTCATCAAAATTTGTGAGGGAAGGAAATAAAACAGTGTGACAGTTAATTACGATCATGGCAGTTGGACTGAAAAGACTGACTTGGCAGGTGCTTCTTGCTGACAGTTTAGCCCTACAAAGCCCTGACAGAAATGTCAGACTCAATAAAATCATTCAGACTGTGCGAGTGGAGTGATTTTGCTGTGGGAGTGTGCTGGCAGGGGGCTTTGGTATTTTAGGAACCCTTTACCCTCAGTAGCTTATAGAGAAGTTCACAATCCTGGTCTGTTTGAGCAGATATTAATTTTTTGATACCAACTATTTTGGTTATGTCAATGAGTTTTACATTTTTGTCAATGTTAAATTATTTCCTTAGAGTTCCAGTAAAAGAAGTAATTTGAGATACCGTGATTTCCCAGGAAGATTTTTAAAGCTCATACCTTTCATTTTTTATTATAACTTTTTTTACATGAAAAGACTCAATCTTTATGTAGGTCTACTCTAATATTAGATGGTACATAAAATGGGCCACATGTCTCCCCTCTCCCCCTCCCCCCTAAAAAAAGAAAGAAAAAACTTGTGGGAGTCTTTTTCCTTAAAGATTACCCCACAGAATCCTGTTGGGTAGAGGGGTTCACTTATCCTTGGTGAAGTCTGTGAGGTCTGTCCCCTAACCTGGCTATCTCAATAAATTCAGAGTCATCTGTGCTGAGATGCTATCCTTGCCCATGGCAGGCCTTTCCAACCTTTCTTTGGTTTCTCAGCAGTGCGTCTCTGAGAGTGACCTACGTATTACATAGTTCTTTAAATTGGTCATAGTGTTCAAAACCTGGCATGGTCAGCTCACTGGTTTATACTTCACAGGTAGATGTGTTGAATTCCATGTTTTACTGTGAGACTTTAGTGCCCTGCCTGCTTTTTATGAATATTAAGATTCATGGCATACCTTGTAGGAGTCTTGCATTTTCTTGGAGTCCTCTTACACTGTTTTGTAATATTCCAGGTGTCCCTTGGGCTGCCACCCACCTCTTCTCCCCAAAAGGCTAATTTTGTGATGCTTTATACTTATTTGGCCAAATCCTTCTCACCTTACCCTTATTATCCTAAGTAGGACTATTCATATGAGTAAAATGAGAAGGATTAGACGCATGGTTGGTGAATTTAGATGATAGGAAGTGGACACCACATGAAAATGTAACTTAGTCACTTAAACATCATTTGATTGATCGGAGAGGTGTCAGCTGTGGGTCTGAGCACAGATCTGAGACTAGGAACTACTGTCTTCTAATCTTAGTTCGTCAGACACTTCTGTATCTTGGGCAAGTTGCTTAAATTCTTCCACCTGTGAAACAGGTACCATATGGATATACTTCATGGTTGTATTATGAGGGTTAATTGGTTAATGTTATATGGAATTATTATAAATGCTAGGTGGTACTATTCTTTGGTTATAAATACATTTTTTTCTCTTAGGTTTACTTTTTTGTCCAGTGAGCTGTGTTATGCTTTCTATTATCAGCCAACTCCAAATATCATTTACTGTGGCCCTGAATCTGTTTTCTTTGAAGTCAGTTGCAGCACTATCTTCTGCAGGAGCAGCATTGACCCTTTGTGTGCACAATAGGAAGCAGTCATTGTTTAGTCATTTTTCTGCAAAGTTGAACAGTATAGTTACTGTTGCTGAAATCAGTTGAGCTTGCCCATGATATGGGGTCTGCTTAGTCCTCCTGATGATTTTCAAGCGTGTAGTAGAGTTTGGCGTTATGTGGCAGCTCGAGGATACTGTATTTAGACCATATAAGAGGAAACGGGGAACTTCATAATTCTTATAAGTATTTTCTTTGGGTAATTAAAGCATTATTTTGAGGGAGTAAGCAGGTTCTTGATTTGATTTTAAGCAGTTAATCCAACAGACACTGGTAAAACTTTATCTTGATTTCTTGGAATTTACCTTTATTGAGCAATCCTTGTCTTCTGCCTTCTTATGCCCTACACTATGGTCCTGATTCTGCAACTTGATTTTGTGCTGGACTCCTGCACTAAGAGCCCCATTGAGGTTGACAGAGTTCTGTGCAGGTCAGCTGCAGAACCTGATCAATTTCAGGATCAGAGCCAAAATAAGTTTCTGAGTCAAAATTATATATGCTGTGTTCTGCAGAACTATTTGTTTTTACAACAGTCCTGCATACACTTCTAAGACGAAGGGTCTGGCTGTGATTTCATTATGAATGCTTGTTTACAAATTTCATTCATGAGCCGAACCTTGAACATTTCATTTAGGGGGAAATTTATTTTTAAATCTGTTCAACTGTTTAAGTGAAAAAAATTACCAAAAATGGCTTTTTTCCCCTAGTTATTCACTCTTGGAAGTGATTGTCTACTTGAGAAGGTGATAAATGATTAGCATGTCACTTATGGAGCATAATGCCAAATGCACCTGGTGCTGTCCAGTGGGTTAGATGTGTCAAAAAAGTACAGTCTATAATGTCTCGACATTGGGGGAAAAAAACCTGTTGGAGTAAGCAACCTTCTTTTTCTCCAGTGGTAGTACTTATAACTACAACGGGGATGTTAAATTATTTTAAGCTATGGTGTTGAACAACACTTACATACACCCTATCACATAAAGTAAACTCCTCCACTTGAATTTCAGCTCATGTATATGATGCTGGGTATACCTTCCCAAATTATTTCTTTCCTTCACCCAAGAAGTCACTCTTACAGCATGTTGGGCATTGGTTTAAAGATGGCCAGATGTAACACCCATTGAATTCAGACAGTCACTAATTTAAATGGGCATTGGATCAGGCTCCAGGATCTGGGAAGGGAAAGGTGAACTGAGGTTAGCCCCTTGTTTGTCATAGTACAAGGAATGTCATATGGGATTCTGCGACTATGTACACCACATACTGAGCAGCATATGTGCAGCTCTGATTGTCAGATATAGATAGCAGTGGTTAATTTTAAGATGGATGCAATATAAAATACACCTAAGAGTTTGACTTCAGAATGCACATGGGAAATGGATCTTTCACTGTTATTGACGCCTAGAATCTTATGTCTTACAATAGTGTTATTAATGTACAAATAGTTTCACATGGTGTACTTTGGAATTCAGGGAATTTGTGTTACTGGTAAAGACATGCACACACGTGCTCTCGGAAACCATTGGGCTACCTGTAGAGTTATTTATACTTTAGTGGGAGTAAGGGTGGCAGTATCTGTCTCCAAGTGTTTTTTTAAAGTGCTATGCTTTGAGATTATTGTAAATGTGTAGAAAGTGGGTTAAAGAGGAGCTGGCAAAAAATTAATCTGTATACAGAAAGCAAGACCCAAACTGAGGGTAATGCTTAGTACTTACCTATTGCTTTACATTTTTCAGAGCACTGTAAAAACATGAATCTTATTTCATATTTCTAAAAAGAATTGTGTAATTTTATTTTCATGACATTTCAAATTATTTAAAATTCTCAGGCAGGAATGAAGCAGCTAGATTCCTCTTACCCTCTTTTTTTCAGTTTGGATTTCTGGGAATTTGTGGTGAGACTTTAGCACACGTGCATGCTGTCTCGCTTTCTGTCTGTCTGTCTGTCTCTCCCCCCCAAACTTTATTTTTGACTGCCTTCATTCTCAGTCAGTTTGTTGACAGGAAATGAGTCTGTACCAGTACGTGCTTTTTGAGGACTATTTCTGTGTAGTTGTGATGATGACATCAATGTGTGGAAGTCAGGTGGGGGGTGGGGCGGGGAGTCTGCTTGGCTTGCCGTTGGTTTTGGCAATGTAGGATTGGAAGGCTAATCATAATTTGTTTTTCTGACGGCTGTATACATCAGAGGTCCAGGCAGCCTTAATGAACATTGCCTGCATTAATTTGAAACCCTTTCTGGGAGAGCATGGGAAAATGGGAAATGAATATTTGTATGTCATCCTTCAGATTAACAGTTTATGCAGCACTGGAGCTCTTCCGAGCACATGGTGATGACGACAGTTCTGGAGCAGCTGGTGAAGAAATCTCTACTATAAATGTCTGCCTGTCTGCATTTTTACAGGATATCCTGTTAAGCCAAACGAGTTTATTTACTTTAGAATATAGGCTAAATATGACGCACAATATGACAACCTAGTTCAACATGTACATACAAGCATGGGGATTCAAATCTGTTGTCTGTGTATCATAGATTGCAGGCATTTTATTTTCAGACGTTTTATTAATTTTTTTTTCAGCCATGTGTCTTAACTATAAAATATTTTCCTCTGCCTGTAGCATATTTCCTGTGTGATGCCAAATAATAAAAAGGCCACATTTCTTCATTGGGATCTGCTGTCTTGTGCTATTGTGTTGGTCTGGTGCCAAATTCCATTAACTTCAGTGGGGCTCTGCATGGATGTTGGAGTTCATACTGTTGGATTAGTGTGCATGATTTGGTTGGGGGAGAAGAGAGAGTATGTTCTTAAGTCTTATGTACACGTACATGTAGTTTGTAATTTAACTTTTCTTTTCACTCTTTGAAAACATTTGGGGGGTTTTGCCATCAGTGAGATTAACTGAGATGCTGTTCAGTTACTTTGCAAGTTCAACCTGTTGTTTATACTTGAGATGATCATTGTCTCCACAGTGAAACCTGCAACATAGATATTCATATCAAGAGGGATCCAGTTCTCCCCCCCCCTCCCAAAACATCCATGCCTGCTATTTTAACACCCCCCCCCCAAATATTGCCCCTCTCTCCTGATAACTTCTGGTGTTGGGCCATTTTCATGTACAATTTTCATATAGGCACTGGTCATGTAGAAACTTTCATGCACAATTGTATGCCTCTAAATAGTCCTGCGGGTGAGATATTAAGTTCATATATAAGTCTTTTCAGGATAGGAGGCTTTACTACCTATTAAGACTAGCTTATTTTACAAAAAGTTGATTCTATTATAAAAATCCATTTCCATTGAAAAATGTACTACGCTTCTGTATACAATATTTTACCACATACAGCTCGATTTAAATCAATAGGGCTGTGACCCCTGGGTATGTTAAAAGTGCGCTCATTTCATTGGAGAATTTCTAACACTGCTGCAACACATAAAAAAAGCTGGCTAAAAAACCAAGTCCCTTCTCTAAGACTTCTTAGCAATCCCCTTGACCTACTCTATTATTGTGTTAGGCAACATTTATTGAACCTGGAGGAAGACATCTTCTAGATTCTGGATATCAAAAGTTAAAAATTGATTATTTTCCCTTGAAAATTATGGAAACAGCAAAATCAATAACTATTTTATGAGCTCTGATCTCTCTGACTCTAAAGCATTTAGCAAGAACTGTTCTCAAATGAATAGTGCATCAATAGCAGTGGTTCATTGGCACACATGCAGCATAAGGATTCAGAACTAAGGACATGCAGAAATTAGAAGTTGCCAAAAAAAAAGAGATTAAAATCAGCATTGCCAGGAAGGTGTTTTAAAATAATGGAGAATAATTTTTTTAATATATTGGAAAGTGACCCTTAAAACACAGGGAGACATAGTGGCATAATGTTTGTAGTTTGTAGGGTGCAATCCTGCTATGGCAACAGGGCTGATCCAGGATGATTTACGGTGTCTTTTACATTGGTGGCAAAATCTGATTTGATGACCATCTGGGGATATGTCTACAGAGGTTTTTTTTTCCGAAAAATGACCGTTTTCCCGAAAAAATGTAAATTACGTCCACACTGCAATCTTGTTCTTTCGAAAGAAAATCAAAAGAACAGAGGGGTTTTTCCAACAGCGGTAATCCTCTTTCTATGAGGAAGAATGCCTTTTCCGAAAGAGCTCTTTCGGAAAAAGGTGTGTGTGGATGGGGAAGAGGGTCTTCTATTGAGAGAAGAGGCCTCCAGGAAAAAGCACAGGTGCCCTGGTGGCCACTCCATCCAAAATAATCACAACTCTATAGTTCCTGTCTCCTGGTCCCTCTTAAAGCTGCAAGCACCCTGGACAAGCCTTGTGGCAGGAAGCCAGCCTGGGAGCAGTACCCTACACGTGCGGCTCTCTCTTCCACAGGCACTTCCAGCATGTCCCAGCCTCAAGCCTCCCAAGACCCCCCTGACCCTCACAGGGAGCAACCCCAGGGCTCCCAGGACCCACCCAGGGGGACCAAGAGTTGGGCACCCTCCTGGTCTGGAGCAGAGATCCTTGAGCTGTGGGGCAAGGAGGAGATACTGCAGGATCTCTGCTCCAAGCAGAGGAAAGCCGACATATATGGCTGGATAGCCGATTCCCTGGCGGAGCGCAGACACCCACCCCAGACCTTGGAACAGGTCCGGAGTAAGGTCAAAGAGCTCCGACAAGGATACATGAGGGCCATAGAGCGCAGCACCCAACACCTGCCCCTACTACCATCAGTCCAACCGTCATGGTGGACTCCGGCCTCGACATGCCCATTGTCGCCCAGCCAGAGGTCATGGCAGAGGAGGAGGAGGAGGACCAGGGACAGCAGCAGGAGGAGGATGAGACGGATGACATGGCCACCGTCATGCTCTCCTTAGAGCCAGTTCCCATGAGCCAGGACGTCTCTCAGGCCTCCTTTGACGCCGGGGAGTGATCTTCAGGTGAGTGCTCTCAGTTTGTCACACACACAGGGTGGGAGAGTTGGGCCAGAGGGGAAGGGGTGCGAGTGCTGCTTGGGCTGGACACTGTGCTGCAGTCCATGCACGTGAAACCATGTGCAGTGTTAGTGTGTGCCACACGGACTCAGCAGGCATTCCCTGAGCATGCCTGGGATCCTGCTTCCATGCTTAGGGAGGCCACATGCACGTCTGGCCCGACACCCACACACCACCTGCCACGGCTGGAAACAGCCTAGCCACAAGGGTGCAGGCATGACCCCAGACACCCCAGGGAGTGCTGCACACAGGCATGCCTGCTCGTGCGAAGGAGCATCCGCTCCCATTGGCAGTGCTGCAAGGCTCAGGTGTGTGTTCGGGCCCCAGGGAGGGCCAGGGTGCGCCCGGCAACTCTGACACCCATGGGGGGATCCCACTGTTGCTGGACACTTCCCTTGCCTGCTTGTCCATGGGCTGGGGGGAGGGAAGTGGGCAGCATGGTCCCCTGGGCACCTCGGGACTCCTGTGAGGCAGGGCCTGTTGTGCAGGCCACACATGGCCTTGCTCCCAGGACATCCCCCTCCTCTGGCCTGAGGAGAGTTGGTCACTGCTCATGGAGGCGGGCCTGGCCTCAAGTACAGTGTCTACATGGATGACTGAAACAAAAGATAGGACCGTGCAGCACTTTAAAGACTAACAAGATGGTTTATTAGGTGATGAGCTTTCGTGGGCCAGACCCACTTCCTCAGATCAAATTGTGGAAGAAAATTGGCATGACCATATATACCAAAGGGATACAATCAAAAAAAGTGAATACATATAAAATTGACAAATCAGATTTTAGAACAGATGGGGGATGAGGGGAGGAGGTCTGTTCTAAAATCTGATTTGTCAATTTTATATGTGTTTACTTTCTTTGATTGTATCCCTTTGGTATATATGGTCGTGCCAATTTTCTTCCACAATTTGATCTGAGGAAGTGGGTCTGGCCCACGAAAGCTCATCACCTAATAAACCATCTTGTTAGTCTTTAAAGTGCTGCATAGTCCTGTCTCTTGTTTCAGCAAGACCAGACTAACAGGGCTACATCTCTATTACTATTCTTCATGGATGACTGACCACCTCTCCCTGTTTGTATTCTCCCCAGCCAGACCAGTCGGGAGTGAGGGGCGAGCCACACCACCCGAGCCAGCCGCCAGAGCCTGGGGGACCCGAAAGCGCTCCAGGGTCCAGGAAAACCTGATGCAGCAGCATGTCAGTGTCCTGCGCGACATACAGCAGACCCTGGCGCAAAAGATCTGGGAGGACGCAGAGTGGCAGAACCCCACATGAGATGAACTCATGTAGTGGTGCAATAGCATGTGTGCCATCATGAGGGAAATGATGGCACACCTGGCTGCTGTCATTGCTCCTGCCTACCACCCTCCTGCCCAACCTGCTATGCCCATTTCCCCCCTCCCACCCCCTCCACCTGCCAAGTGATGCCTCTGCTTCCTCCTCAAGTAATGCCCATGGCCCCTCTCCCCCTGCCATCCCTGACCGTGCTCCAGCCCCCTGTGGTCCCAGAACCCACCCAACCCTAAGTCCGATGAGGTCCCCTCATCTGAGGTGGCACATCCAGCTGTCCCCCATGCCACTCTGAGCCCCCCTCCCTTCCCGGTTATTAGCCTCTTCCCCCCCCCCTTTTTTTAAAAGACAAATACAAACTTCCTTGTGTTCAAAACCAAACAAGTGTCTTTATTGAGAGGTCAGGGAAGGGGAGAAGGGAGGGGTTGCGGTGGGAAAGGGATAGTGCAGCAAGCCGGAGGCCCTGGGGAGAGTTACTGGGGTTCTTGAGAGAAACTCTCCCTCAGGGCCATCCAGAGTCGCACCCCGGCCTGATGTGCCTGGCGGATGGCAGCTGTCCATGGTTGCTCAAAGGGTCTCCCTCGTGGCCGGCCTCGGCCTCTGCCCCCCACCACTGGAGGAAGGCCTCCCCCATCCTCTCCACAATGTTGTGGAGGACATAACTTGCTGACACCACCTCAGGGATGTTGTGCTCCCCCACGTCCAGGAGGGTCAGGAGGCACCTGAACCACTCCTTGAGGCGGCTGAAGGTGCACTCCTCCTGGATCCTGGCCCGGTTCAGGTGGGCATTAAATTGGTCACTGCTGGGGTCCAGATGGCTGGTATAAGGCTTCATTAGCCACAGCATCAGGGGGTAGGCAGTGTGCCCCACGATGCACAGTGGAATCTGCATGTCCCCAATCGCAAAGTCCCGGAGAGGGAAGAATGTGCCCTTCTCCAGCTTCCCGTAGAGGCTGGAGTTTCTGAAGATACAGGCATCGTGTGCTCTGCCCGACCACATTACAAAAATGTCTGTGAACTGTCCACGGTGGTCGACAAAAAGCCTGCAGCACCATAGAAAAGTAGCCCTTGTGGTTAATGTACAGGGGTGCTCCATGTTGAGGTGTGCGGATTGGGATGTGGGGCCCATCACTTGCTCCCCCGCAGTTTGGAAACCCCAGGGCAGCAAATCTGGCCACGATCAGATCCAGGTCTCCCAGACGGATGACCCTGCACAGCAGGATGGAATTGATGGCCCTCACCACCTGAGGAAGGAGACAAGCAAACACACAAAACAGAAAATGAGAGCTTGAGCCCTTGGCTGCCCCCCTCCTGTCCTTAAACACCCAGGAGCCACACCCTATGATGCCAACCTCCCAGCAGCAGGGCTGTGTGAGGGAGGAATGGCACAACTCCCCAGGGACAGGGCTTGCCCCCACTCCCACTCCATCCCCCCACCCCCAACCTCCCTCTTTCCCTAGGCTCTCCCTCCCCTCCCCCCCAAAATGCAGGGACTGTAGCCCGAGAGTGCCTTACCTCCATGAGGAGGGCCCTGATGGTGGACTTCCCCATGCTGAACTGGTTGGAGATATACCTATCTCATAGAGCTGGAAGGGACCTTGAGAGGTCATTGAGTCCAGTCCCCTGCCCACACAGCAGGACCAAGTATCATCCCTGACAGAATTACCCCAGATCCCTAAATGGCCTGAACTCACAACCCTGGGTTTAGCAGGCCAATGCTCAAATCACTGAGCTATCCCTCCCCACCAGTTGGTAACTGTCTGGGGTGGCAAGCTTCCAGACAGCGATTGTGACTTGCTTCTCCAGGAGATGGCAGGCCGCAAGTGGGTGTCGCATTGTTGGAGGGCAGGGGCGAACCAGGCACACAGCTCCAAAAAGGTGGCCTTCTGCATGTGGAAGTTTTGGAGCCACTGCTGTCGTCCCACCGCTCCATGACCAGCTGGTCCCACCAGTCAGAACTGGTGTCCAGCCTCCAGAAACGCCTCTCCGCTGAGGGTTGCGGTGGCAAGGACGTTGCTCCCGCACCCAGGGAGAGGGTCCCAAGAATGAGCTCGGGGTCGAGCATGGTCTGGACCGGGATTGCAGCTGGCACAAAGTGCTGCAGAAACTGCAGCATGGCCGTGTGGGGCCATCACATGCCCAGGGGCAGCTCCGGCTCCATGGCACAAAGGAGAAAATTGTGGCGTCCAAAGAAGCTGGGCAGCCACATCACGCACAGCTAAAGCTTTGCTGTCCCTCAAAGAGGTAGGCAAACACGCAGCAGAAGCAGAGAAACGGCTGTCCAGGGGAGTCCCTTTAAGCGCGTGTCTCTGCTAGGCTCCGACGCCAGCACTTGGAAGCAACTGGTGACCTAAAGCCCTGCCTGAAGTGGTTCCAGGTGGCCTTTTATGCTAGAGTCCAATCAGTCTGGACAGTATCTTTGGAAAAAGCAGATGCACTTTGGCAGTGTGGACGCGTTTTTTCAGAAGAAGTTTTTTCAGAAGATCTGTTCTGGAAAAGCTTCTTCCGAAAGAAGCTTGTAGTCTAGACGTAGCTTGAATTTTAGCCTGTCTAAGGAGAAGGCCGTAATTCTATTATTTAAATTCTGTTAAAGGTCAGTAACATTTTCTTTACACTGTTTGGCTTTACTCCTTCCTTTCCTCCCCCACCTGTTTAAACTTCTCAACTCTACTTACAGCAGTTGTTCAGCAGAGGGAGCTTTTGGAATAAAGCTGTTGATTGTCTTTGCCTTCAGGAGATTAAGTATCTTGCTTTCGCTCCATAGAAAATCTCACCCATCTCAGAAACCAAGAGTTCAAAGTCTGGTCCCAAACTTGTGAATCTGTAGGCATAGCTTTGCTTCTATTCAGACGGGCTAGGGTGTTTTAAAAACAGCAACAGCAGCAACAACACATTTTAATAATATCAAAACCTTTATTTAAGTAATCAGTTTGTTTCTTTACTTTGATTTATGCACCATAAATCTTCTATGTACATATATTTACCTGGGCAGAAGGCAGTTGGCTAACTTTACAGTTAGCCCGATATAGTGTAGCAAGCTTTAAAAATCAGAAGCTATAATGAAAATGCCAAATGACTTATTAACATTTCCTTCACTGGTATTTAAGAGTTTTGCCATTAATTTTAATGCCACTAGAATCAATTCCCAAACTTTTTCAACTGCATAAAATATTTTATGCTTCTGTTTTGGGGTTTCATGTTTTGGGGATTTCAAAACTTGACTTGTATCTTTCAAAACTTGTATCTTCCTCTTTTTTTTCTTCTCTTTATAACATCTGGAGAAACAGATGGATGAATTATAAAGGCAGGAAATGCTTTTATGAGTTAATTGGCTAGCACTCAAATTGGTCTTATTTGATGGAGATTGAAGAAGGGAAAATATAGTGGAACATTGCAAAATGCAGAAGTACTTGTACTCTATACTGCATTGGGTGGCATAAGCAATCACCTGGGCAGTGGTAGGAACTGAAGTTTTGTCTGTTTAGTTAGGAAGCCAAGTGAATCCAGTAGTTCCCACCTTAGAAATATTTACACTAAATTATTTATATTGTGTGAAAATCTTGTCTAGTCTACCATGACAAGATAGTAAGTGACAAGCCCAGCTGTTTTTATGAATACTGAAAAATCTTTTGGAGCGTTAATTCTGGAATATAGCCCTAACTAGTTTCCATGATTGATGTTATTTTTTATTTCAGGTACTGAAGATGAAAGTGGAAAATGAGAAAGTTGTTCACTAAAACGTCAGTTTTGTCGTGTTCTCATTAGATTATGATCAAGGATGGGAAAACTAATGTTGTGCCATTTTTGTTAATTAGGTCTTCAGGTGCTGGGAATGTAGCAGATCGTGTCTTGGCTCAGCTGTTAACGGAAATGGATGGGATAGAACAGTTAAAGGACGTGACAATTTTGGCAGCTACAAACCGACCGGATATGATCGACAAGGTAAGAATAGTTGCATTGTGGTATATACTAGTCTCTTGTGAAAACCGGCTCTGGAATAATTTGTTTCTCTTTCAGTGCTTTCATAATTTTCTAATCCATTTTCTATTTAAGGTGTTTGACAATAAAGACAAAAGGAGGAGGAAAGGATTATGTCTGCATTTCCTTTTTTTGTTTCATGAGGCTTAGTGGAAAACTGCAACATCCTGAAGTATCAGTTTTCTGAAAAATTCTTTTTCTTTTAAATCCGGCTCACAGGATGTGTGGAACGTTTCTGCAGAACCACTTGTGTCTATTTTGCTTCTATAGTGTTTATTTATGAAGGAGTTTGCTGGACTGCTGGTTTCATTAGTTATTTCCTTTTAAAATATTTAGTAACGCAATGCTGCTAATTCAGTCCATTTCCAGTCATAGCAGTTCCAGATGTAAAACATTACAATTTCTCTTTAGATTCTAAGGCAATTATATCTGGATAATAATTACACTCCATGGAACATTTTGAAAGACTTAAATCTGTAACTTATTGCAAAACCTCCACAACTCCCTGCAAATCTTAAAACACTTCAAAGCCATGTTTTCTTGTCAGAAAAAGTTTGTACTACTTTTCTCTAAGAAGCATGTCTAAGTGTGGGCCTTTACTTGAGGAATTCTTTACTTGTTTGTCTTTGGCTCCAGAAAAACACTAGCTTCTATCACTTGCGTCCAAAAGATGTACAATTGATGGCAGTTATCATTAAGGCTATTTTATGCACTTTGTGTATAAGCCACTAGGGCAGAACTGGTTAGGAATTTCCCCTCAAATTTTAACTGAAAATGTCATTTCTAATTGAAATTATCTGCTAGAATGTTTTGATTCTTGCCAAAATTTTTCATTTTTCTGTTGAGAAAAATCTAACATAAATATTTCATCTGGGATAAGATGAATGAGTTGAAGCATTCTGATTTGGGTCAGTTCACTGGTATTTTGTGTCCACCTGAACAAAAAAGTTAAAGTTTGGGTGCCTCACAGCCCCATTTCCCTCTATGGGCCAGACGCTGGTTGGACGGCCATTATACAACATTGGTTTCTCTGTTTGAGAAAATTAAAAAAAATTGAAATATTGGAATTTCCTCTGAGGTAAAAATCCCAGTTTTTGACCAGATCACCATTCAGAATTGCATAGTTCTGCACAAACACACTTACTATAAAATTACATTAGTCAGAACTCATCCTTGAAATGCCTCCTCTAGCAGCTAGCTATCAAACCCAATAGGCAGCTACCAACCTGGAATATTAATAGCTGTGCACAACTTCTGTTGCTAGCAGTGCTGCAGTCGCAACTTCTGCTGCAACAGCAACCACTGTCACATAGACTAGAGGGTTTTAAATTTAACCTGCTGGTTTTGTACTAATGTCTTTACCGCATGTGAACATCACAGTATGTAGTGCTGGTTTAATTTAGTTTTCAGCTGCTGCAGAGCCAGCAGAAAGAGGAGAAAATATACTGCAGAAGATAGGATATTTTACAATCCCTGACTTCCCTCAGTTTTGCCATTTCCAGCAAAGTCTGCAAAATAGATGGTTCCAATGAACAAAACGCTATGTAACACCTGTAGTAGAAACTACTGTGCAATGTTGTAGATATATGGGTGTTTGGGAGAAGAATTCTGTTTCCTTATATCTCCAATGAAATCTCATATATAGATCCTGTTTAGCTAAGATTAGAATTGGGTGACAAGAATTTCCCTCTTAGAGAGGGAAAGGGTTTTCAGCTGAATATAATTTAAATGCCAGGGTTGCTGTTAACTATTAGCTTCTCTTCTTTTAACCTGTGTAATTTGGGTGCCTGCTGCTACTGCTATCTCTTGCCCAGTGAAAATGCCTTGAAGTTCTTGATTTTGCCAATAGATAACAAAGAGGGAACACATGCCTATTAAGTTATAGTTTGTTCTAAATTGAAAAGCTTTCTGACTGCCTTACAAAATTTAAAATGAGAAATGGAAAAGACTAATTTTCTTCTTACTTTATTTTTAAATACAAATTATGCTTCTCCTATCTCCTTTTATTGCTGATTTTTTACTGAGCCGGAGCATTGTTATATATTAATTATTACTGGTCTGGACAAAAAGAGAGACAAGGGAAGCAGTAAGAAAGAAAAAAAACATATTTTAAAACTTTTGAAAATGATTTTATTTTTGTTTCCAAGGCAAGAAACTCTTTTGAAAAGTCTATTATGTAGATGGGTATACATTAGAAACTTGCCAGTCCACACTCACTGCAGGAGGAGAGAGACTAAGTGCAGCTTACTGATGTTTGAGAACCAATGAATCAGTGTGGGGCTGTTTGTAAACTGGAAGGTGTAATTTCCAGCACAAGTAAGCATACCCATGCTAGCTCTGAATCTCTGATCAAGCTAGCACTCAAAAAATAGCAGCATAGCAGCTGTCGCCCAGACGGTGAGATGCCCTAGCCATCCCGAGTACAATCCTATCTGAAATCCTAGGCACACTGTTAACCATGCAGCCACTGTTACATTGCTATTTGTAGTGCATTAGTTTGATCAAAGCACAGATATGACAACTTGGAAATTATTCCTCCAGCTCTAGTGTGTGCATCATGCTTCCTACAAGCCAAGTAGGTTGCACCATTATGCTCTCTACTCCAAGAGTTAGAGATGCCTACATTACAGTGGTTGCTGTTTCTCTTCATTGAAAGGGAAAAGAGAGAAGGTGAATACCATAAGAATGCCATTAATCTGAGTTTCAGTAAGCTAATAACTGGAATATCTTGAAATGTGGGTTTGTGGTTTACGTTACGATTCGTCAGTTTCCTTATAGTGAAGAATTTTAAAATATGAATTAATGTAATGTTTTAAAATATTCATTAATGTGATCACATATTTCCAGTCAATATATGATCTTCTCAAGCATTCATATGTCTACTTGTTCACTGTAGTGCAGTGTTTCTTAAACTTTTTAAAACTGAGGAACACCAAACAATAATTTTTTTTATGGAGAACACCAAGGATTTTGTTGAGGGAAAAAAAACCAAAAAACCAACCACCGGACCTGGGTATCGAAATGCACCCCTCACCCCTACCCCAGGAAGACTGCCCTAATAACAGTCTGGAGCTGAAAACATAGACCACAAAAAAGTAAGGATAATAATAAACAAATGCTAAATAAGGTCATGTGTCTGGCCAGGAGAAATAAGGTCATGTGTCTGGCCAGGAGGGAGGGTGCAGGAGGGGACTTGGGGCAGGGTGTCAGAGCAAGCTGGGAATGTGGGGCCTTGGTGGGGAGGGGAGAGGGGTTGGGTGCGGGGTCTGGGCATGAGGGGGGATGTTTACCTGGCTTGGCACCCTGCTGCAGCAGAGAAAGCCTCCAGGGAGCATGTTCTTGTTCCTCAGGGGCGGGGGGGAGAGCTCAGTTCCTCCCCCCCCCCACCCATGCAGCAGGGAACCCAGCGCAGCTGCAGCACCAGGCCAGGCTTCCCGCTGGCGGGGAAGGGGGGGGAGGAGAGTGGAGTAGAAACTCCAACCATCCCTGCCAGATTAAACTCTGCCACTTCCCCAGCAGGCTGGGGAGGGGCGCAGGGGAGAGAGAGAAGCAGAGCATGGGGGGTAGCAGAGACCGAGCGTGCCGCAGGCGAGGGGGGCAGCAGAGCCCGAGCGTGCCGCAGGCGAGGGGGGCAGCAAAGCCCGAGCGCGCACCGAGGGGGGGAACAGCAGAGCCCGAGTGTGCCCTGAGGGGGGGACAGCAGAGCCTGAACGCATCCCAAGTGGGGGTGTGGGGTGGCAGAGCCTGAGCCGGGTTCCCCGCAGGCGGCAGTTTTAAAATGCCAAGGTCCAGGAGCGGCTCCTCAGCTCCGGCCACCCCTCCCCCTCCCAGCAGCAGTGGCCGCTGTAAAAGCAGCCACCTGCACACGTGGAGGAGGAGGAGGCTGCGCAGCACCGGAGGCCCCGTGGAACAGGGGCTGTCCTGCGGGCTAGGGAGGAGGCAGCCACAGTGGGAGAGCAGGGGCCGGGGGAGCAGAATTTTTTTGGGGAACCCTGAGTTCCACTTTGCGGAACCCCGGGTTTCCACGGAGCACCGTTTGGGAAAAGCTGCCCCAGGGAAAAGTTGTTGAGCAAAAAAAAAGGAGGCTTGCTCCTTTAAGGGCTGCCATTTTGAATTCTGTTCTCTCTGCGGCACACCTCTGACTGTCTCGCGGCACATCGGTGTGCCGTGGAACACACTTTAAGAAACGCTGCTTTAGTGTGTGTACCTTATCTCCTGTAAAAAGCTGTAAGTACAATTCACGTCTGTGTTGCAGGAATTGAGGGATATAGCAAATGGTATTAGAGGTTATATTCTTAGGTTTGTAAACACTGTAAAGTTGGGAAAGTGTTTGTGATGTCTAAATGTATTAATTTACAAAAACAGTAAACTTAAATCCAGCATATTCCTGTGATGTAGTTTTTTTTAATTAATATACAGTTTATGGTCTTCTCCTATAATTTGAGAGAAACTTTTGAGAATATAGAGTGCAAGTAAGTGGAAGATTATTTTTCCTCTGTCTAATTCAGGCTTTGCTATCATTGTAAGTTTAGATGTAAGTGCTCTCTGTTATCTGTGCGTATTTTCAGCCATCCGTTTAACTGTAATCTTGGTTCTTGTGACATACATTTATTAATTTAAATTATTTATGGGACTATCACCATGGCACCTAAGCACTATTGCCAATAAAAGGCCCCCTACATTTAAGATTGTGTGAGACATTTTAGCCAGCTTGATTTCTCATTCACTTCTCGTGTGCTGATGCTAAGGATGTTCTGAGGTGGTTGCTATTTTCCTCAAAGAAAATGTCTTATTTTATGTACTTTTATTCCTGTATTTTTTCCCGTCTAATTCAAATTGCTCTTCCGATACTCACACATGTGATGGGAACAAGATGTTCAGAACATCTATTGAAGGTGCTGATGAAACAAAACACTGCTATGAGTAAATAAAAATAATAATAATAAAATCCTTCCTGTTATGCAACAAATAAGTTGAGTTTTTACCATCTGTGGTGTCTGGGGAACAGCTGTGGGAATAGAACTGATGAGCTAGAGGTACAAGTATGGGAAATGGTTTTAATTCGTGCTGATTTTTCTAGGCTCTGGGAGTAATTTTTTGGGGCCTGAAACATTTTGGGACCTTGTGTACTCTTATTCAAGCTAAAATTAAATGTTTTAAACAGGCTTATAATTGAGTGTGCACATTCTTTCCAGAGTGCTCTCTACCAAATTTCCTTGGAAGGTACCCATGTCTTTTTCCTCTTTGGTATTCACTAATTTAAACCAACTTGCTTCTGTGTCACTCAGCATAACCAGGGTTTTAGTGTGTGGATCTTAATTCTTGGTGAGAATGGTGGGTTGCTATCATTGTTGCATGTCCCATGCAAATATCTTCTTCCTCTTGAGCTGTATTTAAATCTCCATTAGCAAGGGAAAGCTGAAGCGAGAGGCTGTTAGATCCATGAGGAATTCAGTGAGTATTTTAGCACAGGAAGTGAAATGTGTGTAGCTGAGAAATCAAATAGTTTTGCCTCCTGCTGGGTCAAATTTGAATGTCAAACACATTAGATCTGATGTAAAACACAAGGCGCTGAATGAAGTGATGGTCTGTGGTTCAGGATGGCACCCTGGGGCTTTTAACAGCCTTACTCCTCCTTATCCTGGAGTGCAGAAAAGTTGCATCCTCAAGTGTGCTATTTGCATAAGAATGACAGGATGTGTTGGGACAAATGAAGATTAATGAGATGATGTGATGTCAGCGTGGCCTATTGTTTTTAGATTGATGATGATCTGGATTTCTTCAGCGTTGAGAGGCTTTAGAGCAATATAAAAACGAAATTGTAGTGATGCACAAATAATACGAGTGCCAAAGAACTGGGGGTTTATACAGGCTTTTAAAAAATACAGTGAGCAGGCTAAGATTTTATATGCTTATATGTTTTATATGCTGCTGTGTGCTATGCAGTGGAACATTTCCCCACTTTTTTGTATTTTTATTTAGTCCTCCATTTTTTTTTAATTCAAAATAATGGGAACAGATTATTCTTTGGAGTAGCTCTGTTGATTTCAGTAGCTTTACCACAGAAGATGAATTTGACTCATCTACTTAAAATAATAGTAGTACATAAACCCTGTGGATGCTATCCTCTGATGTTGAACAAAATAAAACTGCAGCATATGCTGTTCTCATAAACTGCCAACAGTGCGGAAATGGAATGAAACTCTTTCCTCACCAAACCTGCTTGATCTTGCTTGGTTTTGGAGGGTCCCTTTTGGTCAGAAGGTTCTACAGTGGTTTAGAAAGTTGGTCTGACCCTCAAAACGTTGATCACTTAGTAGCTATGGGACATCTCTAATTCAAAGTGGTTTATTTTGATGAAAAAAAAATGCATTATATGGCGGTTTGGCAGAATCAGTAAAGAAATTCTAATTTCTGGCCTGCAGCAAAAGAAAAATAATCTTTCCTCTTTAGAAACTTCAAAGTTCTGCCTTTCTGTAGGCTTATGGAAGAAATTCATATATTTAGGTTTGCAGTTTTATGAGTTAAAGGAAATAAAGAATCTTGCATATTCATTAGTTATTGTCTATATGTGGGTTATTAAAGCAGGTGATACTGTAACATATAAGCATGTTTACCAGTCAGATTTGCTGGCATAAATTACAATTCCTAGTGCAGTATTCTCATTTATTTATGCATTTGCCTATTTGGTGACTATGTCTGCCTTTTACTCTTCATCTTGATCATACACTAGTGTCTCAGTTATGTAATGGCTTTAACATGATAGGATTACAGTTGCCCTGGTTGCAAAGAGAAGTTGAGCTGGGCTTTGTACTTTGTGTGTTCTAGTCTTTGCGCTCCCTAATTTCATGGGGATGGAATCATAAAGGAGGTCAGCTTTCATTTAAAATAAAACAAATTCTTCCAGTCCTATTCTTTGCAGAGAGAGCTTTGAAAGCAGAATGCAAACCAATTGCTATGGTTGAAACGAGGAAGAAGTTATACTTCTGTAGGATTCTGGGGGAATCTAAAAATTTGTCCTAATGATGCCCTCACACACAGATTGGAGTGAAGGATAGGCTCTGTTGGCTAGTGCCTAGGACCCTGCCTCTTACTGTGAAGTGACTACATCAGAATGTAAACTTATTTTTTTATTTTCTAAAGATAAGTTTCTAGTCTTCATGATCATGATGAAAGCCTTGATGAAAACACAAGCCAAGCCAAGTATATCCGATGCAGCAAGGCCTCCTGTGAGCCTGGAAAATAACTCAGAGCCACTGGCTTCATCTTATGGAACAGTAATAAGCAGGGCTTGACAAACCACGGCGAAATCTACTCGCCATCCCTGCACTGTGCATGCATTGCGCATGCGCGCGCCACCGGTGAACGGGGCGACTGGCTGAAATCTACTCACCACGGGCGAGTAGATTCATTGATTTGTCGAGCCCCGGTAATAAGACCCCTGCTTGGGCGTCCTTCAGCACCAGCAATGCAAGAAATTAATTCTGTGTGGAGGACGTAGGTACAAGTCTGTTCAGGCCTCCATTAAAGCAGATACATTCTGGCTATTGAGATTAGTACTGCAGGTGTTCCCCTATTCTGCCTCCTTCTCCCTCTCACTTCTACTCCCTTTCTTTTGGGGGTAAAAAGGAATTCCTGCTGCTGCTGCTACTCCTCCTATATGGCTGTTGGTGTGTGGGTAGGATCCCTACTGCTGCTCCTGGGTGTCAAGGTAAGGGCATTGACAGTCTCTCTTAGTGATTAGAGACATGGCCTGACCTGAGAAGTAGGAATCAATAAATGGGTAGGAGTCAGGCCGGGAGGGGAGGAGGCAGAACAGGGCGGCAAGAGCAGACTGCAGCAGGATGGGAACGAGGGAGGTACAGGAGTGATTGTAGCTGTAGGCATAAGCATTGAACAGTCTGCAATCTGCTGCAAAACTTAAATGCCAACCTGTTGGTTCCTTTCAGCCATTCGGGTGAGCTGGCCAATTGGACAGTACTGTTGTAGCCCACCTGGGCTCATTACTGTGTCTTAGGGCTCGATGGGTGAGGGCTGATCTCAGCTCAGTGGTTCGTGAACCTGAGAAGAGATGGGAAGCTGCTGTTAGTAGGCAGGCCATTTACACGGATTGAAGCTAGACCGTCCCATTGTGTGCAGTTTCTGGCCTGTCTGTGATGGACATAACACCAGATAGGGCTTGTCTGGTATCATGCATGAGGATGCCATGTTGAAGAGTGTGCTACTCTGACCCCTATGGTGTCACCTCCTGTTCTATGCTTGGGATGGCATGCTGGCTGGGCTGTGTGCTCTTCAAAATGGCATTGTTTGGAAAGCATGGCCTTGCATGCACAGTATGTGCAAGGTCCTGCCCACGGGGGTGGGGTGGCATGCTGTACCAAGCGGCATCCTCCGGGCTGTGTGACCTCGCAGGCACTCAGGGAGTATTTGGTGTCATGCAAAGGGAGACAGGCTCATGCCATTCCTGGCAATACCAGAATATCTGGTGGTCTGTGCATTTGTCAGTGGCCCCCTAGTTGTTGCCTCTTGGACAGGGAAATGGATTTCAGGCTACTGTCAGAGGGGGCCATGTTTTGAAGAGTGCGTAGTGCCTAAATATGGCTGTTCATGCACAATTTTTAAAAAAATGTAAAATGAGTTAGTGAAGTTGGGCATGTATCTCAACCAGTCATCCTGTTAATCTTCCTGAAAATACTTCGGCCAACCTCTGTCACCACTGATGTGACAGGAATTGGTTACTTTAGAGGGAGGCAGTGTTGCAAGGCTTACTGGTTGTAAAGTATTTTCAGATATTTGAATGAAAAATATTTGTATACTCTTGGTTTGATACTGTTAGCTTACTGAAGCAGTACAATATGTGTACGTGGCTTTTCAGAAAAATTTTCACCATGTTATTTTCAAACGTCTGGTGGATTACACTGATTTTTTGTTTTTTTGAAGTTGTAAACCCTTTAGACCTACGTCATACTGAACAGCTGACACTAGTCTTCAGGAATCTTCTTAGAGAATGTTGTGTCACTGTGCTCTAGCTTATGGCATGCTGAAATGTGAATCAGTGAGTCTGAACTATGCGCCCCTCCCCCCTAACTATTTAAAAAAGTTTACTTCCTGTTTGCTAATTGGGGACATTTAATTTATTCTAAAATGTTAGGATAAAATACATTTTGCAGGTCACCTTTTCAGTCAGACATCAGTGAGTGCTTATATTATTTTGCCCAGGTGCAGCATGGTTTTTTTGTTTTTAAATAAATGATACAGAATTTCTTTGAAGATAAGATTGTTCTGGAGCATATAATAAATTTTAAGAAAATGAAGCTCTAGGAAGAGACATCAAAATACATGCTGTGGAAGAGAGTATCATATATTTAAAAAAAAATAAAAATCTTGGCACTCTCACAAATTCCTCTCTCTTCTCTGTGTTCCCATTTGCTTTCTGTGGTATTTGTTTTGGTCATTGTGTTGTATCTGACAGCCAGCAACCATTAGTAGCACTATACTCTGAGAAGTGGATGTTTCTTAAGAGGTGTCACATTGCTATGGTTAATGATGGCTGTTGATTTATTTATGTGGTACAGAGTGTGCCAAGATTATCTGTAGAATTAAAACTGCAGCAGTGGGAGAAGTGTTTAAGGTTGTTTCAGAAAAACAGTCTGCCATACTTGAAATGAGTGGCAATTTGGGGAAATATAGGTTCACCCCATATGCCCATGAATACAGGTTAGACCTCCCTGCTCCGGCACCCTTGGGACCCGAGTGGTCCCAGATGAGGGAATTTGCCGGATCAGGGAAGGTCCCCTGTCACCTCTGGGCTTTCAGCTGCTGGCCTTCCTGCCCTGGGGTTCTCTCATTCAGCAACATCTGTGGTCCTGACGGACTATGGATGTTGCCGGATGAGAGTGTCTCGGTTTAGGGAGGTGCAACCTGTACATGTACCTGCTGGATGAACCCAGTTTTTTGCTGTTTACACAATGAAGCTGCAGTTCTACATTAGGATTGGCCAGATGGACCCTTCAGCCCATGCAAAGTTCCACTAATCCACATTCAGCTGTGTGGTTACAGTGACACTTAGTTTCCACAGTAATGTGATATTTTTATTTAAAATCGGGAGCTGTATGTTGAGATTCACTGAAATATTTAATTTGTTTCCAGTACAGTGTTTTCGTACAGTGTGGGGAGTAACTATTTCCAGGTGTGCAAAAGGGATTTTTGTTTCTATCTATTTGATTGTCAGAATGTGGAGAGCTGAGCAGTAAATCAGCCTTAAGGCTGCTAAAATGTACCCTCCCCCCCAAATCCTCCTACAAACCCCGACAGTGGTGACAGCCAAGAGCATGGTGACTTTTTCACTTAAGATTTATTAGTTACTTGAAAAAACAGGGTGGGGGTAAAACTTGTTGAGCTGCATATTTTCTCTTTTAAGAGATGTAACTCTAGGATAAATTGATTTTATTTTGTCTGTGAAAACATGTATCCAGATAATACATATAAAATATACATACAGAGAATAGTTTGAATTAATGGAGAACAGAAAAGTAAATATGAATGCACTTATTCTGTATAACAGGTAACATTCCTTACATTGAAGCAGTCATATATTTTATTGTTGCTAATACTTTTGTAATCTTTTGCACAATACATAGTGGAGAGAGATTTGGAAGCTATCAAATCCTTTCTAGGAGTAGGTACCAAACGTATTTATTTCATCTGCAAAAGTGTAAAGGAGGAAATTTGCTCTTATTCATATCTTACATCCCTCCAAGTGAACACAGAAAAGAATTATTCACTTCAGGAGACTTAAAATGCTGTGGGATTAATTCCTTTAATGTAAATAACTCTTTTAGCAACTTCAGTTTAGTGATTTATGATGCAAATCATTTTCAACAACAAAATTAAAGGGGATATCAGATTCATGTGGTGAATATAAGTTAAATGACTGAAATGAGCTATGTTACTTGGAACGAGGCGTTCTTCAATGGTAGATATACACTGGTGTAAAACTGGAGTTACTGTGGATTTATTGAGTATTATGTATTTATGGAGTTTCATAACACTGTAAGTTGCTTTTTTGTGTATGTACTGGGAAGGGTTAGCTAATTTTTCATTGCGACTATAATGGCAATAGAAAAGCTTTATTCTTAGAAACATAAGTTTCTTAAACCGAGTTTAACATCTCTACAAAGTGAATGGTAGGCAACTATAACCATTTTTCCTTCATGCATATGTAATAGTTTAATTTCACAGTTTTAATGACTTGGGATCTAAAACAGTACCATACATCTATATGTTCACTAGGGATGTTAAATTTTTTAGTAATTGTGTGGCCGCAACAATTTTTAATAGTTATACCATTACTAAAATGGTCCCTGAGGTTAAGGGAGCATCAGCTAGTGTGCTCCTGGCTCCCGGCCCCACTCTTGGCGAGCCCCTGTCCTTGGGGTCACTGAGCTCCCCATGGACAGAGGCTGCTCTGGCATCCCACATTCACATCCCTAGTCTAGAGGTACACTCAGACAAGCAATTGGCCCAACAATACTAGAGAAGGCAACAAAAAAATTATGATCAACTTTTACCTTTTGAATTGTTTTGCACTGGTGACACAGAAAAGTAAAAGAAGCAGAGCAATAAGCATGACAGTGGTCACACTAGATCTGCGTATCAGTCATGGCCAGGACAGATGAACTACAAATCTAGGTATTGGCATCTGCATGAAATTAAGGCCAGTGAACAGCTGTAGGAGAAGCCAGAGAATTTCACAAGCTGGTTCCCAATGGACATGGAAACCCGTTTGCATTTTGGCATGTGATCTTACATTTTTTTGAACTTTTTAAAATTTGTAAATATTCAGGCAAAGTAAACACAATTATTTCAAAGCAGTACAGAAATTTTTTTGGAATATATATTAAAAAGATTAAAAAACCCAATTCCTAGAAGAGAGCCAAATTAGGTATGATATTATCAACCTCCTCTAATACTCAGCATTGTTCAGAGAGCTAAAAGAGCATGTTCGGCTAGTAAAGGGATGAATTGCAATTCTCGTTTATTATTTGCATTGCAATAGCACCTTGAAGTCACAGAGGAAAATCGGGGCCTCTTGTATGATGTACTCTACAGTGGGGATGCTAATGGTTAACTAGTTAACCAGTTGTCCTCACCTTTAATGGGTGAGGCTTATGGGTTACGGTTAACTGGTGGGAGCTGGAACAGACCCCCACTCACTGTGGGCAGAAGGGCTGTTTCAGCCCCACAGTGCTCATGGCGAGCGGGGAGCACTCCAGCCCACCTGGAGCATCCCCTGGGACCGGCCCTGGTGCAACTTGGGCAGGGGCATGCAGCCTGATTGGAGCAGCCCCCAACTGTGCACTCTAGGGTGGGCACTCCAGCCCAGATTTGCTGAAGTGGCCCTCTCCCCCACTCACCCCATTTAATTGGTTAAACTTAATGTTTATTTGGTTAACTAATTAAATGGGATTTTACATCCCTACTCTACAGATTGGAATACAAGAAAGGTAATACCTACCAAGTCTTTGTTTCATTCATCTGTTGAATCTTGCTGTAACCCAGTGGGTTGAGGTTGGGAGGAAAAAGGTAATAGTGAATCAAGCAAATTTTGTAGTCACTTACAGTTGTCGTACTTCACTTTCCAGATAGTACCAAAAAAAGGGAATCTTTGACAAAACTTTTGTTGTACTTGATCTCTTTGCTGATAGATAGCAGGATATGTTGCAGGATGGAGATGCTCACACTTGATAATGAATATTCCATGACTTAATAAGAAAGCATGTGAGGTGTGTAAGCAAGAACATATGCCAGGGTGTATGTTCATCAGTCAACACATAAGGTGCATGTAATTGGTAAACATATACATGTTACTGCACTTATAAAATGGCAATTTAATTTACTTTTACAAAGGCATGCAGTGTTCCTTGCTGGGTTACAAAACGTTTTTGTTTTTTAGAATAGTGTGCTGTATTTTCGAACACACGTTGTGTGTGTGAAAGTTTTAAATGCCAATTGAGCGTTTAAGTATCATTCTGTGTTGATGATGCCACTTCCTAAGTGGATGGGAAGAAATGCAGACATGGCTTTCATTCAAAATCCCCCCCCGCTGTTTTTCCTTTTTCTCACTTCTCTGAGATGCTTCATCTACTTTTGGGACAAAGAAGCCCAGTTCTCAAAATATTTTGAGTGTAGGTCTGATACCCCCACTAGGAAACATTGACATCAGGGGACATGGTTTTTTCATAGTGACATTGGCTACATCCTTGCAGCAATGAAGAAAAACCATTTTCAGCAATAATGGAGTGTTCTGAATAGTTAAACAGATTTAGTATTAATATTAGTATTTGAAGAAAATAGCTCTCTTGTCTCTGTGTGATTGCAGGGTCACTTCAGTATCAAAGGGTACACAGGACACATTAGCAACAGAAACAAATTTGCACTGAAGTCTCATGTTCAAAGTGCTACCTGCTTGCCTGAGAAACATTAGTGTTATTGGAAATAGAATGGAAAAGGATAGAATAGTAGGATGTTTGATTGTGTATGGGTGAGGGGAGAGGCAGAATAGTGTAAGGAATCACTGTGAATTGAAAACTTGACTATGCACTTGAGGGTAGTGATGGTCAGAGCAGTAGCTATTTAAAAATACCTGCTTTCCATTGAACAGATCTATTTTCTCTGTGTGTCCAAAGTGAGATCTGCTTACATTGGTAACAGAAGTTAGTTTCTATTTCTATAAGCATTGCAGAGTTTAGCATGTGTATCAAGAAAATTGCTGTCTAATTTCTAACAGATGGGTAACATTTTTTCCTTTGTTGCACTTGTGCAACCCTTTTACCTCCAACAAAATTAACAGAGAGGAGAATGTTGGACAGTAGATTATTTCTGGTGATTAGTTCTTGGGAAAGAATGAACCCAGCTTAATTTTCAGATCCCAGGTTAAGTTTGCAAGGCTTGTAGGACAGAAAAACTTGTCTCATTTGTAAAGAGAGCACATTTTAACTGGGTGATGCTGAAATACAAATATAGAAACCTGCAGTACCATTTAAACAGTCATATTTCAGAACAGAACCATATTTTAACAGTCTTTGCTGTTAACTCCCAAATTTACCTGCTATGGAATGAGAGCAAAAACAGCTGGAGTAGCTAGGAAAAGCTAGATTGGATACTTCTTAAAATGGAAAATTACAAAAGCATTGCAGTTCATTTAAGCAACTCTTTTCCTTCTACCAGTACCGCTACAAAAGAGTTGGTCATTTTGGATCTTGGCCAGACATATTGTCTACACACACAAATTGTACCACTTTAACTTTACTGATAATGTTAAAGCAACTCAGTCCCGTAATGTGTACAGTCATACAAATATAAACCTGTCTAATACTGGTATGTAACAATTCCTGTATGGTATAACTATTTCTGTATAAAATCATAGACTTTTAACAAAATAGCTTTGCAGGCATAAAAATTATGCGTAGCCAGCCCAGATCTAACTAGTAGCAGCTTCAGAGGGGCTGGCATTGCGGTATTCATGACTCAGCTATGTACTTGTGAGCTTTACCCCCTTCAGAATACCTGGTTGATCAGGTATCTGGTGTTTGGAGGAAAGGGAGTTTGAAAACATTAAGGTGTTGAATACCATTTGTTGTGACATTTATTTTTTCAAAATATAAAATAAAATCAGGTGGAAAGAAAAACTTAAAATAGCATGAAATATTCTTAGAGTATTTCTGCATCAACTGAATTAGTTTCTTTTTTTTCCCCCATTGAAAGAATTATAAAGTTAGTTGAAAGCTAATTTTTGTTCCTCTGTTTTCAGGGATTCTTTTGGTTATAGCCCTTAGTTGCAATCTTAAATTCATTTTCTTTTTTCTTTCTCTAAGTAGCTGTTGTGTGTGTTTTTACTATTTCTTACTACTGTTTTCACTGAATATGCTTGTCTCAGTAATTCTCTCATGAAAACTCACAAGATTATTTGTGTTTGTTTTGTTTTCACAGAATCATAAATGAACCTTGTCTAAAAAGTAGCAGTAAAGGGAAGTTAGATATCCTAATATTATTAGTTTGATGGCGTAAGTAAGGATGTGAATGTATAAGGTTAACCGATGAGCTTGGGCTCACTGGTTAACCCTCTGGTTACATGCAGACCCCCTCCCCCTGCTGCCTCTTTATTAGAAGCAGTGTGGGGGGAGGCGGAAGCTGGTGCACGTGGCGAGCCAGCTTTTAAGCCAGCTCCCAGTCCTCCCCCTTCCTCCCCCCCGCCACACTGCTGGCTCTCGGCAAGCACCGGCAGCAGCACGGGGCGGGGAGGGGGGGGGAGGAGGAGGGCGCAGGGCGGAGGGCGGAGGGCGGGAGATGGTGCTCACGGGGATCCCCCCACATGTAAACTCATTTTAACATCTCTGGGTGTAAGTTGTGTTTTAATTTGATGCTTTAATGCCTCCATTACAGTTCTGTCCTATATCCTATTGTACCAAGTGTTAAGAAAGAAAACGAGTATTTCCAATAGAGATGTTAAAATGTGTTTGTTTAATTAATTATGTAACTGCTGAAATTTTCACATGGGGCTACTCCATGGGAGCACCGGCGTGTGGGGAACTGTCTGTTAAGCTGGCTCCCCATGTGTACTGGGAGCTTGCATGTAATGGTGCATGTTAACCGATGAGCTTACGCTCATGGGTTAACCGTGTACACTTTCACATCCCTAATTTCTAATGCTTTTTATGCACATCTCAGTGACTTTTGTAGTTGAACAAACGTAGGATCAGCAGATGGCAGTCAAACCAAAGTTCAGTACCTACGTTTGTTTAAGGTTTCAAAATGCTAAGCATATAAGAGTTTGGAGAAAGAGAGAGAGACCATGTCTGATGATTAGTGTCAGAGATGGTGTTCTTACAAATTGGTCAGAAGATGTAGGTTTGTCAGACTTTTGAAAAGAGAACTTTAATTCCTGCCCACTTGGGATTTGACTGTGTTGTATTTTAGATCTACAGAGTTCATAAGCTCTTGTAGTTTTTTGGCTGCAACTGTGACTATTTTGGATTTTTTTTTAAGTACAAAATTTGGTGATTGATTTGTCAAATATGGCTCTCTTTTACCATCTCACTTATGTACTAAAAATCATTTAATGTAAAAATATCTGTTTTCTCTAGAGTTGCTAGGAAGAGATTTGTATTTATCTCTTTCATGCTTTAGGATCATATGCTAGTTTAATCTGTTAATTTTTTTATAGGAACCATGCTTTTCTGTTAATCTCAGTGAATAATGAGCGTAGTAAAGGACAATTTTTGTTTGTTTTAGTACTTTTAATTATGCTGTTTTGAACAATCCCAGCTAAGTGGTTAAATAGTTCAGTGGGATATGGCATTTTTATTTGCTTCCTGTCATAAGCTATTGCAACAGTTGCTGCTTTATATCCTAGACATAGCTACATTTCAGAGGCTGATGGAGTGATTTCCTATATTTACATCCCTTTTCTATTTCATGGCTGTACTCTGTCTTAAGTAGTCAAAATGTAGACCCATTAATAAAAGGCACTACAGTATCATTAAATATTAATATTTACTTTATTGTCATTATAAACTCATGTCTGTTTTTCAAAGACATGTTAAATTTACTCACTCTTGCCATGCCACATCCTCACTCATAGCTTACTTTCACTTGAAAATTAGTCTTGATTTTTAAATTGCACTGTTTGGGTTTTAGGCTTCAATTCTGGATGAGTTTTGTACTCCACTTTATCTGTGGGGAAACGCTGTATATTTTATCATGAGTCTATTTTTAGTGTACACTTTACATCTCATCTCCCCTACGGGGTTAATTTTGTGCTTATTAACTGCAGAGCACTGTTTACACTAAGCATTATTTAACTTACACTGGTGGTATTACTGCATTTCCTGTTTTGTATTCACAATCATAGGTTTGTAAAGAGGTGCCTTTGTGTAAAGTCTTCACTGACATTCTAGGCAAGTATATTCATGTCTTGAAGTAAGCACGGAAGAGTAATGTGTTGGAACTCTGCTAAAGAAGGAAATCTCTTTGTGTTTCATATATGATACTCCTTCAGTCCTTTAAGAATGTATTTTTAAAATGTCAGCGTTTATTTTTCTGACTTGAATTGGTTCTGAAAGCCATAGGAAAAAACACTGAACAACAAGAAACTATCTCTGTGTTTAAATTGAATTGGGTTGCAAGATTGGTATTGTTTTATAGTGCAAGAGGAAATTCATCCAATAACTTGTGTATCAGGGAGTTTGAAAGTTCAAGAATAAATATTTATACCATAACTGGATGAAATGCTTTCCTGGTTTATTTTGTGAAAAGGTTGCTGGTTAAGTACATGGATTTGGATTTTTTTTACCACCTAAATCTTGTGTCCAGTCTTTTTTGCTTGAAATGGTTATGGAACTGCCAATATATTTTTGATGGCCAAAACTAGCACCGCGAGAGAGAGTGTCTAAACTAATTAGGTTTTGTTAGCAAAAGCCATTTTCTAATGCTTACTGATCATCTGGTTGTTTTTGAAATGTATTTTGAGACTCCGGGGAAGTACTCTCTTGACTTACTAAGTTTCAATCACAGAATAGTTTTGGAGAGAGAGTTCCTTTCATACTGTAGATACTCTTTAGGACTTATATAAGTACATAAATTGTACCACTTCAAGTACACCGCCATAGTTAAAGAGTCTAATCACCCTAGTGCGGATGCTGTGTGGATGATGAGGCTGCTTAGATAGCCCTCTCCTGCGTTTAGCAGCAGGAGTGTACTAGAATATATCTGTGTTTGGAGCCAATGGGAGTCTGATCCATCTTTATCTTGCATCTTCTGTAGCCATTTACACCAGTGCAAAGGCGGTGTAAAACATTGCTGTTTTCAGTTGGTGGTGACATTTTACTACTCATTTTGCACCGGTTAATGATGACTACACAAGGAGCACGACAGTAGTAATTTGGGACTTTTGTGCCATGGTGGCTTACGAGAGCAACCTAATGGCAGCGAGTGCTTTGTATTTTTAGGTTTATACTACAAAACTGTATAATTTAGAAGTACTAGTATTACCAGTAGATGTTAAAGCATTAGAGAGGTATCAGGGTGGGAGTGTATGGCCTTTTAATACTACTTATATTTTGAAGATTACCTACATTTATGCTGTGACTAAAAACAAATGCAAAAAACCAATAAGCAGAACACATGTATCCACATATTAATTCATTCTACTGCCTAAGTTTACATAGTTTTTACTCTTTCTGTTCTTTCTGTTCCACTTTATCAGATTACTGCTTTGTTAGAACAAAGATGAAGTAGATCTTTTCACTGAAAAATATGTAGAAAAGCACTGGCAAATCTATAACCTTCAGATCAGTTAAAATGTTATTTCTCCTTCAAATTCAAAATACTAGCTATAGTATTACACTTTTACCTGTCAGATTTTTTTTAGCAAATGTAATTTAATTTTGTAAATTACATGTAAATACTAAAGAAAGCTTAATTACTATCGAAAAGAATTTTCTGTTCTTTTGCTCTTCATTTGTCTTCAGTTTTCAACTGTTCTTTAAATTCCATTCTAAGGAAGGGAGTATGTTTAAATCCTTGAAATCATCTTCCTCCTACTTTATAGTCTGAAAAGGGGGGGAAAATGTTGGTAATTTCTTCTTCAGAGACTCTTGTTCCCTCCTTTCTCTGTAAAGCTTTCTATAAGATAATGTTTCCTAGAATAATGTCAGCTAGTGAAAGGATAACAGAAGCAATGCTGTGTGTACAGTACATAGAGAGGAAATCTAAAATCAGTTTGCATTTTTGCAAATGTTTCTGTGCCTTCAACAACAGAAATTGACATAATTTTAGAACTAAATAATTCTTGTACACTAGTATAAAAAGACTCTTCCACCTAAATCCTTCTTAGCTCTTGTCTTCCCACAAAGGTCATCCTACTTTAACTGTACTTGTATAGTTAAAGTGGTACAACCCCTCTAATGTGTATACAGTTATGCTGGCACAAACCATATTTATATTGGTATAGCTATTATTGCATGCAAAAAGGGGAATAAGCTGTCAGTATAAGATACTTTTATATTGTACATCTGTGTACAGTTAGAGGTTGACTGATACAATTATTTCTGCATAAAATCCCACCCCTAGTTTTAGTCCAGAGGCTTTTTCTGTGCTTTAAGTGATCACTTTTAGATCTGGGCAAAAAATAACGTTTTGGTTTGCCATCAATTCTGAAAAAATGAAAAAAATTATGAATTTTGGGTTGAACTGAATATGACATTTTTCAAAAATTGTAAGTTAAACAGAAAATGAGGGAAATTGAGTTTATCAGAAGCAAAATGTTTTGTTAATATGGAAAAATTAGTACGTGAAAAAAAGTTTTCATTCTGAGAAAAGCTAAGGAAAGGATTGCAGAACAGATGTTGGAGGGGGTATTAATGCCTTCCTTGTAAACTTTAGCTCACTGACAAAGGCCTCATACGGGATAAGGGAGATATGGACTCGGTTCCTTTTCTGTCTAATGTGGAAAAGGGTTTTGAACATGGGTCTCCCACATTGCAGAAGAGTGCACTAGTTACTGGGCTAAGGAATATTTTCAGTTAGTCTTCTTAAAGCTGTTCCACTATTTATAAATAATTAAATAGTCATGATAGCATGCATCTGACTAAGTGAGTCTTTGCTCTTGAAAGCTTATGTTCAAATAAATCTGACACGTCGCAGTCAGTCTTGTTGAAAATGATTAATCAAGGTTCACTGTCTGCAAATAAATAAAAAATAGAGGGTTTTTTTTAAACTACAGGCTTATCTCCACAGGGACACTTAAGAAATGTGATCCAAATTAATGTTTAAAGTTGATTTGTTAAACTGCATTAAACCCTGTGTGTACGCTCTTATTCAGAATTGAAGAAGCCTTAATTTGATTTAGTTTATTCACTTTTCAAGTGAATTCTGACTGGGGGTTTCCACACCATACATTAATGTGATTTATCAAACCCACTTTAAATGAACACTTTTAGTTGATTTGGATTAATTTTTTGAGTGCCCCTTTGTAAACAAGCCTTAAATTTGGTTCATAAGAATTTCTGTAAAGCTGAGCTCCAGCTGGCACAGGCCAGCCATGTATTTTTATTTGCAGCTAAATGTACTGAGCATAATGCCCCATACGTTCTGTGCAGAAGACTCAGAGCTAGATGTCAGCTGTAAGCCATCAGATCTCCATCTGGGAAAGGGGAAGGGGAAGTGCCACTGGATGAAGTGCTAGGAGGAGGCCATGTGGTCTAGACTCAGTTCTTCCACTAACTCTTAATTCTGTTACAGATAAAGTCTCATGTAGAAAGCAAACAAGTATCAGTCACCTGTTTTGCTAGTAAGGTAACTGAGATGTTGCAACAAGGTCACTTCTTGCAAAACCCAGGTGTCTGATTTATCAGATCTCATCTAATTAGTCTCACAGCCATTCAGGAAAAAAAAGTGCCTGACCTGTGCACTCGGTTTTGTTGTCTGTAACCAGGAGAACCCACGCTCTGCTTAAAAGCCAGGAATAGAAGCCAGGATCTTTAATACTTAACATTCTTCTGCTGCTAGCAAATAGCTGTGTAAGCCACTAGCAAAACATATTATGGCCCCACACATCTTTCCCTCACAGGCCACACTAGGAAACTATTTCAGAATAACTAAATTCAACTTAACTCTCGATTTTACAAAATCGAAATAGCATGCCCCACTATGGGGAAGCCTTGAAATTACTCCAAGGCAGGCTTTGTTAATGTGCATATGCTAGCTCGACTAGTCCCAGGAAGCACTGGGAAGTAATTAGTTAGAATTACTCTGGGGAATAGTTATTTTGAAATAGTGGCACTAGAGGGTCCATGCTACCGCTCTTTCGAAATAACTATTTTGAAATTAGCATTATTCCTCGAAAAAACCCGGAGTACAGATTTCAAAAAAAGTGGCCCATTATTTCAAAATAATGGGATTGGTAGTATGGACACTCTTCTTGTAAATTCGACCTGGTGGTGGTGGTGGGGGGGGGGGGATTATTTTGAAATAAAGCCCTTGCATAGACCAGGACAGAGAGAATTGCTCTTGCCAATGGCTCTTCTTACTCCAGTGGAAGGAGTCAGTGCTGTGGATCTATTATTATTATTTTGTGCTTCTATAGTGAGTAGGAGCCCTACTTATGGGCCAGGATCCTGTCGTGTTAGATACTGTAAAAAGATGGTCCTTGCCCTAAACAACTTAAGGTCTTGGGGTAAGTTTCCCCCAAGCTGTGCAGCCACGTAGCAGCCTATTAAGTGCCACTCAGGCACTCAAGGCTGTGGTAGGGAGAGATGCCTCTCTCCTAACCCCCAACCTGCTGTGGCTGGGGAAGAGGTGCTCCTCCCCTGGCACCAACCCAGCACAGCCCGAGAGCTGCTGCGGGGGAGAGAGCTGGGGAAAGTTTTCTTTCTCCCAGAGCCCCAGGGCAGCCTCCACCTCATCCCTGGACCTGCCCCAGAAGCCACACCCCCTGCCAGAACCCTCATCTTCATTTCACACCAACCCTTTGCCCCAACCATGAGTTTCCTCCCACACTCCGAACCCCTCGACCCCACCACTCCCCACCATGTGAATTTTGTTACACCCCCTCCATGCTGGAGTACATATCACACATCACCTCCGTTATTGGTGCACATAACAAAATTCATTCCGCACATGTGTGAGTGGGGAAATTAAAGGGAACACTGGTCTTGGTTCCCACATGGCTGATGTCCCATTCCAAGGATCAGTATTGATTCATATGACGGAATTTCCTTTCTTTTTTTCAGTTTGCTTTTAAAAAGTCTAACAAATGACATACAAAAAATATACTAAGTTTAACGTTCCAAAGTCCAGTATCAGACGTTAGGAAATGCCTGAATTAAGGCCACCTGTGCAACCTTAATTTGATGCCTTTGTACATATGCATTATGGTAGTGTCTTCGATTTCATGATCACAAACTTCTTGCTCTGCAGAATTACTGAAGAATGAATGTAGCTCAGTGAAAATACCTACTTTGTGTGCAGCAACACTCCAAAGGCAAATCAAATGTTCAGATGAGTTAAGAGCAGAATAGAAAACAGTTTTACATAAATCAGTGGTATGTCCTCACCTGGAATGCTCTGGTCAACTCTAGTCACCTCCTCTCAAAAAAGATACTGTGGAAATGGAGCAGGTTCAGGGATCAACAATGAGAGTGGTTAGGAGGATGGAAGAGAGACTGTAAACACTGAGGCTATTTACCATAGATAGATAAATAAGAGGGGGCAAATGTATACAAAATAAAGAATTCTGAACAGTAATGGCATAAGAAGGGAGATTGGGAATGTGTACTCATTTCTTTTAATGCAAGAGAAGGAGACACTGAATTAAATTGAAAGCTGGCAAATTCCAAACTGGTGAAACTAAGTACTTTTTCACAGAAGGCATGATTAAATTACAGAAATTATTATTATGGAATGTTGTTAAGGCCAGTACCTTAGCAGGACTGGCAGTGTAGTTAACTAGCTATTGACAAATACTAATAGAGGAGATATAGATGGTCTTTTACTTTCTTGCCTCTGTCATGGCACTATTTCACCAATTCCTGTCAGTAGATCAGAATTTCTAATGAATGGGAAAAGTGCAAAACAAACAAACAAAAACCCTCTGTACTTAGACATTGTCAAGTAGCAAAACTAGCAAAATGCAAATAATGAACACTGAATTATGTATGTCTGCTCAATTGCTAAACTGAGATCTAATTCTCGGTGTTTTAGTAATGGTAATTCTTCGTGTCTTGGTGCTACTTATTAACCTTTACCTCAGCTTTAATATTATCTGTTTCACTTTATCTCATCTGTTTCACTTTAGGGAAGAAAAAAAGACTGCACATGTGCAGGGAAAACCTTATGCCTGTGGAGCAGATTACCTCCGGGATATGCAGTTGAAATGTTTGAAACGCCTTATGAGTTTGGCAGCTTTCCGTTTGCTTTCCCTTTTCCTTCCTTTCTTAGTCCTCCAGTAATAGCTCCCTTGTTCCTGAAGAACAAAACCAGCACTTAGTGGTCATTCAGAAAGATTCATTAAAAACAGGAATGAAGTAATTGTAAACAGACCCCCCCCCCACCCCTTCTAGCCTAGGGCACAGCAGTCTTATGTTGTCTGGCTCCAGACAATTTTGGGGGGGGGAGACGAACAATAGTCTGTGGAAGTTAAAAATTGCTCTTTGACAGGTTTTACTTTTAGAAAACTAAAAGTAAACTGAAGGTTCATACGGTGTTTTGTTAAAAAGGATACTTTGCTACTGATATACTCTTCTCTCTTTTATTGTACATCATTTCCAAATGTAGGATCCATAATAGTTGAAGGCCAGATTGCAACTAGGTAGGGTTACCACGTGTCTGGTTTTGAACCAGAGTGTCCAATTGAAAAGGGACCCTGGTGACTCCAGTCAGCACCACTGACCAGGAAGCTAAAAGTCTGGTCGACAATGCAGCAGGACTAGGATTCCGCACAGCTTCGGGAAGTAGCTGTCATGTACGGCTCCTAGTAGGAATCTGAATGGGTAACCTGTTCACCCTTACTGGGAGGCGGCAACCCCGTGGGGGGAGGGGAGTGGCCCCCTTTCCTGCAGGATCATACTTCATCGATTAAACTTAACGTTTAACTGGTTACCTTATTAATCAGTATTTTACATCCCTAGCTCCTAGGCGCAGGAACAGACACAGGGGCTTTGCATGCTGTCCTTTCCCCAAGTGCTAGCTCCGTAGCTCCCATTGACCCAGCACCACGGCTAATGATGGCAGTGGGGACTGTGCCTGCAAGTGCAGGCAGTGCACAGAGCTGGCCCCTTCTGGGAGCTGCATGAGGTATGCACTGCCCAGCTGGAGTCCGCATCCCAATCCCCTGCCCCAGGCCTGAGACGCCTCTTGCACCCAAACTCCCTCTTGGAACCCATCCACTCCTGTACTCTAAACCCCTCAGCCCCACTCCTCCCCAAAACTTGCAACCCCAGCTAGAGCCCTCACCTCCCCCCACACATCCCAACTCCTTGCCCCAGCCCAGTGAAAATAAGTGGGGGAGAGCAAGTGATTGAGGGAGGGTGGATGGAGTGAGCAGGGGCAGGGCTTTGGAGAAGGGGCAGTTTGGAATGAGGCCTTGTGTAAGGGGCAGGGCACAGGGCGTAGCAAGGATGTTCAGTTTTGTGTGATTAGAAAGTTGGCAACCCTCATTGTGACTGTTTTCATATGGACATGGGTAATGGCTATTTAATAAAGTGGTGATTCATTTAGAAACAGCTATCATTGCCAGTAGGTAATCGATTACTATTTTGGGCTGATTAACCTGTGTGCAGACCAAGATTTAGTGGCAGTGATATACTTAGTTGGAAGTAGCAGATATTTGCTGAAATTATTATAGCACTAAGGCACAGATCCTTTATTACATAATTATGAGAGGAGTCTTTTAGTTAGTTTTTATTTTAACATCCTTGTCTCTCGGTGGCAGAGGAGATCTTGCAAAAGATTTTCTGGTTTATCCTTGATCCTGATGCTTTCTAATTACTGGGCTAAATTTAAGCTGCCTATATGTGCTAGGCCTGAGTATGGTCTTTTATTTTTTATTTTTTTAAATTAATTAATTAATTAATTACTTTTTTTTATTTCATTGTGCAGTTAATGCTTTCTTATTGACTACCATGTCTGCTACCCTGTATATGGCTCTGTCACTGACAAAAACTAAAAGTGAATGTGTACTAACATCTGCCTAAGACCAGACATGGATTTAAAATTTCTCAGCATACCTTAGATACATCAGTATACAAGGGGATAAACAGATGCAGAAGTAGTTTAGTTGATGGAGCAGATTTACTGGAAAACTTAATCTTGTACAGGTGGTCATCACTGACTGAGTTGCAGCAAAAATATTATTACTTATTTTTTGCTTTCAGTAAATCCATTTGAGGATTTTTGCAGAAGGGAACATAATAGTAATACCTTTCAGATCCATATCTACATTAGTAGCGTTTATACTGATATAAAAAAAGCAATTCTCAACTGCCGAATCGTCCATTTCAAGAATAGCGTTAAGGTGCAGGCAACACCTTACACTGTTAAAAGATGTAGAGCTCAGGTTAAAATGCCACTAGGAACCAATAATAGTTTTGTGTTGCAAACAAAATGTATGTATTAATGGGGAAAACCAGTGTTATTAAAAGCAAACAAAAGTCATCTAATTTATTCACTTCAGTCAATTATGGCTAGGAAATAAAACTGAATGTGCTCATTATATGAGGAGACCTTTCTTTTGCTTAGTGTCTAATCATGCTCTATTTTAGTAAAACCTCACAGTTACTGCATTAATTTTCAAAAGCTAAGGACTGCTGAAGGGGAAGGCACCTGGCAGGACGGTACGTACATGTTCTCTTTATATAACAAATCCAGTGAGACTTTTCTTCTTTGTGAAGTGCTGGAATGAAAGCGTATGGCATGGCTTTTTTCACCTTCAGCAGAACCTTATGGTAGAAGACTGTATAACTGGTCTTTTAAGTGATAGCTATATCATGGGAAGTCATGCGTATTTATTGATGCAGAGCTTCACACCTGTTCTGTCATGACTACTTCCTCTCAGAATGTGGGGAAAGGAGTGAAGTGTTCTATTTTTTTCTTGCAAGATTTCCAGGGGCATTATACATCTGTGAATTGGAAAAACTCATGAGTTAAACATTTACATTAAAAGAAACCAGCTTGTAATTTTATAGTTTACTCTTTATGCACTCACACATTTTTAAAATGGCTTGGTAAATGGAATTTATGTAATGTAATAAGTTATTTTTAATACTGTTTGCTTCAAATGCACAGTTGAAACGCTTGGTGATCCTGATATTAACATCATTAGGCTTCAGAATCAGTGCTCAATTGAAATGAAAGAGGGGCAGTTCACTCTTTTCTTTAAAGTAATTGTTTTTATAGATCCAAGAAGAGGAATATGTTTCCACAGTGCTGGAGGGAGGCAAGCAGCAGTAATCTTATGCAGAGAGCATAAGCACTGCTAGATGTGTCATGAAGCAAAGGTCCGGGGAGAGTCGGGATTGAGGGCATAGCAAAACCACGAGTCGTGGGTCTGCTAAGAGTAGTAAAGTGCTGGGCCAAAAGCATTGTGTTTGAAGCAAGGCAGTAGGATGTGATGGGTTTTCCTCATATACAGGAATATCATTGACAATCATAAATATCAAAGCCGGCTGGGGCTGGAGACTTCAACCCCATGTTCTTTAACCCCATGATTAAGTCTCAAGAGGGGTAGTGGTGGTAGTCTGTAATTGTAAAAACAACAAGCAGTCCTGTGGAACCTTAGAAATGAACATGTTAGATTGTGAGCTTTTTTGTGGATTCAGGATTAAGGATATCTCTATAGAGCAATTGGAGATGCTTTTTGTGGTGAGTAGGCAGACACACACCAGCTCTGTTGGAGATAGTGCACTAAAATAGCAGTGTGACTATGGCAGCATGGGCAGTTGTCTTGGCTAGTCACCCAGCCACTATTTTTAGTGCACTAGCATGGAGCAAAACCCAAGTTTGGAGACTCAAGATCTGACCCATGGCTACTGACAATTGGCAGCTGAGAGCTTTGTGGGAAACTTCAGTGGCAGGAAGAAGGGGAATGAGAGCTTGATAGGCTAATAATTTACTTTAAAGTGTGTATTATTTTACCAAAAGACACTGTTTCAATGTAATTAAAAAATAAAGCTGTGGGAAGTGGGGGGATAACAGAACAGAAGCTTCCATTCTATGAGTTCCAGTCTATGCCTACAATAAAACACTTAAAGAACAAGCTGAGTGATATTTTTCCTTTGTGTTCTAATACAGTAAAACTCCAGTTGTCCGGCATCCAGTGGTCCGGCACGCCTGATAGTCCGGCACCAACTGGAACCCGGAAGTGCTCCGGCCAGCCGGACAATTGGGGCTGCTCTGCCCCTGGCTTCCCCAAGTCCGCCGCTGGTCAGTTTCAGCAGCGGTGGACTTGGGGAAGGCCTGGGGCAGAGCACTCCAGCTGCTCTGCCCCCGGCTTCCCCAAGTCCGCTGCTGCTGAAACTGACCAGCGACTGACTTGGGGAAGCCGGGGGCAAAGCAGCTGGGGTGCTGCCGGGTTGGTCCTGCAGTGCCGCCCTCTCCGACGCTGCGCAGTTACCCGCCGACACCCCACCCCACCCCACCCCAAACCCCTCATAGCCCCCCTTCCGGTACTCCGGCATATCTGATAATCCGGCACCCCCTGGGTCCTAAAGGTGCCGGATTATTGGAAGTTTACTGTAATAGCTTATAGCCTTATAGCTATATGGAGAATTAGAAGAAGTTCTCTGTTCTGTTAGCAAAGCTTCTATGCAAATATCTTTGCTTCCTGATCCTCAACAGCTTTAATGATTGCAAATAACTTCAGTAGAGAAATCTCTGAAATAATATTGAGGTGAAAGGATTAATTAAATATTAGAACACCTCCTGGTTTGTTGTAGTGTTTTGTTGTTGGGGGTAACTCCTGAAGTTCTCCCCGATTAAACATATTTCCAGATAGAAATGTATCCTAAAATCTGATGCAAATGTGGTTGACCACAAAATGCTAGTAGTGTTAGAGTATTGGACTGTCCACACTGCTATATTTAGCTGGAGTTCCGCTAGCTCAAGTCTGTCTACTGGGTCTGGAAGGCTTGCTCCCAGCTGCTCTGTTGACATACCCAAAGAATACAGGTTAAAATACTACTACCAATAAAACTTTGCATTTAGATAGGACTTTTAATCGAAAGAGCTCAGAGCTTTTACAAAACAAATTAATGATTCCAGAACCCATGCACAATATCTGTACATTGGGGATTCTGTGTGTGTGTTTTGAAGAGTATGTGTACTGGGAGCTGTAATCTTTGGGTCTGTATGCACCCTTCCTGCACAAAAGCACATGGATGGGGAGAAATGCATGTGGAGAGCTATCACTTTCTTTGCCTAGAAAGTCCTCTCTTACCTATTATTTTTGCAGGGTTTGTGGTGAAGCTAGTGCAGAGGCATGAGCTGGTAAGAGTGAAAAATGATGCAAACCTAGTAATTTAAATGTGGAAATAAAAAGATAAGAGGCCCCAATTACTAACAACATTCAAACTGCACTTTGGCATGATTCCAAGGAGGGGCCAATTGTAGCTTTCTGATTCGGGATGCTCGATCCTGGTCAAAGTTAGGGCTGCATTGGACAATAAAGTGGCTTTAGTGGACTAGGTAATTTGGCCCAGAATGGCTAAAATAGAAGCCATTACACTCCGAAAATATTATCTCAAATTTTCAGATGTTTATCAGTTTTCAGACTTTTTCTTACTGTCAGCCATATTTTCTGCAGATACCATTAAAAGAAGAAAGCATCTCGTATATAAAACAAAGATATTAGTACACATTACTGCTGGCCCATTGCCATGCTTCAGTAGTTTAAAATAAGTGGCTTCCTCACAGCCTCTTTTAATGACAAAGCCAGTGAAATGAGATTGTATATGAATTACAAATGTTGTATGTTGCGTATTTTTGTGTATGGACAATGGCACCATCTTATTAGTTTTGACTTCCAGTGTTGACACTCAGCACAATAGGTCCTATGATGAACAAACATACAGGTGACCCTGCCCAGTAGTAGAATTATTTTAGATCTGGTCACTCATTGAGGGGGAAAAATACTGTTTTTTAAAAAAACACAGGCTATGTAATTATATCAATCACCTTGTTGTTACTTTTGAAGTGGTAAGTGCTGTAGTGTTACTAAAGATGCCTTTCCTTGCCTTTGTTCTGTCATTACCTAAAATGAGATTGTTGTGTTATAAACAAACGTTCAGCGTTGGGTGCCAGATGAAAGCAAAGCCAGGAGATTAGATTACATTATCAAGAGAGAGACAAAGGAAGATGCACTGAGAACAGGTCTGCTCCAAACCACCAGGTAATTGTCAAGCTCCATAATTATAAGGCGGGGGGGGGGGGGCAGCTTCTCCTTTCTAATGTCTGTTTTATATATTAGACATTATTAAAAGCAGATCATTTCTTTGAGGAAAAAAAGAAAAGTACATTTTTTTTCCAGATTGCCATTAAAAGAGCCTTAACAAGCCTCAAAGATGCAGCCAGGGCATCGGTAACATGTATATTTACTTTGCACATTGTTCCACAGTCCTAAGAGGCTTGAACTCCAAATACTTTGGGGGAGAGGGGGCACTGATACAAAAGTCATTTTGAAAATAAAGCATAGGGCATGTTATAGGGAATATTGTTGGGTCATCATTAGCTTATTCCTAGGGGAATCCTGCACTAAAAAAAAAAAAAATTCTGTGCACAATATTTTAAAAATCTGTACGTTTTATTTGCCAACATAATTCAATATAATCACTCTGGTTTCAGTTATTGTAGTAATTTATTTAAACTACAATACAGTTGATGGAGAATGGGAGTGAAGTGCATTGGAGAAAATCTCCAAACACCTTTCATAATAGCAATACAGTTAGGTTTGACTCTTTATTTCCAGTTATTAGTTAACAAATATGTGCACCCATATACTTGGCGTTACATCATAGGCTACTGAAGAGCAAGTGAGGGCTGGGGAATCAAACTCAGGGTTTATATTGGCTGTTAACTAGGTCAAGAAAGGTCAGTAACAAACACTTCATGGAGCACTTTTTGATAGACTTTTTTTCAGTCCAAAAATGTAGACCTGCTTTAATCGCTAAAGCACCATAAGTTTATGTGCTTATAAACCATAAGTTTATCTAGCATTTATAAGGCCATACTGTCCTCTGATAAAGTAAAGGATCCTTAAAACTTTTACACTTATTTTATACTGCTGGAGGAATTCACTAAGCAGGCAGGCTGGTACATTTGCTCTGCCTGAGGGGACAGTGTGTGCTCATGCCTACCTTAGAAACACCCCAAAGCCCTGCCCCTCCACACCAAGCATGCTGCAGTAGTAAGCAAGAGGGATAGAGTGTATCTCTTTTTCAAGTGCATGACTGCCTTGATTTATGTCTCGGCTGCTCCAGATGCCTGAACCAACCTACTTGCACTGGTGGGTAGGGGCAAATAACCGCTCTTGCTTCTCTGTGACCACTTCCCTTTGCTTCCCCACCAGGAGTCATTTTTCTGCAGGGAAGGAAAGAAATCTGGAAGGGGATGTGAATTCTGCTCACTCATAGTTACTCAGAATTCCTCCTGGAGTATCAGCTTTTCAAAATGAGGCTGTCTGCTAGGGAGAGAGAATGGGTCTGGCTAACAATCAGCGATGTCATTAGTGACAAACTGATGTGCAGCTTTATATTTAAGCAGTAAGGTTTCTCCTGAAGCTGTGACCCCCCTAGTGAATCCCTTGTCTATCCATGATAGTGATGTGAAAGGTTAACTGGTAAGCATCACCCTTAATAGGTGATGCTTTTTGGTTAACTGTTATTCAGTGGGGGCTGGAGCAGGCAGGGACTCCACTCCCCCCTCCCCCCCTGCCCATGTCCCCCTTTAATTGGTTAACCAGTTAAACAGGATTTTACATCCCTAATCCATGGCCAGTTTTCAGTAGCCTTCCCTCCACTTTCAACATGGGGGGATTCATTATATGTGGAGGAGAGTAGGGAATGGTGTCCCAAAGAACAAGGTTTAAAATGATATGTATCCTATCACCTCTTTAGTGTTTAATGCTGAGTAGTTAGAGAACAGGAGGCCAATTTAAGGCATGGTGCACTGCACCTGCATTGCCATAACACTGTGGGGCAAATTGATACATCTTGGAATTCACTTAAGGTATTTGCAACTAGTTTTGCTTTCCAAGTACCTTTATTACTAAGAACAATATTGCTTTGCTAGTGTTAGGCTTTTCATGTGAGCATTCCAAAGTGCTTTACTAATAGAAATTAAATCCTATGATCTCCTATAATGTAGATGGATATAATACACATTTTTAAAACATGTAAGATGAGTTGCTACGAGACTCCAGGAATAGAACCTAGGAGTCCTGTCTCCTAGTGCCTTTCTTCAATCAGTCACATTTCCTCTGTTTCTCTGTTAATCTGATTATAATACCAACCTTTCTGTTGGTTTCCTTTTCTGATCTCTATGGGTATTCCACTGTGAGTATGCATGTGGTCCATGTGACCAGAACAGAGAATTTTGAAAGCTATGTCCATTGGTTTGCGCATGTGCCCTGGTTTGCCTCAGACCTCCAACCAAGGAGATAAAGGGCAGGGTGAGCCAACTTTCCCTGTAGTTCCTTTCCACCGCTGCATGGGCCAGTGTCTCTGTCTTTTTTTCACTTTCTGCCCTCCTTTCCATCTGCTTTGGATCGTCTCTGACTCTCAGAGCAGAAGGAACTGGAGTAGTGGTCAGTTCACTCCATCCTTTAACTCCTCAGTTGGAGGCATGAAGTGAGCCAGGGTGTATGTGTGGACTAACAGACACTCTCAGAAATTCTCTGAGCATATGGAGCGCATGTGTACCCACACATCTCAAAGAACCGCCCATTTCTATGAGGTAAGTAACATTTTCTTTTTCCCACTTAAAAGAACTCATAACATCAGCCTTTCCAAATGAGTACATTGATGACAAGCATAAAACATCAGGCCAATTTAAGCATTATTTCCCTTTCATATGTTGTGCATTTAGTCCACCCTGATATAAAACTTTTTAGTTTTAATGTAAGCACATTTCATGTCATATAATTATAAATGGCTTTACTTCATCCCTGTGGCATGACAAGGTCAGAGAAGTTAACAAAAATGTTTACATCTCTGTTCTCAAATGCAAACTTCCTAAGTGTTTGCTTCCCATTTTATATACTCCACATTGGAATGGATTGAAATCCATCTTCTGTTCTCTTTTGTAAAGCCTGAGGAAAATAAAGGGAAAACAGTTTAGTCTGTTGGTCATTTATAGCTAGGGACTAGAAGTTTGTGGCTATTTCTGGCAGTTGAGCTTGGTCACTTTCCCTAGTGTTGACTCTGATTTCAAGAAAGATGTGGGGAAGGAAGGTTAAGAAATCTGGATGAGATGTTTGTTATATCAGAAACCTATTGACTGCTTGTACTTGATCCAGGCGGAAGTTAAAACTCCCATGGCAAGAGAGGTGATAAGCCCAGCATTCTCGCCAGCTTCACCTCTTTTAGTAAAAAAAAGACCTCAGTAAAACAAACAAGAATGTGTAAGAGCTACTGCTGGGTGCTTAACAGCTGCTGCACGAACCTGCACAGTTCCAGGGGTGGTAGATGGTGACGCTATTGTATAATGCCTTGCCATTCTTTGGATTTGAGAGGTACTTTATAGAATTTAGTGTAACCAATGGATTTCAGACCAATTTTCACATGGATTAGGCCTAGTTTTGGCTAACTATTATGTTAAACATGGAAAGTCACGAGACTAGCTATTCATCACTGACAGGAAGGCATAGCCTTACATTATACATAGAACAGTCTATATTTGATCTGTTTTCCTAACTGTTATTTACACTGTGGTAATTACAGCTTGATTTTAATCTGAGAGTAAAAATTAAACATTAAAGGAAAGACAGCATGGTAGACAGCAACTGCAAATGTTTGTTATTCCCACTAACATCTTCAGCTGTCCTTGTGTTTCACGTTCTGAGCTATGATCATACAGTCCTGCTGATGTCGGCCAAGCCTCACATAACACATCCGTCCAACTGTGCAACCTGCTACACGTAGGAAGGAAAACCTTTTGCATAGCTGTACTGTTTTGTTTACACCTTGTAACATTAATTTTATTATTCTTAACTTAGCAGGTATGCCAAGCTGTTGATATTTAAGGCAAGGGTGGTTCCTTCCAGGATTGGTGTACCTGCTTGGATATGCAGTGGGACAAAATTAATCTCTATTGCTAGCATGCTGACATGTTCTTCGCTAGGTGTTAAGCATTTCTGTGCATCCAGAACATTTGTTGTCCAAGTGCAAAAGTTGCCTAAAAATGAAAGTCCAGGACCCCATGTATAATGTAATTGTACATCAGGAGCTCAGATTTAATTTTTAGAATACTAAAAGTGTAGGTGTTATGGCTGGAAAGGCAGTCTTCAGGATGATCGCTGAATGTAAACCTATGCATTGCCATCTTCCAGAATCTGCAGACAGGCTCACAAATGGATATTAGAGTTTAAGCCGCTTTATTGTCAATTGAGTGTAAGCCCTGAAACCTAACAATGGAGAATCAAATGTCAACATTAACTAATTCAGTACTGTCAATTTTAGCAGAAATATTAGGTGAATATCCTTTGTCTGTAATTTTCTGGATATAGTGGCACATATTAGGATCAATTCTAAAGCTTAAGTAGGGTGTAAATTACTCTGAGAATGATGAATATTGATGCTTCCTACATAGTAACTACAGGTGAATCTGCACTCGTAGCTCAAAATAAGCTATGCAATTTGAACTATGCAAATTGTGTAGCTTATTTCAAGTCCATTTCGAAATAGCTTATTTAATAATTTGGCGCAGACTACACAGCATTTATTTAGAAATAAATCGCTCTTCTAAAATGTCCCTCACTCCTCATGGGATGAGGTTTACAGGGATGTCAAAATAGTGAGACCGTTATATTTTGAAATAATGGGTGAACTCAAAACATGCGGAATATCATCCAAAAGACCAGAGGTATCCCAAAATAGTGCTGCAGTATGGACATAGCCTACATGCCCAGAATCCCCTACTTCATACCCCTACTTATAGCTTTTCATCAAACCAATTTCTATTTGAATTGGTTAACAAATTCCATTCTAAATGTGTGAATGGCTTTTCTTTTCTTGTTATGCCCTATCTAACCCACATTAACCCTAATTTTTTAGAAGTTAGCGCAGTACCAAACCTCAAAGAATTTTTTTTAATTGCACTTGTACATGTGCAATATTATTACATTTTTTTCAGTATAACTCATTCCGGGTGTGCTAGAGAGAAACACCACTTGACAAAAAAATTGTCTCTGGAAATCAAACACGCCCACAAGGTATTTTTCCATCGTGAGCTATTGAATTAGTTCTCCCCTGCATCCTGATCAGAGAGAGAGATTGTAAAAGTAGGACGGTTGCAGTGAATAGACTGTTTTTTTGTCAATAGCTTTGTAACTGCCTGCCAAAGCTTACTTGCTTTGTTCTGTAATTTGTTTATCATCACTTCCTTCCTATGAAACAAAATCAAAGGGCTGACAAAGAAGCAAAGTACATGTTTGGGTAGGATTTAACAATTTGAAGGCTGAATGGGCTCATAAGGGTAATTTGGTGGTATGCATTAGTTTGTTCATTGGGTGGGGGTTGGGGGAGAGAAGGGTGGGAAGGTGGAAAGAGTAGAAGAGTTAACTAAAAGCCTGTGTACAGAGAACAGGCTTCCTAACACTGCCCTGCTTATGTTCCTTAACCTGGATGGGAAGGGATTATTTTAAGTAGCTGACTGTGTGGCTGAGTTTTTATTCACATGGAAAAGCTTATTCGTAATAACCCTCTGCATGGCCACTCTTATTCCAGCATAAGAGTAACCTTTTTTTGGCTTTGCTTAAATTCCTTTCTGAGCAACATAAGAGAGCTTGAAGAAGCTACTCTTAGATTAGATTAAGAGAGTCCATTTTAGGTTATACAGAAAAAACTACCCTGTGTAGACAAGGCTGTCATCTCGATGCTCATTAAGTCTTGCATCTCTTGTTAGGCAGCTCAAAGTTGTATCCATTATAAGTGATAGTTTCAGTGATGATGTGAAGGAACTAAGCGCCATCACATTTAACTGAATAGCCATCAAATGATAATGACATTTGATTTCTACTGACCTTGGGCAAATTTAGATAAGTGACCTTAGAGGTTAAGGGCTCCATATCCTATTACCAATCTCTTGGAGTTGTTCTGTCCCCAGGAAGGACAAGAATGTCACATATGAGTGTTTAAAATTGTTGAACATTTAAAAGGGGAAACAGTATTTCTATGTGGCATTTTCTTTTACAAAGTAATTTGTTTTATAGATGAATGATGGTAATTCTGTGTATTATTATTGGAGCTAGAAACAACTCTGACCTTCATTCTCATACTCAGTAACAAAGACATTAATGAAATATTTTAACATGGGTCTCTTATTATTTATTATTAGTTATTCGTATTGCAGCACCCAAGAGCTACATATATTGAAGTAGATGCCAGATTGCCTGTCTTTCACACAAAGACTTGAAATATCTGTTACTTTGAAATATCCCCCTTACTGGTTAAGAAAGTCATACAATCCTCTACTACTTTCCCAGAGAAGACAATTGCTGTATGTTAGTAAGATATGCTTATGACGTGAATAATCTGTAGTAGGTAACACCATAGTGATTAGTACCCTTATTGCTGTTGTGATAGACCCTCCAAAAACCCAATTTCCAGTATCAATAAAACAATGCAAAGAGGTCCAGGAAAGTGAAATATGTTTTCTGTAGCAAGCCTTGGGTGATTATCGGTTGGCGATGAGCTGCTATGAAATGATAATGCAAGAGTGGCTATGGTAATTGTTGTGTTGTCTATGTCTCAGGAAGAGGTGTGTCTGTTTCTTGCCTGCAGTAAAACTGATGACACGGTCTGATAGACAAGTGCTTCGGAAAGACTGAGAGGAATTTATAGACACCTGAAGGCAATACAAGCCGATGATGAAAGGCGTTCTCAATGTTAGACACTAATTCATAGTGAAATGAAATCCTCACAAAGGCTTTGTGTCTGCAGTACAGATTGCAAGGATGAAAGCCCACCTAAAACTTTCAAATGGTTGCAGGTTGTAATTCAAGTGTGTTTTTGGTGCCATAGTGAAGTTCACAGAAGAAAATAAGAGTATTAATTAGACCTTAACTACAATCTTCTTATTGTAACTCTTTTGTAAACATCTTTTTTCATTGCCTGTAGCACTTTGTAGTACTTTCTACCCCTCATGCTTACCTGGTGACTTGATTTTATCTTTTAATTTTCTTAAATAGAAAACATTTAATGAACTCATAGGGCCAAAGAATACTTCTGAAGTAGCTTAAAACATGTCTGGTACTAATTAGGTGAGAAATTTGGGAGTCTTAAGACTGCTGTATCTGCAGCACAAGAAGCATTTTGTTGTGTGGGATAATGCACTGTACCCCTCTCCAATTTTGATTTATCTCATTCATAAAAAAAAATGAAAATTTATATACAGTAAAACTTGCATTTGCAGGACCATCAAAAATTGATTACTTGTGGTACTATCTAAGAAATGTGGAATAGAACCGTGTTCAGTACATTTTGAAATACATTGGGGAGCTTTTTAAAGAAAGGCATTGTCTAGTAAGGATCATCTCTTCTATACGTTTTTTTTGTGTGCGTATTTCACAAATCATTCAGTGGTTTAACATATTAAAATTATTGCTAGTAAACTGGTTTTTATAATAAATTATTGATATTTATTGCTGAAAAACTGTATAAAATCAGTTTCCAGTTAAACACCCGTTTCCCAATAAAATATAAAATAAAAAAAAATTAGAAGAGTAGAACCAATTGGTAGTCACACATTTATAACTAATATGTCATGTATAGAAGGAAAATACTTTTTTCGCTTGACTTTGGATGCCTTCAACAATACTTATAACTACACTACAGGCAATGGAACTTCGGATTTGTCTTGTATTTGCCACACAGAAACTTCTATCAAATATGTTCAGTTTATAAATAAAAAAATACATTGCTATTTTTTTTAACTGTCAGCCCTGCAAACTCCACTTGGGATCTGAAATGCCATCTGTACAGCATCACTGAAACATGGATTCTGTAGACCAGGTTTCTTTTTGGACACTCCACTGGCTTCAAAATCTACCTCCTATTCCTCATTTGCAATCTCAAACGTTAGTTAATGAATTTGAAATACATTGTTGTTCTAGAATTTAACCAATACTTTGTGTTGAATTTATATTTCAACAATCATAATAATACCTTTTTTCATGCATTCAAGTACAATGGGTTATTTTCTTTCCAATAATTTATGTCAATACATTGGACTTCTTGCTGGGAATGACAAGTATTTTTTCAAAACCACAGGAATGGTCACATATATGGCAGTGATGTAACAGTAGCTATTTTACCAAAAAAAATTAGATTACAGTCACTTGTACATTATGCTTAAGCTACCTGAGGCTGTTCTGCAACCGCACAATGCAGTTGTTCTGTTTCCAAGTTGAAAATTCCACTGCCTCTTGAGTCCTTTTCAACTACCTTGTTTGAGCTCAGTCTTTGGATTGAATCTCCCCATTCACCATCTCACTCTTTTGAAGTAGTCTCTACCAAACACTGCTTTCTTCAAATCTTTCTCTTGTCATTTGTGTGTGTCTTTCTCTTTTCTATCTCTGCTACAGGTTGCAAGTCTCCTAGAGGTTTGTATCGGCAAAAACAACAAGGCATCCTATAGCACTAAAATCCACTTTCAGAAGCATGGTGTGAAAATCACAGAGGTTAGGAGATGTGTACACACATCGTACTGGCTATGAATATCTTGCTGGTATGGCATATCTGCATCCTTGCACAGCTGATTGAAGGGCACAGACGCTCATCCATTCATTCACTCCTTCAATAAGTATATAACCTTTTGTTAAGTAACTGAAGTCCTCAAGTCTTGATTTAAAGACCAAGTTAACAAAACTCTCCCATTTACTCTATTTCAAGCCATCAAGCGATCCATGCTACAGAGAAATAACCCCCTAGCGTTTCTGCCAGTATGACTTGGAGGAAAACTGTGTTAACAACTTTTAATTATTTTCATGGTGTAATGTCACTTAGGCATATGTTTGAGTGTACACTGGGAGTCATACACAAATGAAGGTGGAATATAGTCCAATGTGTATCATATTGTACATAAACCTCTGCCTAACTGAAACACCTTCCAAAATAGTAGGTAGATAATAGAATAATGCTTCCACATAAGTTTAGTATTAGAGTTGTATAATATGGGTCTCTCCTTTTTAAATTAGGAGCAGTTCAAGCCATGAAAATAACAGAATGCAAGTACACAGTATACCTGCCAAAAGGTGCTTTTATAATTTCATTTATACATAGGCTTTGTCTACACTTAAAAGTTTAAAGCACAGCCATAGCAGTGCTTTAAACTGAAAGTGTTGCCACATCTTTCCCAGCACCCTATGTAATTCCCTCCACGAGGGGAGTAGCTAACAGAGGTGGGAGCTGTAGCCTGGTTTACACTGACACTTTACAGTACTTAGGGTTGCCAGATGCTTTAAACAAAAATACCGGACACACTTGACGTTACATCACAATCTACATTACATCTTATTTAGAAAATACCGGACATTTATATTTTCTCAGTTTGTTTCCCCGAACAGAAAGCTCAAATACTGGACTGTCCGATTCAAAGCCGAACACCTGGCAACCCTAACAGCACTGTGTCTTCCTGCACTGGGGTGTGAAAAAACACACCCCATGAGCCAGAAAGTTATTGTTCTGTAAAGTGTAAGTGTAGACTTAGCCTTAAATGTAGCAATGAGGGAGTAACAGATTCTGTTGATGAATATGACCACCATTTGTTTTATGCTGCAGAATGTTTTTTATTACTCTTTCTTAATACCTACTACATCATATGAGGTTTCTCTCCGGTATATACTTAGTGTGCACAGTTTTCCGTGTAAATTATTGAGTGAAGGATATTTTGCCTCTGCTTTATTCTATCTTTTGCAGGTGACTGGGTTTTCATTTTTCCTTATACATCATTGTTTAAATTCAACTTTTGACATTTTCTGTCCTAGAGCATTGCCTGTTGATAATTCAGTACTTCCATTAGCTTAAGGCCCAGCTAAGCAGATCCTGTTCTGTGTTAGTAAATGTCGTGCTTCTTGACAGATGTTTCAGTTAGAATCTGATGGATGTGACAACTACAGTATTAATGCTACAGTGATAAGAAAGAATCTCATATCTTGTCAGCTCTTGATAGACTCAAAGTTCATCTCTCTTTTTCAGTGGAGCAAAACAGTAGCTGTTCCCCACTTGTAGTTCTAAATAAGAATATTTTCTTAAAAGATAGATTAGAAAGCTGTAGACACCTTTATTACCCTTAGGAAGTTACTTAAATTACCTTTTGTGGAATTCATAAACTAAAATGTAAAACTAAATTGAGTTTAAATTCCAACCATAATTTGCAATGAATGACGTACTTATTTCTATCATACAAAAGGTCAACTTCTTCTCTTTGTTTTAACCATGCTACCTTGCCAGCTCTGGTAGGTCTGCACAGTTGTAACTAATGACAAACCAGAATATGTTATCTTATCATACTGTGTGTAATTATCCCATGAGAAAGGACATCCATTCAGTTGTCTAAAAGTTCTTAAGCTGTGGTCCATGTTGCATGGTCCACTAGTGATCTGTGAAAACTGGTTGGTCTTCTGTTGGTGACTCTTGTCTTGTTGGTAGCTAACAGAAACAGGACAGATGGGTAGACGAAATAAAGGATTGGTCTACGCAGAGAAATTTACTGATATAATTATACTGCTATAGCTATATTGATAAAGCTTCCTGATTGGACACTCTTATTTTGGAATAAGTGTCCACACAAGGAATTATACTGGTATAGCTATACCAGTTCAGTTATACTGATATAATTATGCTAGTAAATTTTCCCATAAAGACAAGCCCAAAAATGAAGAGCTAAAATACACCGTGATAAACTTTGGTGTACAAGGGCAAAATAATTATCAAAGCAAAGGCATCAGAATCATGCATATTCTTTCCCAGTATCACTTTGTCACATAAGCAGCTGCTGTAGTTGTTACAGGTATGTTATATCACCATACACTGAAAAAATATATGATCCTTGTATCTCAAATAGAAGGAGAGGAGTCTGCGGTGATATATCTATTTACAGATGATGAGCACTACAGGAAAAGATGAAAACCCCTGTCCACCTCAAGATATTTCAGTAAGGGCTTGATTCAAAGCCCACTGAAGTAAGGGTTAAGCCTTCCATTTGACTCTGGTTGGAGGCCGATTGGATTCTAAATAACCAGCTTGCTGTTCACTTGTTATGATCGCTTTCTCTGGTAGGCAAGAGTATTAAACGGTAGGTGGTGTGGAGTCTTCTTGGAGGATGGAGTTTGCTGAGAAGTGAGGAACACTTGTAGCATTACAATATGATAAATGTGATCATTAGGGATATTTTACTTTACTAGACTTTTCATAATCATCTTTCTCTACTTCTATTTTCAGGAAAGACCTATTCTTTGATGTAGATATCCTAATGTATGGAATTAAAGTTGAAATGGTCAACAGCTTTTATTCTTTTTCATGTGTCATTATGTTCCATTCCAGTAGTACTATTTTGGAATTTTACGAATAAGGGGTTGGCATTCCAGAAACAGTCAGCATTGATGTAACCATGTCTATGAAGTCAATAGTTAGGTCATGCCCAATTAGATCAGTGCTGAGCACTTCTGAAAATATCTTAATAATGCTGTCCTTTTCCATTTGGAAAATATTTTGTCTTCTCTTCATGTCTAAAATAATTTAAACCTAGAATAACATGTTTGCATTCTTGATTGTTCACTTGCCTTAAATAATGTCAAGTAATGTCAGTATAGCTTTGAGGTAAGGTTTGCCTGTTAATTTGTGCTTCTCCCGTTAGTTCTATATCAGCAAAATTAATATTAATATTAATACATTGCTTTCATGTTTTTTGTTGATTTTTAAATATCATACTCTTGCTCTTAAATGAGAATTGTTTGGATTCCCCAATATTTTGGCTTTTATTTAACACCCCCCAAAAAACCCGTGATCAATGAAGTCAGAATGTTCACTGTCATGGAAGGATTTTCAATGTTTATGTGACAAATTCAATTATATTTAAGAGATTAATTTTTGGAAGGAGTTTCACCGTTTAAAAAAGAGACTTCTTAAGTTGTTTATATTTGTCATACATGCCATGTGTGTGGAATGTTGTCCTTTCTTCTTAATTGTATTCTGCAGGTACGGATTACATGTACCTTTTGACTATATCTTTTGGCATCCACAACTATAAACAAAGCTGCAGACTCTAATTGCCTCCCTTTTCCTACCAAAAATCGAATGTGTTTTTGAATTAAGTAAGTATTCCAGAGTTCTAACAGGGGTTGCCCATAATTTTAAAGCTGAGTTATTTCCCTTAACCATCCTGGAGATTAAGTTCTGAATTAACTCACAGAGAGAGAGAGAGAGAGAGAGAGAGAGAGAGAGAAACCGTGTGAGAAACAGTTTTAATAGTTTGAAGTAGTCAAACTACTTTCCATGACAAAGCTAAATTGTCCCAAGTGATAATTTTTCTATAATTAAAGGGTTGAATTTAAAAAGAAGCTCTGTTAGTTCAGGAGTGGGAACATATAATCTGGAGTTGGTTAAACTCATTTCATGATGAGCCAGACCCACTTCCTCAGATCAAATTGTAGAAGAAATTTGGAAGAACGCGGCTACATTTCTATTACTATTCATGATGAGGGCTGAGTTGCCTTTCTGGTCAGAGTCCATGGGCTGGGATTGAAAAGCTCCCAGGAAAGAGGCAAATATTAGTTTTGTCCAACTACAGAATGAATCTTTCAAGCTAGCAAAGTTTTGTGGCATTTAAATACCAAGGTTTTATTAACAAAGAAAATGCATCAATGAAACCTTCCATCTACTGTCAGTTAATGAAGCCACTATTGTCCCGCCATGCTGTCCTCCCTGCTTTGCCTTCACACAGCTATCTGGGAAATTTCCCTACCCCCACTTTGTGAATCCTCCTTCCTTAACACCACTTTGAGCATTTACCCTTTTTCTTTGTTGTCCCCACTCCCTCTCCTTTAGGAATTTGTTCCACTTTTCGGAACCCTCCCCCTGGAGAGGGGACAGTTTAGAAGCAGCCTCTCTTCCTTCACCTGATCCTTTGGTGTCTAGCAGTGGGTGGCAGCGGAGAGGAGGAAGTTGGAAAGAAGTGGTGGCATGGGCAAGAGGGAGAAAAAGTTGTGTGTGTCGGGAGGGTGCTGTTGGGAGCTCATCAGTGATGCGGTGTGGGAGGCTGGAAACTAAACTTCTTTGAGCCCCAATTCTGCACCATTGAGGCAAAGGTTGTACAAAAGGCCAATGCTAGGAAAATGGAGATGGCTGAGGAGTCCAGACCCATGAGTGAGCTCCATCTTCAGTTCCTCTCTCTCTCTGGCTGTGGCTCTTCGCAAATTACAGAGGAAACTTCAGGTCAGAGATGAGGATTTTGGACTCTGGGTCAGATTCAGCTTCAAGACTTACATGCTCTGCATATAAGTATTCAAGCAAGTTAAGCACATTCCAACCAGTAGAGGGGTATTGTGTCAATGTGCATGAACCAGTAGGGTGTACTGGGGATTGTGCGTCCCAGCTGTTAGTGTTGTATGTTCTTGTTCAGGAACTAAACCAGATTCCTCTCACAGTATGAATAACAATATTAAACATCACAGGGAGAGTACAGTCGTATTGCACATCTTGGTTTTGTTGGAAAGCGGACGCCAAATTATACAGTTGTACACGTCACAGGAGGTAAAACCATAGCTAACTACACCTTTAGAAGGATGTCAGAAGCAGAGTGACATGAATGTCTGCAGATTACAGATTTTATATGTATTTGTGTTCCAAAGCCAGATTATATTCAGTAAGGCTCAAAATTCCAACTCTAGAAAGTCTCCTCCTTATACCAGATGTAGCAATAGATTATTAACATATTTATATTGAACACGATATTGCAGTAGCAGTCACATCAGAATCCCATTGTTCTAGAGCCTTAACCAACATACTAAATGATAGTCTGAGTGCCAAAGAGCAAATCCAATATACATTTTTAACTGTTTAACTATTTTAACATTCAGGCTGATACATAAAGCCCTTTTATGAAGTTAACATTTGCCTCCACTAAAGTCCCAAAGTTTGCTGTCCAAATACAGAATAATAAATTGTTAAACAATTATTTTGTGTGTTTCTTCCCCCAGATTTTTTTTCACTCTGTCTTTAATTAATGTGTAATTCAACGTTACATTTCCCCCGCTAATTCAGTACTTTCACTAACAACTGTACATAACGAGTTTTGCAGTGATTGGCAGTTTAATACAAATATTTAAAACAATTTAAAAGTAGAGTCTCATGTTAGATGTGTTACAGTATACTGTCTAACTATGTAAACAAGTTTATTATATCTTACCTATCCATGTCTGTCTGTATTTGTAAAACAACATGCTTGATGCTACTGCAACTTAGTGGCAGTTTGCCGTGCATTCTTAGTTTTTCTTGGAACATTTGGTTTAGGAAGTGGACTAATTAGTACGTAAACATTGTGTAGCAGAAAAACTCCAATTAGTAGTGTTTGGCCTGACTTCAGTGATAAACACAGTTAGATGCACATCAGCGTTTGTCTTAACAGTTTATGAAATCCCTTTTGTGATTCTACGGGACAGTGCACACCAGATACATTAATTGCAGTAGGCAAGCCAGGAGAAAAAGCTTATTGTGTCAAACTTAATAGTCTGTGCTTGAAACATTCGCAAGCTAGTTTTGAAGGTTTCTAGTAATCTTAATTATTTTGAAGTACTAAATAAGTCCTTCCAAGTGTGTCCTCCTCACCACGGTAGATGGTTCTGCCTCTCTCTTATATTTTATGAAAGCCAAAGACCAACAAAAGTTTTTCAAACTAGACTTTAGATTGTTAATATGAATGTTAATATCACCATTATCATTGTTACCCATTGTTTTGATAGAGCCTAAAATTGTGCTGGAGCTTTACAGAGCAGGTAATAGTAAGATGCCTGTCCTTGGAGGGTCACAATCCTGGTTTAGATATGACAAAATAAGTGATAATAAGCAGACATGTGGTAATGTAAAACAGGGTTTATGGGAACTTTGTAAGGCTGCTCAGTTTAGACATCTGCCTCTCAATGATCATTCATGAGGGGGAATGATTATTACTCATTTTTAGTCTTAGCAGAATTCAATTTTTTTAAATAATTTTGACACATAATTTCAGTGTTTATTTTTAAGCATTTTTTAATTTTCATTTTAAATGTTCAACATTGCTCAGAATTATAGGACTTCTGCATTTTTTCCTGTTTTTATTGATTTACATTTTTCATAGTTGCGGAAAATTATGGGGGAGTCTGACAACAGGGGGGAGTCAGACAGTAAGTATTTAATGATTGTCTACATTGAGATTCATAAAGGAAGGCTTTATAATAGTTAAAACACACAGTCAACATCATGTGTCAGACTATCAAAAATAAATATTCTTAAATCTAAACTGTAATAAATTTTCAAGCAGCATTTTACTTATTTTACCTATTTGTCAGTTTTGATTGTCAGTGGCCTTTTTTATCAGAGTTGTGTGTATATGTGATGAAACTGATGTTATTAATGTTGACAGATAAAAATGTAATCCTTCTAAGCATACTAATTTTAGTGTGGTTGTATTGTTGTTTTGTCATCAGTAATATAAGAAAGGGGAAACTAAAAGACTGTTGAAATGTTGCTTTCCTGGGTTTTGAAAATTTAACAGATACACTTGGGCATTCTATAAAGCCCATTCTTTTTCTCTATACTAAGGGTGTTGAGGAGAATATGACCTGAGATATGTGTATTTAGGATTGTTCTTTTGTTATAGGCACCAAGTGCATGAATGAAAACCTGTAGTTATAATTTTAAGAATAGTAATAGTAAAGTAAAATGTTGTTTTTTAAAAAGGCAATTATACAGATGCCTAAAGGAATCTGAATACCCTTAATACTGCCTGTGGAGGGGATGCTTAAAGAAATGCTTGTCTCAGAGGAAAGCCTGTTACAGGTTGGACTTCCCTGGTCGAGCACCCTTGGGACCTGACCGGTCCCGGACGAGGGATTTTGCTGGACCAGGAGAGGTCATTTCTGGCCCTCCTTCAATAAGCCCCCTCCAGCCCTAGCCCCCCCCCACCTGGCTCCTCCCTCTTGCTGGTCCCCACTGGCCTCTTGGGCAGCCCCACTGCCTTCACATGTGCTGGGCTCCAGCTGGAGGGCCCAGCAGTCCCGCCGCCTCCACACGTGCTGAGCTCCAGCTGCCCTACTGAGTAGCCCCATTACAATGCGGTGAGCTCCCACTGGCCTGCCTGGCTCCTAGGCGCTAGCTCTCTACAGGGACTTTCTGTTCCTGGAACATCTGTGGTCCTGCTGGACATCTTAGAGCAACCTAAAGCCTGCTCTCAATTAAACTTTCACACAGTTGAACCGGAAATAGTGAAGCACAAAGCACACCCTACTGGCACATCATTAACCACTCTGTGTACTTCCTGACCATTCTCTTCCTTACGGATCTGTTCGAAAGTCCACTGAAAAGTCAATGGAAAGAAGTGAAGGATAGTCTGCCAGATGGGGCATTGGATTTAGATAAAGAACTGGGTTCAATTTCTGATTCAATCACTTGCTTCCTGTGTGACTTTGGACATGTCATTTAATCTATCCCGTGCCTCAGTTTCCTATTAACACTTTGCTACTTCACTGGAGTGTTAAGAGGATAAAGTCATTAATCACTGTGAGGCCTTCAAATGCTAGGGATAATGAGGATTAAATAGGTCCCTAACTAGATAAGCGTCAGTGGGTTATGTTATGGTTACACGCTTTGTATCCAGCTCATACATATACATAACCCAGATTTACTTTGATATAAAGATATAGGTCAGTAATATGAAACAAAGTAGTTTGACAGATGAATGGAGAAGCCCCACCATGGTGCTTTCTTCCATGAACAAATTTAGGGTGATGAGTGACATAAATACCATAATACAGGCTCTAGGCCACCAGAACATCCTCCTTTACTAGACTGCTGCTCCAGGAGCCAGGTATACAGTTCTAGGATGGTAACATGGAAATGTAAAGTTATTATGCCATACCTCCGTAGTTTGGGAGAATGGATTGGGCTCTTGCTTGTCAGTAAGTATTTTAGATGTGCCTGTTTGGAAAAAAACAGTATGGGTACACACCGTGAAAGAACAAATCTAAAGAGTCAGTTTACAGATTCTGAAATTACTCCATTTGATGTTGCAGAATTCTTAACACTAAGGCAACTAAAATTAATGGCATAATTGCTTTGCTTTGTTTTTCCTCCTGTGTAACAGAGTTGGCTGGACATTTTCTAATGGTGATTTTTCCATCTGATTTGTAGAAACTGAAATGTTCCTTGGGAATTCATCCATTTTTTTTAGATGACAGTTCTGCTGACACCTGCCTGGTTCCCAAGTTCCTCTGCAGCCCACCGAGTGGGCTGTCATGGAGAAGGAGCTCCCAAGCTACCAGCTCCCAGGCAGCCCACTTGACCCGGCTCTCCAGAGGCTCACCTTCCACGTTTCCTTGCTTCGTGTTTGGCTGAAATGATGGAAATTCCAGTTCCTGTCCAGCTCTGTGGCCTAGTTTAGGGATGGAATAATGCAGTCAGTTGCCACTTTAGAATCATATAAGCTTTGTGTTTAGAAAAGATCTGAAGAGGTCATCTTGTGCAAGCCCTGCTCCAATCAAAACCACCCTCAATTAAATTATTCCAACCAGGTCTTTGTCAAGATGGGCGTTAAAAATCTCTAAGCATAGAGATTCCAGCACCTCCCTAGATAACCCATTCCAGTGCTTCACAATCCTCCTAAGTGAAATAGTTTTTCATAGTATCCAACCTAGACCTTCAATTTGAGACCACTGCTTTTTATTCTGTCATATGCCACCACTGAGAATAGCCTGGTTCCATCCTCTTTGGAACCCCCTTTTCAAGTAGTTGAAGATTATCAAATCGCCCTTCACGCTTTCGTGGACTAAGACCTTCTTCACTGTATAGCTGATGATTATCTTAGTTCCAAAACTATACCTCTAAATATTTTTTAATAGTTCAAAAGTTCAGAATACACGTAATTACTTTATAACAAAACAAACAAAAGAGAGGTTTTCTTCAGACAGCGCATGGTCGGCCTATGGAACTCCTTGCCAGAGGAGGTGGTGAAGACCAGGACTTTAACAGGGTTCAAGAAAGAAGTAGGTAAATTCATGGAGGTTAGGTCCATCAATGGCTGTTAGCCAGAATGGGTAGGAATGGTGTCCCTATCCTCTGTCAGAGGCTGGGAAAGTGTGATAGGAGAGGATTTGCCTGAGGATTCCCTGTTGTGTTCCCTCACTCTGGGGCATCTGTCATTGGCCACTGTCGCAAGACAGGATACTGGGCTAGATGGACCTCTGGTCTGACCCAATATGGCCGTTCTTATGTTCTAATATAATTTAAGAAATGGAATGAGGTGGAAGAAAGAGTAGTGTTTGTAGGCTAACCTTAAATACATAATTTTATTAAGGCTGCTTTTTCTTTCAAATCTTGGCCTAAAAATGTAGCGTTTTCCTCAGGAGAACAAGCTACTGTGATTATAGCATGTTTCAGCTTGTTGAAATAAAACATGCCCACCAGTGTAAAATGAGAGCATTAATATTTCATGTGGGAACATGACTTTTGCTTCAAACTGACAAAAGAGCTTTGCTAGTTAAAAACAACATAAAACTACAAGTAGCCCCACAAAATGCTATTTTTTAAGTAATTTACGTAAAAAATATTGTTAATTGAGAGCATCTTTTAAAAAATTGAAGTTCCTTGCAGCCACTTACTACTTGGCTGATATATCTGAACATTAAAGCTAATTATCTTGTGCCAGAAAAAAAATCTTAATTTGCCATTCCCAGTAGCATTAGGTTCTTTTCTTCATCACAGATTTATCCAATTTGAAACAAATTGACACTCATGTATCTTTATATTTAATAGATACTTTGCCCGAACTTTTTATTCCTTTTATCTGTGATTCAGAACTCTCTTTCTCTTATTCTAAGGGAAGCTTACTTTTCAGAGAGTTGAAACAGATGGCCAATTTATTTAAAAAAGGTGTCCTCCTTTCTTCTTGGTTCTTCCTCTCCTCTTCTTTTTTCCTCTTCCTGTTCCCTGTCAATGCCCATGTTGCAGCACCTTCACTCCTGCAGAAATTTTAACCCCATCCCGAATTCACAGGTATGTAGTACTATTCTGAATATTCACATTACTCAGTTTTCTTTGACTGCAGTGTTGTGGAGGGTAAAGAGTCCTAGGAGTCAGGAGGTCTTAAGTACTATTAAGATTCTGCCATAGACATGTTTTGCAGCCTTTGGCAAGTCACTTCATCTTTTTTTTTCTGTTTCATTGACTATGAAATGGAGATGGTGATTTGCCCTGCTACCTCATGTAGATGGGATAAGGATTAATTAGTCAATGTGTATACAGTCTTTTGCACATATAAGCTGCTGTTTAAATGCTAAGAATTATTGGTCAAGATCCTTAGATTGTGTAAATGGCGTAATTCAAGTTAATGAAATGTAGCTATGCTTACTTACACCCTGTGAAACTCTGGGTTCACAGTTTTATGTTATGGCCTTACATGAGTGTATGTTTTTATGGTATTTCTTGACATTTTAAAGTACAATGTAATGTACTTTTGTAAAATTAAAATTGATATGGGCAAAAATTTAACCAGCTTCCAAAAAAGTCAGTATTTTATACTTAGGTCATCAAAAATATATTTCATATTTGCAAATGTATAGTCATCTAAAAGTGTAGCTGTGACATTTTTTTGAACAGTGTAAAATGCACTGGAAAAAAATATATATATATAAATAAAATGAATGAATGAATAATTACTGTCACAAAAACAGTGTTTTCACTTTGTATATGTGGCAGGTTCTAAAATCTTCTTGTATCACTTATAGTAGTATCCAGCTAGGATATTTTTAAAAGAAGAAAACCCAATGTTTGTTTCTATAGTTTCTGGAAGTTGGAGTGCTGCAACACCCCCTGGCTTAAAAGGATTTTCATTAATACAGGGTAAGGATGTTAAAATGCGATTATCTGGTTAATCGTAGAGTCGATACAATTTGTACTGATTATATAATTAGCCAGTAAGCGCCTCTGTAGAGCCGCAGTGGGGGTTGATCCAGGAGCCGACTCAAGCTGGGACTGAGCAGTCCTGGCTTGTGCCGGCTCCGGAATCACCCGTGCTGTGACTCTGCAGAGGCGCTTTCTGGCTAATTATATAATCAGTACAAATTGTATCAACTCTACGATTAACCAGATAATCGCATTTTAACATCCTTACCCTGAGTCCAGCAGCCCCTGTTCGAGGCCAGCCCTGGTTGCCGTGAACAGGGCTGGTGCCAGAACAGCCCATGCCTGCAGCCAGCCCTGGCTGCCAGGGTTGCTTGGTGGCAGCAGCCCCTGTTTGTAGGGGGGCCCTGCTCCCTGCTGGGACTCCTGCAGACAAGGGCTCCTTTGCAGCAGCATTCCCTATGGCCCCCTGCTGCTTTTAAGCCAGCTCCCCCCAGCACCGGCTCCTGTGGTCCCCCTTGCTGCCTCTCTCTAGTAGAGTTGACTAGTTGCTTACATCCCCAATACAGGGCATACATTTTGATTCAAAGAATCTCAACACTGCCACTATAAAAATAGTTCCAGCACCTCCTCTGTTTCTGAAGTTTTAAAAGCTTTTATAAACTCAGAAAGGAATAATTGAACATAAATAAGTGAGCGTTATTTTTGCCAATAAAAATGTGGCTTTTAAATCTTCAGAAATGTCCGAAGGAAATTGTAACTAGAACAACCAAGTTAACTTCCCTTTTGAAGCTTCAAAATGTTTTAGCTGCAAAAGTTCTATTCCAGTAAATTAGAAATCTTGCATAAAATAAATATTTATACAAGTTGATAAAGTATCTCCATGCTAACATATAGGACTTACTGCATTTTACAAAAACATGACTTATCTGTTGGATACAAATCAGTTTTCCTATTCTGTGTAAGTCTATCTAGACATCTTAAAGGGCTGATGATGCCATACACTGATAAAGACATATTCTTGAGGTTGCATTTGTGTCATTGGAACTCCTGATTTCTTTACAGAGAGGAAGCAAGACAGAGCATGTTCTATACAAACACATGTAGTAAATGTCAGTCTGGTTTATTCTTCAAACATGAGTGAGATTGGACATTATGTAAAATGCAAGTTAGAATAAATATTCTTGCCAGTGCAATATTAACATAACTGATGAAAGGTGTCTTGGTCATGAAAGTCCTTGAGGAACTGAATATGAAATAGCAGAGTCATTTGTAATACAGCCGCTCCCCGAGTTACGAACAAGTTACGGACCAACACTTGGTCCGTAACTCGAAGTGTTCGTAACTCGGATCCCTTAGAGTTACATGGCGACCGCGCTGATTGTAAGCGCGGATCGCTGTTCGTAACTCAGATCCGCATTTACGACCGCTTTGGTCGTAAGTGCGGATGGTCGTAAGTGAAGGTGGTCGTAACTCGGGGAGCGGCTGTACCTGCTCTTTCAAGCTACGTCTGCACAGGACAGTTATTTCGGAATAAGCTATTCTGGAGTAGTTATTCCGAAATAGCTTATTTCGAAATAGCACATCTACGCTGCAAGGAAGCCTCAAAATTAACCCAAAGCAGACTTCCCTAATGTAGATATGCTATCTTGATTTAGAGCCCCAGAAGGAATAACTTAGAATGGCCCTGGTGAGGGGCTATTTAGAAATAGCAGCAGTGGAGCATCTACTCACACCTTGTTTCAAAATAGCTATTTCAGAATAGGCATTATTCTTCATAGCATGAGATTTATAGAAGTCGGAATAAGCCGTCCATTATTTCAAAATTATTTCAAAATAACGGAATTGCTGTGTAGACGCTCACATAGTTATTTCGGAATAACAGCCGTTATTCCGAAATAACTTTGCTGTGTAGACACGCCCTCAGTGATTTTAGAGGTAAATTATGGAATTAACTGGAATTTTTAAAATGCCCTTTTTTACCATTTTGGTAAGAACTGACATGTTTTCTTCCCTGTTTAGGGTAGGCAGAACATATATATTTATTGGAAAAAGGCAGGACTTGTCTTGATGTCAGGAAATATGGAGGGGTTTGCTATTGACATGTCTGATGTTTTTATCAATTGTGAGGCCAAAGTACAATTTTTTTAATCTGGGTAAAATGAACTGAATGAACTATATATACTTTTGGCAAGAGAGGTGGAAATATTGTATTCTGTTTCTTATGCTCCTAACAGTCCCAGCCATAAATCCCAGACCCTGAAAGATTCTGATCAGAGTACTTCATATAAGGTGGTTAAAACCTGAACTGTATTGTTCCCCCAAAGCCATGTGTTTTGTTCCACCATCTCAGCAGTTGAACTAGAAGGCTTTCGTTCCAGTTATTCTGGCTAAAGAAAATCTCCCAATTTATCCTTTATGTTCTTTGTAATGCTAATTTATGAAAGAAGAGAGGCTAGAAAAGAAAACCAAAATGGTTTGTCTAAAAATACTGAAATGAATTGACCTCTTAGCACAATTTGTCCTGTGTATCTGCAAATCCAGCCTGTAGTGGGATTTTTCACACTCACCTCTACTTTACTGAGTTTTCCGCTATAGAGATGTTAGAAGTATCAGTCAGCTATTTTCTGTGTAATGGTTAAAGTACATCTGCTAGAATATGAAATACAATGGGTCACTGAGTGTCAGAATTTTTTTCATATCCTGTTCTGTGCTGGTGTTATTGTTTCCTTGAAGTTTGTTTTCCTGATTCTGCCAAGTCCCTGGAGGTGCTCCTTTACTTCAGTTTTGGCTAGATTCAGATACCCTTAGTCATGTTGAAAAGTATCTTACTCCACAGAAAGTAATGGGATTTTTCAGGGAGTAAGGTGTTACTCACTATGAATAAATGCCTCCAGCACTTTGTAGAACTGAACCCTAAATGTGGGAAATTATTGAACAACAAAGGCAAAGAAAGATGTAGCCAAAGGTGGTAATTAATTTCGCTGTTGTATTTTGGCAATTTAAGTTGATACTTGTATTTTCAACTGGGTAAGTTTGGATGTTTTGAATACAATTTATTATAGTTAGTTATTATTTTATTCTAAAAATATGATCTTCTTTACACAATAGAGAGCAAATGTATATATGTCTTGGAGATAGGCAGAGCTTGTCTTGATGTCAGGAAGTACGGGACGGGGGGGGAGGGGGGATGCTGTTGACATATCTGATGTTTTTATCAATTGTGAGGCCAAAATATAATGTGCCCTATGGCTGAATTTGGACGTAGAACTCCTACAATATTAAACGTTGCCTTAATTTGGGATATTGTTCCCTTTTGAAGGTAGTTATATTGCAGTGTGTTATGCATTTATGTGCTCTGGAACCATACTCTGTGTACTATCAGTCTACTTCGTTCAGTCAATCCGGATGTTAAAAGCCCCCTTGTTTTCATGGGTGTTGGTTGGTTGTTCAGCCAACACTGGTTTCCTTTCTCAATTTCAGTCTTTTATTTTACCAGCTTCACTTTATAGAACCACCTTCGCCACAACTTCCTTGATTTGATGCCAGTATACTCAAAGAACTGAATACACTCAAAATATGTGAATAATGTTTCCATTGGAATGAGTACTTGCCAGCCTTGAGGTTATGTAGTCAAATGGGGACTAAATGAGTGACGTAAGGGAGTAATTTGTAGCTAACATTATGAATAAGAAAAACCTTTTTATTACTTCTATTTCTCTCTAGGGGCATCTTCCCAATTCTCCCTTTGCCTCCCCCCCACCATCAACCTATACTTTCTGTTTTTAAAGTATGTGCATGTGTGTGTATATATAAATGCAAATCTATTATTGGCATACTGTTTATATGTGTGTGCATTTCCTTACAAGTGGTCACTAAGATTGTTTCTTCCTTAGGCATGATATGTTTCCTGGAGTGATGCTAAGGAACAAAGCCTTTGTTTATATAAAAGCCAACTTGACCCAGAGAAAGCACCTAATTAACTAATTCAGGCAGAGAGTCGGGAAGGTAATTTGTACATATAAAGTGGATCTGCTCCTTTTTAAAGCATGACTGTAAATATTCATTATAAAATGTAAACAGTTAGCAGTGTTAGAACAGTTAGCTACAATTGAAACATACTACTACCCGCCCCAAATCTAATTTTAATTTAGCCCTGTACGATGATGATGTTGTTTCCATATGTTTTCCTCCCCTTAGGTTTATCAAAGCCCCACTACCTTGTTATGATGACAGGAGAGGATCTTTTTCAGTGCCCAGAGCAGGAAGCTTAGATTCCTATTGATTCTTCTGAAAAATTTTCATAGAGCTCTAAGGATGGGATATAAGATGTCCTGTCTCAGTAAATGCCTTGAGCAAATCAAGCCCTCTTGCATTAGTATCTTTGATATTAGTATATTCATTGTGGGCTGGTATGGTTCCTCCTTCCGGCATAGAAGGAATTACTGCAGCTTGCCATTGCAAATGTAATTGGAAGATTTTATTAGCATTTCTGTAGATCAAGGATAGGCAAATATCAGCCTGCAGGCTGGTTTGGTTTCCCAGGGTAAGCCTCTGGCGGGCAGCCACCACTATATTTACTTGCGCCTCTGCAGATACAAGCGATTGCAGTTCCCGTTCGCCACAGATCGTGGTTCCCAGCCAATGGGAGCTGCAGGAAGCGGTGCCCCACTCTGCGTTGCTTCCTGCAGCTCCCATTGGCCAGCAGTACTCTAAATTGTTGATGATGGAATGTAAGATAAATATATATAGGCAAGGAAAATCTGAAGAATTCAAAGTATGCTTGCAAATGTGTGTATTATTAAAATCTTGGGTATTTGGTAATTCTGATACTCTTGAAGAATGTGAAAAGTATAAAGAAAATTGTATCATTCTAATGCAAAATATTATATTCAGTGAGAGATGAAGTAATTTGATGTGTGATGGTAATCATGGTGCTATATTTTATGTGGTGTCCCATTCCTGGGCACAACTGCTTGTAGCAAATCTCCATGACACTTACATTGCCATTTTAAGTTTGTAGGTTTATGGTCTTTTGTGCAAAAGTATCAGATTTTAAATAGAAGAGAAAAGACGCTCAGGACAAGAACCCATGTTCGTGAATTAAATTTCAGAATACATATTGAAACATCCTTGATGGTAGCATTCTGTTGCTATCAAATATTCAAGCATTCATGAAGCATAACTTAGCATAAATATTCCCCCTTCCTGTGTATTGCTGTACCATGCTTCACCAAACAGAAAGGTAACTGAAGTTTTGCACTTGTGTGCTCTCTCTCTCTCTCTCATTATTACAGCTCTATGCCATAAGCCCAAATTCTACGCTTCAATGCAGGGAGATTGCTGATCCAAAATTGTTACCATGACTAATCAAAATGTCAAGAATTCTCTCAGGCCTTCTTGGGTGAACCAGATTTCCCAAAGAAAGAGTCAAATTAATGGACAGAATGTACAGATATTGATTCTGCCACTTCACTTTAAACTTACACTTTAATTCAACAGGGGAGTTAAGGGCTATCAGTCTAGTAAGGGAGGGAAGTATTGACCTGTTACCCATGTCCCTAGCCACAGTGTCATCCTGTATGTTGTTCTTAACCCTAAACTTATTAGAAGTGGTGGTGCTTGATCACAAGTAGCAGAAACACGTCAAGTGGGGCTCCATTGCCAATGCCTAATTCTAGCAGGAGAGACTTGTTGTAGGAGAGAGCTAAAATGTTTGAAAGGAGATGGTGATTAAAATGTGTTCTATAGAAAGCATATGGAATTTGCAGCTTGGAGCTAAGGAAAAAATAGAAAATACAAGAAATGTAAATTCTTTCAGTCTGATTTTTTTTAAGTAAATTTATTGCCCCATGGTGTTTATCTGGATCTTAACATCAAAGGTGATACATTGCCAATCTGCAATTATTATTTTGTAGTCTTTTTGCAGTCCTAAGAATTGCATCATTTTCTTCCTGTTGCTTTAGCACCTGGGAGTTCAGTCTCGAATGACATTTTCCAGCAGATGTGACTATCACCGCTTGTTTATTTTTAGCAGGGGATTGTGCACCTTGATCTCGGTGGGAAGCTTCCTGTCTGCATTGTCTTTTACAGCTGGTTGTAAAGGCAAGTGGCTCATAATGACCTGCCCTCATTTCCTCTCATTGGTTCCAAGAGACACAGGAATGTCATCATCAAATGTTATAATTTACTCAGGGACTTTCCAGCAAAGACCTCACAGGTTTAGTCTTTTCAAAAGCTGTTTATTCAACAAGGTAATAGTGTTGATAGTTTGGATGTTGGGGCCAGGGCGTCTCATATCTTGGTCAGTTTTATCAACAGAACAGCCTTCTCTCTTGTATTAGAGGAAAAGATGGTTCTATATTTTTCACTATGGCGTATCTGTTGCCACTGAACAGCAGTAATTTAATTCTGACAATTCTGTGTAATACAATAACAAGCATTATAAAAAAATCCTGTTTTTAATGCTTGGCTCTACTTCTTAAATTTCTCCAAAAAATTACCACTTCAAGATGTGTTAAGAAGTCGTACAGTTGTTTTCCTCTTTTAAACACATACCTCTTACAACTAAACTGTTTCTAAATTCTTTTGTAATACTGATGTGATAGACTTTAAAAGTGGTAGACTTTAAAATACTTCCTTTGTGTCTGCGTGTATAAATATTATATTTGTGCATATGTGCACCTGGTAGTTTATGTTGCATGATTAGTTTAAAAAGAATCTCATTTCAGTACTAGTACTTTCTCTGACCTCTGTCTGATTTTTTTTCTATTTTTACATAAAGAACAATAGGCATATTTCCATCTGTCCTGGGTTTTAGAAGCTGGGTACGGTAATCCAAATGACTGTCAGATTTAATGGATATGCTTTTTGGAAAACAGCAATAACTGGGGAGTCATTTCATCTTTACTTATATAGCTCATTTTGTCATGATGATGGGCAAGGAGTCTAGTTTGTCAAAAACTCCCACGTGAAAAATGCTGGGCTAATTGCAGGCAGACAGGCAGCTATCTCTCTCTCTCTCTCGAGCCACTGCTGAGGCCTTCCACACCAGTGATCTACAGATTATACTTTGTTTACACCAGCATTCTAGAATATTAGAAGACAGCAGTTTGTGAGGGTCACATTTTTAGCTCTCCTTTCGTTGATGTGCAAAAGAACGTTAGCATCTTTACATTTTATTTTCCCCTAGGATTGCCTCATGCACCTCAAACAATCAAAATTGTGACCGATATTGGCTATATTTGTTGATATCTGATCAAGTTACTTGCAAATATTGGCCCTATTTCATTCTTTCAGATTTTTGCTGGCCATCTCACCATATAAGGGAAGCTGACCTTTTTCTCTGAATGATGTTGTAATACTCCAGAAGCATTGGTGGCATCCTTTTTGGCCAGGCTGACAACTTGTTTTTCCCATTTCATAGATAGAGAACTGAGGTACAAAGAGACTAAGTGATTACCCAACGTAATACAGGAATGTTTTGTCTGAGCAGGTTCTCCTAATTACCAGTCATGCTAGTCACTGGGCCATCTCCCCCGTTTCTGAATTCTATCTAATAGATTGTCGGCTACATCAGAACATCATAGCTAATTTTATATTCTCTTTCGAGTATGATTTTTAGCTATCCCCATTTATTTCATTAAATAAATCAGACATTCTTGAACCATGAAGGAAAATGAAAATGCTTTACTACGCCTGTGAATTCTTCAAAATCTATTTTTCATTCAATGTGTGTTTCAAGAATTTGATTCTTTTTATATTTCCGCCAATTTTAAGGCCTAAATGCTACCCTTGGGTGCACACGTGTGGCTCCTATTGATTTCATCTGGTGCTATGCATTCTTCAAGGGCAGAATTGTATAGCCCCAAGATTTAATCTCTTAATCCCATTAATTTAACTGGATATTTACTTTTAACAACCAAAAGCTAAATGAAATAATTTGGTGTTTAAACTAATCTAAAGTGCTTTCAACTAAAAGTTTTATTGTTTAGTATCCTAAGAATATGGAAATCTATGTGGAGTTTATCCCTCCATGACACTTTTTTTTTTATTGTACTCTAGAGTAGCTACTTACCTGGCATTTTCCTACACTTGAAAAAATAGAGTAAATTGTATTATCCCCGTTCTACACATAAGGAAACCAAAGCAGAGAGAGAGGTTTAAGTGATTTGCCTATACCTCCACAGCAAAAGAGACAACCAAGAATTTTTTCCTGGCCCTGTTATTTGCTGAGGAATCCAGATTGGTATAAAATCCACATTGGTATAAAATCTTTCCCGAAAGATGATCAGTTCTTCCTATCAATGCAGAATACTTGTGGAGCATGCATGCTGGGCTGGCTGGACTCCTTTCCCCCTAACATATACATGAAAGCTTTTATTGACTTAAAGCTTAAGTAATTAATACGGGCAGTATGTTATGTGACATAAACTCTTCCATTTAAAATAACCTTAGTACACTGCATGTATATTCTAAGGTCTGTACAGTGTGTGTGTGTGTGCACATGTGTAGTATGTATTAGAAACATCTCCATGTACACTCAGCAAAATGATCTTTGAGGAGCTTCTAGCCTTGGTTAAGAGAACGTCCTCATTTCCTTTAGATTATTTGTGTGGACTCGTGGTACAGATTCTGAAAAAAAAATTGTACCCACAAAGCTGATTTGAATGGTACATCCTGGCATGTAAAAGGAGATGTGTGAGCTACCTAAACGGAGGATTCAGCATTTCTGTGGCTAAGGCACTGCTTTTGGGGAAAGAAAAGAGAGGCCGGGGGAGAAGCATGGAAGATGACTTGGAGTTGAGGGAGGAGGCTTGAACAGAGACATCCATGTCTCTTTTGTAATATGTGCTTTTTAGAAAAAAAGAAGCAGCAAATCTAGTCATTCAAAGAAATAAGTGACAACAAAAGAGAGAAGCTAGGTTTGTGCTGTGCTTTCATTTACTGTTTCACTACAGTTATTACAATCTGCACTTAATTTTATATGCTTATTCCATTGCACTATATCTCCCATACTTTCTCTGTCATTAGTTCACAGTTACTTTCTTGCTCTGTTTAATTTCTTTAAACCTATATTACGCACCTCTAAAGTCGCTTGAAAAGTTCATACTGAGATTGTGAGGGTATGTCTACACTACAGAGTTAATTCGAAATAACAGACGTTATTTCGAATTAACTTTAATAGCTGTCTACACATACAAACCACTATTTCGAAATAAATTCGAAATAGCGGAGCCCTTATTTCTAATTAGGTAAACCTCATTCTACGAGGAATAACACTTAATTCAAAATAGCTAATTCGAAATAAGTGCTGTGTAGACACTTATTTCGAATTAGGGGGCCTCCAGCCTTTCCCAGTTTCCCCTGGTGGCCACTCTGGGCCAAACCAGGAAAACTCCTCTCCTCTCCCCCAGTCCCGGGGCCCTTAAAGGGGCAGACTCTGGCCACTGGGCACATGCAAGAGCCAGGCCTGCCAGCAGCTTCAGACCCTCAGCCAGTGGCCACAGAATGGCAGCCAGTGGCAGCCAGCTCTCCCCCGCCCAGTCCCCCAGCACCCAGGGGCCAGCCAGGGGCCGTAGACGACGCGCGCCCTTATGGACTAGTGTGGAGATCATGGACCTCATTGAGGTTTGGGGGAAGGCCCCCAACATCCATGATCTCTGCACTAGGCGGAGGAACGCGGCCGTCTACGGCCGCATAGTGGCCACCATGGCCAGGAAAGGCCACAGGCGCACCCAAGAGCAGGTGCGCCTGAAGGTGAAAGAGCTGCGGCAGGCGTACGCCAGGGCCACCAGGGGCGGCGCCGCAGCAGGGGCTGACACCTGCCCCTACTTCCCCACCCTCGACTGACTCCTGGTGGGTGGGCGGTCCGCACCAGCCCGGGAGGCAGCGAGCCGGGACCGGAGGGCCCTGACCCGGGCACACCAGAGGGGCCACCACCAGCTGTCCCAGCACCAGAGTCGGCAGGGTCATCCGGGGAGGCCATACCAGGTAAGTGCCAGCACTGTCCCCTACCCGGAGGGGAGGCAGAGAGGGAGACCAGGGACCGCGCACGTGGGCCATGCCTCCCACGGATCACGCAGCCACCTGTGCACGTGCGAGCACGTGCCATGCCACCCTTGGGCAAGTGGCTCCAGCTGCGTGACACCCAGGGGCCATGGCCCAATAAGCACATGCGTGTATGAAGAAACCTGACAAGCTCCCGACCCGGGGCGGGACCCAGCAGGACACTCTCCCTTCACACGCCCCCTCTACACAGAGGAAGGGGACATCTCCCCTCCGCCCCAGCCACACTATACACGGCACAGGGGCATGGGTGCAGTCTTGGGGCAGCTCCCAGTCCTGGGGAGAGCCAGACATCCTGACCATGGCCTCTGTGCAAGCACATCAGCTCTGACGGTGCAGGGCACGGTCGCCCTCATGTCTCGGGGGGGAAGGAGGGGACTGGGCATCATCCACTGTGTCCCCAGGGAGAACTGACCATGTCTCTTCTTTCTCTACAGCTGCACCAGCTGCTTGTGCAGGGCGCACCACCCCGCCCGGGACATGCTCCCGCACCCGCAGCCTGCCCGGAGCACCACCACACAGCAGGGGTACTGGGACCAGCACCTGGGGGCCCTGCGAGCCCTGCACTGCACCATCCAGGCCTGGATGCTAGAGGACCTGCAGCTCCGCCGGGAGCAGCTTGCTGAGGACCGAGCGATGAACTGTAACCTGCAGGCCCTGCTGCAGAGCATGCTGCCCCTTGCCGATCCTGCGCCTGCTGCCCCCTCAACTACTGTTCCTCCTCCCACTCCTGCCCCCCCCACCTCTTCCTCCGCACCCTCCTCCTCAATCTCCACACCCCCACCTCAACTTCCGCACCCTTCTCCCCATCCCCCCGGGGACGCCGAGGCCTGCTCCCCCGCCGTGCTGGGAGCGGTTGGCGAGACCCCAGCCCTGAGTGCTGAGCTTCCCCTCCCCTTCTTCCCCTGGCTTCCCCCTTCCAGTTCCCTCCTCCCAGTTTTCCCCCTCCCCTCTCCCACCCTCTCCCGCCTCCTTTCCCCCGTCTCCCCAGAGTTTCATTCCCCCTCCCCAGTTGTGTTAAATAAAGACAGGTGATATTTTTGAAAATACGTGTCTTTTATTTGACATCAGGAAGGGGGGGCCAGGGCAGGGTAAGTGGAAGGAGGAGAGGGAGGAATGGGGCACAAGCCCCCAGTGGGGCAGACCGGGGAGACTGTTAGCGCTCCTCAGGGTAGAAGCCCTCCCGCAGGGCCCCCTAGATCCTGACAGCCCCTCGATGGTCCTCCCGGATGGCAGCCTGCAGACAGTGCAGCCAGGCTGCTGGCAATGTGTCCACGAGATGCAGCAGAGTCCCCGGGGGCAGGTCTGGTTCCATGTTGCAGAGTGCCGTGATGTCCCGAGTGAGGGCAAGCAGAGCACTCCGAGACAGAAATGCTTTGCTGTCTCTCAGCGAGGTGGACCAGCAAGCAGAGAAACCTGAGAACTGTCTGTCCGGGATGGGGGGGGTCGGGTCCCTTTAAGCACAGACCTCGGTTAGCCTGAGGCAGCAGCCCCATACTCTAAGTGCGTCTCTGATGCCCTTTTGGCATTGGTTCCGGCCAGCCTTACCTTCGATTCAGGGTCCACTCAATGTGGACGCGCTATTTCAAATTAGTTTTTGTGTCTAGATGCGTTATTTCGATTTAGCTTATTTCGAATTAACTAATTCGAAATAGCGCTGTAGGGTAGACATACCCTGAGATTTTTACCTACCATGTAAACTGATTGAAACAACCTGGATTGTTCCAAACTGGGGCCAGTGTGGCAAAATTCTTCCTTGGAAAAATCAGCATAGAGATGAATGACTGCTTCACTGCTGAGAAGTCAACTGACAGAACCCACTGTGTCAATGTCTACATTAAGTCTAAAATGTGAGGTAGAACCACATCATATTTTAAACAAATGTTGTAATTATTTATTCATGGAAGTGTACGTATTTTATAGTATTTAAATTATTTGTTTTTTATACACTTAAAATGAGAATTGTGGGTGTGCAGTCTACAATTGGACAATCAAGTACTGATTTCAGACAGGTAGCTACTGCGTGGCGTTAGCATTGTGAAACCAAATTAGAATGCTATCACAGGCTGGTTCCTGGTAAAGTTAATTTAGTTTGAGAGAGGAGAATAATTTACCTTTATATATCTGTTCTCTATATGATTTGGAGAAGGTGAAGAAATCAACTCAGCAATCCATGGATCTGGTGGGTTTTTTTGTTTTGTTTTGTTTTTCTTAACTAATTTGCTTATCATGCATGCTAATCTCAAATATTAATGCAAATTGGCAAATTTCTATTAAGCCACTTAACATTTAAGGAGAAACAGTGAAGGGAGAGTAGCTCTAAGTTTCAGTGGTGTGGATGTTAGCTTCATCTGATATTACAGGTATTTCACTTTTTCAACAATAGCAGTACTGGCAAGGTACCAAAGTAAGAATTAACTCCAAAAATATGCTATGTTTTATGTTACTCTCTTTCTGCCCCAGCCTTAATTATAATTAAAAATATGCTCTTTTGATTGCAGAGTTGTGGCTAGTTTACACTAAAATGAATAGAGTACTTTGAAGTATCACTTTTCCAGATGATTTGCATCTTTCCTATGTATGTTTAGTAGTCCGCATAAAGGGAGAGGATTTGAAGGGTACCTGTATCATCTTCCCCTTCCTTCCCAGTGAATTTACTTCCTATATTAGATTATTGTAGTGGGCTCCATACTAGCTTTATTCATACAGGTGAAAAGGGATCTCCACTGCAGCTGAAATGATTCAGTTGTTGTTAAAGATAGACAAGTGTTTATCCAAGATTTTTTCTTCATCTTTCTTGTTTACATAAAACACCATATTAGTGTCATAGCGTGCCATGTGAGACTAATACTGCTAATAATAAATATATACAAGTGAGAAAGTAGAGCCAGAACCTGAGGGAGCATCTTGATATCTGCTTCCATTTGTAAATTATGCTGCATCCTGCTTTAATTTTTTTGTTATTGTTTTGGCTTGTAATGGTTTAATAGTTGAGTGAAAAGATGGAAAGTCCACTTCTACAGAAAAGTTTTATCTGCTTTACAAATGTTAGTGTATTATAAAACTACTAAAAAGCCAATATCACCAACAAAACTCATCTTTGTATTCAGAAAACAAGTTGAAATCCAGAAATTCCTCTGGCTAACACCAAAAAGTGCCAAGAACTATTTAATACTGTAATATCTTATTCAGAGTTTAAAATACAGCTATTGCATATATATATATATATAAAATCTTATTAGTCTAATAATTGCATTTGCAGAACCATGATTTTTGTGTTCCCTCTTTTTCACTACCCTGTGTACTCCTGCATGAGAATAGGGAAAAAGAGTCTAAGAAACAATATTGAGATACAGTACAGAGGAGCTCTTCATACTTTTTTGTTTACTCTATTAAATAACTTAATAGACTTAACTGACAGCCAGTGCTGTACCTTGAGTATGGAAAAGTTGCCTGATATTTCCTCATATATGAATATAGCTGTATTGAGTCATCATAATACAGAGGTTCCATATTAAATATTAAAATATGCCCACATTAGTGACATGTAATTATTTTAAAACAAATAGCTATTTCAAACAATAAACATACATTTTAAATATGAAACAGTTCCATGAACTCACTAACTTTAATTTTTTTAATTGCAAGCTCAAATTACTACATGAAATAGAAATTAAATGATAAAAGAACACTAGCCTATATGTATTATACATATCACCTGTAATAGTTTAACTTTGTGTATCCAGGTAAAGCTACAACTGTAAAAAAAATCATATATCTACATATGGAACCTCAAGTAACCAGTGTTGCTGGCCCATATTTTCACTATGGCTATTTAAAATTATACATAGGCATACATATACATAAAGCATGTAGCTATGCTTACAGTAGTTTTTAGCAGGCAGCTATAGAATCTTTTGTCATGACTGGCAGTTCTTGGTTTCAAATGATCACCGCTATTCCTGTTCTTGTTATAAATATCCCACTGTGCTATTGTTTCAAATGTAGTCAGATGAATTGTCTTAGTACATGAGCCTCAAGGATATATGCATCCAGTTGGGTACCATTTCAGTGCTACATAAGAAACTATTTATTATCCTTTTTTTGTGCAGCAGTAACAAGTTTTAAAATTAAACCACTATGGTATCTGGTGTCTGCAGAAAAGGGATATAATATTTACTTAGCAGCCAGTGACTGGATGATTAAAATCTTTCAAGTATTTAATAAGATTGAAACACAGAGCAGGGCTGTTCTCTGGTGTAATGTTACAGGAAAGGTTCATTGGGTCAGAGAAATAGTATTGGAGATTGAGCTTTCAGTTGCAAAAGCAATGTAGTCAAGAAACTATGAAAACTGTAGAAATGCAGTTTCACATCTGTTAAATGACTAAAAACATTTTTTAAATAGAAATGTCATCACATGCTGATAAAAGAAAATACATAGAATGCTTACCCTTAGCTGTTGTTTAAAGCAGACCACACACACACTGAGCAATGCTTAGAAACTTTACAGTTAAAAAGAAATCTTAATGGTGTCGGAAGCTTGATGTCCCTAGTGTTTTGAAAGGAAAAGTACAGTGCAACTGGGTAAGATTGCTCCATCAGTGTCTTAGTTTACTTCTTGTGTTTCCTGGTGTGAGATGGTAATTCATTCTCCTTAGTTGTTGCATCCTCAGGCTATTATTAACCAATTGCCAATATTAACTTGTACGAGGTCATATGGAGTGCTGTCCCATGGAGGCTCAATTATGGTCAGCACTTTTATTTTGATAAGGTAATTTAAAATAACTGATTCTGAATCATGGGCAGATAAATGCTTATGGCCCTAGTTAAACAAATTTACTCAAGCATGTTCCTAATTTTACTGCATATTAGTAGTTGCATCAAGACTGGTAGCTTCAATGTACCTTGATGAATTGTGGTCTTACTCCTGAGTTGTCTTGTTTTCAATTAAAAACTTTATATTCCTTAAATATAGCTGTATTTGGTGAAAAAAATCGTACAAAATGAAAGTGATCTGAATTTCAGATACCTTCTATGTACAAGATAAATCTCAGCTCGTGGGCTGATTTAAGAAAATGTTGCAGAAATTCTGCTTTTTACCCACTAGAGGTTACTCTGATGATGGACCTGAGCAGCAGCACCTGTTGGTTCAGGTCCGGAGATGGAGGCTATGGAGATACAGACAGAGGGGGGCTCATAGTGGCTAGTGGAGGAGGACAGTCTGGGGGAGGGGCTGAATGGGAGTGGAGGCACAGAACTATGGGGGGGAAGGTAGGTGTAGGCAGGACACACGCAGATGGGCAACACCAGTAGAAACAGGTGTTGCCAGCTGTGGGTGCTGTGGGTGCTCTGTTAATCAGTGGGTGGCATTTTAATCTATCCTGGGTGGCTGCCCAAGCATTCAACTTTACCGGGAACACTGGCTATGACTGTTTTAGGTGAAGAAAACAGTACTTAAAAATCTTTCTACGTGAAGTTGGACACATTCATTCTCATCATCACTTCAAACAGCACTGCCCTGATTTCCCTCTATGTTTGATCCATTCTGTGATGCAGAAGAGAGGAACAGACGTAAAGAATCTGGAAAGGCATCAGAGACAGTATGGAGGTGTGGTCTGTGCAATATTCACTTGCACCGAGGAGGAGGATGCCAAGGACTGACCCAAATTCATTCCACGCATGGATGGAAAAAATTAGAGGGAATGCTGTTTCTTTTTAAGAAATCTGAAGCGAAGATTGACTTGAAGTTAAATAATTGCAACGCTAAACATAAGGGGTGGGGAGTGATTGGCTTTGTGTATTAAAAAAAAATCCTAGAAATTGACTGTGGAACTTGTGAAAATGGCTGATCTCCTGCTTCCCCACAGTATAAATAACCAGGTCTTTGTAGCTTCTTTATTTGGCAAGTAGTCTGCATCTGATTAGATTTTCGCAAGTACCTGTTTTTTACTATCATTTTATAAAAATGTTAATTAGACTACAAAATGAATGTTAATCTTTAAGTTTAAGAAAATAGCTTATTTATTAAGAATCTTAATCCTTTAAACAAAACAACAACGAAAACCCCTCTAACACAGAAGTCTATGGTCTTACAAATATTATTTTCCTTCTTTCTCTTTCATTGTGTGTCTCGCTTGTCATACGTAGAGCATCATGTTGCTCACTTTCCCTGTCAGTATTTGTGGCGGCAGGCTGTCTGACCTGGAAGGAAGCCCACGCTCTGGAGGTCTCCATTCACATGCAGAAGTGTCAGTAATTCACTTTAGTCAGCTCTATTTATCTAAGGCACTGAAGAGCCTTTTTCACCTGACTGCACGGTCATAAAGTAGCCCATGAGTTGTGTAGTAGTGCCTGCAGATGACTGGGTTTATGGAGTTTAATTTTGGAAAACACTAGGTGCCGCTGTGTATGTTTTTGTCCAGGGAAAAACTCTGAGATTTTCTTTTACAGGATAGCACAATTTCGGGGGGGGGTTGTTTGTTTTGTTTTGTTTTTTTAATTTAGTACTTGTGAAAGGGTACGTCTATACTGCACTCTAAACGCGAAATAAAATGCACTTTGCGCTACGCAAATTGCATATCTTATTTTGATTCTATTTCCGAAATAGGCTATTTTGAGACATCCCTTATCCCTTGTGGAATGAGGTTTTCAGGGATGCTGAAATAGCGGGTGACTATATTTCGCAATAGGGAACGCGTTCAAAAGACGCAGGGTATCCCAAAATAGCCTTGCAGTGTAGACATACTCAAAGCTTCAGAGGGGGAGTTAAGTTAGTCTGTAACGGGAAAAAATTAAAAAACAATGAGCAGCACCTTAAAGACTAACAAAACATGTAGATGGTATCATGAGCTTTCGTGTATACAGCGTCTTCAGTTCTAACACTTCTTCAGATGAATGGAGTATTAAAAGTCCAGTTCCAAAATAAATGGGGGCGGGGAAGGGGGAAAAATAGTGAATCAGAGGTTACATGAAGCTGATAGAGAAGGTGCCAATTGTTCTTAAGTACCCATTGTTTGGTTGGCTAAGTAATTAGGAAGTGGAAGGTAGTGTGCTAGCCAGGTAATGTCTTTATTCATATCTTTGTGATGGGTCCCAAACTTGTAAATGAAGTTAAGTTCCAATGCTTCCCTGTGTATTTGGCTTGTAGAATTGGCTGAAACAACATGGTGGGTTGAGATTCATTAATGAGGACCCGGGTATCTTAAAGTGTTCTGCAACAGGTTTTTGTGTGTTGCCTTTTTGGATATCTGATTTGTGTCCTTTAATTCTTTCCCATAGAGACTGTCCAGTTTGGCCAATATACATGGCAGAGGGCATTGCTGGCATTTGATGGCATAGATCACATTAGCGGATGTGCAGTTAAATGAGTCCCTGATATAGTGGCTGATGTGGTTGGGTCCAGTGATGAAATCGCTTGTGTAGATATGTGGATAGAGTTGAGACCAGAGTTGATTGCAGGGGTGGGTTCCTGAATGATTATGATGGAGGCATGCTGCATGGTTACTGGAAAGAAATTGTTTGAGGTTAGAGGATTGTCTGTAGGAGAGGACTGGCCTTTCCCCCCAAGGCCTGTGAGAATGAGGGGTCATTTTCCAGTACAGGTTATAGATTGTTGATAATGCATTGGACGGGTTTAAATGGTGGGCCATAGGTGATAAGCAGAATTCTCTTGTTTTCTCTTCTTGGTCTGTTTTGAAGTAGTTCATATCTGGGTATTCTTCTGGCTCTCTCAATCTGTTTTTTTCACTTCTCCAGGTGGGTATTTCAGTTTTAAGACTGCTCTATATAGATCCTATAGGTGTCTGTCTCTGTCTGTCTGTGGGATTTGAGTAAATCCGGTTGTATCTTAGGGCTTGGCTGTAAACAATAGATTGAGAAATGTGTCTTGGATGGAAGCTAGAGGCACAAAGGTAAGTGTAGAGGTTGGTAAGTTTCCAGTATAAGGTGGTGGAAATGTGTCCATCATGTAACTACTGTAGTGTCAAGGAAGTGGATCTTTCATGTACTGGTCCAGGCTAAGGTTGATGGTGGGGTGGAAGTTGTGGAAATCCCTGTGAAATTCTTCAAGGGTCTCTTTCCCATGGGTCCATATGATGAAGATGTCGTCAAGGTAGCATAAGTAGAGTAAGGGTGCTAGAGGGCGAGAGCTGAGGAAACGTTGTTCAAGGTCAGCTATAAAGATGTTGGCATATCGTGGGGCCATAGGGGTGCCCATTACTGTGTTGCTTGTGAAAGGTATCAGATTGCTAGCTAGAGAGGCTGGAATCCTCTCTTTAGCCAGAGTAACCACTCTGCCCTAAAAGAGTGATCACCTCTTGGGTTGAGCAACTTGTTCATGCTCCACTCCTACATAAATGTAAGATTTGCAGTTGTTGTTAATGCTGTGCAAACTTTACTGAGTTATGGTTTGTTTGGGTTATGTCAGTGTTCTCAACTAGTGATACGAGTACCCTTAGAGGTACTTGAGAGAAGTCTGGGGAGTACGTTAACACAACTGAAATTTGAAGAAAACTGAATTTTTGTTTTAAGTTTTACAGCGCTTTATTATTTTTGTACTTTTTTACACCCAAAAATTTCATCGCCTGCCCAGCTATGATTAAGTTGTTTAAACAAATTCATTGCAATGGTAGAAAAAATGTGTGTGTGTCTGAAAACTAAAGATACTGGGGGTACTTTTTTTTTTTTTTTTTTTTTTTTTTAAAAAGGGGTACTTTATAAAAAAAAAAAAAAAAAAGATTGAGAAACACTGGGTTATGTGAACTGAACTTCTTGGATTCAGTTGACTGAAACCCAGTAGATTCAGTTTGCACAAGGTTAGCAGTGAATTAAACCCTGTTGATTCACATACAAGTTCAGGTTCTACAAATCCAAACCTCTCAAATTCCCTCTCCCTTTTTTCCCAGTTTCCCTCTTTTACTGGTAAATTTCCAGAGGGATTTAGGAAGCAGCCTCGTAATGAGATGTTGTGGTCCATTAGCAGTAGCTACATAACTTAAGGTGAGGACCACAGTGGCTCCTCCCTTTCTTACTCCATTGTCATTCCCATCCCCATACCTAGAAAGACTTTTTAACACGACTTGATGTTTTATTGTCATATTATATTAACCTTCACTTCCTGTCTTAGACCGTTTATAAATCTCCTTGTGCTATCTTCTATCCCTGAGGTAACTGTGATTTAGTGATAAATAAAATATCTTCCTGCATAGACTGCACTTTGTAAAGTACCTCAGGATCCTTTAGAATTAAATGTGACCTAAACACGTTGCTGTTTTGTCCTGTAACCATGTACCTGGATACATGAATTAACTGCATGGGAGGAATCAGTGTTTCTTGTTTCCTGTTGGTTTGGAAAGCACTGCTTTTGATTATACACTCAACTTTTGCTCCTGACTTGACATGTTTATCAGTAAAACTCTTCAGTGATTTAACAACAGAATCAACACTGTGTTCCAAATTAGTCATTCTCAGTGAAGCAGCATCTAACTTATAATCAAATGAATCATACTTTGTTTTTCAAAGATCGGGTTTCTTTAGCGGTTGTAGCTGAAAAACCTTTCGAAAAAGCGCCAGTAACTGCAAAGTTAGAGGATAATATTCTTTCCTGATTTTACAGTCTCTCTAAGACCAGGTCTACACTAGATCTGGAAGGTCTGCTTAAGGTATGCAACTCCAGCTATGGAGAATACTTAGCTGGAGTCAACTTACCTTAAGCCGAGCTTGGCGGTGTACATACCACAGCAGGCTGACGGGAGCAAATGCTCCCATCGGCTTCCCTTACTCCTCATGACTGCGAGGAGTACAGGCACCGGCTGGAGCTGCCCTCAGCATTCGATTTATGGGTCTACACTAGAGTTGCTAAATCAAACACCAAAACATCAATCTCTAGTTCAGCAAAGATATTTCTAAGAGAAGGAAACAGAGATGGTGTTGTAATGAAAAGCAAAGGCCTTTTCACAAAATTTGTTGTTTCTTTTTACATCACTGAAGACTTAGTTGTTATACATTTTTCTGTCACATCTCTTTCCTTCATCTGTTCCCCCTTTTTAGAAGAAATAATGGGGGAAAGACCACCTTAAAAATCCAAAATATTGCTAAAAGTTAAGTGCCCAGTGAGAGAAAAACAAGAACAAACATTGAGAATAAAATAAATAGTAAAAAATAGAACAAAAAACGTTTATGGCCCCCAAAATTTTCTCACATTTATACTCACATGCATTTCACATAAGTGTGCACACACATACATTTATGGCATTAGCAACAGTAACAAGACAGAAAGGGGATGCTACTGTCTCCAGTGCAGTTTTGAATCTTTAGCTGTGTGCTAGTTTCCTGAAGCAATAACATTCTCTCCTTTTTGTTTTCAGAAATAATATTTTTAAAGTAAATGCAAATATACTGAAAAGGCTGTATTTAAATTAGATTTGGATTTGACCTGACAAATGATAAAATTCCTATGGGATAAAATAAGTGTGGAACACCTGTTCATAAAGTTCTTAAAAATAAGTGCTGTGTACTTTTGTCTGCCTCAAGAAGGATTTCATATAATTCAGAATATCCTGAAAAATGGACTCACTGAGGAAACAACGGTGATTAAAGTTGCTTTATGTACTGTATACTTGATACATAGAGTATGAAGTTACCAATTATACATATTATTTCCTGCCATTCTGGTATGAAATTAGAAATCTTGTGTCCAGATATTGAGAAGTGCATTTTCTGAAGACTATGGGACCTTGTGACTGGTCAGCATTTCTGAAAAATATGCTATCCATGTCTATGGACTTCAGATAATTCCAAAAATAGTTAATCACAAGGTTTTTACAACTTTTGATGTTTACATCTTCTGTTCATTCCCTCTGGGGCATCTGGCATAGGCCACTGTCAGAATACAGGATACTGAGCTAGATGGACCTTTGGTCCCACCCTGTATAGCCATTCTTATGTTCACACTTTTGATCTCCTCAAAAGGGCATACCGTAAAATTGCAAGTATAGTGCACACCTATGTATAGTGCGCATCCTGACTTTAGACTCTTAAAATCATGAAAAAAACCAAACTCCTATGTATAATGTGCACCCATTATACAGGAGAATGGGAGGGAAGGAATGGGAGGAAACCTGCCCCCCGCCCAGCTGCCCGTGCGCCGAGCTCGCGCCTTCTGGGGGGCCTCCCCTGCCCAGCTCCCTGTGCGCCAAGCTCGCACCTGCTGGGGGACCTCCCCCGCCCAGCTGTCCGCGCGCCGGCCGAGGGTGAGTTTAAAACTTGCAAAGATAACCCCCTATGTATAATGCGCAGCCCAGCTATGACCCTAAAAAACTGGGGGGAAAAGTGCGCATTATACTCGCGATTTTACGGTAGGCATTGGAGGGGCAATGGACCAAATAATTTTTTAAGCTGGGAGAGACTAATGCACACTTGTATTGTGAAGGAATTAAACCAGAAGAGGATGAGAGGTTAAGGAGAAGAGGCAGGGAGGGGGTGAAAGTGGGTATGAAGAATGTGAGGGGATGGGGATGGGGCCATTGGACCAAATGGAGGGCTTAGAGAATGAGAGGAGGCTCTCTCTGACTGGCAGAAGGTGGTGAGAGTTGCAGCAGGCTGAAGGGGAGGCAAGCAGATGAGAAGGGGGGGGCCTCCATTGTCAGGTTTCTCTTGGAACAGAAGTACAGAGACAGAGGTGGAGGAAGGGAGGGTTTCAGAAGGGAGTCAAAGATGGCAAAAAGACAGCTGGTGAATGCAGGTGTGGGATAAAATTAAAGTGGGAGAAGTAGAGCTGTTTATCCAGGAATATGGCAGAACTGAAGGTGGAGGCAATACATTTGAAGGAGAGGAAGTCAGCCTGCTCAAGGGAATTCTGCCAGAGATGCTCTATAGCACTGGAGCAGAGGAAGCAGATGTTTGTCCAGTTGGGAACATTCAGGCTGTATGCCAGAAGCTTGATTATCAGTGAATATAGCTGGAGTGTGTTGATTCATTGTTTAAAAATGTGTTGCTCTGAAGAAAACCCAAGCATGTTGTCTTATGAAAACATATTCTTGTCCCAACACGCTGTATACAGGCAACACGAAGTGTGGCTGTTCTGTGCTGTCTGGAAATTGGACAGCTGTTAGATTTAGTCTCTCTAGTAAAGGTAACAATAACAAGATGTCATGACATTTTTTTTGTTTTCATATAAATTATAGATGTTGGTTTATAAGGAATTTCTGAGTGCAAACTAGTTTCTATCAGCTTTTCCCAAACAACATTTGATGATGAACAGAAAGGGTTTACCTTCAAAACAAAACAGAACTAAGTACCCTGTGAGAAGTATTGTAAGAATTCACAAAAAGAGTATACAGAAACCACAACAAACGCAGATAAAGTCACATTCTCTTCTCAGAAGATCTTACAGTGATATAAACCAAGCAAAAACAGAGGAATCCGAGCTAGGAATGATACTCTATTCCTAGCTCTCCTAATCATGGTGTTTCAAACAGATACCCCCTGCTCTCCCACAGCTGTTTAGTATAGAAGGTAACTTACATACCATGATCCTACTTTTCATGGACTTTAGGGGCACATCTACACTGTGGGGTTTTTCCGGGATACCGGAGGTATCCCAGAAAAACTCCACCGCATCCAAGGAATGCGTTTGCTCTTCTGCTTTTTTTTGCGGAAGAGCAAATGTGCTCTTTTGGGGAGCCCTGTATACCTCGTTCTGTGAGGAATAAGGGCTCCTCCAAAAGAGGAGGCTTTTCCGCCACTTGGCCCCATCTAGACAGGGCCAAATGGTGGAAAAGCTTCTTCCGTAAAAACAATCGGAAAAAGCTATGCAAATTGCGGAGTGCAATTTGCGTAGCTTTTTCTGGAAAAAAAAGCGACAGTGTAGATCTAGTCTAGGTTGTAGTCTATTGGTTGGCACATCCGTGCTTTATGAAAGGGTTTAAAGATTAAGTTCCATCCTAAATTGTGGTTATTCTTTTTTTTATTAGCTGTAGTAAAACCTTAAGATTGAATCATACTATTTTATATTGCAGTTTCCTTTATTTTTAATAATACTTCAAAGAAATAAAAAGTGCTTTGGTGATGTATATGAGTCACTTAGATATATTTGCTTTCACAAAGAAATACTTCAATACATAGTTACATGATATACAGTTCATACACTAAATGTCAATGGCTGCATCCAAATTCATGGGGGAAAGCTGTTTGGTTATTGTGATAACAATGAGTACAAGTTGACTTTCAAATGGACATTTTATTATATAACCAAAATATTTAACCAGCTACTCATATTGTTAAAACAGTCACTGAGCCTGGTTCTTCCCCATCAAGGCAATAATGCAGAGCTAGAGTGATTTCTGCTTAATCTGTGTCAATGGCTAGGAATCGTGTCAGAACACAGAAACTGGCTTTGTGCGGTGGTGAGAAAGGAGAAGAACACAAAAGAAATAAGTGTGGAACTAGGAGCCAGAAACTATTGATTAGTAATCCCAGTTTTACCATTGACTTCTTACAGGGTTTTTGGAAAATCACTGAGACACTTTGTAAAATGGGGATACTGCCTGCATTGCAATGGTGTTGTATAGAATAAGTGTTCTCGCCAATACTAATAAGACCATTGAAGATGCAGAATGTTAATAGTATAGCTATTATCATCAATCTGATCAGGATTGGCCCTCTTTATTACTATCCCTTATAAATGTTTATATACATGTGAAGGCCTCTATCTGAGAGCAACAGGATTATAACAATTACCACAAAAACACAGGGATTTATTTTGTTCCATCTATTCATAGACCTGACTGCACAACCTGCAGCTTCTAATTACATTTCACTTGCTGGATAGCTCACCTGACAGGCAAGTTTATTTCTCAAAGTCAGTTTGAATCTAGCAGGCTTCAACTAATTGAAAGTCATCTATACTCCTGTGGCTTTGAAGCAATGATCCAATTTATTGCTGGGTTTTGGAATAGGATGGGGCATAGGAGAACATCAGGGGAGTGTCTACACTGCACTGTTATTCCGAAATAACAATGTGAGCATCTACACGGCAATTCCGTTATTTCGAAATAATATCGAAATTACGGGTGTCTCCGACTTCTGTAAACCTCATTCCATGAGAAATAACTCCTCTTCCAATATAGCTATTTCAAAATAAGGCATGTGTAGACACTCCACTTCTGTTATTTTGAAATAACCCCTCGCCAGGGCCATTCTAAGTTATTCCTCCCCAGTGCCTCTTAGGGCTCTAAATCGAGATAGCATGTCTACATAAGGGAAGCCTGCCTTGGACTAATTTTGAGGTTTCCTGTAGTGTAGATGTGCTATTTCAAAATAAGTGTGCAGTGTAGACGTACCCCAAGAGACAAATTAAAGCAGTCTTTAAGCAATTTATAAACAAACAAACTCTCATTTCATTTTTGGATCTCTTTTCTCACTCTTGGTGGTGGGAACAGACTATTCTGTTAAATGAAACACACATTCTGGCAAGGGTCTTTCCCTGTAATATTACATTTCTTTATCTTTTGTATGCATTTATGAACTAAAGGAAATTGTTTATGTGAAAGATCTGACTTAAATTCCATGGCCCTTCAAAAGTCTGTCAAGTCAGTGTTTATGTATAATGCTGCTCCTTGTACATCCTCTTGCCTTAACTAAGTGTAGATGGCTCCTTAATTTGAAGGACCTGTACAACCTTGACACAAAATTACATATGAGAACTGTAAAGCAAGAAAGAAAAAATGAGTTAAGTGTTGTTAGTCAGAAAAGTGACTGTAAAATAGCATATTGGTCAGCAGATTTGTTTCTTTTTTTCCATTGAGTCATATGTGCTTTACTTTTCTGATAAATAAAAGTTTTACTTGCAAAACACAAGCTGATTTTAGAGGGCTGGTTACTATAGATAGATACAGATATAGATAAAGTGTGTGTGTGTGTGATCATATCTGATATACATGCCTTTGAGGCACAACAACCATGGAATCACATGATGCCTCTGCCTGCCAGATGTTGGGACTGCAGACATGGGATGGATCATTTGATGATTGGCCTGTTTTGTTGATTCCCTTTGAAGCATCTTGGCACTGGCAACTGTCAGAATACCAGATACTGAACTAGATGGACCATTGGACTTGACCCAATATGACCGTTCTTTTTCCTTTATAATGTACTTATTTTATTTATTTGGATTTGTAATACACATTAAATGCACATGATGTGTTCTGGGCTCCCAAGGTATGAATTAGCACATGTAACATTAATTGATACAGTATAATATAAAGGGCTACTCCGCACACCTTAAACCACAATTATCCACCTGCAAATATATTTAAAAACCAAAAAACCCTTAACCTCATAAATCTCTCCAATACTCCACCCCACCCCTCATTTCAGAGTAGAATAGAATGTTAAGCTCTGGTTTAGACGTGGAATACACTTGCTGTACAGGCATTCGGGGGGAGCGGGGGTGGTATTCAGCACAGAAATGAGTTGTAAATTACATCTTGCAAATTATTTCCCCTTCTCCAAAATGAAATCTCTTTGTTACTGCGAGCTATGCTGACCTCTCCCAAAAAGCAGTCTATGTGATTTCAAAGACATTTTGTTCAGCTACTGATTTAGAATGTGTGACTATGGGCAAGGCACCTAATTTTTCTAAGTGACTGAAGAGCCTAAATCCCATTTTCAAAAGTGACTTATGCACTTCAGAACCCATGTCTTATTCAGAGTCAATGAGAGTCAGGCCCTTTGGCAATTGAACTTAGGCTCCTGAATCACTTATTTGCTTTTGAAAATGTGGCTCCTGATCCATTTGTGCCCACACTCCACAAGCTGTGACAGAGAGGTGATTGCAGGGATGGACAACAAAGTACATTGAGGTGCTGTGGTTTAAACTTAGACTCATAAGACACATGACCTTTCTGTCATGATCTAGTGCCAAGCTGTTCTTCTGGGACACAGCTCCAGAAACAGGAGTGCAAGCTTTTTACACTGCTCTTCTTGGCTCTCATATTAATATTTTTTGCATTCCTTGATGTCAGAATTCCATTTATTGTGACTGCTGGCACATGTAACATTTCCCAGAAAAAGTAGCATGTATTATTTAGAATGATAGGGCTGGAAGAGACCTCAGGAGATCGAGACCAGCCACCTGCCCAAAGCAGGACTAACCCCATCTAAACCATCCCAGCCAGAACTTTGTCAAGCTGAGACTTAAAAACCTCTAGGGATAGAGATTCCACCACCTCCCCAGGTAACCCATTCCAGTGCTTCATCACCCTCCTAGTGCAATAGTTTTTCCTAATATCAAGCCTAGACCTCCCCAACTGCAACTTGAGACCATTGCTCCTCGTTCTGTCATCTGTCACTACTGAGAACAGCCTCTCTCCGTCTCTTTGGAACCTCCCTTCAGGTAGTTAAAGGCTGCTGTCAAATCCCCCCTGTCGAGGGGTACGCCCCCCCTCCTAAGGTTTCTTTTCCCCCGGTCAGGCCCCTCGACCAGGGCATCCCCGGTACTCCCCCAATCTCAATATAATGTCCAGGCCCCTCTATCAGGGCAGCTACGGTACCCGCAGTTCCAATACAAAGTCCGAGCCCTCTATCAGGGCAAATACGCATCTATCAGCCTGGTTCAGGAGTCAGTGCCCCTCTATCGGGGGTAAATACGGCTCTTGAGGCCTAGCCGTGCAGCGAAGCCTCTCCTGGACCCGGGGTTGAGTGTCCAGGGAAGGGAAAATGGGTGGTAGGGGGACCCGGGCCCTCCCTCTCCACCGGGTCCCAGCCCAGGGCCCGTTAGGCAGGGCCTATGGCTCCTGCCCACTTGGCGGGGAATCCGGCCGATACACCCCGGGCCGCGCTTTTAGTCCTTTGCCCTGGGCTACGCCCTGGCTCCCCTGCGGTCCATCTGCCTCAGAGTCAGTACCTGCCGTGGTCGCTGTCAGGGTGGCGGGTGTGGCCCTGCCTCCCCGGGGTTGGCGGCTGCTGGCTCTGCCTCCGGGTCGGGCATGGGCGGCGACTCCGGTCTCAGCTGCTGCAGAAACACCGGCACGGCCTGGGCTGCTCCTTCCCCTTGCGGCCTCTCTGGCTGCAGGGCTCTCTCTGCTTTTATACCCAGGCTCTGCTGGGAGCATGCCCAGCGGAGCTGGAGGGGCGGGGCCTTCTCAGCCAGCTGGGTCCGGGCTACCCCTTGCCCTTCAGTGCGGGGCCTGTCCGCCCCGTCACACACCCCCTCACTCTTCTCTTCTGCAGACGAAACAAGTCCAAATCCCTCAGCCTCTTCTTGTAGGTCATGTGCTCCAGCCCGCTAATAATTTTTGTTGCCCTCCACTAAATTTACTCCAGTGCAGCCACATCCTTTCTGTAGGGGGCAGGGGGCAGATTTGGACACAGTACTCCAGATGTGGCATCACCAGTGATGGGAATAATCACTTCTCTAGATCTGCTGGAAGTGCTCCTCCTAATGCAACCTAACTGCTGGTTAGCCAGTTGGTCCCCTGCCTTTAGCAGTGCTTGGGATTCTTCCCTCCCAGTTGCAGGATTCTACACTTGTCCTTGTTGAACCTCATTAAGTTTCTTTTGGCCCAATCCTCCAATTTATCCAGGTCACTCTGGACCCTGACTCTACTCTCCAACGTATCTACCACTCTCCGTAGCTTAGTGTGATCAGCAAATTTGCTAAGTGTGCAGTCCATCCCCTCATCCAGGTCATTAATAAAGATGTTGAACAAAACTGGCCGTAGAACCGATCCTTGGGGCATGCCACTTGAAACTGACCACTAACCAGACATCGAGCCCTTGGTTATACCTGTTGAGCCCAACAATTTAGCCAGCTTTCTGTCTACCTTACAGTCTATTTATCCAATCCATATTTCCTTAACTTGCTAGCAAGAGTATTGTGGGAGACGGTATCAAAAGCTTTGCTAAAGTCAATGTAGATCGCATCCATCAACTTCCCCATGTTCACAGAGCCAGTTACCTCGTCATAGAAGACAATCAGGTTGGTCAGGCATGACTTGCCATGGTCAATCCATGTTGACTATTCCTGATCACTTTTCTCTCTTCCAAGTGCTTCAAAATGGATTCCTTGAGGATCCCCTCCATGATTTTACCAGGACTGAGGTGAGGCTGACCCGTCTGTGGTTTCCTGGATTGTCTTTCTTCCCTTTTTTAAAGATGGGCACGAAATTTGCCTTTTTCCAATCATCCGGTACCTCTTCCGATCTCCATGAATTTTCAAAGATAATGGCCAAAGGCTCTACAGTGACATCTGCCAACTCCCTCAGCACTCTTTAGCGCATTAAATCTAGCTCCATGGATCTGTATATGTCTAACTTTTCTAAATAATTCTTAACTCGTTCTTTTTTCTCCAAGGGCTGCCCACCTTTTTCCCATACTGTGTTGACAAGTGTAGTACTCTGGGAGCTGACCTTGTCTGTGAAGACAGAGGTTAAAAAAAAAGCTTTGAATACTTTAGCTTTTCCCACATCTGTCACTAGGTTACTTCCCTCATCCAGTAAGGGTCCCACACCTTCCCTGACTACCTTCTTATTGCTAGCATGCCTGTAGAAACCTTCACATCCTTGCTAGCTGCAATTCCAATTGCTCTTTGGCCTTCCTGATTACACCACTGCATTCTTGAGCAATATATTTATACCCTCCATAGTCATCTGTCCAAGTTTCCATTTGTTGTAAGCTTCCTTTTTGTATTTAAGCTCACCAAGGATTTCACTGCTAAGCCAAGCTTGTCAGCTACCATATTTGCTTTTCTTACTGCCCATCAGGATGGGCCTTCAATAAGGCGGCTTTAAAATACTGCCAACTCTCCTGGACTGATGGTCTCTAGCAGACACCGACCACAACATCACCTCTGTTGCTCCCACCTCTAAGCTTAACCCAAAGACTGTCAACAGGCTTTTCTCCCTCTATATACTGGAGTTCTAAGCAATCATACTACTCTCTTACATTCAGTTTTACCCTTCTGGGACAGTGCTCCAATCATGTGAGTCATCCCACCAGGTGTCCGTTATGCCAATCAAATCATAGTTCTTTGACTGTGCCAAGACTTCTAATTCTTTCTGTTTAAACATTTCCCAGGCTTCTTGCGTTTGTTTACAGACATCTTAGATAACTAGCTGATTGCCCTACATTATCCATATGAATCAGGGGTCCTCCTCTGTTGCATCTTTCTACTTGTGTTTCTTCCTGGTATCCCGCTTTCCCACTTACCTCAAGGTTTAGGTCACCATCCCCTGATGAACTTAGTTTAAAGCCCTCCTCACTAGGTTTGCCCTCTCTTCGTTAGGTGGATCCCATCTCTTCCTAGCAATCCTTGTGCCCGGAATAGCATCACATGGTTGAAGAAACCAAAGCCCTCTCTCTGACACCACCTGTGCAGCCACCCATTTACTGCCGAAATGTGACCATCCCTACCTGAACCTTTTCCTTCAACAGGGAGGATGGACAAGAATACCACTTTTGCCTCAAACTCCTTGATCCTTCTACCCAGCGCTACATAATCTGCAGTGAGCCACTCAAGGTCATTCTTGGCGGTGTCATTAATTCCTACATGGAGAAGTAGGAAGGTTTGATCAGTCTCGGAAGACTCTTGTTTACACCCTTGGTTACATCCCGGTAAGCAGCACACTTCTCATGGTTCCCAGTCTGGACGGCAGATGGATAACTCCATCCCTCTTAGGAGGGAGTCCTCCACCACCCATCTTCTTCTCTAATAGAGAAGAAAGAAAATAAATTAAAACTTACATAGATTATCTTGCATGCTACCCAAAGACAATGGAAGTTAAGCAGATTTGATTAATCAAGTTAGATTCACAAAGCCTAATTCATTCATGCCTAGGATAAGATGTAACACTGTTGAAGTGAATAGATTTTCACCCATAATAATGTAAAAATGGCCATACTGACATACCAGAGGTCCATCTAACCCAGTATCCTTTCTTCTAACAGTGGCCAGTACCAGGTGCCCTACAGGGAATTAACAGAACAGATAATAATAAAGTGATCCATTTCCCGTTGTTCTTTCCCAGCTTCTGACAAATGGAGGCTAGGGACACCATCCCTGCCCTTCCTGGGTAATAGCCTTTGATGGACATATCCTCCATGAATTTATCTACATATTTTTAAAAAGTCTTTTATAGCCTTGGCTTCACACCATCCTCTGGCAAAGAGTTTTACAGGTTGATACTGTGAGGTGTGAAAAAATACTTCCTTCTATCTGTTTTAAACCTGCTATTTATTACTTTAATTTGGTGACCCATAGATCTTGTGTTATGAAAAGGAGCAAATAGCACTTCCTTATCTACTGTCTCTAAATCAGTTATGATTTTACGTACCTCTATCATAGCCTTCGTCATCTCTTTTCCAAGCTGAAAATTTCTAGTCTTATTAATTTCTCCTTATTCAGAAGCTATTCCATGCCCCTAATCACGTTTGTTGCCCTTTTCTAAAGCTTTTCCAATATATCTTTTTTTGAGATGGGGCAACTATATCTGCACACAGAATTGAAGATATGGGCGTACCATGGATTTTATATAGAGGCAAGATAGTATATTCTGTTTTATAATCTATCTCTTTCTTAATGATAGCAACGTTCTGCTTGCTATCATGTCCCCTCTCAGTCTTCTTTTCCAAACTAAACAAGCCCACTTCTTTCAGTCTTCCCTCATAAGTCATGTTTTCTAGATGTTTAATCATTTTTGTTGCTCTTCTTTGGACCTTCTCCAATTTCTCCACATCTTTCTTGAAATGTGGCACCCAGAACTGGACACAGTACTCCAGTTGAGGCCTAATCTGTGCAGCAGAAGAATGACTTCTCGTGTCTTGCTCACAAGACTCCTGTTACTGCATCCCAGAATCATGTTTTCTTTTTTTGCAACAGTGCAACACCGTTGACTCATATTTAGCCTTAGCTCTGATTCTCCTCCTCCCCCTCGCATTACTTTTAACAGTCCATTTGCAGTGCCCACTGGAACCCCCGGGGTCAAAAAATGGACACCTGGGGTTTCGCCTGACTAGCCAATTGCTCCTCTGGGGGGGAAGGGGGCCAGCGGTGGTCTTCGCATGGGAACAGGCTCTCTCCTGGCAGGAATACTGGCCCTTTGGTTGGGAGGATTGGTATAATTTCCAGTTGGGATGCATCAATGCCACAGTTTCCCATGTGTTAGCTTTGACTCTACAGCTGTGTCTGCTATAGAGTAGTTTTGCTTGTTGGATAGGCTTTATTGTTGTAATCAACTAGTTATATCATTCTATGTTATTTTTCAATTAAAAAGTAATAAAATCACTTTTTTCCCCCTTCAGAATACAGCAGAATCAAAATGCTGAAAAATATAAAGCATTTCCTACTAATATTCAAGAATATTTTTAAAAATGCATTTTACTGTATTGGAGTACTTTATTCCAGTTTTTCAAGCTACTGAATCAAGTCTGTAGTATCAGGCAATAATGGAGAATATATATGCCTTCTGACATAAGATTTGGTGCTCTGTAGGATTTTTGAATGCTAAGGATTTATTTTTGAATGTGAAAACATATAATTCTTTGAGTGCTTGCTCATGTCCATTTAACATAGGTGCATAGGTGTGTGTGACGGCCACATGCACCCATGCCGGAAGTTTTTCCCTAAGTTTTTCTGTAGGGGCCAGGATCCCCAGGATCCCCTGGAGTGGCACTCTCATGCTGCACTATATAGGGTGCCCCCTGGCCTCTCCCTCCTCAGTTTCTTCTTACCATGTGCTTGGAACAGCATACTTCAGCCTTAGCTGCAGCAAGCACTCCTTTTGCATTGTTGATATCTAAACAAATTGCTAACTACCTGTAAATTGTTGAACTTTCATACTTGTAAAGAGACTGCCTGGGGAACTGGGCATGTCCTGCTCCCCTGGCTTAAAGCCTGCACCTCCTGCCGCAGGCCCATGCCAGTTAGGGATCTGCATGCTGACTGACTTTGTTGCCTGGGGGAAGGATACACTCTTAATGGAGTCCACATTTGCTCCGCTGGATCATCCGTCAGACTTGGCACCAAGTATCAGTGCCTCTGTGCACAGCACGCCACCGGCGTCAATGGCTTGGCACCAGTCGTCGCCCGTGGCCCCAGCTAGGCCTGTTAGGAAGCCAGGCAGAAACAAGTCCCCTTGTAAGGATAAGGGGAAGAAGAGTGACCAGCCAGTGGACAGGCCAGAGAAGGCCCAAAAGGCACCGAGCCCTACATCTGGGTCACCTTCTTTGGTGTTGGAGGTCTGTCTTCCCTCCATGCCAGAGGCCTTCCAGTCTGCACAGGACGTAAGTGCCATGCTGGTATCACCCTCCACGCTGACACAGGGGAAAACCACTCTTTGACCCCGATCTCCTGGTACGGTCTGATCACACTCTCCTCCAGTGTCTGAGAGGAGAGTGTTCCGAAGTCCCCATTGGTCTGCACATATGAGACCGGGGCACCACTCGTGAGCTCCGGCATCACCAGAGCTGGTGCGCAGACCTATGCAGGCACATGCCCCTTGGCACCAAAGGTGTCCGAGAGATAGCAATTCTCCCTACTTACTGCATCAATGACAGGACTCCTCTCCGTGGCACGGGCACTGTTCGACACATTGTAGATACTCACTGGCACTGAGCCATTGCAGCCGCAGAGGCATGTCTCACTTCTCCCGGCATCAAGGATCCTCTCTCTGGCACCGTTCCCCAAACTCAAGGAGTGGTTGTTTGGGGTGCGGGAGCTCCTGTAGATGCTCTTAAATGTTCCCATTGTCTGGAGGAGTCGCCACTCCCGCTTCTTGTTTTGGGCATTGGTGAGCGTCCATTCCTGCAGTGTGGCTTTGGAGGCAGCGTCCATCCCTCCAGTGCAACAGTCGGCACAACCTTTCGTGCTGTCAACCTTTGCACTGCCCAGGGCACACTGACCTCTTCTTCTTCGTTGCCAGGGGTGGGCAATAAGCAACGCAGGGGTAGGCAATAATTTTTGACCGGGGGCCACTTCAGTAATTTTTGAAGTAGCCCTGGGCTGCCCCCCAGAAGGGGCAGGGCCAGGACACATCCGTGCTTCCCTGCCCACAGACCCTGATTGGTCTGGGGTTGGGGGAGTGTGTGAAATCTGTGCCCCCTCCCTCGAGAGAACCACCACTGCTCTGAACAGCTGGTGGTCCCCTCTAGGTGCCTGTGCCCCTGGTAGTGGGAGGAGACTTCACACATTCTCTCCCGCCTGCTGGCAAATAAGGGTTTGGGAGCAGGGAACATGAGAAGTCTTTTCCCACCCTGCTCCCTTCCTGTGCTTCTAAGCGCCGCATGCTCTCTGCAGGACGGGAGCAGGGCAGGAAGAGACTTTGCACACTTCCCCCGCCACCATGCTCTGATTGGCCTGGGGGTCGGGAGTGTGCATGAATTCTCTTGCTCCCTGCCCTCAGGCTCACAGCGCTTAGAGTCAGCCACCATGGTTGACTCTAAATGCCGCTCACTCCTCAGTCCCTCGGCTCTGAATGGCCTCGTAGGGTGGGGAGCAGCAGAGCCTCCAGAGGCTGGACCAATCCACTTGGCGGGACAGATCCGGCCTGTGGAGGCCCTTTTGCCCACCCCTGAAACGAGTAGTCCTGTAGCACTTCAGAGACTAAGAAAAAATATAAATAGTATCATGAGCTTTCTTGAGCAAAATCCACTTCTTCAGATGAGATGAGCTCAAGATTTTGACTCTGAGTCAGGAGTAGGGAACCTTTTCTGGGTCACGGGTCACTGACCCACAGAAAGATCAGTCAGGGGCCACATACAGGTGAGAAGCCGGGGGCCGCATCTGGCCCCCAAGCCTTAGGTTCCCCACCCCTGCTTTAAGTAGTCTCTAAGGGTACCTCTAGACTACACGGCTCCGTCGACGGAGCCATGTAAAGTAGTTTATTTGGCATAGTCGAAGCGGGGATTTAAATAATCCCTGCTTCATTAAAATAAAACTGGCCACCGCGCTCTTCCGACGATCAGCTGATCCGGCACAGCGCGGCAGTCTAGACACGGCACAGTCAACAAGGGAAGCCTTTGTCGACCGCTCCTGTAAACCTCGTTTCATACAGGAGTGGCAAAGGCTTCCTGTCGATGCCGCATCTGAACTGCGGCTGTGCCGATCAGCTGATCGCCGCACAGCGCAGCCAGTTTTATTTTAATGAAGCAGGGATTATTTAAATCCCCGCTTCTTTGACTATGCCGAGTAACTTTACATGGCTCCGCCGACGCCGCAGTCTAGACGCACCAGGTGCTACTCCTTGTTTTTTAAAGTTACAGAGTAGCACAGCTTGCCTTGTAAGGTACCGAGCTCCTTCATCAGCCACTCATGTAAGTGGGAGCTGAAGGCACCCATTACTTCCCGGCTGGTGTTCAATCCCTGGCACTACTGGCCCCTGGAACGGCTGGAGAAATCTGTAGCTACAGCTAGTGGAAATCTATTATTGACTGTTTGTAGGAGAGAGGCTTTAATATAGTCTTTGTAACCTCAAGTAGCATCTATTCAGTCTTCAGTGTTTTGGTGCATGCAAACAAATGACTTTATGTAGCTGATTACAGGATTTAACCCCCCCCCCCCCCCCCGAAACTAATTAACACCAGAGCAAGATTTATGCCCTAACAAGAAACATCAAACGCATTATAACATTGTTTGATATTACTCTCCTGGCAACGGGCCTTCCCCAATTTCACAAACAGAGGAAAAACAAATGTTTCCAGTTACATGTATACTCACCCACCACTGGCTATATGAGGCCCAACCCCTTTTCTGTTAACAGCACTGGTATGTCTGGTTTATTATGCTACTCATAGATAAGACGTTCCTCCTGAAGCCATGACAAGGCCTGATCAAAAGATGACAATATGACAAACTTCAAAGAAAAATAACTGGATGAGAGCCTGATATAAGACAGCATTAGAAGAATTTCATTTTTAATAAGAGTTATATAGGTCTGATAAATCTTGTGTTTTGTGTACACACAAGCATATATTGAATGGCACACTAAAAACACTATATGAAGTTGTTACAATAATTACAGATTACTAAAACCACCAGACTTCTTCAAGGAGTTAAATATCATGGCCTCATTCTGGTCTCACTTATATCACAGTAAGCGAGCAACTTCATTAGTCACATAGGTGTAAAACTGATGTAAATGAAATCAGAAACAGGCCCTTTGTCAAGTAAAATTAGTATTGGGGAGAAAAGATGGTCCAGTGCTTAGGGCATTATCCTGGACTCAGAAGACCCAGGTTCAATCCCCTCTTCCACCACAGGCACCTTGTGTGACTTGGACAAGTCACTTAATTTCTCAGTTCCCCATCTGCAAAATTAGGGACACCACCACTTCACACAATATCAGCAATGTTTTACTCTGGTCAGAGGTACCTAGTGGCTAGAGCATTGGACTAGAACTCAGGAGACTTGGGTTCTATTCTCAGCTCTGTCCCTAGCCTGCTGGGTGACTTTGGGCAGGTCCCTTCAACTGTGCCTCAGTTTCCCTATCTATAAAATGGGAGTAATGGGACTCTGTAAAATATTACTGACAAAACATGCTATATAAGACGTGGGTATTTTTTTAGGACAAGAAGTGATCGGCTTAAATTGCAGCAAGGGAGGTTTAAGTTGTACATTAGGAAAAACTTTCTGTCAGGGTGGTTAAACACACTGGAATAAATTGCCTAGGGAGGTTGTGGAATCTCCATCACTGAAGATATTTAAGAGCAGGTTAGATAAATATCTATCAGGAATGATTTAGATGGTGCTTGGTCCTACCGTGAGGGCAGGGGACTGGATTGGATGACCTCTCGAGGTCCCTTCCAGTTCTAGTAGTCTATGATTCCACCTAACCTAACTCATTTGTGGGGCCCAATTTTGTATTCCTTGAACTACTAAAACTCCCACTTTCCCTCAACAAGAATTTGAAGTCTAACAGAAATCAGGATCAGGTAGCTGTAAGACATGCCCCTCCAACACTAAAACAATAAGAGAAAAGAAACTAAATGTCTTATCCAACTGATTGATAGAAAACCTGGTAAACAAAAGCAATATACAATAGAAAATGAGACTCATTCCTACATGTTAAAAAACTATCTATAAAAGGCTCTGGCTAGAAAATATTATGTAGGTGTGGTTTAAAAAAAAAAGGGGGGAGGTAAATGTGTTCACAGTCATAGACTATACTGTATCCCCACAGAATGAATCGGAATGGAGTCACATGCCAAAAGGAAATATGATTATTTTCTGAATATTCTCCAAGATCTAGAATTACTGGGAACAGATACATTAAAAAAACCCCAGAGAGTTTAGTACAGTACTTATCCCACAATACCATCCATTAATCATCTCACTGTTACCTTGTGCTCCCCTTCTGTTTGTTGTAGCCACCTGTTGACACTTGCCTCAGACTTAGATTGTAAGGTCTTCAAAGCAGGGACCATTTCTGCATTAAGGGTCTGTTTAGCCCCTAGAACAATAGGACCTTCCAATCCCTAATTGGGGTCCCCATTCTTCCCTGAAGTTCAAATCATAATAATACCCAGCTCCAATGAGCTGCTGTCTGGAGACATGACTAATCTTCAGTAGACATCACGTATAGGCTTCTTTGCTTGCCAAATTCTCTCAGATGTCTTCAAAACCCTTTGAAAATAGGATTTGTGCTGCATTACTGACATCTGGAGTATTTTCAAATGATCAGAGAAATGCTGTCCTTCCATGTCGTTGTACCAACCATGGCCACAGCTAGGAGGACACCGTGTATCAACTGAAATGTCTTTGGTAAGATGTATACAATGCATACATGGTCTCTCTCTCTCTCACAGAGAGAGAGAGAGAAAACACATTGGGTTACTTCTGGGGCTGTTAAAAACATCTGTTTTCAAGTCTCTGAACTATTTCAGTTGCTTCTTCCTCTTTATACGCTATGGAGCGCCTCAGTAATCTCATCTCTGTACATGAGAGAACAGTCATCCTAAGGTGCCTGGAAGCCACGTAACTTTGGCAAACAGTTTGGCTCTGCTTTAAATATTATGCCAATTACAAAGGACAGAGAACAAGTTCTACTTTGTAAATAGAATTAACAACTCTTAAATACATACCCTCGGCACTCATTTTTCATTTTAACAATTTAATCTGAGCTATACAGGAGATTTTTCAGTTTATTTACCAAACAAGGAGACACCCAGAAAAAAAAAATCTACTTATTTCTCAACTGCTACGTTTCATAATAATAGACAGAATATGTAAAAGTACATGATTGACTACAATTAGCCTCCTAATTAAGTGTTCTGATTTAAAAACAGTCAACCCCATAGCTACCTCCAAAATTAATGTGAGTTGCTAGGTGCACATAAACTTAATACCAAGACATTTATTTAGGTGATCTGCTTCAGGATTTATTTAGGTCCTGAATCAGTCTGGTTTTAGCTAAATTCTGGTATGTGAGAGGTCATATTAAAATCAATGAACTACTCCTGTTCTCATAGTTGAGCATGGTTTTAAGTGCTTTGCTGAATTGGGACCAAAATTATTTTTTTTTAAATCCTAACTTTAGCATCCCTCTTTTATTTATTTTTTAAAAGAAAAGATTACCTGTTCTCTAACTGGTGTTCTTTGAAATGTGTGGCTCATGTCTATTCAACATAGGTGTTTGTACCCGCCACATGTACCAGTGCCAGAAGTTTTTTCCCTAAGCAGTACCCGTAGGCCACCAAACGAGTCCGAGGTCTCTTGCACCTCCTCAGCTTGGAGGCCCAAGCTGTTAGTCACCCTCCTCAGGAGGTCCTGGTGGGCTCTCGAGTTCTCCTGGGGCACCACTGGGGGAGAAGCCTAATGAAGTCACAATGTTGAATGGTCTATTAACCAAGCAAAGCAGCTCTTTAATTTAAGAAAAGAGGATTTAAAAAAAATCATGAAAGGACACAAAATTGTACAAGATCATTTAATGAATAAAAATAGCAGAATACCAATCATTGTCACCACATTTCTTTTTTTTTTTTTTTAGCTTTTAGAAGATATAAGCTAGCCAATCGACTGCATATTTATTTACTTGCTGTTTGAGATCCTATTTAACTTCCGGTCACAGGCCAAATGCTTCCTCTTTAAGTAGTATTTATGTTTGTTTTGTTCATGTTAACTATTATATGTTATCATTCACTATCCTGAGGCTAAATCTGTTCCTTGAGAGAAGTTTTAAAGGACGCACAGATAGGATGACCACTTTATTAAGGAAAGTCTATTGTATAATAAAATGAACATTTTCTAATGGTTTTCATATGCTTCATCGCTTAAAAAACTGCTCCTTTTACACGTGATCAAATTTGATATTGTCATAAAGCAGTTGTCAAGGCTTTTCCCCACTCTGGTACGACGAATGCAGGAGTTGGGGGTCCGCAAGAGCACTCCAAAACGTTGCCGCTACAGGCTCTGGTACAAAAACTTGCCCCCAAAATCCTAATACCCAGATTTTGGGAAATCTGCTGCCACCATCATGTGCTATGAACCCACAACCAGGGGTGGACACTTGAAACCAACCCCCAGGGTACCCCAAGCTCTTTTTCCCCAAAAGAGCTTGAAAAAGAAGAGAGAAAAACAAGGTGCAGTCTGTGGTAGTTGACCCCTCAGTCAGGCATGCACACAGACAGACCTTCCAGGACACACAAATCAACCAATTAGAAAAAAGAAACAATCATTTATTATCAAAACAAAACTACAGTTGCAAGCATAGTAAATTGGCTAGATGGAAAGAGCCACCAATTGATATAGATACTCAGGGAAAATCCCTGGGTTAAAAGCCTTAGTTACAAAAGAAAAAAAAAAAAACACATAACAAGCTTAGACATTATTTCCACATCCCCAAACAAGGAAAACAATAAATGCACTAGCTAAACTTTTCCCTACTTACACATTTTAAGAAGTCCATTTTTGGAGAGAGAAGTGTCTCCCATCTCCCTCAGTCCGTGGAAGAAACTGCTCTACTCTCAAACAAAGAACAGAGAGAGAAACCCCTCTCTTCCAGTTTGAAATTCCTACCTGCATTGTTATTGGCTGACCACCTGATACCTGGCTAGGTACAGGAGGCATTAGTTTACCCCTTAGTCACCAGGTGCTGGTCAGCACTCCTGATTATGACAGCAGTGGAAGTGTTTTGTTTTTTACTATCTGCTGTGTGAGAGAGTATACATTTTTCTAATGGTTTGAGTCTAGCATTGTGAACTAGAAACTCCCAAGTTCTGTTCTTGGTTCTAACATTACTTTTTGAAATTACACTGTGACTCCATTTCCCCATATTTAAATATAGGATTCTAAATAGAGCTATCAATTCCAAGGTAATATTAAACAGTATTATTGTTAGCCCCTGGACACACACGCCCCCACTCTTACCCTCTGGGACATCCTGGGTGCCCTAATCTAAAAAGAACACCTTAATCAACTTTTTCCCTAGACCAATGAGTCTCTGTCAAAGATTTTGTGTTAACAAAACAGCATATTTTTGATGCAGTGAAACCAGCTCTAATTATAATGCCTGTCTATCATACCAAACTGTTATAAAGGTTGATTAGTTCAATTAGTAGTGATAATAGTTTGTTACAAAATCCATTGAATATGAAAAGTGGAGTATAAATGCTTAGTATTATTAGTAAAGCATTTTCCCCAGGTGGTATAATGATATATTTTAGGCATTTATTTTCATGAAACTGTTAAAAAGTTTTAGCTATATTGCTTCAGGATGCAAAATGTGGGTGATTTTGAAGGCTAGAAAGAATAAAAATAATTGTTTTACAGTATGGTTAATTTTTAATATAGCTCATCAACTACTAACATTCTTACTTGAGAAACAATGAGCATTCCTGTGGCACCTTACAGACTTGAGGTAACTGTATGACTCACAATGCCTCTCCACACCCACTACCTCTCCTTCCACTGAGACATTTAAAAAAAAAGGTCAAAACATAGTTAAAAGCTGACATACTCCCAACTAATGAATATTGAACTGTAGCACTGCAGTGCATCAGAATAAATTTTGGACACAAAACTGTCGTCAAATCACATGCAGTGTTTTTTTACTTTGTGTTGCTCCTTGAACTCACTGCATAGAGTTGTGAGTTCTATCCATACTATTGCAAATGGGCAGTAGGCTGTTCTTTTTGTATATATTATAGTTTAATAATCTCAAGAGATGGTGGTGTTCTTTCCAGTTCAAATAGAGAGGTTTTATGGATGGATGGGATCTTCAGCCTCTCTCTGGACTAGACTTGGTTGGGATTTTTCTGATAAAATTGTTTTTCATTGGAAAATGCCATTTTATCCAAAGTGAAATATTTCATAGAAATGCTTAAGTTTTGATAAATATTTTACAGAAATATATGCAGATTGCCTTGCCTGGAAAGCTTCTGCTAAGCTAGGGTTCCATGGCTCTAATCCACTGCAACATAAGAATTTATCAGAATTGGAGACTCCAGTCTTCTAGGACATCTCAGAGCCAAGAGTTTTAGGGATTCTAGGCTTCCCAGTCTATGGTGGGAGTCCTTCCCTGACATCATGGCAGCTGGCCTCACTATTTCTTTCAAACAAACAAACAGCCGATGAACTGAAACAGTTTGATTTTTCTGAAATATCGTTATTTCCTTTCCATGGGAAGTTTCTTCATTTCAAGTTTTTGTTCCAAATCATAATGAAAACTTTTTTGAAATATTGAAATTTCCCAGGCAATGGCAATTCCAGGTTTTGACCACTAGCATTGTATCGTGGGTTTACACAGATTAGTTAGTATAACCTGAATTTAGAAGTGCACCTTTTTTCTTAGAGAGGGCACCGCTGTAAGAAGGAGTATAGAATTACTAAAGGTGGCAGTGATAGCCTTGTGATTCGTTATGGTTGCTCACGTTTTCATTATAAAATCCTATTTTTGGTTGTTTGGAACTTTGCCAGACTTTAACCATTTGGACTGAATTTTCATGCTGGATGTTTGCTACAGGTTATTTTATAGAAAATGTCACCAGAAAGAGTTCAGTCACCTCCCAGAACAACGTTAGGGAAAAATACATTATTTTGTTCAAAGTATGATTTGACCCTGTTAAAATCATTTGGTTGAGAAGCTTTAGCATCTCCATTCTTTGGAGCAAAGACCTGAGATTTGGTAGTCCTGTTACTCCTTTATCAGGAATGTGCCTTTTGAGATTCTTGTGAAAATCTAACCGGATTTGATCGAATTACTAATCTCTGAAGATCTTTAATCATACACGCTCAGTAAAAGCTTGTTAGAGTTTGGCAACTGAATTTTACAAAGAGTCTGCTGTAATGAATTCTCAGTATGCTTGTGCTTTCAGCAAGTAGCTTGAAATGTACTGGTGCAATGTGTGCTTTATGGTGGCCCCCATAGTGGATGACAACCTACTACACAAGTCAATTCTGTTCTTTCTCTCTACATCTGTTATTTCAACTGTGCTGTGAAGGCTGCAGTCCTACTGGTGATCTGTGTGGGAGCCAATATGATGCCACATCATGGGATTTTTTTTCTTAATTAAACATCTAGGGAATTACACATACCAAATTTATATGATAAAACTGTTCCCCAATTTTGTATCTTTGCTATCTTTATAAAAATGATAGCAAAGAATCCATGTACTGGTAAATTTTGTCTCATTTCCTTACAAGTAAAAGAAAAGGCTAAGAAAGAAGAGAAGACACAGATATCAACAACATAGTTAAATCCATATAGATATCTTAAAATTGTATATGAAAATGGTGGTATAAGCAATAACACACTGAAGCTGTATTTGCTAGGGATTTAGCCTCAAGTGTTTGGCTGGTAGCCCAACCTCTGCTTCTAACACTGTGTCAAACTATATAAGGATAACCCATCATTGTGTGTTATGTGTAAAAGACACAAAAATCTCGAGGGTAACATGTTTAGACAATGGGAAAGGTTGAGCATATTCCCCAGAGGGGATTTAAAATGTGCTTATCAAAGAAATTTAAAGAATATCCATTGTTCTACAGTTCGTCTTTCAGATTAATTTTCCATTTCTGTTCTGAGCAAGTCTTGTCTATCAGACTGTGTACGTATTCATTGTTAATATTTCTCTAGCTCTGCTTGTAAGCTAAAGTGTTACACTTCCTTTTAGGAACTTCTATGCTAAGGGCAACCTAGTCAGAAACATTTTTAAACAAGATTTGTCACCATAACATTCTAACACAGTTCCAAAATGGTCTCTGTGCCAATGTAAAGATGCCTAGACTACAATTTGTAAAATGTTTTATAACATGGATTCCATGGACTGTTCTGGCCAGGGAAACTTTTTAAACCACGTTAGCACCTTTCTGGAAGTAGAAGTGTTAAAAGTTCTGGCTAACAATTTCCTTTTAATATTGATGTTTTCCTCTTCTGAAAATTGTTTAAGTACTGACACTTAGTCTTCTTGTTGAAGAAAAGTCATCCTCCTTCCTGGTATTTTAGTGTTGCTGAAAAAGTTTCTAGTATATCAGTCCAGAATAACCTTGGTAAACTGTTACTAGGAATTATACAAATTTTTCATTGAAATGGCTTTTTGATGGAAAATTATATTTTGATTATGTTTTTCATAAACAGTATATAGTTTCCAATGAACAAGAGACTTTTGTTGAAAAACCCAAAACTTGAAAACAAATCATTGTCAGGTTTTTTTTTTTTTTTTTTGGGGGGGGGGGGGGGATTGTGAAGGGGGAGGCTGAACCAGAACATTTTCTATTTGGAAAGGTTGCCATAGTGCCTCTTGGGAGCAGTAAGTCAACAATACTCCCTTCATTATGGTTTGTGTGCTCCCAGTGGACATACCTCTCAGGATCTATTGGTGTCAGTGATTCCCATGATGCCTAGGCTTGCCAGATGCTTTCACCAAAAATCCTGAACATGGCAGGAAAAAAACTTGTTGGATCAAAAAAAAAAAAAAAAAAAAAGGGGGGAGGAGACAAAAAAAAAGTCACTGCGCCTTTAAAAATCACTGCACTTCTCGCTTCCCCATACCAGACGCAGCAGGGGAACAAAGTCCCTGCCAGCCTTCCGGTATTTTCTGGGGTTTTTTTTTACCGGACAGGGCCCAGAAATAGCAGACTGTCTGGGCGAAAAATGGACACCTGGCAACCCTAATGATGCCCCACTGCCACTCAGCAAAAGAAGCAATTATGGTACATTATAGGAGATATACTTTGGCAGAGATCCCTATTTCCAGAGGAGAATAGTGATAGCACTAATATTAAGGCACCCAAACTGAAACTTGCATGAGACACTATGGCAGCATTTTTTAATCAAAGATTTTGATTTTTAGGACACAACTTCCTGGGGGATTGATTTTTGGAAGTAAGTGCAAAGGAATTTGAAAATTGCAAGGTTATATGAATTTAGCTGGTATATGCTACAGGTAAGACACTTGTCACCATTTAATATTTAGGATCACGTCCTTAGCTGGTGTAAATCAGCAGAGTGCCATTGAAGGCAATGCTAATGCTACCCAGATTTATAACAGGTGTGGATATATGGCCATTACATCTCAACAGATATATGTATTAGGGATGTTAAAGGTTAACTGGTAAGCATCTCCCTTAATGGGTGATGCTTACCAATTCCAGTTAATTGGTGGGGGTCTGGAACCTCCTTCCTCCCCTCCCTCCCCTGCCTTGTGGGGCCTGCTGTGGATGGTTTGCTTTGGGCACGTGGAGCAGCCCCTGTCCATGGCAGACCCAGGCGCATTGCAGGTAGCAGCTGCTTCAGCTGGGCTGCAGTGGGCGGGACGGCGCTTCAGACCAGCTGGGCTGGAGCACTCCCCCCCCCCCATCTCGTAAATAATTAAATGTGAAGTAAACTTCACTTTTAAGTGGTTTACCAATTATATGGGATTTTCCATCCTTAATGTGTATACATAATAACAATGACTTGTCACATAGAGCTAAGAATTAAATTTCATTGAATTTGAGAAGACTTCCAGGGAAGTCAGGTGATATTCAGCAGAAGTAAATATGTATAAGAATCCAATAATGGGATTATTCACATGGTTACGTACCTTGCTGAATTGGGACCCATGTTTTTTAGGACCAGATTTATTCTGAGGTTTCACTGGCATGGAGATCCATCAAAAGGGAAAGCTGTGGGTGCCACAAAGTCTATTCTGTTAGGATGCACCCAGGAAGCCATCATAGTCCCTGTGACAGGGGGTTGCTTACCGCGGCCCGCAGAGGCATGCCTCCCTTTACTCCGGCTCCCAGTCGAGAGCCGTGCTGACTTGGACACGCCAGGCCGTGTCAGACTTGCGGCACCTGCGCACTAGCAGCCCCACGAGCCAGCGGCTCTAGGACCCTGGGCGGGAGCCACACCAGCTCAGCTACGGCACGCGACACCGGACGTATGGCGACAGCGCACTAGTGGCCCTGAGATCCAGCGGCCCTAGGACTCTTGGGGAGGGAGGACGGGGCCAGGCCAGCTCAGGTACTGAGGGCTGCACCAGACTGGGGGTGGCTGCGCACTGGCGGCCCCGCTCGGCAGTGGCCTTAGGACCCGGCAGAGAGGTATGGTCTGAGGGACGCAGCACCAGTGACGTGTCCCCGGGCGCCACCTCTAAAGCGGGGGAAGTTTAAAAGGAGGCCAGCCAGTCCCCAAAGTGGGGCGGATGGTAAGCGCTGGCTGGCGTAGTGGGTCGTCCTCTCCCCGACAGGTTCCTCGTCCACGAGGGGGGTGCCGAGAAGTGGAAGGCACCCCGAATCTCAAGTCAGAGGATCCGGGGGACGACGAGTGGCAACTCTCGGTGGAGGGTTAACAGACCGGAGACGAACTCTAACCCGTCCTGGGGATATAGACACTTGGGAAAAGGGGACGGGGAGTGAACTGAAAAGCATAACAGGGACTAGTCCAAGCAGGAAAAAGGTGCTCTGCGAGCCGGACCCTGTTACAGTCCCAAAAGAGTCCAATAAGTGGGAAGGAGGTCTGGCAAGGAGATGCACTGATTCTGTGTTGTCCTTACACTGCCAGGTTCTAACTGAGCTTAGATCTCAAGGCAAAGCTGCCTTTTCCTGGCAAAGTGCTCAAACATGGATTTGTGGCAGCAACTCTGTTTGCCCTCCCTTTGGACAAATCCACTTTGGGACACAAAGGGATTAGTTAGTGCTGATTCAGCACACTGTGCAAGGTTAGATTTATTCAACCTGTTCTCTGCTTTAAAATTAGACTTACATAAGAACATAAGAACATAAGAACGGCCGTACCGGGTCAGACCAAAGGTCCATCTAGCCCAGTATCCTGTCTGCCGACAGTGGCCAACACCAGGTGCCCCAGAGGGGGTGGACCGAAGACAATGATCAAGCGCTTTGTCTCCTGCCATCCCTCTCCAGCCTCTGTCAAACAGAGGCCAAGGACACCATTTTATCCCCTGGCTAATAGCCTTTTATGGACCTAACCTCCATGAAATTATCTAGCTTCTCTTTAAACTCTGTTATAGTCCTAGCCTTCACAGCCTCCTCTGGCAAGGAGTTCCACATGCTGACTACACGCTGTGTGAAGAAGAACTTTCTTTTATTAGTTTTAAACCTGCTACCCATTAATTTCATTTGGTGTCCTCTAGTTCTTCTATTTAGGAACTAATAAATAACTTTTCTTTATCGGCCCTCTCCACACCACTCATGATTTTATACACCTCTATCATATCCCCTCAGTCTCCTCTTTTCTAAACTGAAAAGTCCCAGTCGCTTTAACCTCTCCTCATATGGGACCCGTTCCAAACCCCTAATCATTTTAGTTGCCCTTTTCTGAACCCTTTCCAAGGCCAAAATATCTTTTTTGAGGTGAGGAGACCACATCTGTACACAGTATTCAAGATGTGGGCGTACCATAGTTTTCTACAGGGGCAGTAAGATATTCTGTGTCTTATTTTCTATCCCTTTCTTAATAATACCTAGCATCCTATTTGCCTTTTTGACCGCCGCTGCACACTGTGTGGAAGTTTTCAGAGAACTGTCCACGATAACTCCAAGATCTCTTTCCTGATTTGTCGTAGCCAAATTAGCCCCCATCATACTGTACGTATAGTTGGGGTTATTTTTCCCGATGTGCATTACTTTACACTTATCCACATTAAATTTCATTTGCCATTTTGTTGCCCAATCACTCAGTTTGGTGAGATCTTCTTGGAGTCCCTTACAGTCTGCTTCTGTCTTGACTATCCTAAACAGTTTGGTATCATCGGCAAACTTTACCACCTCACTGCTTACCCCTTTCTCCAGATCATTTATGAATAAGTTGAACAGGATTGGTCCTAGGACTGACCCTTGGGGGACACCACTAGTTACCCCTCTCCATTCTGAAAATGTTCCATTTATTCCTACCCTTTGTTTCCTGTCTTTTAACCAGTTCTCAATCCAAGAAAGGATTGGTAAACTTGGTAACTTGGTAAAACTAATGTTCTTCAATACAGTGTTCATCAGATATAACTGTCATTAATGGAACATAACTTTCTACCTGACTCAGTGCCACTGCTCTAATGGTGCAATTAGGATCCTGATGTTTTTTATTCAGTTACTGCTGAGTCACTGTGGTATTCAGGATGGAATCTGGGGGACGTAATATGTTAAGCAGAGTAATACAAAGTAGATCCTGAAACAAATTCTCTGAAATTTTCACAATACTTAAAATTATGTACCTAAATCCCAATTTTAGGTACTTCAATATAAAATAGCCTGATTTTTTTTTAAAGAAGGGTGACCAGACCCAGCTCCCATTTAAATTATATATATAAAAATACATGCAGCACATGTATAAAATATTTTAAAATGTTGTCCTTTATATACAAGTGCACTAACTGAATAATCACCTGGAAGAAGAGCTGCACCTCATCTTTGTAGGCACATAGGGTACGTCTATACTTGCACCCTAGTTCGAACTAGGGATGCAAATGTAGGCGATCGAAATTGCTAATGAAGCGGGGATTTAAATATCCCGCGCTTCATTAGCATGAGTCAAGCGTTACTCGCTGAATAGCTGTTTGAAAGTGAAAGTGCGCGCGGACGCGTTAGTTCCAACCAAACCCCTTGGTTTGAACTAATGCATCCCGGCGCGCTTTCACTTTGGAACAGCTGTTCAGCGGAGTAACGCGCCGGCGAAGCTCATGTTAATGAAGCGCCGGGATATTTAAATCCCCGCTTCATTAGCAATTTCGGTCGCCTACATTTGCATCCCTAGTTCGAACTAGGGTGCAAGTGTAGACGTACCATACGCATGATCCTATCTCTTGTAGCTTGACAGTGAAACTCAGTGACTCACCAGATGGAAAAGGTACTTTATTTCCCTTTGCACATTTATACTAATGCTGTCTATCAATTATAATTCTTCCATTGATTACCACTGGAACATACTTGGAATGCTTGTATTTGTAATCATTTGAATTTTTTTCTTCTAGCTATTTGGATATGGCAATGTTACATCAAGAATATTGTAGTATTGTTTTAAAAGTTAACACAAACAGTGATTTTATTTAAAAAAATCGGATTACACCCTCAATTCCCTAAACTTTTAATATATATTTTATATCTATTTCAAGGTGACCATAACAGACTTGTATATGTTTCATTGCTCTACTTCAAAGGCATTTACCGAGCAGGAATGAGGAATTAATTCAGTGTATGTGTGATGCAACATTTGGCACATGTAAAGAGCCTATGTAATAGTTTAGTCATGTTCCATGTTTAAGGCCAGTTCTCTGATATTACCACTGGTAGTATTACTTATTAAACTATTTTAGAAGCACTGTGGAATAAGTTGCATCTACTTTACCTTTCAAGTAACATCTTCTAATTAATGTAAAATGACTCAGAACCATTCTCTTTGAATAAACATGCCATTGTTTAACATTAATTCCTATGGGTCTGCCTTTAAGTTACTTTTTGTTAGGGCCATTTAAAACAAGGATGGGCAAATGATGGCCCGTGGGCTGGATCCAGTCTGCAGGGTTAGTCCCTGGTAGTCTCTCACCTCCATGTTTATGTGCGCCTCCACAGGTATTGGAGGATCGCAGCTCTCGTTGGTGCGAATCACAATTCATGGCCCATGCGAGCAGTGGGAAGCGGCATCCCGATCTGCCACGCTTCCTGCTGCTCACGTTCGTGGCCAATCAGAGCTGCGATCCTTCAATACTTGCGGAGGCTCAAGGAAACATAGTGGCAGTGGCCCACCACGGACGAACTCTGCAAGCTGCTATTTTTTTTTATTGCCCACACCTGGTTTAAAAGCTAGTTTTGTTTAAACACTTTTGCTGTATTTATTTCCTCTTATAAACTTGTTTCACTGAAATTCACTGAAGCAAAGTGTATTAATACCATGAAAAAGGTATAGGAAATGTGCAATGCAAACATTTATTTGGAACCATTAAATATGAATCTTAATTTTTAAGAAAACAGGAAGTCAAAACAAATCCAACAAATTACAGTGAGAGAAGGTGGGTGAGGTAATATCTTTTATTGGACCAATGTCTGTTGGGGAAAGAGACAGGCTTTGGAGCTACATGGAGCCCTTCTTCAAGTCTGGATACCCCTTCCCAGATTTGAAGAAGAGCTCGGTGTGGCTCAGAAGCTTGTCTCTTTCCCCAATAGAAGTTGGTCCAATAACAGATATTACCTCACCCACCTTCTCTCTCTGAAATTTGTCAGATTTGTTTTGACTTCCTGTTTTCTTAAATTATCTCAGCTAACTTAGGTCTTTCTAAGATCCTGGGACCAACACAACTAGAGTGATATTGCAAATAACTTAGTCTATCAATATCATATTCAGAAATAAAGATATTAAAATCAGCTGTATTATAGTAATTGCTTGAGCCAACCATTTACATACAATAGCTTTAAAATAAGGTTAAAAGAGTTTTTATTGCTTTCTAGTATCAAGCTTATAAATAAAGAAAGAAAGAAGAAGAAGAAGAATAAAGTGACCATTCATGGCAATTTCCCCTCTCTGGATAAGTACAAGTGATACATGGCATAAAAAAGAAACTATATCATCCATAAGCTTAATATATAAGAATTTATAAATAGAATTTTTATTCATAACTTGGTTTTGGAGTGCCTATCAGATCATTGGCATTTAGGTGGCATAGGATCATAAGACTGGTCATACTGGGTCACACCAATGGTCCATCAGCTCAATATCCTGTCTGAACAGTGGCCGGGGCCAGACACTTCAGGGGGAATGCACAAAATAGGGTATGAAGTGATCTGTCCTGTTGTCCATCGAGGTCCACTGTCTGGCAGTCAGAGGTTTAGGGACATTCAGACCTGGAGGAGCTCCCCCATCAAGTCCAACCTGTACATCATCGTGATGGGAGGCGGTGTAACTTCTGAAGGAGGGGATTGTTTGTTGAATCTGTGCCATCAGTGATAGAGGCTTTTCCGAAATATCACCTTGGGCATTATGCAAGGTAGACAGATCCAATGTGAACCCTGGAAATGATGGCTAACACAGGTGGCGGAGAGGCGGAGCAGCAGTTGCACCTACCTATCTGATGTGAAAGAAGTGGCTGGGAGAGACTCAGTGTCTCGGATTGCACAGGATGAAGCCAGTACTGGTAAACCAGGAAAAGTGTTATGTCACCTCATCCCAGTTGGACAAGGTATTTCCTAGGATAATCATTTGCTGTTGGTTTTTTGACTATGAATAACCCTTATTTTAAAAAATTAGGAGTCCTGTAGCATAAGCTTTTGTGGGTAAAACCCACTTCATCAGATGAATAAGAGTGGAAGTTACAGAAGGAGTATATATAGGGAAAAAGTTGCTTGTGTTAATGAAGCTAAGCAAGTCAGGATGGAAATGAGTCATTCACAGCATTTGGGGTGGAGATGTGAATATCCAGAGAGGGGAAATTGCCTTTGTTAAAGCAGTAATCAATTAAGATCCTTATTCGGTCATAAATTGACAGTGTTGAGATGGAGGACCATTCATGTGGCCCACTTGCTAGCTTAGATTGCCCATCGCTAATGTAAAGGAACATGTCAAATGTTTAAAAATAAAAAAAAGATGTTTAATAATATTAGAGATCTGAAATAAACACCGGTACAAACAAAATTAACTATGGAGTTAAAACCCCCATTCCAAGTTTAGGCCCTGAACCTTCCATGCACTGTGGATAGGCATAGGACTGTGCCAATGCACAGCCATTGAAATCTGCAAGAGCACAAAACACAGCAGGATTAGAGCCTTAAATCATCCATGATTTAAATTCTGCAGGGCACTAAATTACTATTACATTTTTCTGTTCTATTACCAATCTACAGGGTCTGAATTGCTATTTGTGAAGTGCTCTGAGATCGTTAGATGGTACAAAGTGTCATTTTTATATTGCATGTTATTTTGAATTTGCAATTACACCTTTTGCATTCACTAGATATGTGTGTTATATAGTTTAAAACACAGATTTTTATCATATGTACATATTTTACGTTTAAAGCTATAGTATCCACCCCACTGACCCTTTGTGTGGCATTATCTTTGTCTCAGCTGTGTTAGGGGCTCAGTAAATGTACAATACCATAAATTATCTAAATATCCTTCTTTTCCCTCTGATTTCTGTGTCTTTTAGAGAAGGATGAAAGACTGGAAAGTGGATTGTTTCCATTCAGTCTGGTTGAACAGATTTATGGCTATGAAACTAAGAACATTTGCATAGGCAAAAAGAGGGAAATAGTAATCCACAGTTGCAGGTGGTGTGTGTGTGCATGCAAATGTAAATGCTCTGTGTATAATTATATATCCTATACCTATCCCAAATATGTGAAGTAGCAATGGCTGAGCTAGAGGGATAATTTTTGCAGCGCTTTAATGGATGCTTAATGATTAAATCTGGGCAATATAAAAACAGATGAAGCCCAGTGTTCTAGAGAGTACACTAGAGTTCCATATACTTAAACATATAAATATTTCCCCCCTGTTCAGTTAACATGAATGCTAGGCAGTAGGCCAGGTCCAGAATCACTCACAAGGCAGAACCCTATAATTATGCCCAGCTGTAGCTGAATAGGCCTTGATCAGTTTCTTCAGCCTTGGGATCAAATTTAGCTGATATCATCGGACTTCCAAGTCCCACTTAGAAAATATTAAGTACTGTGTGACAGGAACAGGCTCTGCATTGTGCACAGGGACTTGGAGAGTTCATTGAATATATTTCCTATGCTCAAACTGGGAGGGGAGATATATGACTTGTGGGGGAAATCAGTTCTGAGTTTTTTCTCTCAGGAACTTCTGAGCCCTCAGAGTGTCCAGTGGCTGTTAAGTTGGGCAATAAGTCTTCCAGAAAATCTGTAACCATCTGAATTGTGAAACTATAACGCTGTTTAGACTTAATTATGTGCAGGTCTGCTGGAAATTAATATCAAAATCTGAGATCTCAGTACTGCAAATGCAGGAGAATGAAACTGCAGAAGAGTCCTTCAGCAGTGATCCTACTACACATCTGTGGGGATTAAAGTAGTTGGATGAATTCTGCCTTTTTTTAAAATTTGCTAGGATAATTGTTGTTTTGTAATTTGATTTTTAAGAATTGCGTGTTTAAATGCTGTGTGTTCAAACTTGTGTTTTGTGCAAAAAATATTCCCAAAGCTTTAACTTGAAAGCATCAAGACTGACACTTAAACAGAGTACGTATGCAGAAGAAGCTTGAATGGGAAAAATCAAAACTGAGTTTTGACTTAAGTAAATATTCTTTAAAATCCATCACACTGTTTGGGCTATAATGTGTCTGTACATATTTTAGTTGTCTTTAGGTTTTTTTTTCTTTTCACTATCAGTGCACATGATGATGTTACCATGTAAATTAGACAGGAAACCCCCCTCTATAAAGTCATAGGGTAAAATCTAAGGAATAGGGGGTATTTCCTGGAGTTAGTGTAGAGAAAATTTGTGGAATCTTCAATATCTTTTCATGTTATTTCATGTTGGAAAACATTGACTTCTTATTTGTATTAGGTCTTCTAATCAGTCACTTAGCATATGCAGAAATGTTCCCTGCAATACAATTTCTAGTGTGTTGTCCAGTTTAGTTTTCAGTTTTTAAGCAATGGGGCTTCTTCTGCTTAATATGGAAAACGATTCCATCGCTGAATTTGTCTGATTGGCTGGAAATCTTGTAAAATAATCTTTTTACCAGCCCAAGTTCCAGCAGTACATTGCGCGTTCTTTGCATGTCTCAGAAGTAAAATCCAAACCTTTTCAACACCAGAGAAAACTTTATAAGAGAATCACAGAAATGTAGAACTAGGAGGGTCCTCAGTAGGTCATCTGTTCCAGTCCCCTGCACTGAGGCAGGACTAAGTATTATCTAGACTTTCCCTGACAAGTCTTTGTCTACCCTATTCTTAAAAATCTCCAATGAGGGAAATTCCACAGTCTCCCTAGCTAATTTGTTCCAGTGTTTAAGCACCCTGACAATAGGAAGACTGTTTATTTTCTTCATTTGAGTGAAGAGTCTTGTGTTGGATCTCAGTATTCCCAGACCAAGACAGATATTATCTCAGAGGCCTGGATCCTTTCTGTGGTCATAAAATCTCTCTTCCCCCATCTCACCTGGTTCTTTTTCTCCCCTTCCATCTCAATCCTCTCAAGAAACATAAAGTCCTGTTTACACTCCATCACCTAGTAGACATCAAGGCCATAGTTTCAGTTCTAGTGGATCAGTTAGGGATAAGAAGGTTTATTCAAGGTATTTTGTAGTTGTTTTGTGGTGATTGTGATGCAGATGGGGACAGCCCCAATGCAAGGTGAGAGCAACTTCTGGTGCTCCCATGAATTCTCTGCTTTTTCTCCCCTATCTGTGTCTAAAACTCCGCCCACAGTCCTACAATGGAGTAGCCTACCCAACAAACTCAGTAAACCCCCTTAGTCCACGAAACATGACGACTCCCCAGCGTTGGCTCACTCACTTGCCTTCCCCTGGGCTGCTTCCTGCTGCAGTCACCTCAGCTTTGGTGCGGATCTCCGTCTCTCTTCCCTTGTCTGGGGTTTGTCCACTCCTGCTTGGCTCTGGATCCTGTGAGGTCTCTGGGAGCGTTTGGCCATCAATCTGTGTTGTAGTGTCTAGGTGGTCACTGTGGTTTGCCTGGAGCAGGAGATGCATGTCCTCTCCCTCTGGCCTCCAGCCCCAACTGAGCTGAGCTGCTCCCTTTTATAGCTGTGCAGCTTGAGCATCCCTGGTAAGGCAAAGGGGGTGTGGCTTTCTCAGCCTTCAGACCTGGGTTAACCCCCTCCAGCTCAGTGTGGGGGCAAGTGCGCCCCGTCACAGGATCCAAAGTTTAACTGAAACAAAAATGGCTTACTCAATATGTGTTATGGTTGGTGGCAGTTGCCATTAGCAAAAGGTGACTTGTGTCTTCTGATCCTTCCTTCAGATTCAGGGCTGTCACTTACCTTGCTATCGCTAGACACTTTTACTTGGTATGGAGACTGCATATGTGTGAACCCTTATCTAGAAAGCAGGTGCATCTCCACAGATTCCTTCAAGGACGCAGATAGAGCAGCCACCAGGCTTTCAGCGGTTCTGGACTCTGACACTGCCAAAAACTCTCATCCTTGGCTTCAGGTATCTTCTGAGGGGAAAAAAGCTTTTCTGTCATCAGAAAAAAATACTGAAACACTGATTTTTTTTAACCGTCAAAGTAGTCCTGGGTGATGATGACAATGTCTTTGCTGGATCCTGAACGTGTCTGATGGATAAGGTTAAAATTTTGTCCTGGTTATTTTTAGTGGAGGTCACTGACAGGTTGTGGGCAATAAAAAAACATTCACACATGCCTGCAAATTGTCTGTGACTTTTACTAAAAATAATGGAGGGGGGGGCTGAGAAGGGGGAAGGACTGAAGTCCAAGCCTTATGGAGGGGAGAGGGGACTCAGAACCTGCCTGACACAGGCAGTCCCTGCTTGCTTGCAGCCTTCACGCCATTTCACAGGTAGAGTAATATGCGTGGAAGAATTGAGCACTTGGTCAAAACTACATATAGCAAGTCCCTGCCAGACCAAGTATTAGAAGCTGTTTAAGACCCATGCCTGTGTGGACATTGTAAAATATTTCCTGCATCCACTTTTCAAAGGAGCAGCAACTCCCCAGTGGGATTAAGTAGGAAAAACACTGGGTGTGGACGGAGAGGATTGATGATGAAGTTTTGTGATCCATTGTAGCTCTTTATGAAGTGGGAATTGGAAACTGTGACATGAACAGAAGAATAGTAAACAGCAGAGACATAAATAATCTCTCAGACTTAGCTTGGAGAGGTTCCATGTAAGTGATTATATAAATGTCTCTGGTTTTAGAGCTATTGAAGTTTTACGTAATTAGCATTCAGTAACAATATGTGTTTAAAAATATGAAGTAAATGACACCAGTTTATTTGTGGCTGCACTTAAGATAAACAACCCCATGCCCAAAAGAGTGTCAAGAAAACTGCCAGCAGCAGTTTCAAATTGAACTGAGGAAGGGATTTCAGGTGTTTACAAGACATAGCTTCACCACAAGACATCATCATTGACATGGCTTGGTCCTTTTTGCGTGATGTCTGCAAAAATTGTATACTTGCTTTCAAGGCGAGCATACATAAAGTATGGGTAAATGAGAACGCATTGAAAGAAAACACAAAGCAAACGTGAGCTACTCAAAAACACCTCCAAAAAAATAAAGCAATGAAATGTCTATAAAAGGAAGGAAAAGCACTAAAAGCACTAAAAAGCAGTGCAAGAAGAAGCAGAAGGAAATGTATGGATAACATCACCAAAGAAGTTGAAACCAGATGCTGAAAGAAGTAATAGTAAAGCACTTCATGAACTGCATAACCTTACACCCACCGGAGGGCCTGTTGATGATAAACAAGGAAAGTCCTTAACAACAGAAAGAAAACAAAGAATGATAGTGCTCTTTCAAGAAGTGTGTGAGGAGCCACACCCTCACCCTATAAAGAAGGAAGTTAACGATCTTTTTTGGGCTTGGCGGGCACTAACAAGATACACCTGCAGTACTTGCTGTGCCTGGAGGGAAGAAGCTTGAAAAGGAAAGGCCTGCCACAAGAAGGCACGGTAACTAGGGAAGACTGCTGTGCCTCAGAAATAGTTGAATACAGGGATGGATAGATAGATAGATAGAAAAGAGTGAGACAATGGCTGCTTGCAGCTGTCCCTAAAACTGTCTGAACCAGTACTGTCCAGGTATTACCAAAAAAGGGAAGGGAGGGTGTAAGGAGCCTTGTTCATGCCCTAGGTCAGGGTGGCAGTGTAGTTGAGGCAAAGCTAAAGGAAGAGCAGCCTGGATTTTGACAGAGAAGATCATATGGTGACCAGATTTGAATCTTAAAAATGATCATCGAAGAGAGCACAGAATGGCAAAACCCACTTATCATAAATTTCACAAGAAACCATTTAATGGCCTACATCACATAGAATCCTAGGGTTGGAAGAAACCTTGGGAGGTCATCAAGTCCAACCCCTTGCTAAAAGCAGGACCAACCCCAACTAAATTATCCCAGCCAGGGCTTTGTCATGCCAGGACTTAAAAACCTCTAGGGATAGAGATTCTACCAGCTCTCTAGGTAACCCATTCCAGTACTTTACCACCATCCTAGTAAAAGATTTTTTCCTAATATCAAATCCCCCCTCACTCTTCTCTTCTGTAGACTAAACAAGCCCAAATCCCTCAGCTTCTCCTTCTAGGTCATGTGCCCCCTAGTCATTTTTGTTGCCCTCCACTGAACTTTTTCCAATATGTCCACCTCTTTTCTGTAATGGGGGCCCAGAATTGGAAGCAGTACTCCAGATGTGGCCTCACCAGTGCTGAATAAAGGGGAATAATCATTTCTCTAGATCTGCTAACAATACTCCTCCTAATGCACCCTAACATGCCATTAGCCTTCTTGGCTACAAGGGCACACTGTTGACTCATATCCAGCTTTTCATCCACTGTAATTCCCAGGTCGATTTGCTCTGGAACGTCTTGGAGCGTTATACTATGCCAACAAAAATAATTACCATCATCAAGGTTTTATATTAAAGTGCAGCATGCATGGGTAAGTAAATGAAGACTTGAGGGAATGGTTTAACATAGGTGCTGTGGTGTCAAACAGGGATGCTTTCTCACCTCACCTGGCTGACACTACCATTCTCTTTATTATGGGAATAGTGTAGACAGTGTCATATAGAACAGACAGCACATGGTTTAAACCCAGGCTACACTCGTTAACTTTTGCTGATGATGTAGCTCTTTCCAGAAACATCTTAACTAACATGTAAACAAAGACCAAAAGACTGTTCAGCATCACAAAAAAAGCCTGGGTTAGAAATCAGTTATGTAAAATCAAGTCTATCAAGAACCTCAACAATACCCAACTCAAACATTATGTTAGAAAGCAAAAGAATAAAAGAGGTGAGCCAGTTAACAGCTTGGTAGCAGAGCCAATGGGGATACCAAGAAGAAAATGTGATAAATTGGCTAGGTGACAACTGCATTCACCAGCTTAATGTCCAAACTACAAATCTTCAACTCAAATACTATTTTCAGCATATGGATGTGAAAGTTGGAAGTCTATCAAAGTTGTAAGTAAACATCTAAGGGCCTTGAAAGCAAATGCCTCAGGAAAACATTAGATATGAAATTGAATCCGTTTATAACAAACACTGAGATTTATCATAGATTCTTTATCTCCAAAATTATCCAAACGAGAAGATGGAAATATCTGGGATGTGTTAAGAATGAAATCAGAATATCTGCTTTGGCGGGCATGTCATTAGGCAGCTGTAGGAACATGTAAAAGAGGCTGACTGGCTGAAAGGATCTTTCCATCAAACAATATTTAGAAAGGAAAAACTTGTGGGACTTAGCAACATGGAGGACATGCAAAGAGCTGCCCTGTTAGATAGAATGACAGTGCCTTGTTCATGCTCTGAGGGTATGTCTAGACTGCATCCCTCTGTCAGCAGAGGGATGCAGATTAGGCAGTCGACATTGCAAATGAGGCAGGGATTGAAATATCCCGTGCCTAATTTGCATAAAAATAGCCACCGCATTTTGCCGACTCAGCATTTTGTTGGCAAAAAGCGGCAGTCTAGAGGGGGATCTGCCGAGAAAGAAAGCCTTTTTCGACAGATCCCTTATGCCTCCTGGTACAGGAAGGATTCCTATTCTTGTGGATTTTTTTTAAGGTCCAATATTTCATGCATTACTAGGATCTAGAAACACTTAGACCTGTAAAATGCTTAGAGTGCTACAAGCACTGCTACTGGACCAGCAACCAGCAAAGATACATTTTAATCCCAGAGTCCAAGCAGCACCATTTACTTGCCGTAGCCCTAGGCTTTATAGCTTACCTGTACTTAGTGAGTCCCAGAAGCCCATAGGATCAACCCTTTAAAGTGAGTTTCTCTGCCAACAGAGAAACTTCTTCCTGCGGCTAGACGGAAGAAATCAGCAATTTTTTCTGCCTACAATAAATAGTGAGAGGAGGCATGTCTGCCTTGGTCTGTTCTTTTAGCATAGCATCTTAGTGCGTGACTTAGCCAGTCCACCACTGTTCTTAATTAGGCTATGTCTTGAGTAAATTAATATCCTGGCATGTAACTATCTGGGATTTTATGGCTGAGCTTGCACTTTTTTGGTACTAACCACGCATTTTCCATCTTTGGCACCATGTCACCTGCATGCATATGTCAGTGGATTTCCTCATCAACAAGTCTAGCTGTTTCTTTCCTTGAATAGTCTTTCCTGGAAGGCAGGAAGCCAGACACACTGGCCAAAACAAGGCTCCTTAGCTGTATAGCCATATTTAAAAACATGTAGCATGGCTTCCATTTCTACAACAAAGAATGCTCCTAAGAAGATACAATCCTTTGTGGCTAATAAAAATTTTTCTTTATACCATTCCATTCCCTCCCCCCACTCTATTTTTTTTTCTTATGCTAGAATAATACTAGCTAAATGGTCAGGTGAAGTGTGTCATCTTTCAGAGTGTCTTCATTTGTATTCATTGTGCATATGGGTCAAGAAATAATGCGTTAATAACCTACACCATGTCTTGTGATTATTCCCATTTGTACTGTTTCTGGGGGGAGGTTGCACCTTCAGAGGAAGAGAGATTGAATCAAGATCTTCCTATTTCTGGTACTTGTACAATTTCCATGACAGATTTTTTTTTTTAAGAGGAAGGGATCATCTTGGTGTCCTGAACAGCCCTCTCCTCTTCCATTATAAAGAGATTTAATTGCTAGGGCTCTGAGCTTACTCTCTCAGTGTGCTTGACTATTCCATTAGCTTGCAGTCACTCCACTAACAGTATCTAATTTTTGCTTTATAATGTTCTTTCAGATCCCTTGATTACGAAAGGAGCTCTTTTTAAAAACAATCAGATTCACTTTTATTAAATTTTGGTCAGCATAACTGAAGCTTACTGATTTAATTTTAAACTGCTTCTGGAAACCTAGTCCAGTTGTGCTACCTCTTTACCCTTCTTCATCCACCACAGAAATAACCTATTGCACATGCCCATTGTGTTCTGTGAACATTTCGTGTAGCTGTGATTTGATAGCCAGATCTATAAAGTTTGGTCACAAGCCAGATAAGCTCAGCAGGATTTTTGTTACAGGATACTCATAGAAGTAACTATGTATGAGCAATACAGAAATTGATACAACAAAAAGTTATATAAAACATATCATGTGGGTTTTCAAATATGTCTTCCGTTTATGAAAAATATTTTTAGTGCTGTTTGTCATGCCCTATAATATTTAGATCTTGAGAAGAGCTTAGAAGTACATTTAGTTAGCAGGGCTTCTTGGGAAGATGTTATTAAGCAGGCACAGACAGAACTGACCTGCTATGTACTTTGTCATTTGAGGATGACTGCTTTTCTGAAAAGAATCTTATCCAGTACTGGAAATGTAATCGCCTGGGGCAATGGTAATCCAAAAGCATGGGATATCTATGAAAAATAGTGTATTATGTGGCGATTATTGTTATGGATTTCAAAAGCTTTTGAAGAGACTTGTAATATTTTGGCTGGAGTTCAATTCTCTTTTCCTACAAGGAACAATTTTTTTCTCTTTAACATGTCATTTTGAGGTTATACAGTAACATCTGTCAGAGCTATGCTAACCTCTGTCATCCAGCTGTTAAGCTGTGGTATTTTCCTTCCTTTTTCTTCTCTTCCCTCTTTTTCTTTCTCCTCCTTCGGGGGCATGGGGGAACCCTCTCTCCTTTTATACTGAAACTTCAGGTGGAATAAAGTGGTTATAAAAGCATCTATCAACATAGCAATAGTCTGCCAAGCCAAGTATTTGGGTTGGAAGTCATGCCTTCCCAACTGCTTGAAAACAGGAAGTATCTCTGTTAAATGATGGATAGCTCTACTTTGCTGAGAGGAGGAAAAGGCTTTTTCGCCTCTGGGGTCAATAAATAGGCTCTGTATTTATTCAGTGTATGTAAAGAAAGAATTTTATATGACACACACACACACACACACTTGCACGTGTGGGTATGTCTGTCTAGAGATATAAAACTTAAAAAAACAAAAGAAAACCAAAAAGCCCTTTATATATGAGCATTCCCTGTCAGGAGCCAGCCCAGGCACATCTTATCCTAGTGATTCCTGTTAAGCACTCAGAATCTGTCAGAAACAGCCTGCAGGATTGCAACGGCTCCTGGGTGATTAATTGCCAAGAGAGTCTGGTTCCAGGTTCCATTATACATAATTGTTATCTTTTCTAAAGGGGTGCTTTTATTAAACCCCCACCCAAAAACGAGGGCGAGCAAGCAACTAGCATTCCTGAGGTTTAGCACTTCTTACTGAGGAGTACCGTGGAGTGGGTTAGGCAAGAGGCTCTAAAGAAAGTGTGTTACGTTGTTTATTAGCTGATAATAGATTTGTTGTCTTTGATTAATTTTAACTTTACTGAAAATCATTTGACTGGAAATCAAGGAGGAAATGCAGTGCTGTCTAGCAATGAAGGCAGAAGATTGGGAGTTAGGATTCCTGTTCTCTGTCAAAAGGTGACTGACTCATCAGCCTAGCAAGTCACTACGGGGTAGGTTATGCTCAGAGACCTACTCTGCATTCAGGCCTACCCACCCCCTGCTAACCCACCTGGCGCTGCAGCTGGGGAGAGGGGCTGGGGTGCCCAGACTTATCGCACGCCACTCTGCCTGGCACTGTAGCTGAGGAGCGGGGTTGGGATGATGGGGTTTAAATGCCCCCCCATCGTTGCCCACCCACCCAAAGTTGGGGACCACGCAAGTGGGTCCTTATGGCTATGCCACTGGTTGTCCCTAGACCTTATCTGGCTGTGCAGAAAAGTAGTGGGAATTAAAAATATCACCCTCACCTCCTGCTCAGAGTGTAGCTGAACTTGGGCTGCATATTTGAAACTTCCCTTACAAGCCAAGGTGAAGGGAGTAGCCATAACCAGGAGTTTGCTTACGTCCACATACTGGGCAGCAACCCTGGCCAGGCACATGGGAGAGTTAGCTGTACCCTGAAAAGTGGCAAAGTGACTTAGTCCTCCTCAAAGTAAGATGAGAGCAGGGGAGGAGTAGAGATTTTGAGCTCCTGTGGTTTTGAGATTTAATTGCTTCATCTGTTGATTCCTTAGTAACGTGGATGTCCATAGATGTTAAGGCTGAAAGAAAGCATTACGGTCACTGGTTCTGACCATCTGTGCAATACCAGCCATGGAATTTCTCTCATTTGCTCCTATATCATGCCCATAACTTATGTAGAATGTCTACCTATCCCCAAAAGGTAATAGAGTTTCATTTATTAGTTTTCCAATTATTTCAATGGGAATTTTGGTGTACAGAATACACACAATAGGACCAGGAAGCTTAAGAATCATATATAGCACAGAACTTGGGGGGGAAAGTTGACACAGATATATAAAGTGTGATTATTTATTAATATTATTATGCTCCATTGCCTTATAATAGCCCCATTATGGTCAATGTGTCTAAAAATAGGTATATTCGAGTGTCTGTGTTGCAAGCAGAGATGCAGTAGGTATGCAAAAATTAACATTGACCTCCTGCTTCTTCCTGCACTAGATTCTGCCATCTTTTCTCAGGATGAATAATACCTAATGCTGTATGAGCAAAGACAACATTTGAAACACACCCTCTTGGTTAGTGACTGTGTGTGATTAGTCTTCTTTATCACTCTCAGGATCTGAGTTTATTTGTTTAAACTTAATAAGATACAAGAAATTAAAAATGCTGAGCTGAAAGTATTGCATAATTTCAGTCCTAGACACAAGATGTTAGGACACACACACACACACACACACCTCTCTCCCCCCTCCCCCCCCCCCCGAGAAATGTATGCTTAAACCTCTGGCTGCTAATGAGGGGGAAATCCGTGCAAATCTATTGGTTGATCCAAAGAGAAGAAATGTTGAGCTGGATTTTCAGCCACTAGCCTCTGGTTCGGGGGCATGCAGAATTGCACTTGTTCTAATGTGCACCTGCAGGATGCAGGTTCAGACAGCTGCACATTTAACATTTGTTCATGGTCTGTAAATAGGCAAAGGCTACTTGGAATAAGATGGATTCAGTGGTGTTGAAATAATTTTTATAGGGGGTGCTGAAGGCCAGAACCATGTGTTTGGGTTGTTATTACTGCTTCAAGCCAGGTGGTGTGGCACTGGCAGTTCCTGCACCTATAACAAGATTCTGAACGCAGTTACCCTGGTGTAAATCTGGAGCAGTTGCATTCACTTTGAGGAATAGTCTCTGATTTGTAATGAAGTTATAGAGTTCAGAATCTAGTCCACTATATACAGGCATTAGACTGTTCACAAGTGGAGGCCAGATAGAGGGTTGGCTTCAAAAGTGTGTCACGCTTTTTTGTTTTTTGTTTTTTTTAAATAAACCAGTGGATTATATTGTTTAAAATAGCTGAAATACCTTGGACATCTACAGGTTCTACAATTCCAAATTAACTATTTGTAGACCTGTCTGCCAAGGGATGTGGTTGAAGCCACAATTCTTGAAATATTTAAAACTAGTCTAAACGAAACACTTGGCAATGTACTTTAGTGACCAATCCTGTGCTGGCAGGGAACTGGACGGGATGCCCTAACGTACCCATTCCATCCCTAACATTTGATTTTTTTCAAGAAGCTAGATGCTGTGGAGTATGTGAGAATGATGGTGTTAGCGAGGTATTAGATCAGGTTTCTTCAACTGAGAAGACAGATAGTTTCTCAGGGTGTTAATTGCCCCACAGCTGCATGTGTGTTCCCAGAATTCAGTTCATTACTGTCACAGGAGACCATAAACATGGCAGCCAGCTCTGATACGTGAAGGAGATAAGCTGGCACTCAGCATCACCTTTCCTACTCCTGGGAAGGACGAGGTGAGAGAATGGAACAGTGAGCAGTTCCAGTTCCCTCTCTTCTTGTCATTCCATTGAGGGGAATGAGGTATCAGAGCTCAGTGCTGTCATCTCCCTTGCAGTACAGAGTCAGCAGCTGCATTTGCATAGTCCCATTGCGGCCATGAACTGTATCTCTGAGGGAGGCAAGTCTTCCTTCTCCGTGCTACCGCCTTCTTGAATTTGTTAGAATAGTTATATCCCTCTTGAATGTGTTAGAGAAATTCTAACATAGGAAGACTGTAGCGTAAGGACCTAGTCCCCGGTCACTCAGACGTGAGGAATAAGACTGAATGTGTTCTAAGCTGTATGAGGAGCAGGAGAATAAAATGGACAGCATTGTTGCAGTCCCTAAACTAGATGCCCTTCTTTTGTAGCTAATTAAAAACTCTGCAGTAGTCCTCTGTTTTCCAGTTTTGGCAGGTCAGGAAATATTTCGGTTTTTCCGGTGGTATTTCAATCCTGTTTCTATCTCTGAGTTCAAACAGGAAAAAAAAGAGGGATGCAAACTCATATAAATAGTACTCACCTCTCAGAAGAATTTCACATTTGATTTCTGTTTTGTACAAAGGTGCTCAGGACAGTTTTACTTTCTGCAAGCAATTTTGGCAATCCCTCTTTATGGTTCACATGTCGTTTGTCACCTATTCTTCCGTTCTAGTTCACGAAAATTGCTGAATGTCACTCTAATTTGTGGTAAAACCCAGGGAACTTCTAGGGTTGCCAGGTGTCCGGTATTGAACTGGATAGTCTGGTAAAAAAATTCAGAAAATACACGACACCTGATTTTTTTCACAGACAGGAGGCGAAAATCCCGGGCTGTTCAGCTCAATATGGAGGCAGCCTGGCAACCCTAATGCTTACTGCATTCTGCAGGGGAGCTGTCCAGCCCGGCGCTGGGAGGCAAGATGGCGGATGGCCTCCGGCAGCCTGTTAGAGCCAAAAAGCCTCACCACACGGATTTTAAAGGAGCCACGGTGTTGGCATGGTTTTTTTTTTTGCTCAACAAACTTTTTCCTGGCGTGGTTCTTTGTTGTTGTTGTTGGGTATTTTTTCTGAAACCATTTGGCAACCCTACAGGGAACTCAATCTCTTAAACCAGTGATATTGAATGTGGTGTTTCTTATTGCTGCAAAAAGGCCTCACTTCAGGCTATGTCATCAGTTATGTGGAAGGATTTCACTGTATTGACATGATGCATTGCAGCAGAGCACAATAAGGCGCTGAAGAAAATATTATGCAAAAATTTAAGTAAAAATACTGACCTGTGCTTGTCTCTGTTGTACATAACAGGAATATAAGGCAATGGATGGCACTTACCAGTTGACTGTGAACAGTAAGTTACATGTAGGGTGTTTAGGTATTTTTCTGCTCCATCCTTTTATTGTTTTCTCTGCCGACTCTTTTGAAACGCTCACTGTATGAGTTGTGTTACATCTTGTAGTGAGATGAAACCATCTGTTTCTCCTCTTTTATTATTACTTGGTGTTAATAACCATGTAAAATGTTCCTGCCCTGTTCACTGCTCTTCACAAAGTACTGCCACTTGATATTGCACATTCTTCCTGAACACCTGCTGTCAAACGCATCAAGTCTTTTCTTGTCATCTTGCACAATGCTCCAGGTCTTGAGCAAGACTGACGTGACAGAAATGTTGTGCAGCCTGATTTTTATATAATGTGAAGTCCTTGTATAAGAACTGATAACAGAAGAATTAAACATTTTGGGGGAATTTTTTCTCAGTGACCCCCCCAAATAATTTAATAGACTTCTCATTTATTAATGCAATAGTCAAAACAATTGTTCATAAATAGGTTTAAAAATCAAACTATCCGATCCTGAGTACAAATTTAGGTGTTATGTAACAAGGACAGAGAATAATCTGTATAAATCACGGGAGAGACAGGAGGGTAGTGGCTGGGGAATAGAAAGCGACTGGGTAGGCAGTGTTGGATGAGCTGAAGGTGGTGGAAACTTTCTGTTGCAATCAAGCAATCTGGGAAACCAGCAAAAAGAATCGTTAGTACCACGTCAGAGCTGCTCATCCAGTGGTCACCAACCAGTAGATCAGGATCTGCTGATAGATCTGGGAGCATCTGACAGGTGATCCTGACTGGTTTGGCCAAGAGGCTATCAAGTGCCAGCTCTTCAGCTGCCCCTCCCGCCACTGCTGCGCATCTCCTGCACTTTGCCTTGGAGCTGCCGGCTCAGGAGCCTCCGGCTTGCTGGGCAGGGCAGGGGAGGGAGGGGCAGTGCTGATGTTAGGGTGCTCCCTCTCCCCCTCTGTATCCTATCTCCACAGAGCAGAGAGGGGGCACAACAGGACTTGGAATGGCTGCTTTTGGGTGTGGTGCAGGACCAAGACAGGGGTGAGCCTGCTTTAGCCCCACTGCACCACCACCCAGGAGCCACCTGAGGTAAGCAGTGTCCAGCTGGAGCACACATCCTGAAACCCTGCCCCAGTCATGAACCCCCTCCTGCACCCCAAGTCCCTGCCTGAGCCCCGAGAAACCCCTGCATCCAAACACCCTCCCAGAGCCTGCATCTAGAACCCCCTCCGGTACCCCAAATGCCTGCCCCAAGCTCAGCTCAGAGCCCTTCTCACACTCCAAATCCCTTAATTCAAGACCAGAGCCTGTGCCCCAACCATCTGCCCCTGCCTGGTGAAAGGGAGGGAGAGTAGGGGAGGAAGGGAGAATGGAGGGGGCAAGGCCTCAGAGAAAGGTCACAAAAGAGGTGGGGTGAGGATATTTGGGTGTGAGGTAGATCTTGGATTGCACTTAAATTCAAAAAGCGATCTCATGCTTAAAAAGGTTGGAGACCAATGTGCTAATCCAGCGTTTCCCAAACTATGGGCTGTGGCCCGGTACCAGGCCTTGGGAAAAAAATACTGGGCCTCAGCGTGGCTCCCGGGGTGCTCCAGGCTCCCGGAGTGCCCGTGCAGCGCCGGGTCGCCCAAGCCCTCGGCCGGGCTGGGCGGAGGATGCAACCGGATGTTCCCGGCTCCCAGCAGAGGCGTAGCGAGGGTTACCAGGTGAGTTCAGAAAAAATTCCAGACACACTTGATCTCAGATGGGGCCGGGGACTGGCCGGGAGGAGGTGTATGTGGGGCGGAAACCAGCTGCTGGGAAGCAGGTCTGGGGGGCGGGAGAGGGTTTGGGGGCAGCAGGGCTGGCCGGGGAAGATGGGGGGCGGGAACCAGCCAGTGGAAGCAGGGCTGGACTGGGGCAGCGGGGCTGGCTAGGGGAGATCGAGGGGAGAACTGGCCAGCTGGGAGGGGTTCAGGGGGAGCAGGGCTGGCCGGGGAGACCGGCTGGGGGCAGCAGGGGAGATTGGGAGGAGAAGCGGGGGAGAACCGGCTTGCTGGGAGGGCGTCGGCGGAAGTGGGTCTGGCCAGGGGGAAGAAGCAGGGGGGGAGCGAATCGGCTGGCGGGAAGCGGGACTGACCCGGGCACGTGCAGATCCCGGGGCGCTGCCCCTCGCGCGCATGGTCCCGGCACAACATGAGTGAGTCTGGCCCCGGGGATTCCATTTTGCCTCCCCCCGCCCCGCATATCCCCCCTCGAGTAGTTGTGAACTGCCTGGCTGGTAGACACACTCGCTCAGGCAGTTCGCAGCTATGGACTGATAGAGCTAATAATAATAAAACTTACCTAATTAGAAAATACCAGACATTTTAAATGTCCCATATTTTCTCAATTTGTTTTCCGGACAGAACCCTCAAATACTGGACTATCTGGTACAAAACCAGACACCTGGCAACCCTACCCCTCCTTGCACCCTCCCTCCTAGCCAGATACCCGACCCCCAATCTGCTTCTCCTCCCACCTCCCCGAGTGCCTGTGCAGCGCCGGGTCCCCCTGGCCCGGGCTGGGTGGAGGATGCAGCTGGGTGAAGCAGTGAAAATTTATTCATTTTTCATTCTTTTTTAATATGTGTTTATATTTTTGGGCTGCCAAAAACAGTACTGAAAAAAAAAACGGGTTCCAACTAAAGGAAAAAGTTTGGGAAACCCTGGTCTAGCCAGCTTTCTATCCATCTTACACTCTATTTATCCAATCCACATTCCCTTAACTTGCTGGCAAGAATATTGTGGGAGACCATATCAAAAGCTTTGTTAAAGCTGACACTGGGGGCTTTGGGAGGACCAGAAACAACTTATTTGAATATTCGTCATTTGCATAATGAATATGCAAATATGCAAATGAACGTTACCAGTCCTCCAAAAGCTTGTGAATGGATTTACTGGTCCCCATGTCAAAAAGTTTGGGAACCCCTGTGCTAATCCATTGGATCATCTCATGCAGACTGCAGGACAGGGCAGTTCACCAAGATAGCACTTCTTACTCTGATTGATGACTCCTTCTGTCTGAAGACAAAGGAAGTGTATTCATACTTGACATCTCCTTGACATTTGATACCATTGTTCATCACACACGCTGCAGGGGTGAAGAGAAATGCCCTGAAATAGCTCAAATCCTATTTTGATTAAACTGTGAGGGGCATTATGGACAACTGTTTTCCACCTCCAAACTTACAAGGTCTGTAAAGCTCCAAATGTCTCAGTCTTTTTTCCATATTTGCATTATGTATAGGAAGCTGTTGGGGAAACTTGTGAGACAACAGGGACTCTAACAGCACGATAGTGGGTTTATGTCTGCTTTGTGTAACCTATTACACCAGCATCCCCCCAGCTCTCTTATTGCTTACCCCAGATTAGCTGCTGGATGAGGAGTAACTGGTTAAAGCTGGTCCCAGGCAAGATTAAGGTGATACTAATATAGAGACAGAAGCACGTCAAATAACTTGCTTCCTCTGTAATATTTGCTCTTGATAGTCCAAAACCTGTTTTGGAGTCCTTTCATTAGATGCTCAAATAGCAATCATGATCAAAAAGATACACTCCCCTTTGCAATTGGCCAAATGATTGTGCTTCATCCTGACGCAGGCCTAACATCAGGCCATGATGTTCTATCCATCCTCTGGACTTGAATGTTTTAACAAGTTGTCATATTTAGGAATTAAGTCATAGACTCTGGGGGGAAAAAATCCAGCCAATGCAAAATACAGCAACCCACATGTTACCCAGACAAGTTTGCTCCCATTGAATGCAGTTTTCAGTTCAAGGCCTACGTCCTACATTACATGCACATGTATGCATATACCCTGTGTAGAACTCCCAGTTACTGGATGCTCACCAGGCTGTTGCATTTGGGTCTTGAATCTGCCCCTGATTGGGGAATCTAGGCACACTGCTGAAGTGTAGCGCCTCTGTCCAGTGCTCCTTCTGAAAGCTGAGACCTCACAAGTGCTGACCTCTGATTTTCCCCTAAGCATAAGGACACCTTTTCTAAAACTCGAGCTATCTGGGTGTTTACCATTTAACTCCTGAGAGGTAGGTGACAGTGGAAGTGAAAGACACACAGGCTTTGCATAGGATTCTAAACATTATGTTTTACTTAGGGTAAGAGATACACAGGTCTAGACAAAATAATAAACACAGGTATACATTTTCCCTGCCTTTTTCCTCCCCACGTTGACAGGTTCTTTGACATAAGGAAAAACTGTGTAGCACTTTAAAGACTAACAAGATGGTTTAATAGGTGATGAGCTTTCGTGGGCCAGACCCACTTCCTCAGAATATGATGTGAGGAAGTGGGTTTGGCCCACGAAAGCTCATCACCCATTAAACCATCTTGTTAGTCTTTAAAGTGCTACACAGTTTTTCCTTTCGTTTTAGCAAGATCAGACTAACACGGCTACCTCTCTATTACTATTTGACATTGGGCAGAGTTCTCTGAGGTGTCTGGATCCTCCACTTGCAGGTCATGGCTTTCTTTCAGAATCATGGAATCCCTCTCCCTCGGGATATCAGCTTTCCTTTGCCCTTGATGATTTAGACAGGACAGCATTGCCATGAAAGCATGTCTTGCTCTTCTTTGCAAAACTTTCTCTGTCAGTTTGTTGAGTTTATGTATCCTACAAAAAATGTCAAATTAATGCTTTGTTCTCTTGCTGTCAAGAGCGTAGAGGAACTAGCTTCTCTTAGTTTCAGCGTACCCAGTGTTAGGCAATCATTTAAGGTCTAATGGCCAACCATTGTGCTAGGTGCAGAAGATATGTTCTACAGCCCCTGTTAGTAAATGATGGATTCCACATTTGCTGAAGCAGTCCACGTTCAACAATTTCCTTATATTAACCAGAATTTCTAAGTTGTACATTAGACAAATGCTGCTTATTGTCACATCTTGATATTCAAAGAGCTTCATGGATTGTTCCTTCATGATCGTGATCAGCTGTGTTTCAGTGTGCCAGTGAAAATAATAGTCAATGCATGAAACCTACCAAGTATGGGAGAAGCATTTTCATAAGAGCTTGCTTTTTTACTAGGGAATTCACTCCTGCAAGATATAAAAATGTCTATGAAACAAACCACTTTCTTAACCGTTAAAGAATTCAGATGTCCAATTTAGCTTTCCCTTGATAAATTCGTCACACACAATATGCTGACCCCTTCCCCCCACACACAAGTAAACAAACAGGAAATCCCACAAACTATAAAGTAATCAAGTTCTGTCTTAGGATAGAAGGAAAGAGATTTCTTTCTAAATGCTTTGCAGGTGCTCAGATACTATTGTGATAAGTTGAATAATTGAATTGCTGGATTACATTATAAAATTTAAAATGCCTCCAATCTCCAGGAACATTTTTTCAGTAGGGATCACATGAAATCAAGATTGTATAAAGAGCCTAGTTAATTCAGGTTACAAGGACTTTGTTACAAAGGATACAGATTTTTGTGTTCTTTCCAGTTCTCCAATTGCACTGTAATTGTAGCTATGTTTGTCCCAGGATATTAGAAAGACAGGGTGGGTGATGTAATATCTTTTACTGGGCCAACTTCTGTCTCTTGCACCAAATGAAGTTGGTCCAATAAAAGATACACCTAACCCCCCTTGTGTTTCAGTTCTCTAATTCTCATTTCAGGTCTGATCCCAATGAGGTCTTAAGGTTGGCTAGAGCTACTTGCTGTATTATATGGTTTCTGTGGGAAATGTCATTTAAAGGGAAAATATCCTAATATAAGAACCCATTTATGGAAATGTTCAACACACTAACCCTCAAACTTAAATTCAGGAGGTAATTTAATTTAATACCCCTTTTTGTTTTGTGTTTTTAATTTTGCTTGCAGGAAAAAATATCTTGTCAAACTTATCTGGACTTACATTGTTCTTTTAAAGCTTAGGTTGCCTTTTTGGGCCATATAGAGACAGTAGATTGCTATAGAACAGGAGTGGGCAAAAGGGCCTCCATGGGCCAGATCCAGCCCACCAACCAAGTTGATCCAGCCCACGGAGGCCCCTGCCGCTCCTCCCACTCCCAGGCCAAGAAGCCCTGATTGGCCTGAGGGCGGGGGGGAGTGCGCGAAGTCTCCTTCCGTCCTGTGAGGGGTGCTGTGCTTCTAAGCATCGCACATTCCTTGCAGGACAGGGGCAGGGCAGGAGGAGACTTTGTGTGCTTTCCCTGCCCCCAGGCCAATTAGGGTTTGGGGCCGGGGGGAGCGCATGAATTCTCTCCTGCCATGCAAGGGGCTCAGCACTTAAAGTCAACTGCCCAGCTGCTGCTCAGCTGGTGAGTGACTCTAAGCGAGGCACTTCCTTGCAGGGCAGGGGCAGAGAGCGAGAGACTTCACATGCTCCCCCTCCCCAGGCCCTGACTGTCTTGGAGACAGCAGCGGGGAGCATGTGAAGTCTCCCACCGCTACGGGCCTGGGTACCTAGAGGAACAGCTGTCGGCTCTCTCGAGGATGGGGGGGGGGGGGGGGGAGAGGAGGAAGCAAAGACTTTGGGTGCTCCCCCACCCCAGAACAATCGTGGTCTGTGGGTGGGGAAACACAGAAGTCTCCTGGCCTCGTCCCTTCCTCCTGAGGCCCCACCCCTTGAAGTGGTCCCCGGTCAAAAATTATTGCCCACCCCTGCTGTAGAATGAAATTAGAAATATGTTAATGAGATTAGGAATGAATGTAAAGTATGTGAGAGGCTATGATATTTTCTTCAGTCCTAGCTGAAAAACGTAGGAAAATCTGATGCTTGCTGTGTCTTCTTACTAAAATATTGGCAACATCTTTCTAGTTCTGTATGGCTCAACAGTGTAGTTCTTGCTGTGGCTTTGTATTTGACAGGCTAGCTAATGACATTCTAACAAGTTAATGACATACTTTAAAAAAAAAATTAGGGAAGCCCTAAGGTTAATTCTGGTTTAAGAATTAGTATTTCTATTTTCAATGGGAACCACAAATAGTTTATCTGGACTGTATAGATTTAAGGGTTTTTTTCCTGAATAATTATCTACAATAATCTCTCTCTCTCTCTCTCTCAACCTTGTTATAGAAGGTAGCTAAGTTTTCCAACCATCTGTCTCAAGTAACATTTCTCAAATTAAAAGGAGTCCCTCTGGATGATATAGCGATTGCATGGGGTACATCTAGACTACAGGCTTTTTTCGACAGAGGCTTTGTCGACAGATACTGTTGACAAAGCCTCTGTCAAAAAACAGCATCTAGACTACAGCCAGTTCTGTCGACAAAGCAAGCTGCTTTTTCGACAGAGAGTCTAGATGCTCTCTTTTGAAAAAGCACAGTGTGGATGCAATAGCGCCTTTTTTCGACATAACTCTGTTGACAAAGGCGTTATTCCTCATAGAATGAGGTTTACCTCCGTCGACAAAACTGCCGAGTTCTGTCGACTTACTGTCGACAGAACTCGGTGGTAGTGTAGACGCAGGTATAGTTTTGTCGACAAAAGTGGACTTTTGTCGACAAAACCCTGTAGTCTAGACCAGCGGTTCTCAAACTTTTTGGGCTCCAGAGCCCTTTACATGTGTAAAAATGTATGCGGCGCCCCAGCGGTCCACTGATTGTATGTGTTGTACCTATCAGTGTTTCCAGTTTGTCAACCTCGTGGAGCCCCTGGAGAGGTCTCGCGGAGCCCTGGGGCTCTGCAGAGCACAGTTTGAGAAACACTGGTCTAGACACACCCATAGTGTTCCACAGCCCCTAACCCATAATCTATGAGTTATATGTGCTCAACACCTCCATTTAGCACCTGCCAACATCTTATTTAACCCCTCTCCCCACACACATTTGCATAAGTATTGCTTGATGGTACATAATGGTTCTACCCATATTCCAATTAATTGTATCTCCCCCTTTTTTATCATTAAGACCTCTCAATAAATGAATTCTGTGCCTCCTACCATTATATCAATTAATTCTGGCTCCATCACCCCCCACTAGTTATTTGTGTGCTTCTATTTTCATATTTCAGCTGCAAGCTATTCATTCTGTACTTCCTGCAGTTCCTGTCAGCCTCTTCGTCTTGCATGCCCCTTTGTTCCTGCTGCAGCAGTGGTGGAAGCTCCAGGGAGTCTTCATTCCCACTTCCTGTGTTGGGAGGGTCAGCTCCAGGAGTTTTTCCTTTAGGAACATAAGAGAAGCCATACACAGTGAAAACCAGTGGTCTGTCTAACCCAACATTCTGTCTTCCGACAGTGGCCAGTGCTGGATACTTCAGAAGGAATGACCAGAACAGGGCAATTAGTTGAATGATCTATCCCCAATTATGCAATCCCAGCGTCTGGCAGTCAGAGGTTTTAGGGACTGCCACAGCTTGGGGTTGCATCCATGATTTCCATCTTGGCCCATTGATAGACCTATCCTCCACTCACACATCTAGCCTGAAGGGCAGTGACCAGTTCAAGGAATTCTCTCTCTCTCTCTCTCTCTCTCTCTCTTTTTAATGCGGGACGTAGGTCAGGGGGTCTATTCCAAGGTTCTTTAATCCCTCTGTCCCCTTGCCTGGGCTTGGAGATTTAGAGGGGTACCTGGGCCATTTTTCATAGGAGAGAACAGAGTGACTTAGAGCTGCTGTGTTCTTTCTGCTCCCTCTTCCCCACACCTCTTTTGTAAAAGAAGTATCCGCTGTTCTCTCCTTCCCCATTCAAAAACTGTTCTCAGATCCTTAGGGAAGCAGAGAGAGCTCTGACAGGCACCTCTGGTTACCTTCCCCAGGGGGTGAGGGTTATGTGGTAGTTTTCCCTGCACACCAAGAAGAGGAAATGAAAACCTGCAGAGTTGGCAGGTGTGTGGTTCAGGAAAGCACTTAAACATGTGCATAAAGTTAAATGTGTGGCATAAAAAAGTGGTTCATGTTCTCTCTCAGAAAGGCACAGTAATAATTCTGACATCAGAGATCAAATATTCAAAATTCTATCCTTGTACAAAGCCTTGTCTACAGTATGAGAAAAAGTGTGATTTAAAAAAAAATCAAGTTATCTAACCTGATTTGAAACTCCACTTAACACTTAATATAGATAACAGTTTTAACGCCTTCAAATAAGCTATGTTAGCTAGCTGTGGTATACCCTAGGGAAGAATCTGGATTATAGCAAGACCAACTAGACAATGTATCGATAAAGGTATTAAACTGTGTTATGCTAGGTGCTAAGTGATGTTTCAAATCAGGTTAGATAATTAGATTTTTTTTAAATCCCCCCTTAGCGAGACAAGATTTAAATCAAGTAAAGCATTCTTTGTAACAATCTTATTCCAATAGGCTGCTAGTCTATACTAAATTGGTGGGTAAATGAGTAATCTTCATAGTGAAGGACTCGCATTTGATTTTATGGCGGTGCTGTCGGCTGGTCCCAGAAAGAGATCCAGTAGGAAAGTACTGTAGCTGAGAAGCATAGTCAATCTGAACAAGAGGCGGGATGTAACAGACAAAATGGTTGGGATCCTCAGAGCTTGAGGGAGGAAAAATAATCTTGTAGCTAAAGAACAGGACTGGGAGTCAGGAAATATGGGTTCTTATCTTCATAAGTGCCATGGACTTTGCATGACCTAGGGCAAATTACTTAATTTATCTGAGCCTAAACTCATCAATGGATTAATAATTCTTAGGTACCTCATAGGGGTGCTGAGTTTCAAATAACATTGTAAAGCACTTTATCATTCTGGTGAAAAGTGCTTAGGAACCCAAAGAACTCTCCTTATGTCTGTGCATACCAGTCTATCTATTTGCCCTTTTTTACTGCTTTACCTTTCACCACAGCTAGCATAGATCCCCTCTCCACCATTTGTGTGGTCCCACCTTGAGCTTGGATGCAGGAGAAAGTTTGTTTCTCAACTTGTGTACCCCAGTTTCCAATCTGCAAAATAACTATACTTCCTCTCCTCTGTTCTTTGTCTTATTGATTTTAGATGGCACACTCTTCTGGTTCTTATTATTTGTATATGCAGCAAATAGTAACAGGGTGGTCCTAACTTGACTGGGCACTCTAAGTATGTGCATAACTCAAATTAACATTTTTCTCTTTTAAGAAGACTAGGAGGCTGCGCCCCCTGCTTGCTACGCTTGCCAACCCCGCTCTCTCTGCACACTTTTGCTTCTCTGAGAGAGCCTGTTGACAGTGATGACATGATGACGACATTCTGTTGTCCTGCAGGAACACTCTGTTGTCTGGCAGGAAAAACTTTTTATATATATAGAAAGAGAGAACAGTTTTTCCTGCTGGGTGACAGAATGTTCCTGCCGGGTGACAGAATGACATCATCAGCGTTAACAGGCTCTCTCAGCAAAGCAAAAGTGGCCAGAGGGGGGAGGGGGAGGTGAGAGTGAAAGAGAATTCCCTCAGTGACACTGCGAGGCCGGGAGAGAAGGCGGTGCTGAGGCAGGCCTTGGCTTAGTTTGGGACAGCCCGTTACAGTGAGCGCTGGCTGAAGTGCGCAGAGCTTTCTAATGGGGGAGCCAAGGGAGCTCGGGGCGCTGCAGAGAGGAGGGGAAAGCCCGGCCCGGCCACAGCCCGAGCCGTCACAGCGTGGAAAAGCCCTGGGTGCAGGGCAGCGACCGCACCACAAAGGGCTCTTTGTGTACTGCCTGCCACCCTTGCAGATGAAGCTGAAGCAGAGGGAGCCCTGGGGGCAGCATGGTCCACACCGGAGTGGCCTGGGGAACGTGAGCGCAGCAGCAGGACACAGCAAACTCTCTGCTCACCCTGCTGGCAGCTTCCTCGCTCCTGCCTCACTGTGCAGCAGATAAGAGGCTCTGGCACCACCGTCGTGCTTCCCCCCTACGTGGGTTGGGCGCGATCGTTATTCGCTGGCAGGCGGCTGACCAGGCAGGATGGTACTGGGCGGGAGGGGAGATATTGGGGGCTGTGCAAAGTGCCCCAACCCCTCCCGTGACCAGAGAGAGGTGAGTGGGGGGTGCTGCAGAGGCCGGGCTTGGGGAGGGCTTAGAAGGGCAGAGGGCATGGGGCGCTGCTGGGGCCAGGCATGGAAAGGGGCTTGTGTGGCACAAGGGCGGGGAGTGTAGCAGGGGCCACGCAGACACGGGACGGGGCTGGCAGGGTGCAGCAAATGGGGTGGGGGGTGCTGCAGGGCCCAGGTACGGGGAGGGACAGGGGACAGAGCAGTCAGGAGACACTGCAGGGGTCAGACATGGGGAGCTTTTCCATGTTGCACCTGCTGACAGCGCGGGCTGCAGCCGGGCTGGGCTTTCCTCTCCTCTCTGTAGTGCTCCAAGCTCCCTCGGCTCCCCCAGCAGCGGGGCGCCACGCACTCCAGTCAGCACTCACTGTAACAGGCCGTCCCGAACTAAGCCAGGGGCCTGCCTCACCACCTCCCCCTTCCCCAGCATTGCTGGGGAAAATCTCTCTCACTCTCGCCCCAGCCTGTTGATGCTGACATCATTCTGTCGCCCATCAGGAAAAAATTATCTCTCTCTCTCTCTCACACACACACACACGTATGTCATGGCCTTTTACTTGGGCCACCAATTAGAGGCTAAAGCCATCTGAAAAGACATTTAAGTAAAAAACTGGTGCTAAATAACAGCATAAAAATAAATTATAGTCACTCATTATTATTAGGCTAAACATCCCAACATTGAGTAGATTTCCTCATTAAACCATCCCTAAATTAAGTGAAGTTCACCGTTATACTTGTGAACATTTCAGGTTTTCTGTAAGTGATAACTTTAGCTATAGGCATTTCTTTAGGAGCAAGTGGAAAGCAATATAATAAGTACATAATACCATAACTTCCCAGGCCATTCATGAAACTTGCAAATTCCTCTATCAAAAATGTTGATAAAAAATGGCATTATCCTGACACAAACATGATGTAGACATTGAATTACAAACTTGTGGCATTGTCTTTTTAGGGTGTCAAGTTCCTAAATAAACCCACCAATACTACTGTTGGTAGCTAGTTGGAATTCATTGTATGTATTGCAATTTCTGTAGTTGAGAATTGTCGTGTTTTTGTTTTAAAAATAACAGGACATCTCTTAACATTTAGGAAACATTTTTCCACCCTGAAGCACCATAACAGTCTTTTTAAAGCACCTTTAGGAAGGGTGTTAGCTTGATCAACGCTGTGTAGGAAGGAAGGCTCTTTCCTGCTATTTTTTCAGCATGACTTTCACTGACATGATCAGGCTGGGAAAAGACTTATTGGCTGAAAGCCCAGGACAACTATGCAATATCTCAAGTCAACTGGAACTCAAACTACCCTGCCCAAGGGAGAACTGTAACATAAAAAGAATTTAGGTTATAGGCTGGATCTTATAAACATTGTCCAGTTATAGTGTATTTTAAATATTATTTATGTGCATTCGGCTTTATGTGCATTTCTCTCAGATGCTCTATTAGCAAATGAAATGTTGAAAAATTAAACAATTTCTAGACTTTTTCCAAAAATATGGATGTGACTCCCTCTGATCTCACATATTAGGCAGCTTATTGTATTTATGTTTATTTAGGAATTAGTCCTTAAGTCCTTACTCAGAGAAAAATCTCCAGTAGTCTTCCATGGGAATTTTGCCCAAGTAAGGACTTCAGAATTTGTCCCATTACTCAGCTTAGAAATTTTACATCTAGAATTCAGTTCCATCTCAGGGGGTGGGAGGTGGAGTTCTAAAATCAGAGGGGAGTTTACTATTATTGTCAAGGTATGAATTGAGGTATACCTTTATTCTGATTTGCAATAGAGGTAGGTTTTATTTTCTTTTTCTGCCTTGTTTGTATTTTATTTTTGATGCATATTTAATCTGTTGCCATTGCTTTAGTCTTTATTGCCATTGCTCAGCTTTAAATTGTTCTCTTGGAGATTCTTAAGCACATTTGAGTACTGGGAGTTGTCCTACTGAAGGCAATATGACTACTTATAGTCAGAAAGTTATACATCTGAATAACTTTGCTAGATTGGGGCTTTAGATTGTATATCATTTGTTTAATTATGAAGTGTCCTGTGGCACAGAAGAAAAAACTGCCAGAGAGATTAGACTATACTGATGATCAGAGTTAAGATAAGAGTTCTTGAAATGTCATGTTTTTTGTTATTGAAACTAAATGTCATTGACTGCTGCCTACCATGACCTTTTCTGTCTTGGGGAAAAAATGGGAGTGAAAGGATATTCTTTCCTTCTGTAAATTCTAAAGACTGACAAGATAGATGAGTATGAAATAACAAGTATCTGCAACATTTATATTTTCTAACTTTAATACTGTAGTTTTAATTGAAGATCTTAACTTGTTGAGAAAATGGCCATTTATCCATAAACTTGGTTCCAATTCCCCTTGAAACAAGTTTTAAATTATTTTTAGGAAAATTTTGTTATACTTTGTTTAGTATATTTTCAATACTTTGGTCTACTGGAATCTGGGGGGCAAAAACCCACCATGGCCTAATCCTTTATATCCAAGGCCTGTTAGTATAATCAGAGGGAAAAAATCCTAAATGTGTGGTTTTTATTATTGAGAGCTTCATTATTGTTAACTGGCTTTGTGTGACCTTTTTCATTATAGGCTTTGATGAGACCTGGACGAATTGACAGAATCATCTATGTGCCCTTGCCAGATTCAGAAACTCGTAGAGAAATCTTTAAACTTCAGTTTCATTCCATGCCTATCAGTGAAGAAGTCTGTTTAGAGGAGCTTGTCCTGCAAACGCAGAAGTATTCAGGAGCAGAGGTAAAACATTCTGTACTCTGTTAGTGATTGGGGAATGAAAACACAGAGCTATCCATGTGAAAAAATATAACACAAGTACCATCAACTTACTTTTGTGATGAGAATTCGAAAGGCAAATTCATCAGAATGCAGTATGTTTTCTTTGTTTTGTCAGGTACTTTGGAGAGTGCCCAGAAAAAATAATACGGCTTTAAGTTGAATTGTCTTTACCATCAATTGCCCACCACACCAGTGATTCCAAAAAGAAGCCATGGCCTTCTTTTAGAAGGGATGGGATGCATAGATGATCCCTGGGAAGTTGTACTGTTGTATTGCAATCATGCCAACAGAGACTTTGCTTTGTGGGGATGAGCAAAGTTAGTGTGAAGGCACAGGTCTGCTGGATGATTGGCTCTGGCGTCTCACCGATCTGTTGGCATCTTACATGTTTGAGGGTGTGCTTCATAGACTATTCTATGTTGAGGGAGAACAACCATGGAATAATGTGGAAGAATCTCTGTGAGGAGTTAGTTTCAGAGAATTTCTTCCCTAGCACCTCCTCATGGGTTTCTCTGTGGGGCTACGTCTATACCAGTGTTTCTTAAACTGTGTTCCGTTCTTTTTAATTTTTTTGCTCAATAACTTCCCCCCCACTCCCCCCTCCTTTTTTTTTTGTCTCAACAAAAAATCCTTGGTGTTCCTCATAAAAAAAAAAATATTGTTTGGTGTTCCTCGGTCTTAAAAAGTTTAAGAAACGCTGGTCTATACTGCAGCCTTCTTCTGCAAAAGTTTATGCAAATGAAGCGTGGCTTAGCATATTGCCGTGCTTCATTTGCATAATTAATTAGCAGCTGTTTTTGCCCAAGAGGCTTTTGTGCAAAAAAGAGCTGTGTAGATGGCTCCTTTTTGTGCAAAAGCCCCCTCTTGCCAAGAGCTGTTCGTCCTCATTTTTTCAGGAAGAACGGTTCTTGCACAAGAGGGGGTTTTTTTGCACAAAAGCCTCTTGTGCAAAAACGGCTGCTAATTAATTATGCAAATGAAGTGCAGCAATATTCTACTCCGTGCTTCATTTGCATAAGCTTTAGTGGAAGAAGGCTGCAGTATAGATGTAGCCTGGGAGAGCTCAAGGTAGTCCTATTTTCCAGCATATCGAAGTCCCTATGAAAAAGTCTGCTTTTGTCTGCACATGCCTCATGGTTACCACAATTATTTCCTAACCAAGAATAGAGGGAAACTCTCATAGTTCAGATTCTGTTGTGTCATAGTTGTTGATATATATTAGCATTTTAATGGCAACCATGTTGTCTTTGCTTATTAGTCCATTCAGTTTTTCTATAAAACCTATGATCCTTTCCTTATTTTATTTAGTTAAATTATACGTGGGAAAAACTTAAGTTAAAAGAACATTATTTCAGTTGCATAGTCAAGAAATGCCAGAATTAAAATTGCCCAGGCCACCTTCATTTGGTCCCCTATGCATGTGCATCAGGACTATGGGTTTTAATTACGTACTATTTTTTTCACAGGCCCTCTGCTTCATTTAGTGAGCAGGTTGGACTTTGTTCTAAAAATGAATCAAGGCTGTGTAGTGAATGAAGCTCCCATGTATAGGATCTATGTTGTATTCATTGCGAAAACAAAACCAAAAAACCCAAACCCTGAAAAAAGGGTCTTATAATGGAAAAGGTTGGACAAATTTAATTATAGGCATGTTACCTGCACTGCCAAAAATTAGATTCCACTAGAATATTTATTGCAGATGGAGCTGGTAGGAGCTGCCTCTAGTTGCAGTTGTCCAGTATTTTCTAAGATTCCATTTTCAGTTGCTTATAAACTTGCCTATTTTAAACCATTTAGGCTGAAATTTTCCATGTTGTGTGTCTACCTCGGAACAAAGATAGGAAAAACATGTTTCCCCCATTTAAAAACAACAACAAGAAATCTCTTAAAGCCATTAGCTAGCTTGAAATTTCGCATGATGCCTGGTGTCAGTGATTGCGTTTTGCCATCCCTTGTGAAAATTTACCTAAATTTGGCCAAGTTATAGAAATAGAAATTTTGAAAAATGTCTGCTCTCAAGAGTGCAGCTGCTGTGCACAATTCAGAATATTTAGGGGATCCTACTGAATTTGGCTCAGATAACAGATTTAGTGGTGAGTTCCTGTAATTTAGCTGATGTTCACAGAGAAGCATCTGTCCCTTAGTGTGACTTTGTAATGAATCAAAAGTAAAATAAACTAACTTGTCATTGATTGTATCTTCACTATTTGCTGAAAAAACTGTTCTTGGGATACCATTTATCATATTTATGATAGTATTAATTTGGTTTATATTGTTCAGTAAAGTATAATAATAGTGACAGAGGAAACAGCACACAAAGAACTTCTAAAGTGAGAGTTTCTTGAAAGTGTATGTAAAAAGTCTGATGGTTGGCACTGACAGTTCACTGTTTCATTAAGGCCTTTTCTTTCTGGTGTCTCCAGTTTCCAGCTTTACAAATAATTTCCGCTGTTGAATGGCAAGTTCCCATATCCAGCATTCTACCCTTTTGTATATCAAAGAAATAGGAAACACTTGGTTTTGTGTCTATAAGGTGCAGTATAAATAGGGAGCTTCTTGTAGAGATGTGTTGAACAATTGCAAAATGAGCTGAATAGACAGTGAGTAATACAGATTAATCTGAGTAAAAATAGCACAGCGAGTAATCATGGCATTCATCTGGCCTCCGTGCATGGCATCTTTTCAGATCAGATATTTGTATGTTTTCCCATCAACACTTGTGACCCTCATATGTGTATCTGTTCATCTGTTGGGTGTGCGTGTTTCCTCTCTCATAATGAATATATTTATTTTTACATCCTTCTTGTGCCATAGTTAGTGTGCAGGGCGGAAACTCGTCACTCCTTGTCATTTACTTAAGAACATATACATAAATGATATATAAAGATAGTCAGCTAAATAATGTACACTGTGCTCTCATCCGAATGGGCTGGGGGCTGGAGGGGGTCATGTGAAACTTTTGGATAACCAAGCATTCGGATAAACAGAAGTGCTGTTTTGAGCTACGATTTTGCTGATACAGAAATAGAGGAAATGGAAGGAGTAAAGCTGATATTTGCTTGCTACTTTGTACTTTAATAAAGAGAAAAAAAAGCAACTTTACTGAGTTTATAAAAACACCAACATTGTATTATAATTACAGTAGACATAAATTAATTCTAAAATATTTATCTTTTTTATGAAAAAGGATTCATCACAATCTGTCACTTGTCACCATTGTGTCCAAGGCTGCAGCACTTCTCTACAGCTCATCCCTTACCTTTCAGATATCACATGTGGTGGAGTTACCAATGTTGTAATGTGGTGCACATCAACTTTTTCTCCCCTTTCTAGGACCTTGAGAATCTGTGGTTTCTGCTTTAGAGCCAACTCAGAATGACATTTTTTTGACATTATCCTGCTGAACTGCTGTTGCATCTGAAACAGGACTGAGGCCTACATTAAAGGGGAAGTTGAATCAAGATATGCAACTCTAGCTACGTTAATTATGTAGCTGGAGTTGACGTACCTTGTTTCAAGTTTCCCCGCCATCCCTTCTCCTTAGCTTTCCTTACTCCTCGCAGGACCAGGAATACTGCCACCAATGGGGGCACCCTCTGAGTTCAATTTAGTGAGCCTTAATTAGACCCACTAAATTGAACTTCAGAAGATCAATTGCTGCAGCGTCAGTCTTTTGCTTAGTGAAGACATGGCCTGAGTCTCAATAGCTGGAGGTAATAGCTCACAACTGTTGATGATTGCTAATAGACACAAAGAAACGAATTGACGAGGTACTGATGAATGATTAAGTAACATAGAGCTTTATCGGAGACACACTGTGGCTTTGGATAATTAGGATTTTCTTATAAAGGGAATTAGAATAGCTGGAATTTTACTGTATTTTTTCAGCATTTCGTTTGTGAGAACAGACATTATTTATGAGAGTATGCGTTAGAAGTTAATTGTGAAGTCTCCTCTTTTCCTTATAAGAGTAATGCTAAAATCAAAAAGCTGTTTATTTAACTGAGAGTTAGTCATCTGTTCAGTTTATATATTACACTATCAATATTGGACTAAACAAAACCCTATAACTGAACTCTCCCCACCCCCAATCTTTGAGAAATATGGTTTCAAATCTAATCTTAACATCTCGGGCCATTCTCTAATATACATATGCTGATGGCTTTTTAAATGACTACAGTAAATCAAATGGCTATTTGAATGGCTTAAAGTGTTAAATACGATGGTTGAATTCTCCTTTTTTGCCAAGTGAGGGAGTGAGGAAGAATAAAGTCTTCTGGGAGCCAGGACCTAAATCTTTGCTGAAGTGTTTGACTTCCCACCCCAGCCAGACTTCTCTGGCTAGCTGCAGCCCTCCTAAAAGCATTTCCTTTTTTTCCTCAGAATTTCAGACAAATTTTCCCTGCAGCTGCCAGAACCAAGATGTTCACAGCATAGGTCTGTCTGCAGCCATGTCGGGTCTGGCTTAACCAGAAGTCCCCCTTGCTGCTGCTCTTAGGCTGGATTACAATCTTTCTTAATGTTTCATGTTTCTTGGGGGCAGTCAATCCCTTCCACCATTCGCAGATCCATTCTAAAAAGTTCTGCTGACACACTGGGTCAGAGCTGCTACCTTCTGGGCTTGCAGAACCACTAAAAGAAAACTATGAGACTCTTGCTCTAATTCTATCTTTTTCCTCCCCTCTGTCAGTGTGGTACTTTGCAAGTTTTTGGCAGTACCTTATTTTAGCATCCATACGGTATTGTTGTCTTTTTGTAGAGTGTAAATTTCAAGACCCTAACATCAAAGAAACTGCCTGATGATCTCTTATCGCTATTGAGTATTTTGAAATATGAGCACTTATAATCACAACCCCATCCCCCCCCCTTTTACACACCAGGTGATGCTGAAATCAGTTTAATTGAATGTCAGTTACTTTGTAATGAAAATTTCTCACACAGTCAGCAGTTTTCTTCAAGCACCATGTTTCAGGAATATGGAATGGTGGTATATGTAGTGACATATACCTCATGGAAGTGGTTTTAGTATATGGCCATCTCTATCATTGGGATTTTACTGAAATCAGACTTTCAAGACTTGAGCTCTTAGGCCAGGTCTACAGTAGACCTGGAAGGTTGGGTTAAGATATGCAACTCCAGCTACATAAAATACGTAGCTGGAGTCAGCTTACCTTAAGCCAAACTTGGCACCGTCTTCACAGAGGGAGGCCAATGGGAGCAAATGCCCTTCTTGGCTTCCTTATTCCTTGCAACTGCGAGGAGTACTGTTGTCAACTGAAGCTGCCTTCAGCGTTTGATTTTAGTAGGTCTTAACTAGACTCACTAAACCAAACACCAGAAGATCGATCTTCAGTGCCGCAAGTGGAGATGTGGCCTTAGTCTCCACATAGCCAGCTGGTCGGTGAAAGACATCGCAAACCTAAATAGCACCACTGCGGCACAAATACAACCGATCTACTGTAGAAGTGAAATCAAGCTTAGCTGCAGATACGAGAGCAGAGAAGTCATTAGGAAGAAGTGAGATCCGTGCATCAATCCCTGAGATGCCACTTTGCCCCCACAAACAACAGTAAAACAACCCAGAGGCAATACTAAACATTGTCAGTGACAGAGTGACACCATCCTCAGTTTAGTGTATCATTGGAATTTGCCAAATGCAAGAATTTGCATGTAGCTGGCCCATAGGGTACTATGACCAAAAAAAAAAACCATGCCAAAAAAAGCATGAACAAGTAAAGCCAACAAAGGTATTTGACACTAACATTAGCTATTTCAGTGATAGGCTAAAAAGCTATTTCACAAGAGGTTGAGAACAAGAATATTTTGTCTCATGAGTTGGCTCCTGTACCTATGTCAATGTTTACTGACTGCTGACATGATGATTGCTAAGGCTAAATCTAAGCTAAAGAAGCAGCTGCAAACAGAGATGTCAACAAACCATATTTCACAAGAAGTCACCTGCACAATCATTGGTGGTTCCGCAGTTCATTGGGTAGTGCACATAGCACATAGTATCATCAAGGACTTAGTGACCAGTTTGAGTCTACACTGACTACAACCTAACCCTAGATGATATATACCTTGTCTCTGATGGATACAAAGTCTTCAGCACAAGGAGTGTCGCAAGAATTAGCAGAGCTTCAGGATCAAGCAGAGTAGATCAGTTGGATACAAATACACAGCAGTCTCCACAGAAAATTGTCTTGACAGCTAATGAAAATAAGAAACATTTGATCAACATAATTTATTCATTCAAGATAAGATGTTTCACTAATGAGAGACACTAAAGCACAAGCTAGCCATCACAGGCAGGGACAGCACCACATATGAAACACACCAACGTGGAGAAGCGAGGAACAGATCAGATCTGGCCACCTGACATTACAAAGCTGACACCATCCTTGTACTGACAGTGATGGTGGCTGCAAAAGAGAGTTGGGAATATCAGTATTATCAGATGACACTGACATATTTATCTTACTCTTGCGCAAATTCCTTGAACAGGAGGAATAGAATAGAAGCCCACCATCCAAGAAAACTTAATAGATATCCATGCTGCTTCAAAGCAACACCAGAGCATTGCACCAGGAGTGTTAGCTGCCCGTGCACTCTCATACTATGGCCTCAGCAAAGGCTCTGTGTTGAAGATTCTACAAACTGGTTATACCTCTCTTTCTCTCTGATGGATGACATTGTGGCTGCATGCTATGGTGGCACAAAATGATTGTCCAAGTTGGAAGCATTTTGGAAATCCTGGCCAGTCCTCTTAATGAAGTCCTCCAGGTCCTAGATGTTACACACATGAGCTACCTCCTCCTGCAGCGGCCAAGGAAGAGCTAACAGTACTCTTGGCAACATCCCATTTTCCTGCCATTGAGAGCTCTTTGTAGAGTATCTAGAAGTTAACAGTTGCGGGGGAAACTCTCACTGTGTCAAATGAAAATTGAGATCCAAGCTGTCTGCCCAAATACCTTCTTTGTATATGCCTGTTATTCAAATATGCAATGTTATTGATTGATATTGCAAATATTAAATACTGGCATTTCATGTATTAAGACTCTTCTGCCTTGATTTTGTACACCTCAAACCATGCAAACTCTTACTTGATATGGGGGTAGCAAGAGTAGGATAAAAATGTCCTATTTTTAAATGCTAAACAGTGATAGTGTCATCAGGCACATTCTTAAAATGTATGGTCTTGATACAAAATCCACCCAACAAAAAACAAACAAAAAAAAAAACCCCAAAAAGCAAAAAAAAAAAACCAAAAAAACCCCCCAAAACTCCTGTAAGAGCTGTAAAGCAAGCTTGACCAGAAAGGCTGTGGGAACAAGAAATAGCGGTAGGGAAAGGGTTGAGAAAGGTACAGTAATTAAACATATGTTATAATAAAAGGGCTAAAAATAACAACAAAATCTTGGCATAACTCATCTTTTACAAAGTTATTTTTGGTGTTCCTCCCCTTTCATTAATACACATCACTAGTTACAAAAGAGCTTTTTATAAAACTGAAATAATTTTGGGATGCTTCCATGTTAGTATGATACCTCTAATCAGAAATTTTAGGCTTTCTGGACTACAGAACTTGTATAGAAGTTTATACTACATTTATTTAAAAATAAAAGAAAATTAATAGTTTATGCTGTTATGTTATCTAGCTAACCACCAGTTTTTCATGGGGTGTTTTTCATTGTAATATCTAATACTAAGTAGTTCTAGGGACAGGATGCAGTAGATTACGTGATCTATTTCTAACTGCTTCCTGTAAATAAACAGTTTGACTCAATTGAAAATCAAATAAGCATTTTTTTAAATGTTGCATGCTCCTTAAATTTCACTCATTGGACCTTATACATTTCCTGCAGTGTAACAGCCCTGTATTATAGGCAGCCTTGAATTATAAAAGACATGCCTTAATACAAGCTCAAATACACTATCCTCTTTTTATAGGGGTCAAAATTAGGTTCTCTCAGTCATTTACTTTCCTCTGTTATAATCACAAATATGAACCATCAAAATCCCCACTTTCTAATGCAAGTAAAACCAAAATCACATAGACAGTATCTGAGCAAATTGCTTGTTCTGTAATGCTGAAATTATATGTTGTGTGAAACAAAAAAATAAGAGACGTTGTAGGTGGAAAATATCTTAGCATAGATAAAGAGGGACACCTGCCTTTTTTAAAACAAATTTTGATCTTCATAAAAGGTTTGACTTAACAAACTAAATAAAAAAGAGAGATTGTATCACCTTCCTTTACAAACTAAATAGGGAATTTGAGCTCTGAATAGGGAGGAGTGGGGGACAGGAAATGTAGTTTCCACTGTTAAAATATTTAAGTTGAGAATTTAGCTGAATAAAAAAAGGAGAAACAGAAGGGCAAAGAACTGCCATTCACTACCTGCACCCCTGACTCAAAGGAATGTTGTGATAAAAATCCAAAAGGCAACAGCAAGGAAGGGGATTCAGTGTGGCAGCTGAAGTGGCATACAGAATTCTTTTGAATTTAGATCTGGTTAGAAATCATAAAAATTGAAACACTTTGCCTGGTTCCAATATCTTCTTAGGATAAATATGTTTATACAAAATTAACTTTGGGACTGTCTGTTTTAAAATTTGTGGAAGGCAGTTTTGTGGTGTGAGAGCAAAGGCTGGCATGTTTATGGTATATCGGTTTCCATGCTCACAGGAAATAACAGTAATGAGAGGGACCCATAAATCTTTCATTTATCCTTAGCTGAAGTAGAAGAGTTGATGTAAATGTATCTTTCTCACTTTGCAATAACTCACAGAAGAAACACAGAGAATGCAAAACAAAATGCCAACCAAGTTGTACTCTGGATCAAATGAAAGCCTGTTTGGTGCCAGAAAAGGATCTTTGCAACAGCACACTCGCTGTAATAAACTAAAGCTCTTTATCTTAGAGTGCTCGTTCCAAAATGCAGGAGCTAGTCTGTTGGGTTTTAAAATCTGAACTTCTAAAAATTTCATATTACTCCTAGTAATATGAAATAAGCTACCACTCTAATAAGAAGTGATTGTATATTGCATCATGAATTCTCTTCATGATGTCCGTGTATAAATAAGAGTTCCTTCCTTAGAGAACATACATTTTAAAGATATAGGTTGAACCTCCCTAGTCCAGCATCTTTGGTACCAGACCTGTGAATTTGCTGAACCATAAGAGAATTTGCTGAACCATAAGAGGTCAATGTTGTCTCACAGCATTACCAACACTACCTTCTGTTTGCTGATGACTGTGCATTGCTGGCTCATTCAATGAAGGATGCACAGGAGCTTTTTGATTGCTTTGTTACTTCTGCTCACTGTTTTGGACTCACAGTGAGCCTCAAGAAGTCAGAAGTTATGCCTCAGCCTGTCTGGAAAGAGCCTAGCACTCCAGTGATTACTGCTGCTGGTACAGTCCTTAACACTGTTGACAAGTTCTGCTACCAGGGAAGTGTACTGTCCTCTAGCATAAATGTGGATCATGATGTATCTGCTTGACTAGCCAAAGCCAGTGCTGCCTTTGGAAAACTGAGTAAATGCCTATGGAATGACCATGGTATTAAACTCCATACCAAGATAGTGGTTTATCAGGCAGTTGTCCTGAATGTCCTGCTGTATGGCTCGGCATCATGGACAATATATAGTCGCCATGTTTTGAAGCTCGATCAGTTCCATATGCGTTGTCTGAGGAGGATTGCCCATGTGAACTGGTGGGACAAAATTCCTAATACGGACGTTCTTAAGCTGTGTGGTGCCATGGGCCTGGAAGCAATGCTTATGAACAAACAGTTTCACTGTTATGAGGATGGATGATACACGGACACCAAAGATGGTCTTCTATGGCCAGCTTGCTCATGGAAAGCGCTCTATCGGTGGTCAATATAAGCGCTATAAAGACATCTTAAAGGCCAATGTGAAGTCATGTGGCATATCTCCCAATGATCTGGAAAATGTAGTTCAGGACAGATTGTCCTGGTGACAAACCATTGTACAGGCTCTTAATTGCTTTGAGAGTCAGCGTATCCAGGCATTGCAGGAAAAGCGGAGGATCCGAAAAGAACATGCAGCGCCTGCAGTTGGTGGCTTTTTATGTGACATCTGTAATAGGCTCTGCCAATCAAGGATTGGTTTAGTTGCTCATCAAAGGCGTCATAGAAGATGAGCTCCGTCGATTGACGGCTCAGTACAAGAAGAAGAAGACCAACACTACGACTGCTTACTGGGCTCCTGGAAGACATTGAGGGGGTAAATTAGAGCTAAATAACAGCACAGAACACTGAGAGCCAGGACAGGTGGGTGTAAACAAACTTTTTGGAACCGCAGGAAAGTTGGCCACGCCCATGATAACTGGACATGCGGCTAACTATAATCATACTGGACCACAAATGTTGCCAGACTAGAGAGGTATGAGAGGTTGGGATAAAGAACAAAATGGTATAGAACAAATGAGAATGGGATTTGGTCTTTCTACATGCAGTTCTTTATGCAGTGAGATCTTCAGAAGTTTGATATTAAGGGCAGTGAAGGATTTTTTGACTATTGTGAACCTGGAGACTGAATCAAGCAGGACTGATGACCTAAGAAAGGCACAATATTGGGATTAGCTGAAAGAGACTGAGGGTACGTCTAGGCTACAGGCTTTTGTCAACAGAAGTTTTGTCGACAGATACTGTCGACAAAAGGCGTTATTCCTCGTAGAATGAGGTTTACAGCCGTTGACAAAACTGCTGAGTTCTGTCGACGTTATGTCGACAGAACTCAGCGGCAGTGTAGACGCAGGTATAGTTTTGTCGACAAAAGTCCACTTTTGTCGACAAAACCCTGTAATCTAGACACACCCAAAGTGAACTGTCAAGGAAGAAATGTGAATGGGGCACAGGAAATGTGATTATACATTCACATTTTATGTCATGCAGCACGTGTCTAGATACGGGAAAAGCATTGCATCGTTTGGTTTAGTTATTATTGCCACCTATTGTGCAAATCTGCCTTCAGCAATCATCCTAGCATCTGATGCTCAGGATGCTCATTTTTAAACAAGAGAGCATGTTGTTTTGCCTTTAAGAATCCAATTTTTCAAGATGCTGAGTCCCCACAACTCCCCATTAAAGTCATTGGTAATTGAGGATGCTCAACAGCTCACAGATGTTCAGCTCTTTACAAGACTGGGACCTAAGTTTGAACTTTTCAGATACATCATGGCCGATGTTTCTATCTCAGACTAAGTGTATGGTAGGTGAATGTACTTTGTGGGAAATATCCACAGTTTCTCCATGACCAGAATTACTCAGAGATGAATCTTCTCAGCAGGGGTAGTATTTGCAGAAAGGTACATTTTGCTCAATGTAACGTGTTATTGAGCAATAAAAATGTCTATGTGGTGGGCTGTGTGAGACCAACATGTGTGAAGATGAAGGTGCCTGTCCCCCCCAAAGGTACCATGGAGTGATATATAGAAACTATTTGTTTAAATCCTTGTGAACTGAACATTTTTGTGGGGGTGAGTGGGAAAAACTAAGACTCCATCCAACAAAGGTGAAACGGGATCATCACCTTCCTACTCACTTTTATCAGCTCTGAGGATGTGTGTTTGGCACAGGTGGATGGATGAGGAAAGACCTGGCATTCAAAACGTTTTCACAATATCAGTGTTCAGAATGAAAGAGATGAATCACCTGCAAGATTTGTGGGATGGGGAAGGCAAGAAGAGCTAACTTCACAGGACTTCCCATGAGACCTTCGCTTACCACTGTTCTCACGAGAACCCTGCACATGTAGAAGGTTTGTAATTAGTGGGACTGCTCGTCCCATCAAACCCCTAAGGTTGCCTGTACTGTGCCAGGTGTACTGCAGCTCAGAGGCAAAACATGGTAAGCTTGTCAACAGGGAGTCCTTGTAGGCGCTAGCCCTGGTAGGTTGCCATAACCACTGGGACACATGGTGAAGTGAAAAGGGCTGGCAGGAGGGAAAGATTGCAAATACTCTAGACACAGCAACTTAAACAGTTACAATTCTGACTAAGGAATTGTTCTGGTTTTTTCCACTGGGGCGTCCCAATCAAGAGTCGGGTCTCCTCAGGGCTAGTGTCCTCTCCAGGCAGGTCTCTGTGCCAAGCAAATAGGTGCTGTTACGTTTCCAGCCTAGTCTTAGTGTTTCTCATTGGGGACCCTCTGTACTGGCTGACTGCCCAGCCATTGCTGTCCCCTCATCGGTCCCATATAGATCTGTACTCAGCTGTACCATCCAGCAGTGACAGCCTATTCCACACAACAGTTCATCACACAGTTCCTGGAGATTCAACTTCTCTCAGGTTCTCTGCTTGCTACCTGGATGGTCTTTCGGTTTCCATTAATCTCTTTGCATGCCATGTGGCCACCATTTCCAAATAGAGCTTGAGTACTTCCTGTTTCGGGACATTTCTCCTTACCTTGCTGGAAGAAGGGGATGTGTAGTGCGAAGTGGCTGATGGGAGCTGTAATCCCATTTAGCAGAACCAGCACAAGTGCTTAGTTATCACACAACTGAATGCATCACAGACATCTAAAAAAAATTGTCCAGATCCAGGAAAGTTGTCAAGAAGCTCAGTTACTTCTCTTCCCTCCATAATTACCATGTTAGATATGTTTGGAAGATTAAATTCATAGTTGTTGTAGCACTGGCAGCATTATTTTTCCTGGTTTGTGTTTACAGTTGACAGTCCTGGTTCATTCCTGATTGGGGAATGTCTTTTTTTTATTATTAAAAAAAACAAACCCTCTGTGAAAATGTTTGTCTAAGTGCCTGCACATGTGCCTAGGAAATGGTAAAGGCGGGACAGCATTCCATCCAGGGAGAAAAATGGAGACAGTGACAGGATTTGTACCCCTCTATGAGCAGAGAGAGCTAGAGAAAGTAGGGTGGGCTGATCCCCTATAAGAGCAGAGCAAATTTGGGCCAAGGGTGGGGGTCAATGGTTTCGCTCTCTGTGGGTTGGGGAGAGGGTAACTTAGTGCTGTTTTCCTTTAGGAACAGAGGAAGGTGGAGAGAAGGCTGGCGAGTGATGACAGTGGGGAAAAAAGTGGGAAGGGGTGGAAGTGTTCTTGTGTGGAGAGGGGTGACTATCACCTGCCAGCTGGATTTCTAGAGCTGCTGACTACCAACAAGATTAGGCACATGTTTTGTAAAAACTGCTATTAAAATCAGTCCACTCATAGTTCATAAGTACAGCCATGGTTACTGGAGTGACACTAATTCTTGGCACAGTTTGAACGTTGCCTACTAGTTCTGCTCTTTGCTTCCTTCCCCTTTTCTCTCTCCTCACTTTTCCACACTTTATACATAGAAATTTGTCAAATACACCACTGTATAGAACATAACAGAAGGAAGTATGTTGCCGGCCCAATGGGGGATGATGCTGTCTGTAAGCAGAAGCTACAGAAAAAGAGATTGAAACGAGCAAACTATTATCTAGCTTTGCTGCCCTCTGCTCTTCCCTGTGGCCATCTTGCTTTATTGTCCTGTACTTGGCTGTGGTTCTGAGTAATGGAAAAACATGTTGCTGTTTAAAAGCAGATGGGAATTCATTCTGGGAGGAAAATAATGGGTTGCTGCTATTGTTTTCATTCATTTTGTTTTGCCTGTGAGTTATCTGTTGCAATTAAAACGTGATTTATTATTTTTCTCAAATCATACTGGTCATTTAAAACAAAAATCTCCATGTTCAGGAGACAAATCGTCACAAATGCATGCAAACTGACTTTGTGATGAGCCATGAGCATGGCATTGTCAGAGTAGGCAATAAATTGTCAAATATTTAGATTCAGTTTGGTTGAATTTATATTCTGTAAAGAAATGTTTCTCCTATCAGTAATTTACTTTTCTGATTTAGAGTGGTGGAATTGCCAGCTGCTCTTATGAGCAAAAATTATATACATCACAATAGCATAGAGTTGAGTTTTAATTTGATACAATACAATAACATGGATTTGGTTTGACTGAGTTTGGTTATTTTTAGCTTTTTTTTTCTTGATCTAATGCTTTGGATTTAATGCATGGTCTGAACAGTCTAAGAAGTCACCAGGTAAGTGATTCCAACTGATAATGAAGTGCTGATCCTAGACAGTGACATTGGAACTGTAGTGGTCAAATCTTCAACTTGTATAAATTGACATAGCTCTGTTGAAATCAGTGGAGCTATAATAAGTACGCTAGATGAGGTTCCTAGTCCTACTTTATTATTAACATTCCATGGGCCCATTGATTTTTACCAGTGTGCATATTCATAAAAAAGAAAAACAACTGAATGTGTTTAAACTTCCATTGCATTTTCTTTTATGCCCTAGACAAAGGTGTGACTAGAAAGTTTACTGAGAGTGTCCACTATGCTTGTCAATGTTACTACTTATCATTGAACAACAAGATTTCAATGTTTGACACTAACTGTCTGGTTTATGTTTTCCTTAATGAATTCATCTACTATCGCGCTCTCATCCCCAAAATAAAGCTTCACATTTTTACCTTACTAGCATTGAGAACATTTGAATTACAGTTACCTGACGGCCAATTCAGATAAGATGTTTATACAAACGATACAGGAACACCTTGTGCTGCCCTACTTGTATTTCTGGTATCATGCCAATTATTTTGAGTTACTGTCAAACTGCAAAGAGCACTAACAAAAGAGGAAGAGAAGAGGGAGCTCAGGAGAAGTGGATATGTAGGAAGAGGAAGAAGGATTATAATTGATGTATTGATTTAATGCACTTAAGTTTTGATGTTGTGAAGAAAGATAGTGTATTTTAATCTTTGCGCTTGATTGAACTGGTGTGTATATATATTTGTATGTTTGTGTACATATAATATGGGATGTTTGCAGTTCATAGTCATCAGGGGGACTCTTGTTTCTGTCATGCAGGTTCCATATCCATTAATCTTTGTAGCTGACAAAACCTACAATTCTCCTATGAGTGTCTTGTTTGTGTATGGTATTGAATATCAAACTCAGTTTTTTGTTAGGAATGCTGAGTTTGTAGATCATTGCAGTCAGCTATTTAGTGGCAGTCAATGTATTCTTTAATGGGAAATACATTTATTTTTTCTAAAATAAATGTTCAGTTCAATTTTTCAAGGGCTGATAATTATTCAGATACTGTCTACAGTGTGTTTTTTCATTTTACCTATAATATGCTGTATTTTTAAAAGATACACGTAAGACCCCAATGCTCTAAACTTCCTTGTAATGTGGGTAAAATAGGCTCCTACTTTGAAGGAGTTCTCATGTCTGTATCTAGTTAAATTATTTGGGATTCCTATGTCTTGTTCACTTTTAGATGGGTTGTTGAATGTATATTATTTAATTTTGTTATTTTTTTTCTTTTTCTAATGGAATGGTTGTGTGAAATACACTCACTTTCCTCCATGAATTTTTCTCTTTCTTCTTTGGACAATCTCGGTAACACCTGTAAAGCCGTTACTGGAATTGCTGGCTTCTTGGTTAGGTCATGGCTATGCAGAAGTAATTCTTAAATTATTTGAGAAGTAGATTTGTAGTTCATAGGTATTCATCTGACTGCAAGTAAATATTGAAATAAGTAAAACTTTCTGGCATTGACAATGTACTGTGCCAATATTATTGAAACTTCGACTCTTTGTTTCATGGAATTCCTAGTGATGTTTATGTAAGATTATCTAAAGGCTGAATTATTTTCAAATTACATTGCATTAGCAAATAAATAGGTTCCCAGCAGCTCTTTTTACAATTGCTTAGGTAATAAAACAAAAAGAAACAGAACTTCAGTTAGGGCCCATCATTAATCTTTGGACCTTCAACTAGACTGAGCAGTTTAGAAAAAACCCGACAAAATGTCAAAAAATATCTTTTTGCTTCTTTAATAAGAACCCACAATGTTGGCTTTTCATAAGCAGGCTCATTGCAGTTCTTCTTGGTTTCCATAAATAAAAAGTTGAAATCTGAAATAGCAAAGTGATTCTGATTTGCTGTTAAACAAATAGTAGCATCCCTAGGCGTCTGCAGCTAAAAAGAACCGAGTCATCTCCACTGATAAGACTCCTTGTTTACACTACTCTTATCTCCCTTAGGGTATGTCTAGACTACATGGCTCTGTTGACGGAGCCATGTAAACTAGTTTACCCCGGCATAGTCAATGAAGCGGGGATTTAAATAATCCCCACTTCATTAAAATAAAAATGGCCGCCGCGCTGTGCCGACTATCAGCTGACCCTCGTGAAACGAGGTTTACCGGAGCGGTCGACAAAGGCTTCTCTTGTCGACCGCGCCGCGTCTAGACTGCCGCATTGTGCCGGGTCAGCTGATAGTCGGCACAGCACGGCGGCCATTTTTATTTTAACGAAGCGGGGGATTATTTAAATCCCCACTTCATTGACTGTGCCGGGTAAACTAGTTTACATGGCTCCGTCGACAGAGCCATGTAGTCTAGACATACCCTTATAGAATAACTCCAGCTGTAAGGCTCAGGTGTTTTCTAAACACAATAATATTGCAAATCCATTGATGAGCTTCAGTCTGATACATGAGGCTGCAGATAAATTTCTACTTCTCAAGTACCTCAATCACAGCAAAGATTGCAAATAATTTATTATGAGAAAAAGCACCAACCTTCTACTAAACTTGCTTCTTCAAGCTCTTTTTCTCTGTAAATTCCACCATCTTAAAGTGATTTCCAAAACTCTGCCTAGGGCATGGAATAAATGAGAGCTAATAGATGAATTTTAAAAAATTTATTTTGAAGCACAAATGTGAATTTATTCTGGGATCCCAATAAGGGCTTTTTATTTGTACAATAGCATTGCTCTTGCTGTTTCAGTAGTAAACTGCAGTAGAAGCTCCAAAGTAATGTATGTAGTGCTGACTCCCAAGTCACAAGCACGACAGTATCTCAGATTTTTAGATGTCAGAATAGGACGTTGGCATAATTTCCAAATGATCATTTATTGCTTCCAGAAATTTTTATACAATTGTAAAGCTTTTTGGGAGCTGAATCAAACAGTTACTGGCATAATTTCATCAAGTAGGTTTTCCTGTATATTTTTGTTAGTCCCTATGGTGCCATAGGACTACCTGTTTTTAAAGTTACAGACTAACACTGCTACCCCCTGAAAAATCATAAAGGCTTTGTTGGTACACTACATTTAGAAAGCTCGTAGCCTGCTTTTATTATAGAAACTCAGCCCAAATATAATTAAATGGATATTGCATTAGTGCTTGCTTAAACAGCCACATTGTCAGCCTGAAAAAAAAAAAAACCTTTGCTCAGTATGAATGTAACATTAAAGTCAGAGCTGCTGTTATTTCCCTCTCATTTAGGAAAAGGGGATTCAGCTATGATTTTGCATAAATCGTCTATCTCTAGCTATGCCATTATATTGTTAAGTCCTTTGTGTGTGCATTGTCCTAGAGATTTGTCCCAGCAAGCAAAGTAGGTTTGCAACATAAAGAGATTAGATTTGAACAGGTGTTGAGTGATCAGAGATATTTTTCCCTAGACGTGCAGGCGAGAAGAATGGATGCAGTGCACCAATCTGGGTGTCGTCTAATATATCCTGAATGTCTCAGTCATGTCTTGCCTTGCACAGTGCAAAGCCAACTCTTTTCCATTCCAGAACCTTTCTAGTACATTTCCCTGGCTGAGAGACTGGAGAGGGCCAAAAGGAAGTCACTAAATGTAGCCCTTGCCAGTGGGCACGTTCTGTAATGCCCTGATCTGTAACAGTCTCGAGTCAGGAAAAAGACTTTTCCCCTAAGTCACTGCTTTCGCTGATAAGGAGCAGTTTGTTTTCAAGTAGTGGGGACTCCACATCAAGATATGTGCACTCTAGGCAATCTTGTACCCCAATTCAAAGATATTTAGGGTAGGAATGTCAACGTGTAGTCTAGTACATGATTAACCGATGAACCTTGGCTTATCGGTTTATCTCAGGGGTTCCCAAACTTTTTGACACGGGGACCAGCAAATCCATTCACGAGCTTTTGGAGGACCGGTAACATTCATTTGCATATTTGCATATTCATTAAGCAGATGATGAATATTCAAATAAGTTGTTTCTGGTCCTCCCAAAGCCCCCAGTGCCAGCGTTAGCAAAGCTTTTGATACAGTCACCCACAATATTCTTGCCAGAAAGTTAAGGGAATATGGATTGGATAAATGGACTGTAAGATGGATAGAAAGCTGGCTAGATCAGGGTTTCCCAAACTTTTTACTTTAGTTGGAACCCGGTTTTTTTCAGTACTGTCTTTTGCAGCACAAAAATATAAACGCATATAAAAAAAAAATTAAAAATGAATAAATTTTCAGTGTTTCAGCCGGCTGCATCCTCCACCCAGCCTGGGCCAGGGCTTGGGGGACCCGGCTCCACATGAGCACTTCAGGAGGCGGGAGCAGGAGCAGATTGTGGGTTGGGTATCTTGCTAGGAGGAAGGGTGCAAGGAAGGGTAGGGTTGCCAGGTGTCCGGTTTTGTACTGGACAGTCCAGTATTTGAAGGTTTTGTCTGGGAAAGAAATTGAGAAATTACCAGACATATAAAATGCCTGGTATTTTCTAATTAGGTACGTTTTATTATAATTAGGTGTATCAGTCCTTAGCTGCCTGGCTGGTAGATGTCCTCACGCTGTCTGTGTGTGTCTACCTGCCAGGCAGTTCGCAACTACTCCAGGGAGGGTATGTGGGGGGGAGGGGGCAAAATGGAATCCCCGGCCAGACTCACTGGTCTGCCAGGGTCTGCATGTGCCCAGGTCAGTCCCGCTCCCCCCTCCCTTTCTCTTCCCTATCTCCCCAGTCCAGCCCTGCTTCCGGTGGCCAGTTCCCCCGCCACCCACCAATCTCCCCTGGTCAGCCCCGCTCCCCCGACGACCCCCGACCAGCCCCGCTGCCCCCGTCCAGCCCTGCTTCCGGCAGCTGATTCTCCCGTCCTCCTCCTCCTGATCTCCCCCAGCCAGCTCCCCTTCCCCCCGTGCAGCCCTGGTTCCGCCACCCACCCTCTCCGATCTCCGCTGCCGGACAGCCCGCTACCCCCAACCCTGCTTCTGCCACCCACCCCCACCCCCATATCTGCGGGACAGCCCCGCTACCCCCAACCCGCCCTCCCGCCCCACGGGACAGCCCGCTGCCCCCAGCCCTGCTTTCACTGCCCGCCCGCCCGCCCGGATCTCTGCGGGACAGACCCACCGCTCCCAGCCCTGCTTTCGCCACCCGCCCAGATCTCCGCGGGAAAGCTGTGCCGCTCCTTGCCCTGCTTTGGCCGCCCACCTGCCCGGATCTCCACCAGGACAGCCCTGCAGCCCCCAGCACTGCTTCCCGGCGGCCGGTTCCTCCCCCCCTCCTCCCAGACCGCCCCGCTCTGCTCCCCTACCGGCAGCCGTGCTGAGGCCCGGTATTTTTTTCCCGCGGCCCGGTACCGGGCCGCAGCCCATAGTTTGGGAAACGCTGGTTTATCTTATTGACTACACGCAGTTCCCCCCCACTTTTTTGCTGCCTCTGTATCAGTGCCCATGAGGAGCTGATGCCCACGAGAAGCTGGCTTTAAGCAGGCTCCCCATGAGCACCGGATCTGCCCCACCTCCAACCCCCGTACTGCTGCCTCTGATGGACAGCAGCACAGAGGGAGAGGGGGCAGACAGGAGCCAATGCGTGAAGGGAGCTGTCTTTCAAGCAGCCTCTTTCCGCGGCGAGACCGGGCCAACACAGACAGAGGTTGCTTTGCGGCAGCATCCCCTGCGCCCCTCCCTGCAGCAGCCTCTGTCTGCAGGGAGCTCAGACCCCGCCCGGACAGGGACTGCTGCCAAACCAGCCTCGGTTTGCTGGGAGCTGGTTTTTTAACTGGCTCCGCTCGCAGACTGGCTCCCAGCTGGCACCCCGCACTGCTACCTCTGATAGAAAGGTAGCAGTGCAAGGTGACAGGGGGCTCCCCTGGAGTGGGGCCAGGAATGCACTGGCTGCCAGCCCCATCTCTGGGGATTATCAAATAGTCGTGTAATTGCTAAGATTTCGTGCAGTTACACAACTATTCAATTATATTATATCTAATATCCCTAATGTAGGGAGGGCCGGACCTTCTGCCACTCAGCTATTTGCAGCTTGATACGGTGGAGTTCATTAATTAAGCCATGCTGCCTGCTATACCTATCATTTATTTTTTTGTTTGTTTATTTTACATAATTTCTTTTCTGTTATTTTTTTCCTTTATGTGGCACAGTTTGTGATTTTATATGGGGAGAATCCCATTCCTCTGATTTTTCTTTGCCCAGTCTGGGCCTTTGCTATTTTTAGGCCTAAATCCGTAGCCTCAAGTGCAAGTTATATCCAATACCTCAAACCCTGTCCAAGCTGCCATTGGTCTTTTCCCCACAGCTATTGACATTGAAGCCGCTTCCAGGAAACTTCCCTCCCATACAAGATCTGCTCATAATTTAAGAGCAGACATAAGAAATTCAGGGAAGTCAAACTTAAACTTGTATTTGTGGACAGTCTCTGAGTCCACAGAGTCCAAAAAACTCTCCCCTATCAGAGTAGGCTCACCTGCCTTCTCCAGTAAGCAAAAAGTTCAGGGGTCCTATAAAGAAGAAAGGGGAAAAAAAGACCCGACTCCCTACAACAGAACAAGAGAAGGGGAAAGTCACCCCTGTCGTCTGGATCTCAAGAGACCTCACATTCCAGTCAAGCTATAAGGGTATGTCTACACTGCCACCCTAGTTCGAACTAGGGTGGCTAATGTAGGCATTCGAACTTGCAAATGAAGCCCGGGATTTAAATATCCCGGGCTTTATTTGCATGTTCACGGCGTCGCCATTTTTAAATGCCCGTAGTTTGAACTACCTGCCCGCGCTACACGCGCACGGACTAGGTAGTTCGAATTAAAGCTCCTAATTCGAACTACCTAGTCCGCGGCGTAGCCGCGGGCAGGTAGTTCAACTACGGGCATTTAAAAATGGCGCGCTGAACATGTAAATAAAGCCCGGGATATTTAAATCCCAGGCTTCATTTGCAAGTTCGAATGCTTACATTAGCCACCCTAGTTCGAACTAGGGTGGTAGTGTAGACATACCCTAACTGATGCTTCCATCCCTTCTGCTACCAACACTGTGCACTTATCAAGAAGCTGTGTAACTAGAAGTCATCTAGAGAAGTACCGTCTTCAGCATTGAGATTCTAGAACTGTCAGCCGTCAGGTAGCAGCCCAACATTGACCAGGAATTAATTAAGTGATATGTCCAGATGATCCCAACAGATCACCCTCTACCCATAATGCAAAGAAAGGTGAAAAATCCCCAAGGTCCCTGCCAATCTGAACTGGGGGAAATTTTGAACATTTTGACCCTGAGTTACATGAGCAATACATACCAATCAGGCATTTAGAATTAGATATTTTCTGTGTAGCATCTCAAAGCACTGGGGACACCCTTTCTAGTGTCCTGTCTCTAGCTGTGGCCAATTTCTGATGCTTTAGAGGAAGAGAAAAAAAATAAAATCCAGAATATGTCTAACTAATAGTGCACGCAAAGGGAAAAAATTCTTTCTGACTCCTGAAGGAGACGAGCTGAAATCATGAAGCATAAGATTATATTATAGTTACTATGGAATTAAATGGCCCAGACTACTGACAGTATTTATCGTTGGTAGGTTACAGTCTAATCCTGTCTGTTTTGTTCATGGGGACTTGCAGAAATATCGTCATACTGCAAAAATACACACCTTTCATTCTACTTGGCTGCTTCTTCAGACCCTTTTGTGGGTGCACATGCTCAGAAGGAGTTCCATAGAGTTCCCTTGTCTTAAGGTACAGACATCTAGTGTAGATTATAAGAAGGGTACTGATCAGACCAGTGGTCCATCCAGACCAATATCCTGTCTTCCAATGATGGCTGATGCCAGATGCTTCAGAAGGAATGAAGGTGATCCATCACCTATCCCAGTTTAGGACCTCAAAGCATGGGGCTTTGTTCCAACTTCCATAGCCTTATCTAATTCTCTTTTGAATCCACTTATACTTTTTGCCTTCACAATACCTCCTCGCAATCTTCACTGGTTGTCTGTTGTATATGAAGATGTACTTCCTTATGTTTGTTTTAAGCCTACTGCCTATTAATTTAATTGTGTGAGCCCTGGGGTTCTCGTGTTATGTGAAGGCATAAAAAAGACTTCCCTCTTCTCTGTGTCCACACAGTCATGATTTTATGGATCTCTATCCTATCTCCTCTTAGGTTTCTATTTTCTAAGATAAATAGTCCCAGGCTTTTTAAATCTCTCCTCATATGTAAACTGTTCCATAATCCTAATCACATTTATTTCCATTCTCTGTATTTTTCCAATTCTAATATAATTTTTTGCAATGAGATCAGAACTGTACACAGTATTCAAGGTGTGGGTATAACATGGATTTATATAGTGACATTGTGGATATTTTCTGTCTTATTATCTATCCCTTTCCTAATGATTCATAACATTCAATGAGCTTTTTTGACTGCTGCTGCGCACAGATATTTTCAGAGAACTGTCTACAATGACTCCCAAGTGGTGTCTCTGAGTGGTAACAGCTATTTTAGACCCCATCATTTTCTATGTATAATTAGGATTATGTTTTCCAATCTGCATTACTTCCAATGTACAGTACCCAGAAAAGGGTGCAGGTTCCATGCTGTTGTTGCTTCATGGCATCTTCTAATTTTGTTGGTCACTTATGCCTGTTTAGGTATAATGTGTGTGGAGGGAAAGAAAAAAGGAATTAACTGTACTTTTCCACTAGAAATACAGAATGTGCAAGTAAGAAAAAAAATTCAGCAATGTAATAGAAACTGGAAACAGAACAGAATTGTTCTAATTGTCTCTATATAAATTCCAAACCTTAAAAATCTCACAGAAACCCTGATGATAGTGCTTTATAAACAGTTAAAAATGAGCTCTCATAATAAGAAAATGCCATTATTTTCAAGGCTGTACTATAGTACTTCTGCTAGTACACAATTAAGTAGGATATGGAGCAGTGCCTGGTACAATGAGGTGCTAATCAATTACTAAAGCTTGTAGGTGATACCCTAATAATACAATTACTACTCATAATAAAAAAATATTAAAATTTAAATGTCTCTCCTGTAACTGACTTGCTGAAGTAAAACTCACATAAAACAATTCATATAAAGTTAATAAAATAAACAATAGGAGCCAAAAATTATATGCAAAGATTTGGAGGCAACTTCATTTCTCCTCTTTGGTTTATGGAAAAATATAGAACAGTTATATTAAAATGTTAATGTTGATATTTGCAGGTATGGTAGTGTGTGATAGATCTTTGTTTAATAACCATTTGTTTAATAATCTTTGTTTAATAAACAGTTTATTTATTTATAAGTATAAAGTACAGTGGGTATTCAACTATCTTCTACTCATAAGTCTAAATTGCCCAGATCAGTCCATGTTGTACTTCACTCTGCATCCCTCCGAGTAAACAGTGCACAAAAATGCATTGATATTCTTTAAAACTCAAAGGAATCTTTATTTTGGAATGCCTCTATTTTATTCCTGTTTACATTTATATAATCAATACTCTTACATTGGAATTGCAACTAAATTTTTTTTAAGAAGGTGTTTTAACAGCCCTTGAAGATTGGGGAAGAGAGTAAAGTAGATTCAGGCAATCTTTTTCTCTGGACTCATTGTTTAACAGTTAAAATGAAGAGTTGAATGTTTATGGAAGTGTTACATTTTGGTCTTTTTTCCCTTGTAACTCATCAATCTTGATTGTATAAACATTCGGTCATTAATTGGGAATTTCAAATTAATACACTTCCTGACTGAACTTAGTTGTTTCTGCATGTATCCGTGCTTTTGCAAAGCTTAATATTTTAGCAGAGCTGGTCAACCATGTGATATAGAAATATGTTGTTTATTGTAGCGCACTAATGAAAGAAGGGGGAGCCTTTTGTTACTAATGTACATAGGAAGCATGATTATGAAGTGAAAATGCCTTATGTATATTTTAATTACCTGTGTTACTTCGAACAATAGTAGAAAGGAGCTTCTTTATGTTAATAAAAATTAGTTCCAAATACAAATATTTTTCTTTCTTTCATTATTTTAGAGTAAATAAAGATCTGGTTTTGCAATTAAGGTAAGCCTGTTGGCATCAGAATAACATAACCTTATCCAAAAAATTAATGTAAAAAAGTTGTAGCTCTTTTTTCCTATTTTTTTAAAAGAAATTGCTTGGGGTATGTCTACACTATCCCCGTAGATCGATCTAGGGAGGCTAATGAGGGCGACCGAAATTGCAAATGAAGCGCGGAATTTCAAAATAAAGCCCTAACTCGAATTAGCTGGTAAACCTCATTGCAGGAGGAATACCAGCTAATTCGAGTTAGGGCTTTATTTCGGAATCCGGTTTCACTGCCGTGTGTAGACGCGGGCAGTTACTTCAGGCTAGTCAATTACTAAAATGGCGACCGGCCGGGAACATGCAAATCAAGTGCGGGATATTTAAATCTACAGATTCAAACACCTTATGGTAATTCAAATTAGCTATCAGTATATGTAGTGTGGGTGAAGTCACATTGTATTGATTCATTAGTGCTATATCGGGTCACGCAGCCATGGAACATAATGTAATATGACATGTGTCTCATTTAATTTTTGACAGGATGTCAGAGTCATTTTGGATAATGGCTGTGTGTGATGTGCATGGACATTGGTAAATGTCTGTGTTTATAGTAAACACAATTGTCCACTGACAACCTCAAATTATTTAAAATACACTCTTAGAATTGAAAAGAAGTAAAAGAAACCAATGGCAGCCTTTTGCACTGTATATCTTGATGACAAGTGCATTACACTTTTAAACTAGACTTGTTTAAAAGTGCCATGAAGAACCCCTATAGGAAATGTATTAATTTTAAATGATAGAATTAAAAAGGGTACTGGATAAGTCTTTCTCTTCCCCCTCCTCCCCCACCAATCCATGATCTATAGGGCACAATCCTGAAGTACTTGTGGGATGGATTGGATTATCTAATAGATCTTTTCCTTCTCTAGTTCTGTGATGTAGCACATGTTCATGTGATAAGTAATTTCATAAGACATATTAGGTAACAATCACAATTTATTTCAAAACAGAAAGGGTGCAGGTATAATTTCTTTTTTATTATTTGAAACCCCATGTTGTAGAATTCCAGTGCTGAAGACCAATGTAATAAATAACATAGACAGTATAACAATGTCCCCTCTTCCTTGGTCAGTTTTAGGAGTATAAAGCAGTTAGCTAACTGGTTCTGCTGGTAGTAATGATGCATGTTGAGGATACAGGGAAAGGAAAGATTTAGGCACAAAGTCTGCAAGTATGTATCTGAGACTTTAACCCTACATATCTTTGTGTGAAGCACAGCACAAACTGATGTGATAGACTAGTTGACTATCCGATAAGCAAATGCTAATCAGGCTAATCAACGAGTCACCTCCCCCTCCTTTGCTGCCTCCATCAGAAAGAGGCAGCAAGGGAAGGGAAGGGAAGAGATAGGGGTACTTCAAAGGGCTGTTGCTACACTTCAAAGGCGGAAGCGCCCTATCAACTAATCAAATAGTCGATGCAAAATGCATCGACTGTTTGATTAGTCAGTCCATAGTTAGCATCCTTAGCACAAAACAACTGTGTTGCATCTCAGTGTGAGTGGAAGGATGCATAAAGGCCTAGGCTTTGTCTAAGCGCTTAAGAGTTTAAAGCACTGCCATGGAGCTTTAAATTGAAAGTGTGGCCAGGGCACAAGAGCTGGGAGAGAATTTTCCCAGCACTCTATGTAAACCACCTTGCGAGGGGAGTAGCCTTTTTCTCATTGATGGTTTACAGCACTGTAACTTGCTGTGCTCAGGAAGGGGGATGTTTTTTCACACTCCTGAGCCAGAAACTGTTACAGTGCTGTATAAAGTGCCAGTTTAGACCTGGCCCAAGAGAGGCCAAGTTCTTAAGTGTAGTCCTCCACACTGAACAGAATTCTCGAGCCTCTGCTTTACTGACTCTTTTACTCAAGAGTGCGTGGTAAGAAAAGGATGGGTGTGGGCTGAGACGGGCTTGAATACAGTCTTTTCCATGCATTTTAGTTATTTTAATACACATTCATCTTCTAGATTTTATTTATGCTACTAGGCAGTAATTTTAGGAATGTAGAATCAGATTCCTTGGACTACGTTTGCTGTTTGTCAGCTTGTGTTTATATGTGCAGTGCTCTTTTTTTTTTGCTGTGCTGGTTTAAACTCTGAGATTATGTTGTAGCACAGCCAGAAGAGTCTGTCATTTACTGAAGACAGGAAAGGGTCATTTGCCTTTTGCTGGGTAGAAACCTGTGTGAGAGAATCCAAATGCTCTTGGAACCAGCTGATCAGCACAACGAAAATGTGTGCCAGTAGTCAGTACCAGCATTAGCTAACACTGTTATACTGAATTAAAAAAAAAAGAATGGAACAAGGTAAGCCACCTCTGGAACACTCCCTCTTGGCAGGGATGTCTCTCTTTCCCCTTCTCCAGAGCTTCTTAAACTCCAAAGGAACTTCAGCATTTCTCACCTGAGTCCAATTTATTTAGTCCTAAGATCCACTGGCCCTCTAAGGCCCCCCCGTCCCACCTTAGTTCATTGTCTCTTTGTTGAGAATCCAAAAATAGCACCAAAGGCTTTCAAAACAGAACACAAAATCATGCAGTCTTTATCCAAATTTCAGCTGGGCACAGCTTCTCCCTGAGTGGTCTGTCCTTCTCCACAGGCCTTCCCCCTATTGACTCAGGACTGTGAAGGAGCCATCTTGCGCTCTACTGGTATAGCCACTGTTTCCTGAACTTTTCCCCTTCCCTGTAACTTCCTGCTGTTTTTATATTGGAATCACCTGCTTCCTCTCAGGTGAGGCTCATTCTGTAATCTGGTTGGCTAGCCCCAGCCCTACAGCTATTAAGGGGTGAGAGATCCTGTACCAGGGGAATTTTAAAAAAATGGGCAAGTTCAAAAAGACCCTGAGTTAAAACATAAGGAAATTAAAAACTTTAAATCATGGAGACTACTTCAACAAAACACAGCAGAGTGAAAGAAGGAATCTAAAACATCCTCTCCCATACAAAAAACAAACAAACAAAAAGTAAGAAACAAAACAAAAAAAAGACAGTGTGGTTAGACGGCAGAATTCAGGAGATTATTCAGATCAAACAAATAGCCTTCAGAAAATGGAAATCCATAGTGCGGGGGGAAAATAGAAAGAATCACAAATCATGGCTGGTAAAATGTCACATGGAAATTGAGAGATTTTATAGAGCAAAAAACATAAAACACAAATACAGTGGAGTCCAGATTATCCAACACCCGGTAACCCGACTCTCCGCTTTATCTGACCCTGCAGCTCCCGGGGACTTTGTCCCCAGAAGCTGCAGGGTCAGATACAGCGCGGGCCGGGAGAACGGCCCTGCTTGCTGCCCCGTTGCTCTCTTGGAGCAGCTGCTGCCGCTCCTGCCGGGGACAACGGGGCAGCGAGCGGGGCCGTTCTTCCGCCCCGTGCCCTGGAGCCGCTGATGCGGCTCCTTCCGGGGCCGCTTCTTCCCCGGCAGCAGCAGCATCAGCTGTCCTGTTGCTCTCTAGGAGCAGCTGATGCGGCTCCTGCCGGGGCCGCTTCTTCCCTGGCATCAGCGGCATCAGCTGTCCCATTGCTCTCTAGGAGCAGCTGATGCGGCTCCTTCCGGGGAAGAAGTGCCTCAGCAGGAGCTGCATCAGCTGCTCCTAGAGCAACGGGGCTCTACAGTAGAGTCCCTATCGTCCGACATATTCGGTAATCCGACGATGTGTTGGTCCCGTTTAGGTCGGATGATAGGGACTCTACTGTACATTATTAAGAATATTATAAGCAGTTACAATATGAGAGAAACATTGCATTTGTTGGACTAACAGGGAATTAAAAGAGGATAGGGATATTATTAAAAATGAATTATTTTTTGCATCAGTTTTCACCACATTGGATGTTGGAAAGATACCTATGCAGAGCTATTCTTTATTGGTTATAAAGATGGGGCATTATCTATCAGAGATTAAAGTGTGAAGTATGCCATCTCATTTGAATGTGCAACTTTACCAGTGGGTGACAGATACTTATGCTCCTATCATTGGTGGCACTGCTGAAACCTCACTGGAGGTAGAGCAATGGAAGGAGATTTTGAGAAAAATATCATTGGAAACATAGCCTGGATTCATTGATATGGGTAAATTAAAAAATTTAGAATTATATTAGATAAAATTAACAGGCCCTCAGGATGTAAACCAACCTCTAGTTTACTGTGGTAAGGAAGAAACTTCCCCAAGGGACAGATTATTCTATAATTCCTCTGTGACATGGATTCATGCACCTTCCTCTTAAGCATCTAGTACTGGCTGTTGTTGTCACTTGACAGCATGCTGAACTAAATGGACCACTGGAACAATCCAGAGTGGCAATTCCTATGTTCCTATTACTTTGCCTGAGACCCAGCACAAACCTAGGTGACAACAAAACTGAACAGGTGTGTATCATGCCTTAAATATTGTTATAATCTGAGGCTTTCTGAGATGTCTCTTTTTCATGCTAACATTAACTTCCTCCTCTGGATTCATCAGCGCATGCTTCTGCTCACCCTCTAGTGAAGATGGAATGTAAGTCTTATCAGAAACTTAAATATATAAAGTATTCTCAAATGATCATTGTTCACATTGTGGTTACTCAAAGTGAACAAAACAACCTTGTGAGCGTCAAAAAGATAAACTAGAGCCATTTCCTATCCAGTCAGAATCCATATAGAACAGGTTGTTCCTTACATGTCAGAACAACACTGATAATATTTGGCAGCAGAAGCAAATACGCACACATTAATATCTGAGCTGAGATAACAGGCAGGTTTTATTTTGAATTTTATATGTGGTAGTAATAATTTATCTTTCTTTGTTGTTACTCCTAAATAATTTCCTTCTTGAAATACATTATTTAGCATAAAATAAGAGTTCATTCACTGGTGTTCGAGAACACAGAAAGAAAGAAAGAAAGAAAGATTCCAAATATAGTCTCGGAAGGGTAGCTGTGTTAGTCTATCTGCAAAAATAAGAGTCTGTGGCACCTTGAAGACTTTACAGATTTATTAGGGCAAAAGCTTTATAAATAATAAATAAATCTGTTAGTCTCTAAGATGCCATAACACTCCTTGTTATTACAAATATATTTACTGTCCATAATTTTTTTGCTGGTGTTATTTTCTGCACTTTAATGTCCTACAAGAGTGCACTCTACTTTTAAATAGTAGTCATGTTATGCCTGCTTAAAACGCTCGGTTTTCACCCTGTTAAGCTGTCTGGAGTGGCTCACGACAGTCAGTGCCAACCTCAGAGCACACTGTCAAGAAGCAGGGCACAAGCCCTAAATTGGTTGTGTGTTCTATAATTATATTTAACCAATCAAGAACCAACTGTGAAATCCTCAGGCACTGTAACAGCCATAACATGTAGTCACAGACCGTCCAAGGGCTTTCCCACTGAGGCCAGCTGGCCTTTGTGGTAGATGATCTATTATACCAAAAATCTCATGGTTTCCTTCAGGTTCCTGTCAATCCCAAAGGACCAGTGACCCCAGGTCTAATGTCTTAGACCTCTTACCAAAGATTATGCTGTAGCCAGTCTTCTAATAAATCAGCTAAAGGTTTATTAACTAGAAAAGAAATGACATGTTTACACACTTAAAGCAGGCAAACATACACACACAAATGAGATATAGCTTAGGTTCCAAAAGATTATAGTAGCTGCTGTATACGAGCTTTATGTATTCTTTACAGCTAACCCACGGTAACCAGCTGGAGGCCCTTGCTTATGCTTAGAAATCTTCACTCTTCAGAGTTCAAACAGCACAGTAACAATTTCTCCTTAACAGGGATTTTTATTCCTTTCCTCTAGTATTCAAGCTGTGATGACATGAGGGCTTGTGTCCATACCTTCTTCAGGTGTGGGAGGGAAGGAATCAAGCGAGTCTTTTGCAGTTGTTATTCCACAGTGGCTTGTCTGGTTATTTATAGGCCATCTTTTGTTGGGGAGGAGATTACACCTCTTGTGGAAAAATTGCGTTTCACACCTGGCAGTGCTTCTTCCCGGCTGTGGGGGGGTTTACAGTCTTAGCAAACTTTTTCTTTAGTTACAGAGAAAACACCTAAATATTACCTTATAATATGGGATACAGGCATTACAATACATATTAATACATGCAGCATCCTACAGGCATTTCATAGTCTAAACACTGTGGTCTACCAGTGTCACATCATCCACTTAGAACCCAAACAACTTATATTGAGTAGTCAGTATGCCAGTACTTTTTAGCTACTGGACATTTTTTCACTTAAAAATAATGAAGAATGTAGGTAAGGGGATTTTATTTTTTTAAATTCACTTACACTAAAAATAGGATTTAATAGCAAAAAATTAATTAAGACCATCATGAGAAAAAAATAACCTTAGTTTTCAGAGTGAGAATTTAGTTAGTAGTATTGATACAGGAATTCATACAGAGGCTGCTTGTGATTTGGAAGATTTCCCTACCCCTCCACATTTTTTTTGTTCATTTCATTTGGAGAAACATAAATGGATGTGACAATGTAGGAATACATCTGAATTAGACAGAAAGCAATTAAATATCTCTTTAGTAGTTATACTGAACCAAAGCACTTTTGTCCCAGCCACATAGGAAACAGAAATATTTCAGTAGATGTGGTCCAAATAGGCCGCAGCTTTATTCACTAAAAATATCTGTGATTACCCAGCAATACATCATACTGGTGCAAGTCATCATTCTTTCCTTAATTGTTTCCACCTATTTGGGAAGGCTTCCATCAGTCCTCCCAGCCTGCTGCAGGGATCCGGTCACAGTCCCTAATTTGAAATGTAAAGCAGAGTCTGGAAAAACAAGGGGGATGTCTCCCCTCTGAACTAGCCATCAAAACTCTCAATTCCAGCTTCCTTATGTAATGCATTTCTCTTAAGCCCTGTTCCAACTCCTGTTTATCAGGGAATCGTATCCCTTCCTGTAACAAGTACCTTCCCATGACACCTGACACACCAGCTATCTACTAAGTTGCAGCAGCTTAATATAACCGTCTTACTCATCCCACTAATGTGGAGTAGGCAAAAAAAAAAAACAACCAAAACTAGAAACTCAGCCCACCTTGGATAAAATGTCAGCAAAAAACCTCCTCGTCAGTCCCAAAAGATTAAAAGGAGTCTAGTACAATGCCTACAGCCAAACATTAAAACCTAGTTCCACTGCGATCCCATGGATGGAAGGATGGGTGCTGCTGATCCAGACTGAGAAAAGAGGGGCTTCCTTCTGGGATGTATATGTTATAAATGCCCACCTCATTCCACTCGTGCACATGCTGGATTAGTGCCTCAAAACTCTTCCTGTCACCTCTTCGGTACCACTCAAGTCTGTCCCCTTTTGTCCTCCCTCATAACCCAACTGTAGAAGGGACTCTTAAAGGAGCCCTACCCAGGCGCTTCCTGCCAGCCAAAGACTCTCTGCATTCAGGTGCAATGAAAACTTTCTAGCTTGTAAAAATCTTCAATGTTGATTGGACTCGGAACTGATCTAGGAAGCAGTCAAAGCTTGCACATTTTTCTGATACCATGTATGTTGAGTTCAAATAAAACAGGAAAATGAAAAGGCCAATGGGCAGACTGATTACTTACTATTCAAAGAATATCTTGATTTTTGCACTGTTGTCAATACTGGGGGAGTCAACAAAGCACTTAACCAAGTGCTTATCGTGAAAATATCTTCATTTAGACAACAGGTTTACCACATTATTCTAAAATTTATTCTAGAAGCAATATTCAAGATTGCTTTTTCAATATATATATATATATATATATATATAAATAAATAAATTCTGTTACTAGTTTTTAACAACACTTTTATTTAATAAAAAATATCTATAATACTTTTATAGTTTTATCTCTGATTTTGTAAGGAATTAGCTTTTAAATTAGGTAAAACTTGTGATTATACAAGACTAAGCAGTTTATGCAATCTTGTACTTTTTAATTATTTTATATAGGACCATCAGATTTGGATGATCATGAATTTTGGTTAATTTGAACTCTTGACTAATTAAAATATGTATAAACTTATTTTAAAAAACAACAAATAGTATGGTAGCACTTTAAAGACTAACAAAACATGTAGATGGTATGTTTAGTTAGTCTTTAAAGTGCTACCATACTATTTGTTGTTTTTAAATTTATCCTGTACAGATTAATTCGGCTACCTCTCTGAAGCTTCTAAAATATGTATAAAAGTTGTGCTATAAAATTTCTCTTGTAGACTGAATATTCCTTCTGGGTAGCATAAAATTGTGAAGAAAGGAGAAAAAGTCTAGCATACCTAGTTACTGGCAGTTTTGCACAAATAGGCAAGAAAACTGTAAATTTGTTGAGAAGTTTCCCATAAATCAGAATAAATCAGATTTGTCTTGAATAGATTGGATTCCAAGTGACAAACCAAACATAAAGAATTCCTCAGCAAACACAGGTAGGATGGAATGCAGCAGCTGCTTATGTATTTTCATTTTGTGTTTTATCATAGCACCTACAGGTGGTTTATTGGCAGCGATGACTTTTAGTTGTTAGTTTCTGGGTGCAAGTCATTATTTTTCCATCACTCAACGGTTGGATCAGAACAGATATCATGCACACAATGCTGTCTGTAAACTACACTTTTAGACCATCGAGTTGTTTTATTCATATCAGCTTTTACGTGGGTAAATTTCTGAAGAAATTTCCTCACCGGTAGTTTCCAGAGAAGCTAGTCTCTTGCACTGAAGACAAAACTTTCTGCCTCTGGAGGAAAGCGTATGGAGTATAGGAAATGCATATCCCTGGGGGTACAGAGAGATTTCCACTGTGTACATCAGCTCACCTAGATATTTGCCTTGATTTTATAACCAGCTACATAAAAAGTGCTAACAATAAAAGCTAAAAATTCATACAATGACTTGTTTATGCTGCTCTATATACTAGGGATGTAAGCGACTAGTTGACTATCTGATAAGCAAATGCTTATTGGGTAGTTGAGTAGGAACTCAACTAGTCACTCCCCCCCACCCTGCTGCCTCTATCAGAGAGAGGCAGTAAGGGAAGGAGCACAAGCTGGTGCGGGGGGGAGTTCCTGCCTCCACCTCCCACGGCACTGAATCCACAGGGGGCAGGGGAGGCAGAGGGCAGTGGGGAAATGGCGCGAGTGATGATTGAAACAGTCCCACTTGCACCAGCCCATTGCTGCTCCTCTCCCTTTGGAATGTACAAGAGCTGCCTGAACCTCTTGTACATTTCAAAGGAAGAGGCACAGAGGGGAACCCGTGCCAGTGGGGACTGCTTTGCTTCCCGCTGCCTCTCTCCCTTTGAAATATACAAGAGCCACGGGTGGCTCCTGTACGTTTCAAAGGGAGAGAGGCAGAAGAAACCATGTGTCTCTCCCTTTGAAATGTACAAGAGCCACGGGCGGCTCTTGTACATTTCAAAGGGAAAGGTCCAGTGGGATAGTGAGCGCCCTCTTATCGACTAATCGAGTAGTCTATGGAAATTCCATTGACTACTCGATTAGCTGATTAATCGGAAATGTAACATCCCTACTATATACTATACATTGAAATGTAAGTACAATACAGGAAGCCCTCGCCATCTGAGGTTTCACTGTTCACACTTTTGCATATTCATGGAGCACTTCATCACACCAGCCCAAGCACATGATGCACTGTGCTGACCCTTTTTCAGTGCATGCTAGTAAAAAAAATTATGATAATTAAATTAATACATTAATTATGGCACTGAAAAGACAAGTGAGTGATGCAGACAGTGGTCAAGAGGCTAAGAAAGGAAAAAAGATGACTAAGCCAGAACGTTGAATTATTGGATAAGCATGCAAGTGGTGGTAATGCGGCCTCAGTAGCTAGAACGTACAGGATTAACAGGTCTACAGTGTGTTATATTTTTTTAAAAAGGAGAAAAACATAAGGGAAAATGTTGCTGCAAGTGTGCCAGCTTGTGTGAAGGTGTCGTGTGTGAGTCATGATCCCATAATTTAGAAAATGGAAAAGGCAGTAAGCATATGGAGTGAAGACATGGCACAGAAACGAGCATCTGTGAATGGTTCTGTAATTTGAGAGAAAAGGCTTTGAGCTTATGAAAGCATTTTGTGCAAGCATCAGGTGATGAAGGGAGAAGTTATGACAGTGCAGTGTCATTCACCGCAAGCAAGGGATGGTTTGAGAAATTTTAAAAGAGGCACAGTTTATATTATGTGAAATTCATGGGAGAATTGGCGTCAGCAGGCCATAAAGCAGCACGGGATTATCCCTCACAGCTTCTTAAAATTATTGAGGAAAAGGGTTATGTGCCCCAACAAGTTTTCAATGCAGATGAAACTGCCTTGTTTTGGAAAAGGATGCCCACAAGAACATACCTTACCAAGGAGAAAAGGACAGCTTCGGGCTTCAAGGCAGCAAAAAACAGGCTAACCCTTGTCCTCTGTGCTAATGCTGCCGGAGACTGAATGGTGAAACCTATGTTGCTCTACCATGAATTGAGCCTCAGGGCATTAAAGGGAAAGAATAAACACAGTTTGCCAGCTTTTTGGAGGTCAAACAGAGGGGTTGGGTCACAGCTCATGTATTTTTGGACTGGTTCCATTAGTGTTTTGTCCATGAGGTAGAAAAATATCTAAGGGTTGCCCTTGAAAGTGGTACTTATCTTGGGCAATGCCCCAGGCCACTCTCAAACACTCTGCAATTTGCCCATCCTGATGTGAAAGTGTTTTTTCTGCCACCTAACACAACTTCCCTCATCCAGCTTCTTGAGCAGGGTGTGATCTACTTTTAAAGGCGCCCCTCTGCTCAGATTCGTACTGTGCTGGAAGCTGATGGAGTGCTTGGTCTCAGGAAGTGATGGAAGGACTACAACATAGCAGACTGTATCACTAACCTAAAGGAGTCGATTAAATAAAATCATCAACCATCCCTGCTTGTTGGAGGGCGTTGTGGAAGAAAACTGTCAGTGATATCACTGATCTTGCACCTGCCGATGAAGAGATTTCCGCTCTAGATTTATTTTAATAACAAACACAATGAAAAATTGCTTTGGTGTACTACAATATATTCTTTAGAGTCAAGAGTTCTTTGCTGCCACTTGATCTTGGAAGCTGAGTTCTCTAGCTTAAGTGGCACCACTCAAGTCTTTCCCACATTCATCATGTGTGATCTTTTGCAGAAGACCCTGATCCCCTGAGAGAGCTGCTTCTTCTGAGTTGTCATTTGCCTCATTCGTTAGTTTAGTAGTTCATGGACCACTACTGCCAAAATATTCTTGATCTGACACGCTCGTCCTCTGTTTTGAACTCATTTCTATGTCAAAAAATCTATTGATCATGTGTTCCTGACATATTCTGGAAGAACTGGGGCATTATAGGTGGCCTTAATGGGGTATGGTTCAGAATGTGATCTGGTTTGATTTGAGAGGATCTTAAATTCTCCCCCTGCGAAGCAATAAACCATTGTGCTAATAGAAGATTCATGAACAAGTTGAAATGTCATCCTACTTGGTTATTTCCTGAACTGTATTCAATGCATGGTGTTTATTGTCTGCATCAAATGACTATTTGAATGCTGACTCTGAGTTTGCTGATAGAAGTTTTGTTTTACCCAAGGAACACCAGCTTGATATTGGTCACTAGGACAGATGCTATGGAACCTTGGAGTGCTCAAAGACCATTGCGTTACTGTTACTAATGTTATAAGTATTTAGATGGGTTTGCTAGTGATTGTATTCCTGGCTAAAAGAGTGAGCTAAAGGATTCTTTCTGCAAGAACTAACATCAAGGAGGGGTAATTAACGCAAATCCCCAATGCAGAAACAATATCGGTAATGAGCATTTTGAAGTTTCACTCACTGGGAGAACATCACACAGATTGGTCTGACAAGTTTCAAAGACCTCAGAATACAAAGGACTTCACAAATAACAGCCCTGACTGTTGAGTCACTCAGGCCATTGGAGAACTGACTGGCATGAGACTGACCAAAAGAACCAAGTTCCTGTGGGAGGACCTGCCATGATTTCCAGGTGGAAGTTGGGTTTTCTCTGCAATGCTTTTCTTTTGAATAGATCATACTTTGCTTTGTGAAAACTGGCTCCAGAAGTCCCAAACCCTCATCCATGTGGTGGAAAGGTAGAAACAGGGCAAGTAGAGGATTGCCTTATAGGGTGACATATGGTTGGTGAGCTATTCTGTCTGGGCCACCAGGGAAAGCATGAAAGTTTACAGGGATCTACTCCAAAATAACCAGTCTAACAAAGCTGTGGCTCAGCAGACCAGACTCATTAGCCTGCCAAATTTGCAACTGGTCTAAGAGATGGTCACTCTGAAAACAAACCTGTAGTTAAGTGCTTCAGTTGTCTCAGCTTTATGCTGCCAGTGGAAATGGTCTGGCTGACTAAAATGGTATGCAAATTGGTGCAATACTGCTCATCCATCTTAAACAAATTCCCATGCAGTTCCTGGATCAACACTTTGATTATCTAGGCATTTGCAAGTATATGAGAGAGATTAAAAGCTTGCCAGTGCAAAAGGGTAGAAAGATGCCATTTGCAGAGCTGCAGAGGGCTTCCAATATGTCCTGCAATGATGGGGGACTGGTGAAAGTAACAGGTCCTGGTCATTATGGGGATTCATATCTTAAATCTACGCAGGGGCAGGTCAAGCCTTTTTTCACTCTATATTGATTAAATTGGTTGGCCCCTGGTTAGTGTGTTATGTAGAGGAGTAAATAACACTTCCTTATTCACTTTCTCCATGTCCATCAAGGCTTCTATCGTATCCCCTCTTAGTCATCTCTTTTCCAAGCTGAAAATTCCCCCATCTTTTTAATTTCTCCTCCTACAGAAACTGTCCCGTACCCCTAATAATTTTTGTTGCCCTTCTTTGTACTTTTTCAAATTCAAATGTATCTTTTTTGAAATGATGTGACCAGAACTGCACACATTATTCAAGGTATGGACGTTCCATTGATTTAAATAGAGTCATTATGATATGGAAACTTGATTATGATATGAGGACTTGGCAGTAATCAGGCAGCCAAACTCCTCCTGTTACATGGAATTATATAAGACCTTTATGTTTTTTCCTGTCTCTGCTAAGAGAACATACCCAGCATAGACAGATTTGCTTAATTGTTGGCAGCAGCTGTTTGTTCCAATTCCTGCAATATGCATCCAGATATCATAATGGACTAAGTATACATATTTAAACAAAGGAATGTCATGATTAATTATTTCTCTTGTGAAATGTCATTAAGGGGTGAAGGGTGGAAACCAGGAGTGATATTTGAGATAACTTGAGAGGTATTTAAACTTCCAGTATGAGTTACAGAGAATATATCATTTTAGTACCAACATTAGCATTCACATTCGCATTCTCATCATTCATATATATATCTGTATCTATTGAACATTTATATTGATCACCTCTCCAGACATCTAAGGTGTCTGGTGCTTTTGGAATGCCACAGAAGAAAAATACTTGTATGCTGCAAGCCCTCAAAAAGAAGATTTATATTTACCCTGAAGGTGGAAAATTGTAACATATTGCTTATACCGATATAAAGTTTGAGAGAAGTGTGGATTTACAGACTCACTCTTATACAGGTGAACAGAGGGTTATATTATACCTCTGTTATGTTTGTGGGGTAAACATGATATATTTTGTGTCGATAATATATAATTTAAGTGTTCTCTGGTTTTTACGGTCTGCTGACAATTATCATTTGTTTTTCTATTTTTTTAATTTAATGGAGATTTAATTAGTCCTTCTGAAGAGCATAGCACATTTTTCTGCTATAACTTTCCATTATTTCAGAAATATTTCACGTTACCAGATGCAGATTCCATAAACAAACACATATGGCTGCCATGCATAAATCATCTGCAGGTTAAATTACTGTTGATCACATCTGATTGCATTGCATCTTTTTAAAAATGGAGTTTTTTAGGAGCTGCTTTTTTTAAAGCATACAGCCAACATTTAATTTTCACATTTGTTAAACATATTTTAGCCTGCTTGTTTTCATTCATATTTCAGTCTGCTTTTGTTCATTCTCCAAGAACTGTTGCACAAGGGATCTTCATGCACAATTAATATTTTCCAGTATGTAGCAGGATACACAGTAAAAAAAATTTCCAAACACCAAAACAGCTGTTTACTACAGGAATAACTTTTAAAATAATAATGGGCCAAATTCTCTGGTGACATTGATTTCACCGGTGTTATCCCAGGAGAGAAATTGACCTGATGGTGAATAAGGACCCAGACCTGTGTGATGCTGAGCTCTTTCAAATCTCATTATAGTCATTGGGACTGTTCCTGGTAGAGAGCACTCAGCACCTAAGGCCAGATACATAATTGTACTTTGAGCTGTTTATACTGGTGGAAAAGGACACAGGGCAGGTGTAAGGCTGCTTTGGTGGTTAGTGCGGATGCAGGTCACTTGTGCACCATGTTCAGAGCTTTCTCTCTGCTTTTTTCATAACTTTCCTACTTGCAGGCTATGTTCTACTGTGTATACAGAAAGTAGTGAAAGCAGAGGAGGGTTAAGTTAGAGGGGGCACATCCTTTAAACGCACGAGTTTTCTGTAGACTTATATCCAATGATTCTGCAGCCTAACAGCAGTTGATAGAGAAGCAGGTGCAAAATTTGTATTAAAATACATTTTCCTACATAATTTATAATCTCTCTTTCCTGGGAGCCTACAACTGCATATTATACAGATTAAGGATGTAAAAGACTAGTCGACTATCTGATAAGCATTTGCTTATTGGATAGTATTTTAACTAGTCGAAATCCCCTCTCCCCTCCTTTGCTGCCTCTATAAGATATAAGATAGAGGCAGCAAAGGGGAAAGGGGTACTTCAGAGTGGCTGTGCGGCGCTGCCACTTTGAACCCCCCAGGCAGCTTTTCTAAGGAGCAGCCACCTCACAGCTGATCCACGGATCAGCTGTGTGGTGGCTGCGCCTTTAAAATGCCACCTGTGCGCCTTTTAAAGGGGCAGCCGTAGAGCCTGGGGTCAGCCGGGGACTCCCCAGCTGATCCCGGGCTCCCCACCCCAGAACCCGGGATCATGCACAATTAATGTTTCCCTGGAACCTAGCGACATGTAGTGTAGCCTGGAGCCCAGCATCAGCGGGGGACTGTCAGCATTTCCATGACTTGGAAATGCACAAGAGCCCCTCTGGGGACTCTTGTGTATTTCAAAGCAGGCACCCGCATGCAGCCTGGAGTCAGCAGGACTTCCTGCTGGCCCCGGGCTGTACGCAGAGTTCTGCATTCCTCCTTTGAGATGTACAAGAGCCCCAGAAGGGAAATGGAAATTCTGTTGACTAGTCAATTAACCGCATTTTAACATCCTTAATACAGATGAGTGTTTTCATCATAAATACACATAATACAATATATGTACACTATATTGCCCTTGTTTTTAGTGGGACAATGTACATTAATCTGTGGGCTGCTAGCTCAGTTTCAGCTGCTTTCTACAAGTTATACACAAACCTGAACCCATCGACACAATCTACCAGTCGCAGCCTGCTCCAACCATGGCTTTCTGGCTCCTGCTGCGGCCTGTTCCACTGCTCGCCACATCCACTAACTTCCCCAGAGAGATATTTCTTTCTGGGTCAGTCTCTTTCAAAGAGTTTCTCCCCTCCCTTTGTTGGCCAGGGCTTGGAATATACCTGCTTGTCAACCTGGGGGTTCGTAGTTCTGCTGGGAATGGTAATTTCCCATTTATCAGATTCATACCACTACCTTCTACTGATTAATTGTTCATAAACTCAAGTTAACTTTTTATGAAGTGCTATTCTGTAAACAAGGACAATATGCTCATAAAACAGCATATAAACAGTTTTCTAGTCTTATGAAAAAGTGTATGGTTGAACACATGGATAATAGCAGCTCTTGAACATGTGTTTATCAAATTCTCAAGTGGGTTTTTATCTTTGCTTAGAGGACAGAGCATAGTATTACCGAGAACACTTAATTTGTTCAAAAATCCTGCATATTGTGCCTTTGGATTGGATCTTTCTGTTTCATTTCTGTCAGTGATATTCAGACTCTTATCAAGTGTGGAATACTATAGAACAGATTTGTGAACTGCACAGCAAATATAACATTAAGATTATTTCATCTTAATAGTCAATATTTAGCACCTACAGTATTTATCACTTTCAGTCTTCAGAATGCTATATTAATGTTAATTAAATAATCACCACTATCCACCTAAGTGTTGGATAGATATGTAGATAAGTATCACTAATTTTCCAGTTGGGAAATTAATCTAATTTAGGAGCAGATTTTTGAAAGTATTTAAACACCTAAGGTGCAGACAGGTAGGTTGTGGGATTTGCAAAAGTTCTAGGTGTCCATGAAAATCCCACCCAGTGGAATCTGTTTGTATCTTTGTGGGCCTAAATACCTTTACAATTCTTGCTCTGAGTGACTTACTAAAGGCCAAAGAACCTTATTATTGGAGTCAAGGACTAGAACCAGTTCTGTTCTCAGAGCTCTAGACCCTCAGTGTTTACTCCAGATTTCCATGTATAAAAGAGGTCACTGTCAGAAAAGAGGCAATTGATTTTTAACTGTTGAATCTGTTTTAATGACTCGTATAGTATACAATAATGCAAGTATTATTACAGTATTTATTTATATTGCAGTAGTACCAGGAGATCCCAGACCCATTGCATTAGGAACTGCACAAACATTTGCAAAAGAAAGACCCTGCCCCAAATAGCTTACAACTCAGGGATGTCACACAATTACAAACAGAAGAAGGTGATTTATGCAATAGTAAAAGGTGATTCATAACATAATCTTTATGTTAAAATGTGTTCCACATGAGTCTGTTTGGGAACTCACATTGCAGTATAACTACTGAGATTGTGCCTCGTGCTTAAAATATAAAGCATTATTTAAGTGCTTTATTATAATTTATTAATGAAGATTTTTTTACCAGTCTCCTGAGCCTTCAATACCAGTACAGATATTTTGGAATTAGTTATTTAATCAGACTATAAATACTTGACTGTCCCATAGGAAGCGGTCTCTATGGAAGGTGGGAATTATCTAACTTATCAGAGAAATTGGGCCAAGATTTAAAATTCAGGGATATCTTCCATTTCAAAAGAAAGTATTTCTGTGACATGGAACTTTTCTAACAGTCATTTTTATGAAAAATCATTTTCATTTAAGAGATTGGCAGATAATGAGGGGCAGGGAGAGAATTACTTAGAGGTTATGTTTTTGGGAGGGGCAGAAGGGAGGAATTATCACAAATGCTTTACTAGAAATAGTCTTATGATTAAGTTTGAAATCTTTCAGAACAGTTAAGTATCATCTTATAATACCACATCTCAGTGATTCCAATGGAATGTAAAGATCATCTTAATTGCTTTCCTGAATAGGAAATAATAAGAATAGCTTTCTTGAAGCTGGGCAAGAGAGAGAGAAACAAACATCTCACCTGTTCAGACTCCCCTTCACTTTTCATGTATGAATACCATAGTTTCCATTTAAATTCAAAAATGGCAAACAAACACATTCTAGGAAAACTGCCTAATTCTTTAATTCCATTGTCATGCTCAATGTTGTATAAAGTCCTGTGGTCACGCTAAGAACTTTGTTTCCTTGTTTGATTTGGTTTTGTTTTTTTTAATACAAATGTATTATTAGTGTAGAATCTTTATGGGGGGGATTAGGATGAGAAAAGGAAAATCCTGAAGATCATGACCAATTGACCATTGTTTTTCACTTGCTTCAGATTGTTTCCCCACATGCTTGTTATAGTCAAAAAAGTTTTACTAAAATTCTTATTTGCAAGTAATAACCATAAACTGGCAAAATCCATGATTTGGCAAGCCACCCAGTTCATTGTTTAGTTAAATTATTCAAGTCTTGTAATTATCTGCTGAAAAATGGATCTTCTTGCTCCTTATTAGATTAAGCCATAGACTTTGAAATCTTGTGCTGCGTTTTGTTTTTTTAACAATTGATAGTTCCATGATTTTAGTAATTAACAATATTGGTGGTATTGAGTAAGCTGCAGAATTCCTTTCCAGATTTCAAATCCATTGTTCTCTGCCAGTCCACCAGAGTTTGGGTTATTTCTATTTAGGGTTGGGGTAAGCCTAACTATGTATAGATGAAGTCCAACTCTGAAATTCAGAGAGGGGTTCAGATACCAAATTTTCTCCTCTCACTCCCCTCCCCTGTGCACACACAAGCAAAATTCTGGAGCTGTTACGCTTTCAGATGATGTAGACCTCATTTTAAAAGAGAAACTCATCTCATGGAATACATCCCTTTCCATTAGTCATAGGAGGGCCTGTGCTAATTACAGCAGTTGCCTGGCAGATAATATCAGGACAGTATTTAGCACATGTTTCGTTTTCTTTTTTTCCCAGATGGTATATTTCATTAGAGGGGAGGAGCTTGCCCCATGTGAAGGTCAGTTGTTCAAAGCCAGTAGGTGCTTTGTAGTACACCAGTTTGAGAAGACTAGCTGGTGCACTGGGATAGACGCAACCGTAAAATTGCTTTAAAGAAAAAAATGATGCTCCAATTGAACACTACCTACATAGCAGGCTTGTTCTCAATAAGTTTGGTCTGACGGAACTTATTCCTAGAACGTGGAAGCTCAAACATGGCAAGATGACCATGACGGGACAATAGTCAGCTATAAATAGATCTCTCACTTCCTGTTTGTCTCCTCCTCTACTTTCTGCCTTTTGCAGACCACCCCACGCTTCGCTCTTACACCGACACAAGTAGATCTAATAAAAGCTATTCTGTCACCCACCTTGTGTTTCTAATATTCTAGGATCAAAACAACTACAACAACACTGCAAACAATATTAGGAATATGTCACTTCCCAAGGCAGAGATCAGCTCTTAATACGTTTCTGACTTCCATGTATAGTTCTCCTGTTAATATGTGGTCCCATTTTTAACCTATTTGCAGATTCCCTCGATTATCCCAAATTGCTTTCACATGGAGCTGAGGTTAAGCTTTATTTCTCTTGGCTTGTCCCTTCTGCAGCAGACACTTCCTCTTCACTTTGAAAGGACAAAGCAATGTTCAGCTGCCTGGGCCTGAGCCCAGGATTTGATTTATACATTATTTAATTTCCTTTAGAAAATTGGAAGCAGGACTTTTAGGAATGGAAGTCAGCACGTTTCATTTGTTTAAGGACTCTTTTAGGGCTAATATAATCATCAGTAGTAGATGTGAGCATGATTAGGGTGACTTAAGGTAAAATAAAGAAAATTGAGTACAAGGAGAAAGTCTTTCATAATGGAGAAAGTGCAAAGATTTATAGCCATCTGTGACTTGTGAGTTGTGAATAGTGGCATTAGAAAACAGAAAATCAAATTTTGTGTGACATGTTTAAGACACCTGTATCCCTTTATATAGAACCCATTATATTACATTTGTAATCATTTTTCAAATTGCAGTGGTTTCTGGAACTTAATTTAACCATCTAGCTTATTTTGCAGAAATTGTTCAGTTAGTCTGGAGGTTTCCATTAGGGCTGACTCTGCATTCACTCCTGCAATTAGGTCCATGCATGCCGTGAAGTGAGTGCCAAGACTATTTGAACATTTCTCATGCAACTTAGTCAGGAAATTAAAAATTAACTTTGGGAAGGTCGTGATATGTTAGGTAGTGAAATCTGAATACTCTATTTCAGGGTGGAAGGTCTTCGTCTCCCCAAAAAATTACATGAATATTTAAATATTTGTTACATAGGACTTTGAATAATCTATAGCAAAGTAAAGTATCCTGTTGGAGGAACTAGTGGTGTACATGTGTAGAGCTATACAATATAACGTGCCTATTGCAGACTTTTGTTTCCTAAAATACCATTTAATGAAGACAAAAAAGTCCCAGATTGTTTTAGTGCATTGCGATGTGACAATTGCAATTTCAGTAATAGTTTTGTGAAATAGTTGACTTCACCATTAGAAGATTCCATGTGCATGCACATACATATTTATTGCCAGAATTGTCATAGATACCATGGAAATATTGCAAGTCACATACACCTGATGAATAGAAAATGATATGCATTATATTATGGGCCAGGCTTTGCAAGTTTGAAATGTCATTGTATTGCATAACTTGCACATTCAATTTCAGCATTAAACACACAGTTGAGTTATTTCATACACACATGATCAGCTTAGACAATTTTGTATGCCTGACTCTAAAAAATGTGGCATATGGGTAAACAAAGAACTACTGAGTGATGCAAACCCACAGAAACCATGGCATTTCAACCTGACATTGACACTTCATCCTTTAAGAATGAAAAATGTGCATGATTACCCTGAAGTCTTATGGTGATCATGGTCTATATTGCAATTTAATATTAGTGGTGGGGATAGGGAGTCTTTATTCTTTTTTAGAAAAACAAAAAACAAAACAAAACATATAACTGATTCCAGGTTCTATACACAAATTAATGCATGCACACCATCTGCTTTTGGACTTGCAGTGCATTATTGTTGGTAGGTGAGTTTTCTTTCTTTGATTTTATAATTAACTGGGAAGTTGTAATAAAGATTTTATTCATTATTTCCTAAGTCCTACACACATGCACCTATCTGTGGGAGGATACACCTCAAAAGCAGCAATGAGGATGTCCACAGAGAATGACATTGGACATCACGGGGTTCTGGCAGAGCCTGGTGATTGAAAACTAAGCTCAGTAGTATGCCAAATTCTAGCATTGTGTTAACTCAAAGGGGAATGACTGCCTTCCAGCATGTTTTCCCCAGGAAAGTTCTGTGGACATTTAAGTATGGGGGAATGTTAGATATAAAGGCAAGAACATTTCTGTTATGGACTGTACAACATTTACATTAAGGTCCAAGAGCTCTGTCTAACTAAATTTTGATAACATTCCCCTCTCCACATGTGTATATATAAATGGTTAAGCAAAAAAGTAAATCCCTGGTATAATATCACTATCTATTGGTTTTGTACAGCTGCCCATCATCATAATATCTGTACCTTCCATTCCTAATAAATTTCACTCAGTTTCTTGCTCTCCTCCCTTTTTTAAGGTATACACTTTGCTTGTTTTTTGTTTGTTTGGGAGGAGAGGTTAGCTTTCTGTGCAGGATCAGTGGCAGACAACTGGTTGCAGAGGATCAGAACCTAATTTAGATCTCTACCTACTGGGAGTTTTAAGGCTAATCAGGTGGAAGGGGAGAAGAGTTTGATCATCTTTATGCCACAGATATTTCTGTGTTCTTTTTACTTGCTGTAGCAACCCATAAAAGTTACTAGAGTACTAGCAGTATCCTAATGCTCTGTGAGACTGTTAGGAGTGAAGAATAAGTCCAGGGTGTACTTTGGTGGTTAAGGAAGAAAACAGAGGGAGGGGAAATCTTACTCTTGACCTACTAAAGAAAAGGCTGCTGTCCCAGTTCCCACAGACAAGTAGGATATGAGGGACCTTACAAAATTCCTTTTCTTTCTTTATGTAACTTATTTGGACAAGAGCCCGAAAGGTCTCGATCTTAAATTCAGCTGGGTGAAAAAAAAAGGAGTAATCATAATGGGAAAAGCTAGCTAGGCATCAGGCAGCTGGAGAATAGTCTGTCTTCCCATGCTACATTATAGTATACACTCAGGATGTCATCTGATATCATGTCCAAGCAAGGTAGCCTACCCAGCTCCACTCCTGAGAAGAGAACAGTCATAAGCAACTGTTTAATGCTCTAACTGTAATGATTTTTGTAAGCCAGCAGCTGCAAAGTCTGGGGTTTTTTTCTACATAGGTCCCTAACTACTGCTACAATATGTCCTGCGGGTCTCAGAAGATTTTTAATTGGCCTAATTCAGTCCATCTTGCTGGGTGATGTTCAGCACACTAATGGTAGCTCCATGCACACAATCCTCTGCAGTGACAGTGTACTCTAAGGCTACATCTAGACAGTGGCGCTATTTTGGGATACTGGAGTTATCCCAAAATAGCTATTCTACATCTTTAAATATATTTCGAAATAACAGGTGTGCTATTCCAGCATCCCTGTAACCCTCATTCCACAATTATTTTGAAGTAAGGGTGTAGCATAGACACTTCCTAAGTGAGAACACACTACACTGTTAATTACTTTTGATTAAATAGTGTGTATATAAGTAAAATATATATATATATATATATATATATATATATGAATGATTTACCTGGCATTACTCATGTCCTTAACTCAATTAATTTTTGTTTTTCTTCATTTAAATCATTGTTCTGGGGTGGGGTTGGGGATGAGGGGTTCGATATGCAGGCTGCCCCATGGACAGAGGACTACCACAGCTCTCTCTCAGGGAAGTAGGTTGGGGGCTGGTGAGAAGCAACTCTCCATGGCTGCTGCAGCTCCAGCAGGCATGGTTGGGGAAGGGGAGCATGTACTTCAGCTGGGGCAGATCCAGGTTCATCTGCCCCCTGCACTTCCCAGCCAGAGTGAGGAATGCTTGGGGGCAGGCTTTGACCCCGCTTGCTATTCCCAAAGGTGACTGGGGGTGCGAGGCTCGGGGCTGGGTCAATCCCAGTTGAGGAGGGGGCGCACCCTCCAGCCAGCGGTTTTCACCTATGTGGTAATTTGTCTGTCTTCTGTATGGTTTTATGAGAAGCTGTCCCATTCCAGGCACATCCCGTTTTCCTGGCACAAACAAAACCTTATCTTACTTTAAGTTATGGTAAGAGAAAGCTGCAAGAGAAAGTATTTTGGTGGTACTAGCTCTTACCATTTATGCAGAGTTCTTGGGCATACAGACAGACAAACTCTCTCAAATATATAGATGATATTCTCTCTCTCTCTCTCTCACACACACACATACACTCTCACACACACACACACACACACTCACTCTCTCTCTCTCTCTCTCCCCTTCTGGTTTTCTACACACACACACACACACACACACACACACACTCCTTCTGGTTTTCTACAGGCTTGGCTTCCTCCTTCTCGTCTAAGGGAACAAGTTAAACTTTCTCTTTAAAATATTTATATAAAATGAAATAATTCTGAGGTTAACCAAAAATGCAGCTTAATCTTGTATGAATAAAACGTGAGAGCTTTTTCTGTTTTGTTTTGTTTTTAAGTTGCACAAATATAACTGAAACTAGAAGTTGGCAGAGAATGCTGTTTAAAAATATTTTGTCCCAGCATGTAAAAACTCGTCATGTTACAGAATTCTTTTGTTAAAGGTTCAGCAATGCCATTTCTCTGCCAGAGTGATGGGATCTGTATCAACTTTGTAAGTTTTGGAAAGCAACCGGCATTTTGGGCTTGTAGTTACAAATGTTAAAGTGGAATTTACACGTTTAATATATTGCTTGGAAAGATACCACGTGTAGTAAATTTTTTTAAAGAGACAGTGGAAAAAATAAAACTTACAACTATATTCAAAATTTCATTCTGTCTGTTAAATCATGCCAGATGAGTAGAAATATATGCAAAAACACTTTTGCATCTACTGTTAATGATCCTGATTTATTCCATTTAGCTCTCATCATACAAACAGCGTGCTATAGTGCCTGGATAATCCTTGTGGTTGATTCTAGCCACATACCTCATAGTATCTGAGTGTGTGTGTGAGTGCACTATAGAATAATAATCATCACAGATACGTGAACATATATGTCTAGCTCTCTGTGACTTTTGGTCACATAAACACAAATCACCCTGGGTTTTGCAGCAACAAATGAGCAATTGAATGTGCAGGGCATGTCAAGCTCATTTTTCACCTATAATTATATATTACCTACTCCACTGTATTCCCATAAAGCCTTGCTCATGGTCACTTCCTCACCTGTTTATGAGGTTCTGTGGGCTCCGTTGATGACAATGCATAGGCCAAGGAAGTCAGAAGAGTGAGCTGAAGCATATATTCCCAACTGAGAGTAGGAAAGGACAATTGGAGACACAATCTCATAGTCAGTCGCAAGCAGTGTAAGAACTCACAAAACCATATGCAACCCATCTGTCACATGGGCCTAATACCCTCCTGTCAATGTGTATAAATGGTTAAACAAAAAAGTGAAGTGTTGATTTAATACTGAATAAAGAAGCAAGCTTGTAGTAATACATCCAACAACAGTAATTAAAGTCTTCCAGTCCTGTACTGATCTTATCTAATAAAATCTGTAGAGATGTCAGGTTTTTGTTCAGTTACATTTCTTCAGTCTGCTCTTCTGAACCTGTGTCTGGCTAGCAGAGACTGGTTGGCCAATCTTTTGGATCATAGAAGGAGGGTGTACATAAATTATACTGTCTGTCCTCTCTCATGTTGACAGGAAATCCTTATCAATCATGAACTGCAAAAGTTCTGTCGTCTTTCCTACAAGCCTGGGTTTTCTTTAATAAGCTATTCAATGTTATGACTTTTACTGAACTCTTGTTTTTTACTAACCAGAGAGAGGAAAGAAGCACCCTGATATATATATATATAATATTTTATTAATGCATATTATTGCATATTATCCCTTTTAGAGTTATACTTTTGCTAAAGGAGTAAAAATATTATAATACTGTAATAAACTAAAGAAAGATTAAAAATCCAGGTACAGCATTTCTTATCATCATTGAGGTTCTTTTACAAATAAAATATGAGTATTTGCAGTAAGATGCAAATACTAACTTAAAACCTTTAATTTTCAAACATGCCCAAAGCTTCCATTTCTAGCTACTTAAAAGCATCATAGTTCAGTCCTGTTTTGAAGATAATTGAATTTGCATGTCATGTTAATGTACTTTTTTCCACTTTTGTATGAAACACCCAAACCTAGGGATGCCTGGTTATTGTTTGGTTGTCACTGAATCATTGGGAAGCAAAGTTCAATTTTAGCACACAGCTATTGTTTTATGTCTCCATATCTCCTCCAGTCTTCTGTGCCTGCCTCAGTTCATCTTCCAGACTGCTCTTTACTCTGTGGTTTTTAAGAATCTGCCATGTCTGAGACCTTTACTCTTTTTTAATCCAACAGACTTCACAATTCTGATTCTCATTTAGGGCTTGTCTACATGGTGCATTAGTCTGCACTGGAGGGGTGTGGGTTCCAGTGCATAATAGATAGTAGTGCGCTTACCTGCGTGGCCTCTGCTGGTGTGCACTAAAAGTTCCCTACTACACATTAATGTACAACTGTTTGATCTGCATAGTAATGCTCAGCTGAAATAGTAGTATATTATTGAGACCTAGGGAAATTTCAGTGCTTACCAGCAGGGTCCACCTGAGCCAGTTTAAGCATAACATGCTAGTGTGTAAGTCTCTAGTGCAGACTAATTCACTAGATATGTTGTTACTCTGGTTTTACACAGTGAAGTCACTTCTTGTTTACACTAAGAGAATCAGACAACCTGACTTTGATGGGAGAAGACTGAGTAAAAATAGACATCTTGGCCCTCAGGGTTAGGCCCTTGTATTATTCATGTCTTTTTAAAATGTCATTTATGAGTCTTTTTAACACTTCTGAATGCTGAGTGGGAAAATTGGTACTCCAGATCCATAATCTTCCTTTTAGAGTGCCTAGTTAGGCGCACACCATGCAGAAACAGTCTTTCAGGTAGTCTTCATCCAGGAAGCACCACAATTTGTACTATTCACAGTCCACGGGATACCATTCTGTTTTAGGTTCCTAATCCTTCTCACACATAACCCCTTACAACATCCACTTGGGGGAGCGGGGGAACAAGCTAGAAAGGAAGGAAAAAAAGAAAAATGAAACACAGTGTGCAGCCAGCCAATCAGTATGGCAGTTACCCACATACAATCAGCACCAGCTGCAGCCCAATTAAACTCAACATTCACAGGTGTTCCCAGCAGACCCTGTTAACAAAACCACTTTCTTGAAAATACCTAAGACTTTAACGCAGAAACTCATTTCTTTTTACCGTTCTTGAAAGCTATTTAGAGCACTTTAAATACAAAGAAGCTGAAAAGGACTTTCAGCCTGCTGGAAAGAATTGATGCTTAATGCCAAAATGGGTGGGAGTTAGCCAAGTTGAATCAGCCAGTGTAACCATTGGTTTGAGGAAGGAAGGGTTATCCTGAGTGATGCTTATTTAGGAACTGTAACTGGTGCTCATTTTATTGTTTAGAATTAAATCTCTCAGTGTTAATATCCATCATATTTGTAATACAGCTGTGAGATTCTGTGTGGCTTTATGTGCGGGTGACAGTTCTGCTGGCAAATGACGTGTCTCTTCTCATACAGACACTTCATAAACTAGCTTCCTTGGCTTGCTTAGTAAGATTATAAATGAATGATTTTTCTTCCTGAATTTAGAGTTCTTAAAACCAGCATTTCCCTGTAGATGGTTCAGCTCCTTTGTTAGCACCTCGTCTTTTTTGTTAATCTGTTTTATTAATGTGATGAGAAAGCAGAGAATATGTTGAGAGATGATCCAAGCAGTCAGACTAATGTGTTATGTAGTTCTCTATCATCCCCTTTAGGAAAAAAATGTTTAAATATTTGTTTTAGTTTTAGCTTATAATAGCACTAATAATTTAAGTACTTTTCTGTCTTCCATATGGGATTAACAGCCTTCAGCTGCACCTCAAGCCTTCAACTCCTACTAGCTGGTTATTAATCCCCAGGAAACGTCCTGCACCTCTACAGTAATTTCTTAATTACATGTTGCCTGATCTGTTGCTAGCTGATTAATCACTTTATTGTTCCTGACTTTCATTAATGTCATCATTATTTTACCACTCAGTGCTGTCAGACAAAGAAAATTACTTAATTTTATGCTGTGATTAAGAATAGTACAGTATATGTTTATCAGTAGCTTTACCATAACTTCACTTTTCTGAAAGGGTCATAATATGATTCTTATTCTTCATAGCATGCAGAGTCCAGCACACTTGGTGCTTTTGCCCTTTTGCACTTGAAGATAAGATAATTGGATTTCCTAAGGTTTAGTGCTCAAGACATTTCATATCATGGGAAATTGCTTTCTCCCACCAAGGCTGCAATTGTCTTTGATAATCTATTTATTGCTTTTCTCTGACCTTCTCTGACAAGGATACATCCTTGTACTTGTATTACATTTGCTCTTTTTTACTGGGATGGTGATGGCATGAAGTCATTCATTGTTCGGATTATTTTCCCGTACTATTTTGTTTTTGTGATTTGCTTTCTTTGCTGTCTGCCTCCGTAAATGTTAGGCCTTTATGAACAAAAGAATATTGCATAACTACACAAGAACCGTTACATGACTTCTGTTGCAAAAATGGGGGAAAATACAAGGTTGATTATCCATAGTATGCTGAAGAAATGTGTAGCTGTATTTGTGTTCATCTGCTATCTCATTAGGAAACATTGTCTAGTTTCCATCCACATTTGGTTAGACTCAGAGTTAGGTGAATAAGAGTTTGGCAGAAATCTATCAAATCCTTTTTCCTCACAAAGTTACGAAGTGCCCTCTGCATACCTGAGATCCTATTTTGCTCCAGGAAGTGGGCAGGCGTAAGCTCACCCATGGCTAAAGGACCCCTTCCAGCCTATGGGGAAGATCCACTGACCCCAGGAAATCAAAAGTATTTGAATAGACAAGTTCCAGGTGGAATCTCATAGTTTTAAATACGATGGGAGTGGATTTTCTGATCCTTTATGATCTCCTGGAAGTGTATCTGCATTTCCCATAAGCCCTGCTTACAGTCTGTTCATGCTGTCACTAAAGAAAGAAAGCTCTGTTCTATTTCACATTGCTCTTCTATTGCCTTCTTGTGATGGTCATTGAAAGACTGAGGGGAGAAAGATACCAACATCTTTTTCCTTTCTTGGATAAATTAATGTTCCTTATTAAGGTTCTTTCTGTCACTTTTAGAAATGAGAGCCTACAGTGGTTCCCAAACTTTTTGGCATCACACCCCTTTTTGATTTTTGAGAAAGCCTCACGCCCCCCCCTCCCAAAAAAATAGCAGCAAAACTTGGGGTGGGATTGACGAGGGTGTGTGTGGCTGGGTCGCCTCGCGCCCCCCCTGGAATTTCTTCACGCCCCCCAGATTGGGAACCCATGGTAGCTCAAGTTGTTTAACAGTTCCAGGCTTTGCCATTAACATAGACACACAGAAAATGCTGCCTTTTCTAAACCCAAGTCCAAGTTTCTATTTTCCACAGAAACCATGACCAGAGCCCCCCTATTGTGCAAGCAATAGGTAGGTTCTGACGAAAACTACCTATAGTCATTTGCCTCCATCTCTTAGGAAGTTTTTCTAATTCTTCACGTAAGTTGTACAACTTTCTACTTGCAGAAATCCAAATACCATTGCCCTGCCCAACCCATCCTCCAAGGCTTCACCCCAACTCACTTCAGGGCCCCCCTTCTCCTCCTTCCCTCCCTCCCCCCGCCCCCTGTCGCTCACTTATCCCACCCTCACTCACTAGGGTTGCCAGGTGTCCGGTATTCACCCGGACAGTCCGGTATTTTCACCTCCTGTCTGGTAAAAAAATTCAGAGAATACCGGACACCTGAGATGTCCCCCTTTCTTTTAGTCTCACTCCATTCTTCATCATACAATCCAATACTGATTCTCCAGTTCCTCTGCAAACTATGAGATAAGCTAAACTTATCTGCCCAAACAAACTATAATAACATGTATCTGAACAGTCGAGCTGGGAAATAATGGAAGCAATTTTACCAAACTAAATTCAATTTCAAATCACTTTTGTATTCACTTTCCACAAATATACATAGGTGTGAATTTTACTAGTGAGAATGCTTGTGGAAAAATATTTTAAATTTGCACATTCAAATACTCGCAAAAAATTATTTAATATTTGCTTTCCTTAATCCTCCACTTCAGCCACTTGATATCCTCAGTCAGCAGTGGTCTATAAATTATACCACATAATCATACATGACCAATCTAAATGGCCCAAATTTTGAATATTGAGTAATAGAAAGCCTTGGAGTACATTAATGTATGACAGGATTAGTCAAATAATTTTAATAATACAAATTTGAATTTTGAATGTAACTAGAATAAGAGGCAGAATTAATAAAACAAATTATTTTTGTACATTAATTGCTTTTCTCGTCTGAGCAATTCACATGGTCCTGAATAACAAACTATCAATGTAGTGGAATCTGTGTGTACCCTGTAATTTTCAAATACTGTGGAGCTTTCCTGAATATTCTTAAGAGTAAAACTAGAAACAAAAGAACTCAGCAGCCTTTGGAAGTTAAATATGGTCACTGTTGCTGATATTTTTGGCAGGAACATAGAGACAACATAAAACCACTAGAAGTATTGGCTGGTAGGCAAATTCCTCCTCTGTGTATCAGTATGTGAGTGAAATAGAGGAAGATAAAGTAGTAGTGTTTGCTTCCTCTTTTTCTGAATTCTTATTATATCTGCCAAACATATACTGCTCCTAACTCTGCCCTGTACTGGAGCTTGAAGGAATAAAAATACACAAGTCACTCACCATTGGATTTCTGGTTGAGTGATATTTTGCTTCAGTAGTTCTAGTGTTCTAGATGATTAATGGTCGTTGTAGGCAGATTTGTCCAAGCAAAATCTGTTGTTCCTCCATTGATGGATCTGAAAAGACTTTAGAAAACAAGTGATAAACGTGTAAAAAAGAGTTATTCTATCTGGTATAATGAAAAACTAATGCAGTGGCACACTATGTACTAGAGAGAAAAGAGTCTAAACTTCAAAAATCCCTGTCATTTCAACGTACAGGGTAGGTTTGGCACGTGTTTTTGGTTCAGGCCGATTTTAGCGTATAGTTGCACAATAGTTTGCTCTCCTTTTAAAGGTTTAATTTAATTTGAACTAGCTTTATATCTGTGATAGATAGGAATTTGAAAATATTCTTCTCCTAGAAAAGATGAGTGTAATGGCCGGGTATTTACATTTGTTTCTAGAACTTTACTAGGTCTCTGTGAGAAGTTGATGCACTACATCTCTTTCAACAATTTAGTGGCTGTGCATTTCTGAAAAGCATTAAAATACATAACAGCAGTGTTTTAGCTTCACTGCTCATTAAAGCAGCACAGAACTAATAGTAAGATTGTTGTAACTTGACAAAGCCATCTAAATCCGTGCGTGTTTTTTGTGAAAGCCTCCTAAACAAATCCTCTAAAAAGTTACTAACGGCTTTGGCAGCCATTAGTACAGCATAAGCAATGGAACTCTTTTCAGTAAGTGAACAAACAGAGAAAATATGCTGAATGGCTGGACAAATGTGTTTCAGCTGGCTCTTTCATTTACAGATATAAGGGTGCAGTCAATATCAATCACTGTTTTCCCTGTTGCACTGGAAATCACAATATCTCTTTTCATTCCACAAGCTCTTTTCACCACAGTAATGTGTCTTTAGAGTGACACTGGCATCAGTCTGTTTCCGCTGTCTGAAGTCCAGAGGGCTTAAAAATACATTTCAGAGTATGAGACCATAGCCCACTTTCCCTTTAACACACCCCTCTCTCTCACTCTCCCTTTCTTCCTTCCTCTTCCCAGCTTTCCTCTCTAAATGAATTGTATTTACTTCTTTCCCATATAGGCTTTAAGGAGGAAAGCAGTCACAGGGATTTGGAATATCTGTTCTTCTGGGTTATCAACAGAGACATCTATCAGATTGTTTGTTTGCCCCTGATCATTGGATTATTAATTTAGTAAGCGTTGCAGAGAGTTTAAAAACACTAGGGCAGCATATGGTAATTAAATTAGAAATAATAGTAATATGATTTGAAGTGTAATGGAGTGAGGTTTTAAGTTTGATCTATTATAGTTGGATTTTCACAGATGCTCAGGACCTACAAATTCCATTCAGTGGAAATCAAGCACTAGAAGCTGAACTACTGGGGGTGGGAGGGAGGACAGGCTATCAGCATATAGTAATGGTCTTCCGTGATAACTTCATTTGCCATATTCTATTTCAGATCATGTTTGGTCTGGAAAAAAAGATGAATTTTTGGATTAAAAAAATACATGTAAATTATTTTTGTTTTTCATTTACAGATAACAGCAGTCTGTAGAGAAGCAGCCCTTTTAGCCCTGCAAGAAGATATACAAGCCAAATGTATTATGGGACGACATTTTCAACATGCATTAAGTATTGTGACCCCTAGAATTCCTGAGTCACTAAGGAAGTTTTATGAAGATTATCAGGGGCAGAGTGGACTTCATGCACTTTGAGAAATGAATATATAGGTGTGTGTGTGTGTGTGTGTATATATATATATAGAGAGAGAGGCTGATTTCAATTGTATACAGTAAATTTTCTTTTGTAAAGTTCTTGAGAGCTTAGGAATTTTGTATTGTAAATGGCATATCTGAAATGAACTCCACTGCACAAATTTCATAATAGACATCAATTGGGAACTATGTGAATACAATGGAAGTTGTTGGAAATGTAGTTTATAATAAAATTATATAAGCTGCATTATTATAATTCAGATTTCTGGTTTAAATCTGCACATACATATCAGTCTGGGTGGAGGGCAGGAGAAGGACTCTTAAATGAGTAATTTTTAGACTGATCCTTAGATAATTTCCTTGAAGATATTTGCAACAAGTATCCCTACAGTCTTAATCTTTGTGTGTCTGGTTGTCAGTTCCGCACCAAGGAGCCTCATAAAGACTGGGAGTGGCATGAATACATGCTGAAAAATATTCTGAAATCTTTGATTTATGACATCCCAAAAAGTTGCCAAACAGGCCTGCCAAACATTCAGATTTCTTCTCCTCCTCCCCCTCCCCTTCAAAAAAAAAAAAAAAAAAAAAGTTAAGGTGCTCCTAATTGATCACAGCACAATGTTTAACTTCAGTCTTGGACATCTTCCTTTTCCTTATATTATAAGGTAGGAATATAAATTACATTTTTAAAATACAACATTAGGCTTATTATAAAGATTGTGAAAATGGACTGTAATTCTTGGTCATTTATAACTATTTCCAGATGTCAAGGAAAAAATGTTTTAAATTTAAACCATAAATATTATGAATGTCTTTTTGATTGGACAAAATGTGTATTTCTTACACATATATGTACATTTTTCTCTTTAGAATACAATATTTTATATGTAATTATTTAGTCTACCAAGCACTGTACCTTGACTGATAAAGGACATATTGTAAAATGAGAAAAAGTTGAGAGATGTTAATTGCTTCATGATACAGGGCATGCAAGACTCAAAAAATGTACATTTATACTAGACCACTAAAAATCTTTGATATTTCCTAGAAAATTCAATGAATAAAAATATCCAGTTGAAGGAACTGGTGCAAGTGGCCACAAACATGTGGGGGTACAGATAAAGATTTTTAAACTTATTTCATCACTGGTTTGTTTACAGAAACCATGGCAGGTTGTTTCTTGGACATGTATTCTTGTAAACAGACTGATCAGGTAAAATTACATGAAGGGTTATTTTTTGACAATATTAAAAAATGAGCTATTATACCTCAGATGTGACTAGAAAGGCAGATTGATCAAAAGCAATAATTAGAAGGGGGAAAAGCCAAATGGTGATAAAAACTGAAAGGATCTGACTTTTTCAACAGGTAATTGCATGATTTGGCTAATATTTTTCAGGGTCTAAGTTAGCCCAATCATGCTGTTACCTGTTGATGCCAAGTAAAATAGTTTCAGGTTTTATCTCCTTTTGGCTTATTTTTTGTATTTATTGTTAGTTTTGAAGAATTTGGCTTCCTATGGTAGTTCTATAACTGTTTGTGCCCACCCCTTCTGTACCTTTAAAGGAATAGGCTTTTGACTCTGTTTAGACTATTTCTTTGTTTTGTTCAGTTCCTCTCATTCAGTATAGCTCTTTAAAGGGATACTCTCATCTTTGAAAATCAAACATCTGCCTGCTTATTAACTTACTCTTCCTGCAAGTTTCAGATTTCTATAACTGAGAGAGATTAGAGGAGGAAAAAATTACGTCCTTTTTGTATTTTATGGTATTTGCTGTATTGATGGTTTCAGAGTTTCTCCTGTGTTGTTTGTGTGCGTCTTCTGCACCAGACCAGAAGAGAGAGAAAAATAATTAAATAGGAAAATGGAAAAATTGGCAGAAGGATGCAGGGGCAGATACAGCAAATGAAATTAGTTTTAACTCACTTTTTCTAAAGTGACTATAATTCAGGCTAAGGATATCCAAAACATTTATCAGAGCAATTTAAATCCTAGACATTGTCAAACATTCAGCAGTCATACCATTATCCTTCTGAACTTTGTGTATGTTTTACAGAAAGGAGCCACTTAACTTACTCCTAATCTAACACAGTTCACAAATCTGACCCCTAAATATTACTCTGTTGATGTGGACTTCATTTCTTGGGATGTACTCAGATATCATGGGAACAAGGACCAAAATGGACTGAGGGAAAGAAACATGATGACAAGAGCTTGCAGCCCATTCCATAAGTGAGATTCCCATTGATATCAGTGTGATTCCCACTTCTTGCAAAGGCTGCAGAATTGGAATATCAGGCATTGGAGAAAGCATAGGATCTGGCACCCAGCCACCCACTGTGCCTGTGAAAATTGTCCCTTATAATTCTTTATTAAATGCACCATCTTTCACTTCCCTCATTGTACCACATATCTTGATATATATATGAATTAATAAATGTTAAACTGGAAATATTTCTCTCTTTTTTTTTCTGGATTTGTGGAATAGAAAAAGCAATTTAAGCTTTTTGTAACTTGCTTTGTTTTTAAATATGGCAAATTATTTCTGTTTTGCAACTAAATATCTTGTGGAAAATGTAGGTAAATTTATGCCACTTGAAGACTTGCTTTATCCTGAGAAAAGATCGTCTGAGCTATAAAGAAATGTATGATCATGCATACCCAGTTCCTTATGAAAGATACAATAATCTAACGTTATAACTGAACATCAACATTGTACCATCTAATCAGAATGCTGGAAAAATAGCAGGCACTTTGTCTTGGAAAGTAATTTGGAAGAAAGATCATCAGCAACAAAAAACCTTCATAACCATTTTGAAAGTGATTTGGAAAATACTTTGCCAAAACAGCTACAGGCATGGCTTGAATTTACATGCCAGAGTACATGATCCTGTAGCATAGCATGCGCAGTGCCCCAACTCTTGTTGGAATTAATAGATGAGGATGATGTAGGATAGAGCATTCCAAAGAGATTCTCTATTAATGATTTGTTTTTAGATTATCATTTTTAACACAAGAAATTGAGAAATAAACTTTTCACGTCATACTTCACTCAACATGTCATTTCTTGGCATTGCACTAATCTCTAAATGGTAGGTGACCATACACACCTCAATATCTCCATACCAAACAGTAAGATAAAGATGGAATTTTACCTTCAAATCTGAATATTCTTGCTTCTAGTGGGTTACTCCCTTTCATATTGTTTGGATAGTTTGTATAATTTAATTTTCATAAATATAGGTTTGGTGAACAAGAAAAATACACCATGTAAAAAGTCATATCCCCTTCTAAAGAAGTAGTTTCAGTACTTATATCCTCACATTCTTTAGGGCTAAGGCTTTTCTGTCCTTTTACCCTGCTCTAATTATCTTTTGGAGCTTATCTTTGGCTCAGATACTGTTTGAGTTGTGGCACTGTTAACATTAAATTGACTTTTCAGTGTTTCAGGCAAACTTTGTTTAAATATAAAATTTAAGTTTTACTTCCAATAACAACATCTTGCAAATAGCATAGAATGTCTTCCAGCTGGTTTGCCAAAAATGAACAAAATGCTAAAATGTCTTTACTTAATTTGAAAAGGAGTCCAATCTTGCATTTTTCCCTAATGCATAGAACAGATTTTCACTGCAGCTACAATCTACTGTTTCTTTTAAACTGTGAAAAAAAGAATGTAGTGAAGTTGCATTTTTGAAAATCTTATCAAAGTTTCCCAAACAAATTGGCCAAGCTAATGAGGGACAAATTTAAAAGATTTGGCTAATTTTATACAAACACAGCAAATTTTGACACACAACTGAATTTCCTACAGCTTTTAAGGGAACCATTTAATCCAGCCTTCTATTTAATCTTTGCAATTACACACAAACTTTTATTAAATACTATTTTTACTATGTCATGACTAAATAATTGAATTCTGATTAATCTAAAAATATGTTTTATGTAAATGCAGCAAATTTCTAAAATGATTTCCTACTATTATTATCTCCCCCACATAGAGTCATGGTCTAAAATAGTCTCCTTTCTTATTCAACTCTCTTTCAGATCATTTCATTTCTTCACATGACCATTATACTTCATTCACAATGCTATAGCCAAAGGGATTACACCACAGATGAATTTGGCCAGGTGTTTAAAGTATATTGAGTTCCTCAGATGAAAGGTGTACATAATTGCAACGTTTTATTATCATGCACACATTTTGAAAATCTGTCTCAAATATATTGTGCCTTTCTTTCTTGCATTTTAAAACCCTAGCTTGGGTGCATAATCCTAAACTATGTTTTCTTCTTGTGGAATAACCAGAAAATCAGCTCATGCCTTTAGCAGGCACCGTCCTTTCCTGTAGCACCATTCCGTACAATCTCATAATTGGTGACATGTGGAGGGTGAGAAGAGAATGTGGTCTGAGTACTACTCTGAGCTGGCACACTGGGCCCTTGGCAGCATACCCAAGTGGCACACGCTAAAGCATCCCAAAATTGCTCTAAACTGCACTGAGATCAGGTTGAGCAAGGAACCTGCCTGTGGGGAAATGCAACTGATCTTTTTATTGTCCCCTTGCCTTCCTGCCTGTGCACAGCAGATATTGTGGGCAATGGGCCTCCATTCTAGAATATGAAATTTATGTTTGTGTTGAGTCACCAGCCATTTTTATATCATGTACTTCAAAACCTGCTCATGCCTACCCCTTCTTTCCACCATTGATATAGAAGAAACTATTGTAAATAAAAAATAGCAAAACATTTTAAATGTTAATGTAAAGTACAGACTGTTTCTTAAAGTCCTCTCTCTGATGTATAAATTCAGATAAAGAACCTTTGTGAGGTGGCAGAGAAATGCAGAGTTGCAATTCTTTTAAGTAGGTTCAGTTTTGATTGGTAGTGTTAATATCGGGAAGACAAATAATGATTGTTAGTGTTACAACTGAAACCAAGTTTTAATCTCGGATTTGTGTTTGCTGTCTCTGCAACTTCCATTTATTCATTTATTAATCTTCACTTTAGGAAGCCAAATCATGCATTTTCTGCAGGGATTTTATGCACAATAGTTTAACTAGGGCATTTTTTTCTATACAGGTTTTAATATATTGACTCCAAAGTTCTACAAAAAGCTGAAGGAGATGTGTGTTTTTCAGATAAACCCTTCCACTGTACCATTGCAGACTCTGATTTCAGTGTTTTTTATAGTTGAAGTAGGGGCACTCCTCGTCAGCATTTGCATGACAGCTCACCAATGAAAATTAGTGTTATAGGAGATGCTACTGGTGATTTAATAGCGCTCTTCCCTTTGGACTAGTATTGAGTCAGTCCCCCACATGATGTTAAGGTATACTATGCTGTTGGGAGCCCTTCAAATGAACTATGAAAAACCAAAGGACTGACCTTTTGCACTCATTTAAAAACTGGCACTAAGAAAAAGGGTGTTAACAGCAGTGTTTTCCCCCAACTTGTGTAATTATATGCTGCCTATCTAAGCATTTTTGGAAAGCTACTGTATTCTTCTCTTTGCATCAGAAACTGTGTTTAGCAGTTTCAACCTCTCACTTCATCACCATTTTCATTTCACTACTGGGTGAAACCATAGTTGTGTATGTAAAAGAGCTCTGGTACTCTCCAAGATTAAAGATGCTGACTGTGAGTTCAAGATGTACAGACAGAGCTGGTATCTGCAGCACTAGGACATCCCAATGCTAATGTAGGAGATTTTGTGGTAGGTCCTTTGAGGCTTTCCTATGCTTGGTTGTAAGGAATTCTAAAACGGGGCTTTGCAGGTGAATGCAATACATTGTTAAAACATTTGTTGGTAGAATACTGTATACTGTTTTCATTTTGTACACTGTGTCTTTAAATGGAAAGATATTGAATTATAGCAGTCACAAAAGCAAAAAAAGATTCCTTAGAGAGAGAGGGAGAGAGAGAATGTGCCAAGGCCTATGGATTCTGAAGTAGATTAGCAAACAAACAAATCCTTTAATGTCATGGAATGCTTTCCCCAGCATGAATGGGGATTAATCTGCCGAACCAGCAAATTCAGCATTTGTACAGCAGAGATAATAAGCAGCTTCCATAAAAAAAATAATGTTGCAAAAGCATTTTGGTGGTTTTTATTATTTTTGTTTTTGATAAACTGAACCTGTTAATATTGTGTGCTTTAAGCTAGTTACTATGGTCCTAGCTTCTTCACCCATACAATCTAAGCAAACTGTGTTGCCACTAATTTTTAATTTAAGAAGCTCACTGACACTTAATCCACAAATACATAACAAACCTAGCATTTTCTTCACATTGGTGCAATCCTGCTTAAGTTGTCTGCTTTTCATCTGAAAAGTGTGGAAACAACTGGTAGCCTCAATCTGATTCCACTTCCATGCTTTTAGCATATGTAAGTCTGTAAAAAAGCTACTTTGTGAACATGTAATACATGGCAGTAACCGGTTACATTTTCATTACAAAAGGCTGTTTATTTTCCTTTGGGGATGAATGGTAATCAAGAATCAGCTGGTAGTGCCAAGTGCCTTGATAACACAATTGAGCACATTGCAGCTTTGTTAGGCCTCCTCTTGCACTTCACAGAGAGAATGAAAACATCTAGCCCACGGAGATTTGCTCTTTCCAAATGTACTTGGTCAGGGGCTGATTTTTTCAAATAACTGTCTGATAGGTGGTGGTAAGGAAAGCATCAGAAGGAGTACATTAATATTAAACTCTTCTTTAAAAGGGGAGGGAGAATGGGCAGAGGAGTCAAGAGGATTATCCTAATGTTAAACTTAGTGATTTAAACGTTAAAAAGGAAAGGGGAAAACACAAGGTGGAGTAAAATGGAGACTGTTTTGTTATGTTGCAGTGGAAGCGTGATTCGTCACTCCAGTTATAGGGTGGAATAACTGCATTGATTTCAGTGAAGGTTTTACTGGCATGATCTGGAATAAGGCTGTGGTCATCCAGGCCCTATGTTAGGAAGTGTCATTCTCTGCCAGTCCCATACAGAATCAGAATTCTATTTTTCCCCTAGTAACCCAATTACTACTGGTGTGTGCTGCTTGATTCATTTAAACACTTATATTCAGGTAAGTATACAAAGGCAAACTTAATATTCTGTTGTTTCAGAGCCAACTTCACTCAGGCTGACACTGGCTTCTGGGTACTGATCTTCCTGAGCCCTTTTTCTCCTCAGCAACAGAAAATCCACAGGCACAATCTCCCCTTTGTAAGGAGCCTGCCTGCAGCATGCCCCCCAAAAAGGGTGATACTAGTTGGAGAAAGGTGCCTTTCAAGGATTGAGCATAACCTCACCGCAGCTCTGGTGATGAGACTTCTATGAGGACCCTAGTGAAATCTGCACACACCAACACAGGTACATATCCTAGAGGGGACAAATCTGACCCCCGCAAATCTTAATATTGCCCTCAGCTTGCATTTTCCTCTTTTTTTAACCCCCTTTCAGAAACAATCCTCACTCCACTGTAGCGTGTATAGCTTTCATCTGTTATGATGAGAGCTGGTTGACTTTTTTTATAAAACAGTTATTTTCACTAACAAAGGGATTTTAATGACGGTTTCTCCTAGAAAAAAAATGTTAGTGAAAATTTTCACTCAATTATATTTAAATTTTTCCATTCAAAATGCCCAGGAAGAATCCCATTTTCTTTTAACATTTTTATTTGTTCTTTTTTTATTCCATTTAGGAAAAAGAGGGAGGGAAGTAAAAAAGTGAGAGGAAAATGTGTCTATTGAGGTAGGAGGGAGCACTTTCACAGTTTTTAACTTTTCCCACTATTTTCTAGTCGCAAATACTAAAGTAATGCGAGAGAGTAGAAATAACTCTGATAAACATGATGAAAATTTTCAAGAATATGTATAAGCCCCCAAACAAGTAAGAAAACAAAAATTCTGACCAGTTTATATTTTCCACTTTCATGAACATTAAAAGGGGAGAGTTTCAAAAGCGCAAAAGAGACTTGATCTCCTAAATTCCTTAGGCAACTTTTGAAAATCTTCCATTTCATGCACAATTTTTTGAAAGGCCTTTAAAAAAACAAAATATATGAGTGGAAGCTAAAACAAAAGCTCTCTTAGGTTTTTATCTACTGTACCACTGGTACAACGTGGTATCTAATATAGTACAACATGGTATCTAAGCACAAAACGAAATTCATGGAAACACAAAAGAAAGAAGTGTTTTTGTTTGCTCTTCCAGAGCAGAGGTGCTTGACTATGTGAGCATGTGTGATGTATTTTTTAAAATATATTTGTTTGTTCATTAGCAGGAAGCATTTTGGAGAAGGCTTTGCACGAAAGTGTTCTTTATACTTTGAAGGGAACATGGTCAGGCTTGGGCTCAGGCTACGTCTAGACTGCGGTGTTTTTTTTTTTTTAAAGATACGCAAATCGCTTTCCTCAATTTGCGTAACTTTTCCAATTGTTTTTTTTTTGGAAGAGGCTTTTCCAAAATTTGGCCCATCTACACCGGGCCAAATTTCAGAAAGGCCTCCTCTTTCGGAAGAGCCCTTCTTCCTCGTGAAATGAGGAAGACAGGGCTTCGGAAAGAGCACATCTGCTCTTCTGCAAAAAATGTCATAAGAGCAGACGCGTTCCCTGGACGCGGCAGAGTTTTTCCGGGATACCTCCAGTATCCCGGAAAAACTCCGTAGTCTAGACATAGTCTCAGTCTGACCTTTTGTGACAAGGAGTTCCACAGCCTGGTTCTTCCATTCTGTTTCTAGTGCCTCATAATGAGTACCTGGGCTAATCCTCTGCCTCCTCCCAGCAGCGCTTGTTTGTCTTGGAGGACTATGGAAGGTATAGTACTATCTGAAGTCTCTAGCTCCAAGTATATGAAGAGCTTTACAAATCAGGTCCCAACAGGATTTTGAACTCTATATTGAAGTGAATAAGGAGCTTAGTGGAGTTTGCAAAGCATCAATGAGTTGGTACGTTCATGTTGGCTTTTGTAATGAGGCATGTAGAGTCACACTGCACAAACATTAGGCATTTTGCATTAGTTGGATCCACCATAGAGCATGAGATGATATAATTCCCTCTGGAGAAGAGGAAAGTATGGCACACTTCAGATAGGTCCTCAACAAGAAGAATGAGCAAGGCCTTTCAATTAGGCGAAAGAGGGAGAAGTCTTTTCTCTCCATTGTGACAATGCATGTGTCCAGGAGCAACAAGGAATCTATGAGCACCCAGGATTCACAGTATCGTCAGCATTTGCAATCTAATGCACTTGATCATTAACAAATTCCTTGGAGTTTCCCACTTTGTACAAGCATCATTTCTGTCTTTCCTGAGTTGGCCTAGAGCCAATCGCTGTTCTCCCAGGTGAATTAAAATACATTCATGCATGTAAAAAGTAAAGTTAGGTTCCCAGTGGCACCTGAGGCATCTGAAAATTGTATGCAACAGCTAATTACTCACGTGATTTAAAAAGTATTCTTTACTGAGATAAAAATAAAATAACCATGTTTGGGCAGGTTTCCTTCCTTTGCAAATGAGCCTGTTTTTAAACAGTGAGACAACCTCATTTTTTCCTTTTAGTCTACTTTTCCCATGGACTAAAGAGCCCTTGTAGTCCAGTAGAGAAAGGAGTTGGGATACCTGTGCTATATTCTACTCAGTCACAGACTGCCACCTTGGAAAAGTTACGTTGCCTCTCTGAGATTGTTTCCCTTTCTGTAAATCTGGAGTAATTGTACTTGGGAAGAAAGTACTTGGTGATCTCTGGTTGAAAGAGATTAACATAAAGGTAAGTTGACAAAGGTTATCAACATAAAGTTACATCTGTGTACATTCAGTTTATTTGGAAACTTGGTTTTTATTTGGTTTAGCACATTCAAATTCTTTCTACGGACTCATCTGGGCTACATGCAACAGGAAACCACTTATCATTATGACTTCCAAGGGCAGAATCCAACTGTGTTGACATCTTTGTCCTAGGGTGAATTAGGTCTGAAAAAAACAGTGCTTCAAGCAAAATCATTTTTAATCTCTTAAAAATATAATTTGTCATTTAGTTATTTGAACAAGGGGGATAGGAAGGTGGTTGGAGGTTAGGTTAAGAGGAATAAACTAATAGTGTAATAAACTCTTGATGAAAAAGAGACAGAGACTTGTTATATAATCACTGTTAAACTTCCTCTGGGAAATTCTCCATGTCAGTCTCAGTTTCAAACAAGTCTGTACATAGCCTTTAAAAAAATTGTATAAAGTTGGGTGGGGAGATAAGAGGGAGTTGGAACAGAATTTTGTTTCAGACCAAAGTTGAGCTATGATGGAGTGTTCTCTTTATTTAAAAAAAAAAAAAAAAGGCTTGCACCTTACCAGGTAATTTCAGCAAAATAATCCTTTGAGTTACTGGTTCCTATAGTTATTCCACATGAGGGTGGGTGGGCACTCATGCATTCTCAGGTGGAGATTTTTCTGCTAGCATTGACTGTCTTGGCTGTACAAGTATGAGGATCGTTCAGTTACTTCTCAGCCTCCTGCCTCTCAAAACAAGAGTTCTGTGGCATCCTCTATTCAGCTGACACAATCGGTTTCACAAAAGGTGATCAAATATAAGTGACTCTACTCCCATGCTAGAGAGTATAAACAGAAAGAGAAATCTTCATGTAGATCTGGGAAAATGGAGACCTCATGTGCTGCCACGGGCACCACCACTATTTCTGCCAGACACAGTACTGAGGCTCTGACACTGCCAAAAACAACCTCTACAAAACCATGTGCCAAGAAACTGGATACCGACAAGCTAGGTACCACAATGTCCACAGTAGCCCTAAGCTTATAGACTCACTGGACCGAGACTGGACTCTTCCAGGCCAAAGGACTCTGAGTAAGTTATCTTACCTGGTACTGCTCACCAGCACCCAGATCTCCCCACAACAATGAGGCCTTCTCAGGTCCTGAAGTTCTTCAAGATGTTTTGCATTATGGGCGGTCCCCTGCCTAACCTTGTACCCCCTTTGCTGTAGAGTTTTACATGTTTTGTTGTTGAGAAAGAACTGGAGTTCCACAAATCCACTCTTCCCTATATGCCCTTGTACTATATGTAGTATGAGGAGGTGTACTAAGCAGGCATAGACCTGTAGGCATGACTAATAGAAAGATCACTGATTGACAGTGCTTGGGCATGTGCCCATCCTCATGTGGACCACTCATGGAGACAAAACATCTCCAAAAACTGCAGTTACTGTACAAGGTAAGAAACCGCTACTTCCCAGGTAATGGACTTCAGAAAGCAGTAACACTTCTCTTCTGGCATCAAGTGGCTGTTTGGAAAGACTTCCAGATACATGAATCTGGTAAGTAAACAGTGTTCTTACATATTAGAGAGAGAGAGAGAAACAAACAATTTTCTCTCTCCCAGTTATTATGATGTCACTAGAATACCCTGATACATTTATAGCCTTGTAATTCCCATTTACAGGACTTGTCACTTTATGCTTGCTCCATTGCTTAGTTACCGCCATTCATTTTGTTTACTGCTGGTAGCACAGAACATGATGTATAATTTACTACAGTGCTATTTCCTTTTGATATCTGTTTCCAGTAGTTCAAGCATTGCCATCTTTTACTTGAATTATATATACTTATTTCCTCTCCTCTGAGAATAATTTGAGCAAAATAATTAGAGGTGTATGGTATTGAGCTATCCAAGGTCAATTCACAGAAAATACAGATATTATGCATACTCTATCCACTAAATGCAAAATCTCCTAGAATATTACTGTGAAAGTAAAAATCAGATAAGAACAACTCATTCTCTTTATCGATCTTTTTGTCCTCCTATTTTTCTGTCCTTTCCACCTTCTTGCTTTCTTGCTCTAGTCAGAGAAGGACAGCTTGTCAGCTCACAAGCAATTTCAACATGGTCTAGCAACATCAATGATTAGTGGTGGAAGTAGCTGTGGTATGGAGCAAATTTTAAAGATGGCGGCTTGTATAAATCAAACATAAAATAGCTGCACTGAAAAGTCCTGGGCAAAAGCCTTTAAAGCACTTACTGTGGCCTGATTCTAATTGGAGTCAATGGAAGTTTTGCCTGACAGAGGAATATAGGAGAACCTCAGCTTTTGTCCCTTGTGCTTTTTCTGCAATTGACTGGGACTCTGTGATAAGGATATTCCAGCTCTGTGAAATTCCAACTCTGCTTACATTTGGGGGGAGGGAGGATGTTATGTCCTACATCTGCCTGTAAGAATTAATCTCTGCTGGAAAACTCTTCCATTTCTTTTCAAAAATTCGGATTTCATTTGAAATATCTTTATCTGTAGCGATAAGATAAGCTGACCTTGGGGTTTTTATTCAGAATTGGTTTCAGATTTCAAGGCCGAATATAACATAATTCAATGTACCAGCATATTCATATCTAAGTACCTGTAATATTTATGATTTAACTACACAGTAATGAGCTGAACATAAAGCCATGGTAGATGCACTGAAAGGCAAGCACCTTGTAATGCTACAATTATGTACATGATTTAATCTTTTTATAGGTACCAATGTGTGTCCATGTGTGTAAGTTTCCTAATAAATGTCTTGAAAATTGTTTCTACACGAGTGAAATCCTTACTTTTAGTATTCATCTAGTTTAGAAACTATGTATTACAAAGCATCTCACTTATCAGTTACAATAAACTTGAACTTGAAATATGCACATTCTTTTACCTGTACCTAATTTCTAGTCTGAGATCCTTGTCTTTCCTGAAATTGTAATTATAGTAGCTTTCATTTGTTCTGACTTGGGTGTTCATAGTCTTTTCTGCATGCTGCCAGTATTTGATGTTTCTTCCTACATGCAAAATAATGTGCTTTTTTAAGGGCTATCTAAAGGTTATTCCTTTGTCCTCCTTTTGTATTAGGGATGAGATTTCAGCTGTTTATAATCTATGTTGATTTAGATCTTGATTTGTAATAGATTTTTATCACTACACAGCTGGCGGCATACCCTGTTGAGGTTGTGTCACCAGCTCACGGGAGCTAGATCATCACAGAATTCATTGGGGGGTTCTTCAGCAACTTTCCATTCTCACAGCTTTCTGTCATCTGGAAAAAGACTTCACTATCTCTGTATTTCCTTGCTGTTGTTTGACTTCCATCTCCATATTTTCATGAGTCATGACCCTCTCCAGGACCTTTGCTAACTTATTTCTTGTGCACCCTGTTTTAGTATTGCTAACCCATTTTCCATTTCTTTCCAAAGAGCTGTTTGAAGATTTACTTTGTGATCCACTAGGCTAGATCAGTGGTACTCAACCTTTTTTAATTCACGACCCCCCAGGGCCGGGAAAATGTTTGTGAGGGGAAAAAAAAAACCGCCGGGAACATTTTGTTGTGGCCCCTTTAATTTAAAGTGCTGATCCACTCCCTTGCCACTCCCCCCACCCCCGCTGTACCTCAGGTGCCAAACTGGGAAAACAAAATGGCATCCGGGTTGTGCACCGCTGGGCTAGATCCTTGAAGTCAATGGCATTACTGCAGTTGAACAATGTTTTAAAGCTGTGGTTTTCAAATTGTTTTCTCCTGACCTAGTTGAAGAAAATTGTTGATGCCCGCAACCCAACATAATATGACTAGAGTGTGGGCTCTAGAGTGGAGCACAGGATGAGAGCTTTGGCTTGAAGGAGGGGACTGCAGCTTTGGGGATATCAAGCTGGGGCAGGAAGGGCTTACCATGAGCAGCTCCCACTACACTGGGGGTGCAAAGGCTGGCTTCCTGGATGCCCTGCCACTACAGTTCACGCTGCATACCAGAAGCAGCCAGCAGCTGGTTCCCAGCCAGTGGGAGTGTGGAGCTAGTGTTCAGGGCAGGGGCAGTGTGCAGAGCCCAGTGCATCTTCCACCCCCCAACTAGGAGCTGGGCTTGCTGCTGACCGCTTCTGAGACATAGCACAGTCTAGGGTACCAGGATAGATGAGAAGCCTGCCTTAGCACTCCACTGATCACCTTGTGGCAATGAGACCCAGTGCCTGACATTCCATGACCCAGTACTGGGTCACGACCCCTAGTTTGTAAACCTTTGGTTTAAAGAACAGAACATCTATTGGAATGACAGTAAATCCCCACCTCCATTTTTAAGGTCCCTGCAAAGAGTTGTTGCTCACTGTGAGAGTGAACACTTCCTTAGTAAGTTCCATCATTTGATAGTGGAACATTTCAGAAGAGTCTCCTTTTTGGGAGTTCACACACGCTTTGATTTTAAGAGGTGCTGAGCACTTAAAGCACACTAGTGTCACAATTGCTCAGCACCACTGAAAATAAGACAAGTGGCTTGTATTTCATCCAGAGTCTTGGCTCATAACTTTTTTTTTCTGTGAGAAGATTAAAAGAAAATATAATCATGGCTGATAACCTTAAAAATAGCTTTTTTGACAGTGGCATGCTTTTAATTTTTTTCCATACTACTTCTTGTTGCCACTAATAAAACACCAGCAGATGACTGACTTGACTTACTCTGAGACTTTCAATAAAACCAGCATGCATATTTTACTTTTTTATTGTCCTTAGGTTCATCAGAAATTCAATGTGCAGAAAATGTATTGAAAACTCATTCTACGTGCATTAGAAATTCACATATGGCTTCTAATTTTTGAAATGTTTTGGCAGCAACAGTTTGGAAAAGAGAGAAATAAAAAGAAGATTCTTCACATAAGAAACCTATTAAAATATCTAGGACCATCAACTTTACTAGTGACTCTCTCAGGAATTAAAAAGTGATCATGTTCACAAGGAAGCTATTTCACTTATTTTAGGGTAGCTGCCCATAAATACCACTTCAATATAGTAACTGAAGATAATTTATATTAAGATAGGGAAGAGATTTCTGATTATTCTTATCTTCCATTCAAAGAAGACTATGAAAGATTCCTGGCAAGACAGGAAATAAGTACAAATGCTGAATTAATTCTGGCAGTAAAATATATGCTGGCACCTAGCATAAAAAGCCCAACAGTTTTATAAAGTAACAAGCATCGGACAATATGTTATGTTCAGTCCTAGTTTTACATGTTAGAATGTTTACCAAAAAGAAAAGAAAAACAAAACAAAACAAAAGCAAGTAATTAAAAAATATGAAATATGGGGCCTGATAGCATCTGAAAAGTCCTGTTGACATAACAGTCATGGTATTAAGCTCTTAATCACCAAACTGTATGCACGCTTATTTATTCTCTAGTTAAATGAGTTTTTTAGCCCAAATTTCACCTCTATAAATATATACAAACAATTCTAAGCAAAGGTTTGTATGAGGTTAATACAGTACAAGTTGAACCTTTCTAGTTCAGCACCCTCAGGACCTGACCGGTTCTGAACCAGAGAAATTTCCAGACCACAGGAGGTCAATATTGTCTAGCAGCATTATCGACACTTCCACTGCTTACTGGGCTGTGAGAGGACATTTAGGGGTAAATTAGAGCTAAATAACAGCACAGAACACTGAGAGTTAGGACTGGGGACTGTAAACAAACTTTATGGGACCATGGGAAACATGGCTACATCTATGAAAAGTGGACATCCGGCTAACTAAAATCATTCCAGACAACGGATGTTTCTGGACCAGAGTGTTCTGGACTAGAAAGATTCAACCTGTACATACACTATGGTATTCTATGGTAATAGTCCACAAACACAGTATAGCTTACAGTAGTGTTACCACCCTGTTTTGGAACATTAATATTTGTGCTTCAAAAAAATTGATAGCATAATTTTAAAAACAACTGCAATTCAATTTTCTGGGCTCAGGAAGAAATGGTTACAACCTCACATTATACCTTGAGGTATTATAAATAAAATACAAGTTTTACCAGTAGACAAAGATTAATGCATTAAAGTTTCCTTAGCAGCTCAAAAGTCACAGGTTTAACATGACATAATATAATAGAAGAAGTTTCAAAGTACTAAGTTGTCCACAGAATCTAAAAGAAGCAAACATTTCTCCATATTATCTCCACTGTCATAACATAAATGTGTTAGCATAGTATCAGAGGTGAATGTAGGTGCTGTCACTTGGTAAAGTATTTACTATTCGTTGTCAATGAGAGCTATCATTTTCCATCTTTTCTTCTTTTTCACTCACTGCTTCAGCTACAACTTCATTTTTTTCTGTTTGTAGTAGATCCTCAGCAGACATGATCTGCTGTTTGTTGTTTGGGTTTTGAGAAGGCAGGCAGGATGTGATATTTGTAGCTAGTTCTGATGCTTACTTTCTCCCCATTGCTGGAAAGCTGCATGGTCCAAAATTAGTTTTAGTCAGGGAGTTGTCTTCATCTGTACTGCAGTAAGAGGAAAGGAGAGCCACCCTGAGTATATTGGGGTAACATGCATGTATGTATGTGTGTGGAATGTATTGAATTTTGGCAAGAGAATTCTTTCCCTTGTGCATTAAAAGCCTTGTAGGGGATATTTCAGTCTAATCTAAAATATATTTGACATTTCAGGACAGTTTTCCTGGCTTTGAAGCTTCCAGAGGCGACTAGGTTACATGCTTGAATTTGGACATGGCTGAGAATACCACAGGGTTCCAATCCACCTTTTATGGAAGTTACTGGAAGTTTTGCTATTGCTTTCAGTGGAAGCAGGATTGGGCCCTTACTTTCTTAAGTTCTGTAAGAAATAATTGCTGTTAAACAAAGAACACCAGTTCAAGATGTGACTAGCATACTGTCATATGGTATTACTGAAAGCAAAGTACACCAAACCACATCAAACATGTAAGCAATATTTCAGCACTTAATACGTCCATTGCCAAAACATTAAATAAAATATTTAGGAGGATTAAGGCCCAAAGACAGAAGAAGTAAGAAAATATGTATTAATGGCAAAAGTACATACAATCTTCTCATATGAAGATACAGGAAACTGCTACTGGGCACTGTAATAAGAATGAAACACACAGGAGTACTGGTGAGAGGCTGGTCTTTAATACCTAGCTTTAGCCATATGGGTCATTAAACAAGATTATACCATTGTGATAAATCAGTATCCATACGTTTATAAATCAGAATATGTCCCAGCATGTCTACCATGGCCCCAGTTACGTCAACGATAAAATTCACATTTATTTTAGGGTTTGATCCCTAGATTGTTCTCTTTTGTGAGCTTCTTCATGTTGGTCTATGGGCCACCTCAGTCATCATATTTCATGGTCATCTCTATTATACAATAAAAGGGAGCCTAATGACATAGGCATGGGAAATAAAGGTGATGGGGATGCTGTAACACCCTCAAATTTAACACCCAACTTCCCAGCACCTGAGGGCCAGCCCCACTGCCGGCTCCTCCAGAACCAAGTCCTGGTCTTCGGGCAGCCCCCACGGGGTCCTGCCAGTCCCACATGCTTTGCTGGCCCCCTCAGGTCCTGCTGCCTGCTGGCCCTGTGGGCTTTCCCAATAGAGATGTGAAAGGTTAACCAGATAACTGGTAAGCACCCTTAATGGTGATGCTTACCGGTTCCAGTTAACTGTTAATCAATGGGGGCTGGAGCAGCTCCTTGCTTGCTGCAGGCAGGGGGCTGCTCCAGCCCCGTGGTAGGCCCAGGCACCTGGCAGGCAGGGGCTGCTCTGGAGTCTGGAGCAATCTCTGTCCGTGGGGAGCCGGAGTGGGGGGGGTCTGCTCCAGCCACCCCCCTTCGCTCCCCCGGAACCCACTTTAATCAGTTAACCAGTTAAACGGTATGTTTAACTGGTTACCCAAATAAACAGGATTTTACATCCCTATTTCCCAGCCCCCACTGGGGTCCTGCCAGTCAGCTTGGGGTGCTGCTGCCTGCTGGGCCCCACTGAGGGCTCCACAGCCTGCCAAGCCCCATGACTCTGTAGCTGCCCCCAGCTGTAGTCCCAGCCTGGGGCAGTGAGGATTGCCAACTCTTCCAGATTGGACACCATTTGCAGCAATGGAATCTGATCCATCCAGTCTGGGAGAATTGGCAACTCGATCTTAACAGGTCTAAAGGGGGGATGCAGCTCAGCACTGCCACCCCAAAAATAGTTCCAGCACCACTGCCTAAGGATCTCAATTTTTTTAGTACAAGCTTCATGGAAAAGGGCTAAAAGTGAGAGAAATTTCCTCCATGCTCCTCTGCCTAGGATTCAAGATCATATTTAAAAGTGTTTCTGAACCTCCCTTTCAATCAGTAAATCAGAATTGAGAATCACTTTTGTCTGTGACATTGGCATCACTTTTATCTTCCCTATGGTAGCTGCTACTGCTGCAAAAACAGTATGGGAGTCTTCGGTCTTAGTTATTGACACACTATTCTTGAGAACAACAAAAGAGATTGTATTCATTAGGCCAGACTTGTCATTCTTACTAAAAGCAGTCTCGAGTTTCCTTGTATATTTTCAAATCAAATTAGCAACGCTGTGCCTGCGACTTCATTGATCTGACAATGACAGATTACACCACTTAATGAATGGTAGGCAGTCCTCAAAAAGGCAAGACGCATTATAAAAATCAACTCTTTCATTTTAGCCAGCCAGGTTAGACCTCCTAATACCCAGGTCTTCACTAGTTGGGTGGACAATATTAACATACACCTAGTAATATATTTAAATTAGCACAGAGCTTTTCCACTTCCCCTGATAATACATTCTGCGCCCAGGGAGTGGCTGCTGCTTCAACAGAAATGGGAAAGGTTTGCACCTCAATTGCTTTGAAGTGTTATGCTATTTATCAATTATGGTAGATTTCCTCTGGCTAGTTTTTATCAGCTATAATTAAAACAGCTACCTTCTTTCACCCAACTTTCAGCACATACTTATACAACTAATTTTACAGTACTTAACCCCACCAGGAGAATTTCTGCAGCTCTACCAGCGTGTTATTTAACTGTGCTGTGGAAGAAAGCAGGAGAAAATGAAAAGCAGGTGTACAGACTTTAAAAGGGCCCTCATTTCTATTTGCAAGCATAGAAAGAAACACAGGCCTGTTTCATCCATTTGAATCAGCACATCACTGAAATTAATGTTATGTATTTTTTCTTTACCATTTGTAACAGGACTGGATGTAATCTGAGCACTCGCTTATTGCCAGGAAGTGCCACTGCATTGCCCTGCCCCTCTTTTCCCCTTCTTCAACAATCTCCACGCAGTTCCTTTCAATTGCAGCCCTTCTTGGGTCTGATTCTTTTTGTTACATTAATAAGGCTTTTGTAAAGAAACACAGAATAATCTTCCCTGCAGGCTTAAGGTGGGCACAGCTGGTCCTCCCAAGGAACTGTCCCTCCTTTTGGGACTACAGGAGACTCTCCCCCCTGCAGCCTCACTCTTCAGATCTTTGCTTGCAGCTTCCTGTCATCTTTACTTTGGGATCATCAGATTCAACCCAACAGTGGCTTGTTCTGTAATCAGGGTTGGCTTGGCGTCAGGGTCTCTAGACTAGAGGTAAATCACTCTTACACAAGTATATTCTGTCATGCTAAAAAATAAGGCAGAAAAAGGAGCCCGATGCAATTTGGAGTAGGATAGCATGTCTTATAGGGAACAGGATCTAGCATATTTTTGAAACTTTCACAGAGGTACTCATACATACCTCATATATGCTAAATAAAGGATTGGCTGTAGGAAGAGGACACAGGAACTACTTCACAGTGCATAATCCCATGTTATGTCCTTTGCCATCAAAATGAGATATCACATTGAAATGGCTCAGTCATACTGCTTCCTTTCTCATGAGAAAAACATCTGGGAGCTGGGAGTTGTTGAGCCATCTGCCCCTACATGTGGTAAGTCACTAGGTGGAAACTGATCAGACAAAGAATGGATGTTGAGTCAGACAGCAGATACTGAATAAGAGGTAGAGAAAAGTATGCAACTGAGCAATTATTGTGTTGTTAATAGACAAATAGATTGTTTATATGGTTTTCCATCAATTTGTCTTCATTTCCTCTCTCTGGCCCCCATCTCAATTAATAACAGTAACATTTAGCGCCACTATAGGACTTTTCATCGTCAATAATCTATAAAAACATTAACTACCTATTTTTTATAATCCCTCTGTGAAGTAAGAAAGTATTATCTCCTTATGATAAAGATGAAGAACTGAGACAGAGAAGTGAAAAGGGACAGTCCATGATAAAAACCATAGATAAAAAGAAATCCTGCTTCTATAACTCACCCTGATCTTCTGACACTATCCCTCAAGACCTGGCTTTTCAATGCTCTTGGACATAGAACAGGAACATTCTCCATATTCTAGACAGTGCTTCTGAATATCAGAAAACTAACCACAAGAAAGACTTACCTGCAGAAGTGGAAGTGTTTCCAGATTTGGAATGCTCATTGCTACCTATCCCCTGATGAATCAGTCACTCATGTCCACTCTAGACTGTCTATTAAATATAAAATCATTGGGTTTCTCTAAAAAAAATTTGCCTAGCTGCTATCAGCATTCTCAGTTTTTGCATACCCTACAATTATGAAATTTCTTGAATGCCTTCTTAACTAGTGTGACACCCTACTCCATTCTATGGCATCAGTTTAGGGCCTAATGGCCTTCCTTTGAACCCATGATAATGTATTCATTCCTCCATCTATCTTTCACCATGGCGTTCCTTGCAGAGATCACTTTGGCTGGGAGGGTGGGGGTACTAGAGGCTCTCATGGCTGATACTTTATATCGGGGTGGGGAACCATTTTTGGGTCAGGAGCCACTGAGCCACAGAAAAATTAGTCAGGGGCCACACACAAGTGAGAAGAAAAAAACCCCTCACTGATGTAGCACCCAACTGAGAAGGAAAGAAACTCCCCACATTCCCCTTGCACACCAGAGCCTGGGAGGGGCGGGGGGCAGCCTAGTAGATTTTGTGTGTTCCAGTGCCACGATAGGGCATCAGGGAGGCTGGACTGCCAGCATGGGCTCCCCAATGTAGGGGAAGCCTGGAGCCTTGGGGGCCTGATCCAGGTAAGCTGGGGGCTGCATGCAGCCCTTGGGCCAGAGTTGCCCACCCCTGCTTTATATACATAGTTTTATCTTGACAAAGTTACCCAGCAACCCCACCAATGTTCCTTGTAATCTTTTTCTTCCACATGCAAAATAAATGTTTATGTGCACCCAGGCATGTGTGAATGTGCACCACCAATAGAAACAGAAAACCTAGCTGTAGGCTCTCTACTAATCAGCTGGGCAGCATTTGGGAACAGTCATCTCCACCCTCTTTTCCTCCCTAAAGTTCCATAGGAATTCTTTATCAAGCACAGGTACCAGTCCTTTGCCCCAAGCCTAACTCATTGAAGGAAGAGACCAGCTGCCATATTCTGGATGTCAGAAAAGCTCTGGTTTTCTATCTAAACAGAGCTAAATCCTTCATAGTTTCCCCCAGGTTCCTGCGCTGAGGGGGCACGTGCTCTCACCATTTCCAACCAGAAGCTATATACATGGGTTTTGGGATGTGTTTTGGTGCACGCCTCCCCTAAAGCTACTGCTCATTCCACTAATTCTCTATTTTCTGTTGCCTTCTGTAGAAGAATAGCCATCAAGGGCATTTGTAAGGCAGCCACCTGGTTCTCCATTCCAAGTTCTCACAGCATTATGAAGTAATGCTCTACAGTGGATGCAGCCTTTGGTAAACCTGTTCTACTCCTATCTCCTTAGCCCCTTCCTCCTTATGGAGACTTCTCATGTGCGATACCTATAGGACAATAACTCAAAAAGGAAAAAATATTTGCCCTTGTACAGAAGCTGAAATTCTTTGAGAGGTTTTGTCCCTAGAGCTGCTCCACTGCCTTCCCTCCCTTTCCCTCTGTGTGGGAATCCCAGCTATGCTCTGAGATTAAGAAGGAACCAGAGTGGCATGGCTCCACTTCATCCCACCACCTTAATGTTACCAGATTTGCCCAATACTCTGGGGTATGCTCATTTATCAGGGTTACTCTTATGGGACTGGGGGAAGGTTAACAATTTTACCAGTGTGCTGTTTGTGCTTACTTGTGCTCTCATATGGAGCTGAATTCTCCCTGCTGCCAATTCCCCCTCCCACTGGAGCTCTCCTGCAGGAACTAGGTTCCTCAGGATGGGGTTACTATCTTAGCAACACACACAGACACTCACACCCACTAACAGAGCACGTCTGAGAGGACTGGGTAATCAGCACTCACAAGCTGACCCCCTTATATGTCCCTGGACTCAGCTGGCTGGGTTTCACAGCAATGCCACACTGCACCCTCATGTGCCTTTGGACTCAGTGGGCTGGATTAAACAGCAGTTTAAGCTGCCATCCTCATAAGAACCCAGGTTCAGCACTTCCCTATCCCCACTTTCACCCCACAGTCATTCACTGGCAAACCACACAATAAGCAAACCCCACAGGATTCTGGGCACTACAGGGATCTTTAGCTTGGGTACAAGAAGCGTTGTTGCAGAGCGAATGGGGAAGCCAAAACAACACCCCTTAAGGAAGAGTGAGCAAAAGAGAAAGAAAGAGAGAGAAGCAACCAGCTTAACAATGAAAGTTATTTATTTCTGAGTAGTGCATAGATATCAAAAAGTTACAATATTAAATCTAACAGTTACAATATTAAATCTAAATTGAAACTGATTACAAATGTTAGGTAACCATATAACAGTTTACATAGGGCAGGGTCAGGAGGCTATGCTTAGAGAGGTAGTTGATGGGAGGGAGAGAGAGAGAGAGAGAGACACCTCACCACTCCACGGAGCTTGCACTGATCGGGGGGTCCCAGATGATGATGGTAGCCGGGGGTCCAGAGGGCAGGAGACAAGCAGAGCAGAGCCCTCAGCACGATCAGACAGGAGATGAAGAAGTCTCAATGGAACTGATGCAGTTTAAATCCAGGTATCAGAACAGTTTTTCTTGGGGCAAGGATAGGAGTTTTATAGAGATAGTTCAAAGAGAAAGAGGAGAGACAATAGAGATTGATCACCCCTGGTTATGGGTGATGTTCCTTGAAGGAGCTCACAATGCAACTAGGCAGTTTCAGTATTTTAGATGTCAATAGGATCGTTACTAGAATAGGTCTGATAATGACTGATTTGGGTGTGAGCAGGCCTAGGTTCATTAGCATCTGGAGCAGGGATTTCCCATCAGGCAGTGCTTCTCTGCTTTCGGTGACCCATAGTTCACTGCAGTTCCTGCCTTGGAAGAGCTGCTCTCCATTCTGTATGCTAATGAGATGTCCTCTGTTCCATCTTTAATGCAAATGAGGCTGGGGTGTTTCCTTAATTGTATCACCCTTGTCTGAAGCAGTTTAGGTGTGTCTTCCCCGGCCTTTTCATTGCTTTGTCTGATTCCAGCAAAGGTTTAGGGGAAAGGGCGGGGGGGGGGGGAGATGGTTTTCCATGAATGTCACTCCCTGGCTCCCTAAAGCACAGGGCTGGTAGGTAACATTACGCCTTCATATTGGAGGACAAGAAGGTGAACAGTGCAGGTGCAGACCCAGGGACACTGCTAAGAAAAAGATCACTGGTGTGTACACATCCACAAGTGGAACAGTCATAAGGACAAAACATCTCAGAACTCCACTTATTGTACAAGGTAAGTAACCTCTCCTTTTGTGAATAAAAAACTACAGCACATGTTTGTAGTGAAGTGATTTAGCATAGGAATCCAGAGAGAGGTTATCTTGAGCCAAAGTCTGTCCTTCCACCTTCTTAGAATTACAGGGACTTCATGGAGTGAGGGCAGAATAAGTACCAGTTTGCTTAATTCTTGCTGAGAGAGAAGGAGAGAGTGAAGCGGCGTTGGTAATTTAGCAGTGCAATAAATGTGGATAAATAGTTATTTGTTTTAGCTAAGTAGTTAGTAGTGTTCATTTTCCCACAATTATATGCAGGTAATATAGCCAGGGGAAGAGAAAGAATTAATATTTATTTGCTAATGACTAGTAAAGGGAAAAGAATGATTGACTGTAGCGTAATGAAGAAGTCATTCATCAGTTCAGAACAGCAGCTAGAGGTAGAGTGAACTGTGTAGTAGAGTAGCTAAACAAGAAGAAACACTAGGTAAAATACTTAGGGGAGAAATAAACTTGAATAGGTGACAAAGAAAGAACCTTGGAGAAGAGTCTGCTCTGAGGAGGAAAAGTGAGTGTGTCACTCGCCAGTGCATCAAGGGAGCAATGAACACACTCCCTTCCTGTGCCCTTAGAAGAGTGAACAGAAAGGTCCACTTTCACTGCAGGGGGAGGGCCTACACGCTGGAGCACAGCATATAAACATATCTTTTCTGAAACATAATTTATTCTGTGATGTTGGTAGTTCTACTTTAACCCCCACCCCACCCTCCCAGTGACAGCAAGAAAGCATAAACATTTGATCTCCATTTATCAATTAGTAGCTTTCCCTGTTTCTTTCAGAATGTAGCCCATTTGCAGAAAAGTAGAGTGGTCAGTGACTTTCAAATACCTAAAATAGCCAACTTGAAAATAAAATGCAGCACCTGTAGCCAATGAGAATGTTTGGGGTGAACACCCAGAGAACACCCTGATTCCTGTTTGCTGAGTGCTTGTGAGGGTGAAGGTGAGCAAGGTCCAGTATCTCGAGCTGAACAGAAACCTTTCATCATTTTCCTTTGACTTCTGATTTTGGTTGGGCCTGAGCCAAAGCCCTAACTCTTGAACATCTCTGTGCTTGATGGAAGTTTGATTCTACCTCCAAACTTCATGGTTGCATCAAGTTTTGCTTTCCTCTTTTCATTCTTGAAAGTGCGCTGCACTTCGGTGTAGTCCTCTCTGTTCTGCTTCTAAGAAAAACAAAGCTGTCTTCTTGAAGAAAAATCAAGATTACGTTGCAACTGAGAATTTCCCATGTGCGTACCCACAACCCCGTGTCCTTGACAGCAAGTTGTTGTATGTTGCTGCATTTCTTCACAGAACTTCAAGAAAGCTCTTTGCACAGAAGAAATCCCCAGCCACTTGTCTTTTTGATCTCAGATAATGATCAATCTGTCTACTGGAAAGTGTGACTGGAAACTCCACCTCACATCATCCTTCACTTTCCTTCACTTGCACTAAAATACTTCACTGTGACTTCAGTGCTCAGTTTCCTCTCCTCCCCCACAATGTTTATGATTCTTTTTTTTTTTACTTCAGGTCTGCACAATAGCTTTATTTTGTTACACCCTCCACCATCAATTTTAGCCAAGCCCTACCTGCCACAATCTCTCATTTTTGCAATTAGGAAAAAGTGTTTCCCGGCTCTCACTATTAGTAATAAATAAATAATATAGTAACAATATGTGGAAAATCCCTTTTTTTTAAAATCCACAATCTCAAGCCAACATATAATAATACTTTACATCCTAGCACTAGTCACCTAAGGATCTCAAGGCATTTTACAAATATTGGCCCTGACCCTGAAAAGAGATAAACACTGAATTAAAAGTTAAAGTTACTCATGTTCATACATGTTTATAGAATCAGGATTCAAATTAATTCTCATTATACCCCAAAAGTGTAAACCATGAGAGGTGAGTAAACATTCTACCCATTTTTCAGGGAAGGAAACTGGCCCAGAGAACCTAAATTCCTGCCCTGAGAATAATTTTTAAAATATTGATATTATAAACTATGCATAGTGTATCCTATTATCAAGACTAATGCTGTTTTAAAAAGTGAATGCTTTTATGAATTGGTGTGGCTGCTCTGGGAAGCAGGTAAGAGGATGGGGCAGAGCAGAGCTGGGGTGGGGTTTGGGGAAGAGTGGAGCAGGGTAAGAGAGGCATGGGGCCTACAGTGGGGATGGGTTTCCTCAGGCCCCGGTCCTGGGGCCCTGGGGGATGGGTTGCTCCAGGCCTCGCTCCAGACAGCCCTGTCTGGGTGTTGGGGAATGGAATGGATAGAAATGTGACTTTATCTCGACACTTGGCAACACAACTAAACTTGTACAAAAGGTAATCTATGCCTGTGCCTAGTAAAGCATTGGTGCAGATTACTTCCTATCTACCACATCCAATCTAAAGGGGGAACTAGGAACCAAACTGAGACTGCTGGTTCTTTGGACTGCTCCTGGTATAGTGAAACTGAACCCAGGGATCAATTAGGCTGATGTACATGGTAAAACATACCAATATTGCTCAGTGAAAGATTAGTACTATTTTAGAGATAAACCAAAGCTGTTCTGCTTGGCAAAAATTCTAAACACAAGACCCACTTTTGAGATATGAGATGAAAGATGATATAAAAGGGTATGATTCTCCTCCCATTTAAGTCCGTAACAAAACTCACACTGACTTCAATGAGACCAGGGACCAGTTTCTAAGTCCAAAGAGCTTTGAGTTTATTTAAACGGTCTTTTGTTTATAACACTTAATTTTTCAGCTTGAAATGAATCAGAGGTAATAACGGTGAGAGTTTATATTTACTCATTTCTTTTAGCAATATTACATTTATTTTTGCGATGACAAGGCTTTTTCACTCCCTTGTTTGTTACTGAATTAGGAGATTGTATTTATCACTTTTCAGTGACAGTAACACATTAACTCCAGCCTCAGAAACATTAACGTTCATTAGACATGTTGGGTGGATATCCATGAAATGTATGATGTTTCACATGGTCGGAGATAAAGTTTTGCACTGTAGTGTTACAGTAAGTATGTATATTGTTTTACTGGGTATGTTGAAGTTGTATGAGAGATATTTTTAGTGCATCAGTGAAGGTGGTGAAAATTATGTATATTGGTTAGGGGATGTTAAAAGAAGACAATACCTTAAATTGATATTTCCTTGCTTTTGAGAGGAATATCCACCCCTTAGGAAACTTTAACTGTTTTAATCAGTTTCTTCTTTGGAGGCATATGTTTTTCCTTAGAGAGGTACAAAAATAACTGTATAGAAATGACCTGCTTTTTAAAATTAAAGATATACCAGAGACCTCAAAAATGTGTAGCAAAATACTAAAAAGCATAACAGTCCTAGTTCATCATGCCTTATTATGGCATAATGTTCAACCTGTTAATTACTATTTCTATTGTGATTTGTTTCTTTGTTCTTTTTGTTTAAAGTTAACTTTTTGAAAACAATTATAATATTTTAATAACTTGAAGATAACATGCCTCACAGAAATAACTGATAATTATAATTAGTGGTAGCCTTTGAAAATGTCATTTAAGGAATTTCTTTTTTATTGTTATGAATATATATGCAGCAGAGCTAGAGAGAGAATCCAGTTTTCATAGGTTCTAGTCTAGTTTCTCAGTGACAAGATCATCCTGTAGAACAAATGGGGTTAGAGCATGAAATTAAAGACCTCTGACTTCATCTGAGTTTCTCCCAATATGTGGCAGAATGGGGCATGAAAAAGTAGTCTTAATTTGTGGAGAATATATTCAAATATGAAAATGTACCTATTTTTTATGAAACAACATAGTTCAGTTCCCAGTTCTGTAAGAAGGGGACATGTGAATCAGACCGGGTCAGAAATTTTCTGGTGGAACATTTTTCTGTTGGAAAACGCTGGTGTGTCAAATCAAAATGTTCTGTGGGTATATGGTAATTCTGATGAAACTTCTGACAGAACACGCAAGTTTTAGAAGAAAATCCGCTTAATTCCTTGCCTGCTCCCCATCTATCTTCCTACCTCACCAGCCCTTCTGTAGGCCATTTTCTGGGAGCCCAAAGAGAATCTTTCATTTTGGAAATACTAAAACATTCTGTCAATGGGAATGTATTGGTGTTTCTAAATGAAATATTTTGGAATTTCACTTTAAATTTGGGATTAAATTTTTTGGAAAACCTCCATTTTTTTTTTTTCAGAAGTGAAATTAAGTCTCCTGGCCAGCTCTATTGTGAAACATCTCAGATCCTCCATTAACTCACCTATACTTTCCTGACTTCTGATGTCTTGCTCAATAAGGAGGGCCGTGTGAAGCATACAGAAAATAACACGTCTATTTGGTCTATTTTGGTCAATAGATATGGAGCTTTCTCTGTATTAATTGGATCATCAGATTCTTTCCTAACAATGCTTTCAGAAGAACTTCTAAATGTGTCAAATGAAAACCCTTTCATGTAAAATGCCTTAGAGATCTGAGGCTGTGTCTGTGCAGCTGAAACACAAGGATGTTTTCTACTTGCTAGGTCAGCGCATTGGCTTTAAAACCACATGTTGACACCAGTCTGAGTGCACTGTGTCCATGCAGGGAGGAAATGGGTAGCATTTAAAAAGTGGACAAAGTTCATTTTAAATCCTAATCTTGTTTTCCAAAATGCTTGTAGCCCGCCCCATTTTAGTACCGTTTGCAAATCTCCGATGCATACTCACTCCATTATCTAGGTTATTAATAAAAAATATTGAATAGTATTAAACCCAGAACTGACTGTCACATGACCCCTGTAGATACATTCTCCCAGTTTGACAACAAACCATTTGATGGAACCAGATTAAATAGTTGCTTCAAAACTTGGGGGGGGCGGGAGGAAGTGCTTGCCAAATGGAAAATGACAAAATTAGTAAGGAAAACATTGTATCTCCCACAATCTGGAAGAGTAAAACCACCTCCTTGCAGCAATTTTGCCAATTTATATTATTGTGTTGATGCAGAAGTATCCCTGAATGTGGCCTAAAGTATAAAATAGTTGCATATATTTTACTGTGGGCTAATTTGTAGAAGTTGATAACCAATTGCTTTTATTCCTCTAGCTATATGAAAATCTTGATAGATACTGAGCACTCACAACTCAAATTTTCTTCATTGCAAGTTTGGATGCTCAATGCCTGTCAGGATTTGGCTTAAAATGGATAGGAGATAAAATCAGCCTTGCAAACTCCCCATGGAGTCCACAACATGCTAGGAACCACATAAACATAAAAGGAGGCATGATCTTACTGCCTCAGAGAGCTCATATTCAAAGGTCCCAATCCTGCAAGCACTTATGCATGTGATTAATTTTATGCATCTAAATTGATCCATTGACTAAGGTCTGATCCTGTAAGCTAGTCTGTGAGAATGGACCTCTTGTCCCGGTGCTAAGTGAATTGATTTCAATGGGATTATGTGTGATAACAGAGGTCTGCCCACTAGGAACAGCTTGCAGGAAGCAAGACAGAAATGAAAGAATGGTAAGGCAAAGAGTAAGAGGTAAAACATATGAGTAATGTGATTAGAGCAGGGATCAGTCCCATCTTGAGAATACAGAATTTGATAACATAAGATGTCTTTAGTTATTGTTCTAAGTTATGTAGACTGTTCACAGTGACCCTTCAACCTCGTCTTTATCAGACATCTAGATTCCTGTCAATGTCACAGTACTAATCAATCTTTTTTGAATGTGGAAAGGTTAGTAGTCTTCAGGACCATGGCAGGAAGAAGAGAGATGAATGTGGGAGAAGTGAATAGATTTGCATGTTGTAAGTGTATGTGGATATTATTTTGCAGGGGAACAGAAAGAAGGGTGAGTAGGTTTTGTGCCTAGGCTAGTGTGTTTTTGACAGTATTACAAGGCTGTGGCCTCAAAGACATGCTTAACTTTCAACAATGAATGTTCCTAATTAGTTCTGAGAGACCATGTAAGTGCTTGCCAGATCAGGACCAAGATCAAGTTCGTGACACATTGACTCGCACGCACATACGTTTATTATCTATACCATTCTCACATTACTTTCCACAATGTTAAAACATTTTACAGGGTAGCAAGTAAACCTTGAAATTCGCACGTACAACTGAATGAAGAAATGGCTGCCGGGTTGTAGAGAACTCCATTCCAGGATTTCAAGAAAGCTTTTCCGAGTGACACATTGACATCATCGGAGGCGTGACTGAGGGGGAGGCGGGGGCTCCGCGCTGAAATGCTGCTGTGCGGAGCTGGAATTACTGTGTAACAGCAACAGTAAAGCAAATAGCAAAGTGATAGCAGCAGACAACAGTGAGCAACTGCTGTCTATATTGGTTAGGTTGGAATTATCTCCAGTTTCTTCACATGTGCATTGGGAAGCAGTTTTTAATCTTTGTATTAGGTAAGCATCAGCAGCGTTTGTTCTCCTTTTGGAAGACATTTAAGAACAGATCAGGTGTTTAATGTTTGTTCTTGTACTGAAGAGGGGGGGGTCTCTTTAAATTCTCGTTTTAAGGTCTTAGCTTAATGGTTGCTTTGCCAGATGCAAATAACATTTGTATTATGAATTACAATGCTGTTCACTGCTAATGCTTTCATAGAAAGAATAGTGGTGCACTTTTATTTGCCTCTGTTTTGTAGTTTAATTCTGCAACAAGTCAACTGCGTGAAATGATTATATATGCCCTATACTGAATTAGAGACAGAAAAGTATTCTCGTGAATTCTCTAGTAAAATAGGTAAAGCCACTTACAATTTGCTGGTAATGTACAATTTGCGATTAAGTAATTGTGCCCCCCTTGCGATGTTGGTCTTACTTAATGCGTGCTGGAACGTTGTTTGCTCCACTTGAAATGCCAGGGAGTTTTAAAAGCACTTCATGCAAGAAGTTTGTGTCTAGAGTTACATTAGATTTTAGTTTTCTGACTGACATGCTCCAAGCCTGTCAATCAGTCTGCAACAGCAACAAGCAAGCACATGGCAGTTTGCAGAGAGCTCTGAGACAGAGCCATTGCTTTCTGCTGCCTCTCGCTTGCATGTTTTAGAACTTGCTCCAGTTACGGTAGATGTGGGTTGAAAATAAGCGTCTCATTATTATTATTATTATTATTTTGCGACAGGCATTCTCGTTGCACTTTGGCAGCACGGAGGGGAGAGGGCTTGCAGCAGGACCATGTGGTGAAGCAGAGCTGGATCTGGGACGTCGTTGTGCACCACGCAAGTTCAGCTTAGAAGGCTGGTGTGACTATATCCAGGGGAAATACAAGTCGAAGTCGGTGGAAGAAAAGAGGAATCTTGTATTCCTTGCTCTGCTCTATCTTGTTGGATCACGTTGCTGCTACTGCAGGTGGCTCTATAGCTGCTTCTGCTCGTTTGCGGGCAGCAATTGTGCCTGCATCTTGCCATTTTGATCTGCTAGCTTGAAATGAACCATTTGCAGCAAGGGGTTGATTGTCGTCACCTATAACCGAAGAGAGAGACTTGCAGCCAGAGAGACTGCTTCCTTCGGAATCCCACCACCATCGAGTGATTTACTTCTCTCAAGAGAATTGTGCCTGCTCAATGAACAAGTGAGTTAGGGGAACGCAACCATTGAATGTTTGTTTCTTTTGAGCAGAGGTGCGGGGAGGGAGGAGGGGAGAACTGCATTTCCCTCCGCTCGGTGAATGGGATCTGGTGATCTCTGTGTGCTTTGCAGAAAACAGAAATACGGAAGAGTTATCCTCTCCAACCAAAACGGGGCTGGAAAAAAAAAGAGAAAGCGGGGCACAATCTCTTCTGAAGGGGAAACGAAACCCACCCGCCTTCTCCAGCATTTAATACTTAACACTTGCGCTGCTCTGTGGATCTTAACTGGGGTGGCTTGAAATGGATTTGCCACTAGTGCCTTCTTGGAGATAAGTAAGTCCTTAATTCCTCTCCCGTTCTTACTGAGCTGAGTTAAAACTCGGAGTTCTGCAGCGCCGCCGCCTTTTGCACGTGTCGAGTCGGAGGAGTTAGCAGGTGTCGTTGCATTTCCCCCCCCCCCTCCCCCTTAAGGCTTTTGAGGGAAGGGGAGATCCGGCTGCTGCCAGCCGTGTGCTGTGGCGGAGGTCTGGCGTGGGCTCGGGTGGGCCCGTTCTTCTGGGGTGTGTGTTTTAACTGACGCTCAGGGTTATGTTTTAATCCGAGGGCTCTGAACTTGCTCTCCGGCCAAGCGAGCAGGCTTGAGTGTGCAAAGGGGCGGGACGGCGCGAAGCAATGGGTTAGGATTCCTGGCAGACCTGGGCTGTGCACTGCTGGTAGCTCTCCTGAGCGGTGTCTGGGGGAAACCTGATGCCCGTGCCCCAAGGTGCCCGTAAGGATTCAGGGAGAGGAGTGGGGCCAAGCCGTTGTGTAGTCCCCCCCCTCCCCTCCCCTCCCCCGGAGGTTGTTCGGGATCTGTGCTGGAAAAGACACTGTGCTGGAAAGGACCGTGAGGTGTGGGGAGGAGGGCGGGAAAAGAGGTTCTTGCGGGCGGTCAGGCTGTGACATTTTATGAATGGGGGAGGAGGAGGGAAGTGAGGGGTCACGTTTTGACGGGGGCTCTGAAATGCTTCGTGGAAACATCTAGCAAAACCCTTCCTCCTCCTCGCAGAGATTTCTAAACGCTGCATTCAGTAATCCCTAAGGGGGAGAGCCTTCCTCCGCTCCTGGCTGAGGTTTGGCAGGGCTGTAGAGGTGGAGAGGCTAAAGGGATGGGATAAGAGGAGAGAGACTTTCCCCCTCCCCTCTCGTTTCCCCGCCCTTAGCCCACCGGGGGAAAAAATCCCCTGTGCACGTCCTAGCACACCCAGACCTTCCAGTGCCGTGCTGGAGAAGGGGGATGCTACAGCTTTAAGTATTGGAAGGCCCGCCCTCCTGAGGTAATGGTAACCTCCGTCTTCCCCTCCTCCTGCAAAAGGAGGGGGGGGCAGCCCTTGTTTTCATTCATAACTTTTCCCTCTTCCTTCCTCTCCGTCAACTATTTATTCATCGCTTCACTCGGCTCGGATTGCAGAGGGCGCAGCTCCACCGCCGTACCTTGTAGTGGGCGATCTTCTGCTTCCTCCCCTTGCACCTTTCTGTGTAGCAAACAAGCGGCAGTTAAAATGCAGAATGCATTCGGGTGGTGATTCTGCCTTTTGGAAGCTGAGCTGGGAGGAGGAAAAAAGGGGGGCAGTCGGGTGAACCCCGGTTTGGAGGAAACGCAGACGTACTTGTACATTGTGCTAAAATCCGCAATGGTTCTGATACAAAAAATGGTATCTTAGACTTTTGTTCGCTTTACTTTTTGGGAAAAAAAGTAATTTTGAGACTCGCAGTGGGGGTAATTGGTTTTTTCCATTAGAAACTGTGTGGCGTGCAGCTGGCTTTTTTTTTGTCTGTCTCTTTTTTGTAATGTGTATCGTCAGTCTGCGTGTTTTTATTAATATTGAATTTTTTTCAGAGATGGCACTGGTTGCACTCTTTTAAAAATACTATCATTATTCTTCCCCTGAAAGTGCACTTCTGATCTCTGCAGCTGTATGGCTTTTCCCCTTTCTGTGTTCATTCATCCCTAGTATTTTGTGTGCACATATTAAAGACTTAGGAAAAGGAGAGCTTGTTATGTGAGATGAATAAAGAGTGACTGAATAGGGATGGGGTTTTGTAATCTTAAAACCCTAAGTTCTATACAGGTGATATTAAGTGAAAAAGGAGGCCTTTGGATTGCTTAATGCTTTCTGTGTCACAGTGTAAATTTGAAATAAATAGTTGTTAGACTTCTTTAAAAAAGTTCTACACAGACTACTGAAGCAGTATCTCTTAACAGGATTTCAGGGGACTTTTTGCTTTTCTCCTCTCTTGTGTATTCATCCTCTCCCTCCTTTTTTTCTTTCTTGAATTGGGAACATCTCAGTGTCAAATATGCTCTGGATATGCAAGACACACTTACTATTACTAGGGTCATTGGATGAGTTGATTTGACATATATTAAAGTCTGAAAAGGAAAAAAAACATTTATTTTACTCAATTTTACTCTTGTGAGGCTGAGGGAAGTAAATCTTCCGTTAACTGTTGTTGTAGGGAAGCAAATGTTTGTTTTCCCACGATACTCTGTGATCACTGCAGTGATGTATACATAATCTGCCCTCCTTGCCTCCTCCCATTACCTTTTGTATAGGTACAAAATTGGCACTCTGCAGAATTTTCCAAATCAGCATTGTGTCAGTAATTTGGGACAAGAAGTTGTAAAAAAGATAAAAATAAAACAAATGTAATTTTATGTATTTATTGAGTCTTCCATGATTTTTCCAGAGTAGCTTGTGAAATTTTTTACATTATTTTTTCACGAGAAAAGGTACGTGACAAGTCATAAATATCTGAAAACTGTGTTCCAGTTTTATTTTACTACTTCATCTCCACACACACACCCTGCCCTGTAGTCTCAAAACACTTAAGAAAGCTGTTGTATAACAAGCTGTTATTTACATCTGCTGTCTTACTTTAATAACAAGTTTGCTACATTATTTGGAACCTTTGAGCTTTCTACTGTGAAAATGACCTTCGGTTTTAGGCATTTTTTTGTAGGATTTATTTGAGATTTCTTAATGGATGTGTTTCTTTTTAAAGATAGATTATAAGCTTAAAACATGATATCGTATTCACAGACTGACAAAAGAGTTTGTGCAAATTTAATTATGCAGAATATTAATCTGATATCTATTCAGGTATCTAACTTGATTTGGAGTACTCAGTATTGCTGTTGCTGATCTCAGTAACCAAGAGAGAAGCATTTCTTTCCCATGCCTTACCAAATAAACATGCAGGTTAATACTTCATTTGTTTTAAATGGAAAAATCTCAGATTTAAAATGTCATGGGGTCTCCTCTTACATTCCTTGTCTGGCATGCCAGACCCAGACTCTCCCTCTTCTACCCTGTCTCCCTCCACTCCCTTACCCCCTCGCAATGGTCACATCATTGTAAACCATGGCTAAAGGAGATCATTACCAAGTGGTCAGGGAAGTTTGTGGCTTGCTGTGACATTTTTATTTTTAAAAGCTCCCTGTGACTTACTCCTTTCACCCTTTTTATTTTAATTTTTTTCTTAGGATTTCAGATGCATGCCAGGTTCCCACTGAATGCCAGAAGTAGAAATCTCTACAGATGGAGCCCCAAAGTCAACATGGCAGTGGCGGTTCATTAGTTGTAATCCAGCAGCCTTCCTTGGACAGCAGGCAAAGGTTGGACTATGAAAGAGACATTCAGCCATCAGCTATCTTGTCATTGGACCAGATCAAGGCCATCAGGGGCAGCAATGAGTATACCGAAGGTCCATCTGTGGTGAAAAAGTCTGGCCCACGGACAGCACCAAGACAAGAAAAGCACGAAAGGACTCATGAAATCGTACCATTTAATGTGAATAATAATTATGAGCACAGACCCAGCCACCTGGGACCCGGGGCACACCAGCCTAATGTAAGGGCTCCTATGTTGAGCAGATCGACTAGCACTGGAAGTGCAGCTAGTTCTGGAAGCAACAGCAGTGCCTCTTCAGAGCAGGGGTTGTTGGGAAGAGCGCCACTCTCTCGGCCAGGTTCAAGCCACAGATCTGAAAGGACAATCCGGACACAGCCCAAGCCGTCATCTTTGATGGTAGATGATCTGAAGGGTCCCTTGAAAGAGGACATGACACAGCACAAGTTTATCTGTGAACAGTGTGGGAAGTGCAAATGTGGTGAGTGCACAGCCCCGAGGGCCCTACCTTCGTGTTTGGCCTGCAACAGGCAGTGCTTGTGCTCGGTAGAAAGTATGGTGGAGTACAGCACCTGCATGTGCCTGATCAAAGGGATCTTCTACCACTGTTCCAATGATGATGAAGGGGACTCATATGCGGATAATCCCTGCTCTTGTTCGCAGGCACATTGCTGTTCTAGGTACCTGTGCATGGGAGCAATGTCCTTGTTTTTTCCTTGCTTGCTCTGCTACCCTCCAGCTAAGGGATGCCTGAAGCTGTGTCGAGGGTGTTATGACCGGATCAATCGTCCTGGTTGCCGATGTAAGAACTCCAACACTGTCTATTGTAAACTGGAGAGCTGCCCATCTCGGAGTCAGGGAAAGCCCTCATAATTTTGGAGGGGAGATTTTACTTCTTCCAGTGCTTGCTTTCAGGTTGTGGCTAATTTTCTGTTTGTGTGGGGGTTTTACCATTGCCCCCCTTCCCATCCTTTTCCACTTTATGTATGCAAGTTCTTTCCTTTGCCCCCTCCATAATCCCTCTCTTAACTCAGACAGGTGTGGAGCATTTTACTTAGTCATGTTTATTTCAATTCTTTGGTAAGCCTGGACACTGTGCCTGCATTTGACTCCTCAGCTTGACAGGGCCTCCTAGGTTTGTAAGTAATCCACTCATGAAAGAGGCAGTGAGGGCTTTTCTTCAGCCTCTTCCTCTGCAAACAACTTCCCCAATGTTCCCTTTTGTTCTCTGCAACTGTGTCTCTCTTTAGTTCCAAGGAATAGTTCTACCTTATTTCACGATCAAGCTGGATTAATCTTGAGGGGTTTGGAACCTTAGAAAATTTAAGGCAGGCTTTTACTCCATAGTGAGAGAGAACCTGCTTTTCCCTTTGTTCCTTCTTGGAATTGTCTCAGTCCAGAGACTTGCCTGGTTGATACATTTTTTTTTTCTTTTAAAGTGTAGTTTTGGATTTTGCTTCACTATATAGATCTTCACATTGGAGACAATACGACTGCAATTTGTTCATCTGTTTCCCTTGCTTTCAAATCTGTGAAGGACATCACTACTCCACCCCTGTCACCATGTTTCTGTGGTCACTGAGATCCTGTTGATACTGATGTTAAAGTTGGTGGTGTTTGCATATCTGAATAATCTTCAGGTGTTAATGAATTAAGTTACCTAAATGTTCTTGGATCTTTAACACTTCTCTTATTCCCTTGGTTAGTGAATTTAGCTCTGCCTTGTGCTTCATAACTTTAATCTGTTCCAAGTTTTATTGCCTTAGCCACAATTTGTGGTCTTTTTTTTGTATATTTGATGTATAAAACACAAAGTTGAATCCTTACTATTTTTAAGACAAAAGTCTGTTAAAACTTTTTTTTATTGTAAAGAATATTTATTTTGTGAATCTCTATTATTTTATGATATTTATTGCAAAAGACTGTTTTCAAAAATGTACTAGCCTGAATATAACAAAATATCAATACTTAACGAAAATAAGGGTGACACAAAGAAAGTACATATGTTAACTATAATGCAGAAAATATATTAATTAATGAAAATGTCTCTTGAGTTTTTCATTTTAATATACCCGTAGGTAGTGTTGTGATCTCCATGTCCATACTGCAAAACGTGTTGCTATCTTTTTTTTCTCCTTGTGCTATGTCAGGGGGTTGAATAACCAATACTGTGAAGACACTAGCATGTGTTCAAGTCTTGTTTGCCTAACTTTGATGTTGAAAATTCATTAGCAAATGAATTTTCACTAGGAGATATTTAATAAAATTGAATCTCTGTAATTTGCTTGATGTTGCCAAGAAGTTTAGACCATATTGATTTACCAGAGCATTCTGGAAATGCAGCTGTAGATAGGGACCCCTAACTTTGTGTGTGTGTGTGTGTGTTTTACTGCACATCTGTACAAAAGGCAAGAAGTAAAAATAATCTTGGTGTTGCTGAAGTCTGTTAGGTCAGGAAACCTATGTTTTGTTTTGTCTTGCTGTCCTGCGGGAACTCTGACTTATCCAATCACAACTGAACTTCATCTGTCCCTTTTAATCTAAACTCTCTTGAAAGTAATATAGGTATCACAGCTATTTGCTGAGTACATGCACATTTAAATGGTCAGAAATAGGCTTTGCTTTAGGATGAATGGACAATCTCCCACTTCTAATGGTGTACTTTCAGGCCTCCCAAGTAGAGTGCACCAATTCAATACACTGCTAAGTTGCGTTCATAATGTTTCTCTGACCTTCTGCAGCACATTTAAGAAATAGTAATTTTAAGATTCAGGAGACTACATCATTCTCTGCAAATGAGTTCTCAGATTTTGTTGCTTTGAGTGACCTCTACTTGTTTTATCAATAACCCCTCAGAATATTAAAACAAATATTAGACTGGGCTCTTGTAATTAAGTGTGTCAGCACTGACTCCCCAAGTGTCTTTTGTTGTTGCTGGAGTTCAGCTATAAATCATTAAAATGTTGTTAGGAGTTGCATCTCTTGTTGAAAGAAGCATGCAGCTTTTATGACAATAAGTATATGGAATTATTACTTATATTGACACAAAGTATATGCTCCTTTCATAGTAAAAGTGGTAGTCCATTCTTGAGTGCCCCAGTGTAATTTTAACAGTATACCGAGAACTGACAAAGTTTACAGGATCAGATTTCTTAAGTATTTGTCTAGTGGCAACATAGAAGTACTAACCAATATTTTCTTTCTTTCTTTGTGGTAGAGCTGATTTTTAAAAAAGCATTTTGGGGAAGAACTTACTTTTTTTCTTTTTTTTTAACTACTTTTTTCATTGGTAATTTGGTCCAATGCTGAGCTGCAAACAGTCCTCAAGACATTGAAATCCTTGTCGAACAATTGCCATTGCTCTGATACAACCACTTTCCCTGTAATTTGCCAACATTAAAAACAAAAAGACTGAAGAGCTTCATTCTCAGAACTGTGACAATCCAATATATGTTGAACAGTTTTAGTCTCATATTTGTTACTCCTTATGTAATTCTATTTATTTCAATGAAGTGTATATGAATCCTTTGTTTTCCATAGCTATAGTTCCTTAGCTCCAGACTTCCAAAATATATAGCTTGCTTGAAAACAAAGGAATCATGTAGATTATCTTAATTCATCATGCTGTTCAAGTTACAGAATATAATCCGTAACTATTTTGGTTTCTTGAAGATTTAATTAATGTTCTTACTAACTCTGGGAAAATGGCAAGGAAAATTTCCCCTTAAACCATTGAGTTATTTCATATTGAAGATATATTACGTTTTTTTATGTATAGTTGTGGGGCACTGTTAAATAGTTGCCAGGCTGCATGCCAGAGGTGGCAACATTTAAGAGCAATTGGAGTGCTATCTTTTGTCTAGTTGGTATATTTTGCATAGTTAATGTAAGTTTGACTTAGTAATGCACTGTGGCATCTTTTGGAGTGTAAGCTTTTTCATACTTAACAAATATACAACACCTTACTCTGAGAACATCTGTGCTCAGGTCCAATTGGTAGCACGTGGGGCTGTGGAATGCCTTTTTATTAGGCAAAAAATGAGCAAATAGACAAAAGTGAATTAACCCTGTACCCAAGAAGCTCCAAAATTTGAATAACCTCTTGCAGTTAATTGTTTCTGTTGCACCAATTGAGATTTTCCCCTAATATTCTTGTTGCATTCAAAGTATACTCTCATAGATTACCGTTGTACACAGTATTTATGGAATTCATTTGCATAACTTGTTGAAAGGCAGGCCAGGTTTCCTGATGCTAAATGTACCAATGATCTTAATGATAAAATTAGAATAGGAATTGATTCAGTGCAGTCCTTGATTCAATAAATTATTTGGGACAGGAACTGCCATTTTCTATAACTTTGTCCCACCCACTTGCCATTTCTGCTATTAGGGTACATCTACTGACGTTATTCTGAAATAACATAGTGCGCGTCTACGCTACAAGCCATTATTTCGAAATAATGGCAAGTTGGAGGACTTCTTACTCCAACTCACGGTAACCCTCATTTCACGAGGAGTAAGGGAAGTCGAAGGAAAAGTGTTCTTCCTTCAGCTTCCTGTTATGTAGACAGTGTCAAAAGCTGAAGTAAGATATTTCGACTTCAGCTACACAATTGACGTAGCTGAAGTTGCATAACTTAATTCGACTTTCGCCCTGCTGTGTAGACGTACCCTTACAGTATAAATAAGTGATACTGTTACCTTGATCAGAAAACCAAAGTTTCTTTTGTAGTGGTGGTAATTTTACTTTGAAATATTATACTCAGGCTTATTAGAGAGACTATGTGGGTGAGGTAATATCTTGTGTTGGATCAACTTCTGTTGGCAAAAGAGACAAATTTAGAGCTTACCTACAGTTTTTCTTACCCATACCTCAAGAAGAACTGTGTGAAGCTTGAAAGCTTGTTTCTCTTACAAGCAGAAATTGGTCCAGGAAAAGGTAATACCTCACTCACCCACATTGTCCGTCTAATATCCTAGACCAAAGAGCTATAACAACCCTGCACATGTAATTAGGCTTGGCAGAATTGGATCTTAAAGTATGTAGGGATCAGACAAATTTTTCATGACAGTAGATGTTAGGATTTAAAATGTTAGTTTTTAATGTTAAAATACATTTTCAGCATCATACAAAATTTACAGCGTAAATACCCTTAAATCAATTCTATTCGATTTTTCAAGCAACATATTTCTTCTTTTGCCTAGTGTTAAATTTAAATTATCAATAGAAATATTTTTTCATCAGTTTGTGTGTGGCAAAATCAATGTTTACCCAAAAGTTACTGATAAAAATGTAAGCTTTTCAAGCTTAATTATACTGCAAGAATATCCTTCACATGAATCTGAGATTTCAGTTTCTAAAATAAATTCTGTTATAAAGCAAATTCTATCATAAACTTCATATCTACTTAGCATATCAGTTTATCTGAGTGACCATTTCCATCATACTAGATTGAGTATATTCAAATTAAGAAACCACCTGTTTGGCATATGGGATTCTGAAAGGCACTGTACAAGGTCTGGAGTGACAAGACAAGAGGAGACTTTGTAACTAAGAATTACAGCCTTAATTTGTAAGTATTTGACTTGTTTTGGAGAATTCAGGATTCTCCTATACTTTTCTATCCCTTATTTTGCTGTTGATTGCCTCAGAACTAGTTTGTTTGCTTTCTTCCAGCTGGAAAATTGTGGTATTGTGATGGTCTCTCCCAAGAAACAGGAATAAAATCTGACTCATGACTAGAGTTAGCATGCATTACACCATGATGATTACAGGATGCATGAGTTTAGCAAGTGTTATTCCAATGAACCTTCCAATTGGAAAAGTCCTCTTTAATCAGCCTTCATTTGGAGGGGGGGGGCAGGGGGAAAGGAAGAAATACATGTAAAACTTTTCTCCTTACTAGGTGTGGTAGCTTTCACCTTATTTCCGGTGACAAAGCAGAAGTGACAAAGGCACGACTTTTTACATTAAGGTTAGGTGGTGGCTATCTGCCACTTTTGCATTTTCAAGAGCTCCTTTTATGATTTGTTGAAGGGGGATTCTCTTGAAAAACAGCAATTCACTTAGGCCTCTTCCCCTAGCCCCATTGGAGTATGTACTATGGACTATCAGTGCAGTTGTCTGATGTGGAACCTTCATCTGGAAATGAAGTCACTAGGTTGCTAAAAACTGAGATGAAGCTACATTTAATTCTTTCTTTCTCTCCTCCCCCCCCTCCTTGGGACAATGTGCTGGATGCACTAATAGCAGAACTACTTAATTGGAGAGATTTTTGGCACAATTTCAATCTATTTTTATCAAAATTACAAGCACAAACTGGGAGCATCATACTTCCCATTTTTCCAGAACCAGTGTGCACCATTAAATTAAAAATATTCTCTGCAATGAGCTTGCTGTAAGATCAGGGTTCCTGCAAAACAAATAGCCTAAAAAAACTACCCCTGCATAAAACCCAGGATGACATAGATTCCTTGCATCTTCTACTTAGGGCTAATAATAAACATTGTAAATTTGTGGGGGTTTTGTGAATTCTTTGTGTATTTTACTGGAGTATATTACAATTTTTGGACTACAGGTAATGGTTTTTTTTTTTTGAGGGGGGGTGAGGGAATGGCTCTGATAACTATTGCTGCTTCAACTTATGTCCAAAAATATGATGCTACTTTTATCCAGATAATTTCTTGGGATTCAGTCACATTATTGTAGCACTTAAGAGTCCCTAATCAGGAATCTCTTGTAATAGGTTCTATACAAACATACAGTGAAATTTTCTTCCCCAAAGAATATTTAAGGTGCAAAAAATGGAAGTATTCATCAGAGGCAATGTAATTTTAAATTCCAGGTTTGAATATTTAGGCTGGAATCCTGTTCCTATTGAATTCTACGTTTGCCTGTAATCTTGATTTTATGCCCGTATTTGGAATTCAACTCCAGCCAGTATTGTATGACTGAAATAAACTGTGTACTTTCAGGTAAATAAAAATGCCATTATAATCCACAATATTACCTATCTCAACTTTTGAAAAAGATTATTGTAAATCTCTATTCTTTCTAAGAGAAGAAACCAGATATTTGCTCTTAACATGCTTATGCACTTTCATAAGGTATGTTCTTTGTAGCCATTCCTGTCTTTGGGGGCACTGAAAGCTTTACTCTGTAAAGCATCAGTATAGTGTTAAATGAATTATTCAAATCAATATCATGTGGAAGTGTTTAATATTAGCTCTTTATGGAGCCCTTCTCTTTGTGTTTCCACAGCACCTAGCACAATGGAAATCTAGTGCTGATTGAGCTGTTTGGGCACTACTGTTGTATTACTGTTTTTATAACCACATACAGAATTCATTTACATGATGGATCAAATTTATCTCTAGTATAAAGCTACTAAAATTGTTGGATTTACACCTGGGATGAATTCGGCTCTAACACAACTGAACTTGTTGTATAGAATGCTGCTAAGGTGGTTTCTGAGTTTCTTTGCGAGAGTGTGGCATAATCTCTAGCAGTAGTCTGTGGGATATGTAGACTGTAGTGAGTTTTTCACCCTCAGTCCCTTAGGTATGAACCCACAACAGTCTATTTAGCCCATAGAATACTGCCAGAGATTATGCCACACTCTCGCAAAGAAACTCAGGAACCACCTTATCAGCATTCTATACAGCAATTGAACTTGTATGTTACATCATTGGTGTCGAGTTCAACCACAAGCAGCTCCAAGTTGAAGGTATAATGGTGGTTTTTACTAAGTGTGATGTTCATGTACAGTGTACTGCATGGAATGTAGGTATACACTTAAAATATTTTTCTTGGTTTATAATGAGTACCTGTTACACAATGGAAAATAAGTAATTATTAGCAGCAAAGTATTGTATAGCTGAAATATAGTGCATATAAACTTGGACAAATGTTATTGTACGCTAACTGCACTGTATACAATACCACTTCATAATCAATGGTTCTAATCTCAGGCATTTTAATTTAAATAATCCCTTTTTCTAGGAAATCCTTCCACTAATCCTTCCAGTGCCTTTGAAGATTTCCTCTTCGAGCCTTTAAGTTCTCTTTTGCAAGACAAATTGTAGTTACTTCCTTTTGATGACAGGGAAAGTCCCTCTTCAAAGTGCCATCATTCCTAATTTGTACAGAAGAATTGATGTCTTCTCCTTATGCTATTTGTAACTGCCAGCTCTAAATCCTAAAGTTTACCATATAGGATCTTTTTGGCAGATGTCTTCCAAAATTCAGATTTCATAGAAGATCTCATTATAGTGAAATTTGTTAGCTGTCCTTGGTCACAATCCACCCACTCTACCTGCTTTTGTACTGCACCTGTTGACTGATGCATCCAGTCTGAGAGTAACTTTGTCACTTGTATATGTTTTGTATAGCATGCACAGTGCTTCTGGGTGAAAGGTGCTATTGTAGTATGTCACTATTTATGGGGTACTGCAGATTGTTGCCTTAAGAACACTTGTTCTTCTAATTCATCAATTATATAAACATTTAGAATCACAATAAAGAAGGCCAGGCACGGTCACAAGACCTTGGGGAAGTTTGAATCTAGGGTTTTACTTTGGCCCATTTGTAAAGATAGGGCTAGGTGTAAAAGTTATCAGATCTGGATATGAACTTTACCAAAGTTCAAAAAAGGAACACTTGGATTTTAGGGTTTTAAGTTTCAAGCAAGGTTATGTAAGATATCTTTATAGTTTAAAAACACTTTCCTGCTCTGCCAAAAGTCAAAAGACCCTCTAAAAGTAGGTGCTGGAGTTAGAAGAAGAAAATGGGAGATCTCAAAAGGACTTCTCGTGTGTGTTTTTCTAGTTTTCATGCTAGCGCAGGAGCACTCATTAGGGCAATATGTCTGTCACCATTAACAGGTGTGGGTAACATTTAGTATAAAAGTTGAACTGGTTTGCAATTCCAGCTGACAAGTTTTCCATACCTGGTTATGGATATTTTTACCCTTGAGGCTATTAGAATGACAGAAAATACAAGGCAGGGTCTGCACATCCTAAACTCAAAACTCCGGTCATCTGAAGAAGTGGCTGTGCCCACGAAAGCTCATGATACCATCTACATGTTTTGTTAGTCTTTAAAGTGCTACGAGACCATTTGTTGTTTTTTAAGTTTATCCTGTACAGACTAACTCAGCTACCCCCTGAAGCTTCAGAAAACACAATGCTATTCTAACATCTTCCACCTGACAATTTTAAAGCACTTTATGGATTCATTTCTTAATTAAGCTCCATTACACTCCTGTGACAAATAGCTTTCCCTCTTACTGATGGGAAAACGGAAATTCAGGAATTTAAGTGACATGCCTGGAGTCATGTAACGAGTTTGTAGAAGAATCCACATCTGCCTTGCAGCCCTGTGTTTTAAGCACTATTTAGATTATTCTTCCAGAAATACAGGTGAAACCCTACTAAACTCTAAAGTTGAGTGTTTTCCCCAAAGTCTTAAATAGTATACAATAAAATGTAGTCCTATTTTTATTATGCATTTAATTATTGTGATTCAGAATTAACATTGGTGTTTTTAATTAGAAAATATATACTGAAGCAAATTTAAAATGCATTTGGAATTCTAATCATATGACACATTTGTACAATATGATCCATCCAAACCATCTATATAATGGACAGTTGGCCTCATATTAGTTTACTAAATACTATTTGAAAATGGCAATGATCCTGATCATTCGGCTTCTACCTTGTCTCACAAGATACTCAAAGCTGAAGTATAAATAATACATGGTATTTTCAGGCCAGGAAAGAAAAGCCAGATCCCATTATGGTCTTCTAATTAAAAAAATCCTTTTATTTCTACAGATTTATTCTGTGGTCCTTACTAAACAGATCTGCCTTGGGTTTCTAATGGTGAATATTTTAGCAGGAAAGTAGCCTTTGTTACTATGAATAGTTTAGTACAGATTAGCGGTATGCCAATTTCCTGTTGCCTTTCAGAGCTGCAATTTGAGCCCTATTTGCTCCTGGCTGTTGCACAATTGGAAACAATGGGTGGCTTCTTTTAGGTTTCACTTCAGAGCATCTAAAAACAGGGGAAGTGACTAAAGCCCTACTTTACAGGTAATTAACAATAGATAATGTTTGCTCTGCACTTATTTATTTTAGAGCCCATGAAGGTAGAAATACACATTGACCTCCCAGTTTAGAAACTATGCTGTAGTTTTATGGGTGTAATGCAATCACTGATTTAGCCTCAGCAAGTTGGCATGGAATATCTGGATCAAATGTATGCCCAAGTGATTAAACCAACAGATGATTTAAAAATAAAAACAGCAGTCAATTCATTTTGTTACTCAATATGTGGAAGCACAGGCAAATGTCTATTTCTTCATTTCAGTACAATATCTCAACATGCACTGTGGAGAATCATGCTCTTTGATTAGGGACACTTTTTAATGCATCCTGTATCTGTTTTATGATTGCTCACTTTTCATATTTTATTTAAGACAATTACATATTTTCTTGTTACGTATATTCAGTACTAGAGAGACGCTTGTCCTTCAAGGGTTTATGTCAAGTAGAGAAGTTTATATTTGCCACATTAGACAAAGATATCTTCCCAATTACATAAAGAACCATGTCACCTAGTAGGGAACGAAGAAAATAATTCTCTTTTCTTATTATATTTTTAGTGAAATTGCACTAATGATAAATGCAGAAAAAATGTTGAGTTTTGGATGCTCCTTATAAGCAATACTGGGAGGACTTAGAGCTTTTTCTAATGTTCACCCTCACTCCAAATGCAGAAATGAATTCTGTTCTTTATTTCAAGCCATAAACAGGCATGTTGGCAAGTTTGGCTTCTTCTATGGGGAAAAAAAATAATTAAACAGAGTGGTGCAGGGAACTCTGCCTGCATTTGGTGCTAACTTGCTATTTGGTCTCTGACTTGGTCTGGTTATACAAAAAGACAGCTTTCTGAGCAAATGGGTATTTGTATGCACACACTGAGTAGTTATTTGCTTGCATGCAAAAGCACAATTCTATGCTTATGAACTTTGCACATGCACTAATAAGAGGCCAGTTAGGAAACTGAGGCCTGTCTTTCTAAACCCTCTTTCTTACGTGAGTAGCCTCACTGAAGTGTTCACCGTAGATGGAAGGGAGCTTTGTTAGAAAACCACATTCAAACTCTGCTCCCATCTCCTCCTTTTGCATCCAACGGTGTTTAAAACTGGTTTGGAGGACAGGGATAAGCTGTTGAAAATGAGTTTAAAAAATAATTGAGACTGTAGTATAGATGGCAGTCTTAGAGTGCTGTAGCACAGGTTTCTTTTTGGCGGATGTACATTCATTTGCTCTTGCCTGTTGCCCATGTGAAGTCATATTTCTATTTGTAGGAGTATGGTACTGATTGCTGTGGCAAGTGTAGTGACATAAACCATGACTGAGTGGGGAGTTAGCAGAAACGGATGAACTCAAAAATTTTCTTCTCATGCAAACTTCCTAAGTAATGTGGTTTTTTTTTTTTTTTTTTTTTTTTTAAAGCAGGAACAATGTGTGCCAGAAACAACCCTGTTTCATATTTTCAGTATTTCCACGTTTTTTATATGGCTCAATATGATTTGTTATGTTTCATTAGAGTGAGACGTTCCACTATGCTCCCTGCTCTTAAAATCTAAATGGTGAGTGGAAAATTGTCTAACTCTATCCCTTCCTGCTTTAACCAACCTTCCTATCACAATAAACTGATTAGAAATATCTGAGGCTTTGCAATAAAACACACCAAAAAGATGCAAAAGGCGAGACTTGATCTTTTTTAAATGGGCGGGGGGAAGGGAAGGGGAGGGAAGGTTTACTGTAGACCTCTACAGCTGGTTCTTGTTAGCAAACCTGAAAGGGAGAGGAGGAGTGCTAGGAGCGGAGTTCTAAAGCTGCCCACATTACTGAGTTTGTTGTGTGACTCTTTTCCTTAGTTTCTTCACCTATAAAATAGGAATATTACATGTGTATCTTACTTTCCTTTTGGAAAACTCTCATATAATTTAATAACAGTTGAACAGTTGAGTTCTCCAGAAATGACTGTTAAATTTGATACATTTTCTATTCTACTGCATCCTACTGTAGAACCTTCAGGTTAGCTTAAACAGGCAATAATTCTGTTTTATGTTCTATAGTGTCGTAGAGAAAGTTCTCTAGAATCTTATTAATTTCATGTTTATTTAATTTTTTAAAAGTTTTCCATCAGGTTGAAGAGAGTCTTCCCTAAGGCCTTATCTACACTATGAGAGAAGGTCGAATTTATTAAGGTTGATTTTTTTTTTAAGCACCCAGTTTTGTAAAATCAAAGATGTATGTCTCCACTGTATGCAGGAGTTTGACGTAGTGCATCACCAGTAAGGTGGCTGCCATCGACTTTAATAGCTAGCCCACAGTTCCTGCCACAGTTTTGCGTGTTCTGGGTTATGCTCCTAGTGCTCGATGGAACCAAAATAGTGTGGGTGGTTCTGAGGACATTGTCAGCACTCCTTTCTCCTCCCTCCCTTGAAAGCAACAGCAAACAATCTTTTCATGCCCTCCCTCCCCCCCCCGACTTATCCATGCAGATGCCATAGCAGGGTAAGCATGGAACCCATTCAGCAGCAAAATACTATGGCAATCATTGCAAACATTTTGTACCATATGCCGCAGTATGTCTGGAACCTATTCAGAGCTCACCAGAATGAGGAAGAATCTGAGGAGGCAATGAACACACTCTTGTGTGTGAAGCACTTGAGATGAGTGATTGGAAGATGCTGGCAACATTCGATCCTTTGACAGAATGGAACACCCATTCTGGTGCTGTGAGGCAGCTATGGGACAATCGGCAGTGGCTGCAAAACTTTTGCATGTAAAAGGCCACTTTTATGGAAGGTTGCAAATTGCTTTCCCCCAACTTGAAGTGCAACAATACCAAAATGAGACTGATCTACAGTCTACAGTGGTGGCTGCTGTGATTCAAGTGGACAAGGCAATCTGCTGCGAAGGGTAGTGACTCTGGGAAATGTGCAGGACATAATGGATGTCTTTGCTGCAATGGGGTTCCTTAACTATGGTGCGGTGATAGATGGAAAGTACATCACTAGCTTGGCACTGAACTACCTTGCCAAAAAACACACAAACTGTAAGAGGTACTTGTAAATGGTGTTGCATGCACTGGTGGATCACAAGGGCTGTTTCACTGACATCAACTTGGGATGGTCGGGAAAGGTGCATGACTCAAACATCTTTAGGAACTCCAGTCTCTTCAGAAAACTGCGAGGTGGAACTTTCTTCCCAGACCAGAAAAGTAATGTCTGAGGCGTTGAAATGCCTATAGTGATTCTTGGAGACCCAGCCTAATCCCTTGCTCCTGTGGCTCATGAAGCCATATTTGGCAATATAGTAAGGAGCAGTTCAATTACAGGCTGAACAAATGCAGGATGGTGGTAGAATGTGTTTTTTTGATGTTTTAAGGGAAGGTTGTGCAGTCTATTGACTAGGTTAGACCTCAGCAAAAACAATATTCCCATTGTTGTGGCAGCCAGCTGCGTGCTCCATAATATCTGTGAAAGTGAAGGGGAAAGTTATATGGCAAGGTGGGGGGTGGGGGGGTCAATGATTATGAGCAGTCTAACCCCAGGGCAATAAGGAGATCACATCAAGGGTCACTGCAAATCGGAGAGGCTTTGAAAAACAGCTTTGTGAATGGCTCGACAGTGATGTGTGTTGCTCTGAACAAGGTGCCTCCTGCATTACTGTGCTTGCCTGTAAATCCTCTTCCTCCAGTGCAACACAAGCAATAAAGATACTATTGTTGAGACATCATGCATTTTTATTTAGGGAACACTAGGAATCAGAGACAAAAGAATTCAGGGCAGGAGCTTCAGGGATGGTGGGGAGAAGGGAAAGCAGTGTATTACACCCCCCGTTCAGCAATCACAGGTGTGAGAATGACAGCCTTTTGTTCCAAGACACATCCCTGGAGATTGAGTATGAGGCTGCTCTTGACTCTTCCCCTTCCCCTTCCCTTCCTTCTCACCCCCCACCCCCCTCATGTTCTAGGGCAGCGATTCCCAGGTGCCGGTCTGCAACCCGCTGGCTGCTGGGCTGCAGTGGCTGCTGGAGCTCAAGCAGCTCAGCTCCAGCAGCCATGGTGGCTGAGGCATGGCAGGTTGAGGCGGAGCAGGAGGTGCCTCCCTCCCTCCTCAGCGCTTGGGGAGGAAGGGGGTGTGAAGGAGGAAGGAGCGTATGCGCCACCAATGGCCGATCCCCCTGCCTGCGTGGCCGCTTTTGCTGGCAGTGGGGCTGAGACAGTGGCAGGAGGGAGGCGAAGAAGGAGGCACCTCCCTCCCTTTTTCCCTCCTCTTGGTAATGGCGGCCAGCCGGGGTTCTGTGCTCTGCCCACTTGGCCACTTTTGCCGGTGGTGGCACTGGGGGGGCTGAGGAGGCGGCATCTCCCTCCCTCCCTCCTCAGTAATGGTGGCCCAGCTGGGGCTCAGCGCTCCCCCGTCTACTCGTGGTGCAAGATGCACTTGGGGAAGGAGGGGGCATGAAGGAGAAGGGAGTGTGCATGCCACCAATGGCCACTCCCCCTGCCCATGTGGCAGTAACAGCCATGCTCCCTAGGGGGACAGCCTTGCTCTGGGGAGTGCAAGAGTGGGGTTGGGGGCAAAGGTGTGTTGGGTGAGGGTGTGGTGGGGTCACGGGGCAAGAGGGTGTTGGCATAGGCCGTAGGGTTCAGAGGTTAAAGGGTCGTCAAAGGGCGTGGGGGTCAAAGGGTGTTAGGCACTGGAGAGCAAGGAGCTGGGTTGGGGCTAGGCGGTCAGGTAACATTTTATTTGCATATTCATTATTTGTATAATGAATATGCAAATAGAATGTTACTAGTCTGCGAAAAGTTTGTGAAGAGGTTTGCCAGTCCCCTGCATAAAAAAGGTTGGGAACCACTGTTCTAGGGCACCTGGGAGAGGAGGAAATGAGGGTCAGCATAGGGTAGAGGGAATGCCTGTGTATTAAGCGCTCCTTGAATCTGCCACTTGCATCATCAGCTCCGCCATGACCCTCAAGATGTTCTCCTGTGTCTTCGCATCGTTTCCTGTTCACTTTTCTGTCCTCATGCTCTGCTCTCATCTCCTATGGCAATGTTCTCCTATACTCGCTCAATCATGCCCTGTGCAAGCAGGTGGATTTCATTTACTCATTGAACATGTTCTCCCTATTGTGTTTGCTTTGGGGTCTTTGATAGCCAAACAGCTGGAGGAGATGGACCTGGGGGAGTGTGCAGCAGACTCACCATTGTACCCACTGTACTGAAAAGTTAAGGGCAGACTTGACAGGAGCTACATTGTGGAGCACAGAACCTAATCTCTTAGCATAAAGGAAGGTCTCTCCAACACAACAGTGATGTGTTATGTACTAGACCAGGGTTATGCTTTTAAGTGCTTTAAGAGACCCTAAGAGAGCAGCTGGACTCAATTTGTTGGCAGGCTTGATAAGACACAGGTCGGGGTTTGCTATTTTGCTTCCACTTTGAAAGTATGTGCTACACAATGCCTGCAAATATGAAGTCCCGCAGCTAGTCAAGCATCTGCACTTGCAAAGGGGGCAACATGGTGACAGGGCAGGGGCTCATGCAGTGATCATGTGTTCGGGAGAGTACAACTTTCCCTTTCTACAGGAGCCTGTGGGTTGTAGGGGAGCCATGGTCCAGCCATGGCAGCAGGGCAGGAGCTCAAACAAAGCTTTGTTGGGGACGAGCAAGCCGAGGTGTGCTGCTATGGTATCAGTTACATAGCTTCCCCTGCTTCATCCTGGTTGCCATGCACGGTATCAGTCTTCTGTGAATCACACCATGATAGGGAGCAGAAACCTGGACCTTATGCTGCAATGCTTTGTGCTGTAATCATGCCAGACCACTTATTGCTAGCTTGGTATGGAAAGGAGTCCTTTGGTGGAGGACAGAATAAGGCAAGCCTCCCCAGAAGCCTTGTGAGAAGGATGCAAGAGTTCCTCTATCAGAGCTTTAAAGTGATGTGCAGGGAGGATTCCCGCTCTGTCTCCAGAAACATTAACAAACTGTTTGGAGGAGCCCCTGATGTGAAGGCAGAGCAGCTGCCCAGATTACACCCAGTTGCCTTAACCCACATGTAGCATGATTTTAAAATGTGAACTCACCAAAAGTGCCATCTTTTGAGGAGGGGATTGTCTCCAAAGTTATAAAAAGGTCCTGGCTGCTGGTGAGATTGGATGCTCTGCTCGCCTGCTGCCCATTGTCCTCCTTTTTCCTCATCCACACTGTCTTCCACGCTGCTGCCTGAGACTTCAAGATGAGTGTCTTGGGAGAAATCCATGGACTGGCTTGGGAAACTGGTTGGGTCTCCCCCCTAGAATCCCATGCAGACTTTCACAGAAGTGGCATGTTTGCAGCGCTGACCCAGACTGTCTATTTGCCTCTGTCTCCTGGAACCTGCCAACCTCTGCCCCCCCCAAAAAAACAAACAAACAAACAAACCCACAACAACCTATTTCTGAGAAATGTAAGATCTCACCAAAGGTGACCAGAGAAATGAGAGTTTTATTTTTTTTCCTGAAGAGACTCAAATATACAAACATTAATTTTCACCACACAGGCAGGTAAATATTATTATATTATGGTAATTTTACAGATAGGGAAACAGGCACCCTGGGTCAAATTCTGCCACATTAGCATATGTGAGTAAGCTTCTCTTAATTTTATTAGGAGTGCACTCACTCACAAAATGGAATTTGATTCTGAGAGTAAATTACTTGCCCACGGCTACACATTACCTTGATGTTACATCTAATTTTAGAATCCAGGAGTTCCTGGATTCTGATCTTGTTTTTAGTCCACTCGACCATACTGCCTCTTTGAAGACCTTATGTCAAGGACATGTAGAATTGATGTTAGGCACTAGAAAATAAAAAAAGGGAGATGTGTTGGCTCTACAGTTTTTTGGCTGCCGAATTACACAAAAATGGGATCCTAAAATTAGGCTCCTAAATCCATACATAGGCACTTAAATAAATGGTCCAATATTCAAGATGCTAGGAGCTTCTTCATCACTTGTAAAAAAAGAAATTAGGCCACTTCTTTAGGCCTAATGGATCCTATGAAGTTAGGAGCTTAATTTAAGGCTAGTTTTGAAAATCTTGGCCCTAAACATAACAAACAAAAAACTCTTCTGAATTAAAAAGTGAGCTGACCCAGTTCGTATATAGCTGATGTGATCAAGATAAAGTGAGGTTGTTCACATTCACATACACAAAGAGTCAACTGAAAACACTGCTTAGAAAAATGACAACTATGTGAGGAACTTTATAGTGAGTGACTCTTTCCATAATATTTGGTAAGAATACCCCCAAATCCAGGAATTCTGGACAACTGGATCTGTTGGAGTGATCTTATTTCTAACGGACCTGCTGTTTGATCCTTTATGGTTTATCACTGATAACTTTAAAGGAAGTGAAATCCAAACCTCCCTTGTTTGTTTAATACATACATTCTGAACTGTTTTCTTACCTTTACTCTATATTCAAGTTTCTATTCTGGAATCATTTTCTGCCAATTCCTGAAGTACTTCAAAGGAGGTGCAGAGACCTGTTTCATAGTATCTTATGAAAGAACAATGATTTCAAATTGTTGCAAAACAACTGGCTCCCCATTGCCTAATGCTGGATTTGCTCAACTCACTCCACTCGTTTTTGTTTTCGTTTTTTGTTTTGTTTTTGTTTTTAGCAGAGGATTGCTGACAGACTGTATTGGCTGGCCTAAATGCAAAGACACTTAGGCTGTGTCTACACTGGCACCCTTTTGGCACCTATTTCAAGTAGGAATAAGAGATCTTGCGGAAAAGGGTTTATTTTCCGCAAGATCGCGTCTAGACTGGCGCTTTTCTCCGGCAAAACCCCGAGCCGGAAAAAAGCGGCAGCCATGTTCATGCAAATACCCCGGGGGATACTTAAATCCCCCGCGGATTTGCAATTGCGCTTGTGTCTCATTAGCATCCCTTTTCCGCAAAAGGGTGCCAGTGTAGACACAGCCTTAAAGGAGAATTTGGATATGTGTTAGTAAGCTATCTTCTTGGCTGCAGAAAGGACTAAACTTTCATGGCCGAATGTGGAAGTCAGTGCTACTTTTAAAAATGTATTAACATGTTAGAAATATGTGTGTTTGCATGGACATTTCTACATGTACCATCAAGAATAGTTACATAAAATTTATTCTATCATATTTGAATGTTATGGTGATGAGCATGGACAATTTAGTAATTATAAATCATACGGATGTGTATGTGCCTGTGTGTGTGTGTCTAAAATGTGGAACATGCCCAGAGTATAGCACTCTATGAATCTGAAATAAAATTGAGTATTTTTCTTTTGAAATCTGAGTTGAGCCAATGTAAACTACTAAAGATAAGCATCTTTACATTTTTGTATAAGTAAAGCTCAAGGATATATTTTTTCTGTACTGCTCTCATCTAATCAAGCTAGAACATGCCACATACGGCTTGAAAATCTCCAGAAAGTGGCTGAGTGTTTAACTTTTGTACAAGTTTTCTTCTGTACCTGTGTCTGTGAGCCATCTTATTTCAAATAACTTCTTGCATACTTTCTTTTCTGAGGATGGTACTTCTTAGCACTGTTCATCATAACAGCTGTGATTCTAAATTGCAGAACAAAATTACATTAATGTCGCCTTCATTGTAAATAGCACATTTTTCTTTAGATCATTTAGCAACCTTTGTAATATGGATGACATTTTTAAGAATCACTAACCTATCTATCATCATTCTGTGTATCCATATATAAAAGTCTATTTATATAAAAGTCTCTGGTGTGCTTCACAGAGATCAAGAACTATGAAGTTTTTGGATCTTACCTGAATGCATCACCTTGCTATGACTTTATGAAATAATAACAACTTAGTTACTTAAGATATTATCAAGATAATTTTCTACTATGTTTTCTGTTCCTGTTGTTTCTCCTCATAACTCTGACCGTAATATTTTTCTGTCTCTGTAAAATGTCAAGCCCATCAGTGGAGTTTATCTACTATATATTTGAGAGAGTTTGTACATCCCTCTGTGAGTCCATTTGTTCAAGAATTTCTTGTAAATGGTAAGAGCTAGGACCACCAAATTTGGTATGCAGCTTTCTGTTATCCTAACTTAAAGCAAGGTAGCAGTTTGGTTGTGCCAGGACAATGGGATGTGTCTGTAATTTGATTGTTTCTCATAAAGTGGAAAGGGAGGGGTCTGGTAGGAAGGACAGTTACACTGTAAAATGACCACAGGAGGACAGCAAGGGGCCAGAAATGGGGACCGGGACAGCTATAATCCCATTGGGCTAGCAGGGGGGCAGCGGTGAAGAACGTGATATCTATCTACTTTGTATTTCAGAGAGTTTGTTTGTTTGTGTGTCTATGTGTCTGTCCCCCAGCTAGGGAACATAAACCCCTCCCTCGGCGCTCCCACTGCCACTGCAGCAGCCATGGACAGACACTTTTCACCTGGCCCCAAGCTACTACAGTGAGAGAGGGCTGGGGTAGTCTCTCCCCTGGGGCAGCGTGCATACTGAACCCCTCATCCCCAGCACCACCCCCAGAGCAATGATTTAAATGAAGGAAAACAAAACTTATTTGAGTTAAGGACCTGAGCAATGTTGGGTAAATGTTCTAATATATAAACAATTGCAATAGTTGTCAGTTATTCCTGTTTTTATGCTCTTGGTATATACAGATGACTGACATTATATATAATGTGTACGTACACACACACACACACGCCCCTCTAAAACATTCAGTCAGCCATTTTATACCCAACATTTCAGACAACTTGTTCATATTACAAGTGGCAGTACTAATTGGTATACGACATTCTTTCGTAAAAATGATGTCTTTCTCCATTTCCACTGAAAGAGTTCATTTGCCAAAACAAGTGATGCACATAGGAATATTTTACTGCCTTGTTTTGATTGCATGTAACCTTTTCAGTATCATTTTACAATGACTCTTCGATAGGTAGGTGTCATGCCAAAAAATAGAATATTTAAAAACTGTAATGATCTCATCTGATTTTTCTATTTTAAACAAGGTGCTTTTTGATGGTTTACTAGACATGACATCACAGTTTCCTGTTTCATATTTTAGCTATGCTAGAGAGAGTCACTTGCCCTAGATCCTGCAATTACAGGGGCTCACATCCCTTACTAGTAAAATAGGCATTATTTAATAAGTGGCAGAGGATAGGGGAAGTGAAAGAAATAATGGAGAAGGTCTGCAAGGATGTGCCATATGAGAGCTAGATGGGCTTGTTGCTTTCTAATAGCACAAGCTGGCCTAAAAATTTGTTGACGTGACAAAATTGTTTTTGGCTTCGCTAGGGGAAAAGCAAATTTTAAAAGGATGGTGGCAGACTTTTATGCCCCAAAGTTCTTCCAGAGAAATAGCTTTCTTTTTTTTAAATATAAAACTAAGTTTTGTCTGGACATGTTCTTGCCTTTGGTGCAAAGGGGCCTTGTACACATATGCTACTATTCTGCAGAGGTGTGCAGGATAGCACAAACTTAAGAGTAAGCACAGATTGGAAATCCTGAGTTGAAATCTTAGTTCTGTTTTCAATTTGCTGTGTGGTCTTAGGCAAGTCACTGCACCTCCTTGCCTCAGTTTCCCCAAGAATACAGTGGAGATAATACCTGCTTCACAGGCATGTTGTGATGGTTCTTTACTTTATGTTTATACAATACTTTAAACACATAACTCCATTTTCATTTCAAAATTGTAAAATATTACTCATATGATTTGTGTATATATTTTTTCTTGGCTTGCTGGAGAAATCAGAAGACAGATTATTAAAGTGAACCCTCCTCTTTATACCACTATTAAAAAGCAGTTTTTAAGATAAGTGAACTTAAGAACGTAAAAGGTTGACTGTCACTTTAAAAGTTAATATATCCTATTTGAGTGTTCAACTGAAACTCCGAAATTGCCTCATTGATTATGAACACCGTTGTCTTTGGCATTTTTTGACAAGTCTGTATAACTTTTATTTTTTCCTTTCATTTTTCCTGCCACACCTCCATTAATGAGTTCCTATCCTTTCCTATCACAATACTTTGCATAGGGTTAGGCTAAGGATTCAGCAGGAAGTTGACCAGATGTTTCTTTGGGGATCACCTTAATGTTAACTCAATTTTACATTAAAAAAACTGTGTGTCATGGGGCTTTAGATTTTTCTCTTGCTGCAGAAAGGTACTGTTCCTGGTGCCCCTTACAATTGGTTTGCATCTCTGTATACTGTTTTATATTTCAAGGTAACCTTTGAAGGGAGAAGGGGTAGAATTTAAGTCCAAAATTGTCAAACTTGGGTGCCAGAAATTAGGCATTTACATAAGGTAAGACAGTGAGAATTGGAGCTCTCAAATATATGGCCATATGAGGCACAATGTGCATTGTGACAGACTCTGCCTGCCTGGCCCTGTGCACCACAAACTTAAGATGGGGAGCACCAGGGTGCACTGGAACAGAGAGGCAGAATCTGTTGCTATGCAGAACATGTTGCTGCTGCTGCTGCTGAGGTAGCAGCAGTGGGCTCCTTTGCCTCCCCCCCCCCCCGTTAGTAGCCCAGGCAGTAATAATTGACACTAGGGGGTCAAAAGATTATGGGTTATGCTGGCTGGACCTATAACCAGACATTGATGATACTATTCTATGATAACTTTATTTTTTCACATCCAACCAAGGATGATGATAAATAGCTTCCTCCTCTCAGAATCCTTAATTCTGCCACAGTTCTCATTTCACATCTGCGTCAGATGCCCAGGGGGAGACCATCGGACACAATGGTGTATAATACCAATAATATGTTGATGATAAATCCAGCTCTATGCTGTCTATTCTCTGTGTGAGGACAGTGCTGTCTCCCAGATGTCCTACTGTCTCGTTGTAGTTGGAACATGGATGAGAACAACTGACTTAAGTTCAGGCTAGGCAAACACACATGAGACTTGTTTACAGGGAAAAACAATTTAAGGTGCATACAAAGTCTGTGACCATTTCTTCTGCTGATGGCATCGGTCTCTCGCTATTGTCAAGCTGATGCATAGGTTAGGAGTCCTAGACTCCCAGACTGACCAAAATCTCTTCTTTATCTAGGCTTGGTCAATAAAAGACTGCTTTATTATTAGATAAGGAATAGTGATCTCACACCTTTGTAACTTCCAGGCTAGACTAATACAATGTACTCTCCCTGGCTGTGTCTAGACTGGCATGATTTTCTGCAAATGCTTTTAATGGAAAAGTTTTTCCGTTAAAAGTATTTGCGGAAAAGAGCGTCTAGATTGGCACGGATGCTTTTGGCGCAAAAGCACTTTTTATGGAAAAGCGCCCGTGCAGTCTAGACGCGATTTTGCGCAAGAAAGCCCCGATCGCCGCTTTAGCCATCGGGCTTTTTGGCGCAAAACAAATCTCAGCTGTCTACACTGGCCCTTTGCAGTTTTGTGCAAAAGGGACTTTTGCCCGAACGGAGCGTCAAAGCTTTTTCCGCAAAAAGCACTGATTTCGCATACGAGAACGCCAGTGCTTTGCGGAAAATCAAGCGCCAGTGTAGACAGCTGGCAAGTTTTTGCGCAAAAGCGGCTGATTTTGCGCAAAAACTGGCCAGTCTGGACACAGCCCCTGGGTCTGATCACAGAAGACCCCAATTAAAGCCGAGGCTGTATGTTTCAGCTTGCCTGCTAAGCAAAGCAGAGCTCTGAGAACATATCACAGCAATGCTTTACACTCTGGGATAGTTACCTGTCTGGCTCAGGTAAAATTCAAAGTCCTGTCCAAGAGCTAAGCAGTCAGGGACCCGTGTATATCTAGAACCATCTCTGCCTCCAAACCAGTGTACCACTGGCTATTTCTGACAAGATAGGGGCAGCCTTTTCTCATCTGAGGGCCCATAGGTGAGGTAATAGCTTCTGCCAGTGATTAGTCTGAGGTAATATTTTATTACTTTCAGAGCAGGGTTGACCATATAAGTGAACTAGGTGGTTGCCTAAGGTGCCAGGCTTTAAGGGGCATGAAATTAGACAGAAGTGAAATTTTTTCTCTATTTAAAATATATAAAAATATAATATGTTAGCTCTTATAAATCTCTCTTTTACCAAAAGCCCTTGGCCGGCCCTGTTTCAGAACATGCTACAAGACCCACAATTTTGAAAGGCATTTCCTTAAAGGATTGGGGGTCCCACTCTTCAGTTGGAGTCAGACTTTGGATGAGAAGCTTTGTGAGAGAGAGAACAGGAGAGCTGCATAGTTGTTAGGATGCATTCCACATTCAGGTTGAACCCCTCTAAACTGGGGCTCTCTGGTCTGGCAACTTCCATGGTCTGGCAGGACCATGGATGTTCCAGGACCAGAGAGCCACCGCAGCCAGGAGTCCAGCGGCAGGGGGACTGGTGGCTAGGATTCCAGCTCGGCAAGGGGCAGGAAGGACGGTGTCTGTCAACCCTGCTGGGCTGGCTGTAGGGGGGCCAAACCGGTGGCAGCAGGGCCAGCAGCCCAGCTGGGCTGGGGCCGGAAAGCCAGCATTGACCTCCTCCAGTCCGGCAAACTCCCTCATTAGGGACAGGTCAGGTCCTGAAAGTGCCAGACCAGGGAGTTCGAACTTGTATTAGATGAACCCATGTAAAGGCACTTATGTACTTTGGAATAAGATATGTTAGAAATGCATGTTGCAATGTCATTCAGTTTCTCGCCTGCTTTAGGTTTACAGAAGCAAACTGTAATATTGTGGAGGTAAACAGAATGCTAACATTTTACGCATAGATACGTGTCTAATTACTAAGATTGTAAAAAACAGCAAATGGTCTGGTAGCACTTTATAGACTAACAAAACATGTAGATGGTATCATGATCTGTCGTGGTCACAGCCTACTTCTTCAGATGACCAGAGTTTTGAGTTTAGGATGTGCAGCCCCAAAATAAATAGGGGGGGGAGGAGGAAAAAAAAGGAGGGGGGTTGGGAGATAGGGAGCAGAGGGTATGGAAGATTGTAAGCTCTTTGCGGAAGGGACTGTCTGTTCTGTGTTTGTACAGTGCCTAGCACAGAGGGTCTTGGTTCACAGCTGGGGCTCCTACATGCTACAGTAATACAAATAATTGATTAAATCAGAGTAACAGTCTGGGGAGCATAGTTTTGTAGGGGAGGGGGAGGAGTGGAATATCTGCAAAGTATTTACTATATCCTACAACCTGTATTGTCTACATCACAAATGATAGCGATTTCAGGAAAGTGGCTACTAGCAGCAGGCATTAGAAATGCCAATTGCATTTGAAACCTGCATTTTCAAATGCGTGTTACGGTTTGTTCATGTTGAGAAGGGCTTCCTACCTGGCAAATTTTTTGGTTTCTGGGCTTAGCTGATTGCGGTTAGATTTTTCCCATCATTAGTTGAACTGAAGACAGGCAGGCTACTTAGCAGCTTATCCTGGAATAAATGGGGCAATTTTTTATCTCAGGAATCCAGAGTAGTGTCACAAGTCACTGGTGTTACTCTGGATTTAAACCACTGTAACTGAGAGCAGAGTTTGGCCCAGAGAGTCATCTTAATCAGGGTTAAATGTCTTTCTGGGTTCTGATAACATATGAGGATAATGCCCTTTATTACCAAAGTGAGTGGCATGAGGCAAGGCCGTATAAGCTTTCCATTTGCTGGATTTATAAGTACCTAAAGGATTAATGGGCTGGAATTGGTACTTTAAAAATTATTTCTTGTTTCACAGTGTACATTGAGAGCCAGGAGCCATAGTGTACATTGCCTTCTTCAGAGCCTCGCAAAAATAATAATGTAGAATCTAGATTTAATTCATAAATGGCTTGGTATTGGAACACCCATCACATTCCTCCACCCATTTTACTATGATTTTTCCCTTGCTTTAAACTGTGTACTTCACTTTTCCTCCATGTTCGTGTTCAAAGGCAGAGAGGTTGAGCAAGTCATGGAACACAGGTTCCATCTTGGATTGCCTATTAAATAGGGCCTGTTTTGATTTAGAGCAGAAAGTGCATGTCAGTGTTCTTTTTACGCTTTTAAGGAAATGTGGAAACAGCCCTTTGCATATGCTTCTTCAACGATCTTTAGGATATTCTTCCTGACATGGTGTCCTATTAAATTCTTATGTAATAATCTAGCTAGGGCAGTGTTACCAAACCTTATGGAATTTACTTTAGCTATGTAAGAAACTGAATACAATCTATGCAGAGTGGCAAGAGAAGAGCATGTCATGTGTGGTGTTTTGTCAGATTTGGTTGTTTGGTCACTTTATTAATGGTCTATTTTAATGTCATAAATTCTCTTTCTTGGCCTTATTTCTCCAAATGCCAAATTATGTCCTATATATTCTCTCTCTATATTTGCTAAGCTATCTAAAACCCCAGCTAAATTATGATGCAACAGTTCTAGATTTGTGACATATTACAGGGTAAACATTTTCAAATGTTCCAATACTTTTTGCCCATCTAGGCTGATTAATGGTCTTTTCTAGTGTACACCATGTAGTGTATAGAGTGGATTCTGTCATGCTTGATATTTCTAAGATATTTCTACTTTTAAAGCAGATAAAGCATAAGAGCAGTGCCAGCGTAAAAGCAAAAGGTGGATTTGGTAGTGGACATTTGCTTAGGTCCCTATCCTTGAGTTTGCTGTGTCAAAAATCCAGGATGTTCATATTTAGAAACCAATTAATGTCAAGCCCAGCTTCTGAACTCAACTTTCTCTGAGATCAGCCAGGGTGCCTGACAGTGAATTGCAAACAGCACAGAGATGCCCTCTGCCAATCCCTCCGAAAAAGGAAAAATTACCCATAACACCAGGGACACCTAATTTCCTATTCTGTGAATTTTGGATTAGTTTGATTTGGACTGAATTACTTAACTAGTGAACTGAGAATGCATCTATGTGCTTGAATAATTGCACTGATTCATTTCCTTGCTGTATCGTGCCAAATGCATCCAGTGAAAATCACGTATCGAGGGAAAGTAAGGACATGTACTACTGCTGGGGAGGTCGCTGCATTTGTACTGTATTTGTACAGAAATGTTTGTAATTCTGCTCTTCCACAAACCATGGCAACTGGACTGAATGTAATCTGGCTCTTTTATTTTCTTGCTTCCATTCAAATAAGGCCTTATAACAAGTAGGGTGCGTGTAAGAAAGAAACAAAGCATGAGGTATAAATAATAAAGACGACATTTGCCAAAGAATTAAAATGGATTTTAAAAAAAATTTTGCTTTAGAAAATATTGAGTGGATATAAGCTTAATTCAGTGAAGTTGAATTTTAATTTTTTACAAATATCCAGTTTTAAATAAATACATAAATAAAACCCAGGCCCTGGTTCATTGATAAGACCAATCTATTATTATTGAATTAAAATGTGGGATGTGTCTTTTAGTCAGTATTTGATAAGACGTGATGACCCTCTGTTGGGAAAGCTCTCCTTTTTCTGTTTCTTGGTGCCTGGGAAAGCTGCTTTTAAATTACAAAAATTTGAATCATTGCACAGAGTCACTGGCCCCTCTGAAGCGGCTTTCTCTCTCTTCTTAAGAACAGACCACGCACAGAGCCAGATGGTTCCCGTCTGCTGGCTTTATTCAATGCACTTCCTCCCACAGACGGGAGCCCTTTTGCCCTCCTTCCAGCCTCTCCCCCCCCGCTTCAACCATCCACCACTGGGCCTTTCTGTTCTGCGCCTGGAAATAATCTTTTATTGCCCAGTTGTTCGGAAGTGACCTTTTGCCCTTGATTAGATAGCACCAGGCTCTATCACCGGATTGCTTTTGAGCTGGCAGTTGCTTTTTTGTGTTCACTGATCCGGTGTCAGGGAGAACAATGAAAGTCTTTGCAAAATTTTAGTACAGCTAAGGCCTCATGTGGGGTAGCTGGGGGAGAGGAGGAATGGGGTTGTATAAAGCAGCCTCATAGACCATGATTATTTTTTTTAAAACAATTATTTCCCTTAATAAACGCAAAACAAATGCTGTGTTTTTTATACACATCCTATGTATATTTACAAATCACCTTTCTCTCCTTTCCAAGCAGCTATAGGTTACAGTCAAAGCTAATGAAGAGAAACAGGAAGCGGATTCTCTTACAGTATATTGTACATGTATGTACAGGCATGTAAACTTAAGATGTGCTGAGAGTCTGTGGAGACTTATAGTGTAAAAAAAGCTGTCCTAGTTGATGTTAGAGTTCAAATCCCAGTCACTCTCTGCTTCAGGACTTGATGACCTCTGTGTGGCTCGAAAGCTTGTCTCTCCCACCAATGTTTTATTGGTCCAATAAAACATACTGTCTCTCTAATATCTTGGGACTGACATGGCTACAACTACATGACATAATATACCCAGGAAGGCTAACAGAATTGCCGAGCACCTGGGAAAGGTGTTTAGGAGGTGGGAGTGGGGGGTGGCTCCCTGTTTCCAGAAGAGGCAGAACCTCGGGCGAAAGGGGTGGGGCTGGGGCAGCTAGCTGTCAGCGCTGCCTGGACCATGCTGTACTCTCCCCCAGACAGCCCTTAGCACCCCCCCTCCCGGAGCACACTGCCTGGGGCCCCAGTGGCGATTTTAAAAGGGCCGGGGCTCTGGATGTCACCGCTGCTGCAGTAGTAGCAGCAGTGTCTGAGAGTCCTAGGCCCAGGTCCACTGATGGAGGGAAGCAAACGGGGAAGTCGCCCCAGGGTCTGGCAATTCAGAAAGGTCCAGGGCTACTATGGCAGTGGCAGCAGCTGGAGTTCCAGGCCTTTTAAATTGCCACCAGAGCTCCAGGTAGGGTTGCCAGATGGTTTCAACAAAAATACCAGACACACTTGAAATTACATCACAATCTACATTACATCTTATTTAGAAAATACCGGACATTTATATTTTCTCATTTATATTTTCTCAATTTGTTTCCCGAACAGAGAGCTCAAATACTGGAGGGTCTGGTTCAAAACTGGACACCTGGCAACTCTAGCTCCAGGTAGTACACTCTGGATAGCTGTAAGGGCCACGGGGGCGAAGCAGAGAGGCATGGTGCAGCATGTTCTGGGCAGCACACCCTGCCCCTTCTGTCTGAGGCTCCACCCCAGGTGTCTGGAAAGTCTCTCAGCACCTTGCCTGAGCCTTTTTGACCCCAGAGCAACTGCCCTCTTTGCCTTCTGCTGTTGGCAGGGCTGATTATACCACAGTTCACTCATTGACTGAAAAGCTATAGTCAAGGAAGCTTGGATTTTCAAAATGCATTCAATATGACTTAATCTATTCTGTAGCACAGAAAAAAAAAAATCTCTAGCTTCCATTCCTATTGTAGTTAATAAAGAAAGGTCACCTTTCTATAGAATTTTTGTACCAGTCTATAGGATTCTCTAGCAGGAATGAAATTTTCTATTAAATATTATGGAATGTTTAGACTAATTTTTACAGATGCCTATTGCTTCCATCGCTACCAAATTTGGTAGGACTTATATATGTGTGATATTTTGACCAGTCCCCTCCCTCAAAATTAGCTTAATACACAGCTCAGAAGCCAATTTTTTAAATTCTGAACTGTGCCCAAAATATGCATTCTAAATGTTCTTTTATATATCAAGTCTTTATGAATCTGATCGACTCATACATAATTTGTCTTAGATTTTTAATTCAGAATACCGAAACAGTTTATTATTTGTATGATGGTCGTACTCAGAGGTCCCAGTATTGTGATGGCCCATTTTTCAAGACTCTGTACAAACACCCAGTAAGAAGCAGGCCCTACTGAAAAGAGCTTGCTGTCTAATTAGGGGCAAGACGAGGCAAATCGACACAACACAGCAAGGGATGAAGAAAGTGAAAGACGACAGTAGACTCAAGGGTGGCAGTAACAGGAGCACAGGTTTGCATATAATTGCCACGTGTCCAATTTGGAGACTTCATAGTTTTGTTCTTGTTGTTGTAGATGTGGGTTTGGTTTTTTTTTTTTGGAAGAGACAATGTGATGAAGAGTTATAATGCATCATTATCAAGCCACTTGCCTAGACATTATCATATGAGGCCACTCATCAGGGAAATCATGGTAAAGGTGAGTACAGAAGGGTTAGGAAAAAATAAAGGATAGTGGCTATGCACATCAATCAAGGAGGCTGATCCATGCATAAGGGAAAGCCTTGAAGAAGGCAAAGATACTTAAGGTAAGAGAGTAGCAATTCCAATCATAGTCTGAAGCAATTCAGGGGAAAGTTCTTTACTTGAAATTACTGAAATATGGGAAGAAAACAAAGAATACCATATCGTGTAGTTGAAGGAGTTGTAATTGTTTGTCCTGCCCCCCCCCAAAAATTACTGTTATTACAAACCATTCAAATGATTTAATAATCTTGTCTTAAGTAATTTTTCTTTATTTTATCGTGGTTGGGATAGCCCAGAGCTCAGAACATTCCCAGACGACCGGCACAGGGAAATTTTTCTAGCAAATTATTTTTATTTCTTTCCATTTGTCAGATATTTGATGTGGGCTAGATGATCACTGTATGACGTTCACTAGTCCTTCAAGAACAAAATAGTATTTGATATTTGTGGAGGAAGTTGTATTAAGAGTAAATGATGACTTTTATACAATGGAAAAATGTTTCCCTGAATCAGACAGCATACTGTGTCTATTTCTTGTCATCAGCTATAAGAACCCACAAAACTAGATTTTAAGGCTATTTTAAGGTAGGTAGCTCACCTACCACCAACACTGTTATCATAGGAACTAGTAAGACATAATAACAGATGTCCATTTGTAATATCAGTTTTAGTTGTGTGATACTTGCCCCATACTTGGACAAGGAGGGGTTAATCACATAGTCCGGGCAGAAGAAGCCAAACCCACTCATCCCTGCTGGGCACTGTTGAACTGAACTTCAGTCAGGGCTGACCCACTTTTCAGACTCCTGCCTGGAAGATGCTGGCATCTCAAGTTGCTACGGCCAGCCACAGCAAGACCAAGGCAGTTAGCTGGATAGCCGTGGATGCCCAGGATACGTCAGAACCATTGTGGGCTTCACTGGTGGGAGACCCAGGTGACACATGGCCTATGCCACTCGAAGCCAGTATATGTAGCAGCTCACCCATTGATCTGAATGTAAAACTGATCGATAAGTCAGTCGGGTTCCCACTGACCCAATATACTTACCTACACTGGGCCTCAGTTGGAGGCAAGAAAGCTCATGTCCTCCTGCCTTTCTGGATGGTAGCTTACCTATTCTCCTCTGGCCACCAGGCCACACAGCCCTGCTATGGAGGGTAGCTGCATTGACTCCAGCCATTAGGCCACACAGCTCTGCTAAGGAGGGCAGCCATATTAGCTTTGGACACTAGGCCATAATGTTCTGATACTAAGGGCAGTCAGCTGGACTCAGCTGCAGTACTATAACACCCTTTTCCACAGTCATCCCTGGCAAAATTACATGTTTTCAGATTTTTCCTTTGTTAGTGACAACTGTTTACCCATTGAATACACTTGAGAAAGGCAGACCCAAAACAAACAACAAATGAAATAACACTGTGAGGATTTTTGTCCTGCAGTTGCCTCTGAGAGGCATTTTCCTTTTGATTTTCTGCTTGATTATTCATCATGTGTACAGATCAGAGCCTGGATCAACTACAATTCATTAAGAACAAACCTTGGGAAAATCTTAAACTTCTCATTTGTTTTGCAAGATAAAATTAGCAACATAGCTCTCCTTTCATGGATACCTGAAAACAGGCAAAACTCACTGTTAAAAGTGCATAATTCAGACCAAGTTTGCTAGCACATTCTAAGGACCACAAACCATTTAAATCACCTGGTTTGATTCATAGGTTTGCATCTAATCCAGGTGAAGCATATGGTGTAAGTTGATGCTTCTGGTTGAGTTTTACTTTGAGATTTCTGTGTTCCTCTTAATCCAAAATTCAGAGCAATAAAAATACTGTACATACAGCAAAGCCCAACAAACTCCAGAAAATATAAGTTCTGCTGAAGGCATAAATCATTAGTACTGGGCAATGGCTGATTCCTAGACCAGTAAATATATTTATTATAGATAATTTCTGTTAAGGCTAAAGATTTTATACAAATAACTTTATGGAACAATTTGATATTTTGATAATGATATATTGTATAATCTCATTTAAATAAACATCTCAGGTCCTGTTGTTTCCCAGAATTTATGCCAGACAAAGCTGCAGCATGGAACAAGCTTTAGGAACACAGGAATTGCCTCACAGGACTAGACCATCTGTCTATTGAGTCCAGTATCCTGTCTCTAGCAAGGGCCAGTACCAGATGCTTCTGAGGAGGATACAAGTAACCTTATAGTAAACAATAGTCAGATAATGTACTCCCAGGGGAAGTTTAATTCCAAACTATGTCAGTAAGCGATTGGTCTGTGCCCTGGATCATCAGGAGCTTCGTCCTGTATTAAAAAACCCCACCTTCCTTCCAGCACTGATGCCAACTCCTGCTTCTCCAGACCTATGGACCACCGCATTGTCCACCTGTTTGTTCTCATACTTTAAAAAGTCATCTTGTCCTGGCTTCAGTTGCAACAATTATTTTATGGATTGTGCTGTTCAGGGCCTGAGGCTGACTGCTTCTAGTGAACCCTGGGACTATTTCACTGCAACTGGGAGTGACGCTCCAGCCTGGATCCAGTGACTTGTGTTAATGGGGTTGTGATAGTGCCATGTAAATAGCTGTGTAGACATTATGACTTGAGCTTTAAAACCTGGGGCTGAGGTCAGGCTTCAAAGCCTGAACTAGATCCTGAGCCATGACACCAAAGCAATGTCTGTGCAGCTATTTTTGACACACTACATAGTAGTGCGAGCCCCGCTCCCACAAGTCTGTGGACAGAGGCTGGGAGGCATACTTACAAGTGCAGTGTATACCAGACATACTAAAGATTAAACACCTAGCCAAGAGGACTTTCATCATGGAGTATGTCTGTACTGCAGTGCGGGGGGCAGAGGGAGGGAGAGGTTTGCATCTCATGTAAACATACCCAAGCTAACTTTAACATAGTTAGGCATGCCCGTCTGGAACACTGGGTAATTACTTGTGGGGCTATCCCTATTGAAGTATGTGCTGCTATCAGGGAAGACTGGTGCCTGAGGGAGGTTAGAGTGCAGGGAGGGCCAACCAGAGGGGCAGGGGTATGTGGGGGCACCCCATTTAGCAATTACAATTTTGGCAGGGCATAGTGGGGCAGAACAGCTCCTGAGTGTTACCATGAGTCACCTATGGTTGCTGTGGCTTCTTGGATCCAAGCAAGTGGTATTATAGCTAGTTTAAGTATGTCTGTATGAGATACAATCACATCACATGTTTGAAGTATAGACAGACTATAATATATGATGGGAGTCCTAGCCTAGAACAGACTTAATCACAGTGAAGATCTCTACTGCTGTCCAGAATGGGAGACTGAAACACCTGGCCAGGAACCCTGTATAAAATAGCACAAAAGAGAACTTTCTTGCCTAAATGGGGCTACGTCTACACTGCAGCCTTTTGCCCGGCAGAGAGTATGCTAATGAAGCGCTCATTAGCATTTGTCGCACTGTCATTTGCATATTCTCTGCTGATGCTTTTTGCGCAAGAGGTTTTTGCGCAAAAACAAGTAGTATAGATGGATCTGTTTGTGCAAAACGGACCCATCTACACTACTTGTTTTTGCGCATAAACCTCTTGCGCAAAAAGCATCAGCAGAGAATATGCAAATGACAGTGTGACAAATGCTAATGAGCGCTTCATTAGCATACTCTGCCAGCAAAAGGCTGCAGTGTAGACGTAGCCTAGGAGTCTTAAGAGAGTGGTTGAAAATTTGTAAAATAATCATTTCACGAACACAGGCGCTGTTTTCCTTGATTTTTGAATATTTAGCTTCACATGAAGTGTTGAGTGTGTGTCAGAGTGTTCTTTCCTTGTCTGAACATTTTCTCCTACTATTTTTCTAGTTGTTTGATAAAGAGACCATGTCTGAATAAATTACATTGAACCCATAACACAATATAAGAGACATTGAAAAGTGTGTGAAAACTAGGTTTTAAATGTAAATGAAAAAGAACAGTATGGAACTCATTTCACAGGTTTCAGGATCTATACACATTCATCTGGCAAAATGGCATTATCTAAATTTCTAACATTTCTTTCTTAAACAATGCTTTTTTAGTTTTTTGTTTCTTCACTTGTCCCATTGACTGAATTTCAAGTTAACACCTGTGCAATAAATTTGCCTATTTGGATTAGTGCTTGTAGGAGTGTGACCTTACTTTATATATTGCTGAAACCTCACTATATTTTCTTGTTTAGGTGAACTTTTGTAATTTAAAAAAACGTGATAAACTCAAACAAAATCTAGGCAGCTAACAAGCCTTAAGAAAATTATCTAAGCATTAATTTTTATGTAGTGCTTTTCTCTACTTTAACATTATAGTTGACCAAATATATTAATTAGGAGCAAAATTCTTCTCATTGTTACACAAGTATAAATATTGAATAACTTCACTTTGAAGTCCAAGAGATTATTCTAGTGACTAAATATTGTTCCCAAAGCAGGTTTGTAGGACTGTGCCCTTATACTGGTGAAACTTATATCAGAATTTTGCTGTGGATATTTACTATTTGCAATTTTTATATTTACAATATTATTAGTCCTGTTTCCTATTGTGAGCATAGAGACCATTACAAAGTCCTCAGTAAAGGCGAATATGTCAGTACAGTATAAATCCATTTTTAATAACTCATGCTATACACTGTAGTCCATTGTAAAAAAACACTGCCAGTCATCTTTGTATTTTCCATTTTCCCCCCAGGTCAACCAAACCATGTTATGTTCTATTTATTTCTGTGACAGTGATTATGAAAAGGAAACAGTTACACACAGCAAGATGGAGAATGGTTTAGAAACTGTAGTAATCATATGCTGGCTTCATAGCAGTATTTCAGTGCAGTGAGACAGGGCTTATTGTTCGTTAAAGCTTCTCAGTATGGGGAAGTTTTTGTCTCATCAAAATAATTTTCTATTTTAATTGGGAATGCTTACATTTTAAACACTCTACCTTACTCTAAAAGACACTTACTGCTCCAAAAGATTCTGACTTTCACCAATTATATTTGCAGTTGGTTTTATAACAGCAAAAGGTGAACATTCAAATCTGGGAGAAGATTGTTTTGTTCTAATCCTACCAGATCATTTGCAGAAGGCCTCAATTAATGCCCAAAAGTAGCTTCTCTTTCCCAACCCTCTAAATAGACCCATTCTGTTTAGGGTCTAAATTCCTTATTTGAAGCAAGGACTGAATCTCCTGTAGTTTGTGCAGTGCGGAACACTTTTCCAGAACTAAACAACCAACAATCCTATCAAAATAAACCAATTCTAAAATGGCAATAAACAAAAGAGAATAATTCTATATAGTATAGTGCCTTTTGGTTGAGAACATTTCTATGAAGTCAGCCCTTAATGTTACTGGCTTACGAGATTTACATAAATTAGTCATCATGTTTTCTCATTTTCCTTTTACATATGTATGGGTGTTAGATGTGTGTGAAAAAATGTCAGGAGTATCAGAGCTCTATTTGCATTAGAATTTCCAGTGGAAATGTCAAGTGTGACCTTTTTCTTGTTTGGGTGGCTAATCCCATTTGAAATTCTTGCCATGCTCCCACAGAGGGTCAGTGCACTTCTGACTCAAACCACTGCACCTGCTGTAACTCCCCACTTCTCCTCTTCCTCCTTCGTGTTATGACTGGAGGAACTTACAGCTTGCAAACTAGAGCAGAACCCTGTCTGAGTGCCTTGAATGGCCACAGTTAACATTACATCCCTGTGAATTTTGTAGTAAATCATTATGTTTTTAACTGTTATTCGTGGAAGTACAAAATTAAAGGGAAAATAGATGAAGATTAATGATTTGTGGCTTTGTACATTCGAAGTAGAGAAATAACCATTTTCAACTGAAACTTTAAAAAGGAATAATAAATGCCTTGCCCACCATGAAAGGAAAAAAAGAATAAAGAAATCTTGTGGTTGATAGGTCCTCTTGTATGTGTGAGATAAGATATAGTAGACTGACTTCTTTGGCTGAGGCCTCTACTGTGGCAAATCTACGCAGACAATGTAAACAGGTGCAAATGGGCAGGATATCCATACATGTTTAGGCTACTTAAAGACAATACTAAAATAAACTAAATGGCTGTGTCTAGACTGGCAAGTTTTTCCGCAAAAGCAGCCGCTTTTGCGGAAAAACTTGCCAGCTGTCTACACTGGCCGCTTGAATTTGCGCAAGAGCACTGACTTTGTAATGTACGAAATCAGTGCTTCTTGCGCAAATACAATGACGCTCCCGTTCGGGCAAAAGCCCTCTTGCGCAAATGTGTTTGAGCAAGAGGCCAGTGTAGACAGCTAAAAAGTGTTTTGCGCAAAAAGCCCGATGGCTAAAACGGCGATCGGGGCTTTCTTAAAAACGCGTTTAGATTAACGCGGACGCTTTTCCGCAAAAAGTGCTTTTGCACCAAAGCGTCCGTGCCAATCTAGATGCTCTTTTCCGCAAATGCTTTTAATGGAAAAACTTTTCCGTTAAAAGCATTTGCGGAAAATCATGCCCGTCTAGACATAGCCAATCTGTTTGCCAATGCTTGGCTATGCTGACAACTTCCTTTATAGTAGACAAAGATATTAACAGGAAAACTGGTTTAAAGAATATAACAATCTCTATTCCCTATAACAATTTTTTATATTAACATAAAATGAAGGAGCTTAGATAGAAAATAAAAAGATCTTGTAAATTATGAAAGCAACTTTTATAAATTGGTTTATTCCCAATTACATTTCGTTTTTTAAAATGTCACTTTATTATTTTCCGGTGTAAATCTTTAAATAATCAAAGATTAAGCTCTTGTTTCCTGTAGTAACCTGGATATTATCAGATTATGGCTCCTTTCTGAATCAGATGCCAGTCAAAGCTTTTGTGTCACACTGCTGCTATATTTTCAGGATTATACACTGAGCCTGAGTCAGGGTGCCTTTGAAATGAGCCCCTGACATTAAAGAGAGAGAAGGCAACTTCTGAACCTCAGTGGTTTAACATAAAACATGGTTAAAACACAGGACTGAGAGATGTAGGTTTTATTCCTGACTCTCCTGCCAGTTTATTGTGTGAACGTGAGCAAGTAACAGACTTGTGTCTCTTAGATTTTTCCATCTGTACAATAAGAATAACTCACATTATGAAGATAAAAGGTGCCATGGAAATATTCCATAGCAGTTCGCATGACATTAGGAATAAAATACTATAGCTTATTTAGTAATATAGCATGTGCTATATGATAGTGCATGCTCTTATACTAAGTATTACATGTGCAGTAAAGAGTGTGCAGTGTAATAGTTCTGTACTACAACAGAGTTGTTTGCAGCTCAGAATAATTTGACATTGTAAAACTTGAACCGCTCTGCACTTTCTAGCTGATGTCCCATCCCTACTTTTTTAAACTGGTTAAAGAGAGGAGGTTTCATGAAAGATGGGCAGAACTTGAAGGCTTATGTGAACTGAAAAATGTTAATGGTTTAGCCGAGCACTTAGCTGAGATAAAATACCAGTCTTCAGAGAGTCTAATGAGGCAATCAACCACTGTAGATGGCAAACCACAAACAGCTTCCACTGCTGCATATATATCCTGTTACATATCTATGAACTCAGGAGATGTGCTGTGTTTCTGGCAGCTCTCCTCACTTTCTTCCATTTACTTTCAGAGCAGGGGTGGCAAACCTAAGGCCCAGGGGCCCAATGTGGCCCCTGGCTTGCCTGGATCCAGCCCCTGAAGCTTGGGGCTCCCCCCTAGCATTGGGGAGCTTTTACTGGTGCTCCAGCCCCCTTGCTGTCCACCAATTGTGTGCAGGGCTGCTGCACACAAAATTTACTAGCCTGGACCCCACTAGGCTCTGCTGTGCAAGGGAAATGTGGGGAGTGTTTTTCTGCTTCTCAGTCAGGGGCCACATCAGTAAGGGTTTGGGTGTCATTTTGTTTTTTGCTTCTACCTTGTATGCATCCCCTGACTGATTTTTCTGTGGGTCAGCAGCCCCCAACACAAAAAAGGTCCCTCATCCCTCTTTTAGAGGGTCCCCCAACATCTAATTAAAATAGGCCTTGTGTGCCTTCCTCTAACTCCAGGCTTACCGTGCAGAGACTGGCATTTGTTTGCTGGCACCTACAACATACACCTGGTGGAACTAATGACTGAACCTGCAGCTCTTCTCCTGAGGAAGTGAGCTGTACCAACAAATTACATCTGTTTGTTTACCTAGTTAGTTAGACAAAACAAAGAAGCAAACAGGAAGATGTTATCTTGCAAAATGACTCAGCATGGCATAAGAGGATTGCTTGTTACGGGCTTTTTTGCTTGTTTGTAACTGTGAGGAAAACCCACAACCACACTAGGGCTGCTCGTGCAGGTGCCATGACTCACCCCTCAACAGAGCCTGCAATGACTCATGGCTCAGGCACCTTTCAGCAACTCAGCTGCATTGACTCAGCCCTCATGCATGCTGAATCTATCGGCTTGGCTTGGGTCAGATGACCACCAGGCACAGGTGTTACACTGACTCTCCCAAAGCTGTGAGTTAATCTATGCAACAGCGCTGCTCAGTTAGGAACCTGCTTGCTTTGTTATAGATGTTCAGCCTGCTCCTCTTGTTCCAGACTGCTTTAGCCATATCCATGCCCTACTGTAACCTTGCTCCAGCTCTGTCTCCTGACACCCAGACCACTGGCCTGACTCAAGCCTGGCTTTGATACTCTGTCTGCATTTGGGGTGCCTGTGTACTCTGACCCCAGTTTGTCATCTGACCCAGGTTTCAACAGTGATCCTAGGCCTGGGTTTGATACTGCAGCTGGCTACCACCAGTAGGCATGACTGCCTGGAATCCACCTCCAAACAGTAAGGAATGATCTAAGATGATAGGAACATATGTCACAACTTAAATTAAGGGGCATGGGATAGGGGTCTGTGTGTTGGAAATGGGACTATATTTGTAAGACTGGGGCTTTTTAAATTCCAAAAATCTGTTTCATACTCTAATTCATTGTGGTTAATTATTTGTTGATGATTGTCTTGAGACTGTTTTTAAAGGCAACTTCTCTTGTAATAGATTTCATAAAAGTGACCCCATTGGGCACCAATGGCATTACTCTTGATTTACATCAGTGGAGGTGAGATCCAAATCAAACTCTTTGGGTACAATGCTGCTCTACTGTTGTTAGAAATAACCCAGATTTTTCAAGCAACTGGTTTTGTATAGTTCCTTGTGTTTTAAAAACAGACTGTTTTGACAAGGATTATTTTATTCCTGTTGTTAAGGGTTAAGTCCTCTCCTCTCTGGAGCAGTGAAGCCTGATGGTCATGGAATGCCAGAACAACAGTCTTCTGCAGGGATGGGGAAAGACAGTATAGATAGCACTTTGTGTTGTCTTTCTGTCTGATCTCACTGTGTAAGAATTTCCTAATAAGCACCCTTAACTTCCACCTGTGTGGGTTGTAGGGCAACAGCAGGCATCTGAGCTGAGAGTGGTATGTGACCTCAGTACCACTGAGAACAGGAGGTTGTGGTGTTTTTTTGGAAATGGGCAATTCTTGGGAAATGACTCTGAAGTTGGATTTTTATTTGCCAGCCTTTCCTGACTTGTATGGTTTAAGTCTGAAGAGCAAAGAGAAATGTTAACATTGATTTTTTTTTTTTTTAAATATGAAAAATATTTTCTGTGCAAGAAGCATCCAGCAGGGCCTTGTGAAGTTTGGGGCAAAGGCTCTGGTTCTCTTCACTTCAGAGGTACAAAACAAAGGTCTGATTCCACAGGGCAGTCTTCTTAAAGAGCTTGTAGCATTGGTTTTGTCCATTGCTTCAGTTTCTCCCATTTGGCTCCCGAATTGCATATAGATTATCTTGGGTTGAATAATATGCTGTGGTGGAGTTTGGTTTATTAAAAACACATCCCAATTCAACATAAACCAATCTTTCACCCACTCTATAGTTCCTCTAACGTATTGACTGGGCACAATAGCTAGTCCCAGGTCCTGTTGCATAGTGATTCCAAAAAGCTTTTCCTCTAAAGACTCCTCTCCTTGCCCCTTTCCACACATTTGGATGGTATGGAGAACCTGTTCCAAGGTCCTTTCTGACCCTGGGTCTTCTGCAGGTGCCTTCCAGCTCCTTGCAGGATTTCCTTCCTTTGACTGAGTAGGCTCTCTCTTATAGGAAGTGACATCTCCAGAATAAAACCTTTCTATCTGTTATTAAGGACTGCATATAGACCCCTCCCAGCAGACTGTGACACAAGAAGAGAGATGTTACAAATAGCTAAAGCTTTTGCAGTGGGGGGCTTGAGTAGTTCAAGTCAAAGTTGAAATTTGTCTTCAAAGCTTTACTTGAAAAGAGTTTACCAATAGCAGCTTCCCAGTAAGTGTATTAAATATATTGGCTAGACCAGAACCATAAATAATGTGTTGTGACAAGCAAGAAAGAACTGTGTGACGAGTCCCTTGGAAGCTGTTTGAGACCCCTGCTGAGGCTGCTTTAAGTTATTTTGGGGGGGCGGGAGGGGCAGTAAAGGTGCTGAGACATGATTGTGAGGAGTAAAAAAGTGGTATTGGCAATACCCCCCTTCTCAACTAGTCTGCCCAATAGAGTTGGCCAGACTCAAGCTTAAGCTTGTCATTTTCAAATGACCTTTTGCACGTGGGCTAATTAATCTTCATACCAGCCCTGTGAGATCACTATGAGGCACTGTACACACAATAATAATAATAATAAAAGTGGTCCCTTTGTTGGGATTCCCCAAGAATTCAGTCCAACTCCAGTCTTGTTACTTAGGTTCCAATACTAGTATAGAATCAAACTACATTTGTCAATTAGGCTTAAGTGGAGGGGTAGATGCAGGGCATACCACATGTCCAAAGTTTAATGAGGAGAGCTTGGTTTTGCCCATTCACTGGACACAGTACTTTTCTTTTGCTGCAGTCTTCTGTTGAAATACTCAAAGACAGTCCCTGCCCCAGGGTCCTCAGAATCTAGTAAGTTCTTCTCATTTTATAAATGGAGAAACTGAGACAGAGGTTATGGGACTTGGTGGTCACACCAACTAGTCAAAATCACAGAGTGATGGGTCCCCAACCCCCATGTGTCACCTGGAACTGGAGTATGACGGAGCCCTCTGACTCACCAGCCTGCATACTCCCCCACAATGCTGAGAGGGAGTCCAGGCTGGTGAGTCAGAGGTACCCTACTTACAGGTGGTACACAGAGATCTGCTTAAACTTGAGTTCCTGTCTTCCAGTACTTTCCTTACACTACTAGAGGCAACAATCATTCCAGCCCTGATTCAGCATAATGCTTAGACACATGCATAATTTTAACCATGTGACTAGTTCCCTTGACTACAGTGGGACTGCTCACATGATTAAATACCTTCCTGAATTGGGACCTCTCTGATGTGTTGTAAAACCCTTCCTTTTCAGGATAACAAGCACCCACAGGTTTTCAGAATTTAGATATAAAATTTCCTAAAACACAACCTATCTGACAAATGCCACTAAGCACTGGATAAAATAAACATTAGATGGCTTGACAAGTAGATATTTTTTAAAGTTTCTGTATTTTATATTACAGTGATTTCAAACATATGTGGTTATGAGCTTATCAGATTTCCAAAAATGAACTTTCTATAAAAATCACACTGGGCCCCTCAGCTGTGTTTTCCTCCATTATTTATAGACAAATTGAAAACAAATGTCCTTTTTTTCCCCTAAAGGGCACAATGAACTGGAAACAGCTGTCAGAATGTGCCTTTCCTCCAGAAATCATCTGTAGTGTGAACTTATATTAAAGCCAAATTATTTCCTTCTATCTCAAGTGCTAGATTACATTCATTTAATGGTGGTTTCAGTGACAATTTAAATGGGAAGTAAAGAGAAAATTCGGATTACTGCAACAAGACTTTAAATGATCATTTTCAAAAAGCACTAAATGAGAACTTTCCATAAAACAGGAGAAAAGCTTTTCTGTGGCTGGGATTTGTTTATTTCTTATTAGTGTTAACTTTTGCATCAGGTTTTGGGGTCAGAATCTGTAGCCCTTAGTCAAAGTCAGTGAGTTTCTTCTCACAAGGTAGAGTTGCTGCAGGATTTGGACTATTAGGAGCATATATCATATCCTGGTCTGCTCCAGTGTAGAAGTGGCCTTTTTAATCTAGTACACTTTTTTCTCTGAGAGTACTCACTGCCAGATGTTTCACAGGAAAGCATAAAACCACCTAACTGCATTACCTTAACTTTACAGTATGAGAGGAAGTGAGGGGAGGATTCCCTGTTGAGGTTTACTGGTTATTAGTTTATGACCAGAAGCAGGTAATATGATTCTATAGCACATCTGCATTTATGGGAATTGCTTTTCATGAATAGGGTCCTGGGTACACTAGAGTCCTGGATGCTTAAAAATCCACACATGCTGCAGGGGATTCTGCTTGGCAGGGTGAATTTCACTGAATAACACTGAGTTTCTGTTGTGGAGCTATGCTACATTTTTAATATAATGTTATAAAAAATTAACATGGGATTAGAGATCAGCATTTCTTGGGCCAAATTAATCTCTGTAGTAATATGCCATTGATACCAACAACATTAATGCAGAATGAATTTGGTCTTTTTTTGTCTTTATGAAACATCTTACTAAGGAGCATGTTTAGCTGTGTGATTATCAGGGAGAAGTTACATACATGTCTGTTCTGTGTGTTAGACCTTTACATGTAAGGAAGCTCCCAGCATCTGTGTGGGCAGCCAGCACAATGGATACAAGGCTGTACTCCCTGTCAGGGATGTGTTGCTATATCTGTTGTTTGTTTTTCCTTATTCTGAAATCATGAGAGGCTGATGTTCTCTGCTCAGAGAACAGGTACAGTGCTGGCAGCAGTTGTGCAGGCTTTCCTGTGTTGTACCACCACCCACAATGTGCCCAGGAGACACATGAAAGCCAACTCCTTAGATGAGAGGAGTATTTGGTCCTGTGTTGATATACAATCGTTGGCCCGTCTGTAGTGTGTCAACAAAGGTGCACAAAGAAGAGGTAAGTAACAATGAGGACAGTCACACACGGTGGTGATCTATATGGTGTAGTAAGCTGGGGGAGTGTTGAAACAAAATACATTTTAGTATAGTAAAAAAATGAAGTTACACATCTAGAAACAAGGAATATATGCAATGCTATACAATAGGGGACTATAGTCTAGAAAGCAGAGACTGTGAAAAGCAGTTTTGAGGCGAGGTAGTCATAGCAGACAAGCAATGCAACACGGTTGCAAATAGGGCTAATGAATGCAATCCCTAAGGTATAAACAGAGGAGTAGTGATTAGGACTGGGTGGCATATGGTCTGTATAGAATATTGATGAGATGATCTTGGAATGCTGCATACAGATCTAATACAGGTTGGACCTCCCTGGTCCAGCACCCTCAAGTCCCGTATGAGGGAATTTGCCAGACAAGAGGAGGCCCTCTAACATTAGCCCCTCAGTTTGCTGTCCCTCCCTGCAGCTAGCTCCTTTGGCCCAGCCAGGCTGCCTGCTGGCCAGCCCTAGCCCTGGCTCTGCTGCTGGCCGGGCGGCATGTGACCCCAGCCCTGCTGCTGGGCAGCATGTGGCCCCAGCCTGATGTCTCCTTGTGGGCTGCTGCAGCCACAGCTCCAGCCCCACTGCTGGGCAGCAAGCAGCCCCAATGACGCTATTGCCACCGCCACCTGGGCTGCTGTGGCATCACCACTGCCTGGGCTGATGTGGCCCCGGCCAGGCTTCCCCTCCTGAGCTGCCATGGTCTTGGTCCCTCTGCCAGGTGGCAGACAGCCCCAATCACGCTGTGCTGCCGCAAGGGCTGCCCAGGCTTCTGCGGCCCCGCTGCTACCAGACTCGCCAGACTGTGCTGGGCTCCCAACTGCTGGCCCTCCTGCTCCAAGGCGCTCTCATCCAGGAACATCCATAGTCATGCTGAACCATGGATGTTGCCGGACCAGAGAATCCCAGATTTAAAAGGTGCAACCTTGCTCCAATTTTTCAACATCCTTTTAAAAATATGGATAAAGTGCAGGAGAGCCATAAAAATGAATTGAAGGCTGGAGAAAAGGTCTGATAGTGAGAGACTTAAGCTAAGCTGGATGAACCCTTTCAAAAGAAGAGACCGAGATGAATCGATTACAGTGGGTAGCGCCTTCATAGGGAGAAAATACTTGCCACTAAAAGTCTTGTTAATGCAGCAGAAAAAGGTATAACAAGAATCAATGGCTGTTAAATTCAAATGAGAAATTTAAGCACAACAATTTACCAGTAAGGGTGATTAGCTGCTGTAACTAACTATTAAGAGAAATGCCAGAGTCTCCATTTCTTGATGTCTTCATATTAAGACTGTGGATATCTTTCTGGAAGATACTCTTCAGTCAAACACCAAGTTATTGGGAATAATACAAAGATAACAGTGAAATTAAATAGTCTGTGATATACAGGAAGTCAGGGTAGGTGATCTAGCAGTTCCATATGGCCTTAAATTGTATGAAATAGGATGACTTTTATGCTATGAACATCTGTGCAATAGATACTAGACTCAGAGTCTAAGCAACAGCTCATTTCACACAGGCTAGCCCTTGAACAGTTTGGGAAATCATTTAAAAATAATTCAGCAGTTGTTATACAACTTCTTGTTCTATCACAAGACCAGAGTAGTTCTTCCGGATTTAGGTCCTGTTGGATCAGGTCCAGTTTGAATGTCTTTCATTTCTATAGTGACTCTAAATCTGTATGCTAAAACTTTGTCAGATAACAGCTTTCCCTCGCATGCACACTTAATAAAGGAAGCTTTCCATTTTTATTTATTAGCCCTTTACAACACACACATTAAAATATCCACAATAGAAAAAGAATTTCTCATGTTGCTGTTTTCTGACTGTCTGCCTGTAAACAATCTTCTGTAAGCCTACCCAAGAACAGAAATAGTTCACAACTATGCAAAAGCTAGTAAGAACAGTCTTTACAACGGGAGGGGCTAAAAATGAAAATAGTGAATGAAGGCTTTGATACTGTAGAATGCTGTAAAATTTCTGATAGCTGACACAGAGGTAATAAGAGAAAACTGCCCTTCAGCCTTTGGTTTAAATTAAAGGGTGTGTCCGCTACAAATTCTGAGTTTGAGAATTTGGAGAGATTGAGGTGTAAATGTTGCTCTTGGTTAGATCACATTTGAAAATGCTTTATTTTCTATTTCAGCACCTCTGTTCTAGCTACGTAGTTCCCACTCCCTAAAAAACAGACTTCCCCCATTCCTTATGTTCCAGTTAGAGATATGCACAACCTGACACAATGGTCTTTAGCAGCCTTATTAAGGGTCCTGTCACCTGATGGGACGTGGGTCAGCAGAAGAACTCTGCTACCTTCTAATACAGATGTTAATGCCAGAGGCCACTGATTCTCTCTCTCTCTCTCTCTCTGCATACTTAGCTTATTGGATGCTCAATTTTTAAGACAACTGGGTCTGTTTCTCAGAGCTGCTGAGGTGTGTTTTTATGAGCCCTTTAGAAACAGGGGAACTTCTAAGCCAATCACCCATTTCCTGAAATTAAGAGGAAAGTTCTTTTATAGTCACGATATTGAAAAATTATGCATTATTTTGTGGGATTTATTTACATCTTCCCAAGTATCCACTTCAGGCTACTGCTGGACAAGATGAACCATATGGAAATGTCTATGTTCCACAGAATAAGCAGAATCAAGACTAGTAAGGACTTCCTGATTCTTAAGCCTGTGTGTGTACACAGTCACATGTATATGGGCTCATAAGATTGTGTAGGTATTTCATAAGAAGGATAGTGTGTATCACAGTACATCAATTGTTAAAATACTTAATTGATTTTAAATGTACTTGGTCTACTGGACCCTACAAAGAGAGATTATATCTTTTATTGTGTTATACACATCCTTTCCCGTCCTTCTGGCTTGTTGATTCATGAATGCTAGAATGATGTTCTCTTTTTCATATTTTGCATTTTACAAACATTGAAATAATCAAGCAAGGAAGTGTTACCTGTCAAGTGAAGACATCTGAGATTCGCCTTTGTTTTTGATTCTTATCAGCAGAAAACACTCTCCGTAATTGGGCACGATGGAAGTACAATACCCATCAGAGCAGGACTACTGCCTGTAGCACACAATGCTCTTTGTCTCATGTTGCAACCAATGATGAACAGATGGATCTTTAGACAGGGAACAAATTTTAGAGCACCATTTGGTCACTGTATGGTTCATATTCCCGTCCAGCTGCCTCCTTTTTCTGTCCTCTTGAAGCATGTTGAAAATTGAGGATTTCTTATAATCTAGGATGAAAAAATCTTTTCCTATGGCTGTAAGCCATGTTCCTACTTACGATTTCCATAGCATCTTTAAAAAGAATATTAGTCTAGCAAAAAAAAAAAAAAGTGAGATCAGCAAAAGCTAAGCTAAGAAAAGGTATCTGTCAAGTGAAGAAAGCTGACAATCATGTTCATATGAAATTTAATTTGTGTCTCTGAGTGTTGGGCAAGAAAACTTTCCTCACTGAAATAGACAATTTTCGTCATAGAATACTAGAACTGGAAGGGACCTCAAGAGGTCAAGTCCAGTCCCCTGCTCTCCTGGCAGGACCAAGCACCATCTAGATCATCTCTAGACAAACACCTGTCAACCTGCTCTTAAATATCTCCAATGATTGTACAACCTCCCTATGCAATTTATTCTAGCACTTAACCAGTTAGGAAGTTTTTCCTAATGTCCAATTTAAACCTAATGTCCAATTTGCTGCAATTTAAGCCCATTGCTTTCTGTTCTATCATCAGAGGTTAAGGAGAATAATTTTTCTCCTGCCTCCTTGTAACCAGGGGAAGTAATAGTGTATCCAGTTAAACAAACCTGCTTATCGGTTAATGCTACCGGCTACACGCAAACTTCCCCCTCCCCCTCCCCTCGCGGCTCTGCCAGTAAATTTTGTTAGTGGTCTGGTCAGCAGGCTGGCTCAGTCCCGGCTCATGCTGGGTCCCGGCAGCTACTCCAGCTGCGGCTCTGCACTGAAAGTACTTAAGGAGCCAGGAGGGCAGGCAGGCTGGCTCTGTCCCAGCCCGCACTGGGTCCCGGCAGCTAACCTCTGCTGCTGAGGGTCATATTTTCTAGACTTTTAATCATTTTTGTTGCTCTACTCTGGACCTTCTCCAGTTTCTCCACATATTTCCTAAAATGTGGTACCTAGAACTGGACACAGTTCTCCAGTTGAGGAGCATTCAGTCTTGTGTTTAGATTTGATAGTTACGCTGAAAATTAGGCATATCAGGTTCTGTACAAATGTAACGTTAATATGTCAGTTCAGATGGTTTAGGCACGATATCAGACATCTGTATAATCATTTATTTGATAAGGAATGTCCTCTGGATAATTGGAACATTTTTTCAAATGGGGAAATCTACTCAGACTCAAATATAACATGCACTATCATTTGTGGGTGCAGTTCTGTGCACACATCTGTCTGAGCCAATGATTGTGCATGGTTCAGATTACACTGAAATCAACAGGAAGTAACGTGGTTTGGGCCGATAGCTTTCGATATAGTGGGTGAAATCCTCACCCCATGGAATTCAGTGGTAAAGTCTCCTGACTTCCATGGAACAGGATTTCACCCTTCTTTATCTTAATTTTTAAAAGAGGAAAAAAGAAAACGAGTGCTTTTGCGCACACTGTTGTTCAGATTTCCTGATCCGTCATCTTCATCCTGGAGGTGGCTGCATTTCATCGGTCCTTTATGTATTTACCTTGTATAGTGATTTTTTGAACGAAATACATAACATGTAAAACTCTTGGAATTCAATCTTGGATATTTTTATAGTGCAAAACTCCAACCAAAATTATTTGGAGTTTAGCTTTAAGAGCTGCATTAAAAAAGTGTGAAGGTGTGATCTGGCACTTAATGAAGTATCCTCCTCAAAGACCAACTCCAGTGTCCCATTGAGTTTAAATGAAGTTTTGCATGGGCAAGAAATGCGGGATTGGATTTTGGGAGTGTTCCATTGTATTATTCTTTGGATGGAGTAGAAAGAGTGAATGGATGAGTAAAATAGGGTGCAATGTTACCTTTTCCTATGCTGTGCTCACTAACTACAAGAGATGGTTTCATGTTTGAATTTGTGGTGTTGCATTTAAAAATTAAATTGAGTGGAATATACTTCGAATTTCACATAACTTTGGACTTTTGCTTTCCTTGTAACTGACTTGTTTGTTTGTCCCCCCCCCCCCAAAAAAAAAACAAAAACAAAAACCTGATGGTTAATTTCCTTGCTGAAATGACCAGCCAAGAGAGACTGCTTTGCCCCAGAGTGATTACAATCTGTGTGTTAGACTTGTGGAGACAATTGATCTGAAGGCAAAGACACACTGTTTTAGGAGCATCAATTTATGCCCCAGGCTCACCTGCCACTAGCCATGCACAGCCCTCACCTTCCTCCTACAGACCAGGTTTTGACATTCTTATTCACAACAAGAGGTCCTATATTCAAGGAGTGATTCTACTGATGCCTGTGAAACTCAGAGTAAGCTATTGTGTACTGTGAATAAGGGGATCAGAATCTGTCCTATTTGGCCAGGAGTTGGACCAGGAGTAATATGTATGCATGTGTTGCTGGGGCCATAAGGACTGCACCAGTGACCCAATAGAACCAGAGGGGATGGCAAGAAAAGGAAGATCATAACAGCTAATGGTCTTTTTTTGGCCTTAAGTATTTCAGGTGCATTGTAAAGGGTCCCACGTCAGCGGGTGGGGCACCGTTGACTCCCTGCACTGGCAGCCACCCTGAGAGTCAGAGTTTGGGGTGGCCATGGCCCGTGGTCCGGGCGGGCTGCAAATATACCCAAAGTCTGAGGCAGTCTGACCAGCCACGGCCCTGAGTAGGGCGAGGCAGCAAATATACACCAAGTCTATAATAATCTGGTTGCTCAAGCCTGGTTGTGGGCTGAGTTGAGGATCGGGCCGCCTAGCTCGGTGGAAAAACAACAAGTGCATGGGTTTTGGCCCCACAGGGGGGGGAACCTGCCACCCACAGGAAGGGGTGGCAGGGATGCAGGCCCTCCCTACTCCACCCGGCCCAGGGCCCTAACAGTGGCCACTTTCCAACCCCCACTGCGGGCTTACCTGATTCTAGCGATGGTCCAGTGGATCCTCGGGCAACAGTGGGGCTGGCAAGGTGTCCATGGGCTCTGGGTCCGTCAGGACTTCAGGTGGGCCAGCCTAGTTGTTGGCAAGGGTTCCCGCGGGATCAGCATGGCGGTCAGTGTCTCCTCAGCCCAGGCCAGGGCTCGAGTTGGCAGGGCTCCAGGCAGCCCAACCTAGTCCTTGGGCTGGGGGCAGCAGGGCCAAGGCCTATGCTGTGGGAGCTTGGGCCAGCTGTCTGCTTGGCTCGGCTCCTTGGCTCACTGAGCCAGTGGCTCTTATAGCCACAGACCCACCCTCTGATGTTCTGTGGGCAGGGCTAGGTGTGGCTGGACCCGCCCGCAAAGGGCACTTCCTCTTCCGGGTCAGCGGGCAGCCATGTTGCTGTCCCAGACTCATTACACTCTACCCCCTCACCCTTCAAGTCCAGGCCCCAGTCTTTGGGGATGGATTTCAGCTCCTCTCCTGGGTGTGAAAAAAAAATCCGCGTTCAGATGGTCTCTACTTGCTCGATGCCGTACTCAGAAGGCATATTGCTGGAGTGCCAGGTACCATCGCGTCAGCCGGGGGTTGGTGTACTTCATTCGGCGTAGCCACTGCAAAGGGGCATGGTCCTTCTCCGGGACAAAGGGAGCACCCAACAAATATTAACGAAGGGCATCAATAGCCCATTTAACTGCTAGGGCCTCCTTTTCCGTCGGGGATTATTTACACTCCCGCGGAAACAATTTTCTACTGAGGTAGAGGATGGGGTGTTCCTCTCCATCCACTTCTTGAGAGGACCGCCCCTACTCCCACCTCCAAAGTGTCAGTCTCTATTAAACTCTCTATTAAAATCAGGCCTAAAGAGTACCGGTTCCCGTGACAGGACCCTTTTTAACGCACAGAAAGCCTCCTGACAGTCCGGTGTCCAGCGGACTTGGCAGGGGCTGTCCTTTTTCAGGAGTGAGGTGAGGGGGGCGGCAATGGTTGCGAACTGGAGTACAAATTGTCAATAATACCCGTCGAAGCCTAGGAATTGCCAGACCTGCTGTTTTGTCCTTGGGGCCAGCCAGTGCTGTAGTGCCTGGACTTTCCTGACATGGGGTCAAACTTGCCCTCAGCCCAGGGTATACCCCAGATAGGTTGTCTCCTGCCACCCAATTGTGCATTTTTTAGGATTGGCTGTGAGCCCAGCCCCCTTTAGTGTCTGGAGGACAGCGGCTACCTGCCTCAGGTGTGTACCCCAGTCTTTGCTGTAATTTACCACATTGCCTAGATAGGCAGCAGCGTACTCCATGTGGGCACTCAAAAGGCGGTCCATCAGCTGCTGAAAGGTCGTTGGGTGTCTATGTAGGCTGAAAGGCATGCGGATGAAATGGTATAGCCCGGTAGGGGTGGCAAAGACTGTTTTCTCTTGTGACCGAGGATATAGGGGAATTTGCCAGTACCCTTTGATGAGGTTGAGAGTTGTAATGTCCCTAGCCGGTCCAATAGTTCAACTCGGGGCATCGGGTAAGCGTCAAATTTAGAGATGGCATTAACTATGTGAAAGTTGATACAAAAGCGTAGGGTCCCATCAGGTTTCGGGACCAACACGGTAGGGCTCCGTGACGGCTCTATTGCTCCCAATTCCAACATTGTCTGAACATCTCTTTGGACAGCTTCCCGCCTCTGCCAGGGAAGAGGGCGAGCTGCTTTGAGAACCATGGTCCCAGCAGTTGTCTGAATTTTGTGGTATATGCCAGTCGTGTGTCCAGGTTGGCAGTAAACACTTTCTGGAAAGCGTGCACCAGGCGGTGAGCCTCCTCCCGCTGTTGAGGGGAGAGAGTATTGCCTAGGTCTGGCTCATTTGCAGCATCTGGGCTGTCTATATCCGCAACCTGGGGTCCCAACGTGGGATCAGGGAGTTGAGGGGCAATCAACAGTCCTTCCTGGACCTCCAGGGTTTTAGCAGGTTGACGTGGTATATTTGCTTTTTCCGTCGGTGGTCCAACTGAAGGATTTCGTATGTCACCGGTCCCACCTGGAGAATTACCTCATAGGGACCTCACCAGTGACTGAGGAGCTTGGACTCCTCAGAGGGCAAAAGCAGTAAGACTTTTTTCCCTGGTAGAAAGGTGCGTTCACAAGCTCCCTTATTATACTATTTTTCCTGGATTCCTTGAGCTACCCACAGATTCTCTTGGGCAATGGCCCCCACCAATGCCAGGCAGTCCCACAACTGGAGAACATACTGCAATACGTTTTGTGGGTCAGGCAGTCTCTGCTCCCACTCATCCTTTAATAGATCCAAAACACCCCGGGGTTGTCAACCATACAATAGCTCAAAAGGGGGGAAGTGGGTAGAAGATAGGAGTACTTTGCGAATAGCCAGGAGCAGCGGGGGGAGCATCTGATCCCACTGTCACAATTCCTCAGGAGGAAACCTCTGCAGCATGTCCTTCAGCATCCGATTAAATCGCTCTATGAGCCCATCTGTTTGGGGATGATATACGGAGGTTTGTATTTTCTTTATGCCTAGCAGGGCACAGACTTGTTGCAGGAGATTGGAAGTGAAGTTTGAACCCTGGTCTGCCAGGAGTTCTCGTGGCAGCCCCACCCAGGCAAATATCTTCACCATATCTGCTGCTATAGTTCGGGCATGGGTATTACAAAGGGGCACAGCCTCTGGAAATCGGGTTGCATGATCCAGCAAAACTAAAATATATTTGAAGCCGGCTGTGCTCTTTGGGAGGGGCCCGACTAGGTCCGTGGCTACTCGCTCGAAGGGCGTGCCAACCAGTGGTGGTGGTGGGGGGGGGAGAACCAGGAGAGCCTTTGGTTCTCGCGAACTGGTAGCGAGCTGGCAGATTGGGCACGAATTACAATATTCTTTAACCTCCTCATAAATTCCAGGCCAAAAAACCTGTGACAGTATTCAGGCCAGGGTCTTCTCATGCCCTAGGTGTCCGGTGGCCGGGATGTCTAATTGAAGAACCGCCCTCCGGTGTCGACGGGGCACGATGAGTTGCATTCCTCTTGGGTTTGGGGGTCTCAGGAAATGCACTACAGACTGTCTGAGACCAACTCAAATCAGGGACACCCGAGTGCACATTGAGAATCTTGGCCACTCCATTGACCCATGTGACCTGGTCAAAGGCCTGTACCAGGATGGGATCTTCCTGCTGGTCCCAGCCAAAATCTGCACGGGGGTCCAGTGTAGAGGCCCCGGGCCCTGTCTGGGGGAGGACTGGAACCCGACTTTCTACTGTCCCCTCTAACCTAGGCGGCCTTTCAGGTGCCCCTTCTGTCAAGCTATGGGCCCCTGGGTGGCATCCCCCGTTCTCCAGAGGGTCTCCCTCGAATGCGTTCTGCACCTCCAGCCCCTCCAGGCTGACTTCTCGCAACAAGCTCCCAAAGTTGGGCCAATCATGTCCGAGGATAATGGGATAGGCCAAGTTGGGGGCTACACCGACCATCTCTTCTGTTACCCTTCTTACGGTCAGCGGTAGCCGTATCCAGGATAGGTTTGGACAACTCCGTGAATACATTGGATTCTTAACTCTCCCTCTGTCAGTTGGGCTTCTGGGGCAACCCACTGCTGGACGAGGGTCTGTCTGCAACCCAAATTTATGAGGGCGATCCAGTCTTATGACCCAACCTTAACCAAGATGGTCAAGTTAAGAGAAGATCGGGGTCGGATGCAAGACTCTCCAGCACAGACCTGTCCAAAATTACAGTCTACATAGGTACAATCCCGTTGCAAATGTCCAGGCCACCCACAGGAGAAACAGGGTCCCAATTCGGCCCTGTAGTGGGGTGGAGTGGCTGCCCACTGATCTGGAGGCAGAGGAACCTAAGAGCAGGCGGCGGTGTGCTGGCTGGTCATGGTCAGAGCACCCGCTGGAGCCACTGGACTTGAAAGCGGCTGCAGACTGGATCGGACTGCTGGGACCCCAGCTGGAAGAGACCACCCTTGACTCCCTGTGTGACCTGCCAAAGAGTTAGGTACCCACTGAGGGGGAGAAGGGAAGTGGCCCAGGGGATAGCAAGGGCTGGTAAAGGCCCTAGGGTGGCATGTTTCAGGCTGGAGCCCCTGCTGAGCCAGCAGCAGCTGCTGTGCTGCATCTAGGGCTCTGCTGCATCTAGGGCTCTGGGCCGGGGTGCAGTGCAGTGGGCGGGCCTGCGCGCCACCCCCCCGCCATCCACCTGCTGGATGGCAGTCTCCCCCTCACTGCTGATGCAGGTGAACTGCCTGCAACCCTCCTGAACAAGGCGACCCCAAACCTGTGTGTTTGCTGCCATGCCCTGAATCAGGGCCTGGCCTCCCCTTAACTGAACCTACTGTGTGTGTGTGTTGCCCTGCCCTGCCCTAGGGCCAGGGCTCACTGAACTTAGAGACTGTCTGTGTTGTTTTGTTGCCCTGCCTGAACCAAAGCTGGGCCTTATGAACTACTCTTTTAAAGGGTGGGATTATCTGCAGCCCCGCCTGAACCGGGGCCAGGAGCCTGAACTGACTGATCGTTGCTGCCTGGCCAGAACCAAGGCCTGGGCCTATGAACTGCTAAACAGTTACTTGCTGGTCTGCCCTGAACCAGGGCCCTCCTAATTAAGGGTTTATTTCCCCTACCTGAGACAGGCCCAGCGCGTACTGAACTTGTGATTGGTTGTTTGTTGCCCCACCCTGACCTAGGGCCAGGGCCCACTAAACTGCTAAACTGTTTTTATTGCCCCGGCTGGAACAAGGCCTGGGCTCCTGAACTTGTAATTGTGTGTTTGCTGCCTTCCCCGCCCCAGGGCCAGGGCTTTGTAACTGTTAAACTATATTGAACTCTTTGCCTCTGGCCTGGACCTGAAGCCAGTCTGGGCACCTGAACGTTTGCCTCTTGCCCCGACCTGAGGAAGGTTGGGTTGTGGAACTATTGACTAGGGGATTATTTTAAGTGGCTGTGCAGTGGGGCCCAGTGGCCGCCCACTGACCTCTGGGAGGCCTACCTGGCTTACAGGGCCATCCCGTCCGATGAGGGGCGTTGTTCGCTGCCTCTGTTTCTCCCAAGGCCTATGTCTTTGGTGCCTGGGCATTGTCCTCCCTGCCCATGGTTTCAGGCTCGGCCTCTAAGACTCCTCTTGGGGCTGGCCTTCCCCTCTAGGCCCAGCCATCATACTTGCTGGGGACGGTCCCAAACTAGGGTCAGGCTTAGCTCTCGATCTCTTGGGACCCACAGGGGCTTCTGCCACTAGAAAGTCTTCCATCAGGGCGACAACCCAAGTTAGAGTTGGGGGCCGGTGGCTGAGTATCCAGGCTCTGTCTTGGGGAGGTAAGATATGGACAAATTGTTCAAGGGCTATATCCCCCAGCACCTCCTGTACGGTCCGGTTCTCTGGACGTAGCCAGCAACAGGCAAGATCCTGAATTTCCTGGGCAATGGCCTGGGGCCGAGCCCCTGCTGAATAGGTAACCATACGAAGGTGCCTCCGAAAGGTCTCGGGGAAGGGGGGGTGGTATGTCTAAGTCATCCAGAATAGCAGTCTTTACCTGCACGTAGTCTCTGGCTGCTGCAGGGGAGAGGCCTTGGTAGGCTGTCTGGGCGAGGCCACTTAAGTAGGGGGCAATTATGGTGGCCCACTGTCCCTGGGGCTATCTGGCCACCAAGGCCACCCTTTTGAAAGTTTCCAAAAATGCTTCTGGGTTGTCCTCTGGTCCCATCTTGGAAAGACAGATCGGTGGTGCAGTGGCTGGCGAGTCCGTAGTCCCTGCCACTGGGTTGTCTGCAGATAAAGGAACTAATGCGGCCAGTCGCTGCTCCTGATTTTGGGCCATCAATTGCTGAAGCAACCGCTCCCGCTGCGTAGCGAGGCATTGGAGCAACAGCTCTTGCTGCTGCTTCTCCACGAGGAACTTAACAAGTGGCTCCATGGCCCTGGAGTCCGTAGTTCACTAAATCTGAAAACCCTAGGTTTTAATAACCCCCTTATGTCAGGGGATGGGCGTACCCACATTCTCCACCACGTGTAAAGGGTCCCACGTCAGTGGGTGGGGCACCGCTGACTCCCTGCACTGGCAGCCACCCCGGGAGTCTGTGACAGTTTGGCGTGGCCATGGCCCGCGGTCAGGGTGGGCTGCAAATATACACAATGTCTATAATATAGTCTAGTGGGCCACGGCCCTGGGTCAGGGCGGGGCAGCAAATATATACCAAGTCTAAAATTGTCTGGTTGCTCAGGCCTGGTTGCAGGCTGAGTCGAGGATGGGCCCTCCTAGCTCGGCAGAGAGCCAACAAGTGCATGGGTTTTGGCCCCACGGGGGGAACCTGCCACCCAGGGGAAGGGGTGGCCGGGGATGACGTGGGCCCTCCCTACTCCAGTGCATTTCAGCCCAGGGCCCTAACAGTGGCTAGGCGGCAGCCACTGGACCAGCGGGGCTCCAGGCCGTAATGCGCCGTCCTGGTCAGTGGGTCAACAGGGCTCCAAGCCGCAGCGTGCTGCCCACCTGACCTCCATTTTTTCAGCTGTCCCAGGGTCGGCTGTCCCTGGGCCACTTTCAACCCCCACTGTGGGCCTACCCAATTCTGACGATGGTCTGGTGGATCCTCAGGTGACAGCGGGGCTGGCAGGGTGTCCGTGGGCTCCGGGTCCGGCAGGGCTCCAGGAGGGCCAGCCCAGTCATTGGTTCCCGCCAAGGGTTCCGGCAGGGTCAGTGTAGGCTCGGACGGTGGCCGGTGTCTCCACAGGCCAGGGTTGGCAGGGGTCCAGGCGGCCCAACCCAGTCCTCAGGCGGGGGGGCAGCGTGGCCGAGGCCTACGCTGTGGGAGCTGGGACCAGGCATCTGCTTGGCTCCTTGGCTCGGACTGAGCCCGTGGCTCTTATAGCCCCAGACCTGCCCTCTGACTTCCTGTGGGTGGGGCTTGGTGGGGCTGGATCCGCCCACCAAGGGGTCATAGAGGGCACTTCCTCTTCCGCGTCCACAGGCAGTCATGTTGCTGTCCCAGGCTCATTACAGCATACCCAGGAGCAGTTGGTAGTCAGGAATTGGCTGGATGGCCCATCCTTTAAACTTGGATGCCTAATTAGGACTTTTGGATAACAGATTTGAAAATTGCGGGTGTGGGCAAAGGTGTTTAAACAGTGAACAAATACATTTTTTTTCTTTAAGCGCCAAGGTTAACACTGGAAAAGTGATGTTTAATACAAAAGAGAAACAATACTAAAGATCCCAACTGAACAATACAAACACTATTATCCAAGAAAACACTAGGATACAAAAAGACACATGCCACTTGACTGCTATGGCTTTGTGTTGTTTCCCAAGTGTAGATTTTTAATTTTTTTTTAAATTCAGGACAAAGAAATCACCAGGAAATATAAACTCCTGATTGGGCTGGATTTCTAAATAAAGACTGGCTTGAATTCTGCGAGATCCCAATGCGTTCACCTTTTGAGAGCTGGCTTTGCTGATGTGTAGGCTTGAGGGGCTTTGATGTATTTGAAGAGGGAGCGACCCTGACTTGTCTCTTCCTCTCTCTTCCCCTTTTCCCCACGCTCAGTCACAGGCTTTGAAGGACACAGCAGCTTTGGACTAATGGGGCTTTCAACTGACCCAAGCGCTTGACAATCCTCTTGGCACAGAGGATGCAGATGCTCGTTAATGATAATGCATGGGGGCAGTGGGGCCTGGTGACTCATTAGTGCAGCCTGTGGGCTGGTGGCGGGGGTTGAAAAGTTAAGGACGCTGGAGGGTGCTGCGGTGTCCCCCCAGCCTCATTTGCATCTCAACGTGACCTGCTTGTTGACTCAGTGCCCGGTGCTTCGGCAGCTCCCACCAGAATTGGCCTTTGTTGGCTTGAGCTCCGGTCAAGTCCACTCGCGGCCCCAGGGGAGTCGGGCTCTTTGAGTTTGCTCAGTCAGGCAGAACACGCAACAGGAAGGAAGGAAGGGGGCTTCTCCGCCTTGCCATTGTCTGGGCAACAGGGCTTAAGCTGCCCAAATGAGTCCGCAGTCTATAAGGTGCACTTGAATCCCTCGCAAATCCGCTCAGTGTGGAGCACGAGGGAGCCCAGACAGGGACAGATGGTGCAAGCCCCCTTTGTTTCATGTATGGAAATAGTCTCTCCCCTCCCCCATTTACTGTGAGGTAGCCTGCTCTTTTCACTGTTTGTCCCCCTCCCCTCCCCGCCCAGCTTTAGCACGTCCCAGAGATCAGAAGACAATTCAATGCTGGGTTGATCCCTGCAAAGCACCTCTCCCCTGGCAGCGGGGCTGCTTTGTCTCTCAAGCCCGGCTTTGCCGCAGCGACAACGCTGGTGTCCCTGGGGCTTAGGCTCACACCGGAGCTGTGCTTTGCCTTTTATCCTTCCACAGAGCAGCCGGGACAGACAGACAATGGCCCCTCTGCTGCGGGGGGGAGGGGGTGCCGAGCACTTCGGTGGATGGGGACGGAGGCCTTCCCACGCGGCGCAGACTAGCTCCGAGGGGTACCCCCTCCAGGCTGGCGTCCCTGTGAGCTCTCACGGGTCCTTTCTAAAGGGAGAGGTGCAGCTTCGGATGTGCTCAGGGGGACTGGGACTATGTGTAGAGTGGGGGTGCTGAGAGCTATTGGAACAAACTGTCAACCCTCTGTATAAGGGATACCACTTCAAGGCAGGGGATGCAGCAGCACTCCGCCCTCCCCGTGGTTCCAGCAGCTCTTTCAGTGTTAGTTTGTGGAAAGTGTAAAAATGCTGTCTGCATGCCCTCTGATATCACCACAGTAGGGGGAAAAGAGGTACCCTGGATTCCTTAAACATGTGAAGTATTTCCCACAATGTTTTCCCCTCCTTTTGATTTGAGCCCACTGGGAGATTCCCCTCTTCCCAGAAGAAGGCATTGTAAGTTATCCAGCCTCCCCTCCCCACCCAAGAGAAACCAACCAACACACAGCACAACCCCCTTCTAGAACCACTGGGGGCACATCTTTCCATTCAGTCAAAAATGGGGTCAATCAACTGTCAGCTAGTGACCCATTTTCCCAGCTGTTGCTGAATGCATCTTGCCATGACCAGGCCTGGACACTAACTACAGTACTCAAAAGAAATGTTATCAAATGTAAAGGAAAATAGGGATTGTGTTTAGCAAGCAGATGACCGTCTAGCCTTATTAGATACTGTCATTTAAAAAATACACCTCCACTCTCTGAAAAGGAGAGCTGCATTTAATAGCATTTTAAAAACAAAAAGCTTTGTCTAATTATATAATGTAGCCATAGAAATTCAGTAGCGGAAGAGAAGGATTGGGTCCCCCTTGTTGGTTTCTCGTCTAAGGTTGTCCCCTATTGTAATTTTCTAGTGTTTTGACAAGTCTGGTTTTAAAAATCTAAAAGCTTTAATATTTTTAGACATCTAGGTCTTTGCAATCTTAAATTATTTCAGTGGTGGTTTTCATAGATGCTGAGTATTTATGGTCACATTTGAAATCAGGTTTTCATAGCAGCTCCAAAAACTAGATTAAATCTTTTCTCTTTGACTCCCTTTACTCTGTTTAGATATTAGCAAATGCTGTTTATATATGTTAAAGAATTAATTACTACATACAGCATGTTTTTGTTTTAAGTGGCCATGCTGTCCTTCTCATTAATGATCTGTCCCTTATTTTATCTCACACAGGACTATTTTTAGTATTAGAGTTTTCTTAACTGCTTCTGAACAGCCATGACTTAAAAAAAAATCCCAAACAACCTGTTACCAAAATGTTTTCTTTTCTCACCTTATAATTGACTTTATCCCTTAAAATACATTGGTGCATAGTTTGGGATTGAACATTTTCAGTCCTGTTCCCCAGATATATTTGTTAACCAATATCTCTTCAACCACCAGGCTAGAAATATCTGCTTTATTCCACAGGGCAATCTTCCTTTCTAGTGATGACATTTATACTTAGTTCCAATTGTTTACAGCGAATTAGACTTTTAAACTATGACCAAAGCAGTCTGTTTTTACAGGTGGAGAAACAACAAAATATCACCAATAAAAATTTATTTCATGCTTTTTTTTTTTTTTCTTAAAAAAAATTACTCTAAAATGTGGCATAAAAAGACACGCTGTTGTGGTGTAAAGGTCTTAATGGTATACCTTGTGTATGGCTTGCCAGTCATGAATAATATGCCATTCTAGGGCTAATAAAACCTTTATTGTATATTATTATGCATCAGATAATTGACATAGCCTGCCCATGAAAAGGGCGAACAAAAGGGTTCTGAGTGGGATATCTTGGTGAAAGTCAGTCATAACCAGGCTGGGAATCAGAGGAAAGAGGGAGCGAATGTGTGACCACAAGTGGAGCAAAGAAGAATGAAGCTGACCTAGGAAGGGAAGTCATGAGGAGGGCTGGGGAACTTGTAGTGTAGTCACAGGAAGTGGGCTGTAGGCATCTCTGTGAGTTTCCACATATACCCTTAGGACTTTTATTACTATTTAGATCATTTATGCTTTAAAACCTTTGAAATCTAAATGCTACAACAAAGCCAAGGAAACTCAAAGTGTAGCTAGCAAGCCACCCTTGGCTGCTCTCATTGTGTCCATAGGATTTTAAGATCACTGAAGGATGTTAGCAATTACGTGGTGCAATAACTAGGTACAATGGGATGAGCACAGGGAAGTGTTTCAGCCTTGAATTTGAATTTCTTTGCTTTTGTCAGTTCATGCCACAACTCCAGTGATGCCTAACATGTCTCAGTGTGCATTATGTATTGTTCCGTACTAGAAGACTTAGGCCCCAATTTTAAAATTTCTGTCCCTAAGTTACAGGTGTGAGTGGAACATGTATACCAGCCAATTTAGTGCAGTTTCACTGATGCCCTTAAGTGTCTATTTTGTGGGCACTCCTTTGACATTGGTCCCTGTCTTTTGACAAAGTTGCCTTCACCATATTTGTAGAGTCACAATAATCTAGTTTGCCCTTGAGCAAAACTCACTGTAGAAATTCATGAAGTAATTCCTGAATTGAGCCTAATAATAAATATTCTCCCATTAGTCTACGGCCATTGTTCTTCCTGATGTATATACAGGTTGAGCCTACCTGGTCTGGCACCCTCAGGATCTGAGCCGTCCTGGACTAGGGAATCTGCTGGACCAGGGGAGGTCAACACTCCTCAGCCACTGCCCTGCTAATACTGGCCTGGCTGAGGCTCCCCACCCTACTGCCCCCACTGTCACTGGAGGTTCTCAGGAGTTCCCCAGCCAGGGCTGCCCAGCCATCACCAGCCCCATTCAGCCGCATCCAGCCTTGCTACTTCTGGGGGGAGCTCCTCAGGGTTCCCTGGCCCTGGGCTGCCTGGCCACCACTAGCCCCACTGCTGCTGGAAGTTTCCCAGGGTTCTCCAGTTAGGGCTGCCATCCAGTATTCCCCTGCTGGGGCTGGGACCCCTTGGCTGCTGCCTAGCCCTACTGTTGGGGTTCCCTAGCCAGAGCTCCCAGGCCACTGCCTCGCCCCTCTGCTACTGGGGCTTTCCCGGTCAGGGCTGCCAGGCCATCCCAGCCCTGCCGCTGCTGGGGAGTTCTCTAGCTGCTAACAGCCCTGCTGCCAGGGGCTGTCCGACTGCCTGACCTCACTGACAGCAGGGGTTCCCTGGCCAGGTTGGAGGCTCCCCAATGCCACCTGGCCTTGCTAACCCTGTGGATTCCCCTGCCTAGCCACTGCTGGCCCAGCTGGGATGCCGCAGACCCCTCATTCTCCCAGCTGGCTGCCATTCCTGGGGCTCTTTAGTCCAGCAACATCTGTGACCTTGCTGGACCATGGATGTTGCCAGACCAGAGAGTCCCAGATTTAGGAGGTTCAACCTGAATTGAGATTGAAATCAGAGTATAATGCCTCAAAGACCAAATCCAGAACCCTGTGCCTGCCCTGACTAGTAAGGTCATATAGCGGCCTCACCAAGGGCAAGGGAGCAGGAATCCTCCAACTCAAAGTTGTAGCATGGCTGTGGCATCTCCAGTGGCCCTTATACTGCTTATCCACGTGGCTGTCTGGTTTCCCCCATCCCCATGCAAAAGAATTGCACACGTTGCACTACTTTGCATACTTTTGTGGCTGTGGAAGCGTGTTCTGGGTTTGGCCCTAAATTGGCTCACGGTGACAGCCACAGAAAACCCCATTATAGTCATCCTTTCTTAAAACCCCAAACACGCTCTGAGTCTGGAGCCTGACTCCTAGTCAGAACAGTGAATCAAAATGTCAACCATGCATTGGCTGAGCTCCTTCACAGTTGATACATATATCTTTTAACATCTGCAAAACAACATTACTTGGATATGCTTCCATTACTACACTGAGGCTTCATTGACTCTTCAGAATGAGTGAAGAGGAGCCAGATAACATAAAGGGCAGACAATCAAAGCTTTCAACTCTTAGATCCTTGCAGATGGACTTTCTGATGAAATGACTAACAACTGTTGCCAGATCAGAAAGAAGCAACTAGAAAGCACCTGTATTTATTTAACTCTTCAAAATTTGCATTTAATCAGATAACCTGTCTATATGCAGAATTTAAGTCTTAGGGCCATCTTTATTTTCTCATCAGCACAAGTGTAAATCAGGAGTAGCTCCACTGAAACCAATAGAGCTATGAGATTAGAGTCAGGCTCACAGTCTTGATTAGCTTCATTAACACACACAACTTCTTCCTTATATATACTCCTGCTCCTGTAACTTCCACTCCAATTCATCTGATGAAGTGGGTTTTACCCATGAAAGTTTATGCCCTAATAAATCCATTAAGTGCCACGGAACTCCTCGTTCTATGAAAAGAGACCCTTGCAAACTTAATTTGAAAATCTTTATCTACATATTTGAGAACGGAATTGATTGAGAGTACATATTAATAAGTGTAAAAAGCTTAAGGATGCTCAGGTTTTTAACAATAACAAAATAACTAGCAGAAGGCTAATAGAGAGACAGGGTGGGTGAGGTATTATCTTTTATGGAACCAACTTCTGTTGGTGAGAGACAAGCTTTCAAGTTGAACAAGAGCTGCTCTTCAGGTCTGGGAAAGGTACTGAGAGTGTCACAGCTAACTATAAGATCAAACAGGTAGTTTAGCATAAATAGCACATATTCAAAGGGCCCATTTAAGATGAATAACTTTGGCTAGACACTAATATTATGGTGGTATTGAAGGCACTGGATTCACAGTTTACAACAATCTGAAAAACCCTTATATGAATACAGAGCTATTCACCTGAACAGGTCACTTCACCTTGAATGGTCTCTTAGAATATGTGCTAACTACTTAGCATAGAATATTAGGACTGCATAATATCTAGAATGATCATGTCTGACAGATATATGCCTGACATACTCTTAAAAATGTAATGTTTAACTAGCTTGACAGGAAGTTTTTCCTAATATCTAACTTACATTTCACTTGTTGAAGTTTAAGCCCATTGCTTCTTGTCCTATCCTCGGAGTCTGAGAACATTTTTTCTCTCTCCTCCTTGTAACAACTTTTTATGTACTTGAAAACTGTTACATCTCCCCTCAGTCTTCTCTTTCCCGGACTAAATTAACCCATTTTTTTTCAATCTTTCCTCTTAGATCATGTTAGGTCATGTTTTCTAGACTTTTTCAATAATTTTTGCTGCTCCTCTTTGAACTTTCTTCAATTCTCCACATCTTTCCTGAAACGCAGTGTCCAGGACTTGACACATTACTCCAGCTGAGGTTTAATTAGCACAGAGTAGAAGGGAAGAATTATTTCTCATGTCTTGCTTAATACATTCCTCTAAGACATCCCAGAATGAATTTTTTGCAGTAGTGTTACACTGTTGACTGATGTTTAGCTTGTGATCCACTTTGGCCACCAGATCTTTCTGCAGTACTCCTTCTAGGCAGTCATTTCTCCACTTTGTATGTGTTCAACTGTTTGTTTCTTCCTAAGTGGAGTACTTTGCATTTGTCCTTATTGAATTTCATCCCATAAACTTTAGACCATATTTCCAGTTTGTCCAGATCATTTTGAATTTTTATCTTATACTCCAAAGCACTTGCATCCCCTCTCAGCTTGGTATCTATCATCCACAAACTTTATAAGTGTACTCTCTCTGCCATTATCGAAATCATGGATGAAAATATTGAACAGAACTGTGCCCAGAACTGATCCCTAAAGGACCTCACTTGATATGCCATTCTAGCTTGACCATGAACCACTGATAATTCCTCGCTGGGCACGGTTTTCTAACCAATTATGCATCTATCTTAAAGCAACTTCTTCTTGTTTATAAGAAGGTCATGCAAGACCATATCAAAAGCTTTACCAAAATCAAGATATACCACATCTATCTCTTTCCCTCTATGCACAAAGTTTGTTGCTCTATCAGACAAAGCTATTAGGATGGTTTGATGTGATTACTTTTGTTGGCAAATTCATGCTGACTGTTACTTCTAATCTTCTAGGTATTTGCAATTTGATTGCTTATTTATTTTCTCCTTTATCTTTCCTTGTATTGAAGTTTAAGTTGACTTGTCTGTAATTCCCTGTTTTGTCCTTATTTCCCTTTTTTATAGATTGGCACTATACTTGCCCAATCTCTCTCATATTCCATGACTTTTTGATGATAGTCACTATTGGCTCAAACATTTCCTCAGTCAACTCCTTGAGTATTCTGAGTTGTATTTCATCAAGACTTGAAGACATCTAACTTGTCTCAGTAATTTTTAACTCCCTCCACCCCATTTTAGCTTCTGATCCTACTTCATTTTCACTGCGGTTCACTATGTTAGCTATCCAATTATTACTAATCCATTCATCCTACAACTCTGAACTTCAGAATATCTGATATATTTGTAGGGGAAATCTCCCACCACCGTTATTCATTTTGAATTACATTGTGACTTCTGTACTGAAACTGAGCAGAATTTTTCTCCAAAAGTATTTCCAATGAAATCAAAAGGAGCATGAACAAGTCAACCAGCATGACTACCATTCTCGCAGAAGACTTGTGCTGTGTCTTCCTAGAGGTTGATAGGTTTTTGGGATGGCTAATTATGGGAGAGGTCAGCAATCTGTTTTCATTGAGCCATCTGCCCCGGGTAGTATTCTACCTTGAATTTTTAACTATATATATATATATATATATATATATATATATATATATATATATATATTTTTTTGAACAGCATGTTGCATTTTGAGATTTTTTGTGTGATCATGAAATGAAAATGCTTGTTCCATTCAAAGATGTGAAACTAAGGTTATCTATGGATTCCTCACCTTTGTTGGTTTAAAATGTCAAACTTACCTTTGTGTTTGCATCATGTTTTAAAATGGAACTTCCTTGTCTGTTTATAAAATAAAAGGAAATTGGAAATAGGATTTGCTTTCTCTGGCAAAAAATGGTTAGGCTAGTTTTTTATTCAACTTTATTAAAATGAGTAAACAAAATATTTCTATTTGGATATAAACTGGTGTGCAGTTTCAATGGCAAAGGATTTGTGATCTGCTGCACGGAACTGATGGCCAAAATTGTCTTTAGTTCCAGGAAATGTCCTACTCTGTGCCTGTTTAGGGGATACCATGAAAATGAAAATTAACCGACAGGCATATGATTTTGTTTTTACGGATGATACACTGTCAATTGGTCTGTACAGGACATTTCCAGAAAATTAATGATTGCATTAATCAGTCAGATGGACTGAATCCTCTTTCGGCATCATATTTGTTGTCTACAATGCTATAATCAGCTATATGCACAATACCTAGTACAACTTGGAATTAAAAGCCATTGGGTCAGATTGTGGCTGACCTCTGGTTGGGTTGCCAAAGGCAGGAAGAGAGCTCAAAGAACTTTCTTCTCTCCTGTGGATGAGCTAGCCACAGCTATTGCAAGAAAAAGGATGTGGGAATTAGTTTAGTGCCAATGGCAGCTCTGAACTTCGCATAGGGCAGAAGTTCTCAGATTGTGGTCTTCAGATTATTTGCTGCCCGTTTGTGGAGAACTGACTGGTCACATCTGGTTGGCTACTCCTCTGTGTTTCCAGTACATAAATGACAGTAAAGTACATCAGGTATGTTCTTAAAGTTACTTTTCTATCTATGCTGTTGTTGTAGTTGTCAGACAGATGTTAGGGAATGGTATTGATTATCCAAGAATGAGAAATGGTCTGCTTGATCATGAATGAATGGAAAGAAAGGTGTCTACGCAACACTCATGATATTAAAATATCCATAGTATAAAGAAGCAGGGGGAATCTTGCCATGGGATACGGAATGAGAGTGAGGCTGTGTTCCTAACTCTCTTCCTCACCAGCCACTAGAGTATTGGTGGTAGGGATGAGAGCCCTTTTTGAATTTTTTTTTTTAAAAGTCACACAAATCCTCCAGCATACTTCTCACTATGGCAGCTGCAGGCACTCTTGCTGACTCAGTGAGAATGCCTGGAGAAACTCAGGGTACGTATAGACAGCGGCACTATTTTGGGATATGTCCGGTATCCCAAAATAGTGTTTTCAGCATCTTAACAGCACATCCTTTATTTCAAAATGCAATAGAAATAATGGCTGTCTTATTCTGACATCCTGGTAAACCTCGTTGCACAAGGAATAAGGAAGAGCGTTATTCTGATGTCTATTTTGAAATTTGGCGCTGTGTTAGACAGCACCAAATTTCAAAATAAGCTATCTTGAAATAATCTACACAATTTGTGTAGATCAAATTGTGTAGTTTATTTCGAGCGAGGCACAACAGTGTAGACAGACCCTCACAGTGCTGCATGTGACCCTTACCACATGTGATAAGCAATGGTATTACAGCCCGTTAGTTTATATTGGGTGCAAGGACACAGGACTATGAATTAATGCACCGGAGGATTTCAGTTTATATTCTGATATCACTGAAATGTTCTTCCCTGGCTTATATGGAGTAATGTGAACTTTGTTGCCCCCTGATCACACAACACCATTTCTATTATCTTGCCACTAATTGTTGTTGCCTTGGACTGCATGCTAAAAAAGTGTCTATCCAGGCTTCCACTTTCCATGTCATGGACAGCTGCTGGTGTTACAAAAAGTTTTACATTTGTCAAGCAATTCAGGCTGGAAATGTTTAGCATGTTTCAGTGTTGGTTTTTTTTCCCCCCCCCCTTAAGGACTTGTTACTAGGTAACAAGATTCCATTTGCCAATTGCCACCATTTCCTTCTTACCATACTCCAACCCTTATTATTAACATTTAGTTCAGAGAAATTGCTGTCATTATGTGAAGTAACTTCCTTCAGAGGTTACTCATTAACCTTAGGTATTTTACTGTGTAATTATAATTGCCAAATGCCATAGGCATGGAAAACCTTTGAACTCCTCCAGGTATTGGAGTATGAGAAGGGGAAAAAAAATCAGTTGTGGCTTTTATATGCTTAACTGTATCCTTGTTTCCCCTCCTCTAAGGGTCCCTGATCAAATAACTAAATGACTGTGAATTGCTGAATGTGAACATGCTGCCTACTAACAGACACCATAGCTGTCCTAGGTGACCACTGGTAAATCAGAAGTAACTCCACTGCACTCAGTGGAGGTACAGTACTTTGTGTTTACATTGTTGTAAATGAGGACAGAATTTGGCACAGTGTTTTTGTACCCAGTCGCATAATCTGCCTGGCAATGACTGGTATTCAGTTCAAGGCTCGGAAGACTGCAGGCAGGAACACAGTTTCTTTTGTTTTTCTGATTAGTATTTTAAATCTCCATTTTCCATGTAAAGAGAATCAGATCTAATTTGCTCTGTACCTCAGGGTTTGTCTCAGTGCCACATGTGCTTTCTGGAAAAATCTTATAAAACATATTTGTCCTTCTCCCACACCCCACTTCTTTAGAAATGCATCAACATTCTTGGTAATTTGATTCCCCTGACAGGATAGAGCAGGCTGCTGTCGCTGTGGTATAGCTTGGACTGCCACATGACTTCAATAAGGAAATGTATATCAAATTCAGAAAATTAAGGGACAAGTGAGCTATATGCATCATATTTAAACTGAACAAAGAAAAAAGGGGATGCAGTCTATAGGCACATTTAACATGTAGCCAGTCTTAACTTTGATTATAGGAAATGAAAAATTGTGATGGGCAGAAAATCTTTATTTCTTAAGTCTTCTAGAACACAAAGGCAAAACGAGTGCTCTAAGCTGAAAGGAAAAAGTTGGGGGAACTCATTTATTATTGCCACACTGTGAAAGTCTGAACTAGGGAGCAGAGCACAGCAGGGAAAGTACCAGGGAACCCTGATTGTTCTGATCAAGCCCTTAATTTAACCCGCCCCCCCCCATCTTTTCTCCATCTCACCTAGGAGAAAGCTATTTGTTTTAGCTTTCTAGGTCCTTTAAATCTTTGCATCATTTAGAAAATTCAATTAAAAAAAAAAAAAAGAGAACCCTTTAGGTGGCTTTTCAGTTTCTAGCACAATTGGGCTCTGACCCTTTACTGGTTCCCCAAGGCACTACTATAATTTTACTAGTACTAATTAATTATTACCTGGAAAAAAAGTATTTGGAACCATGGGGCTAAATCCTGTGATCCATTCTAGGACTGAGTTCCATGGATTTGAGTGGATTTCCCAGTTTGCTGAAGAAGTCCCAGAATCCATCTCCTGTGATATCAAACCTACCATGAGTTGACCAATGATATAACATGATGACATATAACAATGACTTCCGAGGTAACTTAAATGAGCCAGGAAGTCCAAGCAGGATTTCAGGGAAGAGGGTGAGTAGTGAGGGGTGGGGTTTTTTTTTTTTTTAGTTTAGTTAAAACTTAGTGCTTTGCTGCATTCTTGCCTGCCCCATCTCCCACTAAGTTTGATAAGTGAAATCATTATTTTGCATTGAAGTGTGGGATTAACTCAATTTTCATTTTAGATCAAGAAACAAACAATGTAATTAAATGTAAAATATTAAAATAGGTAAAAAACCAGCACTTTATTTAACTATCGCAGAACATCCTATTTGATAAAACACTAAGTGGAAATTGCTTATACAGAATTAGAAAATGATTGGCAGAATTTGTGTGTGACATACTTCTTAGTGAAATGCCTTTCACTTCAGACACGCATGCTTACTTGAGGCAGGGACTTCCTTTTTGTTCTGTACAGGTCTTGTACTTAGCATACATGGAGCCATGGGTCCATAGCTAGGGGCTTCTAGGTGATATGATAGCATAAATAACAAAGCTTACAGCTGTCTTGTCAAATCTAACCTTTTGGTACCAGTAATGACATGACACATACATTACGTAATATTTAGACTTATCATGATATAGAACGCTTAGTATATTTTGCCTTGGATGATTTATCATGTAATAAATATTTTATACCATTCACTGGGGATCCTGGGCTTTCTGCAAAAGTATAACTGATGCTTTGGATAATGCTCTTTCCATTTACTGAACATGCAACGTTAGATGAAGTTTTAGACTGATAGTTGGAGGAAGAAAAGAATTAGGGGCTGTGTGCACAAAGTAAACAGTATAGTGAAAAATACATGTAGCGACCATATCTGGCTTATATGGATAACATTGTATGGGGAAAAACCTGTATAGTAGCCTATTCAGCAAATACACTGCAGACCCTTAACATGTGCCCAACATGTGATATAAATTCTGTTGTCAGTATAGTCTGAAATTGTCATGAGCACATTTTATGTAAATAGGATTAGAGTTTGTCCCTGAGTAAAAGTTATTAACATTGAGTTTCACTCCCCTCCCCCCCAATCCATCAAGTTTAGTTGGCTTTCTTTCTCTCTCTCTCTTTTCTGAGAAAGTACATATTTATTGCGCACAAAGATGGAAACACAGTTTTACAATTAATTTCAAATATATTACTACTGGTGGATATTAGAAGGTGATAGAATTTTGTCTGTTATAATTTTGAGGCCATTATTGGTTTGTTAATCTTTATATTTCTTTTTCTTTCCTCCTGACATGCTATTGAACTGCACACATTGTTTAACTTCAGTAGTGTCATGGATCTTGTATTTAAGAGGCACAATTCTGACTCATTATATTGCCCATCAGTTTGGAATTTGTAGGGAACACAGGTACAATTGTGCATCCATCAGAAAAAAAGAATTTCCTCAGACCAATGTGGGCAGATATATGGTGAAGTAAATACACTGTAAAAGTTAATGATTGGTTATTTGTTGCCTTTCCTACACCTATATCATGCCCCCCTTTCTTGTTTTTCCTTCCTGATCATCACCTCCCAAAATGTAGACATCTGCCTGGAAAAAAATCCCATAATAATAATAATAAATAATAAAACACCCTAAGGAACACTTTAATAATATTTGGCCCTTTGAGAAGGTTTGAGAAATGGCAGAGAAAAACAGCTATGATGGAATCGAGTTTATTGGACTTCTGATTACAGCATTTGATTTTTGTATTTGATTAATTTTGTGAAAATGAAAATCAGGATAAATCATTTTCTAGGAAAGTTATCTAGAGAGCTGCATGGTCTTAAAGTGTATACAATATTTCTCTTCCCTCTCCCTTCCCTCTTTCCCCATTCTCCATTACGGAAGTTGTGGATCCATGGGGATTTACCACTTCCATCTAAAATCACCTGTGCTGTTGCTTAAATAAAAGCTTGTTTCTTCAGCTGTCTAACTTTTGGTTTATCTGACTCAGGTTGACCCCTTAGTTTTATAATGAGCTAGTTTATTTACTTGTGCAAATTGGGGTTTTCTTAGACAGAAATATATCAGGCCTGTAAAGAAGCCAATCTTTTGATCATTTCCCCTTTGGAAGGGAGAGATCTACAGTATCTTTCTGCACTCACGGGGCACCGTATTGGTTGCTAATAAAATTAAGTTACTGGTCCTGCACACGTAGTGTTTTTTTAATACTATGTTGTAAAGTCTGGTGCATAGAAAAATATTGTTTCTTATGTCTGCGGTAGAAATATTGACAGGGTTTACAAGCTAATTACTCTTCTATTCACAGGAAATCCAGAGTCTTTGCTTAGCAACCAAGCTAATCATTTCTAATTCTTCTTTAAATATACCTTTTTATTGCACTTACAGCCCTGTTGACTAGGAGTTCTAAGAACTTATCAAAATCCTTGGGAGAAAACAAGGAGTAAACAGTTTGTGAAAATGGTGCCAGTTTTTTCCTCAATGAGACCTGAGCCTGTAAGGTAGTCCAACAAATGAGGACATGATGTGCCAAAAACATCTTTTTAATAAACAACACAGGCAGTAGGAAATAATGCTGGTCAGGGCTTGTTTGTCTGGCTCACAGCCTCATTCCAACCTGTTGCAACCAGCTATAGAACATCTATAGGGACCCCCCCCCCCGTACAGGAGGCCCCCATGGAGGAAAGGAACTTTTACATTTCTGTTTAACTGGGATCCTTGCCAGTGGCTAAGTTCAAAGTGCAGTTTCCAGTAATTTGCTGTTACTACTCTGTGTGTTCGATAGGCCAGGACAGATGCATGCAACCTGAAGTAATATTTCCTGATTTCTGTCATTTCTCAAGACATGAATGAAGGTCACCGTGGAACTGAGATTTGGAAAAGTTTTCTTAGCTCCAAAGTCTTATATACTTTCCCCTTGCCCAGCCCCCATTTCTTACCTTCAGATCAGATCTCGTGCCATTGTCAGTCCTGTACTTGGATGAAATTCATGCTGATTGTTTCCCTATGCAAACATTGTGGGCCTGTTCTTATGCAACCACAAAAATCCTATTCATTTACTGAGTGTTAGGATTATTTAGATTTATAAATTGTGTAGTGATAACACTTTCCCCTCCTCCTCAGAATACAATTAACCTTTTACATACTTTTTTGGGGGTATGTGGGGGGTGGGGAGGAGGAGGGCGCTGCTCTCCCTCCAGCCGATTAGCTTTGTTTTTTTCTCTAGTGTTGCTTTTCATGTAATAGCTACTGTTCTTTCAGATGCATCTTTTTAGGCATGGGTATGCTATTAAGGATATGGAGAAACACCCACTAAAGTTAAGGTTACATAAGCATTTGTAGTCTAATCCTTCTATATTCAGTCACTTATGGTTATACAATGTTTACCTTTTAGGCTTATGTTTTTCAGGCTTGGTCTCCACAATAAGGTGAATTTTTGTTTTTTAAAGGTTTAAAGAACACACGTATGTTAGAAGTTTTTGAGCATGAAAAATGGAGAAATGTATTTTTTCTATTTTACAAAGATTTTTTTTTTTTCAAAATGGATCCAAAGTCAAAATAGGTTTGGTTAGAAAGTTGAAGTAGATACAGCCCTTAAAATCGAAAAGCACCTTTCATAGAATCATAGCAGATTGGGGTTGGAAGAGAGTTTAGGAGGTCATCTAGTCCAACCCCCTGCTCAAATTAGGACCAACTCCAACTAAATCATCCCAGCCAGGACTTTGTCAAGCCTGGCCTTAAAAACCTCTAAGAATGGAGATTCCATCACCTCTCTGGACAAGCCATTCCAGTGCTTCACATAATCCTAATGAAGTAGTTTTTCCTAATATCCAACCTAGACTTGCTCCACTGAAACTTGAAACCACTGTTCCTTGTTCTATAATCTGCCACCACTGAGAATAATTTAGCTCCATCCTTTTTGGGGCCTCCCTCCCCCCGCTTTAGGCAGTTGAAGGCTGCTATCAAATCTTTTCTCACTCTTCTGCAGACAAAATGAGCCCAGTTCCCTCAGCCTCTCCTCATAAGTTATGTGCCCCATACCCCTAATCACTTTTATTGCCTTCTGCTGGACTCTGTCCAATTTGTCCACATTCCTTCGGTAGTGGGGGATCCCAAACTGGCTGCTATACTCCAGATGAGGCCTCACCAGTGCCAAATAGAGCGGAATAATCACTTTCCTTGATCTGCAGGCAGTGCTCCTACTAATACAACCCAATATGCCATTGTCCTTCTTGGCAACAAGGACACACTGTTCACGTATCCAGCTTCTCTATTGTAATCCCCAGGTCCTTTTCTGCAGAACTGCTGCTGAACTACTCGGTCCCCAGCCTGTAACAATGCTTGAGATTCTTCCATCCCAAGTGCAGGACTCTGCTCTTGTCCTCGTTGAACCTCATCAAATTTCTTTTGGCCCAGTCATCCAATTTGTCACTCTGGACCCTATCCTTGCTCTCCAGTGTATCTGCCTCTCCTCCCCAGCTTAGTGTCAGATTCCAACTTGCTGAGGATGCAATCTATCCCATCTTCCAGATCCATAATGAAGACAATTATGGATCTTCCACATCCATAATGAATGTGGCAAGGTGATAGGGAACAGCCAGCATGGATTTGTAAAGAACAAATCATGTCAAACCAATCTGATAGCTTTCTTTAATAGGATAACGAGTCTTGTGGATAAGGGAGAAGCGGTGGATGTGGTATACCTAGACTTTAGTAAGGTGTTTGATACGGTCTCGCATGATATTCTTATCAATAAACTAGGTAAATACAACTTAGATGGGGCTACTATAAGGTGGGTGCATAACTGGCTGGATAACCGTACTCAGAGAGTAGTTATTAATGGTTCACAATCCTGCTGGAAAGGCATAACAAGTGGGGTTCCGCAGGGATCTGTTTTGGGACCGGCTCTGTTCAATATCTTCATCAACGATTTAGATATTGGTATAGAAAGTACGCTTATTAAGTTTGCAGATGATACCAAGCTGGGAGGGTTGCGACTAATCTGGAGGATAGGGTCATAATTCAAAATGACCTGGACAAATTGGAGAAATGGTCTGAGGTAAATAGGATGAAGTTTAATAAAGACAAATGCAAAGTGCTCCACTTAGGAAGGAACAATCAGTTTCATACATACAGAATGGGAAGCGACTGTCTGGGAAGGAGTATGGCAGAAAGGGATCTAGGGGTTATAGTGGACCACAAGTTGAATATGAGTCAGCAGTGTGATGCTGTCGCAAAGAAAGCAAACATGATTCTGGGATGCATTAACAGGTGTGTTGTGAGCAAGACACGAGAAGTCATTCTTCCGCTCTACTCTGCGCTGGTTAGGCCTCAGTTGGAGTATTGTGTCCAGTTCTGGGCACCGCATTTCAAGAAAGATGTGGAGAAATTGGAGAGGGTCCAGAGAAGAGCAACGAGAATGATTAAAGGTCTAGAGAACATGACCTATGAGGGAAGACTGAAGGAATTGGGTTTGTTTAGTTTAGAAAAGAGAAGATTGAGGGGGGACATGATAGCAGTTTTCAGGTATCTAAAAGGGTGTCATAAGGAGGAGGGAGAAAACTTGGCCTCTGAGGATAGAAAAAGAAGCAATGGGCTTAAACTGCAGCAAGGGAGGTTCAGGTTGGACATTAGGAAAAAGTTCCTAACTGTCAGGGTAGTCAGACACTGGAATAAATTGCCCAGGGAGGTTGTGGAATCTCCATCTCTGGAGATATTTAAGAGTAGGTTAGATAAATGTCTATCAGGGATGGTCTAGACAGTATTTGGTCCTGCCATGAGGGCAGGGGACTGGACTCGATGACCTCTTGAGGTCCCTTCCAGTCCTAGTATTCTATGATTCTATCATTCTATGAAGACTTGGAACAAAGCTGGTCCCGGGCCACTCTGCTTGATACTGGCTTCCAAATTAGATATTGAACCATTGATCACTTGCTTAGTCATAGCTGATGTGCCAACAAATATTAATGTTGATGCTGATTGTATTGTCTCTGTTCTCCGGTGCTGATATGTGAAACCAGAGTAACATTACATAGTCCTTTACTGAAACTAAATACTGGATAGACTATGGATTTAACAGAGGAACTTTGGTTGTGCACCGTGAGACTTTCTATAGAAACTGATTTCAAATAACTGTCTGGAAATACTAGAAAATAGAGGATAATGAACGATAGTTGCCATCTTGTTGTTCATCATGATGGCAAGCATTAAAAAGCCTTTAATGCTTCTATGTTTATAGCTTGGATGTTTTATTCATACTTTTCATCTTTGGATTCACTGCGTTATATCAAGGTAGAATGTTAGTTCTGAGATGTTAAAATCACACACTGAAAATTTCTTCAAGCAATGAAGTCCATGCCAAAGGCCTAAAAATTTATGGGCTCTCTTGTAAATTCCTAGCTTAGTAGACACTGTACTCAGCAAGGTTACTAAGCTGAACAGGTGCTCACTAAGTGTGTGTCTCCACAGCGGGGCTTAACTTGAAATAAGCTACACAAATTGAGCTACGTTAATTGCGTAGCTTATTTCAAAATAGCTTATTTCAAAATTTGGAGCATTTACACAGCACTTATTTCAAAATAGAGCACTCTTTCTCCTACTTCCCTTACTCCTTGTACAATGAGGGTTACAGGAGTCAGAGTAAGAAGTCCTCCAGCTTGACAGTTTTTTGACATTATTTCGAAATGACTGCCTGCTGTGTAGACGTGGACTAAATTATTTTTAAATAACGCTAGTTATTTTGGAATAATGTTGCTGTGTAGATGTAGCCCAATAGAAAAAAGTTTGCATTGCTTGGCTGTATGAAAACAGAAATAATTGATTGGCATGCTTCACCCATATGGTATCGAACAAAATTACATAGTTGCGTGAGGGATTGTGAATCCATACTTCAAATTGCATCATCTCAGTTGTAATATCACAACTGTGATGCCAAAACAGCCACTAACAAGTGTTGCTAAGGAATGCTAATATCTACAGGAGTCAATGAAATATTAGGAGAAGGAGAGAGACTACCCTCCAGGAAGAAATTATGTGTGGATGCTAAAAGTATGCAAATAGTTTATTCAGTATATCTAAAAAGCTATTCTCTCTCTGAACCTTGTATGCCACAGACCAGACACCCTTTTGTACAGTGGAATTATAGGGATGTTCAATTTCCAAATCTTTCTTTTCCTTAAAGTCATTCTTATGGGTAGATGTAGATTTTTTTTCTTTTTTTAAGCCTGAGAATCCATGGTGCTTGGTCTCTTTTAAACAGATTTTGCCCGTGATAAATGATTATCCACAACTTATCTTTGGAAAATCAGGGAAGATGGGACAGATTCCAGAAGACTGGAAAAGGGCAAATATAGTGCCCATCTATAAAAAGGGAAATAGCAAAAAACCTAGAGAATTACAAATCAATCATCTTAACTTCAGTACCTGAAAAGATAAGGCAATCAATCTGCAAACACCTAGAAGATAATAAAGTGGTAAATAATAGTCAGCATGGAATTGCCAAGAACAATCATGTCAAACCAATAGCTTTCTGTGATAGGGCAACAAGCCTTGTGGATGGAGGGCAAGTGATAGATGTGGTGTATCTTGACTTTAGTATGACTTTGGTTACTATCTTAATGACCTTCTCACTAACAAACCAGGGAAATACAACATTGATAGAGCTACTATAAGGTGGGTGTACAACTGGTTGGAAAACCATTCTCAGAGAGTGCAGGTTAAACCTCTCTAGTCTGGCAACATCTGTGGTCCAGCATGATTTTAGTAAGCCTGATGTACACTTATCATGGTTGTGGCCAAGTTTCCCCGCAGTTCCATAAAGTTTGTTTAAAGCCACCAGTCCTGGCTCTCCATGTTCTGTGCTGTTGTTTAGCTCTAATTTACCCCTAAATGTCTTCTAAGAGCCCAGTAAGCAGTGGAAGGGCTGGTAATGCTGTGAGACAGTATTGACCTCCTGGGGTTCAGCAAATTCTCTGGTTCAGCACCAGTCGGGTCTTGAGGATGCCAGACGAAAGTGGTTCAACTTGTGGTTATCAGTTGTTCATGGTCAAGCTGGAAGAGCATATTGAGTGGGTGTCCGTTAGGGGTCAGTTCTGGGTCTAGTTCTGTTCAATATCTTTATCAGTGATTTAGATAATGGCAGAGGGTATGTCTACACTAGCTCGTTAATTCGAGCTAGGTAGGCAAATCAGGCAACCGCGGAGTTGCAAATGAAGCCCGGGATTTAAATATCCCGGGCTTTATTTGCATGTTCCCGTCCGGCCGCCATTTTAAAATCCCCCTTAGTTCGAATGAACTGCCCGCAGCTACACGCGGCAGTTTAAAGTTAATCCGAACTAAGTCCTTAGTTCGGATTAACTGTTACTCCTCGTGGAATGAGGGGGGGTGGGTGTTGGTTTAGTCTGGAGAAGAGAAGACTGAGGGGACATAACAGACATCAAGTACATAAAAGGTTGTTTCCTTTTGATGATAGGACAAGAAGCAATAGGCTTACATTGCAGCAAGGGAGGTTTAGGTTGGCCATTAGGAAAAACTTTCAAGCTGTTATGATGGTTAAGCACTGGGACAAATTGCCTATGGAGATTGTGGCCTTGTCGTGTTCCACAAAGCAAGGGGAATAAGTCTCCCCTCCTCTGGCATAGGCTAGCTGAATGGTGGACTCATGGGTTACAGGGCCAGAGGGGACTATTGTGATCATGCAATTTGACCTCCTGTATAACCCAAGCCATGGAACTGCCTCACAATAATTCCTAGAACATATCTATTAGGAGAGAAAATTTAAAAATCTCATCTTGATTTAAAAATGATCAGTGCTAGCTAATCCACCATGACATTGGAATAATTATTCAATGGTTTATTACTCACCATAGAAATGTATTCTTGATTTCTAGATCTGATAGCTCCAACTCTCCAAAATCCTTTCCTGTGAGTAGCTGGCCAGGTGAAAGGGGACTTTATGGGGCTATGTTTTTTACCCATTCCCTGTGTGAATGGTGAGTGGGATTGTGACAATTCCTTCCCAGAACTAAACCTGGAGTAGAGCCCACAGCCCCATCAATTGCTCATGGCTATACCTAGGGACTTAATCTCATATGTATAGAATTTTGTAATTATTTACACTCAGATTTGTATGAGCAGTTACTGTTAATTTACATTCAAACCATTGCACCTGCAAAAATAGACTCTGCCTTTCAAAATTAGAGCCAGCTTCTCCATTAATAGTTTTGTGGGTGTTGTGTGGTAATCAATGGCGAACCCAAAACTAGCATCTTGCCAAAAGCCTTGTGTGTTTTAGTTCATGATTGCTAACAGAAGTTTGACTATTCAGCTAATAGTTCATACTCTGAAAGCAGTGAAGTTACACTATTTTAAGTTAATTTGGAGCATTAAAACATTTATACTGGTTTAGCCATGTAATAATTTTGATAGCTATGCTAATAATTATTGATTTGACATCAGTGGGCATTTTATATGCAGTGGGTTTGCATTTGTCCCTTTATGGTACTGATAAAATAAAAGCTGTGCACAAATGTGGGTTACATTTAAAAAAAATCTTTGTGTTTATATTTCTTAATTTTCCTATATTTGGTATAACCTTATTTAGCTAAGTAGGAAATGTGCAGTTCATCTAATCACTTCTGGATTTAGACGCTTTCAACTTTATTCTCTCACTGCACATGATGGGGTAGCAAAACACAGCATTAGAAAGGTGTAAACAAAATCCCTCTATATACTAGTCATTACACTGAAGAGATGTTTAGGGATGGGAGAAGTGAAGAAAGAGAGGTGAAAGAATGGCTGTCTGAATTAAGGGATAGATGAGAGCATTTATCTCTCCTCTCTCATGGTGCCAGTCCAGCCTGAGGACTTACATCTAGAGCTTTGATGCTCTTGCTTTACAGAAGTCCATAAACACCATTTGGTACAACCTAAGCAGGACTGAACTAGTTTGGAAACTAAATTACCTTGTATGCCTTGATAGTGTTCCCTTCTAGCTCAGGCTCAATATCCTGGCTTTTGTACATCACAGAGACTGCATTGTTGCTGGCGGTACAAAGAAGATAGATGAATTCATTTTTCCAGCAATTCCTGTTCTTTATGCTTTGCTTTTTACAAAGAACATGATTTGTTCTGATCTTATTTTCGCCAGCTGATTCCCAAATGCAAGAGAGAGAAGAATATTATTTGTTTCATAACTACCAGGTCTGAGAGAAATGAAAAGTGATGGGTGTAACCCATTTAAGAGCTATTAAGCTGTTTAGTACATGAATGCAATGAAAGCTCCAACTATCACTAGTGGCTTTTTGGCTAATGCACGACTACAAAGCGAAGTTGGAAAACTGTAGAAATATGTAGGAAGCAAAATTAATGAACGACAGGGAGGGCAATTAGTGACCAGTTGGAAAAGGTGAGGCTGTAAGGTGAAATATCTTAATACTGAAACTGCACTGTCCTGATGCGTGAAAATATCCAAAGTCCTGGTCTACGTTAGGGAGGTTATTTTGAAATAGCTCCCTTATTTTGAAATAATAAGCAGAGCATTCACACTACCAAGCCTGATATTTTGAAATAACGGGCTGGTTATTTTGAAATCTGTACTCCATTCCTCAGGGAATCATGTGGATGCTCCACTGCTGCTATTTTGAAATAACTACTCCCCAGAGTAATTCAAAGTAATTACTCCCCAGTGCTTCCTGGGGCTCTAAATCAAGGTTGTACGTCCACAATAACAGAGCCTGCCTCGGACTAATTTTGTTATTTTGGGAGTTGTTATTTTGAAATAATTTCCTAGTGGAGACACTCAAAGAGAACTTTCCACATCACTTTAATGAATGAATAGGAATGCAGCATGCAAAATAATGAAGGAGAACTGTATGATGGCTGAGATGCCTTTGATGTCACAATCCCATTCATTCTCTGACAATAATACATTAATAAATAACAGCATGGACATCAGACTGTAAATTTAAAAGAATTCTGAAGCATATTTCTGCTTTTCAGTATTTTTGATGTTATGCTAACTGTCTTATGCAGAAGAGCACAGGAAAATTTTAGTAACGTATGTTATTTGCCATAATATTATTTGCAACGTAAAAGAGTAGTTGTTATGGGCTGAATCCTGAAGATTTTTAATTTGTAGACTATGGTCAGAGGTGTTGAAAATCCGAGGCTATTTGATCTCCTATTTTCCTCATCTCAGCACCTTTAACAGCAATAAGCTCCTCTGGTACCAAAATCTGTCACTGCTTCTAACAATGTCATAAAAGTGTATTAGCTGGCTATATCTGCTAAAGCAGGGGTGGGTAATAAAATGGAGGTAGTTCTTCAGAGTTAGCCCCTGGTGGGCCGCCACTGCAATATATTTACCTGCGCCTCTGCATCTCCCGGTGGCCATGGATTGTTGTTCCTGGCTCATGGGAGCTGCGGGAAGCGGTGTCCTGGTCCACAGGTATTTTCCCAGCCCTGTTGTAGAATAAAGTTATCAAAAAGAGCATGCAGCAGTAAATGAAGTGCAGGTGTTGCAACAACAGACATATGCCTATTCTTACTGGTTAGCGAGAGGTAGCTTTCTCACACAGACAGTGATGCCAGTGGGATATAGGATGATATTTCCCTAGTTAAGGAATGGACACTGATTTGATGTTTTCCTTCAGAACCAGTTTGATGAACTGTGGTTTGTCAGGTAGAAAAATATATTTTTCTGTCTGATTTTTTCCCACCTGATATATAGTGTGATGCATCACACCGGGTTGTATCAGTGCTGTCATATTACACTGTGGGATGTGACATAACATGAACAGTGTCTCAGCCCATATTAGCTATGGGAAGCCTGAAATCGTGGTTCATTGAACGAGAGTAAAATACATATTTTTTTTCCTTTTGATGAAGGTATTTGAAATTCTATGAGCTCTTGTATCAAAACACCTACAAAGTTGCCATTTACTCATAAGACACCTGGGTCTATCTTCAACAAAGGAAAAATGCACCCAGTGGTGCTGGAACAATTTTTATAGTAAGTGCTGAAGATGGAAACCATGTATTTGGCTTGTTGTTATGATTTCAAGCCCGGGGGTGAGGCAAGACCCCCATGCCTCTACTGCTACACCTATGTATGCTCTTGGCTAACTTTATATACCTTGACATCACCAGGACTACATGTATAGGTAGGTATTCCCACAATATAATAACTTGGGGGGGGTCACCAAATGAAATTAATAGGCAGCAGGTTTAAAATAAACAAAAGGAAGTTTTTCTTCACTTAGGTCACAGTCAACCTGTGGAACTCCTTGCCCCAGAGGATGTGGTGAAGGCTACGACTTTAACAGGGTTCAAAAAAGAGCTAGATAGCCATTGATGGACCTAACCTCCATGAATCAATTAGCCCTAACCTCTGTGTTTCTGGAGGTGGGTAACAGGGGAGGAATCACATGAGGATTACCTGTTGTGATCCCTCCCTCTGGGGCATCTGGTATTGGCTGCTGTCAGCAGACAGGATACTGGGTTGAATGGACTGTTGGTCTGACCCAGTATGGCTGCTGTTATGTATTAGACAGAGTGATCATGTATAAAGATGAGCACTGTATTTTGTTTTTATTTTTAATAAAAATACACTCTGTATGTTTGTTTGTTTGTTCGTTTGTTTTTTTAAAATCCAACATTAGCTATTTAGTGTGGCTGGCTTAATAAATTATGGCCGCATTTGCTACTTGCCTCTTGCACCTGCAACACAATTTTCTGCTTACAAAGTGTATTTTTTGGTGATGTGAAAATAGTAAGCTAGTTTTTAAAGCTGGTATAAAGTGGCATATGTTTGATTAGTCAGACGATGATCTGGTTCAGTAAATTTGGATAATGAACAGCTTATCTGAAAAATGCACTCTGAGAACGTGTAAGAATTTGGGTTAGTGATGTGATCCTGTGGATAAAATTTGCAAATGAACTCCAGTTCAGCTATCTCCCTTTGTAATCGGGTTTTTGATTTTTTTTTTTATGGAAGAATGGCTAATTTTAATTCATTACTGAATGTCCAGGGAGCTTAAAGTGTTCCTTTATTGGTTTATGTATGTTATCACTCCTGTGATGTTTGATTTGTGTCCATGTATCCTTTGGCATAGAGACGGTCAGGTTTGGCCAATGTATATGGCAGATGGGCATAACTGGCACTTGATGTTCATTTGCATTTCAGATTGAAACTCTCTAAACTGAGTCTTTCTGGTCCAGCAACAGCTGTGGTCTGGTACAGATGACGCAGGACCAGAGAGTCCTGGTGGAGGGCCAGCAGCAGCAAGCCCTGTTGGACATCCAGTGAATGGCAGTGGGGCTGGGAGACCCAGTGTGTGGCTGCCTGGCAGGGCTGGGAACCACAGCGGTGGCGGTTGCTGCCTGGTGGGGCCCAGAGCCATGGCGTGCAGCTGCCCACATAGGCCGGGAGCTCTGGCGCATGGCTGCCTGGTGGGGCTGGGAGTCGCAGCAGCGGTGGCTGCCCAATCAGGTCATGAGCCCCACTGTGCAGCTCCCCCACTGGGGTTGAAAGGGCAGAAGGGCCAGCAACAGGTAGGAGTTGGATGGGTGGCCATTGGACTGGGCCACGACTGGGTGGGAAGGGGGCATTGGCAGGGAGGCCAGAAATGACTTCCCTTGGTCTGGCAAAATCTGTAATCTGGGACCAGTCAGGTCCTGAGGGTGCTGGACCAGGGAGGTCCAACCTATGCTATCAATTTAGGACTGAATAAGGATCTTAACTGGTTAACACACTACAAAGGCAATTTCCCCTCTCTTGATATCCACATTAACTGCTGTGAATGAGACACTTCCACTCTGACTTGACTAGCCTCATTTACACAAGTACCCACTTTGTTTTGTTGTCCTTTTATATACTCATGCCTCGGAAAACTCCACTCTAATTCATCTAATGAAGTGGGTTTTACCCATAAAATCTTATGATCTAATAAATCTATTAGGCTATGTCTACTGAATCCAGGTTATTTAAAAATAAGCTACTGTATTTTGAAATAACTCCCGAAATAACTATTTCAAAATAAGCTTATTCCTCTTCACAAGCAGGACTTATTATTTTGAAATAACAAGCCCATCATATATATAGTAGCCCAGTGTCTGAGTGTCTGTAATGACGAAATGCTGGCTGTTCCCTCTGGGGGGCGCTGTTGCCTGAAATGCTGGCTGTTCCCTCTGGGGGGCCTGTGCTGCATGGGGAGTGTGGGGCCCAAACGGCCGCTTGCTCTGCTTGTTACCCCGTGGCGGCCTGGCTGAGCAGCACAGAAGTCAGCCGAGTGTCATGGTGGGAGAGGAAGGGGGGCGGGGTGGTGATGTGTGGTGTGACAGTGGCTCCAGGCCTGCCCCCGGCTGTGAACATCACCGCCCCACCCCCCTTCGCCTCCCGCCGTGGCGCTCGGCTGACTTCTGCACCGCTCAGCCATGCCGCCGCATGGGAGCAAGTGGCGCAAGCGACTGTTTGGGCTCCGCGCTCCCCAAGCAGCACGGGGAGTGTGGAGCCCAAATGGCCGTTTGGGTTCCGCGGTCCTCCAAGTGAGAGGCAGGAAGGGGAGGAGAAGAGGAAAGAGAGAGACAGAGAGAGAGGCAGGAGGAGGGACCGAGACCGGAGGCTCAGGAGAGACCTGAAAATCCCGTCTTCTGATGGGCTAGTTTTGAAATAACAGGCTTCGTAGTGTGGATGCTCACCTTGCTATTTTGAAATAATGCCCCAGTTTAGACATGCCCTTTGTCTCTAAAGTGCCACAGGACTCCTTGTTGTTTTTGCCAGATAAGAACTGTAAGATTTGTATTCAAAGCTGACCATGTTCTAATTCTTTTAATTTTGTGATGGTGTCATGATATCCCAAATCCTCTAGCCCTACGTTTTTACTCTTTACTCAGGCAAACTCTTGTTGACCTAAACAAGTATTTTGTCAGTATAAAGATTTTGAAGATGTGACCTCATAAATGGACTTTTCAGTTCTCTTCAGTTCAATTCTTCTGATGCAGATGACTTTAATGCTTTCTATTTATGGCATCACACTTTGATGCATATGACTTTGTTATTAAGACTTTTGCAGAAACGTCTGAGGAAAGTTAGATCCTTCTTCTAAATTTTCTTATAGATAAAAAGTAAATTTTCAGATAAAAAGTAAAGGGAAATCCTGACCACTCTGTTGTTAAGGAAAATTGCCATGAAATATATAGTGTGGTGTCACTATCATTCTCCTGTTCAGTCTAGTTAATTACATTTTAGCTACCTAACTTCCTGCTGCAGTTTCAAATAAATTCAATATTTTTATTTTGCATTAAACGTTTGTTGTTAACACAAATATTAATAATGTGCACAGCAATTACATTACCTTGACATGTATAGGTATATATATATTAATACAGAATTAACAGTATTCAGCAATATATAGTATATTGACCATATCCTGTTATAATATTTTCCTTCCTGCCCCCCCCCCCCCCCCAATTATTTAAACACAACCTTGATAGGGGCTTTGTGTGTGTGTATATATGTATGCACACATGTAACCATATTCATTTTTTTGAGGGTGGGAAGCTCAATGTTTAGAGGTGGGGAGAAGTCATAAGAGACTAGAAAAGAAAGCTAAACAGGGGAGATGTAATTCAGTTATTCTCTGTGTATATTCTTTTTGACTATACCATAAGTTGTTATTTTTATTTAATTCCTTACAATGATTTGTAGTGTAGCTGAGTGCTGTGAAACAGCTGTCTCTCTCTCTCTCCATCTGGTTGCATTTTAGTACTGGATGAAGTTTATGTGATTGTTAATAGGTTCTATTTACAAATAAGTTTGCTATTTTGTTGTTAAATGGCTAAATATATTTGTAAACATCTGCTGGAGATCCATTTTTCTTGTCTGTATTTTGTTTGTGTTTAGAAAACCATATCACTAAATCTTTATACATCAAATACACCATTCCAAAGAGGGAGGTTACTTTTTCTTTCTTTCTTTCTGAACTTGTACATTCCTTACGAACCAAATGAAAAATGCCCATTCCAGAATCAGCATCTAACTGAGTGTATGCACAGTTATGAAAAGAATCTTCATTGTCAAAATGTACATTTGTATGTGTATATATGAAGAAATCAATGCTGACATTTGCTGTTGTTTCTTGGGTTGCATCTACACAAGCAGTGCTTAAGTTGAAATAAGCTACGCAAATTGAGGTATGTTAATTGTGTAGCTTATTTTGAAATAGCTTATGTCAAAATTAGGAGTGTCTACACAGCACTTACTTCAAAACAGAGCACTCTTCCTCTGACTTCCCTTACTCCTCATACAATGAGGGTTACAGGAGTCGGTGTAAGAAGTCCCCCAGCTTGACAGTATTTCAACATTATTTCAAAATGCCTGCCTGCTGTGTAGACACAGATTAAGTTATTTCAAAATAACACTAGTTATTTTTAAATAATGTTGCTGTGTAGACATACATTTGGTGTACACTTTCAGTATCATGCAGTCATAGACTCGTGCTCCTCCCAAGATCCCAGTAAATATCTTTTGGGTAGACCTCTAATGAGAGGTCTTTTGGAAATATCTTTGTGGGTAGACCTCTAATGAGAATACAGACTTTTCAGAATGTTGTGGAGAGAGAATTCCATTAAGGGACATAACCAATTTAATCAATTTTTCCAAGTTTCACCATAATGTGAGTTTCATGGTCTTTATTACATAAAGTTTCAAATACTTTCATGATTTAAAGGCAAGTATGTGATTGTGTTTGCTGGTGGAAATGGCCTGTTATGTCTCGTTCCCGGTATGGCATTGGTGAAAAGTAGGGCTGTCAATGGACACGAATTAACGCCTGCGATTAACGCAGTCCAGGATTAACGCGTTAAATTTTTTAATGCGTTAATCGCAGGTGTTAATGCTGCACTCCCCCTTTGAAGTGCTGTTGCGGCGCTTAAAAGGGGCAGCGCAACACAGAGCCTGGGATCAGCTGGGGAGACCCCAGCTGACCCTGGGCTCCACTGCCCCTTGGAAATGTGTAGAGGCGGCGTTTCAAAGGGGCAGCCGCCTCACAGCTGAGCCGAGAATCAGCTGTGTGGTGGCTTCCCTTAGAAATTTCCCAAGGGGCAGTGGAGCCCGGGGTCATCTGGGCATTTCCCCAGAACCCGGGGTCAGCTGGGAAATCCGATAAGCATTTGCTTATTGGATAGTCGACTAGTTTACTAGTCTTTAACTTCCCTACCGGGGGTCAACTGGCGTGCCCAGCTGATCCCCAGCTCCGCGTTGCGCTGTCACTTTGAAGCACCACTCTGGCACTTCAAAGGGGTAGCACAACGTGGAGCTGGGGATCAGCTGGGCACTCCAGATGATCCTGGGATCTGTATTGCGCTGCCCCTTTGATGCGCTAGCTCGGCGCTTCAAAGGGGCAGCGCTGCATGGAGCCCAGGGTCAGCTGGGGACTCTAGCTGATCCCAGGCTCCATGCAGTGCTGCCACAGTGGCGTTTCAAAGGGGAGGTGCACATGATTAAATTTTTTTAATCGCACGGTTAATTGCGATTAACTTTTAATCACTTGACAGCCCTAGTGAAAAGTGATTAGGACCCTTTCACAAACTAAAATGTACTTTAATTTGCTTTCAATGTGAAATTTTCCACGCAATATTTCTAGCCCTGAGTCGCATGGGCTTTTGGGAATCTGAACCTGCTTTTTTTCCAGATTTTTTTCATCAGGTGAGAAATGCAATTAAAAAAATGGAAATTAAAGTTGTTAGAGACATTTAAAATCAGACTAGATAAAGGACTAGGAAACATTGTAAGCTGTAGGAAACAATCACCAACCAGATCAACTTCACAGGTCTTTTCCCTTCCTGATTTCCATTGGTATCTGCAACACAATTTGATGTTTTGGGGATCTGCCCATATAATCATGGGGGAAAAGTTAATGCTGTGTTAAGAAAATTGTTCTTTGATCCAGTGGAGAAAAAACGAATTTGCAGAACTTTCCATGAGACATTGTTTGCTGCTGCTGCAGGAGGCCTAGAGGACTGTGGAACTCCGCAATGAAAGGGTTATTTGATTTCTTGAGTGTGAGAGCACGCCCTGCACTAGCCCGGAGGTACAGAGATAATAATAGTATGAAAGGGTGGCAGCCTGCACTCTGGAACGGTTTATGAGGAGGAAGTTCACAATTACATATTTCTGGACAAACATTAACCAAGGCTGAAGCCCAGCTTTGAAGAAGAAAAACAGACGAGAACCTCCAGTAATACAGCTGTCATGTGTATTGAAAACAGCAGTCATGCACTCAGGTGAAGTAAAAGTAAAAAGGCCCAAGGAGCAATGCACAAGGCTCAATAACATTTAACAACCTTGCAGAAGACATTTCTTGCATGTCTCTGCTACACAGTGGATATTGCACAGAGCTAGGAACTTTCCGAAGTGTTGTCAGACTGTGTAACAACAGATCAAAGCCACAGCAATGAAACTATTGTTTGCTACGTTCATGGTCTAAATCTGTTTATATCTGTGGTTTCAGAGCTTGCAACCAAGCGCTGATACTTCTCCCTTTATAAACAAGTTACTATGGGCATCTCTTTATCACTGTGGTTACCACACTGGGAACAATTGCTGTTCTGTGCTGTGGTTTTGTAAAGTAATATTCTTATTTAGAGCTTTGTGTGCCAAACTTGTACATACCCATTTTATCATTGACTCTGCATATCTAAAAGTGGAACTCTTGCACTAAAATTAGGTCAGCATCCGAATGATACACATTTCCTTTCCTTTGTTATTATGGTAGGCCACAACCCTTGTAATGAAATTGTCCAGTCATTACTGTATGCCCCTAGGGAAGGGGAGGCGTGGCCGAATATACACCAAAAAAAGGAAGTAGTTACCCCAAAAGATACACTTGCTGCAGCAAGTGTAGTATGTAAATTCCAAAGTTAAATGCTTTGAAAAATGTCCAAGCAATAAAGAAACATAAATTACTTATGGAGGGAAGGAGGGGAGCAGGAGGTGAAAGGGAAGAGACAGTAAATCTTTCTGTAAAGAGGATTTGCTTACTATTATTTCTAAGTAAATTGACATCATTTATCTAGGGAAATAATAGCAAAACAGGTGAAAATGAGAAGTCCCAACTTGGATTAAACTGCAAAACCCAAGTGAAACTACCACCTTGTGGCATTTCAATTTTTGACAGTTTTAGCTAGGGTAAGGTTGTCATTTCCAGGTCACAGACAGCTACCTTTTTAATACTGGCCTGCTAGTGACCCCAAGACTCAGTCAGTAACATCTGATAGCTCTTAGGAAATCAAGTTGTTGTCTCAGCTGTACTCATAGTGTTCCTATCATAAAATACACCCTCACCTCTAATACTAATTAGAACTCATTCTGGCAAGTTTAAATGAGACACGGAGTAGGAATGCATTCTTAACTCACTCTGGGTAGGTCTACACAGCAAAGTTATTTCAAAATAACAGCCGTTATTTGGAAATAACTTTACCAGCGTCTACACAGCCAAACCGCTATTTTGAAATTAAATTGAAATAGTGGAGGGCTTATTTTGAAATTGATAAACCTCATTCCAGGATGAATAGCGCCAATTTCAAAATTGCTATTTCTAAATAAGCGCTGTGTAGATGCTTATTTCAAAATAGGGGGCCTCTAGCCTTTCCCAGGGTGCCCTGCTGGCCACCTTGGCCCCAACCAGGAAAACTCCTCTCCTCCCCCCTGCCCTGGAGCCCTTATAGGGGTGGACTCTGGCCACACTGCCTGTGTCAGCTCCAAGCCTGCCAGCCCAGAGCCAGCAGTCACTGCACCTGACCCAGTGGCCTCAGCATGAGCCAGGCAGCCAGTGCCAGCCAGCCCTCCACCGCTCCCCAGGACCAGTCTGCTAGCTCCCAGGAGCCTGCCAGGTTCCGGAAAAGGCGGGCGCCTGCCTGGTCCAGTGCGGAGATAATGGACCTAATTCAAGTTTGGGGGGATGCCTCCAACATCCATGATACGAGGAGGGGAGAGGACAAACCAAGGGCAGAGCAGACAGACAACTGCATATAAAGGAATCCAATGCATCAGGGAAGAGCAGACAAATAAACAGTGGCAAATTTTTAAAGTGCTTCTACACAAATGCTAGGAGTCTGACTAATAAGATGGGTGAACTAGAGTACCTTGTATTAAAGGAGGAGATTGACATAATAGGCATCACTTGAAACCTGGTGGAATGAGGAAAATCTGTGGGACACAATCATACCGGGATATAAAATATATCGGAAGGATAGAGCAAGCCGTGTGGGTGGCGGAGTGGCACTGTGTATGAAAGATAATGTAGAATCAAATGAAATAAAAATATTAAATCAATCAACATGTTCAATAGAATCGCTATGGATAGTAATTCCATGCTCCAATAATAAGAATTTAGCAGTAGGGATATATTACTGACCAGGACAGTGACACTGACATTGAAATGCTGAGAGAGATTAGAGAGGCTACCAAAATAAAGAACTCCTATAATAATGGGGGATTTTAATTATCCCCATATTGACTGGATACATGCCACCTCAGGAAGAGAAGCAGAGATAAAATTTCTCAATGGCTTAAATGACTGCTTCTTGGAGCAGCTGGTACAGGAACCCACAAGAAGCAATTCTTGATTTAGTCCTCAGTGGAGTGCAGGATCAGGTCCAGGAAATAACCGTTACAGGACCGCTTGGGAATAGTGACCATAATATAATAACATTTAACATTCCTGGGATGGGAAGAACACCTCAGCAGTCCAGCACTCTGGCATTTAATTTCAAAAAGGGGAATTACACAAAAATGAGGAGGTTAGTTAAACAGAAATTAAAAGGCACAGTGACTACTAGAGCCAAATCCCTGCAAGCTGCATGGAAACTTTTTAAAGACACCATAATAGAGGCCCAACTTAAATGTATACCCCAAATTAAAAAACATAGTAAGAGACCTAAAAAAAGAGTCATCGTGGCTTAACCACCATGTAAAAGAAGCAGTGAGGGACAAAAAGGCATCTTTCAAGAAGTGGAAGTCCAGTCCTGGTGAGATAAATAGAAAGGAACATAAACACTGTCAAATCAAGTGTAAAAATGTAATAAGAAAAGCAAAAAAAATTTTGAGGAACAGCTAGCCAAAAACTCAAAAAGAAATAGCAAAATGTTTTTTAAGTACATTAGAAGCAGGAAACCTGCTAAAAAACCAGTGGGTCCCCTAGACGATCGAGATATAAAAGGAGCAATCAAGGATGATAAAGCCATTGCAGAGAAACTAAATGATTTATTTGCTTCAGTCTTCACGGCTGAGGATGTTAGGGAGATTCCCAAATCTTCACCGTCCTTTGTGGGTGATGAATCTGAGGAACTGTCCTGGATTGAAGTGTCATTAGAGGAGGTTTTGGAACAAATAGAAAAACTTAATGTTAACAAATCACTGGGACTGGATGGCATTCATCCACGGGTTCTAAAAGAACTCAAATGGGAAATTGCTGAATTATTATCTGTGGTTTGTAACCTATCCTTTAAATCGGCTTCCGTACCTAATGACTGGAAGGTAGCTAACGTGACACCAATATTTAAAAAGGGCTCTAGAGGCGATTCTGGCAATTACAGACCGGTAAGTCTTACTTCAGTACCGGGCAAATTAGTCAAAACAATAGTAAAGAATAAAATTGTCAGGCACGTAGAAGAACATAATTTGTTGGACAAAAGTCAACATGGTTTCTGTAAAGGGAAATCATGTCTTACTATTAGGGTATGTCTACACTACAAAGTTAATTTGAAATAACAGCCGTTATTTTGAATTAACTTTAATAGCGTCTACACAGCCAAACTACTATTTCGAAATAAATTCAAAATAGTGGAGCACTTATTTCGAATTTGGTAAACCTCATTCTACGAGGAGTAACACCAAATTCGAAATAGCTATTTCAAATTAAGTGCTGTGCGGACACTTAATTAGAAATAGGGGGCCTCCAGCCCTTCCCAGGGAGCCCTGGTGGCCACTCTGGGCACAACCAGGAAAACTTACTCTCCTCTCCCCTAGCCCCGGAGGCATTAAAGGGGTAGACCCTGGCCACAGTGCCTGTGCCAGCTCCAAGCCTGCCAGCCCAGATCCAGCAGTGGCCACTGGGGCCCCTGATCCAGTGGCCCCAAAACATGAGCCAGCAAGCCACTGGCAGCCAGCCCTCCACCGCTCCCCAGGAGCAGTCTGCCAGCTCCAAGGAGCCTGACAGGGGCTGCAGAAGGCGGGCGCCTTTCTAGTCTAGGGTGGAAATCATGGACCTTATTCAGGTTTGGGGGGGATGCCCCCAACTTCCATGATCTCAGCCCTAGATGGAGGAACACGGCCGTCTATGGTAGGATAGCTGCCAGCCTGGCCACCAAAGGCCACATGCGAACCCAGGAGCAGGTCTGCATGAAAGTCAGGTTGGTCCGGCGAGACCCCCAGCCCTGAGCTTCCCCTCTCCCTTCTTCCCCTTGCTTCCCCCTTCGAGCTCCCTCCTCCCAGGTTTCCCCCCACCCCTCTCCCTTCACCTCTCCCACCTCCTTTTCCCAGTCTCCCTAGAGGTCCATCCCCCCAGTTTTGTTCAATAAACCCAGTTTCTATTTTTGAACATACGTGTCTATTTGACATCAGGAAGAGGGGCTAGGGAGGGGTAAGTGGAAGAACATGAGGGATGAATGGGGCACGAGCTCCCGGTGGGGAGGACCGGGGAGGCTCTGAGGGCTCCTCGGGGTGGATGCTTTCCTTCAGGGCCTCCTGGATCCTGACAGCCCCCCGATGGACACCCCGGATGGCAGCCTGCAGGACGTGCAGCCGGGCTGATGGCAACGACCCCACGAAACACACCGGTGTGCCCAAGGGCAGCTCTGGCTCCATGTGGCCGAGTGCTGTGGTGTCCCGAGTGCAGGCACTCAGGGCACTCCAAGACAGGACTGCTTTGCTGTCCCTCATCGAGGTAGACAAGCAAGCGGGGAACCCTGAGAACTGTCTGTCCGGGGTGGGGGTAGGGTCCCTTTAAGCATGGAGCTCAGTTAGCCTCAGGCAGCAGCCCCACACACTAAGTCCTAACCTGATGCCCTGCCGGCACTGGTTCCGGCCAGCCTTAACTTCGGTTCAGGGTCCACTCAGTGTGGACGCGCTATTTCAAAATAGCAAAATGCTATTTTGAAATAACGCATCTATACAGAAAAACTATTTCGAAATAATTCGAATTAAGCTAACTTCAAAGAACTCTAAGGGTATGTGTACTCTACAGCACTATTTCAAATTAAGTTAATTCGAAATAGTGCTGTAGTGTACACATACCCTTAGAGTTCTTTGAAGGGGTTAACAAATATGCAGACAAGGGAGATCCAGTAGATACAGTATACTTAGATTTTCAGAAAGCCTTTGACAAGGTCCCTCACCAAAGGCTCTTGTGTAAATTACATGGCCATGGGATAAGAGGGAAGGTCCTTTCATGGATTGAGAACTGGTTAAAAGACAGGAAACAAAGGGTAGGAATAAATGGTAAATTTTCAAAATGGAGAGGGGTAACTAGTGGTGTCCCCCAAGGGTCAGTCCTGGGACCAATCCTGTTCAACTTATTCATAAATGATCTGGAGAAAGGGGTAAGCAGTGAGGTGGTAAAGTTTGCGGCTGATACTAAACTGTTTAAGATAGTCAAGACAGAAGCAGACTGTGAAGAACTTCAAAAAGATCCCACCAAACTGAGTGATTGGGCAACAAAATGGCAAATGAAATTTAATGTGGATAAGTGTAAAATAATGCACATCGGGAAAAATAACCCCAACTATACGTACAGTATGATGGGGGCTAATTTGGCTACGACAAATCAGGAAAGAGATCTTGGAGTTATCGTGCACAGTTCTCTGAAAACTTCCACACAGTGTGCAGCGGGCGGTCAAAAAGGCAAATAAGATGTTAGGAATGATTAAGAAAGGGATAGAAAATAAGGCACAGAATATCTTACTGCCCCTGTATAAAACTATGGTACGCCCACATCTTGAATACTGTGTACAGATGTGGTCTCCTCACCTCAAAAAAGATATTTTGGCCTTGGAAAGGGTTCAGAAAAGGGCAACTAAAATGATTAGGGGTTTGGAACGGGTCCCATATGAAGAGAGGTTAAAGCGACTGGGACTTTTCAGTTTAGAAAAGAGGAGACTGAGGGGGGGGATATGATAGATGTATATAAAATCTTGAGTGGTGTGGAGAGGGTGAATAAAGAAAAGTTATTTATTAGTTCCCATAATAGAAGAACTAGAGGACACCAAATGAAATTAATGGGTAGCAGGTTTAAAACTAATAAAAGAAAGTTCTTCTTCACACAGCGTGTAGTCAACCTGTGGAACTCCTTGCCAGAGGAGGCTGTGAAGGCTAGGACTATAACAGAGTTTAAAGAGAAGCTAGATAATTTCATGGAGGTAGGTCCATAAAAGGCTGTTAGCCAGGGGATAGAAATGGTGTCCCTAGCCTCTGTTTGTCAGAGGTTGGAGAAGGATGGCAGGAGACAAATCGCTTGATCATTGTCTTCGGTCTACCCCCTCTGGGGCACCTGGTGCTGGCCACTGTCGGCAGACAAGCTACTGGGCAAGATGGACCTTTGGTCTGACCCAGTGCGGCCATTCTTATGTTCTTATGATATCCGCACTAAACGGAGGAACACAACCGTCTACAGGCAGATGGCTGCCAGCCTGGCCACCAAAAGCCACATGCGAACCCAGGAGCAGGTTCACATGAAAATAAAGGATCTGTGGCAGGCCTATGCCAGGGCCACAGGGGGCAGCTCCCAACCAGGGGCAGACCCAGACCCCTGCCCCTATTTTGATGCCCGGGACCGCATCCTGGGGGGCAGGATGGTCCGTGCCCCCCAGGTGGTCATTGATCCTGGGGCAGAGGGCCCTGACCAGGAAATGGAGGAGGAGGAGGAGGGGGGCCAGGAGCCGCAGGAGCCCAGAGGAAGCATGCCGTGCACCCAGGACCCCCGAGCCGTCCCAGCGGACCTGTTGCCAGTGTCTGAGGCCGGGAAAGCAACGACATGTGAGTGCCATCACTGTCCACTTATGCGGGGAGTGGGGTTGGGGGGAGAGGAGACCAGGGACTGTGTGTGTGGGCCTTGCTGGCCACGGCTCATGCAGTAACATTGGCATGTGCTGTGCCACCCCTAGGCACGTGGCCCCAGCTGACTGCCACACAGGGGCTGAGGCCTGTTACCCACACGTGTGAATGTATGAAGGCACATGACATGCTCCTTGCTCTGGGGTGGGACACAGCAGGATGTTCTCCTTCCACAAGCCCCCCTACACAGAGGCAGGGGACATCTCTCTTCTCCTCCCCCCCCCCACACACACAGGCTCACACCACATACAGCACAGGGGCATGGGTGCAGTCCTGGGCCAGCTCCCACTCCCGAGGACAGCGGGACATCCCGAACATGGCCTCTGTGCTAGCATATCGGCTCGGATGGTGTGGAGACCTGTCGTCCTTGCCTTGCAGAGGGGGGCTGGGCTTCACCCTCTGTGTCCCCAGGGATAACTGACCACTTCTCTTGTTTCTCCACAGCTGCACCAACTGTAAGTGCAGGGTGCACCACCCCGCCCGGGACATCCTCCCACCCCCGGGCACTCAGCAGAATGACCTGTAATGAGGAGGAGTACCAGCAGCAGCACCTGGGGATACTGCAAGGCCTGCACCGCACCCTTGACTACTGGGTGCACGAAGACCTGCAGCTCTGGTGGGAGAGTGGGCGGGGAGCTGCTTGCCCAGGGCTGTGCTATCTGCGAGCACCTACAGACCCTGGTGCAGCGATAGCTGCCTCCTGCCGCTCCAGCCCCTGCTGCCTCCCCAGCTACTGCTCCTCCTCCCATGCCTGCTCCCCCTCCCACTTCTTCTTCTCTCCCCCCCTCCCCGCAGGGACGCCAAGGCCCCTGCACCCGCAGTGTCAGGAGGTAGGTGGGCCGGCAAGACCCCCAGCCCTGAGCTTCTCCTCCCCCTTCCAGCTCCCTCCTCCCAGGTTTACTCCTCCCCTCTCCCATCTTCATTCTCCCGCAACACCCCAGTTTTGTTCAATAAAGAGAGTTTTTCTTCAACATGTGTCTTTATTGTACATTAGGGAGGGGGGTAAGTGGAAGGACATGAGGGTGGAATGAGGTACAAGCCCCTAGTGGGGGGCTTTGCTGTCCCTCAGAGAGGTAGGAAAGCAAGCGGGGGGGGACCCTTTTAGCACAGGCCTCAGATACCTTGTGTGGCTGCTGCCTGAGGCTAACTCCTGACCTGATGCCCTGCCAGAGCCAGTTCTGGACGGCCTTAAATGCGATTCAGCGTCCAATCAGTGTGGACGTGCGACTTCGAAATAGCAAAGCGCTATTGATTCTCACTACAACCCAGTTAAGAAATGGGCTACAAGATCTTCAACAAATTTGAATTTAGGGCCTGATGTAAACCCAGGGTTAGGCTTTCCAATTACTTGTGTGTTTGGCCTCAAGATATGCTACAGTTTGGTACTTAAGGGATTCATGCAGAGCCTAATACTATAGTATAACAAATAACACCTTCAAAATGGAAGGTTTTCTCTTCTCACATGGTAAATATCAGGCTGCACACAACACTTACTTTGCTTTGGAATGACTTATTAGAAACTCTCGGGTAACTTTAAAAACTTTAAAAAGTTACCTAACAGAAGAAAGTGGCCCTGGACTCTATCAGTATGTATCCATGCTGCTATCAGTCATCTTATTACAAAAGAGAGGAGGCCAGTGTCTGGCAGGAAATTATGAGGACCCTGGAACTTGCACCAGAGAAGACCTGAATTTGGTGATATTCTGGATACATTGCACATTGACGTGATAGGGTTTATGGAGAGGGTAAGGTTATGCTTCTCATGCCAGATGGTTTCAACAAAAATACCAGACACACTTGTTCTCAGATGGGGGAGCGGGGCTGGTCAGGAAGGGGTCAGGAGGAACCAGCGGTGGGGAGCAGGGCTGTCGGAAGAGGATCGGGGGGAGTGGGGCTGGTCGGAGGGGAGCGGGGGAGATCGGGGGAACTGGCTGGTGGGGAGCAGGGCTGGTTGGGAGGGGATCGGGGAGCGGGCGAGGAACCGGCTGGCGGGAGCAGGGCTGGCTGGGAGGAGGTCGGGAGGGGTGGGGAAAGCAGGGCTGGCGGGGGAGATCGGGAGGAACTGGCCGGTGAGGAGCAGAGCTGGTCAGGAGGGGGTCAGGAGGAGTGGGGATGGCTGAGAGGGAGTTGGGGGGAGCGAGGCTGGCCGGAGAGGAAGAGCAGGGGGGAACTGGCCGGCGGGAAGCGGGGCTGTCCCGGGCGCATGCAGATCCCGGGGCGCTGCCCGTCCCGCTCACGGTCCTGGTGGAGCGCATGGGTGAGTCTGGCCCCGGGGATTCCATCCCGCCCCTCCGCCCCCCACTGCGTAGTTGCATACTGCCTGGCTGGTAGACGCGCTCACGCAACGTGAGCGCATCTACCAGCAACGTGAGCGCGTCTACCAGCCAGGCAGTACGCCACTACGTACTGATACTCATGATAATAAAACTTATTTAATTAGAAAATACCGGACATTTATATGTCCCGTATTTTCTCAATTTGTTTCCTGGACGGAAAGCTCAAAAACCAGACTGTCCAGTTCAAAACCGGACATCTGGCAACCCTAGGAGGAAAGGAGTTTCTGTAGGAAGTTGGCTGGCTGGGTTCCTATTAAAATAATTAATCCAATAGTAATAACAGTTATTGATAGTGTGTTAGCGCACCTACAAGCTGGGCGAGGTGTCTCTTATTGGTATTTAAATATAAATATATTCAAAACAGCAGTGGGGAATGGGGGAAGATAGGAGACGACAAACAAGAGGCTTCACTTTCCACAGAAAAGTGAATGTGAGTCTGAGCTTGTTGAAAACACTTTCTTTTGGGGATTTAAAAAGGCTGAGGTGTGTGCAGTCTTTCAGATCTTTGTATTGTCTTATTGCATCTTTATATTTCCAGTGACTTCTTGAAAGGGCAGACTCTGAGCTTGTTGCTAGTCCTTTTAACAACTCATCAGTACAGCAGGAAGCACTAAAAAGACAGGTGGAGTTTTTTTGACTGGCAGCTAAACTTCACATAAAGCAGAATCTTTTTCACAATTGTATAGACTTTAGTTACGCATCCTGCTCTTGGTCAACCTTAACTTCATTTTAATAAAGACTTAAGAGTATATATTAATATATGAAGGGTAACATTCTTTGAGAATATTTAAATTACACTTTCTTTTTAAAAGCTAGGAGATAGAAGGTTCAGCAGGCCACCATTAGCCTTCATAGAGTCGTCAGTGGTCAGCTCAAGCTCAATATGAGCCAAAATTGGCTTTCACAGGGTTGAGGAAGCCAAAATATTTGGTTAGCGCCCAAACAGTCAAACTGCACTCCTTGGGAGCTAACAAACCTACAGTAGACTTCTGATAATCCGGAACCTATGGGATTTAGGTGGTGCCGGATTATCAAATATGCCAGACTATCAGGAGGTACTATAAGCAGGTTATATATATACTGTATACATTATATACTGTATATAAAGTGTTCTTAACCCTTTTTATTGTACATACTGTATACAGTATACTGTAATGTTTTAGTTTTTTTAAGCCTTTTTTACCCCTTTTGCTCAGTTCAGCTGTTGCCGCTGTTACCTTGTGACTCACTAGGCTCTTGCCATTTTGATGCCGGACTATCAGGAGTGCCGGACTATTGGATGCCGGACTATTGGAGTTTTACTGTACTTAGCTTTTTTCAGCAGAAGCAGGATCTGTATGAATTCGACACATTTGCCTAAGGATTCTTGAAAATATGGTCATGTCAATGCACTTAATTCTATTCCTTTTCCCTCTACCTTTCACTGTCCTGCCCCGTAACTGTAAGCTGGGAAGGGAGGTTTGAACTACACATTGTTCCATTTCCAGTGGGTCCAAGATGGCGCCTCTCTTTCCAGCTCCCATACAGCCTATTAAGACTAGAGGAGACTTACAAAGTGGTATGTAGGGTCTGATCAGCCTCCTAGGGGCTCACTAGGAGGTCTGCCCTCTTGTGGATGTGCCTTTTGGTCTCCTCCCTCCACATCTCAGGGCATATTATGTTGTACATTTTTGTTAATAAGAAAAAGTCTTAAAGGATACTCCCTCACACTCACATATTTTCAATCTCAAAGCATCCAACTGTGGAAAAGTCCCAGGTGGAAGCTCTGATGGAAGAAAATAGAATATACCAGAGCTGAGGGTTGTCACAAAGAGTCCTGTACCCAACACCTTGAACCGAATGAAGTGACTACTAAAAACTGCATGAAACGTAACAAACCTATTGCTTTTATAAATAACCCTTGTGAAAAATCTCTCTCCTATGAAGCAGAATGTTGACTCCTTAACTCCAGTGCTTAAGCTTGTAAAACTCAGCAATGATTTGTGTAAGAAGAAAAAGCCCTCAGAATACATAGTGGTGACAAGACGCTTATACTATCTGCCTTCTCCACAAAGCCATCAGCATCCACCCAGTACCTTGATCTCCCGAAGATGATCTTGGGATTAATCATTGGCACATGTCCCTTGACTCTTTCTGTGTTGTCCATCTGTGTTTAATTCCAACAGAAGGGTACCCAGATGTATTGCTGCCCTCAGGTATAATTACCTCAAGACAGAATGACCATTTAAGCACATATGATACTACTTAGCTTTAATTGGAGAATTGGCAGAATTTATATGACCGGTAGTTTTGGGGTCTGTCAGGTGCATGAAAGCATAGTTTGAATATCATTTCCTGCTGATGCAACAGTCTCAGTACTAGCTGAGAGATAAGGAAAAGCATATCAGATAGTCAATTAGTTCCTCGAATAGTTGTTTCCCCTCCCCCTTGCTGTCTTTATCAGAGGTAGCAAGGGGAGAACAGGAGCCGGTTCTGGGGGGAGTCTGCTTAAAAGCTGGGTCCTGCCAGCACCATCTTGGCAGGGGACAGGGGAGGCAGGAGTGGAGCAGGGACCAGGCATGAGCTAACATTTAAAAGGCTGGTGCACAACGGGGGGGACTTGGCGCGAGCTGGGAATCAATTGTCCTGGCTCGCACTGGGTCTCTCCTGCTGCGCTTTAGCCTTTTAAATGTATTAAGAGCTGACAGGCTCTTAATACATTTAAAAGGCAGAGCTGCAGCGGGGTTAGCTTCTGGACTGGGAGCTGACCCTGCTGCAGGTCTCCTGCTTATTGGCTAATCAACTAGTCAATTGAAAATCCATCGACTAGTTGATTAAACTAAATTTAACATCCCTAATGATGGAGTGTGTGCGGGGTAGATCACAAAAGGATTTAAGTACCTTCCTGCTACAGGGGTGCCTGAATCAAATGCTGAAAGTGTGAAGATTCTTTTTTTTTTTTTTTTTTTTTTTTTTTAAACTCCACTGTAGACTTCTTTTCTAAATCAACCTCCTAAATCAGAACATGGATTTGATGTTATGCAGCACTATGAGCACTGACGTACATTACCCATGTCTGGGATGCAGATGTTACAGTAGATATTTGCTAGCAGTGAGAATATATTTTATGGTTGTGAAAGATGAGTGATCCCCAGGAAAGAGGCTATAAGGGCAGAGGGGTACATTTATGCATGAAATAAGAGTTTAGCTGATATTGGATTCACTAACCAGAGTACCCTGAATAGAACCTGGATGAACAACTCTTGCTGAGAACAGCAATTTTTGCTGGAGCGGTACAAAAGTATGCGATTGTAGTATGGTAAAAAAGATTGTTTGATGCCTGCATCACAACTTCACATTCACTGATAAAGATACAGCTGATGAACTAATGACAGTGTGGGAGAAAGCAATCTCAATCCTTTTCAATGACTAGTTATCAGGGTGCTCTTTGGGAGGCTGCAGACTATAGTGGTGCCAGAGCAATGGTGTGACCTTCTCATTTGCATTTTCTGTTGCCACTGGCCTGAATGGGGAAGCTGGGAACAAGGACTTGGTCATGTGCTTAAATTGGTGAAAACAACCTGAAATCTGCCTGAGATCGGAATGTGATATTAACTCTGCATTGGAGACTTGGACACAACAACACTGTGAGCACATTCCAAATATTCCAGTGAGTTTAGGATTTAATGACAGCTTAATATTCCTCTAGGGTCTAATGACAGTTTAGAGATGTTCTTTAGTAGTGCAACTGAAGCAATACTAGCACTGAATACAATGGAGATTGGCATCATTTAAATACAAAGATGAACGGCTATAGGTAGATGATTCATATTGGCCCCTAGTAGAGGCAGGTAGTCTGGCTCACCTTTATTTCTAGCTGCTTTCACAGACTTCCTGACTCTTCTTTACAATTAAAAACCTGGATGCCTGTATAATCAGTTGACAACAATTGCAAGCACCATATAACTATAATCAAAAACCGTATCTTGAATTACAAAATAGTATGTAATCTACATGATTACAGTGATGCTCTTTTGCAATTGTATAGTGGCCTTCCCCTGGTGATTTAAGAGTGCTTTACAAATACTGATAAGTTAAGAACTTTATATTTAAAAACCCTTTTGGGAAATCACTTGTATCTTTACTGTAGAACCTCATCAGTTCAAACCTTAATTCCTCTATCTGCTCTGTTTCCCCAAAAGGAGTTTTGCTTTCCCCCAATAGAATTTTAGTTCTATTGAAAATTTGTTGAAGTTTTGGATGTAACATGTACCTAGATAGGCTAAATTATATAGATAAGGTTACACAACAATTAAATGGAAGAACTAGCATAAGAACTTGAGATGTAACTTCCAATCTTCTTTTCTTATCTCCCTCTCTCCCTTTAAGGTAAACTTTGCAGGTGCAATTTGCACTAGCAAACAGTTTACCTGCTCTTTTGTGCCCCGAACATTACTTGTAGAGGCACAAATGTTGTTTCAGATTTTGTGGGTATCATTTGTGTCCACAAAAGAAATAACTTACCTCTGAGAAGTTATTTTTTAACTGTTGTGTTTAGTGTAACTTATAAAGTAGAAGAATAAATATTAGAGTGTAACCGTGAAGTTTGTACTGTAAAGAATCAATTAGTTTGTCAGAAGACTTTGCCTCAGAGATTTTCACAAGAGAAAGCATAGAATTGCATTTTTTTTCATTGAGACATATGTCATAAATTAGGAGTTCAGCTGATGACAAATAATAATTGCATGAATTCACTCTTCAGGCTTTCCTCAAGAGAGCTTTTAGTGTTAATCTGGCTAAATCCAAATGTTTCCCTTTCTTATGTTTATTCTGCTTCAAGGTAGTTACAGTTCATTTATGTCTACTGAAGTAACAAGTGGTATTTGCTGCAGTTCCTTGTAAGGATTCATGGGGAAACTCATTTACATATTCCTTGTTACAAAAGCAAACCACATCCTGGCTAAGACAAAGTGCTGTCTGATAAACAAACTTCATATACTAGAGTCTGTCTGGAGGAAAGCCAGGATGTGGTCAGCCTTTGTAACAAGGTACTGTTTAGTTTGTGTGGAAGTCAAGGAAAGGGACAAACTAACTAAATCTTTCTTTCCATCTCAGGAAGAATTTTCATTAGTCAAAACATATGTATGATTCTCTTTAGGCAGTGCTATAGCTAGGCTTTGCAAAACAAGATTTTTTTTAAAAAAAATTGTGGATAATATTTATGCATTTTTCAATTTTTTTAACTTAAAATTTGTTGCAGAAAGCTATGGGAAGGTCAGACAATAATTATTTCATAACAGTAGCCGCTGAGATTCTAAAAGTTTTATAACTGTTAAAACACAAATTGTGGACATCATGTGTCATAATATTCAAAATAAATATCCTTAAATCAAACTCTGCTCCCAAACAGTATTTTTCATTCTTTATCTATCTGTAAAATTCAGTTATTATCAGTGGAAATATTTTTTCATCAGTTTGTGTATGTACAGTGAAATTGATGCTTTCCAGTAAAAAAAACTGAATCATTACACTCAAGCTAGGCATGGATGTTTTCTTACAGGAGGTTTTTTGCTTGCTCGCATTCAGGAGAAAAACAAACCCCATTTCTTTCTGGGCTGACAAATATCTATGGAAAGTTGGAGACACCCGTTCAAATAAATGTGTTACGCAGCTGTTCCTGCTCCTTAGTTAAAGGGTGCTTTTGCAATATACTAATAATTGTAATGATACTTTACACAGCTATCATCTTTCATCCAAGAAATTCAAAGCGCTTTTCAAGTACATATGAGTTAAGTTTCATAACAGCTTTGTGAAGAAGGTTGGTAAATATAGGTTGTAAGATCATATGGGCTGGGACTGGCTCTGCTGTACAAAGCATACAGTATAAAAAGCACAGTAGCACCAGACTTGTGGGCTCATACTAAATATTATCTCCTCCTCTGCCCCCAATCCTGCCTGTGGGGACAGACATGCTTGGAGCCTACTGGATCAGCCCTCGGTCAAAGCCACCACAGGAGGAGAAGATATCCCTACCTTTTGGGTCCCTATCCCTGTGGTTAGAGCAGCTACCCAAGTTGTAGGTGATCTGGGTACAAATTCATGAAATGTATAAATCTTAGATTATAAAACTCTTTTTAGAGTAGGGAATACATCTTCGTATGTGTTTTTGTAAAGGTCTAACACAATAGAAACTGTGACAGGGTGGACTAGGCCTGACAACCTCTGCTGGAGGCCTTGGGGTCCTGTCACATCCTGCCCCAGACAATGGGCAGTAGAGAGATCCTCCAAGCAGGCTAGAGTGGCTGCAGGGGAAGCAGCCACTCAGGAGCTAGGAGGGACATATAAAAGGAGCTGCATAACAGAGCAGCAGTTAGTTGCTGTGTGGAGCTCAAGGCTGGCTGGCTGGCGGCCCAGCGAGGAGAGCTCACAGCAAACAAGATGGAGCCCTGAGGTAAGGGCAAAGATGGCACAGGACCATGAGGAAGTAGTCCAGGGAATTGGAGGAGCTGTAGAATGGACATACCAGACAGCTGGTATCTACAGGGTCCCTGGGCTGGGGCATGATGTAAAGGGTGGGACTGCATCCTCCCCAACCTCCGATTTGCCACTGGGGGAAGTGGCCTGGATCTTGAGACATTCCAGGGAGAGAGGACTCTAGTGACCTAGTCAAAGGGCTGCAACCAGAAGTGCCCTGAGAGGCAAAGATGTTGCCTCGAGGAAGGAAGCTCTTTTATCCCAGCAGGGGATTGTTTCTTTTGCACACAGACTGTGTGTGACTTGGAGGGAGGGCTGAGTCATCAAAGAGAGAGTACAGGCACAATACAGTCAGCTAGGAGGCACTCAGGAGAGGTGAGTACAACCCAGTTACAGGGCCCTCCTTTACATTGGTGCTTCAAGGGCACCATTGCCATATAAATATTTAACAGAAAATAATCTTGAGAATTCTTCAGGCTGAAGGGCCTTCTAGAAAAATATCATTATTCTCTGAGTACATTTGGTAGAGAGGACTTTATTAAAAGCTGTACAAGCTCATCAGTGCAGAGACCTGTCATCCTTTCTATAAAGCATCTAGCACATCTATGGACATGAGAAAATCTAGTGGTATTTTCCTTATTTACAAGGAAAAAAAAAGATGTTGAGAAGTTGCATTCTTTCCCACCCTCAAATCTTTTGTCTCCTGTATGACCTCTTTGGTTTGCAGTAAAAATACCTGGCTTATGTTGGTGTGCTATATAGGTGATAAATTACAGTGACAGAAGCAAACTTGTGTAAGTCAGATATGCTCGAAGGCATATGGGTTCCCATTTTCAGAGCATGTAAACTTTGAAGCAATGGGTCTCTATCCAGCTTGTTTACATGAAGCAGATTAGAATCTACTTCCTAGAGGCAGAGTCAGGCTGGTGAGTGGCTGAGGGGGTTCTTTTTAGATGGGGTTCCTGAAGTATTCTGGCTAACTCAGATGGAACTTATGGGGGAGGGGTCTCTGGTAGGGCCAGCTCGCTCGTAGGGTTGCCAGATGGTTTAAAAAAAAATACCGGACAAAAATTTGTCAAACGAAAAACAAAACAAAACCACTGGGAAAAATTTGTCGACAGCCAAAAAAAAAAAAAAGAGCAGGAAGTAACCAGGGAGAGCTGGGGGGAGGATTCAGGAAGTCGGGTCGAAATGCGGTCACGGCCCGCCTCTAAGACCAGCTTAGTTGGCGGCCCCTTAAAAATGGCGGCACCAGGTGACCTCCTGGCTTGCCCGCCGGCTCTGGTAAATGAACATCAGAAAGAGAGAGAGAGAGACAGAGAGAGAGATACTAAAAAAATTTGTTCTGCATAGTTCAGGCTGTGTTCCCCTTCAACTCCACAAGCTGGTGCAAAGCCAGGATTGGATAATGACCATGCCCCTATCCTGTCCTTTGCTATCCACTATCAGGAAGTAGCAGGGCCTGTACTTCCCAGACACTGTGTGAAGATACTGGGTGCTCTCAGTAGAACATGCAACTATGAAACAACTCCAAACAGGGAGTTTGGAGAGGGAGTTCTCCAGGTGAAAGAGGAGTAAAAACAGGACCCTTGTGGTAAGTGGCTGTCTGGAGTGTGTGTTTGTGTGTGGGGGAGTTATTTGCTGTGTGCTGAGCTTGTGTTTATCTGGTTGGTTGGTTGGTTTGATTGTTTGTTTGCTTGAAGGAGCTTCTAAAGGTTTGAAATCTAGAAGCCTCTGTTAATTGGCTAAGCCTCAGTCAGGGGGAGGGGCTACCAGAGCTATATAAGCCTGTGACTCAGAGACCAGGGAGCTTGCGACCAGGAATTGCTAACAGGGAGTTTGGAGAGGGAGTTTAGAGGGGGAGGTTAGAGGGCACTAGTGACTTCTGGCCTTCTTTAAAACATAACTCTTATCATAATCTATATTCCAGAGGTTTAAAAAGAATCCCAGTTTATACTTAAACTTGTTCATTAGAAAAATGGAGACAGAAGCCCAGCAGCAGAGTGGGGCTATCCTGTTTATTTGAGTGTAACATGTATGATTACCTGCCCTGTGGCGGGTGGCGTATGTGTGCACCCGTTGCAAGGAGCTCCTGACCCTCAGAGACCGAGTTCGGGCTTTGGAGGCCAGGGTGGCTGAACTGGAGGAGCTAAGGAGGTAGAGATTTGTGGATGAGACTTTCTGGGACACTGTAGTACTGTCCCACCTCCAGTCTGAGAGCCCCAGTGCTCTTAAGGAGGATGAAAGTCTCAAGGGAACAGAGCATTCAATGGGAGCAGAGGAAACCATCCCGTGGTTGGGACCCTCCTCCCAGAGGATGTTGCGGTATCCTCTCGCACTGAGGATACCTCTGAGGGAGGAATGCCAGTTCGGAAGAGGCAGGTGTTAGTAGTGGGTGATTCGATCGTTAGAAACATAGATAGTTGGGTTTGTGATGACCGGGAGAACCGTATGGTCACTTGCCTGCCTGGTGCGAAGGTTGCGGATCTCTCGAGGCATCTAGATAGACTTATGTGTAGTGCTGGGGAGGAGCCGGTGGTCGTGGTACATGTAGGTACCAATGACGTAGGGAAGGGTAGGAGAGATGTCCTGGAGGCCAAATTTAGGCTGCTAGGAAAGAGACTGAAATCCAGGACCTCTATGGTGGCGTTCTCGGAAATGCTTCCAGTTCCACGCAGGGCCAGGTAGGCAGGCAGAGATTCAGAATCTCAATGCGTGGATGAGAGACGATGGTGTAGGGAAGAGGGGTTTGGATTTATTAGGAACTGGGGACACTTTTGGGAGAGGGAGCCTATACAGGAAGGATGGGCTCCACCTAAACCAGGGTGGAACCAGACTGCTGGCACTAAACATTAAAAAGGCCGTAGAGCAGTTTTTAAACTGAGAGATGGGGAAAGCCGATTGGTGTGGAGATGCACGTAAATCGGAGGAGACTTCTCTTAGAGGAGAATCCATTGATAGAGATTCTCTAAGCTGTAGTCAGAAAGAGAGGAGGAGAGGGCAAACCATGGGCCAGAGCAGACAAACAACCGCGTACAAAGGAATCCAATGCATCAGGAAGGGCAGACAAATAAGCAGTGGCAAATTTTTAAAGTGCTTCTACACAAATGCTAGGAGTCTGACTAATAAGATGGGTGAACTAGAGTACCTAGTATTAAATGAGGAGATTGACATAATAGGCATCACTGAAACCTGGTGGAATGAGGAAAATCTGTAGGACACAATCATGCGGGATATAAAATATATCGAAAGGATAGAGCAGGCCGGGTGGGTGGCGGAGTGGCACTGTATGTGAAAGATAATGTAGAATCAAATGAAATAAAAATATTAAATGAATCAACATGTTCAATAGAATCGCTATGGATAGTAATTCCATGCTCCAAAAATAAGAAATTAGCAGTAGGGATATATTACCGACCACCTGACCAGGACAGGGATACTGACATTGAAATGCTGAGGAGATTAGAGAGGCTACCAAAACAAAGAACTCTATAATAATGGGGATTTTAATTACCCCATATTGACTGGATACATGTCACCTCAGGAAGAGAAGCGGAGATAAAATTTCTCAATGGCTTAAATGACTGCTTCTTGGAGCAGCTAGTGCAGGAACCCACAAGGGAGAGGCAATTCTCGATTTAGTCCTGAGTGGAGCGCAGGATCAGGTCAGGAAATAACCGTTACAGGACCGCTTGGGAATAGTGACCATAATATAATAACATTCAACATTCCTGTGGTGGGAAGAACACCTCAGCAGACCAGCACCCTGGCATTTAATTTCAAAAGGAATTACACAAAAATGAGGAGGTTAGTTAAACAGAAATTAAAAGGCACAGTGACTAGAGCCAAATCCTGCAAGCTGCATGGAAACTTTTAAAGACACCATAATAGAGGCCCAACTTAAATGTATACCCCAAATTAAAAAACATAGCAAGAGACCTAAAAAGAGTCACGTGGCTTAACCACCATGTAAAAGAAGCAGTGAGGACAAAAAGGCATCTTTTAAGAAGTGGAAGTCAATCCTAGTGAGATAAATAGAAAGGAACATAAACACTGTCAAATCAAGTGTAAAAATGTAATAAGAAAAGCAAAAAGATTTTGAGGAACAGCTAGCCAAAACTCAAAAGAAATAACAAAATGTTTTTAAGTACATTAGAAGCAGGAAGCCTGCTAAAAACCTGTGGGTCCCCTAGACGATCGAACTATAAAAGGCGCAATCAAGGACGATAAAGCCATTGTGGAGAAACTAAATGATTTCTTTGCTTCAGTCTTCACGGCTGAGGACGTTGGGAGATTCCCAAATCTGCACCGTCCTTTGTGGGTAATGAATCTGAGGAACTGTCCCGGATTGAAGTGTCATTAGAGGAGGTTTTGGAACAAATAGAAAAACTTAATGTTAACAAATCTCCGGGACCGGATGGCATTCATCCAAGGGTTCTAAAAAGAACTCAAATGGGAAATTGCTGAACTATTATCTGTGGTTTGTAACCTATCCCTTAAATCGGCTTCCGTACCTAATGACTGGAAGGTAGCCAACGTGACACCAATATTTAAAAAGGGCTCTAGAGGCGATCCGGGCAATTACAGACCGGTAAGTCTAACTTCAGTACCTGGCAAATTAGCGAAACAATAGTAAAGAATAAAATTGTGAAGCATGTAGAAGAACATAATTTGTTGGACAAAAGTCAACATGGGTTCTGTAAAGGGAAATCCTGTCTTACTAATCTATTAGAGTTCTTTGAAGGGTTAACAAACATGCGGACAAGGGGATCCAGTAGATATAGTATACTTAGATTTCCAGAAAGCCTTTGACAAGGTCCCTCACAAAAGGCTCTTGTGTAAATTACATGGCCATGGGATAAGAGGAAGGTCCTTTCTTGGATTGAGAACTGGTTAAAAGACAGGAAACAAAGGGTAGGAATAAATGGTAAATTTTCAGAATGGAGAGGGGTAACTAGTGGTGTCCCCAAGGGTCAGTCCTAGGACCAATCCTGTTCAACTTATTCATAAATGATCTGGAGAAAGGGGTAAGCAGTGAGGTGGTAAAGTTTGCGGATGATACCAAACTGTTTAGGATAGTCAAGACAGAAGCAGACTGTAAGGGACTCCAAGAAGATCTCACCAAACTGAGTGATTGGGCAACAAAATGGCAAATGAAATTTAATGTGGATAAGTGTAAAGTAATGCACATGGAAAAATAACCCCAACTATACGTACAGTATGATGGGGGCTAATTTGGCTATGACAAATCAGGAAAGAGATCTTGGAGTTATCGTGGACAGTTCTCTGAAAACTTCCACACAGTGTGCAGCGGCGGTCAAAAAGGCAAATAGGATGCTAGGTATTATTAAGAAAGGGATAGAAAATAAGACCCAGAATATCTTACTGCCCCTGTAGAAAACTATGGTACGCCCACATCTTGAATACTGTGTACAGATGTGGTCTCCTCACCTCAAAAAAGATATTTTGGCCTTGGAAAGGGTTCAGAAAGGGCAACTAAAATGATTAGGGGTTTGGAACGGGTCCCATATGAGGAGAGGTTAAAGCGACTGGGACTTTTCAGTTTAGAAAAGAGGAGACTGAGGGGATATGATAGAGGTGTATAAAATCATGAGTGGTGTGGAGAGGGCCGATAAAGAAAAGTTATTTATTAGTTCCTAAATAGAAGAACTAGAGGACACCAAATGAAATTAATGGGTAGCAGGTTTAAAACTAATAAAAGAAAGTTCTTCTTCACACAGCGTGTAGTCAGCATGTGGAACTCCTTGCCAGAGGAGGCTGTGAAGGCTAGGACTATAACAGAGTTTAAAGAGAAGCTAGATAATTTCATGGAGGTTAGGTCCATAAAAGGCTATTAGCCAGGGGATAAAATGGTGTCCTTGGCCTCTGTTTGACAGAGGCTGGAGAGGGATGGCAGGAGACAAAGCGCTTGATCATTGTCTTCGGTCCACCCCCTCTGGGGCACCTGGTGCTGGCCACTGTCGGCAGACAGGATACTGGGCTAGATGGACCTTTGGTCTGACCCGCTACGGCCGTTCTTATGTTCTTATGTTCTTATGATAGTCTTATTATAAGAACAGATTATTTTGTTTTGCATCATCCAGGCAGGTTGTTTAGTTAGCTGGTCTAGGGCCTGGATGACCCTTCCCATTTACTGAAGAAGTTGAGTGGTGCATAATGGTTAAGGTACAAGTCTGCTGGAAAGGTGATCAGCACTTCCGTGGTTGAGACACTGGCTCTGGGGTATCAGAAATCCACCTCTGATTTTTGTGGCTCAAGTCTATTGCTACTTGAGGTTAATTCTAAATGCCCAAATCTCTTTTGTGGAACTAGCCCTAAGTAACTTATTCACTGTCTCATAAGAAGTCTGTAGACCGGAAAAGAACCTAAGCTCACACCAATCTTATGCACAGATGGTGAAATACATCCATGTACATAGAACTGCACAAATGCTCTACATCACTTAAACACTAATTGAGCACTGAAGTAGGACCTCTGTGGTGTATATCTCTGCTTGTGCTCTGTTCCACTGTCTTTTTATAGGGACTTTTTCTTACAGTTTCACTGTTACAGTATTAACCTCAAGAAGAAATGAACTTGAGCCACAAAATTCAGAAGTGAATTTCCAAACCACTTTTCCCTATGATAGTGGAGAAAGTTTGGATTTAATCCATCACAGGGACCAACTACAAATTTTGTATCCATATCTGGCTTGATTCCAAAGCCCTCTGTCCCTCAAAGTTGTAGCATTCAGATCTTGGATTTTTGAACCAGTCCATTTAGCATAAGAACGGTTAAACTGGTTCATGCTAAAGGCCCATCTAGCCCAGTATCCTGTCTGCTGACAGTGGCCAATACCAGATGCCCCAGAGGTAGGGATCACAACAGGTAATCCTCATGCGATCCCTCCTCTGTCACTCGCCTCCAGAGAAACAGAGGCTAGGGACGCCATTCCTACCCATCCTGGCTAATAGCCATCGATGGACCTAACCTCCATGAATCTATCTAGCTCTTTTTTGAAACCTCCTTAAAGTTCTAACCTTTACTGCATCTTCTGGCAAGGAGTTCCAGAGGTTGACTGTGCGGTGAGTGAAGAAAAACATCCTTGTATTTGTTTTAAACCTGCTGCCTATTAATTTCATTTGGTGAAATTATATTGTGGGAATAAGTAAATAACTTTTCCTTATTCACTTTTCCCATACCAGTATTGATTTTATAGACGTCTATCATATCCACCCTTAGTCTCCTCTTTTCTAAGCTGAAAAGTCCAAGTCTTTTTACTCTCTCTTCATATGGGGGACCCATTCCAAACCCTTAATCTTTTTTTGCCCTTTTTTCAACCTTCTCCAATGCCAATATATCTTTTTTGAGATGAGGCGACCACATCTGCAAGCAGTATTCAAGATGTGGGCATACCATGGTTTTTATATAGAGGCAATAAGATATATTCTGTTTTATTCTCTATCCTTTTTTTAATAATTCCTAACATTCTATTTGCTTTTTTGACTGCCGCTGCACACTGAGAGGATATTTTCAGAGAACTATCCACAATGACTCCAAGATCTCTCTCTTGAGTAGTTGTAGCCAAATTAGTCCCCATTATATTGTGTATATATAGTTGGGATTATTTTTTCCAATGTGCATTACTTAACATTTATCAACATTACATTTAATTTGCCATTTTGTTGCCCAATCACTTAGTTTGGTGAGATCTTTTTGAAGCTCGTCACAGTCTGCTTTGGTCTTAACTATCTTGAGTTAGTATCATCTGCAAATTTTGCCACCTCAGTGTTTAACCTCCTTCTCTAGATCATTTATAAATAAGTTGAATAGGATGGGTCCCAGGACAGACCCTTGGGGGACCCCAGTAGTTACCTTTCTCCACTTGGAAAACTTACTATTTATTCTTACCCTTTATGTCCTGTCTTTTAACAAGTTATCAATCCACAGAAGGACCTCGTATCCCATGACAACTTACTTTACTTAAGAGCCTTTGGCGAGGGACCTTGTCAAAGGCTTTCTGGAAATCTAAGTATACTATATCCACTGGATCCCCCTTGTCCACATGTTTGTTGACCCCCTCAAAGAACTCTAGCAGATTAGTAAGGCATGATTTCCCTTTACAGAAACCATGTTGACTTCCCCCAACAAATTGTCTTACAATTTTATTCTTTACTATAGTTTTAAGCATGTCTAGTGGTTATCATACCTTTCATTCCATCAACATGTCCCCTTTTTTGCACCCCCCCTTTTTTTGGGAGCCAGTGTATTGGAGTTGTTCTGCATACAGTCTTTCTCAGGCTTGGCAAGCAAAAACTTTGATTTGGTTTACTGTTTCCTCATAACAATTTAATATAATATTGCCAGCCTATATATCTATCAATAAATTAACGTTCCCAGCTTCTTATTTGTCAAACAGCTTTTCATGGTCTGGACGCCGTTCCTAGTGCACCAGCATCTTTTCCAGAATGAATGGTGTCAATATTTTCTATGTCAATTGCCTCCTAGCTTGCTGCATTGGTAATATTGCAAACCTGAAGAGCAACTCAGCTAGAAGAAGGGGGAGCAATGGAAAGGTTTTTAGGTCTGTATCAATAATGATGTCAGTAATGGTGTCAGTTGCACAGGGGGATGAGTAAGTCATAAACTAGCTGTAACTGGTACTAATATGGCTTTCCCAGGGGGGTAAAATGACTAACTTAGATAATGAGGTGGAAAAATGATGGGTATCAAGAAAGGTAACAAACAAGAGGCTGTTGGACTGAATGGTCCCGTCCCACACTACTGTTCTTAAATCATTACTTCCAGGGCCATATTTGGCAGGTAACGAGACATAAAGGCTTTTGATTCTAATGGAAACTCTAACTTTCTATGCCAGGGCTGAATTTGGCTCCTCCAGAATTCTAGATTGGTATGTTACACTCATTGTGCACATCCACTGAATGCACATGTCTAGACACCAAAAGAGTTGCTACAAATTTACGCTGGTGTAACTGAGATGAGAATCTGGCCCAAAGTGTTGTAACTACATTTTAATTGTGTACTTACTAATTGGTGTTATTCTGTTTCAGATGTGTGGAGGCCAGTGTTAGGAATCACATATAAATCTAATTTACAGCTTTAGGATGATGTGATTTTTTTTTTTTAAAAGTATATATGTCATCCAATTATAATATATTTTGCTTTGACATTAGTGCACTTGTTCATGTTTGTCTCCTCCTTATATATGCAGGAGTTGGTTTTATATGGATAATTATTAAGAATGCTGATGTGGTGTTTTTGAAAATTAGATCCTCCCTCTGCTCTCTGTAATGGCACTTACATCATTAACATTTTAAACCTGGATTAAGGGGTATGGAGCAAGTCGTACAAGTTCTTCAAACTATGAGATTAAAGATTTTGGAATAATTTACACCTGGATTACTTCAGTTGTCTACTGTGACTGGAAAGTCAAAAAACATACAGCACTTTTGTTAGTATATACTGTCTCTGTAAATCCTTTCAAGTTTATCTGGTACACAGTCCTCAGCCTAAAAACGCGCATTTGACCAGCAAAATTTACAAAAACTCAGGTATAACTTGTAGCTTAGAAAATAAGGGCTGTCCTATGATTGGTAGACTGCATTATGTTTCTGGCAAAGTTTTGCCACTCAGTTAATGAAGTTTGCTGCAGAGTCAGCACATCTGACTGCTTGACTGGCAATATTTTTTAAAACGGAGCTAACAAACAGTACTCAACTGAGTTACTGCAGTTAGTACTCCAGGGTAGAATCTTTAAAGCGTGGGAGTAGAATACGCAACCTTCTTTGGGATTATGTTGACATTATGGAGTTATGTTAATTAAGCAGCAGGATCATTAAAGCACAGCTCAATGCATACTACATGTAAATCCTTAAAATGTATGGGCCTGATTCTGATCCTGCCTCACACTAATTTTACATTGGTGTAATTCCATCATCTTCAGTAGAAGTACACTGGGCCAGGCATAAGAATTGTCCAGTATCCTCTGCTCTGGTCTGACCAGCTGGGAATAAGAACCTCGCCCTACATTTCAGAACTATGTGTTTCTAGGTTATCAGAAATTCATGAAATAAATCAATCTTGGTGAAATGTATCTTTATACTGAGGACCAATTCACATCTCAAACCTCACATAATACCTCAAAGGGCTTATGTGCTATGTAGGCTTTTTCACCTTGCATATGGGCAAAGATCACCAACATGAATAGGTATAGTAGAATTTGGCTTTACAACACTCTTGTGAAGTAGGTACAGATAGGGTTGACTTAATCCACTGCTGAAATGCAGTCACAGCAAACAAATGTATACTTCCAAAAGTAAGTGAAAAAGAATGCTTTAACAGTTTCAAGTGGCAAGCATAATTTAAGTAGGCAGAATATAATTGCTGGTAATGAAATTTCAACCAGGACATGTTTCTTATAAAATGTGCCATAGAAATGTAAGGCCAGAAGGGACCTCTAGACATCATCTAGTACAGCTCCTTTGCTGAGTCAGGGCTAAGTATACTTAGACAATCCCTCAGCGGAGTTTGACCTGTTTTAAAAATCTCTACTGACATGGATTTCACAACCTTCTTTCAAAGCCTATCCCAAAGTTCCACTATCCTTACAGTTAGAAAGTTTTCCCTCGTGTATAACCTAAATCCTTGCTGCAGATTAAGGTCCATTACTTCTTATCCTGCCTTCAGTGGACATGAAAAACAATCACTGTCCTCTTTATAATAGTCCTTATCATACCTCAAGACTATCAGTTTTCCTCCTCAGTCTTTTATTTTCAAAACTAAACATGCCCAGTTTTTTAGCCTTTCCTTACAGGTCAGAGTTTCTAAACCTATTTATAGCTCACCTCTGGACTCTCTCCTGCTTTTCTGTGTCTTTCCTCAAGTGTCGTGCCCAGAGTTGGACTCTAGCTCAGCCCTTCCCAGTGCTGTGTTTTAAGAAGGACAATCCCATTAATATACCTCAGAAAGATATTACCTTTTTAGCAACTGCATCACATTGTTGGCTGACATTCAATTTGTGATCCACTAAAACACTCAGATTATCTTCAGCAGTATTATCACCTTGCCATTTATTCGCCATTTGGTAGGTGCTCATTTGATCTTATTTTCTTTTCTAAGTGTAATACTTTTTGAATTTCATCTTGTTAATTTTTAAATTTGTTCTCCAATTGGTCAAGGTTATTTTCAATTCTAATCTTGTCCTCCAAATTCCTTGCAACCTCGCCCACGTTGTGTCCTCAGCACATTTTGTAAGAATATTCTCCATCACGTTGTCCTAGTCATTAATGAAAATTTAGAATAATACTGGATCCATGGTAGACCCCAGATTGACTATGAATCATGGATACATATTCTTTGAGTAACTCTTTTCAAATAGTTGTATGCCCACTTCACAGTAACTTCATCTAAATTATGTTTTCTTAGTTTGCTTATGAAAATGTCTTATAAGACTGTCTCGAAAGCCTTACTAAAATCAAGATATATCATGTCTACTGTTTCCTCCTGTCCAATAGGCCAGTAATCCAAGAAAGAAGGAAACTATATTGATGTAGCATGATTTGTTCATGATGAATCCATATTGGCTATTTATAGCCATATTATTCTCTAGGTGATAACAAATTGATTGTTTAATAATTTACTTCAGTATCTTTCTAGATATCAAAGTTTGGCTAACTGGTTTATAATTCCAAGTGCTGTTTGTTCCCTTTTTTAAAGATATGTGTTATGTTTGCCTTTCTATAGTCCTCTGGAATTTCTCCCACCCTCCAGGAGTTCTCCAAGATAATTGCTAATGATTTTGTGATTACTTCAGTTAGTTCTTTAAGAGCGGTAGGATGAATTCCATCAGACCTTGCCTATCTGAATATACCTAACTTGTTAAAAATATCTAGATCTGTTCTTTTTCTATTCTTACTTGAATTCCTTCCTCGTTGTTGTTAATATTAATTGTGTGTAGGTATCTAGTTACCATTAAACTTTTTAGTTAAGTAATATAGATATTGAACACCTCACCCTTCCTGATGTAATCTGTTGTTTACTCTTCCCTCCTGTGAAGCAGTGAACTACATGTTCTTTTATCTTTCTTTTTCTCTTTATGTATTTATAACACTTATTATGTCCCTTGCTAGGTATAACTCATTTTGAGCTTTAGCCTTTCTGATTTTTGTCCCTGCCTGCTTGTGGTATTTTTTCTACTCTTCTGTAGCAATTCATCCATGTTTCCATATTTTTGTAGGAGTACTTTTTGATTTTCAAGTAATTAAAGAGCTCATAAGGGAGACATATTGTCGTCTTATTTCTCTGGTCTTTCCTTTGTATTTGCTGCTGTTTCTTTAATATTGTCTTTGAGAAACAGCTAGCTCTTCTGAAATCCTTTTTTCCTTTATATTGTCTTTCCAGGGAACCACCTGTTTTCTGAATTTGTTAGTCTGTTTTTTAGAATTTTATTGTCCTTATTCTACTTCTCTCATGCCTTCCCTTACTTAGAATAATGAATTCATCATGTCATGATCATGTTCTCCCAAATTGCTTATACCTTGAGATTTGCTACTAATTTGTCTTTGTCAGTCAGAATCAAGTCCAAAAGAACTGTCCCCATGGCCACTTCCTCCACTTTCTAAAGTCATTCCTAATTCATTACAGCAACTCATTGAACATTTTCCCCCCATGTTACTCTCCCAACAGATATCTGGGTAGATCAAGTCTTTCATTACCAGGGCCAGCTTTAGGAAGTGCGGGGCCCAATTCGAACAGTTTTGACGGGGCCCTGGCAGCCAGGATTTTTTGTTGAACAACAACAAAAAAAAGCACACACAGAAAGAGTCACAGCCCCTTTAAATACCCAGCTACAGGGCAGAGTCCCACCTTCCTGCCAAACCCTGGGGCCAACTCCCCCTCCCGCGGCGCAGGGAAACCTGCGCTCGACTCACCCCTCCTGCAGTGCAGGGAAACCGCCGCGCTTCTCCTCCAGGGCCGAGGCCTCTCCCGCAGTGCACCCGGCACGCCAGCACACTTCCAGCTTTAGGGCGCGGGGCCCTCTTAGGCATGGGGCCCGATTCTGGGGAATCGGGCCAATCGGCCTAAAGCCCGCCCTGTTCATTACTTACCAGCCCTTTTGTTTTAGATAGACCCCTACCATGGTATCACAGTTGTTTTTCCCCTTCTATTTCACTCAGATTTTCAATTGATCTGCTTCTCGCTTCCTTCGGTTGCTTGTCTCCTTCTGGACCTCCTGGTTAAAGCAACCCCTTCTCATTTTCCCCCTAACTGTCCTTGCTTTAACAGATTATATCCCTCTATACCAATATACCAGTCATGACATTTTATCCCACCAAGTCTCTGTGATGCTGGTTAAGTAATAATTTAGCTTATGGGATGTCTCCAGTTTTTCCTGTTGATGCCCTATAGTCCTTCTATTTACTGATGTCTAAGATTTTGAGAAGATTTCCCTCACCGTTTCCCCTCTTGTTGTTCCTATGATCCATCCCTCACCCACACACCAACATCAAGTCATTTAAGGTCACTTTTTTCACCTTTCCCCTCTTAACACAGTTTAAAGCTCCCCTCACTAGGGTGGTGAGTGAAGATGATTTTTCTCTTCTTGGTCAGATGGAACCATCTCTCTCCAGCAGACCTCCTTCTTGGAACAGCATCCTATGTTTGCAGAAGCAGCAGCCCTTCTATCAGCACCATTTATGCAGGACTACATTCATTTCCAGGAATCATGCATCTACCTGCAAGGGCCCTTTCTTTCTACTGGGAGAATGGGCATCATCCATGCCCCTAAGTCCTTCACCCTCACACCCAGACTTCTGAGGTTGTTGCTGACCTGCTTAGGGTCACATAACAAGCAATATCATTATTGCCCATGTAGATGAGTACCAAGGGCTAGTGGTTAGAGGGATGGATGAGACTTGGCAACCTTTCCGTAATGTCTCACCTGCAGGCTTCAAGCAGGCAGCATACTTCCCAGGAGTGAGGACAAAAGGTCAAGTTGTCAAATGGATGCCTCCATCCCCCTTCTGAAGGGAGTCCCCACATCACTGCTATACTATGCCTCCTCTTCTGTGGTGTGGTGTCTGTAAGTCTCCCAGTCTTGGTGGCAAGTGATTTCTCCTGCTCAGCCATTGGGGTTTGCTCCTCACCTCCTGTAGCCACTACAGCATACTGGTTCTTGAGCTTGATGGATGAGAGCTTGGGTGCAAGGCGGAGTTCTGGTCTGCTTCCTGGAGTGACTAGCCACCAGTCTCCTCCCTCATAAAGCAGATGATTCTCTTTCCTCCTTTGTTACTGCCGTAGTCCTCCGCGGCATCCGCCATCCCAGTTCTCTCCATGTTGATGAAGTCTTCATACATCTGGATTCTAAGCAGACAAGCCTCTGCCTCGTGTATCTCTTAGCTGCTTCCTGAGGAACTCCATCACACTTGGTGGTTCCCCTTACCTGGCTTTCATTGGCAGGGGCACACAGACCATGTTCTCAGCAAGTCAACTCCAGGACCCAGGTAGAAACCTCTAGCATCCAAACGTCTGTCTGGCCAGACCCCCTCAGGTACAGACAGGAAGAGCAAGCAATAGGATTAGTGATACACCATTTTCCTCCCATTGAGGATTCTTCCTTGAGTACTAGCTGCCTTCATCTCACCAGCCTTGTGAAATAAAGGTGGTAATTTACAGCCCTAAAAGCTCATGGGATTTTTTTAATGGTCATATTATTTGAAGACGGGGCCAGATTTTGTGGTCAGTGACCTCTGTGTTAATCTATTTGATTTCAGTGAAGTTGCATTTACAGTGGTATAACTAAGACAACTTTTTCACGTTGTCAGTGTAAGTAAAAAGTAATTTGGCAAAATCTAAACTAAAGTAAGCAAAAATTACAGAACAAATTCAATCTGTAATTTCCCCCTGAAACAACATGCCTCTCCATATTCTCATGTGAAGTCATTTGAAATGGATTTCATTTTTTATTTTGTATGAGGAGACATACTGTATTTATGACATATGCCTAGTTGCAAATTATTCAAAAATAGTCTATTGCAATATGCTAAAAGTAGTGGCCAAAGCAAAGGTTTAGATGCTGCTGAGGTTTTTCTTTCAAAAGAACAGAAAGTTCTTGCATTCTCTCTTTTTTTTTTTTTCCCCCCCTCTCCTTTTTCCTCTTCTCCCATTTTTTTGGAAAGTGTTTGATAGCGAGTGTCTACTCCAAAATAAACTCTAAGCTCTATAAGGATTTAGGTTTTCTTTTAATAAAAGAACATTTCTACAATTACAAATTTTTTAATCACATTTTTTTAAAAAGAAATACTACTGGACTGCCATAAGCAGTTACATTCAGCCAACCAAAGAATAGTAAGAATTGGTCAGACCAGTTAATGTAACTTTTAGAAGCTGAGTCTACTTTCAGGAAAACAAAACAAATTGTGTCCTCCTCCTTCCTTATTACGTGATGTGAAAAGACCTACTCAAAATTAGACTGCATAGATCTTCATAATACGATAGTACTACTCCATTTTCCATGGATGTCAATAAGCAACGTTAACATTTAAAGATTCAGTGTTGGAGTTAGCATCCACAGAAATGAATGGAGGTAACTTATAAATGTGTCAGGCTGTTTACAAATGCAGGCAGAATGCATGTAATAAACTCAGTGTCTTGCAATCTTCTCTCCGGAGACTTTTTTTATTTTAAATGAGAGCCGAGACACTGAAGAGCTATTGAAAGGTCTGTCTGGTGCATGTTCTTCACTTTGGGAAACACTAAGTTAGAGCTTTTAGATTGATAAAACACCTTACTTTAGAAAGAAAACATGGTCTAGTGGCTAGTCTCGGGTTTTGTGTGTCTTTCTGCTGCCACTGATTCATTGGATGATCTTGGACAAATCCCCTAAGTTCTTTGTGCCTTGATTTAATCATCTGGAAACCAGATATAACACCACACATATCAGGGAGAGTAAGAACTAGAACAACCACAGTAAGATCACAAGGCTACTCAGTAAAGCAGGCACGTAACACTATCTCCTCTGTGTGTTTGTCCTCCTCCTGCCCCGTCTCTACTATCTTCCAAGAGGACAGAAATGAGCCCTTACGAGGGATGCCAATGGGGCAAGGGAAGAGTGGTGTGGGGTGGTTTCTCTAAACTTGAGAAACAATCTTCTCCAAAAAGTATACCGGCTTGCACAGTGCAGCTGCTTTGTAGTGGTGGGGGTTTTGATTATTGCCCAAAAATGTGCCTCACAAAGTGAAGAGGCAGTTCCTAAGAGCCCACAATCTAAATTTGAACTGATGCAACAAGCAAGAGCCAAAAACAGTTAGCAAGGTGGAGGGCAGAAAAGAACAGTGTGACAAGAATAAACTCACATGGTTATGCCAAAAGGTGTGTGCCAATCTTGGTGAGTCAGTTGAAACAAAACCCCTTGTCACCTCTCCTCTCACATGCTTCTTGTAGGCAGTATGGTAGTCAAGGGAGATTTGAATAAGGAGAGGGAGAAGACTTGTTTTTAAAAGTATTTTAGCCTACGGGGTTGTGCTTGGGTGTACAACTGTGTCTTCAAGGGACTCCTTTTGGTTTTGTTGTTGTTTAGAAAGGCCAAGTCTTGAAATCAGCTGCCTAATGGACAATCAAGTACTGAGCATGACAGGCTTGGGAACAGAAAGGAGTCTTTTGAAACTAAATGTGAACAATCCTTCAGTCCAGGCAAGAAGAGGGGGAGAGAGTGTTGTGGAAATTCTGAGAGACGATGAACCTCTCATCTAGACATGCATCAGCTTTATATTTTTTAAAATTATTTAACACACAACTGGTTGGGGTTTTTTTTTTTTTTTTGGGCCTCGTTTTTGTGTGTGTGTGTGGTTTTTTTTTTTTTTTTTTTTTTTTTTTTTTTTTGTTGCAAGAGGTAGAGAACAAAAATAAATGAGAAGCATTAACAGCTTTGCAAGGTCACTAGAACCTGAGCAGAATTACTAACTGGTTCCCTCTCTCTCAAGCACTCTGTATTCACTGTATCACAAGCTTGAAGCCAGACCTTTATTTTACTGAGCAAAAAATGGTCCTTTTGTTACTGTTTTTCCCCCTAGTGTCATCTCTCATGGTTGTCAAGGAAACCAGTGTGTATCCTTTCAGCATAGGTTATTGGGCCTCAGGAAGGAAGTGCTCCAGTGCCGGCCTGCTATTTTTATAGAACCGTTACATAATACAATCTATTAGAGCTTCCTCTTGGAGTTTTATTGCACAAAGGGGAAATTAAGTTTGATGACTCCTAAATGTTTGATGGAGGATATCAGGTGACTTCTGGATTGTTTTTTGCTGCCTGCCTAGCAACAATATTTCTGTATGCAGTATAAGAAGAACAAATACATTAGTGCCATTGGCAATATTTGTCTGTATGCAAATAGCCAGAGGAAGATGAATTCTAAGCAGTGCAAGGACAAACACTGTAAAAGCACACAGCACTATCAGTCTGGCAGGATGGGATGGCAAAGGAGGTTGATGTTTTATTGACAGAATGGGGTAAAGGAGTTTTAAAGGGAAAGCACACGTCTATGTTTCAGTGCAATGGAATATTGAATAATGGAATTGAGAAGCATTGTAATAAATCAGTGACCACGTATGCCATAATGGCTGTCTCTGTGATGATATCATGGATATTCTGAACTTAGCTTTCCCTGCTCCATAAGCATAGGCCTCTACCACTTCAGAGAATGGCAAACCTCCTTCTGGAGTTAGCAGTTTTGGCCGTATGACATACCTGAACAGTTCTGTTCCCATCTTGATGAGGGCACTATTTCATACACACACCAAGATGTTAGGCTACGTTTTCAAAATGAATAGCTTAAACTCAGAGCAAGATAACGGCATGTTAGTTAACTGTAATAAGCTTTTCTGATTCTCTACAGGACAGGTAGGGCATCAAGTAGTCTAATCAGTTTTCCTTTGGTTCTCCCCTCTCCTTTTGGAGGAAAGGGTCAGTATTGAAAGGTAGTAGTTTCATTTAAATTCTTATAGGAAAGCACTTTATTAGTTTATACTTTTATATACTGAAGATGGTGCATTTTGTGTCTGCTCTGATTTCTTGTGGAAGACCGTTCCAAATCCATACTCCAGCTGCTGAAAAAGCTTTGCATCCTCTAATGGGGGAAATTCCATTGTTTCGATGGAACGTAATCACTGTGGGGAGATCCTGGTAACAGAGAGTGGCAATTTGAAGGTAGATGGGGTCATTGTAGGCTTTGAAGATAAGGATCAGAATTTTTCATTTGGTGGTGTTTCACAGAGAGAGATGGACAACTGGTATATTACCTGGGACATGAATGAGATGCTTCGCAGCTGGGCTGAAGCATTTCAACCAGCTGTAGTTTTTTAGCATGGCAGTGTTTTTTTTTCTAGGCAAAGCCTGGAGATGAAAAGCATGTGGATCGAGTCAGCAGCTGGTATGATGGAGCACACAGTCTCCAGGCTAATACTATAATTGAAAGAAGGCATTGCTGAGGGCTATTGCTATTTTTGTCTCCAGTAACATTTAATACCCCACGAATCTTCAGACTGTACTGAGGAATTGAAAGTAGATCACAGTGATTAATGAGAATCTTGCCATCTTTATCAAAGAATCTCCCTCATAGCTGCCTCTGCCAAGGTTAGACTTAGCTCCAATCACCAGCTTTTATCTTGTCATGGCCCTGTTTAAAAAGAGGGCGGTACAGTTGGGTGTTATCTGCATACTGTTTTTTCCCCCCATCATCTGTACTGATGGTTTTACACAGAGCCCTGGGCTGCTCCAGAGAAGGAGGAGGTGCTCATCACAATTCTGTGGAGTTGTAATGAGTGGAAGAGTCCAAACCAGGGTGAGACACTGTTCATCCATGACCGATCAATGGGGCAAGTCAGCTATATCATGATTGTGGTGAATGCAGATGACTGAACCAGTACTGCACATATAAATGTCTGTCCCTCTTCTGTTGCCTGGCATAGATCAATTACCAGCTTAACTAACTAGTGCCATTTGCCTGTCCTGTTGTATAAAAAGAGTTCAGGGAATTGGTAAAGATCAGATATATTTGCAAGTAGCTCTCTGCGAGCTTCTGGATGAAATTTGCTCAAGAAAGGGAAAGTAGAGGTGGTAATGTCTGTTGTACTGCTGTATACTTTACAACAGGTAGGAAACTGCTTTCCTCAAATGACTACTAGAAAAACCACTCTCCATTCCTTAGTGCTGATGTAAGAGAAAATCCTTTACTTCTGATATAAAAAACTTCATTTCTATGCAGACAAGTACTAGAAAGTTGGGCACTAAAATGCCAATATTTGAATTTTGGAAGAAGAAGGTTCATGGATATTGTATTGTAAATTCATCCTTGGTCCAGTTGCATTTGCGTCTTCAGGGGATGGCCATGATGGCTGTTTTTGTAATAGTTTGGACCCAGTTGAGTGAAATCTAGTTGCCCTCGGATTGCAAGAGGGGGCTGGAAGGTGCCTTTGCCCTCACTCTCCTTAGGTGCAGTGAATTGAGCTCTGTACTTCTGCAGACAAAGCACACTCATTCCATAATGATACTGTCAGAAAGCAAAATCATTGCATAAGATCATATATGATGCTTCTTGACACTGTTATAATGTCTGATGTTTAGGCAGCTTATATATTATATTTTTATGTGAGTTCTGGTCCCCGTTACTGCTTGAAGTCCTCAGGTCACAGCTCACCAGACCTTTGTCCACTTGCCAACTGGACAGAGCCTTTTTGCAAGATGACAATATCTAGCTGCATAATTTATAGTTATCAAAGTTACACCTGGTAGGATTCCCTTAGATCTCTGGATTCTAGGTATAGTGTTTGTTGTTGTCCCGTCTGCATATTTGTGGATTTTTTGGTTGTTTCAAGAAAACTGATTACTTCACTGGAATTCATTTTGAAATTCTTAAAATTTTCTGTATGGATCTTTTTGTTATTCCAGATGCTGGACCTGGGAGATGAATTCTTCTGTTTGTTTGATTTTGTTCCACTTCTCCCAAAGTCACACAACAATGGATCAAGGTTAAGAATGTCTTGGACTCTGTCATTCCTTGAACAAAAAGAACAGGTCCTGGAATCTCATAGATATCCTGTATTATGTAGTTCTTACTTGAAAACAACAATTCTGTTTAATAAGAAATGCTGAGGTTTTGAAAGCTTTGGTTCTAATGTGGAATGGAAGTGAGCCCTTTCAAAACATTTCATGGAAAAAATGAGATGGACACATCCCACAATAGACCAACAGCCTGGTGGTCAGTGGCCTACTCTGCGGTGGGTGTCTCCAGAATTTCCATGTGAACCTAAGAAACAAATTTTGTCAAGAATGACAGAAAATGTTCTTTTCAGATTGTAAAGAAGTTCTACCAAAAATTTTTGACCAGTTTTAGGAGAGTGCCAGTACTTAGGAGGAAAACACGTAGAGGCAGTTTGAATGGTGAAAGGTGTGTGAGTGAAACATTGGCAGAGATGTGTTTTGTATTTGTTTTGAAAGCCTTTATGTGTACAGATCCCTGTTTGCTTTTAGAAAGATCTTCTGGATGAAAACAACTGGGGGCAGGAAAGTGAAAAATGTACAGCTTGAATTACCTGATTTATTTCCCTGTCAAATGTTAAATTAAGCAGGAAGCATGGAGGGTTTTTCTCTCTCTTTTTTTTCCCTTCTGGTAGATACTTCCTCCAGACTTCCTGTGGGGTGATGTGGGCAGTAAATAGCAGGGTATCTAATGGCATCATTCCAGGCCTCCCAGCTACTGGTGTTGACATGGTCCTTTTCTTTTTTCTTGTTTTTAGAATTCTGAGTTTTCAGGGGACAGAGGGAGGGTTTGGCCTTATCCATGAGGAAGTCAAACTAAAGTGGATGGCTTCTGCAGCCCTCTTACCTCCAGACCAAACTGGAGGAAGTTGAGTTTTATTCATACCACTAGTAGTTTTGCCTTTCAAATGATACTTCCTTGAAATTAAACCACATGTGCACACACAGGTAATAAAACAGAACTGTGTGTCCTTCTCAAAATCTCTATTTTAAATATATCTACATCATTCTCTTCAAGCCTCCCTCTGCCCACTCAATTTGAAAATGCTCCCTTTAATCACTGGCAGTACCAGTATTGCTCTTGGAAAAAGATGCTGAAAAAAGAAGCCTCTGAGCAGAGCCAAAACTAAGGTTTTCTGTGCCTGGGGCAAGCTACTGAACTGCGCCCCTTCCCACCCCCAAAAAAAGATAAAATTCTTAATTTTTTGTATTAATTTTATTCATTGCACGTGTTGTTAATTGCACATTAACAGATGTGCAATTTTTAATTTTGAGCCCCTAAATGTACTGCGCCTGGGGCAAGTGCCCCGCTTGCCCCACTCTTGTTGCAGCTCTGCCTCTGAGGACAATACGAAAAAAATCTTCCTTATGTTTTAATCAGCACCGTAGAAAGAGTTATTTGTGAAAGCTGCTGTCTGGGTTCAGTATGTCTACAGGTTTCTCTCAGATCTGTGCAGTCATACAAATAGTAGAAACTACAATCAGATCTATGCAAAATTAAGTGGTTTTGCTTCTCAAGAGTTTGTGTAAACACTCTGGGTTCACATCAAAACCACACATTTTGCACATTTTCACTGTAGTCCCCACAAACCAGCCCCAGTTCATTCAAAACTGGAACCAGATTTATGTGACAGGTTTGTATTTGATATTTGAACATGAGCAAATCTGTAAACCAGAGAAATTTAGTTTGTTTTTGGATTTTGATGTAAACATTTCATGTAGTTTTACTGGCAATATGATTTCAGGTCCACGCAAGCCCTCGTATTTGCTGTTTGTTTGCTGTATGGCATATTGCTTAGGCAAAGCAATCCAAACCAATCTTCAGTGGTTTAAAAAATTAAGGTTTTTTTCCTGACTTCCTTTTCCATCTGTTAGTCTCAACGACGCCTTTAATGCTTATCTTGTGGTAGGTGATGGCAAAAAGAAGCATTACAGTGATTCCTGGATGTCCTGCTAGAATATCTCAGACAGACATGTTGCCTCTGGGAGCACATGGGAAGCATACTCCTGGCTCTCACAAGTAGTCTGAACTTCAGCAAAAGTATTTGTCAAAGTAGTTATTATAGGGCAGAGGGTAGCACCACCTATTATTAAGGTGACCTAATACTTCCCACTATAATCCTTATTTTCAGCGGCTTATACCTTTGTCAGATTTTAACTGTTTGGGCTGAAATTTTCTCTATCGGGCACCTGAACTTTCACTGGAAAATTTTAGTTTACTATTTTTCAGAGCAAGTGTAAGGAAAACATTCTTTGTTTAACAATATTAAAAAATAGTCCAGGAATCTTTTTTCCTAAATGTTCTCATCCTCTTTCCCATGCTGTGGTGTAGGAACGTGATATTTAGCATGTGCGTAGACGGCCAGTGGGTCATGGCGATACCTCTGCCTGTTCTTGTGTGAGCCCCTGTACTCCAAATTTAGCCAAGTTATACATTTTTTGAGCTTGTATAATCAGGAGCGGCCCGAGGCCGGCTGCAGCAGCTAGTGCCCCAGGCGGAGGGCGCGACCAGCGCCCCTGCCTGCATGGCCGTCAATGGCCGGACATCATCATTGAGCGCCTGGGTGCCCTGTGACGACGTCATCTGGCGCCCCGGGCCGGAGGCACCCTAAGTGACTGCCTAGTCTGCCTAGGCTCATGGGTCGCCCCTGTGTGTAATCCACACACCTACTGTGGTTCACTGTGCCATGTAGTGGCACTTAGACCACTTATAGCAAGAGATAAGAGCAAGGGAACTCTACAGCCTAAGCTGGGAGCCAGCTGGCTTTATAGCTCAAGCTGTAGAGGCTCCTATACTAAGCTCTAGAGGTCCCAGGTTCAAATACATCCAGTGGAGGTTACACTTACATTTCCTCAGAGTCTCCTTCAGTGTTAACAGCTAAAATCTACAAGGATTCAATCTGCTCTGAGCATGTTTGAGCTCCCCCCTCAGATGGGATATGCTACAGAGCAGCAGAGAATACTCTTTTCCAGTCCAGGGCTTTGAGAACTCATAAGAATTTTCCCTGTAATGGCTACTCTGAGTGGGGCTGGGCAGGAGAACCTAGAGCAGTGAATCTCACTCTGCTCTATGTACACATTGATCACCCTGAGGAGACCCAGCCAGCATAAAGGAGGAAGCTGCCTGATTTGAATGCAGAAGGGAAAAGAGCTGGACTAGGTGTGGGGGAAGGTGGGAAGACAGAACAGGCTTGGATGAGGAGCCTGGTGAGAGATTTGAGTTGAAGAGGAGAGGGGAAACTGGGATTTTTGAGGGAGAGATTGGCTGCATAAGGAAACCATGAATGGGAGGCAGAACTGGGAATCACTGGGGGCCAATGAGTTGGAGCAGAGACTGAAATTGGACGAGAAGCCAGCGAGAGAGACTGGGACTGGCTGGGGAAGGAGACAGATTGGGAATCAGTGGGATGGAGTTAGATCTGAGAGGAGATGGAAGGGAGTGACACACCAGGAGGATAACTGGACTTCCAGGTCCAGGAACTGAGGGGGTGGAGACTGGGAATGAGAGTAGTTGGTTGGTGACTAGTTCTTGCGGGGTGAGAAGACAGGACTGGGACAAATTGGAAGGAAAGGAGCAAAAGGGGTCTACCTTGTGGGGAGAATGGGAAAAAGAGTTGTGCCCACTGAAGCATTGCACCCCTCCAGAGCCAGAGCAGAACTCAACATTCCTGAGTCTCACCTTTCCTCTGCTCTCTGCTAGAGAGTTTCACAGATATTTGCTAAGTGTCTCATTCGCCTATTCTGCTGGCCTACACAGAGACTTACAATTTACTGCTATTACTTAATCTGCTAGCTCAAAGAGCTGTACATGACGGATTTACAGCTTACGACCCTACTAATGACCCATGTGGCTGTCAAGATTTTCTTTTTTTAAATTAGGAAATTACACACACAAATTGTCAAAAGAACACTGTCAAGCTTGCGAAATCAAGTGTTCGAAAGTTAGGAAACACCAGAATTAGGTAATGCCAGAATCATTTCTGGGCCAGTGATGGATCAAGGTTGTATAGTATAGAAAGCTGATCTTTGTAGGACCCCTACTTGGTTTTTTAGATAGAAATTGGGAAGGGATGTAGTGACTGAAACAAGGGCTAGCAGGAAGAGAAAGGATGGCTTCCTGGTTCAGACCCTCAAATGCTGCCACAGAGTTTCTATGTGATATTCCAGTCACTTAAAACCAAACTTGTCACAGGTGGTCTCTCACTTTGTTCTTCATTTCTGGGTACCTGGTTATAAGCCCCTTAGGACTGATTGGCAGAAATCCTGAGAACTAATGACCTGAAGTCAATGGGACCTGTGTCTTGTGAACTCATAAGGAGCTATATAATGCTAAGAACTCTGAAAAATCAGGTCCTAACCATCTCAAGCACGACATCCAAAATGAGTGGATACTGTTGCCCTTAATCTCTCTGTGCTCCGTTCTCAATTTATAAAATGAGAATAATACTACATCTTATAGGGATGTTGTGAAGATAAATGTATGTATCACACAAAATAGTGTGGTGATGAAGGCCATAGGAAAGCCCATAAGGAAATGAAGTGTTAAGAGCGGAGTTCAAATAGTATGCAAAAAAAGCCATTGAACAATGATAGGAAAACAAAACATTGAATAGTTGCTTATTAAGTAAGCATCATTCAGTCTGCGCATTGAATGAAGCAAGAATACGGTGGAAAAAATGTGATGTCATCAAAGATAGTATCAGAAATAGAGATGGTTGGAAAAATTTGATAATGTTTTTTCATCAGAATGTACTGATTCACTGAAACTGAAATGTTCCATGCAGGCAGTTTGATCTTGATGAAGATCTGATGCAATTCTGCCTGCCAAGCAAGTTTCTGTGGGAAACCTGCTTAGTTTTCTGTCAGTTTAGCAGCCTGGCTCCTTGATAGCTTGCCAAGTGGACTACCTTCAGAATCGGGACTCTGGAGCTTCCAGGGCTCATGGCTCCATTCTTTTTGATAGAAAATACTGGGTTTTATTCTGAAGTGGAGTGAACCCTAATTTCAAAATATTGAAATCCTCAGCGAAACGGGATTATCTTTACTGGCACAGTTCTAATCACACACACTTTCGCACGTGCAAAGAGGGCAAAGTGTAGTTGCACAGGCAATATTAATTCTGGCATGACCTAATTTATGAATGCTTGCCATTGCTACTGTACTATTCTTTTAATGTAGTGTTTGTGCATAGTCTTTTAGAGGAATGCCTAGAGGCCTCAGTCTGATCTGCGACTCACTGGGCAAATACATAATTGAAGAGAGTCCCTGATTTGAGAGATTTGCAGTCTGAAACTAGATTGTGACTTTACCTGGAGCCCAGTGGAAGGGGCAACACCTGGTGCTGATATCCCAAGAGCAGCCTAAGGGTGAAATTATGATCACATCCACTTGCTCTCACACATTCAAATCCGGGGAAATACAGACCCAGATTATGTCCCATTATGTATGTTTGGTTTGTGTACATTCTGAGAAATAAACGGAAAGATTCTAGAACAGTAGACTCAAGAATTAGGATATGTTTGTTATGAAATTATGGAGTGCTAACCTGCGAGCATGCTCGCACACTTTCCATTTTCTGTACAGCAAAGTATCATGTGCATTTCAGTGAGCAGGTATAAATGTGCCTCTTAAGTGTGGAGAGAATTTGTTTTAATTAGCAGCTATTTTTAAACTAAATACATTTTGTTCTTTGAATCTCCCAGGTTTCAAATACATCTTCTCTCATAACAGTGTGCTGCTGTAAAATTATATCACTGAATTCAAACTGCTTATATACTGGCACTTAACTACAATGAGCCCCATTATATACTTGGTGTACATTTCACTTAAAGTGCTCTGCTCTTTAGACTACATTAAGGGCAGGGTTTAATAGCATTCTATACTTAATTATCATCCTTATCCGCTGTATAATAGTATTTTGGAGTGTGTAAATTGCTTGTTATAACAAAGTATGCAGTGTATCTACTGAAATATTTCTATCAAAGGCCTATTTATGACTGCAAGTTGCTTGATAGAGATTTGTGTCAAATATCTGGAAATACTTTTTTGGATTTACAAGAATCCAGTCTGCAGTGGACTAAGGCATGACATTTTCTAAGCTATAACACACACTTATGTATCTCCAATTGGTGCACATTAATCAGTCCTATCATACAGCAGTATTTCCTGAACTGTCTAATAAATCTCTATTCTGAGCATGGGTGCTGAAATGAATAACTCAGGCTAAACCACATTTTACATACTATACATGACTGAATATATATCTTTGGCATCCATGGATTCCATGATATAGGACCTTTCTGAGATTCGGAACATCTGTTCAGTGACTACCTGGCTTTTTGGATACATATATTTTTGCATAAATCTTTCCTTGTAAGCTGAATCCAATGTCTTTTAGGCTACATCTAGACTGCCGCTTTTTGTCAGAAAAAGGTACGCAAATTGTGCTCTGCAATTTGTGTACCTTTTTTCGATTGTTTTTTCAGAAGAGGCTTTTCCGAAATTTGGCCCATCTACACTGGGCCACATTTTGGAAAAACATCCTCTTTTGGATCTTTAAGCTTAAACATTCACCCCCTCCCTCCGGAAAATTAAGATAAATGCTTTTCATTTCTATTTTGCACCTGTGTCTGTAAACTGGTTGCTATGAATAATTTCCAACAAATTTAGCCCTTTCCTTTGTCGTGCACAAATCACTTGTCAACAGTTTGATTTTTATAAACTTAATTGCCCTTTGTAGTAATTCATTAAACAATTTATAAAAAAAAAAAAATTGCGAACCATAGGTGGTTTATGTTCCATTCAGCTATTTGCTACTTGTCGTGTGGGATTGGCCTTCTGACACGTAAGATACGGTTTATGCTTGTTTTCAGGATGGAGAGGAAAATATCTGAAACTGAAGTTGACTAGCATGTCGCAAGAAGGAAGGCAAATGATTATGCTTCTAATTGACCTGAATATGATACAAGTAAAAATGTTACACTAGTAGGTGAATCTCAAAGTACTGATGAGAGGAAGTAGAGGAACAGCAAGTGTCAAATGCCTTTCCTGATCAACCTCTTTGGCCATAGTGCCAATGTCGATGTTACACTTTGACTGGGATCTCTTTTTAAACTGGAGCATTTTATTAAAACCTTTTTTGTCAGAATTCATCTGCCATGCAGCTTACAAAATCACACTGCTGGAGAGTCCTTCCAGGAGTTCTACACTGTTCTGAGATCACACATTTCTCACCAGAGCTGTCCTGTTCCAACACTTAAAGGGACAGGACACAGGAAAATAGATCCCTGGCATTCCAGTCAATTACTTCAAATTTATACTGACGTACATACCTATTACAACTTGAGTGGTACATTGACTTTTCACAGGAGAGTGTGTGTGTTTAACAGGGCAGGAGAGCGATACAATTTTTCAGAGTACTGCAATTTTAGTTTACTAAGAACTCTCCCTGTACATAGCACCATTTTTATTTTCTAGTCCATTGCAGAAGAGAGACAGACACTGCCCTCTCATGGAGACTTTGTTTTTGTTCTTTCTTGTTAATCCTAAAGTGAAACATTCAAGATGAAAGCTCATTCTTTGTCATGTAATATTTCTATATTCATATATTATAATTTCTCAGCCTAGAGCTTGTGACTCCAAGGTAGCTTCACAAGACACAGTCATGCTCTGGATGAGTAGGAGAAGAAACATCTGGAGGAAATTACAACTGTGAAAGGTGTTAGTCTGTTGCTCTATGCACGGCCACTGCAGTTTGGAGCACCTGCTAAATAGTGCATGTGCTCACATCCTTGTATTATGATGTGTACACTGAAGTGTGTCTGATCTGGTTACAAGACATCCCTTGTAGTTGCCTGTTTGCTGTTCTTTCAAGGAGCTTGCCACTTGGTCGATTACTCTATAATCACAATTCTCCTGTTTCCCAGGCAAGCTGTTTTAGCATGTGGGTTGTGGTTGCTGTTGCTCATTCCTTCACTTTAACAGGACTCGTTAAGGGAGACAAAAGCTTGAGAGAAGACAACCACGGGAAATAGGCAGTTCAAACCTGCTGAATTAGGCCACATTCTTACTTGATATAGTCCCACTGAAGCCAATGGAATCAGACTAGGCATGACTTTGGCCCACTGACCTGAAATTTATGTTCAAAATTCTTATGGTCTAATGGCCCTGTCCAATTCTTATTAAAGTCAGTGAGTGTTTTTATTGACTTCAGCGGGGGATGGATCAGGCCCTACATACAAAAGGGAGGTCAGATGGGAAGTAATAAACTGTTTGAATGCTAAAATAAACCAGACATCTTGGTTGTACAACTTTTGCTTCTTCCCCCCTCCCATCCCAGTTCATTGTTGCAGTTTCAGATTGCTTTTGCTTTTCAGTGGTTATTAGAAGGGCCTTACCAAATTCATGGTCCATTTTAGTTAATTTAATGATCATACAATTTAAAAAATAATAAATTTAATTATTTCAGCTATTTCAATATGAAATTTCATGGTGTCATGGTCCTGACCTATTAGGAGTTGTCAGGGAGGGGAAGGTGGCAAGGTTATTGTGTGTGTGTGTGTGTGTGGTACTGCTCCCTTACTTCTATACTGCTTCTGTTGGCAGCCCAGCTTTGAAGGCAGAGCTTCTGCCAGCAGTGGCACAGAAGTAATGATGGCATAGAATCGTATTGCCATCCCTAGTTCTGTGCTGCTGCTTTCAGAGCTGGGCCCTCAGTCAGCAGCCACCACTATCTGGATGCCCACCTCTGAAGGCAGCACCACAGTATGGCATTGCCACCTTTACTTCTGCACTGCTTCTGGCAGGGCACTGCCTTCAGAGTTGGGCGCCCAGCCAACAGCTGCTGCTCTCCTGTGCTGCCTTCAGAGCTGGGCAGCTGAAGTAATGGTGGCACTACCACAATCCTTCTAAAATAACCTTGCAATGCCATCAGCCTCTTTTGGGTCAGGACACTCAGTTTGGGAAACACTGGCCTCCTCTGTGAAATCTGTATAGTATAGGGTTAAAAGATCAGCTATGATGAGGAATGACCAGATTTCATGGCCCGTGATGTATTTTTCATGGCTTTGAATTTGGTAGGGCCCTAGTTATTAGTATAATGCAGGTAAGGAAATGGGAAAATGTAGAGTGATTACTTGCATCCTAGGCTTTCAAGATGAGTAGCTTCTAAATAAAACATAGCCACTGATGTCATCTTTGAATAGCTGTGGACAACCAGTGAAGTTTCTGACAACTGGAGAAAAAGCAAATATGGTACTGATTTTCAGACAGAAAAGTGATCTGGCCATTATGTTACTTCTATGTCTAACTTCTATTTTTTCTAGTAAAATAATAAATATTCAAACAAAAGGCACTTCAAAAAGCAAACAACAATATTAAACTTCTTTGAATTGCTGGTGGGAGGGTAGTTCAAATTTAGGAGAAGATCAGTTCTGCTTTCACTTCACACAGCTTTTTATCTCCAACTATCTTCTCCACCCCTCCTCCACCACCAAGTATAGAATTAATTAAACCTTCCTCTGTACCAAAGAGAACACTTTCAAATATTTAGAAATTGCTACAAGCATGCAGCTTTATAAAGCTATTGATAATAGTATTGACTAAGGAAGGCAGAAAACCATTATGTCTGAGGTGCTTCTTCAAATGTTAGTGGTGTGCTGAAATAGTAAAGGATTTGCACTGTGGTAATTTCTTTGAAGCCTTGCCGTCTGCCTTTAATTTTTCAGTGGGCTGCTAATCTCATTAGATTTTGTGCACTGAGTGTTTGCTCTTGCACAAAAGCTGTTCAAACAAAGCCAAAATGTTGACACCACTATCCTCTGACAACATTCGCAATGAATATTAAACACATTTGGACTGGTTTTGAATACATTTTAGAAATAGATTTCAGACTCTACAACTGATGCGTAAAAAGTTGGGGTTTTGGGTTGTTTTCTTAAAAAAAAAAAAAAAAAAACCAACAACTTTATTGTTGAGCAATTTGAAATGGCATTGCATATGCAATGATTACAAGAGAAGGTAGAAGTCAGATTCCTTAAAAACAGCTGTTCACATTTTTTTGTCAACTTAAAAAACCCCACAAACAAAATATGACTTGACAAAATGAAGACTTTCATGAGAATTTCCATTTACTTTAATTTTTTGGGTTTTCTTCACAAAAATCTGTTTTTTTTTTTTTAGGCTTAAATTGCTCTTTTTTCATTGTCAAAAAACTAAAAAAAAAACCAAACAAAAAAACCCAACAGTGAAAACACTTGTTTTCTCTAAGTTTTTTCATAGGAAACAAAAACAACTTCTCAACTAGCTCTAACCAGAAATAGTTCAAGAATGTTTTCTGCTTATTATCTTTTATGCAGCCAAACTGATGACCAGAAAATCTGGTATTGCTAGATCTCTGAGCTAGATCTCTGGGCAGTCTTGCTTGAATATTTCAGGTCAATTTTAAAAGTGAGAGGAATGTGAAGTTGAAGGCTGATAGAAGAGTAGGGAAGAAGAGATAGGATCCAGTTCATGTGTTTTTCTCTTTAATATGGGTGCATCCAAATGCCTCTTCTCCTTTAGGAGTGGTGGTGAATCCATAACTGCTGTAAGAGAGGTGGTGACCAGTCAATGACTACCAGTATTGAATCTCAGTTGCACAGGCGAGAATCTGTAATAACTCCCTGTTGGTCACTGGAGGCCCGCTGCATGTCTCTGCTTATCTGATAATGAGCAGCTATGCCCATGACCCCCCTCATCATTCATGGATCCTAAACCCTACAAGAATACTTCTACAGAGGGGCATCTGTTGGACTGAGGAAAGGGAATGAATTGAAAGCAACCACTTTCCCACTCTCCACTGCAGCTCTTCCCCCTTCTGCCCATTCAGCAAGTCTGGTTTTCCTATACTCACAAGTGGATGATTCATGAAAGCTAAATATGATGACATTTTGGTTCACGTGAAAAGTTTAATTTATATATAGAATATATTTAAAATACTGTTAAATTACACACAGATATTCATCTACATTTTGGGGCCTATCTATTCAGAGATGTCGCTTTAAAATTTGATACACTATTTCTTTCAAGGAGTAGCAAGTTTCTCTTTAATATGCTTTAAAATTATTTCCTTTCCCAAAGAGTTCTACGTTTATTCTTGCCTTAAAAAAAGGCCAGATATGATTGAGAATTTGAATGCAGTGCTGCCAAAGAAGAGTGGAGACAATGGTCATGAATAACTACCTTCCAGCCTGGTGGGCTTCAGTGCCTGGTACTGAGGCAAATTTAGTGTGTGTGGTTTAAAGCCACGAAGGGAAACCTGGGTCATGATCATTAGTCTCCTTTAGCACCAGCCTTGCATCTTTTCAATTGCTGTAATGATTTAAGGGCCAAAGCATTCCCTCCTTGGATCTCTTTTAAGGTGCTGAAGTAATCCATCAGCAACAATGCATTGTCCAGAAAACACAACTTTCCCTAGAGAGCAAAGGAGGAAGATTTTTACCTCTGTGTGGTAGTATTCATATTCTTTATCTCCCTTACTGATGTGGTTATTTTATTACATTATGCTTTTCCGTTTTATTTCTGGGCAGTAGGCCTGAATCAAGAACAGTTGAGCCTGAGAAATGTGTGTTATACATCCTGGCAGCAGCAGGGCTGGATAAATGACTTTCACAGCAACAGAGAACCAAAAATGTCTCTGTTTCTCTCTCCCTCGAATAGACAGAGCAAGAAGGGCTCACTCTGGGAGGTGGTGTGTGCCTCTATGCAAACTGAAATCCTCACAGGATTGGGCCCCAAATTACTTTCCCACACACATTGTTTGTGCTTCAGTCTTGCAAAAGTAGGAGACTCATAATTCTCATGCTGCATTCATTCTGCCAGCTTTTACTTTTGAAGACTGGTCTCAGGAGCAAGGCACAAATCTGTCCCCTTCCTGCTTTGCTGCTGTTAATATTCCTCTTCTCTTTCTATGACTCACTCAGAGCACATCCAGTTCATTCATAATGGTAATTTTCTAGCTGCACTTTTCCTCCTCCACATCCCCCTTCCCTTTCCAGATCAAAAATGTACTGTCGGCTGCTGTTTATCTGATGTTTCAAATGTCCTGGCTCAGTTTCTTTTTCCCTTTAATTACATTTTATCCCTTCGTCTAGAAAGTTGTTTTAGTTTGTCATTTCTGTTCGCCTGTCAGCAGCATTCTTCGGAGTGTCTGGCTCAGGCAGCCTGTCTGCCTGGTTTTCTTTATCGTTGTTTTTGTGCTGAATTAGTGCCTCCTAGGAAGCCCAATGTAGCATAACATAATTAAGTGACAATATATGAGGTGCCAGTCCTTTACCGGGCAGTTAATGAATGGCTGGAAGATTTACAGGCACGAGGTGAAGTCAAAGGGAATTTAACACTCAAACTAGTAATTAAGTGATAGGAAGAGAACTGGCATCACATTTTTAAAGCTTCTGTATATTGGACATAGTACTTTTAATTTTAATTGTATCTAACCTTTTCTTTAAAAATAAATAGAATGCTTTAAAATAAAGACGTACCAGGATATGTCCCCTGGCCCTGTTCTCTTTCTCCTCCCCAAAACAAACAACTTCTCCTCACTCCCTACCCCAAAAGGAAATAGAACTAAAGTAACTCATACCAGGTCTCCAAGAGACCATTTAATTTTAGATTGAGATTATGGACTACATTCTACCATCTATATAGAAGATATGGGTGCAGTCAAGAGCCGCATCAAACCACACATTTTTCGTCTCTCTCAAATATCTATATGCACACTGAGATATGAATATAGCCCCAAGGGTAGGACTTTGGGGGTTAACTTGCAGTCCAAATGTAATGTACACTTGTGGTCTCCCCAAGTGATATATTATCTTTGAAGTTTCTCAGCTGTGGTATCAGTGCACCCCAATAAGTGTTGACTTTAGCAATGTGCTCTATGAACTGGTCCTGAAGCATAGGGCACAAATAACTAGACCCTGCACAGGGAAATCGAGAGGTTCTCAAGCAATCCCTCTGGCATACTTCACACACATTAAAAGCTAAAACTTTGCTTATAGGTCTTTTAATTTTGGGAGGGAATTTTTATTTTATGTTTACTTTATTTGTTACTTGGAAGTATTAAAGAAAGAAAATACATAAAGAAAATACATAAAGAAAGAAATTATAAGCTAGCATTACTTCTGATATGTGCATGAGGCACAATGGTAGAATGGGTTTTGCTTTGCCAATTCAAAAACATCTCAAACCATGAAGGGGAAGGGGACAAGAGAAGAATCACTCCAAATCACCAGCTCCACATAGGTTACTCCATTTTTGGCTAGTATATATTTTTTTCTCTTTTCACTTTAGTTCCTTTATTTTGGCTCACTAAAGTCTCCTCCAATCACTACACATTTTTTTTCTTAGCAGATTACTTTGGTCACCAAGAGTTTATGTTGATTTAGTTCTAGTTGCCACACCTTAGATACTGAAATCAATATAGATTATTAATATCCTTACTGTATAGTTTCATTGCTCTTTCTTTCCAATCTTCTTTTAAACAAATGGGTTTCTTTGATTGGATAGTATTCATACACACACATACAATGTTGTTTAATGCACAGACATAATATGCATGTATAAAATGTATAGGCCAGCATTTTAAATTTTGAATGTTTAATATTAGGCTCTTAAATAAAATTGGTTTCAATTTCAGAGTTGAATGCATTCTGAATATCAGACCATTGTTAATATTTTTATTATTCATATTATATGAGCATCTGGAAGTCCTGAACAGGTTAGAGGGAACCATACTAGGTATGATACAAACATATATGAAAAGCAACTCACTAAACTGAAGAACTTAGTGTAATTTAGGTGCCTAAAGTGCTTCCTATACAAACACTTTTGTAGTTAAAACTTAGATCATGAAGAGGTGTGAAAAACCATTGCCCTGGCTGAGATAAGTTATACTCACAGGAGTACTGGTGTGGACTATGCTATATCTGTAGAAAACGCTCTCCCACTTTCATAGCTACAGCCATTTGGGGTGGTCTCCTGTTTGGCATAGACTGTACCGTGGCACAGCTGCATTAGTGCTGCTGTAAGATCTCTAGTGTTGATGCAGCCTGGGGAAAAATTTAGAGATGGGATTTTTAAAAAGCACCTAAGGGATTTAGGAGCACAAGTGCCTTTGAAAATTAATGGGACTTGAATTCTACAGTCACTTACATACTTCAGAACAAAACTAAAACCACCACACCTTAGGTGCTTAACTTTAAACCTAAATTTGAACATTCTGACCTTTGTGATGAACTGATTAATGTTTATATGCCTGATCAGAATCAGTACTGCTAACTTGTGTCAGGGGCCTTTGACCGTTTGCCATGAATCAGTTGCTTTTCATCTCAAGTGTTAGGTCTGCTTTTGAAGTAGAAATATCGGGGTTCTATTTCTGTTGTCACCATGACATTTTAACTCGCTACAGTTTGCAGCACAGTGATACTGAGGTGACCCTGGAGTTTTATTGCTCTAATGTCAGTGACGTTTGAACTTCCATGAAACCTGCTTGCTCCAGCTGCCTGTGTGTTTAACTAGCTAGTTGTATGTATGCACCGCTGCCCTCTATTGCATGAGATCTGAACTGCTCTCATATGTGTCTAGGCCCTTTATTGAACAGCTGATTGAAAAGGTCCCTCAGCTCACACCAGAGAGGTTTATGCTTTTGGAGCATCAGAATCTGAGTTCTATCACTGTTCTGTGAAGCTCAGAGCAGCTATGGTGTGCAGCACAGTAACAATCTGACTAAACGTTTCAAGTCATCTATAAGACAGTGAAGAAGAAAAAGGAAGAGAGACATTTTTAGGGTTAAGAGAAGAAACAGTAAATCATTTCCTTGTTCTATACTGCAACATTTTAGAGCAATGCTCTTAAAATAAATTGGTAATTTAACCCCAAATATTTATCTAATGATGCATCTTTAGTATTCTATTGAATGAACATTTGTACAGTTTTCCAGTGAAGAATATTAATACAATTTCATGGAATCATTTGAATAGAACTCGTAGATCCCTTCTAGTTGTCCACTGAAACTGGGTCAAGTGGCCCAAGCCACAAAGTCTGGATCTGCACCCAAAATTCCCCAAACTCTGATGTGTTTGCATCTGAGATTTTGGTATGGACCAGCAGATGCAGCATGAAATTCAGAAGCCAATGTAAGTTTTCACCAAGTTCAGGGGTTATTTGAATTGACCTCACTCCTAAATGAGCTGAAAAGGAAATTTGTGATTTTCTTTTTTTTTAATCTATAAGCATGAATTTTCTATATTACTTTTTGAAAGATTACAATGTATTATAATTAAAATCTATAGTACAGGTTGAACCTCCCTAGTCGTAGCACTCTCTGGTCTAGCATCATTCGTGGTCTGGCATAATTTTAGTTAGAAGAGATGTTCACTTACCATGGATGTGTCCAAGTTTCCCACCGTCCCATAAAGTTTGTTTACCGCCACCAGTCCTGGCTCTCAGTGTTCCGTGCTGTTATTTAGCTCTAACTTACCCCTAAATAGTAATAGAGATGTAGCTGTGTCTTTTGTTACCCCTAAATGTCTTCTAAGAGCCCAGTAAGCAGTAGAAGTGTTAGTAATGCTGCTAGACAATATTGACCTCCCATGGTTTGGCAAATTCTCTGGTTCAGTCCTGAGGGTGCTGAACTAGAGAGGTTCAACCTGTACTCTTTACGTGTACTGTATCATGGGGTCTGTTTAATAAATGAAAGTCATACCAGCTAACAAAGAGTAATTAGAAAAGAAGTAAAAACATTTTTAGTTGTAAAACTGAACACAACAGCTGCATGAATGCCACAGGGTAGGGAGTTGCAACAAGACAGAGCCAACTGGGAGACTAGATGGCTCATGTGATTGGAAATGTGATATGAAGCCACGGGCCTCTAGGTTATTAATTCAAATGCAGTTCTTATTTGTAGTGGCTGAAAGCCATGAGTATCTAACACAGGGGGTGGGAAATAATTTTAGATGGGGGCCATTTCACTAATTTTTGAAGTGGCCCCAGGCTGCCCCAGAAGGGGTGGGGTCAGGACACTTTTGTGCCCCCCCCCCCCCAGACCCTGATTGGCCTGGGGGTGGGGAAGCATGTGAAGTCTTTGCTCCCACCCTCCCCCGCGTAGAGAGAAACACCAGCTCTTCTGAACAGCTGGCGGTGCCTTGCAGGGCAGGTGGAGACTTTGTAAGCTCCCCCTAACCGCAGTCCAATCAGGGTCTGGGGGTGGAAGGGGCATGCGAAGTCTCTTGCTCCCTGCCCCCACCCTGCAAGGGGGGGCACAGCGCTTGCAGGGCAGGGGCAGGGAGCAAGAGACTTGCCGTGCTTCTCCCACCCCCAGAACCTGATTGGCCTAGGGGCAGGGGAATGGCAGGGCATCCATGGGCCAGATCCACCCACTTGGCAGACCAGATTTGGCCTGCGGAGGCCTCTTTGCCCACCCTGATCTAATAGCTATTAGCAGCTTTGTGTTCCAGATCCTAGAGTACCGGAACAAAATTTGCAATAGCAGTGCTGAGCTGCACCCCCATTTACCTGTGTCTGCACCCTTCATCACCTGTTGGAGTTGGGGTTGGCAGCTGGAACCCTCATGTGGGTCTGGTGGCTAAGACCAGGGGCCTGGCAGCTGTGTGAGATCCTGCATGTGAAGCTTGGCAGCAAAGCCAGCAGTTGAGTGGGACCCAGGGCCGAAAGCAGAATGCTTGGGGAATAGCGGGGCTGGCAGCCAGGACCCCTGCACATGGGATCAGCAGCTACACCAGACCAACAGCCAGAAGAGGAGCCCCTGGGACCTGAGGGTTCAGTGGCCGGGACTGTGGGCAACAGGGACATGTGGCCAGGATGCCCAAACCTTTAGGGTGCTCCAGCACCCCCCTTGCACTCCTACTTCCCACGCCTGTGGACCAAGAGCTGAAGGGGCACAGAGACAGTGTTTCGTTCTTGGAGATTATCTTTTTTCTAGGATAGTTGTGGGCGAAAGCTAAGGGGGAGGAGGAATTCCCTTGCAATATAGATGCTCTTGCTCTACCTTTGGGGTAGATAATTAAAGGTGGTTTTTTTTTTTTGTTTTTTGTTTTGTAATTGGCTTTTCCTGTACAAATGAAATAGAAAGCAGAAGCAAAGACCGAGGCAGAGCTGATCATAGAGTCTGTATTGGAGTAAACATAAAGGTTCTGGAAGCTGAGAAGCAAAAATACTACCACTACAATTTTGGTACTCGCTTGCAGAGGTCGCCATTACAAATATGTAGTGGCCATGTAATAGGCAGCCAGTAGTAACAAGAGCAGCAGGAGTTTTACTGTGAAGTGTAAGTTTGAATGGACGGTAAACAGTCTCTAGAAGAAGCCAGAAGGAAGATGTTAATTTAGATGAAAACAGGTTAGGAAATGCACTTGGGTTTTCAGAGCAAAATGTGATTCAATTAAACAACAGAAAAACAGAAGATGGGTGGGAGACCCTCCTATGGAAAATGAGAAGTAACAGCAGGCAGGACTGCCCAGGGGGAGAGGGGCAAAGGCGGCAGCTGCCCCAAGACCCAACAATTCAAAGCAGCCTGGGGCTCCCAGCTACTGCTGCTAAGCCCCAGGCCCTTTAAATAGCCTCTGGAGTGCTACGTTGCATGCTCTGTGGCTCTGGGGGAGAGGGTGGTTCTGTCTGGCATGGAGAGCTGCCTGCCCCAGCTCTGCCCCTTCATCCCTTCTGGGAGCACAGATCCGGGCCTCCCTCCCATCTTGCCCAGCGGCTCACGAAGGCTGTCGGCTCCCCTGACAGCAAGTTTGAGTAAACTCAAATGTATAAGGCTAGTACGAGAAATCCTAAAGAACAGCCCATTGCAACTCTCTGTTACTCCATTTGATGAATAAGCCCATTCACTTCAGGGTTGTATTTCTGGTGAACTTGTATAATAAGTCACTAATCTCCTTCTATCAGATTCAATACAAAGAAACATTACGGTTGCATGCATTTATTTTGTGTACATTGAAATATTATAGGTATATATGGGTTAGACCAGTGATCCCCAACGTGGTGCCCACGGGCGCCATGGCGCCCGCCGGGGCATTTAGGTGCGCCCACCGAATGAGCTGGGCTGGCCCGGCCCCCAGGCACGCGGCACATGTGCGGTGCCAGTCCTGGGTGCGTGGCGTGTGGGTGGCCCTTGCCCTGGGTGCGCGGCACATGCGTGGTGCTGGTCCCGGGCGCGTGGCGCATGGGTGGCCCGGCCCCCGGGCGCACGGCATGTGAGCGGCCCTGCCCCCAGACGCCTGGCGTGTGAGCAGCCCGGCCCCCCGGCGCCCGGCAGCCCCAAAAGGTTGGGGACCACTGGGTTAGACCCAGGGTTCCTGGCAAGTTAACCCAATCCTTCCTAATAGCTAATCGTCACCAAAAGCTTTCTGTAGTGCACAGCTAGCCAAGAGCTCCATCTGTTTTCTGGCTGTAGAACACAACTACCTTTTGAAGGACAAATTACCCCAAATTGATGGCTATAAGCATTTTCCTTTATGCGCTGCTAGAATCCCCAATTGACCTCAGTGGAAGTTACTCATACCCTCGGGTTGAGGAGTTTAGCACACAGAATCTAAGGAGCCACCACCACTGTTACCATACACTTAGCATTTACCCTGAAGTTCCAACCCCTCTGAACCAGTGGAAAAGATGTAGGGGTATCTGCACATTCTTAGTGCCTTGACTCACTTTGACAGTGCATAGCACTTTTTGCCCATGAAGATTTGAGCTGGAAGAGGGAATACATAATTATGGATTCATAATAGTTCTATGTACCTCTGGTGGGTTTAGAGACATTTTTTTATTTGGGCTCATTGCTGCAGCTTACCTTTAACAAGTTTTATTGTGGGGGCCATTTCCTCTAGTAGCTGCAAGTGGTGTGATCTGTTGCCAAGCAGTTTGTTCTGTCAGGGACAGGAGGACAAAAGGGTGAGTGTTAATTAAGAGGAAGGATGACAACGTGATGGTGAACGACACACCTGCCTCAAACTGCCCTGTGCACTTGTAACTATACAAAAGTGTTGTTTCCTCAATGATGCTCTGAAATGTCTTCTACCAAAATTTGTATTTACTCTGACAGCCAGATGTTGAGGTTTGTAAAGATGAACACTGTGATAGGGCTGCACATCTTACTTTGCTAACGAAGCATGATGTGTCTGTTCATCAATTACTCATCTATTCATAATTTTTTTCTTTATTTTCTTGCTATGGGCTTGCTTTCCACATTCCTGAGCTCAATCTGGTTGGGAGCAGTCATTTCTCCACCTGCTGGAGCTGTGCAGCTACAGTATTTGCTATAACACTAAGAATGAGTTTAATGAAAGAATAATTGAAGGACTGCTTTGAGACTCAGTGACAATGAACTCGAAGCACTTCTTCCATCTCAAATATTTTCCATTTTTCATTGTGAGGAACTTGAATATTCAACCCGGATATTCCAAAGGTGCTTTAATACATTCTTTTTAAAAAAGTATAGCCAGCTAGTTGAAATAAAATCACTCAATGGCTCTGTGCTAAATTCTAAAAAGGTAAATCAAGACCTATACAGGGCCTGCCATATAACCTGGGTAACAGGTGAACACATAGTAATGAATTGGACAAACACCCTGTTTTTTATCATGTAATATAATTTTGTGAAATTATATTGATCTGGGCACTGATGAACAATGTAAGAATGGACATACTGGTCAAACCAAGGTCTGTCTAGCCCAATTTCCTATCTTCCGACAGTGGCCAATGACTGAATGACCTCAGAGGGAATGAACGGAACTAGTCATCATCAAGTCCTCCATCCTCTGTCGCCCGTTTCCAGCATCTGACAAACAGAGACTAGGGAGACCATTCCACCCTAATAGCCATTGATGGACCTAACCTTCATGAATGTATTTAGTCTTTTTTGGAACCCTGTTAAAGTCCTTGTTTTTACAACATCCTCTGGCAAGGAGTTCCACAGGTTGATTTACAGATGCCCACATTTTATCTTAAGTTACAGCTATATACTATCCTTGACTTGACTCCATCGGCCCACTTCCTTTACAAGCGCTATGGCTTATAATGTCATGTCCCACATCTGTGGATGAAGGGGGTTGACAGGGTTAATGCAGAGAAACTTATTAGAAAATAAAAAATTCTGTACAGCCTGCCCTCAGTACTTTCAGAGAATCTAGACACGACTGATAATTCCAATGTAATGTACCTTTCTTATTACAGAGGAACCCAGCAAGTTTTATTTGGGCAATGAGGTTTCATCCTGTGACCATTTGGTGAACCACCATCAAAATGTTCGCTTTTTAAAAATCTTATTTAATTCACACTGAAAAGATAATCTCATTGTCTGAGCATAGAAGGAACAAATAAAGATATGTTTTTCTTGTTACACCTGGACCTTTTGAAAAAAGGAACATCAGAAATGTTGTGACATTATATTTGGGCATGGCCAATAAACTGGGTTAGTAGACGGTGCTTATATCTTCTGGAATATTACAGTAAGTTATGGTCCTGGACTTAAGCCACGGTTTACTTTCTTGATGCAAATCTTAAATAATACAAAAAAGCCATGTTACAGGCAACACAAGATTGTTTCTTATGAATAAAGACAGATCACAATTAACCATGCCACAAGAGGGCAATGGGTCTTTCACACAGGCTGGATAAAATAAAAATGATATTTCAAACAGTTAATATTTTTCTGCAAATGGGAGATGGTGATGTAAAGCAATCTAGTGTGGGAAAAAATCAGAGCAATGTGACCCTAAGATGCACATACTTGGCTTGCAGACTCTCATGAACAGTGATTTGTGTGTTTGTTTGCTTAGTGGTTTCAAAAAGAATTATGTGCGTACAGTCCACTTATTAATGGAACAAGTCTCTGCTCCTGCACATAGTTTTTACTCTGTTGCGTTAGGTTTATTATCAGGTTCAGTGTGCAGTTGGGACTCACCAGATTTGGATGTATTCAGATCCAGATGGAAGCTGCTTATTCTGATTTCCACTGGTTTATTCATCTCCTTCTTACACTCTTCCTTCATTTTCTTCAAGATGTGAAGGATGTGTTTGAAAAACAGATTCTCTCCACCAGCTGAAGTCTTGCTTCTGATTAGCTTATGAAAATTCTTAAGGTTGTGAAGAAATGCATAGGCATTAAATGTTTGAGACTCTCATCTCATGGAGTACTTCATCTTTCTCTACACATTCAGGGTATTAGATAGCAATATGCATAAGTGCTTATATTAGCTTTTGGGTGAAATTGTTCCTTTCACATAAAGAGATGGTGCGTAAGCCTTGCCATCCTAGGAGTAGCCCTGGAATGGATTGTTCCTCAGAGACATTGTTGTGAGGCACAACTTCTCTTCTCTTTCTCTGTGTGAGGAAGTTAAATAACTGCAGTCCTTGAAAAGGTGCAGTTTATTTCTCGCCTTGCATCTGACTAGGTACTTTGACCAATGAAGAGATGGTGGCTCTGCCCAGCTCCTGCCCCTCTCCCGGCCAACTTACTCAAAAGGGGCAAGTATTTGGGGAATGAAGACTGTACATTAGACTCAAAGCCATCTTCTCAGCGGGTGTTACTGAGCCAAGTTGACAGAACCCTTACATCTCAGTACATGTGCAATATAAAGCCATGTCTATGCTTCAGGGAATATACTGGCATAGGTAGGAGGCTGTGGTTATGCCAGGATAAATGTCATACACTTAAGTCAGAAGGGACCATAATAATTATCTAGTCTGATCTGTACATTACAGGCCACAGAACCTAACCTACCCACTCCTGGAACAGATCCCAACCTGTGAAGCCCTCAAATGATTCCAAGACTTTAAGGTACAGAGAATCCACCATGTACAGTAGTTTAAACCTGCAAGTGATCCATATCCCATGCTGCATAGGAAGGGAACCATAGGGTCTCTGACAATCAGATCCAAGAAAATTCCTTCCTGACCCCAAATGCAGTGGTCAGTTAGACTCTGAGTATGTGGGCAAGACCAACTAGCCAGACACCTACAAAAGAATTCTCTGTAGTAGCTCAGAGTCCTCCCCATCTAGTGTCCATCACCAGCCATTGGAGATATTTTCTGCTGATGTCGCAAACTGGCTACATGCCACTGCAGGAAGCCATAGCATACCCTAAACTTAACAAGCACAGTCTTGAAGCTAGTTAAGTTTGTTTTTGCTCTGCTTCTCCACTGTTTGAGAACTTTACTCCTCTAATAATTAGAAACCTTTGTCTAATATCGATCTTAAACTTGTTGATGGCCAGTTTATAGTAATTTCTTTCTTGTGTCCACATTGGCACTTACCAGGGAAGAAGAGTTAAAGTCATTATCCCTCTGATGTATTTACAGAGAGCAATCATATCTCCTCTCAGCCTCCTTTTGGTTAGGTTAAACAAGCCAAGCTCTTTGAGTCTCCTGTCATAAGGAAGATTTTACATTCCTCTTATCACCCTAGTAGCCCTTCTCTGCACCTGTTTCAGTTTGAATTCATCTTTCTTAAACATGGGAGACCAGAAATGCACCAGTATTCCAAGTGACGTCTTATCTGTGCCCTGTATAATGGTAATAATACTTCCCTGCCTCTACTGAAAATACCTTGCCTGATGCATGCATTCGCCTTTTTTCATGGCTGCATCACATTGGTGGCTCACAGTTGTTCTGTGATCAGTCAATACAGTTCTTTCTCCCCCTCTCTTACTTCCAAATGATAAATCTCCAGTTAATAGCTAAACTAGTTGTTGTTAGTCCTTAAGTGCATGACCTTGCATGTTGCGCTATTAAATTTCATCCCATTGCTATTATTCCACTTTTCAAGGTTATCAAGATCATGTATGATATTTCAGTCCTCCTTCATATTGGCAATATCTGTCATTCTTGTATCATCCACAATTTTATTAGTCCACTCCCATTTTTTATGCCAAGGTAATTTAAAAAATATGTAGAATAAAATTGGTCCCAAGACTGATCCCTGAGGAGCTCCACTAGTTACCTCTCTTTCCAGCTGGACAGTTCACCTTTCAGTTTGACCCACTGTAGTCTCCCCTTTAACTAATTTCTTATCCGCCTTTCATTTCTCACATTAATACTCATCTCCAATTAAACTAATAATTTTTCACCTGAAACTATATCAAATGCGTTACTGCAATTCAAGTATATTAGATCTACTGCATTTCCTTGTCTAAAAAAATCAGTTATTTCCTCAAAGAAGGTGATCATATTGGTCCAGCATGATCTACCTTTTATAAAACTATGTTGTATTTTATCCCAGTTACCATTTACTTCTATGTCCTTAACTATTTTCACTTTCAAAATTTGTTCCAAAACCTTACCAACAAGTGAGGTCAAACCAACAATCCTGTATTTTCTTAGATTCCCTCCTGCCCTACTGTCCTTAAAAATTGGAATCATATTAACAATTCTTGGGCCACAGGATATGATCCCTGAGTTTACAGATTCACTAAAAATCTTTGCTGTTGGGTTTGCAATTTCATGTATCAGTTCCTTTAATATTCTTGAATGGAGATTATCTGTGCTCTCTGATTTGGTCTCATTAAACCAGCGATGAGCAACCAAGAGCAGTGAGTGGGCCACATGAGTGGCCCTCCTTTATCTCAGTGGGCCATAGCAGCCCTCTGCTCACTGGGGTTCCACCTGTAGCCTGTGACCCCCTGTCTGCCTCTCCTCCTCACCTGCCTCTTGCACACTGGGGCACCGGAGCCCCATACTTCCTACTCCTCCCCCACTCTCTAAGCACTTTTGGAGCACCATGAATCACCTGATTCATGCTCCATCCCTGCTCTTCCCTCTCACTTCCAGAGCTTGAATAGCCATGAACAGCTGATTCTTTTCTGTTCAGATCTTTGAGTTCTTTCTTTCCCACAGTGATTTTGGCTTAAACAACTTTGTCTTATCCATTCCATTCACTTCTGATTTCTTTACAGTCTCCCTCTTCATTTATATAAAATGCTATTCCACCGCCTTTTTCTTTATAGATGTTTTTGCTGAACAGCACATACCCTTGAACACTTATACTTCAGTCATGATTACTTATTCCACCATGCTTCTGTTATCCCTATAATATCTCAGATTGTTCTAGTGCTCCATTTTGTTACTGAGGCTGCTTACATTGGTGTATAAACATCTTATCTGTTTCTGCTCAACATTGCCCTGATTCCTCACCGCCTTACTGCCATAATCACCTACCTGAGTATCTGTGACAATGAAATTGGCATTACATAAGAACAGCCATACTGGGTCAGACCAAAGGTCCATCTAACCTAGTATCCTGTCCTCCAACAGTGGCCGATGCCAGATGCCCCAGAGGCAGTGAACAGAACAAGTAATCACTACGTGATCCTCTCCTGTCATCCATTTCCAGCCTCCGACAAACAGAGGCTAGGGATACCATTCCTACCCATCTTGGCTAATAGCTATTGATGGACCTAACCTCCATGAATTTACTTAGTTCTTTTTGGAACCCTGTTAAAGTCCTAGTCTCCACAACATCCTCTGGCAAGGAGTTCGACTGTGTGCTGTGTGAAGAAAAACAATCTTTGATTTGTTTTAAACCTGCTACCTATTAATTTCATTTGGTGACCCCTATTTCTTATGTTACGGGAACAAGTAAATCACTTTTCCTTATTCGCTTTTTCCATATCAGTCATGATTTTATAGACCTCTATCATATCCTCCCTTAGTCTCCTCTTTTCTAAAATGAAAAGTACCAGTCTTTTTAATCTTTCTCCAAATGAGACCCATTCCAAACCCCTAATCATTTTGTTGCCCTTTTCTGAACCTTCTCCAATGCCAATATATCTTTTTTAAGATTAGGTGACCACATCTGTAAGCAGTATTCAAGATGTGGGCATACCATGGTGTTTATATAGAGGCAATTAGATATTCTCTGTGTTATTCTCTCTCCCTTTTAAAATGATTCCTAACATTCTGTTTGCCTTTTTGACTGCCGCTGCACACTGAGTGGATGTTTTCAGAGAACTATCCACAATGACTCCAAGATCTCTCTCTTGAGTAGTTGTAGCTAAATTAGTCCCCATCATATTATATGTATAATTGGGATTATTTTTTCCAATGTGCATTACTTTACATTTATCAACATTAAATTTCATTTGCCATTTTGTTGCCCAATCACTTAGTTTGGTGAGATCTTTTTGAAGCTCTTCACAGTTCGCTTTGGTCTTAACTATTTTGAGCAGTTTGGTATCATCTGCAAATTTTACCACCTCACTGTTTATCCCTTTGTATAGATCAGTTATTAATAGGTTGAATAGGATTGGTTCCGGTATGGACCCTTGGGGGGGACACCACTAGCTACCTCTCTCCATTCTGAAAACTTACCATTTATTCCTACCCTTTGTTTCCTGCCTTTTAACTAGTTATCAGTCTATGAGAGGACCTTCCCTCTTATCCCATGACAACTTACTTTGCTTAAGAGCCTTTGGTGAGGGACCTTGTCAAAGGCTTTCTGGAAATCTAAGTACACTATATCCACTGGTTCCTCCTTGTCCATATGTTTGTTGACCTAGTAGATTAGCAAGGCCAATGATTTCCTTTTATAGAAACATGCTGACTTTTCCCTAACAAATTATGTTCATCTATGTGTCTGACAATTTTTTTATTTTACTATAGTTTCAACTAATTTGCCTGATATTGATGTTATACTTACTGGTCATGTTTTGTTAGTCTCTTAGGAGCTACAAGACTATTTGTTGTTCAAGTTTTTCCAGTTACAGACTAACTCGGCCACCTCTCTGAAGGTTTTGGTCTGTAATTGCCAGGGTCACCTCTAGAGCCCTTTTTAAATATTGGTGTCACATTAGCTATCTACCAGTCATTGGGTACAGAAGCTGATTTAAAGGATAGGTTACAAACCACAGTTAATAGTTCAGCCATTTCATATTTAAGTTATTTTAGAACTCTTGGGTGAATGCCATCTGGTCCCAGTGAGTTGTTACTGATAAGTTTATCAATTTGTTCCAAAACCTCCTCTGACACCTCAAATCTGGGACAGTTCCTCAGATTTGTCACCTAAAAAGAATGGCTCAGGTTTGGGAGTTTCCCTGATATCCTCAGTTGTGAAGACCAAAGCAAAGAATTCATTTAGTTTCTCCACAATGACTATATTGTCTTTGAGTGCTCCTTTAGCATCTTGATCGTCCAGGGGTCCCACTGGTTGTTCAGTAGGCTTCCTGCTTCTGATGTATTTTAAAAGCATTTTGCTATTACTTTTTGAGATTTTGGCTAGCTGTTCTTCAAACTCCTTTTTGGCTTTTCTTATTACATTTTTACACTTGTCCATTTAATGTCCATTTTTCTACCCACTGCTGTGCCTTTCTGCATTACATAAGACCATAAGAATGGCCGTACTGGGTCAGACCAAAGGTCCATCTAGCCCAGTAGCCTGTCTGCCGACAGTGGCCAGCACCAGGTGCCCCAGAGAGGGTGGACCGAAGACAATGATCAAGCGATTTGTCTCCTGCCATCCTTCTCCAGCCTCTGACAAACAGAGGCCAGGGACACCATTTCTATCCCCTGGCTAATGGCCTTTTATGGACCTAACCTCCATGAAATTATCTAGCGTCTCTTTAAACTCTGTTATAGTCCTAGCCTTCATAGCCTCCTCTGGCAAGGAGTGCCACAGGTTGACTACACGCTGTGTGAAGAAGAACTTTCTTTTATTAGTTTTAAACCTGCTACCCATTAACTTCATTTGGTGTCCTCTAGTTCTTCTATTATGGGAACTAATAAATAACTTTTCTTTATTCGCCTTCTCCACACCACTCATGATTTTATATACCTCTATCATATCCCCCCTTAGTCTCCTCTTTTCTAAACTGAAAAGTCCCAGTCGCTTTAACCTCTCTTCATATGGGACCCAATCCAAACCCCTAATCATTTTAGTTGCCCTTTTCTGAACCCTTTCCAAGGCCAAAATATCTTTTTTGAGGTGAGGAGACCACATCTGTACACAGTATTCAAGATGTGGGCGTACCATAGTTTTATACAGGGGCAGTAAGATATTCTGTGTCTTATTTTCTATCCCTTTCTTAATAATTCCTAGCATCCTATTTGCCTTTTTGACCGCCGCTGCCAAATTAGTCCCCATCATACTTTACGTATAGTTGGGGTTATTTTTCCCGATGTGCATTACTTTACACTTATCCACATTCAATTTCATTTGCCATTTTGTTGCCCAATCACTCAGTTTGGTGAGGTCTTTTTGGAGTCCCTCACAGTCTGCTTCTGTCTTGCGAACAGGAACAGCTAACAGGGAGTTTGGAGAGGGAGTTCTCCAGGTAAAAGAGGAGTAAAGACGGGACCCTTGTGGTAAGTGGCTGTCTGGAGTGTGTGTTTGTGTGTGTGGGAGTTATTTGCTGTGTGCTGAGCTTGTGTTTGTCTGGTTGGTTGGTTGGTTGGTTGGTTTGTTGGTTTGTTTGAAGGAGCTTCTGAAAGGTTTGAAATCTAGAAGCCTCTGTTAATTGGCTGAGCCTCAGTCAGGGGGAGGGGCTACCAGAGCTATATAAGCCTGTGACTCAGCGACCAGGGAGCTTGCGAACAGGAACAGCTAACAGGGAGTTTGTAGAGGGAGTTTAGAGAGGGGGACGTTAGCGGGCACTAGTGACTTCTGACCTTCTTTAAAACATAGCTCTTATAATACTCTATATTCCAGAGGTTTAAAAAGAATCCCAGTTTATACTTAAACTTATTCAGTAGAAAAATGGAGACAGAAGCCCAGCAGCAGAGTGGGGGCTATCCTGTTTATTGCGTCGAGTGTAACATGTATGATTACCTGCCCTGTGGGCGGGTGGCGTATGTGTGCACCCGTTGCAAGGAGCTCCTGACCCTCAGAGACCGAGTTCGGGCTTTGAAGGCCAGGGTGGCTGAACTGGAGGAGCTAAGGGAGGTAGAGAGATATGTTGATGAGACTTTCTGGGACACTGTAGTACTGTCCCACCTCCAGTCTGAGAGCCCCAGTGCTCTTAAGGAGGATGAATGTCTCAAGGGAACAGAGCATTCAATGGGAGCAGAGGGAAACCATCCTGTTTGGGACCCTCCTCCCAGAGGATGTTGCGGTATCCTCTCGCACTGAGGATACCTCTGAGGGGGAGGGAATGCCAGTTAGGAAGAGGCAGGTGTTAGTAGTGGGTGATCCAATTGTTAGAAACATAGACAGTTGGGTTTGTGATATCATCCGCAAACTTTACCACGTCACTGCTTACCCCTTTCTCCAGATCATTTATGAATAACTTGAACAGGATTGGTCCCAGGACTGACCCTTGGGGGGACACCACTAGTTACCCCTCTCCATTCTGAAAATTTACCATTCATTCCTACCCTTTGTTTCCTGTCTTTTAACCAGTTCTCAGTCCATGAAAGGACCTTCCCTCTTATCCCATGGCAATGTAATTTACAGAAGAGCCTTTGGTGAGGGACCTTGTCAAAGGCTTTCTGAAAGTCTACATATACTATATCTACTGGATCCCCCTTGTCCGCATGTTTGTTAACCCCTTCAAAGAACTCTAATAGATTAGTAAGACATGATTTCCCTTTACAGAAACCATGTTGACTTTTGTCCAACAAATTATGTTCTTCTACATGCTTCACAATTTTATTCTTTACTATTGTTTCGACTAATTTGCCCGGTACTGAAGTTAGACTTACCCGTCTGTAATTGCCCCGATCGCTTCTAGAGCCCTTTTTAAATATTGGTGTCACGTTGGCTACAATCCAGTCATTAGGTACGGAAGCCGATTTAAGGGATAGGTTACAAACCACAGATAATAGTTCAGCAATTTCCCATTTGAGTTCTTTTAGAACCCTTGGATGAATGCCATCCGGTCCCGGAGATTTGTTAACATTAAGTTTTTCTATTTGTTCCAAAACCTCCTCTAATGACACTTCAATCCGGGACAGTTCCTCAAATCCTTTCTTATTTGGTTTTCCTTCCACTTAATTTTAGAATCAGGTGTGAAAATTACATGAGCATCTTCCAACGGTCTCCCTTGAGTTCCTAGTTTAAAGCTCTTTTTGTTGTTCTCTATCCCAGATGCCCCCCCAGACATTTGGAAAGTGGTGCTATCCAAAACCCCTTTTATAGCACCACTGCATGAGCCATCTGCTGCTGATCATCATCTTATGGTTCTCCTCCTCTAGGAACAGGTAGAATCCCACTGAAGGTCACCTGAACTTCCGTTTCTTTAAGCATCGTCCCCTGCCTGGCACAGTTCCTTTTGATATGTTATAGCAAGAATCTAGCTGTGTCATTTGTTCCTATGTGAAGGACAATTAGGATCCTCTTCAGCCTCAGGTTTGTGTCCCGTATCTGGGCACCTGGCAGACAGCCTATTCTCTGGATCACTTGTAGTGCGGAAGCTGCTTAAAGTACTGAAGGGTTTTTGCATCACTGTTGGAACACCACTTTCCTGAGCGACAGGAGATTTTTTTTCCATTAGTCTAGATGTGTCTACAGTGGGTATTAGGTCACATAGCTATGCTGATCTAAATTTTAACGGTAGATTAGGCCTCCATGTCTTTACATACATAAGTACAGGCATGGATGGCTACAAGAGCATAATATTGACAGTTTTGATTATTTCACTGGGTTCTTTTGCATAAGTCACATATCTTGTGTATGTTAAGGGTACATATAGCACACTTATAATGCCTGACTTGTTGCTGAAGGTTTGGTAAAATGAAATGATTTTGAACACCTTTCCCTATTTGTTGATAACCCTTATGTCTTTTTATTCATTCTTTCAGATTCGATTTTGAATGTGCTGTTCTTTAGAATGAGAACCCTCTTTAACTCTTCGGCCTCTGCCTCTCACTTTAGAAATTAAGTAGAATAGTTGTTGTCTTCATCTTTACCAGACAAATAAATATTTTATGTACATGTAATGATGAATTCTAGTTTTTTTCTCATTGTAAGTAGAAAGCAACATTTAGTATATTAGATTACATTATATGTACGTGTGTGTGAGTGCATAGTACCTATTTTTTTTAAAGGAGAAAAGGCCAAAGTGGGAATGCAGTGGTTAAAAAGGAGGTAGACACAAAAGTCTGCAATCCAGAACTGAACAAAAAAATCAGGAGAACAATGAAAAAATTGAAAACTGACCGTTAAAACTCAAAACTGCAACAGTCCATGTTGAATATCCCAATCACATTATGAACGAGAAGCTAGTTATTACGACCTGTCATTGGATTTCAAATTTAATGAAATAGAATGGGTCAATTTTTGGGGGGCAAAATATATTTTTCAGGAAAAAGGGAGTTTTGCTAAATGTCTTTTTTTCTGCTTGAAAAAAATGTGGTTGTTTTTTCATTTTTTTCTTTTCAACGTTGATATTA